>JAUMIR010000010.1:31595000-32978668 GCA_030847615.1 Gambelia wislizenii
GACCATCAATGAATACCAAGTGCAGTAGGCTATATTTCAGAGGAAGGAACTGGCAAAACCACCTTTGAGGATTCCTTGCCTAAGGGAATGTTATGAAAAATTCATGAGGTCACCATAAGTCAACAGGAGACTTGAAGGCACACACACACACACACACACACACATACACTGCAATGGCTTCAGGAGAACTGGCAGAGTGAAATTATGAGCCTCCATAGGATATGCTTGAGTGTGGGCTCTGTGTGTGTGTCAGAGACTGAGAGAGACAGACAGACAGAGACAGAGAGACATGGGAATTTGCTTTCTACTGAATCAGACCCTTGGAGGCCCATCAAGCCCAGTACTCTAAACTCTGACTGGCAGCAAGGACTCTCTAAGGTTTCAGGAAGATTCTTTTGCTATTTCTATTCAGAGATCTCTGGTATGCCCTGGTGGTTCCTCATCCATGTACTAGCCAGACCCTGATAATCTTCTAAAATGAGATCCAGTGTGTTCCAGATGGTAGACATGGACCAGGACACTTTGTGTGGCTTTCCAGCCACAGTTGCCACCACCCGATAGCCCCCCCCATAAAAAGCCGCTTCCTGTTCCTCCTGCACACACACACACACACACACACACACCATTCAACCACAGAGTGTAAAGCTGCCCTTCACATGGGAGCTACCTGCTGGACACTGAGCTGCTTCCTTCAGTTTTGCTCTTAATGGGCTCAAATCTGGCAGGCCAGTCTTAAATGATGAGTGAAGTCAACCGTTTCAGGGACCTACACACTATGGCTGAGAGCCTGCATCTCATGCATAGAACATAATGCTCCATGCATGCAGCTCCACATCTCAACTCCTAGTGCTTGGGACTGCAACCATCACAGCCCTTGTTTCAAATCCTGTTAGCAGTCCCAACTAGAGGAGACCCAGGGAATCAATTGTTGAAAGATGAGTCTACACTTAAGTAAATCTCACTGATGCAATGGGCCCACTCTAGTTGGGACCACACGTAAGATTCAGGTCCTTCTCTTGGAATGGCTACAGCAAGCACCGAGTGTGCAATGGAAGAATCTGGAGCAGAACAGTTGATCCAGAGAAGATGCCTCCTTCTTGCAAGAAAACAGAAAGCTGCTGCAAGTGATGTGTGACTAATGACTCTCCCAAGTCAAGTCCAGATAAACAAGGAAGAGGGGGATGCTAGAAACATCACAGCAACTCTGCAAGTGGTGTTGCTGCTGCCTCCTTCTGCTCAGAGCTTTTAACAAAACCCTGGCCTTGCAAGACCTTCACACTGAACAGCAGGGGTGCCATCAGAATAGAACTGGGGGAAGAATTCTGAGGCCCCACTAAGCAGAGGCAGTAGAATAAGGTCATACCAAAAGCAGCAGGGCTGGCTACACACACACACACACACACACACAGAGAGAGAGAGGCCATAAAATCCACAGTCTGAAGCAAGGGTGGGAATTGTCTGGCTGCTGCTGGATTTCAACTCCCAGCCTTCCTCACCACTGGCAATACTAGCTAGGGCTGCTGTAACTCACAGTCCACCAACAGCTGGATGAGCACATTTGTAAAGTGAGAATCTGGACAAGCCTGGGTAGAAGCAGCCAATTACAGCTCATGGATTGCTGTGAAAGAGAGCCTGTGGAAGCAAAGGTTCTCACAGGGGGTCTATGAAGGCTTGAAGGCTGTTTGACCACCTCCTCCCCACAATGGAGTGGCCACATGACAGGAGCCAAGGCAAAGGCTGTCTGGCTGGCTTGGCCTGCATGTTACCAAAGGGGGGTATGAATACCCCGGAACCCACTTCTAAAACAACTAGCAAAAAACAAAAACTTTTTTAAAAAGCTGTTGTTGTGTTAATATGTAAACACAAGATATATAAGAACACAGCAATAGAAGTAACCTGAAATGAGAAAGAAATTATAATATAATGACAGTGATACCAAATGTAGGTTTATACATAATTAAGTATCTAACTGAATATCCTCAAAAAGATTTCTCTAATGTCCATTAGAAGTTAAACAACTCTCCAGGTTGCTTGTAGTCAGCTTCCCACTAAGTGAAGCTCTAGAATGTACATTTGAAACGGTAGGATAATATAGTTCAAAGATTTAAAAGAAAAGTTTAAGAGCCAGAGACCAAGAGGCATGTCTGGAAAACAGCTAGGGCAGTCAGAAAGAGAGTAATGGCCAGTGAGGAAGACAGGGATAAAATCTGAATAGGGGTTTGGGAGCTGAGAATATGGAAAGGGTTAAAAGAGTTGATGTTTAACCTAATTGTCATATAAAAAATCTTTGTTGGTTTTATTTTCTACTACTGCATCTGATTGTTTTCATTTAAGAATCAATGGGGAGAACTGGTCATGTTTTGCCAAACTGAGCCCATTGATCAACCAGCCCACTTGTCCAAAATGGAGATCCCCTTGAGGCCCAAGTACCAGATCCGGGGAGGGATCTTAAGGGTAGAATGGCAAGGTAAGCAATAGGAACCCAAGGGTTGGAACTGTAGGGCCAACTTGGATCATTCCCATGCCTGGTCTCAAGTGTCTTATAACTGTAACACTTCATAGGAGCTCTGAGATCACTCTTGCTAGGCCAGGGAGTGCATCAGAAGACATTCCCTGCTAATTGGCAGAGACCCCTTAGTTGAAACAGCAAATTCTCAGCCAAGGTGGATGAGATCTATAGGAGAATTCTTAGCTAAGTCTCTTTCTGAGTTGTCTGCCTAGAAAACAATGCTGTACAATCCCATGGTTGTATGCTCTCTGCTTCCTTAGTGACAAGACAGACCTAGGTCAGTGGCTGGCATTCCATTAATGAGTGTAAGTTGTGTAAATTGCATAGTGTAAGTTGTACTGTGCACGCAGGGTGAATTATTCATCTTAGCCCAATAGGCATATTTGCAAACAGCAGTAGAAGCAGAGTTGCACATGCAGCAGCACCACACACTGCAATTGCACAGGTATGCATTGTGCCTCGCATTATGGCTCATGGTCATTAACATGTGTTGTGCAATGTTGCCAATGGGCATGGGAATTGCACAGTGCGGCTGCAACACATCTCGGTATGAGGACATTTATCCTATGGTGAGGGGATGTTGGATTGCAGATAGCAGGCACTTTGTTTTTTATTTGGATAATAGGGCACTGGAGAGAACATCAAGTATTGTTCTTTAAATAATTGCTTTATTCACAGATATCTGCAAGAAGGGCATCCACCCCCAGAGAAAAGCCACAGGATCCAGATACCCTGAGATGCCTCTTAGGCCAGCTCACTTCTCCCCAACACTGATAATTCCATCCTTTCAAAGCTGTGGTTGCTGTTGCTTCACACACACACCAACACTCCCTGCCCCTTCTCCTTAGCTGGAGGCAGTGTCACCTTCCCCAGTTGCTGGGGAATCTCTCAGTCAAACACAGACATTGCACATTATCATGGCGTCTCATCTGTCACCATTAAACGAGCTGTCTAACTCAGAAAAGGATGGCTCCGCAGGAGAGAAAATCCCTTGTCCACGGCAGGTGGACACTGTTGTAAACTGAGATGGCACAGGATGACCCACAGGCCATATACGGCCCTTGGGACCCCAAAGTGCAGTCTCAGAAACCCCTGCAAAGCCTCTAGGCCCCCTTGTTGTACTGAATTGGGATGATTTTTTTGCCCCAAACCAGCCAAAAATATGCCCCCAAACACCCCAAACTAATCACAAGTGCAGCAGTTTAACTCCTCCAGGATGGTTGCCACCACCAGTTTGACTGGTTATAGAAAAGGTTCTGTGAACAGGAGAAGAACTCCATTTAAATTCTGATGTATTGATGGGATATCCAATACTAAGTACATAAAACTAATACCAATATTGGTACTCAAATGGACACATGGTTGGTAAAATTGGACCCCTGGTGGGTAAAGGTGTGGGTGTAAGTGGTTGGTTGAGTTTTTCAATGTCCTTCCACATCCTAGGTTTTCCCTAGGACCTTTTCTTTTCTTGAGTCTTGGCAGGATCGTTCCCATTACCAGTTCAGTTGGTTATATAAGATACTCTGTGAGCAGGAGTAGTACATTGTTGCTTTGGAATTGAGCAGAGTCACATTGAGTGAGCTGTTGAGTTGTTATATATTTTGAATGCTTGTAGGCCACTGAGGAAGACTGCTGTTGAAACACGTCTGGCCTTGAGCTTTTATTATTCACTATTAATATAATATTTTTAGCATTTGCACACTTTTCAGTGGGGTATTGTTACCCTTTTAGAAATTTTAATTTTATTGGATTCTCTGCTCCAGGGTTTAGTTATCCTTTCATTTCTTCGTATGTCCTTTTATGATTGGGAGTGGGATTAGTTTATCCTGGTTATTTTTTGACAGAACCCTTCAGTTTGGTATTTGGTTATACGTCCCTTACAGCATCCTGAAATGCTAAGGTATGACCCACCAGAGGGGCACAGGCAGACAGGAGATGTCTTTTTCTCCTCCACAGTCGCCCACTCTTCTTGTAAATCAAGGGTGGGCAACTCCACAGGGCATGGGAGCCATTTTTCTGCCTTGTGTCCACGCAGCAGGCCACGCCAACACATTTCAGCATGCCTAAAGTGACAAGACATCACTTTCAGCTGCCATTTTCTCTTTTGGGCATTTTTGGGAGGGTTGGGGAAGGAAACCACTGCATTTTTAGGCAGTTTGGGAAGATTTTTGCCATGCGGGGGACAAACAATACCCCAAAATCAGTCTGAAGAAAATTAAAAACTGGGGGGACTGGGTTCTTGGGGGACTTCTTGGGGGTCCCAAGGGCCACATGCACCCATGGGCCACTCTTTGCCTACCCCTGTCGTAAGGAGTGGCAGCTGGTAGCACTGATGTAGGACGGTGAGTTCACTCTCAATTTCCATATGAACTTTAAAGGAACTATCCAAGGTGCTGAATCCTATTTGTGGGTTGGGAAGGGAGCAGCTCATTCCTTAGAGCAGTGGTTCTCAACCTGTGGGCCCCAGATATTGTTGGACTACAGTTCCCATGAGCCCTCTGAGGTCTCACCTTGACAGCCAGGTGGTCCTCCCAGTCATTAGTGAGGCTGTGAGTTCAATCCTACCGCCTCACTAATGACTGGGAGGACCACCTGGCTGTCAAGTTGAGACCTCAGAGGGCTCCTGGGAACTGTAGTCCAACAACATCTGGGGACCCACAGGTTGAGAACCACTGCCTTAGAGAAACACCAGCCATTTGAAGAGGAATTCCCTTTTCCTGTACCACCAAGAGAAATTAGAAGAGCAGACTTGGTGAATCAAAGAGCCAGCTTGCATTCCCAGATGTTTCGCATTCCCAGATGCAGTGCCCAGCAGTTCCAAGGTTAAACAGAAAACTTTATTGGCACAGTAATCCAGAAAGCTTATCATACAAGATTGTTGCTCAGAACTGAAACTTAGAAAGCAGACAGTATACTAAATGCATATTACAATCTATGAAATCTGGCAGGCTTCAATACTATTTGTTACCCATCATCCGCAGACCCCCCCCCTTCCAACGTTAATGTCCATCCCATTTTTCCCAAGCTGATTGTACAGGTGAGAGTTTATCTCTCCATTCTCATTACCAACCGTTATACTCCCCTTTCCATAGTTACCACATAAAATTTGTTAACAAGCACAAAGAAATGAAAACACCATTAACAGCAAAGTTACAAAGAAACACTGAAATCAGCAGAAACAGGTGTCGTCTGGGACCAGTCCTGACAGGGAGATTGCTAGTGCGAGGGAGAGATTGAACCATCAGCCAGCTGCTTCCTAATTGACAGGGAACAGATCCCCATCGATCGCAGCAACTGCTTCCTGTTAAGTGGAGATTGAGGAACTTTCATGGTCCCTGCGTAGCCCCTAAAAGGATTGTGAATACGAAACAGTCATGAGTGCATAACTCTTAAGTTATGCATTTGTAACTGCCCAATGGCCCTCATTTCTTCTTTAGATCTCTTTCTCATTACAAGTATATCTATCTATTTCAAAAAAATATCTTGACCAAGATGAGTGACTTGGCTTGGTGGTCCTATTATTTCTAAGCTTGCATCTGCATGCTCAATAAACAAATATGTTGTTATCCAAAATTTATCGTCCATCCTATTTTCTCTCATTGATTTAACAGTACATGTCAACTTTTCCATTCAGGCAACATGCCAGACTCAAAGTATCTTTACCGATAAGGATGTCTTTGTTATCTGACACTGACTCAGACTTATCCATTTCTACACGCATGCATGCACATGCACACACACACACAAGCAAACCTTTCGACCTGCAGCCTGACGAACTGAGCTGAAGCAATAACGTACCTGGAATGCAAGTCAACTTCTACCTTGGCCTCGTTTTCAGATCCAAGGAGATGTGTCAACATTTGACAAAATAAGACCTGGATGTGGCCATTCAAGGCCCTTTGAACAGAAGACAGGATTTGAATAATAAGGCCTGTCAATTCAGGAGTGAGTGGTGTAGGAAAGGAACAGCTAAGTATCGGCTGCATTTGAAGCATGATTAACCCATCATGTTTTAAGGGGAGTGGTAATGCAGAGAGAAGCTGAGGCCTCCTGCTGAGGATCGCAGATTCAGAGCCTGGCACTGCCCAGTACAAGCTCACTCAGCAGCTTTTGCTGATTAATGGGCAGAGAGCAGTTTTAATCAGGGGAGGCAAATTGCATTGGCAAGCCTGAGAATGCCAGCCTCCCTTGTTGGTTCTTTTTATTTTTAAATTAATTCTTTCCCTATTGACTCATATTTAAGTTCTGATGGTGAGTTGTTATGCAGGACCCTTTGAAGGGGGTCTCTTCTTCTCCCCACCCTCACCTTGCTTTTTGGACCGAGCCACAGCTTCTCTGTCTTAAATGTTGAATCCTCAGACTTTCTTTCAATATCTGAAAAAAAGATGTTGAGAGAGAACCAATATTAATGCTCTGGTGGGTTGCAAATACACTTAGCCATTGAACAATTGATTATTCTGTTAAAAAGTAGATAGTTGGGTATTAGGTATCCCAGATTATTAGTGATCCATTAAGTAGGGACTGGGTGGTCAATGGGGTCCTTGCCCACTGGTCAGGCAGGGGAAGGTTGTCCCAGACCAAAGGGAAACTGGGAAACCCCATCTTCCCATGGAAAGCTGAGCTTCACACCACTCACCCACACAAACACACACACTCTTGGCATGATTCATCTCTCCTCCATGCAGGAAGGAGGCTTACTGACTCACAACAAAGCAGTGAGGAAGGATTATGTCCTGCAGCCCCCATGACACTGGTGAGCAGTGCAGCTCAGATTTGTGGGACAGATAGGCTGTTCCACCTGCTGACCAGGAGTGTACCTTTGGAAGGGAGGTGAAATGAAGGCATTGCCTCTCCAAATGAGAATTCTGCTCCTCCCCTTGAAATTTTCCTTCCATCCCCAAATTTCAAGCATTGCAGAGACACTGAAAATCATTCACACCTAGAACTCTTATATCTGCTGTGTGTCCCATTCCCTGGTAACTTTGCTTTCTATGGCCTAATTCACATTTCAAAAATAATCCACTTTGAAACTGGATTATTTGCCAAAGCTCCTTTCTATTGAATCCTGAGATTTGTAGTTTTACCCAGTTTTTAACCTTCTCTGCTAAAGAGTGCTGGTGCCTCACCAAACTACAAATCGAGGGATTTCATAGGAAGACGTCATGGCAAATAATCCAGTTTCAAATTGGATTATTTCTTTGGTGTGGATGCACCCTCCCTTTCCTCAAATGCCTAAACTGTACATATTTCTAAATGTCCAACTGAAATTTTAAGCTAGTGCAATGCTAGAAATTTGGGGACCAAAGGAAAAATTCACCGAGGGGCAGAATTCTTATTTGGGGGGCAATGCTCTAATGCCGCCCCCTCTGTAGCTGTACCCTGGCGAGACCGGTGGTGGACAAAATCTAGCTGGCCTTGAGCAGGGCCAGGAAGAAACTACCAGTGGGAGGGGGAGAGGGAGGAGACGGGTAGAGCAATAGGAAAGGGGTGGGAAGAGGGGCAGTCCAGAGGAATGAGGCTGGAAGGGCTAGGAAAAGCAGGGCAGAAATCTGTATCATTATAAGCTTGCTAAGGACAGGGTTCTGTATTCAGTCCATGTACTGCTTCAGACAGGGCTGGAGGGTGGTTCCAGAAGGGAGCTTCAGGCAACCCCACCGAAGTGGAGCTCAGGGGTCTAGGTCATGACCAGGGGTGGGGAGAGAATTATTATTATTATATTTATTTATATCCTACTTTCTCCAAGTATAGGGACTCAGGGCAGCTAACAATGAGGCTAAAACAATATACAATTATTAAATATAGATAAAGATGATAGATAGATAGATAGATAGATAGATAGAGCTGATTGGCCCACTTAGGACTCCCTCCTCTCACTCCCTCAGCCACTCACCACCCACACTTAAAACAATTCATTAATTTTTAAAAATTAATGTAGTGTGGAGACGTGGAACGCTGCCACTCCAACCTCCATGCCACAACCACTACCTGAAAGCCTAGCAGGGCACATATGTCAGACACCAGCCCCAAGCTCCAGGCAGCAACCACCACTTGAAACCTCAGCAGGGAATATATTATGCCAGGTACAACTAGTATTATGACTTTAAGTATGGAATTTAAATAACAGATTAAACAATTTATGTTAAAACATTTAAAAATATTAACATGCAATAAAACTATACACACCTTAAAAACTAAACTATACAGCAGGTACAAGCCCAGCCCCCATCGGTTTGTGAATGCCTGATGACACAAGAATGTTTTTACTTGATTCCAGGAGAGCAGAGATGGTGCCATCCTGGCCTCTCTAGGGAGGGAGTTCCCAAGCCTAGGAGCAGCCCCCAAGAAGGTCCTGTCTCCCTCTCTGGCTGGTTTGGTGGGACAGAGAGATGATCTAAGAACTCTAATGGGCTCATGAAAGGAGAAGCAAGATAGGGATAAGCCAAGGAGGGGGAGCCAGGAGAAGTGTTTTTGGCCACCTCAGAAGAGGCAGCTTGGCATGCTTGCTCTCCTCCTACCTGTATGTGTGGCCATCACCACTCCTTGCCCTTCCTAGAGATGTAAAATTTCCGGAAATTTTGAAGCCATGGGGGGGGGGGAATAGTTTTTTTGCCGGGGGTGGGGTGTTCAGGAAAAAAATGATTTTTTTTCAGAAAAAAATGCAACGTTAACACTTTTTACAGATTGAAAGTCACTCTGTTACTTTAGGGAACATAAAATATGACTATGTATAATTTGATCTGGCATAAAATTATCACAATTGGTATATTAAAAATACAGTGTGTTCAAACAATTATTACAAACGGGATTTACTTTTATTTGTTTGTTTGTTTTAGTTTTTATTTGTAACAAATGGATCAACAATCTCTGGAACTGTACGGAACCTCTTTGGTTTTGCTAGTTCATGTGGAGCAGGCAAAAACAAAAAAAACCTGAAACCTTTTTCTTCTCTTGTAATAATAGCAGTGCCCCCTAAAGGAAGAAATGCATCAAGAGTTCAGTTTGTAACCTAGGACTTGCTTGTCCTCCTTGCACAGAAATTAGAATAAGCTGATACTGTACATAGTTTTTAGAAATGATTCAGAGACTATATGAACACCTTATCTTAAAGATTTCATTCATCATGCTAACATAAAACATTCCATAATCTATTTTCTTCCTGTTTTCAATTTTTGGGGAAAAAACAAAAAGGGCTTCAGGAAAAAAAAAACAGGAAAAAACTCTTTTTTTCTGAATTTTTACAGGTTTTTTTCTGGGCCTTCACATCTCTAGCCCTTCCTGTGTCTGTTGTGAGCTGGAGAGAGCCCCACATCCCCAACAAGAATGCATCAGGTGGAAGGGAAGGCTGCCAGCCAGCCTCCATCTCTCCCATCCAAGCTTTCGGGTGGAGGGGAGTGTAAAGAAAGTGTGAGAGGTGAGGGAAGGAGGGATGCCCACTCAAGCACCCCTTGTGTGCTCTGGACGGTGCATTTACAGCACCCACAGCAACTCAGCCATGCAGCCTCACCCGCACTTGACACACCGTCAAAACTATTTCCAGTGCTGGCAGCCTGATTTCTTTTCTTTCTCCTCCTGCTTCGCCTTGGATTACTCGGCTCAATGACTTGAGAGAGGAAGGAAGAGCCGCCGCAGAGGAGATTATCACACTATGCTGTTATGACACTATTATTCCACTTGAACTGCTCTGACTGCCTTCTGTGGAATCCTGGGATGTGCAGTTTAGGGAAGGGCATTTAGAACTCTCAGCCAGAGAACTCTAAGGCCATACCAAACTACAAACCCCAGAATTCCACAGGAGGCAACCATAGCAGTTAAAGTGAAATAATAGCACTATAACAGTGTAGTGTGATAAAGTCCAGAGTCCCCCAGCTGGCAGAAGAAGAGAGGGTCGTGCTGGACTTTCCAAGCCCCTGCAACACTGGGAGGGACGGGAGCACACCTGGGCGCAGTCCCAGCCTCTGTCGCCCTGTATTACCTGGCAAGGCTGTTGTGAGGTTGACATTGAATCATCCCTTTTGCTCCAGACCGGGAGTCTTCTGCTGCCCTCTCCCCTCCGCCAGCGTTGCTCTTGCTGCACCAAACATGCCTCCAGCTTTGTGGTTCCAGGGAGAATCCACACTACACAAATAATCCATCTTGAAACTGGATTATTTGCCAAGGCTCCTTCCTATGGAATGTTGGGATCTGTAGTTTTACAAGCTCTTTAGCCTTCTCTGCCAAAGAGTGCTGGTGCCTCACCAAACTACAAATCCCAAGATTCCATAGGAGGAGCCATGGGAAATAATCCAGTTTCAAACTGGATTATTTGTGGAGTGTGATGCACCTGAGTCTATAGTGTTGACCAGGTTTTCAAAAGAGCAGCAAGGGACAGTCCACATTCATTGCAGGCAGGGTTGACAATCAGGGAAAGACCTCTTACTAAGTTTGTGTTCTACTGAAACACCAAATGAAAGTAGCGGTTTCAGTTAACTTAGCTAGGCACCTCCCTGTAAAGTTAACATATTGTCCACATTCATAAATTACACAATGAACACATCTCTTCCTTTATGAAGGGCCCACATCCAAGAATATAGGATTTTAAAGTTTTATTTTGGCATTTTGTTCTGTCTATATAAAGGAGGTCTGCAACCCTCAAATAGGCAGTATCCCTTAGAACAGCGTCCATGATGTCCTCCCAGGTGATCCATGAAGGCTTGAAAATTTCTTGGCCCACCTCCTCCCTGCAGTGAAGCAGCAACAGGACAGGAGCCAAGGCAAAGTCTGGATAGCTTGGCCTGCGCATTGCCATTCAATTTGCTCCAGCCACAAACTTGCAGGAAAAACAGGAGAAAATTTTTTCCTCTCCCTCTAGTGCCTCTGAGGGAAGGTTTAATGCAGTGGTGTCCAACATGTGGCCCTCCAGGTGTTTTGGATTACAGCTCCCAGAATTCCTGACCATTGGACCAGCTGGCTCAGGCTTCTGGGAGCTGGAGGCCAAAACACCTGGAGGGCCACAGTTTAATGGTTTAATGGATGGTGTAATTTTATTATTATTACTTCTACTACTACTATTATTATTATTATCATCATCATCATCATCATCATCATCATCGGGTATTGTTGCTGATGTTATTGTTTTAAATCTTGAGTTAAGACTAGGAGGTCTGCAGCAACAGAAGATATTTAAAGGGTGTCCCTGGTAAAGAAAAGTTTGGGGCAAACTCTCTGGCCTTCAAATAAGGAACATCCCTCATAATGTCAATGGTCTTGTTTATTCCTCCCACATACACACACACACACACACACACCTTACTGCCTCTGCAAGGGTGAGAGGTGGCTGTGGCACGTGGGCTCTTTTCTTCTGAGCAAATTCCGTGACAGCCGAGCGCACACGTGCAGGGAGGTAATGGAGCGCATTGTCTGCTCAAGGTTATTTGGGCTCATAATGCCTGGATAAAACCCGGAGCGAGCAATTATTCTGCTTTCTTCCCCAAATTGCTCTCCAACCGTGCATTGTCAAGCCTGCGAGACAATCCACGCAAGCATAAACATGGTGTGTAGTGGGGGGGGGGTCACAGCCAAAAACACAAGAGGGAAGGGAAGGAGGGAGGAGAAACCAATTAATCAGTCCAAGAGATTGACAGGGAAGACTGGGGTGGGGTGGGGGAGATGCTTGTCTCAAAGCAAGCAAAGCAAGAGAGGAAAGAGGTGACCCTCCCTTGAGGGTGAGAGGGAGGCAGGGAAGTAGGTTTCTCTAAGTCCTAAAACTCCAGAAAGCTCCCACACACTCACACACCGTGGCTAAGATACGAAGAAGACAACAATGCCAGGGCTAGATGTGACCGGGCTGTGCCACAGGGCTTAGAACTACATTGTTGTTGTTGTTTTGTGTCTTCAAGTCATTTCTCACTTATGGCAGCCCTAAGGCAAACCTATCATAGGATTTTCTTGGCAAGATTTGTGGATTTGCCTTTGCCTTCCCCTGAGGATGAGAGAGTGTGATTTGCTCAAGGTCACCCAATGGGTTTCCATGGCCGAGCAGATATTCAGACCCTGGTCTCCGGAGCTGGAGTCCAGCACAGCTTCACACAGCTCCGCACAGACACAGAGAGAAAAGGAAAGTTGACTCCCCACTCATTTTGGTCCCTACCCAGCTACACCCTTGGAGACCAGGTAGACAAAAGTACAAGAGAGTGGAAGGAAGAAACAAACTGGAGGGGTGATTGGACCAGCGTTCCTTTTAAGCTAGGAGCTTTTCCCAAAATCAGGTTTCAGGAAAAGACATTGCACATGATCACACCCATTACAGCATTACAGGGCCCCTGGGTCTATTCAGGAACTGGGTGTTGTTCCAAATCTCCCGAAGACTTTGTTCAGTGCCGGAGATAGTTTGGGTAGAATTAGTTGTCATGGAGCCCTGTTCTACCACTGGATGTGAAAGGAGACTGGAACACGATCAGTGAAAGGGCTGGGGTGCTTCTTTGCTGTGTATCATTTGCTGCATCATTTACTCCCAATAAAGTTTCTCTTACATTTGTCAGTGTTTGGCACCAAAGTCTCCGGAAATACAGTACACCCAGTTCCAGAACAGAACAGAATAGAACAGATAAAAACATCCAACTGCTTTTGCAGTGAGACTTACATGTGCATAAGACACCAACAGGATTCCAGCCCAGAAAAGCCCTGAAGCTCAATCAGACCAAAACAGGTAGCTCTAGTTCACTATTTTATCCCAACCAGATGCCCCCAAAAGAGCCAGCATGGTGTAGTGATCTGAGTGTTGGTTTAAGACACTGGGAGACCAGGTTCTGAATCCTCGTTCAGCCATGGAAACCCACTGGGTGATGTTGGACAAATCACATTCTCTCAGCCTCATAGGGAGGCAGTGGCAAAATAACTCCTTGAACAAATCTTGCCAAGAACCCATGATAGGGTTACCTTAAGTTCTCCATAAGTCGGAAAGGACTTGAAGGCACACAGCAACCAGGTGTAGAGGCCTTTAGGTAGAATGCACTTATCCAGGCTGAACTGGTTTCACTGTTGAACAATCCAGGCAATTCTCCAGATGATTACTCCCCCTCCTGACATCTCTGTGGATGGCGCTGAGGGAAAGCCAGGGGGCATCTTAAAGGAACAGCTGCACATGCCAAGGACGAATTTCAGAGAACAGCATCAGAGAGAGAATCTGCAGCAAGGAGAAAATCTGCCCCCATTCCTGCCCTGAACGAAAATTATGCCATGCAGAATAGAGCTGGGAGCGGTGAACCAAACATACGAACTTCTCATGCTCTCCCCCACTATTCCCATGGGGTTGCAGAAGCAGGTCAGTTTCCATTACAGCTGAAACAGAATTTTGCACAATTAAAAGGAATGCAAATTATTGTTTTCATAGCATATCTTGGTACTGATTGGTATAATTGCTAAGGAAGGCATTTATTTGAATAAATGTATAATCTAAGTCAATATGCATCTCCTCCTGCTCATGTTTGCAAGTGTTCCTCCCAAGGCAAAGGAATGTGTCCTGTGTGGAAGCAGGAATGCTCAGAATACTCAGTATGCCATCCCAACCCTGTCCCGCCAAACCATTTGTTCTTCTGGATTCTGCAGCTGTAAACTTCACTGCTTCCCTGTCACCTCTTGGCTTTACTGCAGGGACAAGCAACTTGCATGGGGGCCAGGGGCCAATGCCCCCACTCCAATCCCTCTGTGGACCACATACACACCCACAGCAAACCTAAATACCTCTGTCTTCCTCTGCAGTCCCTCTCACAATTATTTCCTGTTGCCATTTTGAGGGACTACAGGGGGAAACGGTGTTATTTGGAGGTAATATGAGATTGTAGAGTGCTTGTGCATAGAGGTTGGGGGTACTTTCACATACTGTATTTTCATTTGGCATTAGGGGCACTTTTTGGGTGGTTTGGGGGCATAGCCTGAAAATCGTGCTGTACTTATTTTTTAATTGAGAGGTGTGAAGGCTTTGGTGACTGGGGGGGGGGGTCTTAGGAACCACAAAAAACATAACCTCCAACTGTCCTGATGTTGCAGAAACAGTCTCAGTTAATTCTCTGTCGTCCCATTTTTCAGCTGCTTTTCAAATGTCCCAGTTTCTCTCTTCTACCATTTCCCCCCTTTGTCCTCAACTTATTTCCATTGCTGCAAAATGAGATCAAAGTGCAAAAGTAGCTTGCACTCAGTTAACTCAGTGGGGCAGGGAAGGAGAGAAGAGAAAGGGGCAGAGTCTTGCCCTTCCCAGTAGGCTCAGGCAAAAGCAAACTGCTGCAGCTTCTCCTAGCTTGTGTTTTCTTCCTTATTCATACCTTTTGCCATCTTGACCACACTCTTATGTTGTTTAACCACACGTGTCCCTGTTTTCACCTGTGAAGGGTATCCAAAAGTGGGTTCCAGGGGCTGCACTTTTCCCATCCCTGCTTTCCTCCCAGGCCTTCCTTGAGGCAAGAACTGGAGCTGCAGAGATGGGAAGATCTCTTTCTCTTTGAAGAGCCTCTTGATACACGTTGCCATGGATTTGCTCTCCAGGCTGGTTTCGGCCATGAAGTTGTATAATTTGTGCAGATTTCAAAGGCTCCCTTCTCCCTGCACAACCTCCTCCTCGGTGCCTTCATGAAGAGGAAGGGCATGGGCAGTGGGAGAGATTCCCTGCTTCCACTTCCCTTTGAAATGAGAAGGAGCCAATGAGTTTCCACCTCATTATTCCCCACAAAAGCTCATTAAAGAAGAAGCATCATTTACAAGGGCTGTCATTCCAGGCTGCTGCTGAAAAAAATGATGGCAGGGAGTGAAGGGTGGCCAGGAATTTCATGAGGGTAGAAGAGGTGGGCCTGGATTTCTTGCTTATCCTGGGTACTTCCCCCTTGGGTGCCCTCCTTCTGATTCCCTCCCACACTTCCGCTACTGGCAGCACAGTACCTCCTCTTCCCTCTTTGGCCATGAATGTTCCAAACCCCCAAGTTCTGCAGCTTTGGGAGTTTGTGGGGAACAATGGCAGCAGCTGTGAACTGTCAACAGACAAGTCCCTGGGCCACTGCCATGACAATTCTGGAGGATTTTGCAGGGACATACTCCACTGCCCTAATTGTTCTTGTTGTTGTTGCTGCTGTTGTTGTTGTTGTTAACTGCCCTCGAGTCCACTTCAACTCATGTCAACCCTGTGAACAAGAAGCCTCCAAGACCCCCTGTTCTCAACCACTCTGCTCGGGTCCTGCAGGCTCAGGGCCATGGCCTTCTTGATTGAGTCTATCCATCTAGTGTGTGGCCTCCCTCTCTTTCTACTACCCTCCACCTTTTCTAGCATTACATATTTTTTTCTAGTGAGTTATACCTTCTCATGATGTGGCCAAAGTATGACAGTCTCAGTTTAGTTATCTTGGCTTCTAGGGATACCTCAGGCTTGATTAGTTGACCCATTTATTGGTGTTTTTGGAAGTCCACGGTATCCGTAGCACTTTTCTCCAGCACCGCATCTCAAATGAATTGATTCTCTTTCTATCAGCTTTCTTCATTGTCCAGCTCTCACTTCCATACGTGGTGATGGGAAATACGATGGCTTGGACAATCCTAACTTTAGTGTTCAGTTTTATATCTTTTGTTGGAAATATAGCATTCTTCCGGCACCTCCCCCAACTTAATAAGTTTAGGGAACTCCTTGCATGCTTAAGTTCCTCCTTTTCTCCTCA
Source organism: Gambelia wislizenii (assembly GCA_030847615.1). Taxonomy (NCBI): domain Eukaryota; kingdom Metazoa; phylum Chordata; class Lepidosauria; order Squamata; family Crotaphytidae; genus Gambelia; species Gambelia wislizenii. Next base: position 31,611,183 of record JAUMIR010000010.1, read on the forward strand.
AAACCATCTTAGCCATTTTGTAGCTATGGGGTGGCCATTGAGTCATTCGTCACATGACCTCATGATTTAAATATTTTATAACTCTTTGGGTGGTTCTTTTCTTAAGAAGCCTCAACACAAGGTTCATTCTCTTCCACCATCCACTCTCTTTCCACACACCTCACTCAGCATGCATGAAGATTAGAGTTAAGTTCTCTCTTACCCACATTCACCTTTTTCTGAAGAATAAAGAAACATGGATGCTACTGCATGTAATACTAGGGAATCCTGATTTGTTTATCCTATCCTAACCTGAATCCCTTTGAATTGGGTGAGTTTTACCATGAAGTCCTTTAGTTAGTTAAATATGCTACTTTTGTGTTTTGAATATATAGATTGCAAGACCTGTTAGTAAATACTTTGATATTCTCTTTAAAGTAAAGTTTTCCTTGTCTTTATTTTGTTTGAGTGGCTTTAATGACTGAGTGATTTAGAGTACTTACCAATGCAAATTGAGTCTGGTTTGCTTTGTGTCTTTGCCTAACTCTGCTCAGTAAACTTTCCCAAAAAGCTATTCCCAAAGGGCTTGCTCCCTGGGATCTTTAATATATTTTTTTTAATTTTTATGCTTATACACCCCAACATCTTTGTACTTTAGGATTTTGTCTAGCTCTTTCATAGCTGCCCTTCCCATTCCTAGTCTTCTTCTGATTTCTTGACTGCAATTTACGTTCTGATCAATGATTGATTCAAGGTATGGGAAATCTTTAACTATTTCAATTTCTTGTTGTCTGTATTGAATGTATGTAGATTCTCTGTGGTGCCTTCCCAAATACACACAGAAAGACACACAGATGTCAGAATCCTCTTGGGATATTATGCATGCCTAAATTTTCCTGCAGAAGCAGTTAGACATTGACTGGAATTCACATTAGGCACATGTGCACACTTAAACTTATGCTATACACGCAGGGCCAAAAAGTCACCATTGTGCAATGAACACATTTTGGCAGCCAAGCTTATACATCTAAGCTTTTCAACATGCTGGGGTAACTGGTCGGGGGGGGGGCTTCTCTGCAATTCCCCTCTTCTCTCTGTTTTGCTGTGCCTACTTGCTGAGTAAGAGATTCTGGAGGCAGCTGCTGTTTATCTTGCCTGCTGTAGGCAGGCACACATGGCTATGGTAAGTTTAGGTACAGTAGAATTCCACTTTATCCCAGGTCAAATTTTGTTTATCTCATTGTTTACTGCACACGGAAAGCCTGCATTTCTCCAGCCCTCTTTCACCATCATGAAGCACTGATGCTGCTTTAAAAAAAACACAAAAAAATTCCCATCTAAACAGAGGATGAGCAGGGTGTGGGGCTGGGCAGGCATAAAAAGGAGCTTCATTGTCAGAGGCTTTGTTAACTGGGGTATGCCTGTATACAGTTTAGGTATCCAGAGAAAGGGGGCAGGCCATGTGACCAAGGAAATGTGAACCCAGCAGGTAGAAGAATTCTAAGTGCAATTGGTTTTCAGTGTCTCACTCTCTGCAATGGTAGACATTTGGGAACTGAAGGAATATTCTATGGGGGGAGTAATTACACTGGGGCATCAGTGCCCTTATATTGCCCTCTCCCTGTAGCAACACCCCTCCCTCCCTCCCTCTTGGTATCGCCCAGCCCATCTTCCTGGATATCTCCTTTTTTGACAACATCAGCAGGTTTGGGCTCCTTTCTCCAAAAGGGTGACAAGATTTATTGATTAATTAAAGAGCAAAATCCCGGCTTTTTATTATTGCATCAGGTTGGAATTTGTTGCTTTCATTAGCCCAGCTCAGGCAAAAAATTAATCCAGCTCCTTTATGGGTAAACAACCTTTATTTAATTTTCTGTTATATAAACAACGCACTCTGAACTTCTCGCTAATCGTGCCAAGGAGGCAAATTCACAGTGTGGACACCTTTTTTTCACAAAAAAAGAGCAAGATCGTCACTCGCGTGTGTTTTCTCAGCACTTCGGTCAACAGATGGGAGGCAGGAAAGGAAAGGCAGCCCAGCTTCACAATTCCTCACTGCTGAGCTTGCGTATGATGCGTGAATGCGCACCACTGTTTGCTGTCACACAAAATGTTTGCCTCTGTGGGTGGGTGTGGAGCCAGTATAATTACAGAGACTTGGAAAGCGCCTCTCACTTGGTTATCTTTAATTAGAAGCACAGCTGGCATGGAGTATTTGAGGACTTGGCTTTCATTAGCAGCTAAATATGATTTCCAAAATTCTTCTTTGCTTGGATCTTCTGCACATCTTTTCCCCCTTCCGCACCATGGAAAGAAACAGCCCAGTGAGTTAGACAGTTCTGGGGGCCCTTGCACACTACACCATCATAGCTCTCTGATTCCACTCTAACTGCTATGGCTGCATCCTATGGATTCCTGGGACTTGTAGTTCAGGAAGGGGTCTTAAGAATTCTCAACTAGAAAATTCTAGTGCCTTGTTGTTGTCATGTGCCTTCAAGTCATTTCTGACTTATGATGACTCTAAGGCAAACCTACGAAGGGGTTTTCTTCTATTATTCCACTTAAACTGCTATGGCTACCTCCTGTGGAATGCTAGGGTTTGTAGTTTATTGAAGCCTAAGAACTCTCTGGCTGAGAATTCTAAATGCCCCTTGCTAAAAAACTGCAAATCCCAGGATTCCACAGGAGGCAGCCATAGCAGTTAAAGTGGAATAACAGTGCTATAACAGTGTAGTGTGATATTCTCAGAAGACCAGTTTCCCCAGTGTTTAAATCTCCACTCAGCCATAGAAGCCCAGTGGATGAGCTTGTGTAAGTCCCACTCTCTAAGCATAAGAGGAAGGCAAAGGGAAACCTCCTCAGAAGAAATCTTATCAAGAGAACCACCTAAAAGGTTCACCTTAGGGTCACCCTAAGTTGGAACTGACTTGAAGGCACATTACAACAACAACAAATATTCAAATATTCCCATACAGAAGCAATGGGACATTGGCATTTGATGCAGAATGCAAGGTTGCACATGTGACACCATTTCACATGCAAATGTGCATTGTGCACAGATGCACATGTGCGTTGGGTTGCACATTTGGTGTCTTGGCTCAGTTCTGCAATGTTGCTATTCCACACATGGTTTGTGTGGCGTAATTGATGTGTGACCCCGCATGTGGAGATTTACATTAAGCAAATCCTGATGTAGGAGCACAACCATCATCCTCAGCCTCCCTGCCTGGCACTTCCATCTCTCCAGAGAGTCTCCTTTCTTTTTTATCTAAGACCTACCTCTCTCCCTCCTGCATTTTCTCTAATAGCTCCCTGGAGCCATACAATATTCCTGTCCTGACAACAAGAGAAGGAAGCATGTGTGTCTTTCTTATTCCTTTGTTCAGTTTCTGGCAGTACCACACTAACATTCTGTCAGCAGAATAGCCACAGGAAGGATAGATTTTGATGGCATTGAGGGTCCTTGGAGCCAGGATGAGACCCCTTCAGTTACTTTTCTATCTCACCTTTCTTCCCATTGGGTCAAGGTAGTATTTGGGGCACCTCATGGTTTAAACAGGGGGATACCTCAGCTGAAGAAGACATTGTAAAACACCTCCCCTCACCAGACTACAGTCCACTGATGGATAGTTTACATATTTTTTATGTCTTAAAGCTGTAATGGGCTGGATGAGGAAAAACAGATTGAGATTAAATCCAGACAAAACGGAGGTGCTCAAGGTAGCGGCCCCGAAACCAGGAGTTGAGTTGCAACCTCCAGTCCTGGATGGGGTCACACTCCCCATTAAGGACTGTGTTCGCAGTCTGGGGGTGCTCCTTGATTCATCGCTTCAGATGACGAGTCAAGTGAATGCGACGGTCAGGAGCGCTTGTTATCAGCTTCGGCTGATACGCCAGCTGTGCCCTTTCCTGGAAGTAAGGGACCTTGAGACTGTGGTGCACGCGCTGGTAACCTCTCGTCTAGATTTCTGCAATGCGCTCTACATGGGGCTACCCTCGTGCTTGGTCCGGAAACTTCAGTTGGTACAAAATATGGCAGCCAGAGTGGTCTCAGGAACATATCGGAGAGATCATATAACTCCAATACTAAAATCTCTCCACTGGCTGCCTATCAGTTTCCGGGCCCAGTATAAGGTGTTGGTTATTACCTTTAAAGCCCTAAATGGCTTGGGTCCAACTTATCTCCGGAACCGCCTCCTCCCATACAATCCTCCCCGCATACTCCGGTCCTCTGGGAGGAATCTGCTTCAGCCACAAAAATCTAGGCTGTCTGCAACCTCCCAGAGGGCCTTTTCAGTAATCGCCCCCAAATTGTGGAATGGCCTGCCGAATGAGATCCGTCAGCTGACGAGCTTGAGTAGCTTTAAAAAAGCACTAAAGACGGATCTCTTTCGGCAGGCCTTTCCTGATTAGATCCCGGCCTCAGGAACTCAGTCTCCTGGCTTTTTATGTATATATTTGTTTTTAATGTATTTTTTTAGCTAGAAGGTTTTAATCTTATTGTGTTTAATGTCTTTTTATGTGGGAGGGTGGGGGTGGGTGGTGTTTTTAGTCATTATTATAATGTTTTAATTGTTGGAAGCCGCCCCGATTGTTTTTAGCAGAGGGGCGGGGTATAAATAAATTTTATTATTATTATTATTATTATTATTATTATTTCCCTCCCTCCCCATTTTTTCATCACAGCAGCCCTGTGAGGTAGATCAGGATGCAGGGGGGGGAGAGAGAAACTGGTCCAAAGCTATACAGTACAGTAGGGATGAGGACCTAGATCTCCCAACTCTGCCTCAGGCTCTAGCCACTACACCACACGGCTCAGTTGCTTTGCCTAGACTGCCATGCGAGGGGAGCCTAGGCTGACGCTTGAGCATGAATCATGCTGTGGGTACACAGAATTGGTCTTGTGGTTGAAAGAATGAGATAATCCCCTTAAAATCTTTTTCTCCCACCCCCACCCCACACACTCCAGTTAGATCAATTTCCAATAGCTAACACAGCTATTCTCTATGGTACAATTTCAAATTTTCAGATTCTGGACATGATGGTTTCATGTTCTACCCCCCAACACACACACACCTCACTTAAATGTTCATGTGTACTACTTATAATAGATTGAATGGAGCAAGCTAGCCCTGCTATATTTGGTGACCATCCTGCTCATTGTGCTTAGTGTGGTCCTGAACCTGTCCCCCATAATCTTTCCTGATTATGCCAGTGGCTCTTTGCCTGCCTGCCTGCCTGCCTTGCTTTCTCATCCACCCCAGCTCAAGGGAATCCACAAGGTGAAGAGTCTGCTCACAAACCGGTGACCTTTGTAAACCTGCCCTGGCCCCACTGCAAGCAAAATGGCAAATTATGCAGAGAAAGACCTAAAGCAAATGTCTTGGATTCCCAAAGCCCCCAGAAAGAAATATTGTTGGGGAGGCTGGGGAAGAGGGAGGGAGAGGGCAAAATTATCAAATTTGCAGATGACACCAAATGAGGAGAGGTAGCTCACACCCCAGAGAACAGAACCAGGAATCCAAAATTACCTTCACAGGTTGAAAAGCTGGGCCAAAGCTAACAAAATGAATTTCAGCAGAGAGAAATGTAAGGGAATACAATTAGGCAGGAAAAATGAAGTGCACAAATATGGGATGGCTGCCACCTGTCCTGAAAAAAATTTAGGGGTCTTAGTAGACTACAAGCTAAACATGAGTCAACAGCAACAGCCTAAGGCAGCAGCCACAAAAAGCCAATGCAGGTCTAGGCTGTTTCAACAGACATGTAATGTCCAGATGAGGGAAGTAACAGAAATCACTGCTTTGGTCAGACCTCACCAGGGATACTGTGTCCGGTTCTGGGTACCACAGTTCATGGAGAATATTAGTAAGCTGGAATGTGTCCAGAGGAAGGTGACCAAGATGGTAAAAACTCTTGAAACCAAACTGCACGAGGAAAGGCTGAGAGAGTTGGGTATGTTGAACTTGGAGAAGATTGAAAGGTGTCAAAATACAGTGGGCCCTTGGTATTAGCTGGGGTTTGGTTCCAGGACCCCCTGTGGATACCAAAATCCATGGATGCTCAAGTCCCATTATAAACAATGGCATAGCAAAATGGTGTCCCTTATATAAAATGGCAAAATCAAGGTTTGCTTCTTGGAATTGATTTATTTTTTAATGTTCCAAGCCATGGTTGATGGAATCCATGGATGCCAAATCCATGGATACAGAGGGCTGACTGTAACCATCTTTAAATATCTGAAAGGATGTTGTATGGAACAGTGCTACTCAAAGTGGTAGTCACTGTATTCACTATGCCACCATGGATCTTAGTTCTCCATGGCTTTGACCTTGCCGTATATCAAGGGTACCCTTTTTAGCTGATGGTTGAGCCGGGGACCTTGGGGGCCCCAATCCAGGGCTATGCCTCAGCCACCACCATCACTGGCCCACTCTCCACAGAAGGAAGGGAATACCATCACTTCCAAAAAAGGTCCCAGCTGCCTCCAGAGAAAAAGAGAGCCACTTTACTGTGCCCAATTAATACAACAGCTTAATTGCAGGCACTACACTGGCAGCAGGTGAGAGACGGGAACAAATGTTAATTGTGAAAGTCTAACCAGCAGGTGATGCATGAAACATCTCAGCATTTCACAGCAAATAAAATGAAAAATAAAAATTAATGTAACATGTCAAAACTAGAAACGATTGCTAATGAGCAGGAAATTTCGAGCTAGACACGTTGCTAACAACCCACTTGAATATTACATGGGCTGCACTGATGGCTTTGCATAGAACTCTTCAGTGGGTGATGCCAGCCCCTGCTTTGGAGAAAGAGGCATGTGAGTACCCCACAAGCGCAGACTCGATGCATCCCAAAGTCAGTTAGGATGCACATCCAGTTCAGCCAGAATGTGCAAAGCTCAGCTAACCCAAACCTGATGGTTTTGAAAACTCCTGGCTGAGTGGGGATTGGGGAGGGCTGTAACTTCCTGCAGAAGGTCAAATCACCCCTATCAGTTCCAGTAACATGGATCTGGAGAGTCAGGGTCAGTCAGGATGCAAAGGATTGGTTCTGAATAACAAACAGCATCTGACCAGGTAGGCCTGATTTCTTGTGTTCCGTACTGGGATCAAAGGAGCAGAACAAGGTCAGTTTTTGCTGCTGTGTTGTTTCTGACTTATGGCAACCCTATGACTGGGTTTTCTTGTCAAGATTTGTTCAGAGGAGGGTTGCCATTGCCTTCCTCCAAGGCTGAGACAGTGTGACTTGCCCAAGGTCAGATTTCCAAGGCTAAGTGGGGATTTCCATGGCTGAGTGGGGATTTGAACCCTTGTCTCCTAGAGTTCTACTCCAGCATTCAAACCCTTACAGCACTCTGGCTCTCACAAGGTAAATAAATCTACAGTATTCAAATATCCAGTTCTCCTGCCATAACTTCTTCTGGATGTGTTCAGTGGCTATTCCTTTTTGACTTAATGTATTAGGTGTTCAGTTTGCATTTTTAATACAAACTGAATACGCTTTTAAAATACAAAACCCAGTTTGTATTTTTAAAAACTGACATCAGTAGATGTACATATTCTTTTTAAACTGTGTCCCTGGAACATGGAACTTGACTGGTGGTCAACATGGTTGAATCCTGGTGGGGTTTTTTTAGTGCTGCTAAGACCTTATAATCCAAGACTGGGGGGAGGAATAAACATTGACCATCTGTCATTCAATGGTCAGAGGTTCTTACTGCTTCCGCTATGCATGAACGTGTATTTATAGACACCAACTTCAAGAAAATGTACTTTGGGACATATGGCCAGCTTGTATTTATGTATATGCCTAGCCCACATGCATATTTTTTGTACATCCCCTCCTTTTTCTAGCTTTCTTTTTTTTTCCTATTCTTTGCAATTATACTTTTAAAATCCTGTAACATGTTTTTAAACATCTTCTTTGTGAGGGTTCTGAAGATTGCCTTGCAAGGTCACCCTTCTTGATGCAGGAGCATCTTCTTGATGCTGAGTGCTCTAAAGCATGCACTTGATACCAAGAGTTGTGCCACATAAACTGCTTCTACCATGGCATGTGGCTCTATTTGCAGCCTCCTAGGACCCAACTGGCAGCTATCCATTCTGCAGAGAAGACTTCTCCATCTCTCCTGAAGCATAAGGCTCAGGTTGTACAGAAGAATCCTCAGGCTCCAGGCACCGACTAACAAAATGAATCTCAACAGGGAGAAATGTAGGATACTACACTTGGGCAGTAAAAATGAAATCCACATATATAAGATGGGTGACACCTGGCTTGATGGCAGTACATGCAAAAGGGATCTAGGAGTCTTAGTGGACCACAAACTGAACATGAGTCAGCAGTGTGATGCAGCAGCTAAAAAATCCAATGAGATTTTAGGCTACATCAATAGAAGTATAGTGTCTAGATCAAGGGAAGTAATAGTGCCACTCTATTCTGCTTTGGTCAGGCCTCACCTGGAATACTGTGTCCAGTTCTGGGCACCACAATTCAGGAAGGATATTGAGAAGCTGGAATGTGTCCAGAGGAGGGCGACAAAAAAAGTGGGAGGTCTGGAAGCCATGCCCTATGAGGAGCAGCTTAGGGAGTTGGGGATGTTTAGCCTGGAGAAGCCATGATAGCCATGTTTAAATATTTGAAGGGATGTCATACTGAGGATGGAGCAAGCTTGTTTTCTGCTGCTCTGGAGACTAGGACACAGATCAATGGACTCAAACTACAGGAAAACAGATTCCACCTAAACATTACGAAGCTTCCTGACAGTAATTGCTGTTTGGAAGTGGAATACACTGCCTGGGAGTGTGGTGGAGTCTCCTTCTTTGGAGGTTTTTAAACAGAGGCTGGATGGCTATCTGTCAGTAATGATTTGATTGTATATTGCTGCATGGCAGGGGGTTGGACTGGATGGCCCTTGTGGTCTCTTCCAACTCTATGATTCTATGACTGGTGTAGGGGGGAGATCCGTCTCTCAGGAGGTGGCAACTGCTGCCTCTCGCTGCCATGCAGTTCTTGCTTCCACTGGGAGAGCTGCCCCCACAACTTCCTCTTCTGATGTCCCCCCAGGCAGCAATTGGGATAATTATCCTTTCCTACAAATAAGTTGTAAATGAGATGAACAGAGTAGCTTTTAATTATGCCAATTAAAATATAGCCCATTACAATGCCAGGAATGCAGCCCTGGATGGTTTCTCTCTGCTGGTTCAGGAACTGACACAGACAGGACCCCCACCCCACCCCGAGCAACTGCTGCCAACACCCTGAATGAATTGGGCTCCTCTACAGCTGACTGTGGGCCAAGATACACATATGTGAAAATAAACCCTTCTGGAAGAAATGAGGCTCACTTCTGGATAAAGGGAGCTGGTTGGCATTTTCCTACCCCCTTCTCTTCCCTCTTTGTCTTCTACGATTCACTTTTTCATCTGCCAAGTAGAGGGAAGGCCCAGCCTCTTCTCCTCATTTAAGAGCCATGTTGTGATTGTCTCCATTCTGGCCCAGGTTCACAGCTCTCAGGAGGGCTCTCCTCCACCCGACAGTTGCTTTCCAGGCTGGGCTTCCCCTCCAGCGTGCTACACACCATGTGTCTATCAGCACTCCTGTACTTGCCTGCTGGATCTATTTCAGGGATTTCGAGTTGTAGCAGCTGAGACAAAAGCCCTAACACAGACAGGTAGACAGCTCTTCTGGGGACCACAGGCATCCTGGCACTTTCTAAAGATGCCTAGTGATGATGGAAGAGGCCAGCCACCTGGCCATGGGGCTGGAGGCTGAAGGACCAGAGAGGATGCTTGTCCTTTTGGAGGCTGGGCTCTACTCTCAACTAAAGGCCATTTCAATAGGCATTTGGTGACTAGCTGGTTGTATACAGGTCTTTTTAAAGGGGGGGGCAGGGGAGGCTGTTGTACTTATGGAATTTTTTAATGCTTTTATACTGTTTTGAAATGTGGTGTTTGAATAGGATTGCTTATGTTAACTTCCTGCTCTCATTTTTAGCTGTACTTTGTTTTCATCTATATTGCAAGCTATCTTCAGTCCTGGGTTGGGAGACAAGTGGAATAATTAATTAATCCCACTTCCTCCTGAAAATTAATTAACTGATTGATTAGGTTCTCTATAGAGAATGAAAAGTGCCAGCCAGAGTTTGGAGCAAAGAACCGGTAGTTCAGGTAAGGTGAGAAAAAGGAGGAAATGGTGGTGGTGATGAAGGAGGAGAGGAAAGAGAGTTGGTGCCCTTGAAGCTCTTACAAAACCTCCCAGAGGGAGTCCCTGAGCCTGTCCATGAGAACAGAAGGTGCCCTGATGGTACCCAAACCCTCACTGAGCCCAGCTGGCTGGCGGAAGAGAAGGAAGGGGAGGAGAAGAGGGGAAAGAAGAAGCAGGGGAAGGGGAAAGAACAGGGGAGGGGAGGAGGAATGAAAATAAAAAGGGGATAGGGCAAGAAAAGAAAGTGGAGAAGGAGAAGCAGAGGGAGGCGGAGCAGCCACCTCCACCGGTGCTGCTGCTGCTGTTCTTCTTCTTCCATAAACACCACTCCCCCTACCACCTCCATCCCCTGACAGCCCCTGCCAGGAGATCATCCACCTCACAAGCGTTTATTAATACAAAATCAATTGTTATTAATTATTTAATGTGTGCTAATTAAAGATGCATGAGTGTTGCCTTAGCACCAAGCCTCTCCCAACTGCAGTGGCACATCAGACATATGGGAATGTCACTCTCAGGGAGGAAAATTGGGGAAAGCTGGGGGGGGGGGCGAGAAGGTGGAACAACCCACCATGTGGCACAGGGCTGGCCTGGTGGGGAGCAGAGGAGGGAGTAGGGTAGGAGCTTCCTTGGAGTTATTTTGAGCAGAGGATTTAGTTATTTAAAGTATGTATTTTCTCAGCCCACCAGGGCTCCCAAGGCAATGCACAACAAGCCATTTTTAAAAATTATTCAAAAAGAGAGGAAAACAAGTCATAAGAGCACATTTTTTTAAAGCCAAAGTTCTCTAAGAACAGATTACAGTGCTCCTAATAGACAATCTTAATATTTAGTGGCACTTAGACCAGTGGGGAGTAGGTGGCTGAAAGACTTCACAGCTCCAGGCGGGGATATCTGTTGAGTCTAGCTTATTGCCAAGCTGCTTGCCTTTGAACAACAGCCCTGCAAAGACTAGTATGCTGGTGTATTTGTATTATGTGGAAACGGCTTGTTCAACAGGTATCTGGCTGAACAGGAGGGGCTGATCTGAGAACCAGGACAGAAAAAGGTTAATCCAGCAGCTGAAAGAGAGTAAAGTTTCTCTCGTCATCCTGTGAACCTCTAGGGGAAAATTACAGAAATATAGCTCTAAACACTCCTATTAAATGTTGAACATCCATCAGAGAGCGACAGATGGTGGAACCACACTAAACAGTTACTGCACTTTGATACCACATCACCTCTCATGGCCCCACTGTATAGAATTTCCTGGATTTGTAATTTGGTGAGGAATTAATGAGAGCCAGCATGCTGTAATGGTTTGTGTGTTGGACTAGGATGCTGGGACCATAGGAATCTTACTGGGTGACTTTGGGAAAGGCCTTCTTCAGCCCTAGAGGAAGGCAAGGGCAAACCTCCTCTGGATAAATCTTGCCAAGAAAACAGTAGAAGAGGGTCACCATACATTGGAGCCCATTTGAAGGCACATAGCAGCAGCAACAGAGGGACCAACACTGTAGTTCAGGGGTGTCCAAAAGAGCTCTCCAACAGAGAATTCTAAGTACCTCCCAAACTAAAAAAAAAATCCATATGATAGAACCATGGCAGTTAAAGTGATACCAAAATGCTATAATCATGTAGTGTGGATACACTCAAAGTCTCCTTCTCTTAGCGCATATACTGTAATAGCTAGATTGACATGAAAGCCAACTTTCAGCAGGATGATCAGTTCAGATGTTGTTCTTTTTTGTTTAGGCATGTGCCCTACGATGTCTGCCAGGAAAGCTAGGTAGCCATCCAAGCATCCTGCTGGTTGCTTTGTATTACAATTGAGCAGGGGGTTGGACTAGATGGCCCATGAGGCCTCTTACAGCTCTATGATTCTATGACCTGCTTCAATAGAGAAAATTCATACAAAAAAATAAATCTGTACTTACAAAATACTTTCTGTCCTTACCATCCTTATGGAATACACTGGCTGCACTACAATCTCTCCCTCCTGCATTGGCATGGTGGTTTTCATGTCACTGGGGCAGCGAATCTATTCCAAGAGTTAATCTTATTTTGTCTTTAAGGCTTTCCAAGGTGCTGAGCATTATTCATAAATATGTTTAGTACCTTGGCTAGCACTATTTCTAACTAGGTTCAGCACTTTGGATAGCTCCTTTGAACCAAGCGAAAACTGAAATAGACTCACTGGCCCATGACATGGGAACCAACAACCACCACTAGTATGGATGTTTGTCTTAGGGAAAGATGTTTGATGGCTCTCCATTTTCTGAACCTTTCTTCCGTCTCCTTTCAGCAACCTCTGAACCCCATGTTTCTTAGCCTCAAACCCTTCTCCCTCTTGTAACCCAAATCCAGCTCTCTGTAGCACCCCTGGGCCTTGCAATTGAATCAACCTGAATCAGTATCCACTCTGCCTTACCAGTCTGCTTCTTTGAGTTTTATATTTCTCGATGCCAAAGCAACTAGGTTTTATTAGTTGTGTTATCCATTTATCACTTGCTGTTTATGAAGCTCTGCCGTAATTGCTGTTTCTCCCATATAATCATTGTGCATGTTTTGAGTCTTCTGCAGTCAATAAAATTCCCCTTTACATGGCCTGCATGGATGTGGGTTACTGGGTCCAATTTGTCCAAAATGCACTAATGCCAGTGTTTGAAAGATCCCTTGCAGGTGCCTGTCTTCAGAGCAGATATGGCCAGGGTAGGAAAGCATAGTCCTCCAGATTTTATTCTATGTAACTCTCATTAGCCCTAAGTAAGACAGAAAACAAAAAGAAATGGTGGGAGTTGCTGCCCAAAATCTAGAGGGCTCACCCTCATGAACAGTGACGTGTCTGTGCTTTGGTGATATCAAAGAACCTCTAATGGCAGCCCTGACAGCTAACAGTTCATTTCTGGGCACAATTCAAAGCACTGGTTATTACCTATAAAACCCTGTATAGCTTGGAACTGTGTCTGAACATCTGTATCTTGCTATAGCAAGGGTGGGCAAAATGAGGTCCCTAGGATCCCCATGAACACCTCATTATATCTCCCAAGATGACACCACCCTGGAAAGTTTTTAAGTGCTCTGTAGAAAAACAGGTTTTTGTTCACGCTTTGCAGGTGGAACATAGTTTTGGCATCCAAAGATTTAAGATCTCAATGACAGCCTTTCTTGCAATCTATCTGCTTCTGCCAAAGATGATAGTAGGACAGCTGATTTACTTGGTACAATCACATTTCTTCAGAATTTGCTCCAGGTTCCCTAAAAACCAGAGGTCCTGGCTAGGGATATTTCCCCAAAATGGCTCTGCAGAACAGCTCAGCATCATGTGCAAAACAGAAATCGGGTCTCCTGTGAATCCCTGGTTCTCCCACCACCATCCCATACCTGCCTTGGTTAAAGAGGTTGCTAAATTCTCTTCATGTCCTTTCTTCTCTGCTCCACCATACCCCCTCCTTCCCCCTGTCCAGGCTTTTGCACACATCACAGCCACCTGATACTCTGGCATCCACAGCAAAGCTGGCCTGCATAAACACAATTATCCTAGGCAAATTTCATTGTGTTTATTTCCTGGATGAACTGCAAATATTAACAACCTTGGTGCTAGGAGGTGTGTCTGCCTCACAATTGCTTGCCTGCATTGCTGGAAGCAGCAGGATCTTTACTACCGCTTAATCCTTCAGGTATATGTATGAATACATCCCCCCCCACACACACACACACACATACACCACCATGCAGAATGCATTCTTCAAAAGGCAGGAAAGAAATGTTCCAAATGCTTAAATAAGACAAGCAGCAGCAGGCAGAGGCCAGAAAGTCTCCTGGGGAAAAGAAGCGTGTTTGCTTTTCAGGCTGCTTTTCCCCAATGAGCTGAAGGAGAACCAAGTCAACAAGGAGAGGAAATGCGGGGGGTGGGGAGAGAAAATTTGGTCCTGATATAGACAGACAGACACCACACTTTGATGCCCTCTGGTCCATGGTCTGCCCAAGCTGCTTGGGTGCTAGAGTTCTATCTGAGGCTGCAGCTACACTGCAGAAATAATGCAGTTTGGTACTGCTTTAACTATCATGGCTCCACCCTATGGAATCCAGGAATTTGTAATTTGTTGTGGCACCAGAGCTCTCCAACAGAGAAGGCTAAATACCCCCAAAAAACACAAATCCCAGAATTCCATAGCATTGAGCCAGGCCAGTTAAAGCGATGTCAAACCACATTAAATCTGCAGTGTGGCAGCTGCCTGAATTCTAGACAGCCCCAGGCTCAGTACTCCCTGAGGCCTCCCAGACAGCTGCCATGATTAGCTTTGGACATTGCTGCCTATTCCACAGGGATGTTCAGAAAGCAGTATCAAGTCCAGCTCTGCCTCCACTCACCCTAATCCCTAAGGGGGGAAAGCTAAGCCTGAAGCAAACATCACCCCAAGTCTAGGCCTAGGGCAGAATGCTGGCACCATGCTGGCACCTGTGGCCACTGTTGGCATTCCCTTCCTTCCTGCACAATCAGGGACCTGTACCAGCCCTCTGACGGCACCCGTGATACAATCACTATTGATTGCTCTCAGAGCATTCAATGTTCCTTGGCAGAGATTTATCCCACCACCTCTCTAAACCTGTCAGCTGCAACACAGCAGGGCTGTGAGTTACACATCTGCCCTTAATCTCCACCACTATCCATTCTCTTTTATGTCCCCCCAGAGCCCCTCCTGCTGCCAAGCCTCCACAGCCACAGGGAGTTTCTAGGGGCTGGGGGGACGACTTGCAGAAACATGACCTGGACTTCTTTGTAGGGAGGGCTGCAACCAGTGGTGAGGCTGAAGGCCACCTTTTAAAAACATGAGTAAAATCTGGATGGGGGGCAGGTTTCCAACAGTCCGCCACTTTCAGCCCAAGGCAGCTTTAAAGGAGACAGTGTTGTTTTTATGTGTCCTCAAGTCATTTCCAGCTGCTGGCAACCCCAAGACAATGGGGTTTCCTTGGCAAGATATGTTCAGAGGGGGGTTGCTGAGAGAGGGTGACTTTGTCCAAGGTCATCCAGTGGGTTTCCATAGGTGAACACGAATTTGAACCCTGGTCTCCAGAGCCACAGACCACCAATCCTGCCCGACTGTCTCAGCACCCTATTGCCTTTGGCCCATTGCTCTCCAGCAGAGGGTAAGGGTTAGAGTTAAGATCAATGAGCAGAGGGGGGGAGACATCCAGTAGAGTACGACCGCTCTCTCCAAAGTGGGCAGGCAATCTCCTCCTCAGCTTCTGCATCCACCTATGGAAGCAGTTTTTCTCCTGACAAAGTCAGTAAGAAAGGCAGAGGGTGCCTGGAACAGCAAGGCAGAATCATAGAATCATAGAGTTGGAAGAGACCATAAGGACCATCCAGTCCAGCCCCCTGCCATGCAGGAATAAACAATCAAAGCATTCCCAACAGATGGCTATCCAGCCTCTGTTTAAAAATCTCCAAAGAATGAGACTCCACTGCGCTATGAGGCAGTGTATTCCACTTCCGAACAGTTCTTACTGTTAGGAAGTTCTTCCTAATGTTTAGGTGGAATGTCTTTTCCTGTAGTTTGAGTCCATTGCTCTGTGTCCTAGTCTCTGGAACAGCAGAAAACAAGCTTGCTCTCTCTTCAATATGACATCTTTTCAAGTATTTAAACATGCTATTATGTCACCTCTTAACCTTCTCTGAGACATACCCAAGCTCTCTACCCACCTCTGGCTCAAAGAATCTTCACACCCATTCATGGCTTGGCTGTGGCAGAACTCCACCTTGCAGCATTTCAGCAGGTCTTTGAGGATTGATTGCTCATGGGTATGGCTTTCAAGTGCTTTTAATTCTACGGATGGGCTAATATTTTAACGTCTGCATGATGTAAACTTTTAGCTGTATCTATTTCAACTTTTGTAAGCTCCCTTGAGTCCCCAGACTGAGGAAAAGGGGGGATATAAATAAAAGTTATAATGATGATAATAATAATACTGACAACCACCGTTTTCAAAAGCCACATAGGAGATTTTGGGATGGGCAAGTGGGAGAAAATGCTTCGGTTTCGGCTTGGCAGCAGCGCCACCTCCAGAAGCAAAGTGGGATTGGTGCATGGACCAGAATCCACACATTGCTGGCAAAATCCAAGCATTTTCAACCATTATTTCCCAGTAGGACCCAGAAAGAGAAAAGCTGGGGAGAAAAGAAAGTTCATCACAGGAACACCGTGTAAATCCATGCAATTCCTTTTAAAGCAGTGCTTCTCAGGCTCTCTGATGCGGGGGGCTGCCAATCATTATTTTCCAGTGTGCCAGCATTAAATGTGTGTGGATTGGCTGCAATTGTTTTTTTCTTTCCTGCAAATTTTCCAGGAACCAGCAGCCAGTGGCTCAGGGACCAAGAACCATCCACAGACCACCACCTTTGAGTAGCACTGTTTTAAAGTACACTGAGAGTGCTGTCATTTGGTTTCTAGAGAGAGTGGAGGCAATGCTTTCCAGGGATTCCACATCTCCATGCAGGCTGCAGGCTGGGAAATTAAATCATGTAAAAACACAGAGCCATGAACCACCATTACTCCAACAATGGGACAGATCCATCCATGTGCATTTCATTGGAATGGATTGTATACCTTTTTTCTCCTTCAACCAAACCATATCTTTTGCTAATCCCTAAAACTCACACATGCACAGAGAAGGGATCCCGATGTTGTAACCTCCAGCCAAGGTAAAAAACCAAGGACCTTATCACACTACACTGTTATAGCTATTATTCCAATTTAACTGCTGTGCCTGCCTCCTGTGGAATCCTGGGATTTGCAGTTTAGGGAGGAGCAGTTAGCATTCTCAGCCAAGGAACTCTTAGGCTTCACTAAACTACAAACCCCAGAATTCCACAGGAAGCAACCACAGCAAAGTGGAATAATAGTATTATAACAGTGTAATGTGATAATGCTCCAAGGCTGTCAGACTGGCTGGCCTCCTCCAAGCCAACCAGCAATGGTCATAGGTCACACCCACTGTCAGTCACACCTGCAATTAAGCCAGATCCCCCTTTCTTGCTCTGACAGCTAAACTGAGCATGGTTCTGCTCACAAGCCAGAAACACAACTTGTGCTCCCATTACTGGTTGCCACTACCACTGAATCCTGTGAGTCCTGCTTTCCAAGAAAATGCAGAAAGAGGGCAGCTAGGACAGCCAGTGCCTGTACCAGAAAGCAGCCGCCAGTCTCTGTGCTCAAAAATGCACCCCTACTTAAACAACTTCCCTCCACTCACAAAGATACATACATGCATCCCTCACCTGTATACCTAAAACATCAATAAGATCCCCCAACCCCCAAAAAAAGGTATTTGGGGCAAGGAGGAGGTTGCTAGATACATCTTTCTTGGAGCTGTGTGCAAAACCAAATTTTAATGTTGGGAAACAGATTGAAAGGGAAATTCTTGTTGTAAAACAGAGGTGGGCAACAGCATGTGGACCAGGGCCCAATTTCCTCTCAGACACCCTCCCATGTGCTTAAACCCTTCCACACACACACCCTCACACTCCAAACCCAACGCCCATTTTCCTCTGCAGTCCTTCTTAAAATAGACTTCTTGTTGCCATTTTAAGAGGGTCTGCAAGGGAAAACAGAGGCATTTAGTGGGGTAATATGGAGTTCTGGAGTGCTTGTAGGGATGGGGATATTTTTGCATATTTTTATGTGTTGGGGGGAGTGCTTTCTTCATGGTTTGGGGGCAAAAAATTCCCAAAAACCAAACCAATATTTTTTTAAAAAAATCAGAGTGGGGGGGCCCTCAGGGCCACAAAAGTGGGACACAGGGACCACAGAAGGCCCACAAACTGCACAGTGCCCACGCCATTGTAAAACTTGGGATAGTGCTGGTTGGCTTCACATCTGAGCTAAAGGTGAAAGTCTAAAACTGGCCTGAAGAGCTGAAGCATCACCCTTGCTCCCCAGCTGCTTCGAGGAAGGCCCAAGTGTTTCTTGCAGGATAAACTTGACTATTGCCAAATGCATGTTTGCTCTTGCAGGTAAAATAGTAAGACCCTTCTTTCCCATCAAAAGCAGGGAGATTAGGAAGCTGCAACCAGTGATTCCCAAGAAGTTCAGCTCCAATTCCAACTCTGGGCATGGGCTCAGGCCATACAGGGCAAGCCTGCCACTCAGTGTCCAAGATCAAATAGTGCAGCAGGAGAGCAGAAGCCACCCTCTGAGCACATTGTCAGAAAGCAAGTCACAAACCCCAGCTGAAAGAAAGAGCTCTGCCAAGGCACTGGCTCCATGGGGATGGTGGAGAGGGAGCCAGGAAGACTCAAGGCAGCTAAATGGTTTTCCCTAGTGGGAGGCACCCGGTCAAAGCCACCACTGGAATAATGCCAGAAGGCAGCTTCAGATTCATTCCTGGGCACAAATGCACTGACACCACATGTCCACAATGGACCCTCCCAAAAAGAATCCAGATTGATCTCAGCCCTGACCAGCACCAGGAGGTGCCAGAGAGATACAGAAGAGCCTGAGGTTGACTGGCCTCTGGATGGATGGGAACAAGCCTCCCAGTGGCAGCATCTATCTCCCTGTGTGTGAGCTGCCCTTGTTCTCAGGAAGGCACCACCTGGTGCTGCTTCCGGTGCCGCAAGATCTCTGTGGGTGTGAGGAGGAGGTTCTGCTGGCAGACCACACAGTGGTATTGTTGCTGCAGGGCAGAGGAGGCACCAGGAGAGGGTGCTACTGTTGCATCTTCTGAAGAGTCTGCATGGGGAGATAAAAAGAATGTGAGATGAGCATATGCCTTCCCAACATCACCACCCAAAAGGAAACTGTAGAGCTTGAAAGGGACCAGTGAATTTATCAGTAACAAGTTACTTTCCTTTTATAATGGTGTAGGGAAACAAAATCACATTTTGAAAGGAAGACAATGAGTAGAAATGAGGCTATTTTTCTTACAGGTGTTAACAACTCACATTTTCTAGTTGCTTTTAAAAGATCCTATTTACAAGCTTTTTAAAAACTTTGTGGCTGGATTTTTTATCCCTCATTTTATGTCATTCTCTTATCCTAATGCTCCACACACGAAAATGAAACAACATAAAAACCTACAGAAAAGCAGCAGAAAAGTACAGAGTACTGTAACAAGTTAGTAGGGTAAGGAGGAGCACACTGCATCCATTAATTATCTTTTGAGGACTGTAACAAGTAATGGGAATTAATTGTTGTTTTAAAGTAACTTTCTAAATTCTGACTGTAACACACACATGGCCATGGGCACACACACAAAATGTGTGGTTCACAGGCTTCCTTGACATCCTGAAGGGAAAAGCCAGAGGTTGACTGTAAGGCCAAAATAAGGTAGAGAGATGCTAAAGGATAAGTATTATGAATCAAGGAAGACTTTAGAAACTGCAGAGTTATTAATCTCTTAGGAATCTCAAGGAAAAGCAGATTAAGCATTTCCAGAACATTCTGACTCTTAGCATCAACTAACTGGTACTTTCTACTAACAAAAATAACAGTTTGAACTATGTGGTGCTTGCTTGGCAATTTTCCACAATGGATTAATCACTGCTGTTTCATGACTGGTTAACACATCTCCAGTATTCTCCTATGACTTTCTATATGTTGTTGTATTATGATGTCAGGTTGATTTTCCAAAACTGATATAAACAGTAAAACATATGCTTCCTTTGGTGCCAAGTTGTGCAGACAGAATGCTGACGGAATGAATGACTGTGTCATTCTATAAACTATCTTCAATTCACTATGCCTCCATTCATGAACCCAAAAAAATTTCCCCTTCAAATCCCTTCCCTGACAAGGATTGAGAAAGGCAGCCCTTAATCTAGGTCGAACAAAGGCATCTTTTCCAACTGTAAAAAGGCTCAGAATTTCCAAAAACATAGCAAGAATTAGGGTCTCCTGCCCACTCCCTGCCCCCAATCCAGAAGGACTTACCTCCCATGTTGGTCTCGGCCTCTGGGCCTGAAGGCTGACAGGCATCCTCATGCGCCACCCGCTCCAGAGGGGTGAAGGGCATGTAGAGACCACAACGCGGACATGTCCAGAAGCTGCGCAGGCAATCACTGTAGAGATCCCCCTCACTCTGTAGGACAACACAGGGCAGAAGTCAGGATGAGCTCACAGCCCTGGGAATAATAGGCCCCAATCCACTGCCCAGGGCTGCTGGAAAGGCTACAATCTCTTTCTGCGCACCAGCTGGTGGGCTCACAGTCAGGAAAAGGGAGTACAGACACACAGACACACACTCACTCACAGCAGGTTAATGCTCCTCAGCCCTACTGGAATAACTCACCGCCAAGCAATTGAACGTGAGGAAGTCACCAACCCTGTAGCCACCCTTCACCTCATCCGGGACCATCTCTACCCCCTGGAAGAGGTGAGGCAGCCCTTCTCCTCCTGTAGCCACCATCTGAGGTCCCACATAGAGGTTCTGTTGCTCCAGGGGTGTCAAGCGCCGGAGGCTGTACTGCACCTGATCAGACACAGAAGGTGCTGTGTGAACAGTTAGGATGCTGGTCTGTTGAGCCCCAAAACCTGGTCCATTCCAACTATAGGTTATGACCTATAAGGCTTGGGTCCAAACTAAAGGCCATTCTTCCTACACGAGCCTGCCTGAGTTTTAAGATCCTTCAAGGAGGGCTTTCTTTTTGTTTCACCATCACCACAGACATGTTTAGTGAAGACATGGAAGAGGGCCTTCTGAGTGGCAGCTCCCAATGCTGTGCAAAACCCTCCTATTTAAGGCTATGCTGGGCCCCCTCTGCTCTCTTTCTGCTTTTTACTTAAACAGGCTTTTATTCGCTATTAACTGGTTGTTAACGGAAGGCTCTTTTAATGGGGGTGCTGTAAATTTATTCATGTTGTTCTGTTTTAAATTCTTTTAAACTATTTTAAATGAATGTTGGTTTTAAGAGAATGGCTTGCGCAATTGCTTTTTTAAAACTCTTTTTTAAAGGAATGATTGTTATTTATGTGCATTTTGTTTTAATATGTGTTGCAAGCCTTGGGCCCCATATTGAGAGAAAGGTAGGATATTTAGTAACTAGTTAATGAATCAAGCACACAAACTGGGGTGGCAAGAGCTCCCTCCCTCAAATTTGTGGCCTTCTTTTTCCTCTGCCGTTGAACCTTTTTTTCTACGGTAGGGGTCAGCAAAGTGAAGCCCCCACAGCCACTCATGGATCTCGGAGCCCCTGAGGGTAAAAAAAAAAATGAATGCTTAGGAGAGGCCTTTTTTTAAAAAAGGAAGTATATAGGAAGCCACACCAGTCATTTCCTGTTGTTAAAAAAAAGGCTTTCCTGGGCCTAAAATGACGCGGGGGCAGGGACATGGCCCCAGATGGCCTAGAGAGCCCCAGATGGCCTAGAGAGCACCCAGGATAGGTGTAGCCTTCCAAGCTTTCCGGGGGGAGCTAATGCTCCCCCATGCCTCCCACAGTTGCAAAGTCCTGATCCAGGGACTGCCTGTGAAGGAGTCCAAAAACATCTGAATGGAAAGGAGGAGCTCTGTAATTAAGCCACGCCCACCCCCCCACCTCCTGAGCATCCTGACCCCTCACTCCCGCACAGACCCACCTCCGTCTTCAGGAATGCCAGCAGCTCCTGGGTGAGCCGGTGCACCTCTCGGGCACTAGGTCGCCTCTCTTCAGCTTCCTCCTCCCCACCTCGACCCACCCGGCTCTCTAGCTGCCGATCCAGGACTTTCTCCCAAGAGGCACGGAGGCGCAGGGCCGTAGTGAGTTGTTGCAGGGCCATCTCTGCCGCAGGGACCTGCAGCTCCAACCATGAGTCAGCCACGATGCGTGTGCAGTCAGCATTGGTGTCAAGGGAGCGGGCCAAGAGCAGCAGGGCCTGAAGGACCAAAACGAAAAAGTAGGGAAGGGTATCAGGCCTCCGCATCTTTCTTTTCCTAAGGCACAGTGGCTTAGAGAGAGCAGAGATGGGAAGAATATTCAAAAATAGTGAAAAACACTTGTCAAAAATGACCAAAAATATGTCTCCCTTCTATTGGAAGGTCTGCAAAACCCTAGGCACCTACCAGCATATGTGGATTGATTGTGATAAGATCAAAAGTTTCTAGATATATATTTTACATCAAATTTCTGATTACAAATCAAACAGTTAAATTCTGCCCAGCATTGTTATTCCTCAATATATATAAAGGACCTAAGGCAAATTTGAAAAATCAGAAGATGATCACCCTCTTTTTGACAGCAGTCCACATGGAAATAGCCCAACACTAGAAGAGAAGTGGTGGTCCAGAGTACGGAACACATGGTTGATGGAGAAACTCACCTATACTATGGCAAAAACCAGAGAAATAAAGACAAAAATGACATTCCAGGAGGACTGGATGTCTTTTATTGTCTACATTAACAATACAATAGACCCCCCCCCGTATCCACTGATTCATTATCCACCATTTCAGTTATCTGCTGGACACAAAACAGCACGCCTACCATAGAGTCTTCCTAGAAAATGCCTAGAGAGGCATCCTCTCTAGATGTTTTCTAGGTCCTCCAAGGCAACTCTATAGTATTTTAAACTGGAAGTCCCATTATTTTCAATGGTATTCGCTGTTATCCGTGGTTTTCAGCATCCACAGGGGGCCCCGGAACCAATCCCTCGTGGATATGGGCATCCTATTGTACATCACAGTGGTTAAAACCCCTTGAGGAACATTGCAATATTTGGAGAGACAATCTTTCTTCCGACATATTTACCTACAAAACTAGAACTGAGACAACAGGATAACATACCTAAACACACTCAGTCCTTTATTTACTTCTTATGTCCCATTATTGTTATGTTACACATTGTTTATATGTTTGACTTGATTGTTTTGATATTGTAAATAAACATTTAATTAAAACAAAAAAAAATAGTTAAAAACACATTTCTCAAAAGTCAGGAAACACATGGATTTTGTGTGTGAGAGAGAACATGAGAAATTTTCTGGATAGGAAACAGCAGTGTGTGTATGTGTGTGTGTGTGTGTGCAAAAAATAATATTTCAAAAGACAAGATTATCTGCAAAAAAAGTGTAAATTTTGTGCAGTGTAAATCCAAGACTGCAGCATTTTCTGTGCAGTAAAAAGCACTTTTTCTGCAGAAAATGCTGTTTCCTATGCAGAAAACACTCCTTTCTGTGCAAAAAAAACCTTTGCAAATTTTGCACAAAAGAAATCCTAAATTGCAAATAGCCTGCAAACACCACAGTTTTCAAAGACTTTCTCACAGCAGAAGAAAATCCCTAAAATTGCAGATCACTTCCTTCAAGAATGAAATTAGCAAAGAATTACATCCCAAGGCCAGAGGCCTGGGCCAATCACCTGCAGCGCTGGTAGCCGGAGGCAGTTCACCAGGTAGGGCTTGTTGGTCTCCAACAGTGAGACAAAAGCCAGGATCTGGTGGTGGCTGCTAAGTCCCTCCTTGACAGCATCTAAGAAGCAAGAAGAGCATATGATTATCAGGCTCCTCCCAAAATGCTTCCTTCCTCCTCCATCATCTTCCAGCAGGAAGGGTGAATAGTGGTAGACCAGCTACCACCATCCCTGGCCTTGCTGGTCTAATCTCTGCTGCTGCCAGCCTTCAAGTCATTTCCAACTTATGGCAACCCTAAGGCAAACCTATCACGGGGTTTTCTTGGCAAGATTTGTTCAGAGGGGGTGGGTCACTGCCTTCCTCTGGGGCTGAGAGAGTGTGATTTGCCCAAGATCACCCAGTAGGTTTCCATGGCTAAGCGGGGGATTCAAACCCCGGTCTCCCAGTCCTAATCCAGCACTCAAACCACTACACCACAATGGTTCTCTCTTTCTTTTTTTTAAAGGCACTAAATTAATCTTTTAAAAAATAATCAGCAGGAGTCAAACAAGAAAAGAGGGCCTGACAAGCAGCCACTGCTGAGGCAAAAGTAGCCATCTGGCTTGTGTCCCCAATGCCCTCAGCTTCTCCACTTGAAGACAAGCCTCCAGCCTGCCCTGCCTGCCTTTCTCTTGCTCCCCAAATGCCCCATCAAAACCAAAGCAAAAGAGATCACCACCTCCTCAAGGAATCTCGCCTGTATCCCCCCCCCCCATCAGAAGGGTGTTGGCCTCTTCACCTTACCTCTGTGAGCCTGACGTTCAAAGCCCCTTTCCTGAGAAGGCTGGAGCAACTCGGGAGAATTGGCAAAGACACTGGTGGGATGAAGGACAACCCCCGTCTTCTCTTTGGTGTGGAAGATCTATGAAACAAAGAACAAGGCAGAGACTCAGAATGCAATGGATGGATCAGCAGAATTACATGTAGTTATTAAATATACCCACAAAGACTCCAGAAGCAAATGTATTGGCATCATACACCGGTAAGAATCCAGGCTGGAATCCTATGGTGTCATATAATGTGTAAGTTTCTTTACACATGTAGCGGTATTTCTTTGACTGCTGTGCAATGTACCTATTCAGTTCATAGTGGTGGAAGCCAAATTACATAAGTATATCTACAATCGGACCTCTCTATACACAGAACCAATATCCACAGGACACAAAATAGGGGACACATACCACCAAGTTGCACTAAAAAATGCCTAGAGAGGCATCCTCTCTAAGCATCTTCTAGGTCCTCCTGTGTAACTCTATGGTATGTCTTACCAGAAGTCATTTATTTTAACAGGGTTCACTGTTATCCACCGGTTCCGGTATCCACAGTAAGTCTGGGAACCAAACCCCTGCGGATAAGGGGGTCTAACTGTATTTCATATGGGCCTATATCCTATTATTAGTCCCGGTTAGAGCAGACCTATTAAATCAACTGGGTTTACCTAGGTATTGACTCAACATTCAACAAATAATTCAATGTGTCTGCTCTAGCTGGAGCTAAACAATGGGATTCCAACTAGGTAGCTGCTTATTCTTGGATGGTCTGTTAATGATTCGTCAGTGCCTTCAACATACCACTTTCTTCACTGGGATTGCAGAAACTGCCTTTTAATGTTCCCCCATTGCACAACAGGACAATAGACAGGCACACCATGTATCTGCCAGCAAGTTGCTCAATGTCCATATTCAGAAGTGTGGCACAATGCAACCACCGTGTAACTATGTGAATGTAAATTTACACAATGCTGCATGCATGACGTAGGATTTTGGCTCTCACCTCTGGGCCATGAGATACTTTGCTCCTAGCTCCCTTCCTCTTCCTCCTCCAGGAAATCTCAGACCGCAGGAGATTATGAGGCAAGGGACTCTCTTCCGTTCCCAGCTCTGATTCTGCCAGCAGCTCAACAAAGGAGCCTTGAGTGTGATGGCCAGGAGGCAGATACTCACCTGGTCTGAATCCTTGCGAGTTCTGTTGAAAGGGTCAGGGACTGCCAGCTGTGGGTAGAGGCCACGGCCCAGCACCAGTTGCAGGAGGGACAGCTGCCCAGGTGAAAGGGCTTGGGCGAGGGAAGATGCTGCCCGCAGCTCCTCCACATTATGTCGCAGCTGGAACTTCACATCCTGCAGAGGTAGAAGATGGCAAGGGCACAAATGGGCGTATGTGCTGGTTGGTCTAGAATTCCCTTCCTAGAGAGGTTAGACTGGCACCCTCCCATCATCATCATCATCATCATCATTCATTATGTCCTGCATTTCTCCCAATAATGAGACACAAGACAGCTAACAACATATTTAGAAACAATACACATTAAAACGATACAAAAACTTCAAAAAAACATAAACATTATCACAGCACGTGTGCCAACTGGATAAAATCAAATAGTCCCAAAAGGCTTTAATAAAAACTCGTGGTTTTTTATATATTTATTTTTATAAAATAAAAACTCATGTTTTGACTTGGCACGTGAATGACACCTGCATCAGCATCAATCAGGCCTCTGAGGGGAAGGTATTCCAAAGGAAGAGGTGGGTAAGAAATGCATATTATTATTATTTTTTATGACTACCAGGGTGCCACCACTGAAGAGGCCCTCCCACAATGTATTGCCCCCACTGGTGGAACACAGAGGAGAGCCCCTCTAATAGACCTCAATTCTCAGGCAGGCATATA
Organism: Gambelia wislizenii; assembly: GCA_030847615.1. Classification (NCBI taxonomy): domain Eukaryota; kingdom Metazoa; phylum Chordata; class Lepidosauria; order Squamata; family Crotaphytidae; genus Gambelia; species Gambelia wislizenii. Next base: position 31,637,381 of record JAUMIR010000010.1, read on the forward strand.
TAGGGAGAGTCATTCCCTCATGTTGCTCATTCTTTCCATAAGAAGGCTTTTCATTTTCTCCCATGCTACAATGTCGGCTCAGAAGTCTTTGGTGGGAGACACTGTCAAAGCTTTGACAAGACTTTTGGCAGCAACAGCAATCGTTAACCTAATTCTAACACTTTCCAGTTAGCTGGCTCACTGACACGCTCAAAGAATTCCCAAAGGCTCATGGGACAGGACTTGCCATGGCAGCAGCCATGTTTGTCATCTGGCCACTGTGGGGACAGAACACTGGACGAAACATTGGACTTTAGTCTAAACCAACTCTGTGTAGCTATATTTTTGTCAGCCCACACACTACAGCTTGTCCCCAAGGCCTACTTGGATATCCAGCCCACGTTTGGCATCGCCTTCATCTCCTGAGGAAGAGCCGGCCTCCTCCTCCGGCAGCCGCAGCACCTTACGACGGCGTCCCTCTCCCTGCTCATGTTCCCGCTTGAGCCTGTGCAGCTCTCGGCGGTGCCGGTGCTGGCTCTGCCGTGTGTAGGAGTCACTGGGCCGGCTGGCTGGTTCCAGTAACCGATGATCCCGGAGCAGTTCCTAGCAGAGAAGTCAAAAAATGTATTAGTCAAGCACAAGACAAGCCCTCTGTTCTGTTCCAGAACTAGGCTTAGTTCCAGATCTCCCCAAGAATTCATTCCGTGTCAAACACTGGAAATTATCACACACTACAGTTATAGCGCTATTATTCCACTTTAACTGCTATGGCTGCCTCCTGTGGAATCCTGGGGTTTGCAGTTTAAGGAGGGGAATTTAGAATGATCAGCCACAGAGTTTTTAGGCCTCACTAAACTACAAGCCCCAGAATTCCACAGGAGGCAGCCACAGCAATTAAAGTGGAATAATAGCGCTATAACAGTGGAGTGTGATAAAGCATGCATTACTGCTATAAGATACTTTACTGGTGGAAGCAGATGCAGCAGATGGTATACAGCAGAGAAGAATGTTGACCCTTTTGCTAATAGGGTCTAGTATCCCTTCACAGCTGTGATGAACTCTGGCAACAGCTACTCACAGGACACAAGCTTCCAAGAATATCAGCTTTATTGTCAGAACTTAGTTGTGACCAGTAACGTGGCAAAGACAACTCTGAGAGGCTTGGCATCAAAACCTCTTATTAATACAAAATGCAAGTTTCATTTTTCTCTAGCAGCACCTGGTTAATTGCTCTTATCAACACAAGGCAAGCTTCCTTACATTTTCACAGAGGAACGACCTTGAGGCAGCTTTCTCCCAGCACATACCAAACCTCCTCCCATCATGCTCCACTCACATCAGGTGACTAGTACAGATGCCAAGAGGCCTACTGATGCTAACATAACTACATAACCCATGCTCTAAAGCACCAGTGACCTGACAACAGCCAATGACAGAACTGGGCCCCTAAACAACTCATTCAACCCAGGCTATCCCCAGCCCGTAATTCAATCCCCGTAAGTTGGCTATATGGGGGTCCTAGGCTGGTGTGCCCCACCCCTAGGGAGAGGCCAACAGAAGATGGACTCCCAAAGATTATACAGTGCAGAAGCAGAGTGCACAAGTGTGACCCATCCCTCCCCATCAGAGCTATAAGACCTGTGCAAACAGGTTAGCAACAGAGAAAAATTCACTCTCCCAGACCATTCTCATATCTTTTCCCAGGCTCGTACAGACAAGTGAATGCAGAAAGTATCAAACAAGGTTGCTAATACAAACTAACCTTTGCCATACAGTTGTCCCTTCACATTTGCTGGGGTTTGGTTCCAGGACCCCCCATGAATACCCAAATCCGTGAATACTCAAGCCCCATTATATGCAATGGCATAGCAAAATGATGTCCCTTATAGAAGATGGCAAAATCAAGATTTGCTTTTTGGATTATTATTTTTTTAAGAATATTTTCAAGCCATGAATACTTAAAACCGTGAATGCCAAATCCATGAATGTGGAGGGACAACTGTATTACTAGACAGCTGTTAACATTTGGCCTTGATGCTAACAAGGACTCTAAAACCCATCTGCCTGCTAGCAGAGGCCCAACTCACTGCACTCTCCAACTGAGTGCACCCCCAACACCCAGCTCATGCCTATCTCTCTTTTTTGCTGCCAATCTTTCCAGAACAGGCCAAATTGCCACAACCCATCCACCCGCTAAAAGGGTAGCATGACGTTTGGGCCCAAAGCAAGCAGCAAAATTCCCTACCTACTCATTTTTGGCTTGGTTCATCATTAAAAGGGTGCTCAGCCTGTGTCCAACCTGGCAGACCTCACCCACCTAGCTACCCGCCCCCCATCCCCAGCTTCAGACATACTTGGAACTGGCGCCGAAGATTAGCTGCTTCATAGAGGCGGTGTTCTTCCAGGCCTCGACGCCGGCACCAGCGACGGGATCCACTGCGATTCTCAGATTTCTCCTGCCAGAAAGTAAGGCCAGATAACAGCATCAGTACATGCATGTGCAGAAACCCACAAAGAGACAGAGCCCAGCCTGTCTTGTGGGACAACAAACAAAATTGGGAACCTCACATCCTTGCCCAAATGAGGCTTCTCTGTCAAGGGGCACAGATCCATGCTGTCATACAGCAAAATATGCCCCTTACACCAACTAAAAACATGGTCCCAAGCTCCTCTTAGTTCTGGTGGGCCATTAACTGCCCAGCAAAACCCCCTAAACTCTGGGAGTCAGTATTGTTGCCTTGGAGGAAACTTTGGCCCCATTTCAACACACTCAATTCCCCAGCCACTGCCAGCTGTCCAGGCAGCCTTCTTCCATTCCTTCCATTCCAACAGAGGTGGGAAACATACAGCCCATGGGCCAGTCCAATGCAGTTCTTTGGACCTCAATGAACACACCCACCCACCCACCCAATCGTCATCCCCATCACCCTGATACAACCCCAAAAGGCTTCAAAATTATTTAAAAGGCTGCTTGTGGGACTCTCCTGTCCTAAAACATCTTGAACAAAAACCCTAGAAAAGGCCCAACGGACAATTAGGAGTGACACAACCTCACAAAATGGCTGGTACAACTTCAGCTCCTTCTTCTTTGTCATTTTTACAGTTCCGGGTTAAGACTTTTCCTTTTCCAGCAAGCCTTTGGAAACTGATTTTTAATCAGAGAAGGGCATTCTATAGTGCTGTACTGTTTTTACTCTTTGTTTTGATGGAAGATTTTAAATAGGTTTTAATTTGGTTGTTATTTAATACTGTTTTCATCTTGATTTTGCATGTTTTTAACTACATGAGTTTTATTGTAATTTTTTCTCTTCTTGAGTCCCTTGAGTTCCCGCCTTGAGTCCCAGTCTGGCAGAAAGACGGGATATAAACAAAGGGATGGATGGAGCCCTCTGCAGCATGCCCATCTCTACACAAGAAGCGTATGGTGCTGGGCAGCAGCCTCTTGCACCTTTTCCAGCAGCCCCCCTCCAGCCCTCGCCCACCCACCTGCACCCAGGCATCAAAGACGTTGAGCAGAGTCAGGGGGTCTCCCCGGGGGCTCTCCAGGGGCCGCCGGGCAGTGGCACAGTCCGGGTCGCTCCGTCCGCTGCTGCTGCGCAGAAAAGGGGAGGGCACACTGAGCACTGCTGCGGCAGTCAAGGTGGGCACAGCGAGGCCAAAGAGGGTCCCCAGCACCAGCATCTTCCCTGCAGATATACGACAGCACCAGTGAGGATACAGGAGCCACAAAGGCAGTCTCCGTCCCTCCCTACCTCCTGCCCACCTGCAACACCACTTGGAGAGCTAGCCTGATACACAAACACACAAAATTTTAGCACGTTTGCCATGCATTATTACCCACCCACCCCCAAGCCCTCCTCAGAAAAGGGCAACCAGAGGATGATAAGAAGTATGGCGAACAAAGCATATGAGAAAGGTTGCTGCCACACTGCAGAAATAATGCAGTTTGACACTGTTTTAATTGCCATGGCTCAATGCTATGGAATCCTGGGACTTGTAGTTTTGTGAGATATTTAACATTCTCTGTCAGAGCGCTCAACAACAAACTACAAATCCCAGGATTCCATAGAACAGAGCCATGATAGTTAAAGCTGTGTGAAACTACATTGTTTCTGCAATGTGGCAGCAGCCAAAAGATTGAAGGAGTTGGGCCTGTTCAGACTGGCGAAGAGAAGACAGAGGGGTGAGGTGACTGCACTCTGTAAATATCTAAAAGAGTGTCACGGAGAAGGTGGTGCAGGTTTGTTCTCTGTTGCCCCAGAGGGTAGGACCAGGTGTAATGGTTTTCAGTTACAGGAGGGTAGATTTCAACTGAACATTAGAAGGAACTTCTTGATGGTAAAAGTGGTTTGGGGATGGAAGCAATGGGCTAGAGAGGTGGCAGGGTCTCTTTCTCTGGACATCTTCAAAAACAGGCTTTGCAGCTACCTGCTGGGGATGCTCTAGCTGGAGTTTTTGCATTGGACTCAACCACCCAGGATGCCCCTTCATATTCTATGATTTTAAGCACAGCAGTATGCCTTGCATAGGTGTGCTCAGTGGTGAGGGAAAGGTACACTGCTCGTGCTCAGAGGCGCTCTAGTGAGGAGCCAATCACCCCACCCCACAATAAAACCAGCAAAGCTAAAGAGATCTAGACTACCCAGTCGCTGCACAGCTGAGGGCTCATGGGAGAGCACAGCCAGTGCCACACTCACCAATCACAACGTCAACAGGCAATTCAGCCAGGAGGCTCCCAATGGGTGTGAGGTTCTCCTCTTCGTCCAGTGCACCTTGGTGCTTCAGGTAGCCCACAGCCGTCTCTAGGCTGGCTGGTGGGGGTGGCTCCAGGAAAGGGAAAGCCCGGGGGTCACCCAGTCCCATGCTTTTCATCTAGGCACAGAGAATGGGGGCATGGGTTAAATCCAGACTGTCTGACAGACTGTATATCCCCATAGGAGCTTGCCTGAGTCTTACAATCTTGGGAAGAGAACTTCCTCTTGGTCCTACCACCCTCATAGGCTCATCTGGTGAGCACATGGGAGAGAGCCTTCTTGGTGGTAGCTCCTAGGTGATGGAACTCTCTCCCAAGGGAGGCTTGATTGCCCCCCGCCTCTCTGCTTTCTTTTCGCCAGCAGGCAAAAAACCTTTCTATATAAACAGGACTTCAGCTTTTAATATTTTTTAATGAGGTGTGCTGTATCATTGACTATGGTTTGAATGTGTTTTTTAACTGTTTTAAGCTAATGTTTTAGTTGGATTGTTTGTTTAATGGTTTTTAAATGTGTGCATTATGCATTGTTTTCACTGTATTTCATTTTAACGTATGTCATTACCCACTTTGGGTCCCATATTGGGAGAAAGGCAGGGATACTGCATAGATGATAGATAGACAGACAGACAGACAGACAGGATTCCTTTCTCCGTCTTCTATAAAAGCATACAAGATCTGGTGCAGGGCCAGCAAGCTAGACTAAGTCCTCCTTGTGTCCTGTTTGCACCCAGCCTCTGCAACTATTTGCACAGGCCTGAAAAGTTTCAGAGCATCTGCCTGCCACCCTCTTCCTCATCACCTGCCCGCCCAGAATACAGATGGCATCACTGAAGTTATTTCCGGAGCTCCATCTTCCTCTCATGAGCACAGACAAGTGAAGATAGAGAGGAAAGCACCGTGAACTGTTGGAAGATAAGAGATGTATTCCAGGGTTATCAAGTTGAAGAAATGTTTGTTAAGCCGTACTTATGTGGAAAAAAAACTTTTCCACATAAGCTGATGCATTTTGGGTATGACCTTCTTCATGAGCTGGTTTTACTTCTTCTCTCTTTTCTGTGTCCAAGCCAGGATTCTGAATGCAAAATAAGCACAGCTTAACAAACATTTCTTCACTTTGGTAACACTGGAGCACATCTCTTATCTTCCAACAGGAGAACAGACAGCCATGATGGGGGAGCACAGGCCGCATCCTGGTGCCATCCATACACAAAAAATCAGCAGCCAAGAGGAAGGAAGAACCCATCCTCTGAAAAATGCCCCCACCCCATCATGAGGGAAGCCAGGAATCTGCCTTATAGCAGCCTCGGCCAGGGCCCATCTACTCAGTGGTGGGTAAATGAAGAGAGGACAAGGAGGATTTTTTATCCCAGCATCCCCTCAGAGGGCCACACCAATACACCTGACAAAACCAGAAGTGATATCACATAATTTCCAGATCTATTTTTAACCAAAATTAGGGTGGGAGGAGGTTAATTTTTCAGGGAGTTTTAAAGTGTGTGGGGGGGTGTCTTGTATTTTCCTGCAGTTTTAAACCATTGGGGGAGAGGGGTGAAATGTCATCCTCCCAAAAAAATTAAAATTGGGGGTCTAGGGCCTTTGGGGGCATTTCAAGGGCCAAAAATTGGTATGGCCCACAGGCCACATTTTCCCCAACCGTGATCTAGCTGAACTGGAAGCAGCAGCACTGCCTTTGGGGTCCTCAGGCAGAGGGAGGTGTCCCTCATGCCCGGTACCACCAGAAAAGCAAGAGAACCTGGAACATCAGTGTCCTTCTCGCAAGCAACGTAAGGATTCTCCCTCAAAATCCAGCCCTTGCTTCTCCAGGGAGCTACTCACAACTGAGTCCAGCTGTCAGCCCCACCATCCCCAAATGATTTCTCCCAAGGTCTGGGCCAAAGAGTCCTTGGGCTCAGCAAGACAGGAGAAATAATTGTGGAAAATAGCACATTAACTCCCTATCGCAGCAGTGTTCATTTGTCCCCACGATCAATCTGCAAGATCACGGGCATGGAAAGCTATCCGAGTTTGAAGTTCACACGGAGCATGCCCGCGAGAAAAGATGGTGGCCATGAAGGAATTACCTGCATTATTATTCCCTAAAAGTTCCTTCCATTTCCTTTTTTTTTTTTTTTTTTTTTTTTTTAGTGCATGATTGCTTCCATGAAAAACAACAATGGCAGCTACGGCCGCCTCATCACTAGCAAGCCCACCCCTGCACATGTCCAATCAATCATGTTTTGACTTCCTGGATATGCTCCAATTCGAACTGGTTGTTCAAATGGGCTGTAATGCGCATTTTCACATATTTTTTGAAAAAGATAGCAAGAAAAAGCGAAAGCTGCAATTACGAACTATTTGGTGTTTTCAGCCTCCCTGCTCCTGAATATGGCAAATCCCAGTGGGAGCTCATCTAAACAAAAGGTATTCTGCCCACATTCCTTGAGGATTTTTTTCACCATCTAGAGAACACTCTTGTTTCCTCCAATCAGCTAACCTTCTTTTTGGATCATCCTTCTTCTGCAACCCTTCATTTTAGAGGCAACAGGAAGTGACAAAACAGCCATTAGGCAGCTTGTCTGTTACCGCCTGATGACCTCAGCTTTCTCCTAGGAGTCTCCTCCATTCACTGGTGGTGCTGAAGTTTGGAAGGAGGGGGAGACAGGGACCCCTTTTCAAGTCTGCCCCCCAAAGGGAATGGGTCATAGAACACACCGTCCTCCCTGCGTACCTGCAGAACCAAGGCATCAAGCGCCACCCGCTGGATCTCTGGCACAGGGTAAGGGGCAAAGGCATCATAATCTGATTCGGCATAGAGCCGGTAACAGACACCGGGCCCCGTTCGGCCCGCACGGCCCTTGCGCTGCTCAGCACTGGCACGGCTGATCCAGAACTCCTGCAACCGCTGCAGCTTGGCTTTGGGGTCATAGCTGAGTTCCTTCACCTTTCCTATGAAAAAGAGAGAACCTTGCAGATAAGATGTAAGGAAGGAGAAAGGACAGGGGCCACCCGCAAGCAAGGCTGGGGCCTGTGATGTTATGGACTTCTAAAAAAAAAAAAAATTGTGTATTTACTGGAGAAATTAAGGTAAACTATGGTTACGGATGTCATTTATAGTACAGTATATGTAATTAGGTAAGGTTTTGCTGGGAGGGGATGAGAGTCTGGAATGTTTGGAGTGACTGGCAATTGGCTAAGAGTTTGAAGGGATGTTTAAAAAGGCGAGGTGGGAATCAGTTGGTCAAGGAGTGAGAGTTGAGTCTGTCAGTGTTAGGAATCAGTTAGAATTAGAGATGTTATGAGGATTAGGGTCAGAGATGGAGATTAGATAGATTCAGGTCAGTGAGAGAGAGTGAGAGAAATGAGTGTTAAAGTCAGGAATGTGAGTGAGAGATACGAGTTAGGGTCAGTCAAGTCTCTCTCTCTGGCTTTTCTTCACAAACGAAGATTCAGGAAGGACTCATCCCGTGCTTTCTGCAAGCGCACTGATGACTAAAAAGGCCAATCTGAGATAAACAAGTCCGGTTACAGAAAGCACAGTAGAAGGTCTCCTTAGGTGATGTTTCCGGGTTGTGATTCTTTCTGCATTGTCATTTCTCTTCAAGACTTGTTCGGTGTGAGTTCTCAAATAAGGCGACAGCATTGTGGATAGGGCATCTCCATGCCTCCCAATGTGAGGCCAGGGTGGACCATTGTTGGTGATCAATTTGGCCAAGCCTGAGATGTTGTTTCAGGGAGTCCTTGTATTGCTTTTTTTGGAGTGTCCCTCTTATGCTGACCCCATGGCGAGTTCACCACAGAGTACTATTTTTGGGAGGCGATGGTCCTCCATTAGATGTATTAATCTTTGATGTTATGTTCATCTTCTACTGAATAAATCATGTTTGTATTTACACTTGGGCCTTTGAGAACACTCCGTAAGGGTTATTGGAATACTTCAGTTCAGGCTCCTATCACTCACCTTGGCCTTTATTCTTAAGAGCCCTCCCTGGATTTGGTACTCAGGCCTCAAGATTACCACTTTACTGGACAAATGAACAGGTTGATTGCTAGATTCAATACGGTAAAATGTGACCTCTCTTTCTTGTTAAAAATTAAATAAAAACATCCAGACAGAGATGCAGAAAATAAAAAACAGTAAAGATTTACTGTATAAGAGTGGGGTATAAATAAACAAATAAATAAAATATAACAAATAAAATAAGCATCTAGCCTTATGCTGGCTCCACACACAGTACACCGTAACACCTCTATTTCAAACAAAGTAACACTTCTCCCTGAATTCTTTCCATTCTCAGCTCCTAAAAAACCCTATTCAGATCTCCTCTATTCCACTCTTCCTAACTGGCTCTGTCTTTATCTCTGTTCCTATCTGGCCTTCTCTATTTATAACTGACCCTACCTTCTGTTTAACAAGCACACCTCTATTTTATTTCTATCTCCCCCATAGCTCCCCCCCCCAGCACTCCATGAACTATGATTGGCTGGCTTTACCAAGGTTTTTTTAAAAAAAAAAGAAAGAAAAAGAAAAGAAGTAATTTAAGTCAGAGGCTCTCAGGAAGCCAATTCCCACACCAAATTACCAAATTCTGCTTTGCAAACAGGCAGGAGACATGCTGGTCTATTCATGCTTCCCTACCTTGACAGACCCACATGGAGGTTGGGACAGGGGGCAGAAGAAGCTCATGACATGCTGAGAGGTCATACCCCAGCCCCAGAGCGGTTTGCTCTTACCTGAGTCTACAACAAACCGGACGCCATCAATGGTCACGGAGGTCTCGGCAATGTTGGTGGAGATGATGCACTTACGAACTCCTGGGGGAGGCACGTCGAATACCTGCCAGGAAAGTGAAGAGAAGGATTGATTTATTAAAATATTTATACCCCATCCTATACCAAAGGATCTCAGGGTGGCTTTTATAAGTAACATTAAAACAACAAGTTAAACAGTTTCAAACAATAGAAATAATTTAAATAAGCTGAAAACTTATTAAACATCAGAATGAATTAAAAATAGATTTCAATGTTTTTAAAACTAGGTACAACAGTATTTGGGATGAATTAATGAGGCCCAAAAGCCTTGATGAACAGCCGAGATTTAACTTGGTGCCTAAATGGAATAAGTGTTGACACCAGTCGGGCCTCCAATGGAGGGCATTTCACAGTTGGGAGTGCCACAGCTGAGAAGGTGCTCTCCCATATCTCAAAACAGCATATTGACCTCACTGGTGGGAACGGAGAAGCCCCTCACCCAGCAGAATGGAGGGAAAGTGATCTTCATGACATGAGTCTGCCAGGCACTCCCGTTTACACAATAGCAAAGGGCTTTGTATAACTCTTCAGTTCCCAGGGCTTCCATCTTCCAGGATAACTATTGATAATCTATTTATTTGCTTTCATTTTTTAAAAAGTTCCTAACTTGCTTGCCAAAGAAAAATGGTAATTAGCAAATAAATAATAACAATAATGAGCCAGCTCAGCTGAAGTTCACACCACCCACCCACTGCAAGATAGAAAGTATCCCACACTATTGCTGTGTGCCTTCAAGTCATTTCTAACATAGGGGACAGCCTTAGGGTTGCCATATCATGGAGTTTTCTTGGCAAGATTTGTTCAAAGGGGGGTTGCCATGGCCTTCCTCTGAGGCTGAGAGAGTGTGAGACTTGCCTAAGGCCACCCTGTGGGTTTTCATGACCGAGCAGGGATTCGAACCCTGATCTCCCAGAGTCCTAGTCCGACACTCAAACCCACTACACCATCCTGGATCACAGTCACTACGCTGGATCACCCCGGCAGATGTTTAAACAAGAGTGCCGGGAATGTCACAAGTGCATCTGAATGGATTGCTTGCTTGATGAATTAGTTTGATTTATATCCTGCCTGCCTCCCAAAACTAGGAATCAAGGTGGCTCACAAAAACAAAACAAAAAAATAACTTTAAAAGATATGGATAAAACCACAACAAATTATGTTACTAAAAAAAAATAAACAAAACCATGTGAAACACAACTGAATTGAAACGTAATCTGAAAATATATCACAATAAAAAAAATACAACACTCATCAGTAAAAGCCCCTTCCTCAGCTTGAATAAGAAGTATTTTGCTTGCTGGCTGAAGAACAACAGGACAAGGGCTAACTTAGTCTCTCTGAGCAGGGAGTTCCACCACCTCCAGGGAGCAGCCACTATCAAGGCTTATGCTGCAACCAACAAGACATGGTTTACTTGCATAGCTTTTCCAAGCACTCTTATTTACACTAATTCCCCCATGCCACGTATATCACAAGGAACACACACTGCTTTCCCTAAACCAGGTCTTCCCTCCCTCTATTCCAAAGACGGGAATCATGCAACTCTCTAAATGCCATTGGAGTGCAAGTGATCAATGCTAGAAGTTGCAATCCAGCAAGATCTGGAGGGCTGTTCAAACCCCATTCTCAAAAAAGGAGGGAGAGAAGAGCATCCCAGGACATGAACGTCTGGGCTCTCTGCCCTGCTCTCCTAGGGCGCTTTCATACCACCCAATTATAGCACTATGGTTCCATTTTAACTGCCACAGCTGCCTGTTATGGAATCCTGGAATTTATAGTTTGAGGAGACACGAGAGCTCTCCAGCTTAGAATTCTAAATGCCCCATTCTACCCTGTACATTCCAGGAATTCATAGGATGCTGCCATGTCATTTAAAGTGGAATCATAGTGCTATAATTGGCTAGTGTGGAAGGGCCCCAAGTCTGGCCACCCAGTCCAGGGACCTACCTTGTCTTGCTCAGCCACAGAAAGGGTGCTGTGAAGAGGAAGGACCACCCAGCGCTGAGTGTGGGTGGCATAAGTCTGCGCAGCCTCCATCACGGCCCCAATCTCAGCCACACCACTAAGGAAGATGAGCAAGTCTCCTCTTTCCTCAGGAGGGTACTTGTGATCAATGGCTTGCAGGACACGCAGGAAAGGCCGAGGGTCCAGTCGCTCTTTCCTCCCACTGGCACTCTCCTCTGGGTGAATGGGTTCATATAAGACCTACATGAGGGCAGACAGAAAGGGCTAGATAAAGAAAACTGTTTTTTCAAGCATCACTGACTATTAAAATAATATTTTTGTAAGACTGTCATCTAGTGGCCCCAGGGAATCATTTCAAATGTAAATCTAGTGGGATTTTTTAATTAACATGTGTATTCTGCAGTTTAATGGACTCATACAGAAGTCCACCTCCACTTTTTATTTTCAAGTTTAAAGCCTTAGTGGTTCTGTAAAAACTGTCTAAGTGAAATTGATTTCTGTTCATAAGAGAATTTCTGATGAATGCTTGAAAAAAATGGGAGAGTGGGGCAAGAGATGATCAAAGACAGCTCCCCAGTAAGACACAAAACCTCTGCCCCACAGATAAACAACGGTCTCTTGCCATGGTCTCCACCCACCCTAACCCCATGAGTAAACCCAAAAATACCCAAACCATACAGAGCAGTCTCATTCCCATAGTGTCTTTAGCACCCCGTCTGCTCCCCAGAAAGCCAGTGTGGTATAGTGGTTTGCGTGTTGGACTAAGAATCTGGAAGAACAGGGTTCAAATCCCTGCTCAGCCATGGAAACTCACTGGGTGGCCATGGGCAAGTCACACTCTCCCTGCCTCAGAGGAAGGCAAGGGCAAACCGCCTCTGAAAAAATCTTGCCAAGAAAACCCAGTGATAGGGTCGCCTTAAGATCACCAGAAATCAGAAATGACTTGAAGACACACAATAACACAAACTGCTCCCCTAATTTTAACGTTTCCTTGAAAAGCTTTCCAACTGGTTCATAGAACTAGCACAGCATCAGGAGCACCCGCTTCTAGAAAGAACAAAACTCCTAATCTCTGGAAGGGAAACTGAGTCATAGAACCACAATCCCCATTTAGTCTCCTAGAGGTAGCTGCACCTAGTCAAGGATCTACTCCTACATCCGCCTGCTTGGATCCCACCAATCTGCCTCACCGTGATGGGGAAGAGCCGTCCTGGGACCTGTACCACGGGAGCGCCCCCAAAGTAGTCGGCAAAGAGCCGGATATTGATGGTGGCTGACATGAGCACCAACTTGAGGTCAGGCCGGGCAGGCAGAAGGCGGCGGAGGACACCCAAGAGGAAGTCGCAGTGGAGGTGGCGCTCATGCACCTCGTCAGCAATCAGCACACGGTAGCCAGGCAGGGTGGGCTCCCGCTGGGCTTGGCGCAGAAGTAGACCTTCTGTCAAGAAGACGATCCGCGTGGCAGGCGAGCGTGTGCTCTCAAAACGGATTTGGTAGCCAACCTGCATGGGTAGGAGAAGGAGAAAGAGGCAGTTCTGAACTGCCTGCTTGGAGAATGGAGAGAATCTTGCATCCCCAGTGTTATCATCTGTCCCACACACAGACACCCACTGAGACAGATTCAGGCATTACATTCACTGGTTCAAAGTCAGGGGATGAGGAAAAGTGGTTTCAAATATATTTTGGCTGATTTGCACCAAGTCCTCCTCCCAAGCTCACGTGAGCCCCTTCTCTCTGTCCCACCACCCACACAGGCACAAACTGGTGGGAACACAGAAGAGGGCCTTCTCAGTGGCGGCCCCCAGACTCTCGAATTCTTTACTCAGAGAGGCTAGACTGGCCCCCTCCCTACTCTCTTTCCATAAACAGGAAACCTTTCTGTTTCAACAGAGGGCTGATTATTTAGGCAGGGCAGGCCTTGTACAATGTGCTGGATTTTCTACTTGTTATTTTGCCCATGTTGTCATGGTTTTTTTATGGTTTTACATGTGTTTTTGTCCAGTTTTAATTTATTTTGACAGTTTAATCACATTCGAATTTGGTGAGTTTTTAACTATGTTTTTTCAATCTGTAGTAAGCTGCCTTGAGTCCCAAAGGGAGGAAAGGCTAGATAGAAATAAAAATAAATAAACAGTAACAATAATAATAAATCAGGAGACCTACTCCACTGGCTTGTTTGTCTCAAGTTTCATGGTTCTTTGCTTCCTCAATCTTCCCTTCCATTCCTCTTTCCAATGAGGCTTTGAGCACACCTTCTTGAATTCATGTCTCACTGGGTCTGAAACTCAGTGTCATCACATGGGGAACCCAAACCACTGCACTGTCTTCCCCTGTTCCCTGCCTCCAATTTTGCACCCATCTTACAATTCCTCTGTTGTTTTCCAGTCTATTTTTATATTGTCAGCTCCTAGGGGCAAGGAACAGTCAAAAATGTCCTTTGTAAAATGCCAAATGCATACAGATGGCACTGCACAGGTAATCAAGACAACTACCACGCCAATGGGCTTAATCCAAAAGCAACAACACCTTCTTCACCGTAGGCCTCCCTTAGCTAAGCCCTATCCATCTTCTTTTCCTATGTTTTGCTTACAGTTTGTCTCACAAAATCCACCCTCTGTCTTCCTGAACTTTTCTTAAGCACACTTGTTAGTTGCCACTCTCAGCTTTTTTTGAGTCTTGTTTGTATGTTTTTTTTAATGTGATTTTAGTTAGGTGGTTTTAATTTTATACTGTTTAATGTCTTTTTATGGGGGAGGGTGGTGGTGGGTGGTGCTTTTAGTCGGCATTGTAGCGTTTTAATTGTTGGAAGCCGCCCTGAATGTTTTTAGCAGAGGGGCGGGGTATAAATAATAATAATTATTATTATTATTATTGGAAGCCCCCACCCCTGTCCAGCCCAGCTTGTCAACACAGGTGGAGGATGAAGTGAGAAGAGCTGTCTGTACATGCTCCTGGGTGCTCTTGTGTCCCACATTCCAGGCCAAGAGGTCTTTCCCGCATCCCTCACCTGGTCTCCATATTGCTGCAGGCTCTCGTAGGCAACCCGCTTGGCCAGGGCAATGCAGGCAATGCGCCGGGGCTGGGTGCAGGCCACATGAGCATAGCCAGCAGCCAGAAGATACTGTGGCACCTGGGTGGATTTGCCACAGCCAGTGTCCCCGGCCACCACCACCACCTGGCTGCTAGCCACTGCGTTCAACAGCTGCTCCCTGTAACGGGCTATCGGCAAGGTGGCCCGCTCCCGCTGTAGCCGTGCCAGGCGGGCAAAGCCCTGCTTCTGCCGGAAGTCCAGGAAGTGAAGCAATGCCAAGCGGAAGGCCCGCACCTGCTCTGGGTCTAAACCAGACACCTCTCTCATGGGCACCCACAGGTTGGTGCGGTAACGAGAGTCATAGTCCCGTGGCAGCCCTGCCACCTTGCTTTGAGGGCTGAGTTCGGACCGTGACGCCCGGTGGCAGGTTTCCGCCGGCTGCTTGGATGCCCTGAGGCCACGGAAGCGCTCCAGCCGCTCAAAGAAGGCCCAGAACTCGCTTCGTTCTTCTCGGCTTTGGCCCCTAAAGTAGAGCTCTTCCAGGCGCTCCCGGGTGGCCGGGCACCCCCAGTCCCACTTCCTTTCCCCCTGGACCCCCTCCTCCTCCTCCTCCTTTTCAGGTGCCATCTCCAGAGCTGCACATAGACCAGGTCAATGCTAGTAAGGAAGGGCACAGAGAGAGAGGCTGGCCCTGGAAACAAATGAAATCTCTGTGCAGGTGGGCAGGCAAGAAACAAAGCTGTAGGATGAAATGCTCTTCTCCTCCTGGCTGGATGGATGGAACTTGTGGATGTTTTCGTGGAGGGATCTTCACACCTTTTCTTGGGGCTCTCCACCCCCTTCCACACAGAAACAGACGCAAGCTAGCTACAGCCAAGTGATAGATCGATCAGACGACCCTGAAGACATGGAGAAAGTGGGAAGCAAAAATAACTGGGACCAGGTGTGGGTCATTCATTCATTCATTCCCTCCCTTTCTTACAGCGACCTACTGGGGGGGGGGGGTAGAAGAAAGCTTCTGGAAGAGCCCACCTTTAGAACCATAGAGTAGGAAGAGACCACAAGGGTCATCTAGTCCAACCCCCTGCCATGCATCAATACCTAATCAAAGCATTCCGACAGATGGCCATCCAGCCTCTGTTTAAAAACCCCCAAAGAGGGAAACTCCACCACACTCCAAGGCAGTGCATTCCACTGCCAAACAGTTCTTACTGTCGTAAAGTTCTTCCTAATGTTTAGGTGGAATCTCTTTTCCTGTAGTTTGAACCCATTGCTCCACGTCCTTGTCTCTGGGGCAGCAGAAAACAAACTTGCTCCATCCTCAGTATGACATCCTTTTAAATATTTAATCATGACTATCATGTCCCTGCTCTCCAGGCTAACCATACCCAGCTCCCTAAGCCACTTCTCATAGGCTTCCAGACCTCCCACCATTTTGGTCGCCCTCCTCTGGCCACTTTCCAGCTTTTGAGAGAGAAAAAGAGATCTAAAAATAAAAGCCTCTTCCTCCTTTGCACCCCAATTGCCCGCTCCGCGTTCCCACGTTACGCTCACCACCTCCCGGGAAACTCCTACACGCAACTTCCCCCTTTTCTCTCCGTCTCGCCTGCGGGCTGCAGAGCAAGAGACCTCGCTGCTTGTACGCATGCGTCGCTCGCTTCTGCCGGGCATGCTCAGTCTCCGCTACTGACGCTGAAGAGCAGGAATTTTTTGCCCGCTTTCCGCCCTAACAGCGAAAGAAGAAAGATTCCTCCTCGCACAGCTAACCAGCGCGGTACAGAAGAGGTGGAGGAGCCAACACCGGGGAGACCCTGTATTGGAGACGAACCTCTGCCTGGGGAAGGGTAGCAGAGTGTAGCCCTGTGGGGAAAAAGGCACCCAACCCAACCTTGGTAAAGTGAAAAGAAGAAGGACGGTGGCAGGGTTCTCCACTATCTTAGAATTTTAGATTTGGAAGAGACCCCCAGGAGTCATCTAGTCCAACCCCCGCCACGCAGGAATGCCCAATCAAAGCACTCACAACAGATGGCCATCCAGCCTCTGTTTAAAAACCTCCAGAGATGGAGACTCCACTACACTCCATGGCTGTGCATTGCACTGCCAAACAGCTCTTAATATTAGGAATTTCTTCTTAAATGTTTAGGTGGAATGTTTAGGCCATCAACCAACCATTAACCAAACAGACACTCATCCTCCTTGCATATCTACACCCAGAAACTAACCATTCAAATACACAAATTTACATATCCTCCCCAACAGGGGTTCATAGTATATAAACCACACACACACACTCCTACCCAACCATTCTGTGAAGATGCCAGCCAAAGATGCAGGCAGAAGTAAACTCTTCCAGAACATGGCCTCACAGCCTGGAAAAAAACCCAAGGAAAATCTCTTCCCCTGTAGTTTGAGTCCATTGCTCCGTGTTCTAGTCTCTGGAGTCACAGAAAACAAGCTTGCTCCATCCTCAGTATGACAGCCCTTCAAATATTTAAACAGGGCTATCATGTCACTCTCAACCTTCTCTTCTCCAGGCTAAAACCCTGTCAATAGGGTCCCTAATTCACTCCTCATGCAGAGGAAGGTGTTGTTACACGGTGGGAGTCACTGCCACAAGAAAATTGACAATAACTCTGTCAGCATTAAAAAGGGAAGAAATGGACACATTGACGGAAAGTAACTACTAATTCTAAAAAAATATATCCATGTTAGTCTATTGCAGTATAAAAAGGAAGACTGAAGAGGGAGAAGAAGAGGAATCTATTAGCACTTTTTAGTCTTAAAGTTACTGCTAAATTCTTTTTTCTTTTTTTCTGCCCTTCATTTCCTTTTTGTGACTTGTTGTTGTGTGCCTTCAAGTCGTTTCAGTGACACTAAGGCAAACCTATCATGGGGTTTTCTGAGGCTGAGAGTGTGTAACCACACTGTAGGGGTGCTAATTACTTAATGTTATCTAAGACTGAATCTAGGGTGTTGAAAGTTTCAGGGTTACCAGTTTTAGCACCTTGTTCAAGCAAGAGGAACACTGAAATCTTTGAATTATCAATCCACCCTTTTAGGATTGACAGGGTTCAAATATTTTTTCATTAATGTACCATATGTTTATTTAAGCTACTAAAGACAAAAGAATAAGAATGGTAGTTCAGAGAGTAAACACTCACACTAAACTAGAGTGCTAACACACATTGGAAGCTGCTTCTTCCAGTGTAGATGTGTACATTGCTATTGCTTAAAACAATTTGTAAGCCGCTCTCATAGCCTTGTGGCTGAAGATCAGGGTATAAATAACTGAATAATAATAATAAAGAGAGCAGAGCACCCAATAAGGTTTAAGGCTGAAAAAACACTGGTGCTGCGTAGCCTCCATCATTTCACAGATGAAAATGGGGACATGTGGCCAAGCAAGATCAGAAAGTGGTCAAGATGGTAAAAGTTATTAATGAGGAGAACTCCCAAGCTAGGAGAGGCTATAGCAGTTTGCTTTTGCCTGAATCTACTAGGAAGAGCAAGATTCCACTCCTCCTCTCCTCTCCCCCCGCTGAATTAAGGGAGTGGGAACTACTTTTGCGCTTTGAACTCGGGTTTGCAGCAATTGAAACAAGATCAAGAGAAAGGTGGAAAGAGGAGAGAAAAACTGGGACATTTTAAAAGCAAAATTGGGATGGTAGAGGAATAATCAGCATTGTCCCTGCCAAAATGGGCAAGGCTTATTATGCTATGCATTTTACTGTACTAATGCACAAGGCTTATTATGTTATGTATCTTCATGCACAACGGTCCCACGTGTTTTTAAAAGGGTTTTTAATAAACTGTATTATATATTGATTTTAATTTGTATTAATTTAATAATGTTTTAAGGTGGGGAAGGGATTTTGAGCTGTCTTATACTGTGTATTTTTGTTGTTGTTGTAAGCCGCCCCGATTGCTCGCAGAGGGGCGGGATATAAATAAATATTATTATTATTATTATTATTATTATTATAATATCCAGTGGGATATATGACCATTGCACATTGTTTGAAAAATCACTTCCAAAGCGTAACAAAATTTACACCTGCATGTGTGACTAACAGGACACCAGCCATTAATTCCTGAAAAATTGTTTCACATTGTTACACTATGTGGTTAACATCTATGTTCAGATTAGCTACATCATCAATTGTTGCTTTGTTTTAGTTCCTTTTTTTCATGCCAGGAAAAACTGAGTCACTGCTGCTTCCCTCCCATTTCATGAAAATAACTTTAATAACCATATCTCAGCGCTAATCTACCATTACTGAGCTCAGCAGTTCTGTACAGAGGAACCTCTAGGAAGGACAGTCATTGCTGTAGATAGGTTGGGCCATGCATGGAGTTCTTCAAAGAGCTTTCAGGTGGATCACCAGGTATTCCCATACCTTGACATTCTTGACACAGAAAGAGTACTCAGCAGGGATAAAGTTAGTTGCACTTGGATTTGGATACTGTTAACTAGGGTTCCCAGATCTTAGGGCCAGGACCGTCTTCTCCAGTTCTCCAGTCAAAGGGAGAAATCTCAGCACAGTACCTTGAAATCTCAGGCCCTAGGACAGTCATGCATGACCTGGGAATTCTAGCTGTAACCGTTCTGGGCTCCTGATCTACTCAGCTCTACCCAGCTCAGCCAGGCTTAAGGATCTGTCAGGGGGGAAGAAAGTCATGGGTGCAATAAGATGATGGTTTATTGATTATACCAAGATATTAAAAGGGATGCAGCAATGAAACCTAAAGCAAAGGCTAACATAGCTCACGTCCCTTCCCCTGATTGAAGCTACCATTCATTACACCTGTCATTCACTGGGGTCCACACTTCTAATTGGGTTTCTGGGCTGGGTTATAGCCAAATGCATTCTCTCAGGACCAGGCAACTGAACTCATTTATTGGGATCTTTCAATATCCTCTTTCTCTTATTCTGAAAAGTGCTGATACTTAAATGTTCTGTGTCTCTCTCTTGTTCTGAAAAGTTCCAAACCCAATTCACCTGCTTATCTCCTTTCTTATGGCAGGGTTCTGACTGTTATTTTTATTGGATAGAAACAACTATAAGGCAATCAAGAATACTGTACTTTAAAATGCAGTTATTTTAAAACTCATTATTTGAAATGTGCCTGACTCTGTATTATTCCAATGACAGCTCAGACAATTTATTATTATTTTACTCAAGAATTTTAACTAGGGGGAAATTTTCCACTGCAGGTATGGTCTTATCTTCAAACATTCTTCATTTGAGTCCAATTACGCAGAGTGGTCCATCTTTCCATGACTTCTCTCCAATCAGTTCCATGGCTCATCCTAAAAGGCAGACTCTGTCCTTTAATTATGTCCAGTACAAATTGTAAAGTTCTATTATTATGTTTGTGAACCCAAGGTTACCTGAGCCTGTTGGCTGGAAATGATCCATTTTTAAGCCTTGGTTCTTGCTCATAACACTTTAGAACAGCGTTTCTCAACCAGGATTCCCTGGAACCCTAGGGTTCCCTGAGGGGTCACTAGGGATTCCCTAAGAGATGTGATTTTTAAACATTTTTCTAGGCGTAGATATAATCAGTTTTAGGCAGGTGTTCCCTGAGACCTGAAAATTATTTCAAGGGTTCCTCCAGGTTAAAAAGGCTGAGAAAGGGAAAATAAAGGTTGTAGATCCAGGCCAGGCAGGTTGAATGGTGATCATGGCACTAGATGGGTTTGACTACCAGAACACATTGGTCCATGCTGATGAGCATCAGGAGGAAGGATGCTGGTAAACTTGCTGAGGATGCATAGGAGGGCCAGAACTTGCAAGCAATGCTGCCCAGATGCCAGTGGCAGTTGGAGGCCAGTGCTGACCCCACCAATACCCTGTGGTGTCCCCACGTTGAAAAATTCAACTGGGCCTGGCAGGAGCAGCTGGGGGAGGGGTGTTCAGCCCCTCCTGGAAACTGAGATTAGGTTGAGCCCCTGTCTGGTTCTGAAATTGGGTGTAGTTCCAGGTTTCCCCAAGAATTCTTTTGCTATTGAACACACATTACTGCAATAGCATAAGCTTTATTGATGGTTAGTGATGCAATACATGGTATATAGCAGAGAAGCATTCCACCCCTTTCCTTGATGGAGCCCAGCTTTCCCTCCCAGCCAATGATAGAATTGGATCCCCAGGCAAATTCTACCCAGACTATCTTTCACTCAGTAATCAAATTCCACATCACTGGACAAATGGAGAGTCTGGGTTAGATACCACAGGCTGAGGCAATGGGAGATAGACTGCCATGGACTATAAAGACGGATCCCCGTATCTGTCGGGGTTTAGTTCCCGGACTTACTGTGGATGCCAGAAACCGTAGATAATAGGAAATCCTATTAAAATAAAGGCCTTCCAGTATAAACATACCATGGAGTTGTGTTGGAGGACCTAGTGATTCCTAGAGAGAATATTTCTCTAGGCATTCTCCAGTGTAACTCTATGATATGTGTCCCTATTTTTTTTTTCAGCTGCAGATAACTAAAACCCCAGATATTGGTTCTGCAGATACAGGGGCCCAACTGATGCAGATGCAAAGAAAGAAAACCAAAGTGGATAAGCCTGACCCATCTCCCCACAATAGCTATAAGAACTATGCAATCAGGTTAGCAACAAATTCACTTCCCTAGTCTGTTCCCCCACCAAGCTGCAAAGCAAATGCAAAAAGCATCCAGCAAGGTCACTAATACAAATGAACCCTGTAATGCCACTGGGCAGCTGTTAATGTTTGGCACTGATGCCAACAAGGACTCAAAACCCCTCTGCCTAATGGCAGCCGCCCAACTCATTACACTCCACAGTTGTATTCAGTTACACCTTTGGGCAAAAAAACAAATCCAGAAAAACCCTGAAGTAATACGAATAAAGTAATACAAAGTCATCATAGAAACTCTGCAGAAAGAGGTCAGCAATGGAACCCAGGAGCATTTATTTCAGATGATTGCTCCCTTGTCATAGTATCTTTACAAAAAGGGCCCTATTACTGCTCCTTCCAGTGACAGGGAGACATGGTTCATAGCCTGTGAAAGTGATCTTTGGGACCATGAGGAGTGGCCATTTTGAGATGTATTGACAGGTTGATGTCTCCACCTATTGGTTGTTAGTTGAATTCCCATTAAATATTAATAACATGTTGTGGAAGTGTATATTTAATAAGCTGAATGAATGCTTTGCATTGGCTTCAAGTGCAGAAAACTGAAGGAGGACCCCCCCCCCATGCTGAAACTGACTTTTTCAGGAAGTCTGAAATAAGGCAAAAACTGGTGAGAAAAGATGAAGTTCTAGGCATTTCTAACAATTTTAAGAAGTTAACAAATTCCCAGGCCCAAAGGGTATTACTACAGCATTTGTTAAAGAATTCCAGTATGAAATGGCCAAACTTGTCCCCAAGATTGACCAGAAAATTAGAAAGTGGCCAGCGTAACATTATTTCCACACACACAAAAAAGTGTCCCCCAAAGCATCTTGGAAATTACAAGCTGAGTTGGCTCTCGTACATCAAGGATTAGAATTACACAGCTCTTCAGAGATGGTAGGACTGACCATTAGCTGTGCTGGTTAGGGCTGCTTTGAGCTGCAGACCAACAACCTCTGATGGTCTGAACAATTCCCACACCTAATGTAAATCCTTTTCAGCACTCAAGTCAATGAGTCTACCCTAATTTGGACGAATAATAGGATTCAGGCCAAAGAATCCAGACAAGGGCTTGAAGTTGCCCATCAACTGTGGTTACCAAACTGAACAGGCAGGCTAATTGATAAGAGTTAGTATATGTCTGTTGGAATTGCAGTCACTGGCCAGTACAGGATGACCCCCCTGTATCGTGGGACTGGTACCTACAGTTTCACTTACCCACATCTGAAAAAATATGTTCTCTCTAGGCATTTTCTATGTCCTCCAGTGCAGTTCTGTGGTATGTTTCTGCCAGAAGTTGACCATAGAGTCACGCTGGAGGACGTAGAGATTCCTAGAGAAGTGTTCTCTCTGGGAATCCCTAGGTCCTCCAGCACAACTCTATGGTAAGCTTGGTCCAGAAGTCATTCATTTCAATAGGGTTCACCATTATATGTAGTTTCGTGTTTCCACAGTACATCCAGGAACCTATCCCCTGTGGATATGGGAGTCGTACTGTACTCTACATAGTAACCTCACCTGGCCCGATCCCCCCCGCTACAAACCTGAGAGAAACATCATTCAACTGTGCTCCAATTGTTGGCAGAATGGACTCCCTTCTCCCCATGCAGCTGATACCCTGTAAAGCAGGGTGGGAAGGAGCTAGGTAACTGTTCCATACTCATGTCACTACTGAGAGCCTTACCATACTCTGAGGAAAAGCAGCGGGAATGTTCCATCTTTCCTGCTGTCTTCCCGCAAGGCATCATTCTTTTTTCATTCCAGTCCCATAAGGGACTGAGGTAAAACCATGCCTTTTTGCTAACTAGAAAAACCTGTTTGCAAAAAGGCACGGTTTTAGCTCGGTCCCTCACGGGACCAGAACAAAAGGATGCCAGAAGGAAACCAACGTCATGTGGGAAGGCAGCAGGAAAGGGAACGTTCCTGCTACTTTGCCGCTTTTCCTCAGAGTGCAGTAAGGCTCTCAGTCACAACTGTGATACTATTGCTACGATCATAACTACAGTTGTCCCTTCACATTCACTGGGGTTTGGTTCCAGGACCCCCCATGTATACCCAAATCCATGAATACTCAAGTCCCATTATATGCAATGGCATAGCAAAATGGTGTCCCTTATATAAGATGGCAAAATCAAGGTTTGCTTTTTGGATTATTATTTTTTAAAGAATATTTTCAAGCCATGAATACTTAAACCCGTGAATGCCAAATCTGTGAATGTGGAGGGACAACTGTAACCCCCAACCTACTTTACCAGGCATCAGCTTTACTAGGAAGAAGGAGAATCCATTCTGCTGACGATCGCAGTATGGGTGAATGATGTTTTCTTTCAAGTTTGATGGTGTCGGGCCAAATGAGGTTACTTAGTTAAGTATACAGTTGTCCCTCCACATTCACTGATTTGGCATTCACAGTTTTAAGTAGTCACGGCTTGAAAATATTTTTAAAAAAATAATAATCCAAAAAGCAAATCTTGATTTTGCCATCTTATATAAGGGACACCATTTTGCTATGCCGTTGCATATAATGGGACTTGAGTATTCATGGATTTGGGTATTCACGGGGGAGTCCTGGAACAAAACCCCAGCAAATGTGAAGGGACAACTGTATTTAACTAAGTAGATGATACAGAATACTGGCCAACCTTCCTAATATTCCATCTAGACATATACAACGGGATATGCAAATTGTAGGAAACTATGTTCTTTTTTCTTTCTTTCTTTCTTTCTTTTCACTTTCTTTTCTTTTTAAACAATACATAAATGGCTGCTCTTGGCAAAGGCAATGAGGAACAACCGCAGCGAGAGAAGGTTTGTGCAAACCAGGCACCATAACAAGTATGTGCCAAAGTGGTTCCTAGCTTCTGTCTTTCCCCATCAGGGTGGTGGATGGCAGACTGAGAGCAAATGTAACCACTGAACCTCCTTTACAAAGGGCTGGCCCTCCTCCACTGCTCCCCTCACAAGGTGGTATCCGTGCTTCGATCCTCAGTGGTGGTGCCAGTAGCCCGCGTACGGCCCTCGGCCATGGAATTGGCCAACATGGCCTCCTCGCTCAAGATGTTGCGCAGCATGGCCTTCATGGAGCGTCGCATCTTGGACTTGAAGTCCTGGCCGGCGATGACATAGATAACAGGGTTAATGCAGCTGTTGACATAGGCCAGAGCCACCACAAGCGGGTCAGCCTCGCTCACGGACTGGTAGAGGGAACTATCCCGAGATTCATTGGCAAGGATCAGGCCAACCACATGGTAGGGTGCCCAGCAGATGAAGAAGCTGACAATGACCACTAGCACGACTGTGAGAGTCTTCTTGGAGCGCATGAAGCGGCTGCTGCGCACCCGGGAGACCAACAACCCATAGCAGATGCTGATGACCACAAAGGGGATCAGAAAGCCAAAGAGAAAGCGAGTGACAGCCACAGAGATCTCCACACTGTGATGGTCCCCACCAAAGACGGCATAGTTGGTGCCACAGGATGTCCAGTTAGATGGCTCGTAGTATTTGAGCTGCCGTGTGAAGAAGGAAGGCACGGTGAGGACCAGGGCCAAGGTCCAGGCCGCCCCACATAGGATCCAAGCCAGACAGTCCGAGCGGTGGTTCTGGCACCAGACGGGCTTGATGACCAGAGCGCATCGGTCCATGCTGACAAGCATCAGGAGGAGGACACTGGCAAACATGTTGAGGATAGTCAGGGAAGGCAAGAGTTTGCAAGCAAAGTCCCCCAGGTGCCAGTGGTAGCTGGAAGCCAGCGGCACAGCCAAGAAGGGTAATGACAGGCAGCAGAGGAGGTCAGCCATGGAGAGGTTGAGGAACCAGACCGTGTTCACTGTGCGCTTCATCTGGAAGCCCATCACCCAAATAACCGCCACGTTGCCCACCGTGCCCACCAGGAATGCGAGGGCATAAAGAACCAGCGCTACCCAGACAATGGAGCTCATGCTGCTGTTCTTTTCCTCTTTGAAGGTTACTGGTGTATAGTCTGAATAATCAAAATCATCTTCCATGAAATTATAGGGGTTAGCAGGGTCATCCATCTTAGAGCTAGGGGGAGGGGTAAGGAAGACTTCAAATAGACACAAGAGGAGATACTCTGTGATGCTGGATCCAGTGGCCTTGAAACTGGAGTGGTTGGACTTTGCCTCTAAAAAAAAATAATAATCAAAAAGGAGAAGAGTTAACACAGCATGTCGGTGTGAATTCGGGTTGTACTAACTGCTAACGTCTTGAGTTGTAAACTGCAAGAAGTTCATTCAAAAGAAGGACACAAGCCTTGTGCTATCTTATAAATTGCAGCCCACCCGACATCTTTAGACCAAGGCCAAAAATGTTCTCACTGCTGGAAACAAGTACGCAAACACATTATGAAATGAATTCATTATGAAATGAAACAGGTAGGTGCAAGAGGCAGACAGAAATATGCTAGTAAACAGTGCAAACAGAATGAGGTATGGTCCATTCGAACACTGTAGAATTGATGGACTTGAAATCAGGTGACATGGTGCATGCGGAAAGGAGTGTTTTCAAGACTCCTAAGTGTGTGCTGAACACAGTTAACCCACAGCTAATGCACACCTGCGTGTATATTTCTGTGTATGGTATTATTTCCCTCAACCTGATTAGGGCATTAGGAAGCCAGTTGAATCTCCACCCCCATTTAAGCTGTGCTGACATGGAGGAAAAAAACACTCTAAGCACAGCCAGCACCCACTCAAGCCTGTTTGGGTTTTAATTTCTTCTGGGGAGAGCTTTCTCTTAGTCCCACCAACCTCACAGGCATATTTGGTGAGGACATGGGAGAGAGCCTTCTCAGTGGTTGCTCCCAGGCTGTGGAACTCTCTCCCACAGGAGGTTTGTTTGGCTCCTTCTCTGTTCTCCTTCTGCTTCTCCTTTTTATTTATGGCAGGCCTTTGTGTTTTTCAATCATATGCCAGTAAGGTGTTTTCAATGTGCTGTGCTCTGCTTTTAGCTCTTTAATTGTTTTAAACAGGCTTGGAATTGTTTCAACTGTGTGTTTTTTAACAGAATTGTTGAATTTTTTTTAAAAAAACTTTCATATAGTAAGATTTCAGCTGAACTTTATTTTTAAATTGTCAGTCGCCTCAGGTCCTATACCATGGGAAAAGGCAGGGAATGAATGAATGAACAAATGAACAAATGAATGAATGAAAATAACATAGCTCTGTGCCCCAATTTCCAAGTCCAGACATGGAGCTTTGACATTTGGGAGGGTCTTTTCAAGGGCTGAATACTTAGAATCCTAACACTTGGCACCTTAATGATTAGGGGTTTGGGAGAGGAAAGACACCATTGCTCTACCAAAGATTAACTGAATTGGAACAATTATAATGTACATTCCAAAGATAATATTCAGAAAGACTAATGAGGCATACTCGCCAACATTTCAGAGATAAAAACCGGGACATGTGTAGTCAAGCAACATCAGAAGGTGGTCAAGATGGCAAAAATTATTGATGAAGAACACATAATTTCAGAGAGTCTGCAGCAGTTTGCTTTTGCCTGTGCCTACTGGGAAGGCCAAGGCTCTGCCTCCTCTTTGCCTCTCCCCCTTGCTGAGTTAATTGAGTGCAAACTACTTTTGCACTTTGAACTCAGTTTGCAGCAATTGAAGGAAGCTGAGTGCAAAGGGAGAATGTGGGAAGATGAAGAAGAAACTGGGACATTTTAAAAGCACCTGAAAAGGTGGGCAACAGAGGATTAATGGAGACTGTCCCTGCCAAGTCAGGCCATTTGGAGGGCATGATAGGGTGGATATAACCAACTTGTCTCTGTCCCTTTTCCCTCTCTAAGTAGGTGGGTCGGTGGCAGCAAGGAAAAGGGAAATGGGATGTGGGGAATGGCGGGGTTGGAGAGAAAGATTCTGACAATGAACCTAGCTGAATTTAGAAGTAGGGAGAAACAAAAAAAAAGCAAGTTCTTTCCCTCCTTTGAACCACACACCCCAAAAAACAGAAGATGAGCAAAGAGAAGCTGTTTGGATTCCCCAAGCAAATGAAGTTAGTAAAAAGAGGAAGCCGTGTTTATCAAACTGACATTCCCTTTGAGATTAGGTTGGATGGGCCAAGATAACAAAGCCACCTTTGAAGGCTGATGCCAAAGTGTACAGTGGGGATTTTGCAAGAGTAGTGAAGGAGAGGTGGCTTGGTGGTGGGGAGTTTCTCTTAGCCATGTTGTTTCAAGACTTCTGGCCTCAGGTCCCTGCCCTCTCTAGGAAAGAAAAGTGGGGGAAGGAGACCTCTTTTTCCAAACCCAGGGCACCTTGGGGCCTTGTTGCACTGGTGCACAGTCTGCAGCCCTCCAGATGTTTTGGCTTCCAACTCCAAGAAGCCTGAGTGAACTGGTTCAATGATCAGAAATTCTGGGAGTTGGAGGCCAAAACACCTGAAGAGCCGCAGGTTGCATACCACTGCCACTGTTATAGCACCATTATTCCACTTTAACTGCTTATGGCTGCTTCCTGTGGAATCCTGGGGTATGCAGTTTAGGGAGGGGCATTTAGCATTTCTCAGCCAGAGAGCTCTTAGGCTGCACTAAATTACAAACCCCAGAATTCCACAGGAGGCAGCCAGGGCAGTTAAAGTGGAATAATAGTGTTACAACAGTATAGTGCAATAAGGTTCTTGGAGCCTTCTCACACTCCAAGGAAAAGCGGCAAAGCAACAGGAGTGTTCTGTTTTTCCTGCTACCTTCCCACATGGCGTTGGTGTTGCCTTCCCACATGACACTTGTTCCGCTCACATCAAGGGCCTAGATAAAAGAGGGTCTTTTTGCTAACGGGTTTTTCTGGTTAGCAAAAATACACTTTGGTCATGCAGGAAGGCAGCAGGAAAATGGAACATTCCTGCTGCTTTGCCACTTTTCCTCACAGTGCGGGAAGGCTCTTGGTCAAAAGCAGCCGGGTATTGGGGGTATTTTAGTAACACTCATGCAAACTCATGCATAGAATCATAGAATTGTAGAGTTGGAAAAGACCACAAGGACCATCCAGTCCAACCCCCTGCCATGCAGGAAATCATGATCAAAGCATCCCCAACAGATGGCCATCCAGCCTCTGTTTAAAGACCTCCAAGGAAGGAGACCCCACCACACTCTGAGGGAGTGTGTTCCACTACCGAACAGCTCTTACTGTCAGTTCCTCCTAATGCTGAGGTGGAATCTCTGTTCCTGGAGCTTGCATCCATTGTTCTGTGTTCTAGTCTCTGAAGCAGCAGAAAACAAGCTTGCTCCATCCTCAATGTGACACCCCTTCAAATACTTAAACAGGGCTATCATATCACCCCTTAACCATCTTTTTTCCAGGCTAAACATACCCAGCTCCCTAAGTCTTTCCTCATAAGGCATCGTTTCCAGACCTTTCACCATTTTAGTCGCCCTTCTCTGGACACGCTCCAATTTGTCAATATCCTTTTTGAACTGTGGTGCCCAGAACTGGACACAGTATTCTAGATGAGGCCTGACCAAGGCAGAATAGAGTGGCACTATTACTTCCCTTGATCTAGACACTATAGTTCTATTGATGCAGCCCAAAATCACATAGGCCTTTTTAGCTGCCGCATCACACTGTTGACTCATGCTCAACTTGTGGTCTACTAGGACTCCTAGATCCCTTTCGCATGTAGTCTCGTTCAGCCAGGTCTCCCCCATCCTATATCTATGCATTTCATTTTTCCGCCCTAAGTGCAGTACCTTACATTTCTCCATATTGAATTTCATTTTGTTAGCTTTGGCCCAGCTTTCTAGTCTATCCAGATCATTTTGAATTTTGATCCTGTCCTCTAGGGTATTAGCTACTCCTCCTAATTTGGTGTCATCTGCAAATTTGATAAGTATGCCCCATATTCTGTCATCCAAGTCATTGATAAAGTTGTTGAATAGCACTGGGTCCAGGACAGAACCCTGTAGCACCCCACTGGTCACATCTTTCCAAGACGAAGAGGAGCCACTTCTGAGCACCCTTTGGGTTCGACAAATAGAAGAGGAATTCATTCAGCTGACTTTGCAAATTGTACCCTTCCAAACTTCCTCCAGTGTCTGTGTTTCCTCCTTCCATTCCCTCATTTGTGCTTCTTTATTCCCTAGCTCCTTCTGTTGCCACTTCCATCCCAGCGTTGTCTGTTCCCGAGAGATCCTCTGGGCACAGTGTAAGCACAGCTGGCCCACAATACTTTGTCTCTTAGGACCATTTTGCACTATACGATTGTAGCACTCTGATTGTATAGTATGTGGGGAAATTATTATTATAATGCAATACAATCTTGTGTATCCCATGTTAAGTTCAGTTTAGGAATTTCCCTGCATGCATGAGTTTTTCCATTCCCCCTTCTTCTTTCCCTAGGCAATTTCAGCCAACTGGAGCAATAGGTCATTCATCACATGACCTCCTAATTTAAATGTTTTATTACGCTTTGTTTAAGTTTCTTTTAAGTTTTGTCTCCATGTGGCTGTAGCCATCTTCTCTTTTCTTTTAGTCTTGCTTTTACTTTTCACCCTTTCACCATGTAGCCCTCATCGCTTAAGGCTGGGTGAGTTTTTCCTACCCTGAATCCTCTTAGTTAATTAAGGACCTTTAAATTTGTTTTAATATGTAGATGAAGATTGACATACCTTCAGTAAACTTTTGATATGCATTTTTAAACTGACATCTTTGTTGTTTAATGAGTCTAATTGACTGGGTGATCAGACCACACATTTAAATGTTAATTGAGCTGTGTCTGCATTCCAATGTCTCTACTCTGCTTACTTTGAAAGAAAGGTGTTTGTTTGTTTTTTACTTTTAAAGAAGATATTTTTATTTTTTAAAAGGGCTAGATCCCTTGAATCTTTAATAAATTTTTAATTTTAGACTCATAGCCTCCAACAGATTGCACCTTAACTGCTATGGTAGCTTCCTATGGAATCCTAGGATTCACAGTTTGCGTGTGTGCACATATGTGCCTTCAAACCACCCATCAACTTATGGAGACCTCATGAATTTCAGACAGTTTTGTTTTGGCAAGGAATACTCAGAGGTAGCTCCTCTGGAATATAACCTATAGTATGTGATATTCCTTGGTAGCCCCCATCCAAGTAGTAACCAGGTCTCACTTGGCTTAGCTTCCGAGATCAGATGGGATGTGTTGCCTTCACATTCAAGGAAAGACATTTAGAATCCTCAGACAGAGAGCTCTAACTTCTCACCAAACTACAAACCCCAGGAATCCATAGGATAAAGTGGAATCATAGTGCTATAACTCTGTAGTGTAGAAGGGTCTAGAATCTAAAGACCTACTTTCTCTGTACTCCCTGTAGAAGCTGAGTAGGCTGGCCATGGAATTTTTACTTCAGTGCTGGTGACCATACGAAGAACGACAGCAGAGTCATGCCTTCCCAACATTTCACAAATGAAAACAGGAATACGTGTGGCCAAGCAATATCAGAGTATAGTCAAGATGGCAAAAGTTATTAATGAGGAAGAACACACAAGCTAGGAGAGGCTGCAGACGTTGCTTTTGCCGGAGCCCACTGGAAAGGGCAAGGTTTTAATCCCCCTCCTCTCCTTTTCCCACTACTAATTGGGTGAAAACTACTTTTGTACTTTGAGCTCAGTTTGCAACAACTGAAGTAAGCAGAGGACAACGAGCGAAGAGGAGAGAGAAATTGGGACATTTTAAAAGCAGCTGAACAAGTAGAGCAACAGAGGGTTAATCTTGCTGCCCCTGCCAAATCAGGATAATTGGCAGGTATGAAGGGTAGCTCTAAAGGTGCAGGATAAACCATGTGCCACACATGGCTCTCTCCCTCAACCAAGGCAGGTGGCCAGGAAGGGCTCTGGCATACTGCTTGAGGGGCTACCACTGTTGTCACCGCATCTGCCATCTGAAGCAGTTGCCCCATTCTGCCTAATGGGAGGGCTTCTTCTATGGAGGGCCCAGAGACAGAGATTCCACGGCTCATGCAGAATGCTGGAGAGGGGGTTTTGGTGTGTACGTGCGTGCCCATCTGTTCATATGTCCCATTCAGCAAGTGTGTTGCCCAATCGTTCTTCCCACACAAAAGCAGAAGCAACATCACGTAATCAAAATATGAAGACCAAGAAAGGTGGGGAGGGGTCTTCCTAGCTGGCTTGAGGCATGCCGGAGGAACTTTTGTCCCTGGAATCCTTAGTCAGCAACCCTGCCCAGGGCCTTGGCTTGGAGGTGGGCAACATGCTGCCTTCCCAATGTCTCTGGACTGCGAGTGGAAGTTTGCAATAACATCCCCACCCCATGGTCCTTCTCTGAGAGTTACACCATTGAGGAGGCTGTTGAGAACTGCACAGTGACAACATCTGGAGAGCCACATAAATGCCTGCGTCCTCCTGTACATGAAATGCTTGTGTCTTCCTGTATGTGAAATGCTCAGTCCTTAAGGGAGCCGGAAGTCCCCAAGTGCATGAGCAATGGAAAGACAGGGTTGTGATGATGGAAGTTGCAGCCCAACAACACTGGGAGGTCACAAAAGGCCCACTCTGGCCTACCCACTCTGTCAGGGAGTTGCCGTAGACATTGTCTGATGAAATACAATCACCATAGTGCCCAGATAAGCTGCTCTCCTCCTATTCTGAGCATGAGAGGAAAGGCTCAGGAGTTTGGCTACAGAGAGGTGGCAAAATATGGGTGTTGCCTCCCCAAATAAGAATCTCCCTCCCTGTCAGTTACATTTTTGTTTCAGTCCCCAAATTTCTAGCATCACAGATACTTAATACTTCAGTTGACCTTTTAGAAATACCATTTAGGCATCCAAAGAAAAACGGCAAGCAAAGTGAA
Organism: Gambelia wislizenii; assembly: GCA_030847615.1. Lineage (NCBI taxonomy): Eukaryota > Metazoa > Chordata > Lepidosauria > Squamata > Crotaphytidae > Gambelia > Gambelia wislizenii. The sequence goes on from JAUMIR010000010.1 coordinate 31,669,368, forward strand.
CAAAGAAATATGAACCCAGCAAATAGAAACGTTCTAGATTGTGGGTGATTGTCAGTCTAGATTTCTAGATTGTGGATGATTGTCTGTCTAATTTCTAGATTGTGGGTGATTGTTAGCTCTCCCCCCCCCCACGCCCATTAAATTTTATTTCAGTCTCCAAAGCACAATTGTAACTTAATGTTTCAGTTGAGCATTTAGAAATACCATTCAGTCATCCAAAGAAGAGCGGCAAGCAAAGTGAACAAAGGAATATGAACCCAGCAAATAGAAGCGTTTTAGACGTGGAGAATTGTCAGTTTCCCTGAACAGTAAACATTTGAGGTATAAAGGAAAAAAATCATTGGGAGCAGACTTCTCATTTGAAAGGCAATGCCTTCATTTTGGGGGGCCCCATAGCTATACCTTCCGGAGTAGCTGCCCTTGTAGAAGCAGAATTCATTTTTGATTCACTTGTAGGAGTGGGTGGGGGACAGCAACAGCTCCTGGCATGGGATGGGAGGATGCAACAGCAAACTAGCCAATGCCATATCCAGCCCAAAGTTCTTTTAGGGACCACAGTGATTCCAGCACTCCGACTATTAAACTAGATTGGGTGTTATACAGCCAAAAACAAGATTGCAGGCTCCACACTAGTTTGTCTGTGTGTCTCTTCACAGCTCCACTTCCCCCACCTCCCTGATATCCAGACACCTTGGCCTCACCTTGATGTCTCTTGGCCAATAGCTCTCAGCTGGTCCCAAGACCATCCCAAATCCCCAATCAGCTACTTCAGTTCTCCCTTCTCCCTTCTAGCACCCCCTCTTCTGGTTCCCAGACATCATTAGGATTAGAAAGAAGGACTCCACACACATATGCACCCCCTGACACACATGTATAGTATCATGCTCAGCACCCCACAGCCAGTCACTAACCTTGTGGAGAGAGAAAGCCAGGTGATGGTCCGTGTCTCTCACAGTATCACCAGCACTGAGGAGAGAAAGAAGCAGAAAGAGGAACCAAGGACTTGCACTAAGTTGCCAAACTCTGACAGCCTTTGTTTTTTTAATCACACTGTGTGAAGGCTGCCTAATGTGTTTATCCCTCAATCATTGTTTTATTGAAGGAGGAAAAAATAAAGCAAGAGAGGAATATCTTCACCTATCCTTGCTTTTACATGAAAATGATGGATTCCGGAACAGTTGTTCATGTCAGCACACATGGAATTCCCTTGGAATTGGGAAAATGTGAAAAAAATTAGAGATCATAGAATCATAGAATTGTAGAGTTGGAAGAGACCACTAGGGCCATCCAGTCCAACCCCCTGCCACGCAGGAAATCACAATCAAAGCATCCCTGACAGATGGCCATCCAGCCTCTGTTTAAAGACCTCCAAGGAAGGAGACCGCACCACGCTCCGAGGGAGTGTGTTCCACTGCCAAACAGCTCTGACTGTCAAAAAGTTCCTCCTAATGACCTCCGGTCCGCGAGCAGAGGGGAGAAGGACCTCAAGACGGGGCTCCGCTCGAGTATTGTCCATCCTACGCCTCAAATTTGAGAGATACCCAAACTGTGGCTGTAATCTAGGAAAGATTGCAACCCCGTGGGGCTGGCGATCCCGGCTGATCCCTTAAACCCTGTCGAAACGGAGGTTTCGGTGGGGGGAAAGGTAGATCGGCAGGGGAAGACTGGCAGCCATTGAGGCGCTGTGAAGATCTTTGGATCAAACCCTCATAAGCTCACGGATGACATAAAGATCGGGATTAAGCGTCAAAATCCAGCATCTGAATGGAGGTAATCATTTAAATCCTCTACGGGAAGCTCAGTGACTTTCGCTTAGCGAGAAGGTGAGGAAAGGCTGTCTAGAGAAAACTGAAACTTTGTAACATTGGAATAGGCTTCACTAAAGAAAGCGAAAGAGACAGAGAGAAGGAGGCGGAGGGAACGAACGCGAAAGCGGAGGGGGAAGAGGCGAGTTGAAATTAATAGAAATAGAAACATATCAGAAGAGAAACCGCAGACGGATGGGGTGGACTTTTATAAAACATACACTAATCGGTTGTATCGGTAGTGTAAGGAATTAGTCCAGTAAGAGGACGAAGAGACATCGGACATTGGATATTGGATGAAGGACAGAGCAACAACATAGGGGGGGTCACAGCATAAACTTGCAAAATAAGGATTAGTCCCCCAGGAGTGAAGAGGATGAAGAACTAATAAATAAATAAATAGAGATTTTCATTTCTTTTGGGAGTTATCTGGGTCGAGGGGACCCCTCTAGGACAGCGGGATTAGATCCAACAAGAGGATTGAAGAGGAGGAGAATGACCACGTGGAGCGGTGAGAAGAGACACCGTCTCTCTTAGTTTATGGGAGACAGAGTTGGCGTTTTCAAGGTCGGTGGGAACGGAAGAGAGACGGTGCCAGCGTCGAGGGCAAGGAACTTTTATAATTAAAGGGACAGTTACAACAAAGTATTGGATACAAGGGGTGGATGATATTTCAGATAGCGACATCTACAGCCAAGAAAAGAAATACACCCCTCTTTAGAGTGGCTAGTATTTAATTATACAGATCACATTTCTAGCAAAAATTCATTAAATATTATTGTTAACATTTGGCTTAAAATATACTTACAATACAATATTATTTTTTGAGATATACTGGATACACTGGATAACTGAGAGAATAGTGATTAATTTCAAAAGTTAAAGACTGTAAATTTTGAATAGATTGGTCATAGGCTGATAAGGGATTGTAAGACTAAATATCAGTTACTAATTTTGGGTTGTCAGATTTGGAATTTATTGACCTAAAACATTTTGGTTGTTGGATCATACCTAGCGGCATCTTTTAATATATTATTATTATTAATCGTCATCTGAATAAGACCCAACAGGTTGATATTTATTCTGAACAAATAATATAAGTATATAATATTATTGGTTATCTAGATAAAACAGCAGTGTAAGGATGGCTAAAACTGATACTAGTAACTTGAGGAAGGGCTTCTGAGTTGTGTATTGTTGAGTGGGTCAACTTATTGTAATACAAACAATTAAGAGATTTAAGAAATATATATATATAGATATATATTCATAGTTGAAAACTTCACATACTACTAATGGCGGCAAGTACGAGAGCGAAAACGTCTGGCAGTCAATCCCAATTGCAGATGTTAACCACAAGAAGAGGGTCATTTGAAAATCCCACTAAACATACGGACATAGGTCTTCAAATTCTTGAAGAATTGAAAATTTTTTAAAAGGAGATCCGGGAAGATTTAAAATCTTTTAAAAAGGAAGTAAGGACTAACATTGAGAAGCTAGACAATAAACTGGACACCTTGAGAAGTGAGGTAAATGAAGTTAAAACAAAGATGGAAAAAATTGAAGAAAGGGCAGAGAAACTAGAGAAACAAATGGAAGCTACAATTAAAGAACAAGAGAAGGGGAAAAATGAGATTTTACAACAAGAAATAAGATACAGAGAAAAGTGTATTAAATTAAGAGGAGTTCCAGAATCAACGAGGGAAGATTTATGGGAGAAGATAGTTCCGAATTTGGCAGACTTTGTGGAAGTGAAACAAGAAGAAATAAATCAATCCATAGATAAGCTATTTCGTGTCAATTCAGTAATTGCAAGAGAGAAGAAGCTCCCGAGAGACATAGTTATAGCATTCAATCGAACAAGAGTGAAAGAGAAAATAATACAAACAAGCTACACGGATAAACTTAAAATTGAAGGGAAGGACATTCAAATCTTTAAAGATATCCCAAATGAAATATTGAAGAGGAGACAAGAATATCAACAGTTGACCCGACACTTGAAGAAAAAGAATATAATATACAGATGGGAAAGAGTGGAAGGGTTGTCATTTACATACCAGCAAAGAAGATACAAAATAAATACAACTGATAAAATGGACGAATTTATAACAAAATTGGAAACTGAAGAAAGGAAAAAAGCGGAGGCTAAGTTTGAAAGGAGGAGAAAAGAGCAAGAAGAACAACTGAAAAAAACAGAAGAGGAAGAAGAAAGAGGAGAAGATCCTAACGAGTTACAATATCAGGAGGAAGAGGAGGATAAATCTGAAGAAGAGGAGGAACAAGAGGAAGGGGAAGAAGAAGGAAAAGAAGAGGATAAAGTACAGGATCAAGAAGAGGGAGTTGAGGAGGAGGAGATATAAAGGATATTAAAAATAATAATAATAATAAAAGAAATATAAAGGATATACGAGACGGAAGATAGACATAAATCATAGAGATGGCATTAAAGATAAGATCTTGGAATGTCAAAGGCCTAAACGGCCCTCAAAAAAGAAATCAAATTTTTCACCAATTAGAAAAGAGTAAAGCAGAAATTATTTGTTTGCAAGAAACAAGAATAAGAAACAAGGATGTAAAGCTTCTTGGCAGACAAAAATTGGGGCAACTCTTTTCCTCGTGCTCAAATAAGAAGAAAAAAGGAGTGGCGATTTACATTAACAATAAATTTGAAGCTACAGAAATTATAAACGATAGAAAAGGACATTATGTGGGTATAGAATTAAATTTGATCAACAGGAAAGTAAATCTGATTGTAATTTATTCTCCAATTCAAAAGAAAGACCAATTCTATAAGAAGTTAAATCAAGAATTAGACAAACTAGAAGAAGGCAATGAAAAGGAATTGATAATAGTTGGAGATTTCAATGGTGTTCTGAATACAAAACGAGATAGGTCAGCCTCAACGGACAAAACTAGTAGTGGAAAATTACCAAAAATTTGTAAGACTATGTTAGACAACCATAACTTAGAAGATGTTTGGACTGCAATATATAAGGACAAAAAAGGTTTCACATTTTATTCAGATGCTCATAACTCAATGTCTAGAATAGACATGTTCTGGGTCTCATCAAGTTTGCTTACTAAGATTCAAGAAATGGAAATATGTGAGAGAGTATTATCGGATCACAATCCCATAGAAATCAAATTAACGATTTGGAGAAGTGAATATACATGGAGATTGAAAGCAGAAATGTTAAAAGATGGCAGATTGATAAACAAAATAAAGGAAGAAATAAAACAATTCTTCATGATCAATAAAGATACAGAAACATCGCAAAAAGTAAGATGGGATGCGTTTAAAGCAACTTTAAGAGGGGTATTTCTTCAAAGAGGAGCAGAAATAAAAAGGGCTAAAGAAGAAAAAGAAAGGAAGTTAATACAAGAACTGAAAACAAACGAAGAGAACCTAAGGAAGAATCCAAAAAATAAAAGAATTCAAAGAGACATACAACTAATTCAAGATGAGCTAAAAGCAAAGGCAACTGAGATAGTAGCTAGAAAACTGAAATGGGCTAAACAAAGATATTTTCAAAGTGCCAATAAAGCAGGAAAGTGGTTGGCGTACCGATTGAAGAAGGAAAGAGAGAAAAAATTGATCACAGAAATAACATATGGTGACAAGAAATACAATACACAAAAAGAAATAAAAGACGCCTTCTTAGAATACTACAAATCTCTGTATGCCAGAACAAAGACACCAGAAAATCAAGATAAAACTATAAATGAATATATAGAGGAAAATTTGAAGATGAAGATATCAGAGGAGATGAAGCAGGAACTATCACAACCAATAAGTAAAGAGGAAATAACTCAAGCAATCAACCAATTAAAGACAGGAAAAGCTCCAGGCCAAGATGGGTTTACCGCGGAATTTTATAAAGTATTTCAAGAAGAATTGCTAAATCCGCTTCAACAACTTATAAATAATATCCCAAGAGAAGGAGTACCAAACACTTGGCAAATAGCAAATATTATACTGATTCCAAAAGAAGGCAAGGATAAATCAAACCCGGCAAATTATAGACCAATTTCACTCCTAAATACAGATTATAAGATATATGCATCAATATTAGCGAATAGGTTGAATAAAATATTAAAAGAAATAATAAATGAGAATCAAACAGGATTTGTGAAGGGGAGACACATGAAAGACAACATAAGGATAATGGTCAATGCTATTGAATACTACGAAAGAGTAAATAATAAAAAAGCAGCTCTGATATTTATAGATGCCGAAAAAGCATTTGACAATATAATTTGGACATTTATGATACGAATAATAGAAAAATTAGAACTGGGAGCAGTGATTGTCAATGGCATAAAAGCAACGTATGAAACACAAAAGGCACAACTGGTAATAAATGGAGAAAAATCAGAAACATTTAACATATATAAAGGAACTCGGCAGGGGTGCCCGCTGTCCCCGTTGCTTTTCATAATGGTCTTGGAGTGTCTGAATAATAAATTAAGGAGTGAAAAACAAATACCAGGTCTAAAAATAAAAGATCAAGAATACAAACTAAAAGCCTTTGCCGATGATTTGGCTATTATTTTGGAAAATCCCATAGAGAATATTACAATACTGCTGGAGCAAATTAAAATATTTGGAGATATGGCTGGATTCAAGTTAAATAAGGAGAAAACTGTAATCATAACAAAAAACTTAACAGCAAAAGAAGAGGAGAGACTAAAGGAAATATCGGGTTGTAAGACTGGAAAAAAAGTGAGATATCTAGGTATCTGGTTGAGCAAAAGGAATATTGATCTATACGACAATAATTACAAAAAATTGTGGGGAGAAATCATATCAGATTTGAAGAAATGGAACAATTTAGAATTATCTTTATTTGGAAGAATAAATGCAATTAAGATGAGTATAATGTCAAAAATTATGTTTATATTTCAAAATTTACCGATACTGCAAAACGACAAAACTTTACAACAATGGACCTTCGAACTCAATAAATTTATCTGGAGGGGGAGAAAAGCAAGGATAAAGTGGTCCAGATTAACGGACAATAAAGAGAACGGAGGAGCATCCTTACCAAATTTGAAACTTTATTATATAGCGTGCAGTCTTACCTGGATATCAACATGGATAAAATTAAACAACGACAGAATATTAACCTTAGAAGGATACGGTCTGCGTTTTGGTTGGCACGCCTACTTAGGATACGATAAAGTACAGGTTAACAAAGATTTTGAAAATCATTTAATTCGGAAAGCTCTGTATAGGATATGGGACAAAGTTAAAAAACAATTCTATTTCAAACTTCCAACATGGCTATCTCCCCACGAGGCATGTCTGGGAAGATGGGAAAATACAAAGAATTGGCTAAGCTATAAAGATTTGATTGATGAGGCGGCTTGGAAAAAAGGTGAAGGAATTGAACTGCGATCACGAGAAGAATTGGAAGGGAAAGGAATTGGGATGAATTGGTTCAAATATTTACAATTAAAAGAGAAATTTAAAAGTGACAAAGAAAAATATGGATTTGAAACCACGGACACAGAGATAGATAAAATAATTTGGAATAAAGAAAATAAAAAGATTTCAAAATTCTACAAATTATTGTTGGAGAGAGAGTTGGAAGGAGAAAGAATTACAGGGGCAATGGTAAAATGGACCCAGGAGATAGGTGAAGTAATAACCATGGAAGAATGGGAAACAGCATGGAAAAATACAAATACCTTCACGGCATGCTTAGCATTAAAAGAAAACCACTTTAAGATAATGAACAGGTGGTACCTAACTCCTGCAAGAATTAGTAAAATGTACAAAACAAAGGAAAGCCAATGTTGGAGGTGTGAAAAAGAAGTCGGTACGATGTATCACATGTGGTGGGGGTGTTCAAAAGTACGAAAATTCTGGACAAAAATCCATAAAGTAATACAAGATATATATAAAGTTCAATTGATCATGACCCCGAAATTATATTTATTTAACATAACATTAGAAATGGAAATAAAACTTAAACAAAAATACTGGAGAACAATATTATACGCAATAACAGCAGCGAGACTATTAATAGCAGCAAAATAGAAGAGTAAAGAAATCCCAACCATAGAAGACTGGATGATGAAATTAAGAGAAATGCAAGAAAATGACAAACTAACATATATATTAAATAAATCAAACATGGCTAAACTGGAAGAGGAATGGTCTCCGATACAGGAATTTTTGGAGAATAGATGGGGAAGGAAGATAAATTAAATTGAAAAGATAAAGCCAACACGTCAAGTGAGGATTCGATATACGAATAACATAATCAAGGAAGAAGATACTGAACATTTTAGCAGGAATTACAGATAAGCAAAAAACACAGGAAGAGAAAAAAAACTGGTTAAGAAATACAAATAAGAGTGGAATAGATGAGAAATTAGATAAGAACTAAAAAGATGAAAAGGACATGACAACAAGAGATAGAGAGGATAGAAGGAAGAGACAAATGTACTTAAGAAATACCACTGTCAGGTGGCACTTTTAAGGAAGTCATTAAAGAAGAGGACAGGAGGAAGGTGTATGGGTAAGGGGATGGGTAGAACTAGAATTAGGACTGGATAAAATGTGAAAAGAATGATGGAAAGTTAAGATAGAATGAGTAGAATTCAAGATGTGTGCATTATAAATAGAGTCATGTATTTTACTTAGAAATATATTTTCTGTATATATTTGTTATGTATTAAGATACTGTCAACAATAAAAATTATAAGTGGGGGAAAAAAAGTTCCTCCTAATGTTGAGGTGGAACCTCTGTTCCTGGAGCTTGCATCCATTGCTCCGTGTTCCAGTCTCTGGAGAAGCAGAAAACAAGCCTGCTCCATCCTCAACGTGACACCCCTTCAAATACTTAAACAGAGCTATCATATCACCTCTTAACCGTCTTTTTTCCAGGCTAAACATACCCAGCTCCCTAAGTCTCTCCTCATAAGGCATGGTTTCCAGACCTTTCACCATTTTAGTCACCCTTCTCTGGACATGCTCCAATTTGTCAATATCCTTTTTGAATTGTGGTGCCCAGAACTGGACACAGTATTCTAGGTGAGATCTGACCAAGGCAGCATAGAGCGGCACTATTACTTCCCTTGATCTAGACACTATGCTTCTATTGATGCAGCCCAAAATCACATTGGCCTTTTTAGCTGCCGCATCACACTGTTGGCTCATGTTCAACTTGTGGTCCACTAGGACTCCTAGATCCCTTTCACACGTAGTCTCGTTCAGCCAGGTCTCTCCCATCCTATATCTATGCATTTCATTTTTCCGCCCTAAGTGCAGTACCTTATCTTTCTCCGTATTGAATTTCATTTTGTTAGCTTTGGCCCAGCTTTCTAGTCTATCCAGGTCATTTTGAATTTTGATTCTGTCCTCTAGGGTATTAGCTACTCCTCATTTATTTATTTATTTATTTATTTATACCCCGCTCTTCAGCCACAAAGGCTATCAGAGTGGCTTACAAATGGTCAATTTAACAGTTCCCTGCCCTCAGGCTTACAATCTAAATAAGACACGACACATAAGGAAAAGGGAATGGCAGTGCGGGTAGGGATAAATCCAGCAGATACTGCTGGTTCTTCTCTCCCTCCAAGGCAGGGTGGTGGCAATTGGGCTGGAGGGAGGGCCTTTCACCTGATTCTGGGCCCAGGCCTGATGGAGCTCTACCTGCCTCTTCTTCTCTCCCTCCAAGGCAGGGTGGTGGCAGTTGGGCTGGAGGGAGGGCCTTTCACCTGCTTCTGGGCCCAGGCCTGATGGAGTTCTGCCTTCCTCTTCTTCTCTCCCTCCAAGGCAGGGTGGTGGCAGTTGGGATGGAGGGAGGGCCTTTTACCTGCTTCTGGGCCCAGGCCTGATGGAGTTCTGCCTTCCCCTTCTTCTCTCCCTCCAAGGCAGGGTGGTGGCAGTTGGGATGGAGGGAGGGCCTTTCACCTGCTTCTGGGCCCAGGCCTGATGGAGTTCTGCCTGCCTCTTCTCTCCCTCCAAGGCAGGGTGGTGGCAGTTGGGATGGATGGAGGGCCTTTCACTTGCTTCTGGGCCCAGGCCTGATAGAGTTCTGCCTTCCTCTTCTTCTCTCCCTCCAAGGCAGGGTGGTGGCAGTTGGGATGGATGGAGGGCCTTTCACCTGATTCTGGGCCCAGGCCTGATGGAGTTCTGCCTGCCTCTTCTCTCCCTCCAAGGCAGGGTGGTGGCAGTTGGGCTGGAGGGAGGGCCTTTCACCTGATTCTGGGCCCAGGCCTGATGGAGTTCTGCCTGCCTCTTCTCTCCCTCCAAGGCAGGGTGGTGGCAGTTGGGATGGATGGAGGGCCTTTCACTTGCTTCTGGGCCCAGGCCTGATAGAGTTCTGCCTTCCTCTTCTTCTCTCCCTCCAAGGCAGGGTGGTGGCAATTGGGCTGGAGGGAGGGCCTTTCACCTGATTCTGGGCCCAGGCCTGATGGAGTTCTGCCTGCCTCTTCTCTCCCTCCAAGGCAGGGTGGTGGCAGTTGGGCTGGAGGGAGGGCCTTTCACCTGATTCTGGGCCCAGGCCTGATGGAGTTCTACCTGCCTCCTAATTTGGTGTCATCTGCAAATTTGATAAGTATGCCCCTAATTCCCTCATCCAAGTCATTGATAAAGATGTTGAGTAGCACTGGGCCCAGGACAGAACCCTGTGGCACTCCACTGTTCACGTGTATAGCTGGCTGAAAAGATCTATGGCTGGCTGAAAAGAATCATCCTCTTTGCAAGGGAGAGTCACAATTAATCCTCTGCTGTCCCGTTATTTTGGCTGCTTTTAAACTATCCCAGTTTCTCTTGCCTGCTACTACTTTCCCCCTTTGTCCTCTGTTGTCATGTGCAATATCTCTCTACTTCAATTCTTGCCAACTTGCTAGCATGCCCTACTACCCCTCCCTATAATATTTCATAATTAGAAATATTGGACACTTCAAAGGGGTCTAGTAGACTGGGGTGATCCAAAGTGAGGTCAGATGAAGGTCACAAGGACCTGGGAAGCTGTAACGTTTCCAGAGGAGAATAACCAAAATGGTGGGAGGTCAGGAAGCTATGCCCTATGAGGAGAAGGTTACAAGAGGACATGATAGCCATGCTTAAATATTTGAAGGAATGTCATACTGAGGATGGAGCAAGCTTGTTTTCTGCTGCTCCAGAGACTAGGACACGGAGCAATAGGTTCACACTGCAGAAAAAGAGATTCCACCTAAACATTAGCAGAGAACGCAGATGAGGCAGTGAGGGAAAGCGTGGCTCAGCCTGCAGAAACTGCCAAGGCACCCTCCTAGAGGGCAGCCAAAGCAGATAAGGAAAACATACCTCATTCTGAAGAACAGTCTGCCTGCCAATGATAGATGATCCAGACTCCATACCACCTCCTTTCTCTGAACACAGGAGGGAGAAACACCATGGCCAATGCCATTTAAATACCAAAAACTGGCCTACTTCCTTGCTAATGAGCTCCAGCTGACCTGGAAACTTTGACTATAAGTCTGGAAGCAGTTTTCCTTGAAGTTTCAGTGCTGACGATTGCTAATCTTAGCTGCTGCACTCATTCTGTATTGCCTTGACTTCGGACAGACTTCTGGACTATTGCAGTCATCCCTTGACTTGGACCTTGGACCTGTCTCTACTGAACTCTGGACTGGCTATTGGTTTCCCTGGCATCTGGTATGGATGCTTGGTAACTGAATTCTGGACTGGCTATTGACTACTCTTGCATCTTGGACTATTGGTGACTGACTTCTGGACTGGCTCTTGATTTCTCTTACTTTTATTGTGGACAATTGGCAACAGGCTAGACCATCAACCCTCCCCTGTTGCTCCTCAGGCACTTGCCACTGTGAGTTCAGGACAATCGTACCATAATCTTATGCATATTTTATGCACCTTTATCATGACATACATATTGGTGGATTTGTTTTTCCCTAGATCAAGCCATTCTAGCTGGCATAGCCTCTTGCTTCTTCTAAAAGGGTGTCCCTATTGGGCAGCCCCAAATCCTATACTCATATTTGGCCTCTGGACACTTACATCTGGTATAGGAAGGGTTCTCTCATTTGATCAATGCTTATTTCAAGGGGGGGATGCATTGAAGTAACTGCAATCACTTATAGGGACATCAGATGGGCCACCCAGAAGCATTCAGGCCCTGTTCGTGGGGACTTGGAGCACCTCCTGATGCTATAATGAAATCATCTTATGGACTTTTCAGAAATGTAGCAGAATGATGAGAGGACATGATTATTCTGGGATATTGCATCTGTTGCGTACAAGCACGTCTCAACATACTAAAAACAGTGTTATCTGAATTAAGGGAAACTAAGCCAAGTTTGAAGCTACTGAGAGCAGAACTCACCTAGTAATGACATGCTCAAGAACAGACAGTTTAATTAAGTGACTTTTTAATTCTTTCATAAAGGCCTGCAATGAAAGCGGAGGGCATCAGGTTTCCACAACTGAGAGGCCATCTCTGAGAGTGCCCAGCCCTCTGAATTCACCTGTCTAGCTGTTCTCATAGGTGGGCATACAAATCATAACCTCATCCTACAGGCAGAGCTGTATGAAGGAAACAGAGCTTAGACCGTTACTTTTTTAAAGGAGCAAATGTCTTTATTAGTTACTCTGCTCATTCAACAAGTTGTTACTGTTACTGTTGCAGCGGTCCAGACAAATAACTAGCCAAGCTACTGGTTATTTCTATTCTGGCCCCAGACTTGCTGAAAAGATAATAGCCATTGGTAACAAATGTTAATGGTGCAAAATCTGTCACTCTGTACCTCAAAGAAAGCAGACATGTTTTAAAAGACATCCATGTTAGCAAATTTCAGCATAAAAAGTAGTGAAGGAAACAGGGAAGAGGATTCTTATGGGACCTTTAAAATTAATTTATTTTAACCTGAGTTTTTAAGGAAATGGATTCTAATCCATGAAAAACTCATGCTGAAATAAACCAGTTAGTCTTAAAGGTGCCACAACAATTCTTTCCTCTTTCTTATCTTCCCCATTTCTTTTTTACCAAGAAACCAAAGAATCCAAGAAACTAGAGGAGAGTCAAACACTACCATGCATTTGCTGCAAATAGATGTAGCGGGCTCCCCAGACTAATTTGGTATGATTTAGTAGGACAAGGGGGGAGAGTGAAAAGAAGAGAGAGAAACTGGGACATTTTAAAAGCAGATGGAAAAAGTGGGATGACAAGAGGATTAATCAGGACCTGATTAATTAACCCTGCCAAGTTGGAGGATATGTGTAAAATTAGGACAGGAATGTCATCACATCCATAGAGTCACAGATTATTTTTTTAAGCTGCAGCATTATTAAGCTCTTATGAATCTGAAGGAAGGGCAGATTAAGCATTTCCAGAATATTCTGACCCTACCCTCGGCTAACTGGCGCTTTCTGCTAGCAACAAGAACCTGAAATGGAAGGGAAAGGTCCAACAATAGTTTTCACTTGGTGCTTGCTTAGTAATTTTCTGTGAGGTCTTAATGACTGTTTCACAATTGGCTAAAATATATCTAGTGTACTCCTGTGATTTGCCCAATGTTCTTGTATGTGGTTGCTATGTAGATTTTTCCAAAACTGCTATAAATGGGAAGATGTATATTTGCATCCATGCCAGATTGCTCAGTTTGAACGCTAGATGTCTGGGTTGGCATGTTATTGAATAAATTGCTGTCTTCAGTTTTCAAATGCCACCATTCTTGAGCTTTACATGGGGCAAGTTTCCCCTTCAGCTCCCTAAAAACTCATCTCTGAAAAGGTCCCTCCTGTTTAGGAGGGGGATGTAGAGAGACATTTCCTTCTCATTGTCCCCACTTACAGTAAACTCAGAGAGGCCCCTATGCCTACCAGGCTGGAACCAAAGGTGACCCATACAAAAAGAACACCCAGAAATCTATGTACATTCCCTCCCTCAGGGGAGCCAGGGAAGGCTTGAAAGGGAGAGAGAGCAATTCTTAGATGACAGGTGGGCAGGTAGGTATGGCAGCATGAAAGGAAAGCTTCAGAAGCAATCAGGAGGGTTAGTAACATAGGCAAGTGCCTCCATGCTTTGGATGGTACCAACTGTGGGAAATATGGTGTTAAACATGTCCCCTGGTGTTGTGCTTCACCAAGGTTCCCAAGACCATTTCTTCCTCTGGCAATACAGGCCGAGCTGAGGCTTCCATTTCAAGTGTTTCAAATGTTTTCTGACGCCACTCCAAAGGGAGCCACCATCAAGGCAGGCCTTGGTACCCCAAACAATCCCCCACTCCTGGAGAATAGGGCTTGTCTTCACCCCCAAACCACACACACAAATACAGGTGAACCCTAGTTAACAAAGCCTTGAACAAAGTAGCTCCTTTTTGCAAACTCTTTTTAATGCCCACGCCCATTTCCCTTCTCATGTTCTGTCTAGTTGGGTGGTTTTTAGCAACATCAACATTCAGATGATGGTGGTGAGCTGAAGAAATAGACTTTAGTGTTGAGTTCCAGTTGCATGTCTGCAGTAAAGACTACAATAAACAAAGTCTGGCTTGAGAGAGACAGCAGGTTTCTGTTCTAGCTGATCCTATAGCAGTCGTGTGTGCCTGCCTACAACAGGCAATATAAAGAGCAGCTGCCTCCAGAATCCATGCATGCATAATCAGCAAAATAAGCATGCATAGTCAGCAAAATAAAGAGGGAGAGCAGATAAGCCCACCTCAACAACTATCCCCAACATGTTAAAAGTCTGGTCATCAAAATAAATTAATAAGAAATGTGAAAGAAAAAGGCATCCCTGGATGTGTTTTGGAAGAAACCTTCAAATGGTCTGGGTGCATGTGTGCCTTCAAGTTGCCTGTCAACTTGTGGGGACCCCATGCATTTCATAGGATTTTCTTAGGCAAGGGATATTCAGAGGGAGCTTTGCCAGTTCCTTCCTCTGAAATATAGTCTACAGCAGCTAGTATCTGTTGGTAGTCTGCCATCCAAGTACTAACCAGGGCTGATTCTGCTTAGCTTCCAAGGTCAGACAGGATCTGTTGCCTTTAGAGTATTTAGATGGCTTCACATGGTCTCTAGGTTTAAAATGTTTTTGTTGACTTATGCAAGGCTTACCTGACCTGCTTGTTTCATTTTAGCTGTGCATATTGTGAGCTTGGAATAAAAAGTTTTCTGAAACATGTTGGAAATGCTCAAGTTTTTTGTGGGGCAGGAACCCATCCCTATTCCCCACCCCCTATTATTTCTGGTACCAAATTTTCTGTTTAAAAGTAATGCTCAGGAACACATCTACTTCATTAACTGAGATATAACTGTACACACACACACAACTATCCCTGCTTAGCCACTCTTCCCACCAGTTTCAAAGAAGAGCCTAGGAAACAATGGGCCACCAAAAGGACTTTATTATTACAAACCCTTTTTTCCTTTGTACATGATATGGAGCAGCCAAATCCTACCCACCCCCAGGGAAAAAAAGCAGCAGCAGGTGGGACAGAGGAAGCCAGTTAGACAAACCTCTTGGCTTTTCTTTCTCCTCAAAGTGTGGGGGGGAAGGGGCACTGTGGGTATTCCCTCTGAATCCCCCTTTCTGGGAAATGCCGAAGAAAGGAAAGGTGGGTGGATGGACAACAGATCTGAGAGGTAGGGGATGGGGGGGGGTTAACATAATTCCCCTTCTGACATGCACAAGTGTCCCCCACCCAGACAGATCAGTCAGAAAAGCATCACATGCAGGGGCTATAGTTCCCATCCGCATGTGAATTTAGTGTTCACTGCACTATAAGGATGACTTTGCAGGCTACGGCTTGCTGGGAGAGAGTTGCCCAAGCACAAGAGCATCACAAGCAGACATAACACAGCAGAGCAGGGTCACCGCAGTCTCTAGCAGCTCCCAAGAGAGAGCATCTGACTTGCAACAGGTAGGCAGCCAGTCTCCTTCCGGGCCACCCTGGTTAAGGCAAGCTGTTGGGAAATGCCCTCCTGTCCTTCAGGCCTCCTGCTGCTCCTGGTGAGGTGGGGAAGAGAAACACACAATCAGAAAATGGGAAGAAGCAACTGAAAGCAGGCCTGTACAAGTTGCAAGACTGTCACATGCAGGAGCAGCAAAGGCCACCTTGCCATCCCAGGAGTCAAAACAGTGGAGTAGAAACAACCAGCTTAAAAATCCACCTCTTTGGGGGACAGCTTCAGCTTTCAGCAAATTGCCCCCCTGTTTTGTTTTCCTCTTCCCTCCTCACATCCTTTCCTTAGTGTTGTGCCTCTTACATTTCTTCCCCTTCTCAGCCCTTTCTATCCATGTCCCATCTCACAGACTTTAAGACAGCAGGAAGGAACTAATTTTGTCTTTATTGATCTTACATTTGCTGCTTTAGGACCATTTTTACCAGAATGATAGGGAGACGTGCTTAAAATACAAATTGACTAAATTTCAATGGTAACCTTGTAAATCTGAATTGCATTTTGCAAGTGTTTCAGTTTTAGGGACAGTTGTTGCTTGTTTTTCATTATGGGACATATCAAAAGATGTAACAGTTCCCTAAGATCAAAATTAAAAATCAGCTATGAGCTATCACTGTTAAGTGAAGACTGGCTGAATATTTTATTCATCGACATCAGAAGGAGAGAATTTTAATGAGAACACTTTGCAGAGCAAACCTTTTGCACAGCAAGCCTAGGCATTACTGTCATGACACAATAAAAGAAGAAAGGGTGCCCAGCAGCACCCCCATCCCTACCCACTCACCCAACCTCCCAGTTCAAAAGGTTTCTACAGCTACTGGGTCTGCTAAAGAATCATGAAAGCACCCGCCCTGCAGTGTCTCAATGTGCCAGCAGAGGGCAGCATTACCCCCATTTCTACAATAGGCACAGCCACGCAGTCTTTGCGGGTGGGCAGAAGTGGATGGGCGAGAGATGTGGGGGTGAAGGAAACAAGGGGCATCCTCCCTGCCTTGAAGACCGCCCCCCACCCTAGAATCTGTACAAATATGGGTGCTGTTGAAATACAAAGAAGGTGTTAAACCCCACTGGGCCAAAACAAGTCCTTCTTGTTCTACAGGGGCTGTGTGTGCAAAATTAGGTCATTGCTCCCTCCCAAATAAGAATTCTGACCCTGCCCCACATGAAATTTTCCTTCAGTCCCCAAATTTCTTGCATTGCAGAGAGTGAGACATTGAAAATTGTTCACACCTAGAACTAGAGGCAAAGATAGATAGATAGATAGATAGAGGTAGATAGGTAGATAGGTAGGTAGGTAGGTAGGTAGGTAGGTAGATAGATAGGAGATAGATAGATAGATAGATAGATAGATAGATAGATAGATAGTTCTTGTCCACTGAGACCTCCAGAAGGTCCTGGCAATTCTCAGCAGGCGATGTTATCAGTCTGTGTCCGGCTATCAGGGCATAGCCAGACGCTTCTCCAGTTGCCACTCTCCACCAGCCGTAGCATGGCCATGGGGAGGACCCACAGAGGCTACACGGTGAGTCCGGGGGTGTTGAGGGGAGATACATCATGTAGCTTGGCATGCAGAACTATTATACAACACTGCTCCCTACACGATCTCAGCCCATGGCTGAAACAGGTCTGAGTTTTCTACCCAGACCAGGAACCAATATTCTCCATTGGTGCAATGTCTAACCGCAACATTATGAGCCTTTTACTTTCCACTTAATGGATTCTCAAGGAATACAAAAGGGCTCCATGGAGGCTGGTAAACCTCTCCCAGAGAAGTTGCTGCTTGTTAGGGTTTTTTTTTCCCTCCTTGCTTTCTCATACTGTGGCCCCGCTTCACTTTTCACCCTCTGAGGCCCAACAAAAGAATCAGGTGTATTCAAGGGTTGTTAAGTGGACAGTTGGGGGCCCTTGCCCACCCTACCTCTACACAGTGTGAGAGTGTCAATAGTCCTAGAGTGAGGGCAGCTGTATCCAGCTGGCAGGTTGGCGCAGGCATTAAATGCTGGTACTGCAGTCACTGTGAGTTCGATCCTGCAGGGCTCCAAGTTAACTCAGCCTTCCAGCCTTCTGTAGGTCAATAAAATGAGTACCCAGCTTGTTAGGAGCAATTAGTTAAAAACACTGTAAACCGCTTAGGGAGTGCTTGGCACTATAAAGCAGTGTAGAAATGTAAGTGCTATCGCTATATTGGTAGGCCTGGCCTCCTCAAAGAGGAAACAGAAGCACTTTGAGAGGGGCAGAAAGTCAAGTCATGCAGAGGGAAACGGCTGGCACCAACACCACCACTAAGAGTGGGTGGGTAACAGCTTATAGAAGCATACCTGCTGGAAGTCAGCAATCTCCACCATAGTGGGCGCAGGAGCTGGGGTCTCTGTCGCAGCTCCTAGGAAGACAGGAAGGGGGTCAGGGTCAAGGAGAGATGGTTACACCCCAGCCCATGAAATGGAGGGTCAGTAGCCCTGACTAACTGTTTGTCTAACCCCCTATTCCTTGGCATCACCACCTCGATTGCTGGGTTCCTCCTGCACAGGCTTGCTGTCAGCATTGGGTACTTCCGACTCTTTGCACATCTCCACCTCTGGGGCTCTGGGTGCAGGTGCAGCCTTCCTTTCTGACACTCCTGTGGGTGACTTTAGGGATTCTGATCCAGCCGGAAGGCTAGGGGAACTCGGCACTGCAGGAAGGGAAGGAGAGCACTAACACTCAAGTCAACCATTTCCAGGAAGAACAGTAGTGGAATTATGGGAATTGTGGTTTGGGTGAGCAGTGGAATCTTGGGAAAACTCACTTGTAATGAGAAAGAGGCAGGCAGGTGAGTAGACACCAAGCCCAAACAAACATTATGACCCAGAAGGGATTAGAATTCGCACCTCCCCCAAATAAATGGTACCACTATGAATCCAGAGTCCACTGGCACACACAACCTTCCCAGATGTAGTTCTCGAGCAAACCAGAACCTTGGAAGAAGTTACCAGAGAAAGAGGCAGGCGGACGGACACCAGGCTGAGACAAATGTTATAAGCCGGCTGGGATTTGAATTTGGTGTCTACTCCAAATTTGAACCCAGAGCTCACTGACACACCCACCACCCAACTGGCATAATCCACCCTTCCATTTGCACTTTACCTGCACTGGCAGAAGGCCTTTCTCCAGATGCAGCCAGGGGACTCTTGCTGAGATCCGCCCGGGGTGAGCTCAACTCCATCTCTTCGCCCCAGTCAGAAACAGGGTGGTATTCCTCTGCTGGTGAAAACGGAGTCAGGGGCTTTCCTTCTGTATTTGGAGTCTCCTCCGGAGGTGGGGGCATGGCTAGGGACAGCTTCCCATTCCTCCCAGGGGGCTGAGAGGAGCCAGTAGAAGGAGGTGGCGCCTCTTTCTCCCCCTCTTCCTCCTCTGCAGCAGAGCCCTGGCTGTTGTTGCTTCCAGCTTCATCTCCATCCTCCTCTTCCTCTTCTTCTTCCTCCCCACCGCTGACATCTTCCCACTGGTCTTCCTCCTCTTCCCCTTCCGCCTCTTCCTCTTCTGGAGCTGCGTGGGGGGAGGCAGGCATCTCTGCCTGCAGGATAAGGCCAAGAGTAAGTGCAGGTAAGAGAGGGAGGGAAATCTGTACCCCAAACAAGCTGTATTCAGTCAATACAGAGCGCCAAAGCACCAGGGACATGACAGCAAAAAGGGGAACAACCTAAACATGCCCACCCCAGCAGTTTTCAAAGCCAGCTTAGAAGTAGACAGTGAAAGGGATGGGGGGGGTACCCTTCCCTCTCCATGGGAAGGGTACAGCTCTCCCCACTCCCATCACAGAAGGGAGTCAGCAGTTGAGTGACATTCTCACATGAGCTTAACCAGAGGCTCAAGGTTACCCAGTGCCCTTTCAATTATCTTATGCAATTATCTTACCGTGGAAGTGTTTTTAGGGTGTGGAGACTCAACCCTGGCAGGCAGGCTGTTATTATTTGTGCCTGTTTGCAGGTACTTGCAGGGAGAGAGCAAATGACTTTTCAGATCTATTATCATTCAAACATCCTTAATGAGGAAACTTCTCTCAAGCACAATGTGTACTTAGAAGTCCCTTTCATGTGTTCAGGGTTACTTGCTCCCAAGTCAGTGTGCACAGGACAGATTGCAGATTGCCTTTATTATTCTCATGGACAACTGCAGTCTTCATATTTCTTAGTGATTGATCCCCCCGCCCCATACACTTCTAATTCATAATTCTGGCAGAAGTTCAGCTACACAGGAATCTTGGAGGTCCATTTTTACCTGATCATTTCAGCAGGAGCTCAGCACACAAACACACCTATTCTTAGGGTGGTCTGGAGCCCCATCTGTTCCCCCACCACCACATTCTGGGGTCTGTAATTCCACTTTAACTGCATCCTATGGAAATCTAGGGTTTGTAGTTTGGGAAGGACCTAAAGCTGCCAATCCTAGGATGCACTCACTTGATGAGGATGCAAGAGAGTGGCTGCTTCCACCCTTTTGAATGCCCTTCCATTGGTTCAGTGGCTGCTTCCATCCATTTGAATGCCCTTCCATTGCATGCTAGGCTGGCCCCCTCCCTGCTTCCCTTTCACCAGCAGGCAAAGACATTTTTATTCCAGCAAGCTTTTAATTCATAGCTTTTTATTGGGATGTGTTTTTATTGTTTTATTCTTTTAACTTGTATATGTTTTATATTTAATTTTAAATTGTAATGACTGTAATTGTTTTTAACTTTTAACTGCCATTTTTTTAAATTGTTTTTTATATGTTGTGAGCCGCCTTGAGTCCCATTTTGGGAGAAAGGTGGCATATAAATCAAATAAATGAAATAGGATTCCAAAGGATGCTGCTATGGCAGTTAAACTGAATAAAGTTGTCCCTTCATATTCGCTGGGGTTTGGTTCCAGGACCCCCTGTGGATACCAAAATCCATGAATACTCAAGTCCCATTATATGCAATGGCATAGCAAAATGGTTTCCCTTATATAAGATGGCCAAATCAAGGTTTGCTTTTTGGATTATTATTTTTTTAAGAATATTTTCAAGCCGTGAATACTTAAATCCGTGGATACCAAATCCATGGATATGGAGGGACAACTGTACAGCACTATAACAATGTAGGCTGAGAGAGCCCCAGCATGAATGTTTTTAATATGACAGAAGCTACAGTTGCCAAGCAGCCCTGACACAGGGTGAGTACACCAGCCAAAAGGATGAGGAGCTGTGGAAAGGGTATAGACCACCACCACCATTCAATTTCGGTGGTGCAGAATGGCAGACTTTCTCCCTGCACATATAACTGAGAATTCCACAGAGGCATTGTGGGTAATCTCAGACTTCTGTTCCAAAGAATCAGGAGTCCCTCACCTGCTGCACAGTTTCAATGGTTGACTTTTCCTCCACTGGCGTTGGCGGTGTGGCTTGATCCGGCTCCTCCTTCTCCCAGCGATTGTCATGCATACTGCACAGGGAAAACACAACACAAACTCAGCCTCAGCACAGGCTTTCTGTCCCCCAGCTCCAGAAACAGGCAATGAAGAGGGGGCAGCCCACAGCCTCTTCCTCTGCCTTTCCTTTGGGCCCATCCAAGATGAGCTCAAAGCTAAAAATAATGATGACAATAATAATAATAATAATAATAATAATCAGAAACTCCCCAAAGCAGGAGATTTGATCTCGAGCCTGTGCCGCCCACAGGGATCTACCACAGGTTCTGGCTCACCTGTAGGGTTTGGAGGGGGCACTGCTCCGTGGGTGCCCACGGCCTCTTCCTCTGCCCCGCCTGCGCCGATCTGATTGCTGTTCAGAAAGGAATTCCCCAAATGTGGGCAGTTTTGGGGGCCGCTTTTGCTCACCTGTGAGAGATAAAGAGAAAGGGAGAACGGGATGCAGGCAAGATGACCAGCCAGGCTGCCCCAAGTCACAATCTGGCACAGTGGCTTGCAAGCCAAACGAAGAGTCCTTGGTTGGTATGGCCCCCATTGAAGCTGGACCAGAATCCCCACCAAGGCTCTTCAATGGCCATTGAAGAGTTCCCACCACCCTCCTAGGTACACCTGGTGGGAACTCAGGAGAGGGCCTTCTCAGTGGCTGCCCCCAGGGCCTGGAATGCTCTGCCCAGAGAAGTCAGATTGGAACACCCTGCCATCTTTCCAGAGCCAAGTAAAACTTTCCTTTTTCAGCAGATCTTTGCTAATGGCAGTGCTGGGGTATATGTGAGTGTTGTGTATGTGTATGTGTTTTTAAAGTTTTAGCTGTTTAATTGTGCTTTAACTTTTGTATTTTGCTGGTTTCAGGAATGTCTTTTTATTGTACATTGCTCTAAGTCCCAAATTGGGGAAAAAGCAGGATGGAAATAAAGATGATGATGATGATGATGATGATGATGTCACTCCCATCCCAGCCCCACCATCCACCATCTTGATGGCAGCTGAGCCATGGCTACAAACCAACCCCCTGTCCTCCATCCTTGCTCCTTGTCCAAAAAGAGTACTGTAGTCCCTTACCATCCATGTTAACAGGAGACAGGTTTCCCTCTAAGGGGCCATGCAGCGGGGGGGGGGAGGTCCTTACCATGCTTACCACCTGCTGAGCCTCCAGGCTTGCTGCCCGATTTAAACCTGGGAGAGGTGAGAGGAATAGGAATGAGAATATTGCAGTAAAAATACCTTCCAACACACACGCATATTATCCCCTTTTCCAAGAGAATGAGCTCATCAGCTTCCATAATCCATCAGTATACACACACACACCTCTCACCTACACCCCTCCAATACACAAAGCAGGGTTCAGTCATATATACACACCTATACCTTACCTATATACCTATATACCCCTTCTCCCAGTCCCACTTCTTTCAAAGGCATAGCTTGTGCGGATGCAAGATGGGGGCCTTCAAGGTGGCTTCCCCCCCCCCCAAAAAAAAAAACCCTTCCCAAAAGGACTAGAATGGACCCTTCCTGCTTTATTTCTGTCAGCAGGCAAAGGCTGCTTTTTTATTTTAACAGGCTTTTAGAACCAAAGGTTTTTCAAAGAAAGAGCTATATCGTTTTTATGGTTTTTACTGAACTGTTTTTAAACTGCCTTTTAAAGTGTATGTTTTAAACTGTTTTGCTATTGTGAATACAAGATGATTATCACTTATCTGAAATGGTTGGGACCAGAAGTGTTCCACATTTAGGTTGTGGGGGGGGGGTTGAATTTTGGAACACTTGGATATACATAAGGAGGTATCTTGGAGATGGGACCCAAGTCTAAACACGAAATTCAAGTATGTTTCATATACACCTTATACACATAGCCTGAAAGTAATTTTATACACAACATTTTTAATACTTTCTGCATGAAACAAAGTTTGTGTACATTAAACCATCAGAAAGCAAAGGTGTCACTATCACCAGCCATCCGTGTGAATGATTCTGAAATATTTTGAATTCCGGATGGCTATTCAGCCTATTGTTTAATTCTATTATAATGTTGACCTTTGTATGATTTTATCTTGTTTTAAATGGTAAGCTGTCTAAAGATGATGATGCATTGTGTGTGTATGCCTTCAAGACGCCTGTCAACTTATAGGTGACCCCATGGATTTAATAGTGTTTTCTTAGGCAAGGAATACTCAGAGGTGGTTAGGGTTTTTAAAAGGGGGATATTCCAACTGCAAAAAATTGGAATCTTTTGAAATAAAAAAACCACACAAGAACAGCCATGCACACATAAAGCCTGATTATATCGGTGATAGTTTCTTCACAGAAATCAGTAGCTCTTATCTACAGTACAGCAACAATTCATTTATAAATCTGCCTTAGCCTGTTAACTAACAGGACAATGTGATGGCTTGCACACCAGTGTAAAGCCCAACTCAGTACTACTTACTCCAGCGAAAGGATTACACTCAGCAAAACTTACATCACTCCTTCAGCCTCATTAAATGTGTACTGCTCAAACTGATGTCTCTCCAAAGCTGGACTCCTCATGTTTCCACCAGGATTACTGATCGGCATTTGTCGTGTAAGTGCTTAATAAACACTTAACATGTCTTGTTTTCCCCTTCTTTCTCGACTGCTGTTTTAAAACTACACATCTATTTTTCCAATTGCACATTCTGGCTGGCAACCTGTTGGTAAATCCCAGTTGGAGTAGACCTACTGTTGAATGGTAGTAGGCACATCAGTAAATCTCTTTGATTCAGTGAGTCTGCTCTAGTCAGTGCTAAAAATAGGCCTGAGCGCACACAAATACATGTGCACACACCCTGCCCTACATCAGCCCCATGATCATTGGTGGCTCCTCCATGTTTTTGGTATGATGATGATTTGTTTCTAGTGCAGAACACTATCAACAATATAGATTCAGCACCTTGGATAACTCCTTTAAGGACGGGGCTAAAGCCTGGAATGGATTTACTACACACTGACATGGAAGCCATCAATGGCCACTGCCAGAATCCACAACCACAGGTCTTCTTATATACAGTATCTACCTATGCCTACTTCAATCCCACCCTTCTCCAGTATGTCACACAAGCCACAACACAGCCCACTGGAGCCGCTCCACACACACACACTATGCTCCTGGCACCTACGCTGCATCCATTTTCTCTGCATCCCATTCCCGGCGCCACTCGCCCGTAGGCTGCCGATGCCGTGCAAGCCGCTCTCGGTCAATCTGTTCTCGCTCTTGCTTCCAGCGAATATATTCCGCACGCTCCCGGCCCGTCATGGAGAGTGTCATGTCTAGGGATGCTGGGGGTGGTACCCCTCTGCGTCGGGAGCTGCCGCGACCCTGGAGGGAAAAGATGGCCAGGCTCAAAGGTGGGAAAAGGCAGGCACCTGCCAGCTACAAGTGAAAAGTGTGGCCACAGAAACCAAAAAACCTGCCTATGTGAGCATGGGGTGGTGGGATTGCACTGTAACCGATCCCTTTGTTACAGACCTTTGACCCTTTGTTGCAACCCGAGACCATTTATTTCATGCTACACAATTCCAGCACTATGGCTGACATCCATATTGTAAATTGCATACATTCTCAAAAGTTTACATTTGTATTCTCAAGAGGGGAACAGCGACATAGCTACACCATTGGAACCGCTGCTGCACAAGCACAGCCAGCAGTGTAGTCATTGCACAAGATGTCACAATGTGCAATGGGAGAACCTCATTGCACAATGGGACATCTTGCACAGTGCTCCATTGTGTACCGTCACAGTTCAATAGCATGGCAACGTATCATTGTAAAGTTACACCTTCTAGTCTCTGATGCAGGATCTCATCCTATGATTCTATTTTAACTGCTATGGCTCCACCTTATGGATTCCTGGGATTTGTAGTTTTGTAAGGTTTTTACACTACCCTGCCAGACCGCTCTGGGGCCTCCCCCAAACTACAACTCCCAAGATTCTATAGGAACGAGCCATGGCAGCTAAAATTGAATCGAAGAGCTAGAACTGTCTACTTGTGAAAGAGACCACAAATGCCTTCCCAAATTATCTGCAGCTTCTTATACACACATACACCCCACACATACACATACACAAATGCATACATACTGGAGAGGACCACTCCTTGCCCTGCTCCATGCCGGTCTTGACCTTGTCAAAATCTGGGCCTCCCCAGTTTCGGATGTGGCGCCGGCTCCCTTCCCGTCGGTCTGACTCAGCAAAGGGGCCACTGCGGCGCGGATCATCCAAGAAGTTGCGGACAGGATTCTTCTCTTGCACCCCATCCTGCTGAAAAGAGCAGTCAGTGGTTGCCGCCCAAACATGGTATGGGAAACATAGAGGAGGGCAGGAGGAGCAGAGGACTCAGGAGGTGGGTCCATACGGGTCAGGGCAGGAATCCCACCCACCCCAACAGCTCCTGTGCATCCTGACTCCTCTCTCCCAGACCCCACTGAAGCCTTCCATGGAAGATGTGAGGGGCTCCAGGACTCACACGCTGGCTGCGCTCGTACTCAGCGATCTTCTCCATCTCCTCATTCATTTTCTCAATGTTCTGCCTCCGACGCTCCTCCCACTCCTGAATGGGAGAGAGGGGGGAAGGTGCTTTTGATTGATGGTTTCCCATGGTGGGGCCAATTTTGTATTTCTTTTTTCTTAAGTTTATATTTATTAATTTTAAAAAATACAGACTAATTCACAACAAATAATCCACATACAAAACAAAAGAAACTATACATACGTAATACCTATGCACAACTAAAGCTGAAACTAAACTGAACTTAAATTACACTACCCTAAGTAATTTACTAAAATATTAATCTAGTACAATAAGCACAACCTAACTAATCAGAAATTAACTAAAACACAAAAGAACTCTGGCTCGCCCCCTCCCCGCACAAACTGTAATGAAAAAGATAACCAATTCATTCAAAAAACAGTATTCTACCATTACAGATCTTGATAAATCAACTTGCTGGAGTTACCGTACTAATAAACATAAACACAAATTATTACATTGTTAGATAACTTATTGCTCAAAAAAATCTATACACAGTATTTGATTGGTTTATCCCTTAAAATCCACCATCAGTTTGGCAACATGGGCATCATCCACAACCTTGGCAACCCATCCTTCCATCCTTGGTGCTTTGGTCAGTTTCCACATTTGAGCAAACAGCATTCTTGCCACTGTTTCCATATATCAAAGGAGTAGTCCATATTTACGGCCTAATTTCCTATCAACCAAAAGCACTCCTTAAAAATTACTTTAAAATTTAGAACCCTTCTTTGTAAAAGGACCATCTTTGGTTTATCAGCCATCCCTTAGCACCCATGGACCCCTCACCTTGGATCTTCTATCAGGCCCGGCGTCTCCTGCAGGGCCCCCTCGTCCCCTCCGGGGCCTCTGTCCACGTCCTCCTCCTCCTCGGCCTTGCTTGCCAGCCCCCAGGCCAGCTCTGTCTCCCTCTTCCCAGCCAGGCTGATCATGGAGACATTCCCCTCGAGGAGAGCGGCTGCCTGGATAGGGCCCCCCACGGAGGGAACCACGGGCATGGGAAGTGCTGCGGGAGGCCTTGGTGGAAGAAGGGTGCTTCCTCTCATTGCTGACCACACGCTTTTCCTGGAAGAAGAGGGTGAAAGGTTATGGGGTTTTGGAACAATATTCTAAAGTTGGCTAAATCAAATGAGAAAGCAAAGTCTTGTTTTCTCAGAATATTTGTTAACATTATCCATTTCTTGTGAGGAAAGCGCAAAACTGCCACATAAAGATTTGATTTCAGTGAGGACAGGAGCTGTTAGAGCTGAAATAGCAAGTTCTGGAAAAATGCAAAGGACTATCTCTCTAACACTGGTTAGACAGGTTTTGCTGGACTGCTCTAGCTCAAAAACTGACAACAACAGCTCAAATGGCAAAGGGGGAAATAGCAAAAGACAACTTCACAGAAAATATGGAATCCATTTACATCCCAAGTTTGGGACTTAAGAACAGATCAAGGCTCACCATTAACACACAGGCTTTTTGGCATAATACTTTTTAAAAAAAAAAAGTCAAAAGGTCTAAAACACATTCCTCAGATTTGGATGGAAAGGAGAAACAGAATTGTGAGCCATCAGCATGTTGGTGGCGCCAAACCTCAAATCTCCATTCAACCTCTTCCGGCAGTTTCATATAAATATTAAACAATATGAAAGACAGGACAGAGTCTTGGGAGGGTGCCACAGGGCCCAATAGCCAGGGCATCAAACAGGAATCCCCCAGTGCCACCTCTGGAACTCATCCTCCAAGAAAGACCCAAGCCGCTGCAAAACCATGTCTCTTAGTCTCAACCCAGAGAGATCTGAAAGGATACCAAAAGCCACCAAGAGGTCCAGCAGAACCAACAGGGACACACGCCCCATTCAGTTCCTAATGTAGGTTGTCACCAAGGTGACCAAAAATGTCTCCATCCTATAACCAAGCCTGAAGCCAGACTGAAATAGATCAAGACAAACCATCCGCTCCAGGAACCTCTGCAACTGAGAGGCCAACAGACACTCCAGTACTGATAATTATCCAGTCCAGTAGGGTCCATAAGGACTTTTTAGCAAGTCTTACAACTGCTTCTTTTAGGAATGATGGAACCTTTCCTTGATGTAAAAAAAAAAAAAAATTAACACCACCCATACCCAACTGACCAGTCCCTACCGCACCCCGCCAACTGCTTTTGTAAGCCAGAAATGGCATGGATCCAGCACATATGTGGTGAGATTCACCTCACCAAGGATCCTGTCTCAGCCTCAGGTTGCACAAAGGCAATAGCACCCAGTATTGGGGACAAGTACAGCTATCAGAAGTGCATCAGTTATAGTGTCCAAGTCAGAACACAACTGGACCAAAAAAAAAATCTGCCATGTGTCTTGCAAATTGTCCACAGCTGTGGGTGATCTACATTCTTCTCTTCTAGCCCAGAATGTTCTAAGATTCTTGACCACTCAAAACAACTGAGTGACTGAGCAGACACCACGCTAAAAAGCAAAATGTGACTGTCTTACAGCCACTGTACACCAGACTGGCTCACAAACAACCTCCAAACTGTGGTCACAGAAAAGACAAATACCAGTTTTCCCTCCCCCACAAACACACATGCACACTTCTATGGGCCCCTCACCTCCGGAGACAGCAAGACCTGGACGGTCAGGGTGGGGGAGTCCAGCTCCCCTCGACGCCTCTCTGGCATGCGAACATCCCCTTCAGCAGACCGGGGTCTTCGCCCCCCAGTCACAGCAATACCTTCCTGCTCAGCTTTCTTCCGATCTTCTTCAATCTCCTGGGATGGGAAACAGGAACCAATTATGTCATAACCAAGTGCATCTCCCAAAGAAACCCCAAACCTCTTCCTGAGAGAGCCTTCCCAAGAATGTCCATGTCCCCAGCCAGAGTGCCACCCCTCAAAGCCTCCTTCTCTCCCTTCCCAGGGACCTCCCAGAACTGCTTCTTAAGTATGGGGGGTGGACCTCAGTCTTGGCAAGCAGGCTTTTCTTAATTTAGCCTACTTGCACGGGAAGAGCAAATGACTTCTCCTGTCCATTATCACCAAAGCATCCTTAATTCTAAAGACCTTTACAAGCACAATCATAGAATCATAGAATTGCAGAGTTGGAAGAGACCACAAGGGCCATCCAGTCCAACCCCCTGCCACGCAGATGACCAATTCTGCACATTTTCGTGCAATTTTAAAAATGGATTGCAAAAAACAGCTAAAGCTGTTATTGTGGTCTATTTGGAGTTTTCAGCCTCCCACCTTCTGAATATGCCGAATCCTGGGAAGAGCTCATCTAAACTAAAGCCATTTTTCCTGCATGCTTGCTGATTTTTCCCGGATTTTTTTCATCATGTAGATATTTTCATAGAAGTGCCATTAATGTGTTCTGGGCCAATTACTCCAGAACCAGTGCACACAGAATAGATAGTCTTGGTGGTTCTGTGTCACCAGATCATTTCAGAGATAGGGGTTCAGCCCACCCAGCCTCAGCTTTGGGGGGGTGTTGGGCCCCCCACCCTCTTCGGTTCCAGTGCCCATGCCCCTCCCTCCAGAGGATCCAGGGGTCAGCCCAGCACTAGCTCAGTGCCGTGTTAATGCATGGGCATGCTGGGCACTTGCCTGGGGGCTCCACAAGCATAAAGACCCCATGCTAATCTATGCACAGACCAGAATTTAACACTAATTTTCCAGTCACCTGCCTCAACATTCAAATCTCTCACTAAGTCAGTAGAAGGAGAAAAAAGTACAACTTGCAATGGAGGCAGAAAGGGACTTTGCTCCCATGAAGCCATACACCGGGGACAGGGTCAAAACACTGGTTTTGTTGGAGGTACCAATAAATCAAAGTTTATTTTATTGATAATTTATATTTATATTCCTATGAGTGGTTGTGTAGGCAGGGCCCAGCACACTGCTTTGCGGGGGGGGGGGAGCTATAATGCTTTGGCCAGGGTGCCTGCGGACGTGCTTGTCCATGTGCCGTGCTAATTAGCTTAAGAGTTTCATCTGCTTTGCCATGCACTCCCAACAGACAGACACAGAGAGAGAGGTGGGGGGGGGGAGAGGGAGGCAGGCTAAGCAGTCCTGATTCACAGGCTTTGAAGCACAGTCAAGTGCCTCCATCAGGTGGAGAGGTGGACATGTACCCCAGTCTTTCAGTAGGGGTACATGTACCCTAGTCCCTCCCTCTACTTCGGCCAGACCAGATCCCAAATCCCCCCCCCCAACACATTTGCTTTGAAATCCCTCCCCTGACCCTGTGCCAGGGAGATTTCCCCCTAAGTCCCTGCTGGTGGTGGTGGAGGAGAAGGAGGAGGCGCTCACCTGGTAGC
Source organism: Gambelia wislizenii (assembly GCA_030847615.1). Classification (NCBI taxonomy): domain Eukaryota; kingdom Metazoa; phylum Chordata; class Lepidosauria; order Squamata; family Crotaphytidae; genus Gambelia; species Gambelia wislizenii. Next base: position 31,699,364 of record JAUMIR010000010.1, read on the forward strand.
GCTTGATCAAGGCCTGGTTCTTGCGTCGCAGGGCCTCGATCCGCTTGTCCAGTTCTGCGTCTTTTTCCTCCTTTGACTTCAGGTCCAAAGAGGCTGACTGCGAAGGTTGAAGAGTCAGAAAGAAAAAAACCATTAGTAACACCTCCTCCTTCCAGGTCCAATCAAGGCTGTCCTTTGGTTTGGCCTTGAGGGACGAGGGAGAAGAGGGCACCCCTCCCCACCCCAACACCTGGAGAACCCCATCCTTAATCAAGGGCCCCCTTGAGGGGAGGCGGGGCTAAGGTGGCCTCCCACTGGCTGTTGATGGGCAAGAGAGGAAGAAAGAGAGGGTGGGGGGCTACCTATGCCTCCCCCCATACCTCCCCCCACCCTATGCCTCCCCCCTGCCCTATGCCTCCACCCTATGCTTCCTCCACCCTATGCCTCCCCCTCATGTCTCCCCGCATGCCTTCCCCCACCCTATGCTCCCCCTATGCCTCCCCTGCCCTATGTCTCCCCCTATGCCTTGCCCTGCCCTATGTCTCCCCCTCTATACCTTCCCCTGCCCTATGTCTCCCCTCTATGTCTCCCCCACCCTATGTCTCCCCATATGCCTTGCCCTGCCTTATGTCTCCCCCCTATACCTTCCCCTGCCCTATGTCTCCCTCTATACCTTCCTCTGCCCTATGTCTCCCCCTCTATGCCTCCCCTGCACTATATCTCCCCCCTATGACTTGCCCTGCCCTATGTCTCCCCCTCTATGCCTCCCCCGTACTATATCTCCCCCTCTATGCCTCTCCCCACCCTATGTCTGCCCCTGCTCTAAGTCTCTCCCTATGCCTCCCCCCACCCTATGCCTCCCCCCTTTGCCTCTACCCGCCCTATGTCTCCCCCCTACCCCCCTATGTCTCCCCTTGCCTCTCCCCTCTACTCCCCTCGCTCTAGGCCTCTCCCCCGCCCTACGTCTCCCCCCTTCGCCCTATGTCTCCCGCCCTATGCCTCCCCCCCCCCGCCTGCCCCTTCGCCACCAAGGCGGGTTTTCCTCCTCCCGCTGCTTACCATCTTTTCCGAAGGGAGGCACGGAGAGGCCCGCGGGGTCTGCAAAGGAAAGAAAGGCCAAGTAACGCACCGGGGACTTTGGGCGGTGTTTGGGGGGGGGGGTCTGATACGGCAGGCGCCGGTTTCCAGCCAGGGCGAGGGGTCCGGGAGACGGAGAGGGAGACCACCATCCCAGGCCGGCTGCCCCCCTCGCGATCTCCCCGGGACGGCCTTACCTGCCCCCTGCCCCGCCAGAGAAACCGAAACCGACCCGCCCCGCCTGCTCCGCTCCGGTCCTCCCCCCCCCCCGCCTCCCACGTGGGCTCCGTTTCCGCTTCCCTCCCCGGAAAGGAGGAGGGGGGACTCCGGACATCGGGCTCTGGACTTGCACAGGCGTCCAACCTTTGGCCCGCCAGATGTTCTGGACTACAGCTACCTGATGATGATGATGATGATACAATTACATAATCCATTTGACCACTGTTTTCCAAACTCTGGTCTTCCAGGTTTTTGGACTACAGCTCCCAGTATCCCTGGCCATTGGACCAGCTGGATCAGGCTTCTGGGAGTTGGAGTCCAAAAAACAACCAACACCTGGAGAGCCAAAGGTTGGACGCCACTGCTCCAAAGCACGAACTCTTCACCTTTTCTTCACCAGGGACTCCCTTTCAGTACCTTTTGTTGCCTGGACCCCCAAGGCTTAACTCCAGATTTAAAACCCTAATAATAATAATGATAACAACAATAATAATAATACCTGATGATGATGATGATACAATTACATAATCCATTAGATTAGTTTTCCAAACTAATAATAATAATAACTTTATTTTTGTACCCCACCTTTTTTTCTATTAGCCAATCAAAGCGGCTCACAACAATTGGATATAAAACAATCAAATCCATAGCAACAATAATAACTTAAAACAGTTTACCCCCTTAAAATTATATATAATAGTACATATATTTAAAAATAATTGGTGAATTCACCAATACTATAAAATACTACCCTAAGACTTTATAACATAAAAACATAAGCATAAAACATAAAAAGAGGGAGAAGCATCCATTAAAATGTTCTATTCTATTTGAGGAAGGCCTGCCAGAAGAGATCCATTTTGATAGCTTTTTGAAATTCTCCAAGCTGGTTGTTTGACAGATCTCTTCCAGCAAGGCATTCCATAGTCTGGTCCAAACTCTGGTCTTCCAGGTGTTTTAGACTTCAGCTCCCAGAATCCCTGATCATTGGCCAAGGTGGCTTGAGGCTTCTGGACGATGAAGTCCAAAACAATTGGAGGACTAGAGTTGGGGAATCACTGCATTAAACATTCCCTCAGAGACACTGCAAGGAGGAGGGAAGACTCTTCTCCTGCTTCTTCCTGCAAGTTTGTGGCTGGAGCAGATTGAATGGCAATGTGCAGGCCAAGCCAGCCAGCTGCCTTAGCCTTAGTTTCTGTGATGCAACCACTCCACTGCAGGGAGGAGGTGGGCCAAGCAGCCTTCAAGCCTTCGCGGACGCCCTGAAAAGACATTACAGACTCCCGGGGGTCCCCAGACCACAAGTTAAGAACCACTGCTCTAGAGAGAACCTTGCCTTCTCTGCTCTACTCAGTCCACTTCTCACTGCGTCCCACCAGCAGACCCTAAAGTGGTCCTTGGAGTTGCGTGATCCTTCCTTTCTCTGCACCCATCCGGTCAGTAGCATCTTCAGGTACTAGACATGTGAAGGCTTGGGGGAAAGCTGGAAAAATTCAGGAAAAAATATGGGGGGGGGGTTCAGTTTCTTTTTCCTGAAACCTTTTTTGTTTTTCCAAAAAATTGAAAAAAGGTAGAAAATCGATTATGGGATGTTTTCTTTTAGCATGAAGAATAAAATCTTTAAGACAATAATCTTTAATATACTAATCGTGATAATTTTATGCCAAATCAAATTGTGCATAGTGATATTTTATGTTGCTAAAGTAACAGAGTGACTTTCAATCTGTAAAAAGTGCTAATGTTGCATTTTTTCCAACTTTTCTGAACATTTCCACTTTTTCTGGGGGAAAAATTGTTGTTGTTTTTTTCCCATGGCTTCAAAATTTCCAAAAATTTTACATCTGCAGTGCTACTCCCGTGTTGGAGGGGCTAAGGAGTTCATGAGATGCTTGCCTGCTCCCCTTCCAGTGGGCCTTAAAGGCTCTTCTCAGGCCAGAGATGGTGGAGTCCTCTGGTAGCAAGGATTCCAAAGGAGGAAAATTCAGGTGACAGGATGTAGGAGGGATGTGTGTGTACTTTTGTTGCTCTGCAAGCAGATGTTAGTGAGTGGTGGGCTGGTTGGGCTTTCCTTTGCTATAACTATATCATGCTGGCCTACTTCGCAGGGATGTTGTTGGGGGCAACCTGTGCAGCAGCCTCTCCTACCTTCAGGAGCCTATGAAGGAACAGTGGGAGAGGCATTTGGAGGAAGCAGGCAATTTTTTAATGCCCTTGAAGGGAGCCTAACGCAGCACACCTAGTTTCACCAGGATCACTCCATCCCTTTCCATTGCCTTGGATGTGGATGCCTCTGAGGCAGTTTGCAAGAATCTATTCCAAACCAAGCTGGGGCTGCAGTTGTGTCTCCCGCATCACTAGATGGCAGCATCGGATGGCGAGGAGGAAGCCTGAACTAGAGGGTGGTGGGCTAGCACAGGAGGCAAATTGGAGGGAGTGGGCTACCCAAATCATCTGGCCCTCCACGTGGAGGGTGGCTGGTTGCTTTTCTCCTGCCCATGTCCCCCTGCTAGTTCTTGTCCTGTTCAGTATGTGGCTTCTGCAGAAAATCAACAGTGGAATAGTCAGGACCTCTGGTGACAGATCACACCTCTGCAAAATGTGGTAGGACTTTCCTGGGAGGTGAGATCAGTCCTCTTTCTCCATGAGGGGTGTAAATGCTTCCTTGCTACAAAGCAGAGTAAAGACACAAATGGTGGATCTTGGAGGCTGGCAGTTTATTGGCACTGGTTGTTGGTATTTTGCTGACTAAACTTGCTTTTTTGAACTGCTGTTTTGCTGTAGTCCAGTGGTGTGCAACCTGTGGCCCTCCAGGTGTTTTTGGACTACAGCTCCCAGAATTCCTGACCATTGGACCAGCTGGCTCAGGCTTCTGGGAGTTGGAGTCCAAAACACCTGGAGCGCCACAGGTTGCACACCACCGGTCTAGTCAGAGATCCTTCAGGTGTGATAGGTTTCCTTCCACGTCAGTAGCCAGTGGCCATGCTGGGATAAGACATACTGAGTCCTTACATTTAAGAGGCCCTATTGCATGATCTTTTCTCTAGGTGTGTGTGGGAGGAAGGGAGACACAGACACACAGTGATGGCTTCCATGCAGTGATGGCTGGTGGCAGCCATGTCTTTTCTTAGTGCTCATCTATACAGGCAATAAAATGGGGATTGATGCACAGTAACGCCAATGCACAGCAGCTTTCATTTGTCTCTACGTTTTTTTCCCCAAGATCACAGGCATGTAAAGCCATATGCATTTGTTGTTCAAACAGGCATGCCTGGGAATCAAGATAGAAGGCATGAGTGAATTACTCTTATTTTTATTGTCACTAGTTGCCACTGCCGAACAGTATTTTTTTTAAAAGCAAATTCAAGGTGTGGAAGTGTGATCTTCCACTTAAATAAACAGAAAAAAGACAGAGAAGGCTGTTTTGTCACCTCAATGCACAATCACTACAGCGAAAATCCAACATGGCGTTCCAGGTGCTGCCTTGCCAGCAAGCTCTGCCCCCTGTAAATGTCCAGCCAATCAGCTTTTCACTTCCACTCTTATCAGAAAGCTCAGCAAAGTGAATTGGTTTTCCCAACAAGCAGGAATATGCATTTTCTTCAGAGTTTTTTGTTGTTGTTTTTTAATATGGGAAAAGCCGCAAAGGTTATTCCTGTGGAGTATTTTAAGTTTTTGGCCCCCTTCCGTCCAAATAGGATGAAATTATGTGGGATCCCTTTGGGACAAAAGGTATTCTTCTTTAATTCTATGAGGAGTATTTTTGCTGTATAGAAAAGCCCTTATGCCAGGTTCTAATCAAGACATTAAAGGAAGTCTCCCAGGTGCTGAACCTTGGTCCTAAATAGGTTTGGAACCTCAGAGAGCTCCTTTGAAGTGAACCATAGCCTGGAATAGATTCTTCAACCCATTGATGATGATGATTAATTATATTTACTTATACAGTATTCTGCTTTTTCCCCAAAATTGGGCCTCAAAACAGCTCACAATTTAAAAGAACAATTAAAAACATACACAAACTAAACATTAAAATGGAATTAAACTACAGGTCAGTCACACACCCACAGTATCCACAGTATCAGTAACAGCACTTTCATTTACTGTGGTTGGTGGAGGGGAGAGGCTTCTGTAGGCATCTGGAAGGTCTCTCTAGGCACCTGGAGGTCCCCCAACACAACTCTATGGTCAACTTCCAGCGGAAGGCCAGATGCCTAGAGTGGCGTCCTCTCTAGGCATTTTCTAGGTCCTCCAGTTCAATTCTATGGTATCCTATGGCAGTTCGCTATTATCCCTGTGGGTATGGGGAGCAACCTGTATTTACAGTATTAAACAGTTCAACACCTCAGTACAATAATAAAATAATTTTAAAAGACAAAAAGCTCTTTAAAACAGCTCAGGTAAAACAATACAGCACCCCTTATCCTGTTTTTAAAAAAATCTTTCTTTTTAAAAAGTCTGTCTGAATAAAAATGTTTTAGACTGCTGCTGGAAGGACAACATGGAGGGGACCAATTGGCCTTCCTGGGAAGGGAGTCTCTGAGTCTAGGGGCAGCCACTGAGAAGGCCCTCTCTTGTGTCCCCACCAAACGTGCTTGCAATGGTGGTGGGGACTGACATGGGAGCCACCAGCCAGCACTGATTTCATGTCAGCAGAACAATAAATTGACTCCATGGTTTGGTCCAAGCTTCCAAGGAGCTTTCCAAGGTGCTGAGCATATTTTGATATATCCAGCACTTTAGATACCTCCTGGTAAATTTGCCTTAAAATGTGGAGCAGATTCACCACCCTGCTAACCTAAGAACCATCAGCTGCCACTAATGACACAGACACACACACACATACGTGCTGAGCTGTGCAAGGTAGGAATGTAAAGAATATATATATTCTCTTGGGTATGTTGCCTTTCCCAGTGTGCTAATTGGCTGCTTAGGAAACACACCCCACCAATCACCACTCACATGCAAATTCCCTCTCCACCTCACAATCCACTCCTGCCACTCAATCTGTGGCCCAGATGGGGACCCAGACAGTCAACTGGCGGCAGCGATGGGTCGCCTGCAACAAGACCAGGCAGTCAACTGGTGGTAGTGGTGGCGGGTCGCCTGCGAAGGGACTCAGCCAGTTAACTGGTGGTGGTGGTCATGGCAGTGGCAAGTCAGTGTGGAATGCTGAAAAGGGGGAGGAGGAATTTAAAAATCCACCAGCCTACTTTACAGGGTTGTCATGAGGTCTACAGGGCATTTTGGGGGGAGTTTTTTAACAGCTTATGTTATGCCAGGTATAGCTAGTAGCAATAAAAATACTCATCCCCAATTAATGTTTCTTCCCTTGATGCTGCATCTCTCTGGCTTTTCTTCGCAAACGAAGATTCAGGAAGGACTCATCCCGCGCTTTCTGCAAGTGTGCTGATGACTAAAAAGGCCAATCTGAGATAAACAAGTCCAGTTGCAGAAAGCACAGCAGAAGGTCTCCTTGGGTGATGTTTTTGGGTTAAGCAAAGCATGCCTCCTTGAAAGTTCCCACCATAGATGTGAAAATGAGCAGTTAAGGGAGAGTTGTCCACAAATGTTTCTGTCATCTGCAAAGAGTCAAACACACCCGGCCCAAATACCTTGGTAATTTGTGCTGCTTTTAAGACCATTTGCACTGCTGGTACTGTGCCATTTGCATCAGATTTGCAGTAGGGGATGAAAAGTACACAGAAAAAGACACCCATTTACCTAAGTTTGTGCAGAATCTATCCTGTATGTTGTGCCTGCCCCCTGATTTTCTGCTGTTTTTGATGAGGCATTAAAAAAAATCCTTGCTTTTTTGAGTTGCACAAACACAAATCATGGTTTATTCACCTTGATCACTGCTGGGAGCAAGAACAAACATTTACATCTCAGTACAAGAGGCTCTTGGTTTCTTTCAGAATCAGATTCAATGATTCAGACTGGGCCCCAATTCAGTCTCGAATATTTCAGATCCAGCTTGACCCACCTTGGATCCCAAATCTGAACTGAGATTCAGAAACCAGATCTTGGGGTTTCCCACTGGGCCTTCATCACACAACCACAGCAGCTAAAAATCTTTCTGTTTTGCTTCTTTTTTACATAAGTGCATAAAATTTGGTGATAAGGCATCCCATTTTTGTCAGATAGTGCACATTATGTTCTATATGAAAGGACCAAACACAGCAGTTCTCGTCTGCAGTTTGCCAATGGGTCCTTGTCTTGCATGAAAATGTTCAGGACATCCGCTGAAGCCTAAATATCAAGTTTGGTCAAAATTGGTTCATTAATCTGCATTGTAGGTGGGGGGAATGCATACATCTAGAGTTTTGAGAAGAGATACCCAAAGTAGTTGATAGATCAGATTCAAAACCTTATTACTACAGCCTACGTTTTGGTCTCTCAAGAGAATACACCAAGTTTATGGACTCTGTAATGAAGCATGTGGATTTTTATAGCATAACAGACAGACACTTAACAATGAAATGATAGGTCAAGGAGCCCTTCATAACCTGAGGCTATAAAAGTGTTAAGAGCCAGATTGGTGTAGTGGTTTGGGTACTGGATTAGGACACTGAGAGACCAAGGTTTGAATCAACCAGTGGAAACCACTGGGCAAGTCACACTCTCTCAGCCTAAACGGAAGGCAATAGCAAACCTCCTCTGAATGAATTTTTGCCAAGAAAACCCCAGAATAGGGTCTCCTTAAGTCTGAGTCAGCTTGATGGCACCTAACAGCAACTAAAGTGTCACTTCCTTAGCTTGTGCATAAAATCACAACGGTTGCTGTCCCATGACTATCTAGTCCCGCAGATGGAGATTCCAGTGGACACTGGCAGCTTCCATGTTGGTGGAGCAAATGAATCTGTTCAGAGTTTCAGTGTGACTCTTAAAGGTGCTGTCCAGGGTACTGAAACTGTTTGGGGGCTAGGGTTCCACACTTTCAGCTGGATGAGGAAAAACAATCTGAATCTAGATAAGACAGAGGACCCTTTCTGTCAAAGGTCCAAACCTGACTTTGGAGGTGTGTCAACCAGCCCTAGAGGGGATTACACTTCCATTGAATGACTGTGTTTGCAACTTGGGGGTGATCCTGGATCCATTCCTCCAAACGTCAGTGCAGATAGATGCAACAGTCAGGAGTGCTTATTATCAGCTTCAGCTCTTATGCCAGCTGTACCCCTTCCTAGAATTGGAGAACCTAAGAATGGTAGTGCACACGCTAGTAACCTCAAAGCTGGACTTCTGCAATGCACTGTACATTGGGCTACCTCTGTACCAAGTTCAGAAACTTCAATTACTGTAGTTCAAAACATGGCAGCCAGATTGGTTACTGGCACATCTAGGAGTGACCATATTATACCAGTATTAAAATCTCTCCACTGGCTCCCAATTAGTTTCCAGGCAAAGTACAAAGCATTGGTTGTTGCCTTTAAAGTCCTACATGGTTTGGGTCTGGGTTACCTACAGAATTGCCTTCTCTCATATAATCCACCCCATATGCTTGGGTCCTCTGGGAGACATCTACTTCAGTCATCCAAAATGAGATTGACTCTTAGTCAGAGGACATTTTCTTCAACCACCCCCAAACTGTGGAATGGTCTGCTGGAAGAGATTCATCAGCTCAAGACGCTGAGTTTAAATCAGCAGTAAAGACCTATCTTGTCTGGCAAGCCTATCCAGCTTATCTTTAAATTATTTTTAAAGTGTTTATTGATGGGTTTCAATATGTATAATATGTGGTCTTTAAACTAATATGATGCGATATGTTGTATTATTTGTTGTTCCCCATTTCAATCCACAGCGAGATTTCCTGTGTGGCAGGGGGGTTGGACTGGATGGCCCTCGTGGTCTCTTCCAACTCTGCAATTCTATGATTCTATGATGATTGATGATGATTGATGATCATGATGATCATGATATAGCTGTGTCAGTCTGGAACATCAGTAAGCAATGGGATCTTGTAGCACCTTTGAGACTAACTGCGAGAAAGAAATTGTACATAGGTTTTATAGACTTGGTCTGCTTCCATGCATCTGAGGAAGTAGACCAAGTCTACAAAAGCTTATGCTGCTGCAATGATGATGATGATGATGATGCAGATTCACTACCTTCACTGACATGAAAGCCACCACCTGCCACAGGGGGTGTCACAAATCTGTGATCTGTATGGGTCCCTGTGGCATCATTAAGGCTGGTGTCACCCCTCCCCACAACGGTGTCACCTGGTACAGTTTGGCCTCACTGCACCCGCCTAGTGCCACCACGGATCCAGGGCACTGGGGCTCAGCCTATATCCCCTACCTGGCATTACTTCCCCTCTGTGGCCTTCATGGTGGCAAGCCTGTAACTGTGGCAGTTTCTCAACCATGAAATGTGAACAAAGCCCCACCTTGCAGGGTTGTGTGTGAACAAAAAAGAGAGAGATCAAAAGGAGGAGGCATTTGTTGCTGCAAGACACATGATGGCCATTAGCTTAGATGGTTGCAGTGGGAAAAATTCCTAGAACATACAGAGTGCATGTCTTCACTGACTGGAAAAAAGAGGGCTTGATAATCACCTCCAGGAACCATTAAAGTGGTGGAAAGAATATTTGAAAATATTCTTTAAATGGTTGAAAAACATGTTTCTTGCATGTTGGGAAACCCGGACAAGGACAATACTGGACCGATGAGAATCTTTGCAGTTTCGGTCTCATTCAGCACAAAGTTTACATATAGGATTTTTTGTGCAGAAAATAATATTTCTGTACAAACATATTTTCTGTATGGACAATGCTGTTTTCTGTGCCAAACAGGCACAGACAAATTTTGCACAGCGTCAGTCTCACACTGCAAAAAGGCTTTGGAAACGGCACCATTTTCGAAGACTTTCTCGTAGCAGCAAGAAAATTGCTAAAATTTCTTGTTGCTTTTCTTGAGAATGAAATTAGTGAAGAATCACATTCCTTAGGCTGCTGTACAGCTTTGAAGGTACTGGAAGTTAGCAGGAAGGGTGAAAGCTTCCTGCTTCCTGCTTGTGTGCTCCTCGTGGCCTTCCAGCTGGACATTGTGAAAACCAAGTGCCAGTCCAGAGAGGTTCATTTTGGCCTGGTGCAGCCTGGGAACCCTTATTGTGTACTTATGACCCCACTGTTAGCCCCCAAGATGAAAATGCTACCTCTCCAAGTCTTCAGTGGCACCATGTCCCACCATGCACTAGACTTGCAACAAGTTTTTCCACCACATTGCCCATTGGCATGCTGTCTCCCAACTCTTCTGGTCTTGAACTTGGACTCTTGATGTTCTAGTTCTAACTCTAAACATTTGCTCCAAGAAAAAGGTGAGCTAAAAGTTCTGTTTCTGTTGAAGATGCTCCATCACACCACCAAGGTCATCTCTTGGCACTTGTGGCCCCAGTGCTATCCTCCAGTCCTCATTCAACAGCAAGGCTTTTCTTTTAACAATGACCATTTCCCCAGGAGAGCTCATTAACTGCAGCAACAATGCCAGATAAAATTCCAGTCTTGCTAACTTTTTTCCCTTTCACAAAGTGTCAGGGATTGCACAGGGCCTAAGAAAGAAGGAGGATAGGCCAAAGCTAGCCCGTGAATGGGGCAAAGACCAGGGCTCTGAACCTTGCAGACAAGCAGGGCCGGACACCATTGGTAGGAATTTGCCCGGGCTTTGCCCATTTTCAATATCTAGGCCAAACCCTCCAATTTGGGAAAGATCAGAAAGAAACTGTTGCCTCTGAGCATGTACAGGCTGCCCATGGTAAGCCTCTGTACTGCTGGGGTGGAGTGGATGCTGGGAGACAATTCCAGGCTGCCTTCAGCCCCAGCACTTTTGATGCTTTCCAGCCAATGGCTCAACGGAAGTCCTGGTGGTTGTTGCTGAGCCCCCTCTTGTATTTACCAGGCTGTAGCAGTCTGTCATGCCTCTTTATCAGCCCCCTCCTCCTCCTCTTGACTGGTGCAGCTGCCAGGGACCCAGTGCCCCAGACGTGCCCCCGCCAGCCTTCTGGGCACTTGCAAGGCCCTGCGAGCGAAGGCAACGCTGGTTGCCCGCTCCTGAGTCAGTGATGCTCTGTTTCCATGGCAGTTGCTTTTCCTGCTGGGATGGCGAGCACCGATTGGCTGGGGCTGCTGGAGTGGAAGAGATGGTTGGAGGGGCTGGACCCAAACACTGCCTCCGTTTTTGCTGTTGCTGCTGCTGCAATGGGGGAGATGCTGCGAAGGCAGGAGAAGAGCTAAGGGTGGGGTGGGTGTCTTCTCTCTCACTCTCTCTCTTTAATAAAACGTTGGATTTTTTTTCTTCCTGGGGCTTTTATTTATTTATTTGCTTGCAAGAAGAGAAAACTTAACTTTGGGGTCCAGACAGGTGTAGAGGGAGGAGAGGAGAGACCAGCAAGGGGAGGGGGGAAGCAGGCAGGCAGGGGGAAGGATGAAGGGGAAATCCCCTGGCTGAGGTCAGGGAATTTCCCTAAATCCATCAGAATTCCCAGAGCCCATCCCCCCTCCCTGCACTGGGCCTGTCTATGGGGTGAGACAAAAAGAGGGCATGCTTTTGCACCATCAGCAACATCTGCCTGATGGTCCTAGTCTAACCCCCAGCCCATAATCCTTTGCAGGTGTGGCATCCTCAAATCCTGCTGAGAACCAGCCTGACCTCAGATGGCACACACTGGGCACAACAGGCACTGCCTCAATCCCATCTCCTCGGTTCCCCCCCCCCACACACACACACACACCTGCAGTTGCACCTGCAAGGAGCCTCACTTTTTCCTAAGTCAGGCATGGAAGTGGGCGTGTTTTGGCAGTGGTGGGCCGGGCTGGCCCAACCATTTGGCAGAACTGGGCAGCCACCTCCCATCAGATTTTGGGTGTCAGGAAAAATCAAGCAACCCCCTTCTTCAAAAACAAAATCGCTCCACCCAGGGATGTTGATGCACAGAATAGTAACCAGCTCCTTTGTGATCAGGAAGTGGCAATAAAGTTTTTTATCTATGAGATACAAGGCACGGTGGCCACAGAAGATGACATACTGTCAGAAACCTGTTTGGTCTCAATTCATTTTTATGACCTTTTCCATTATTTTGCTGTTTTTATGACCTATTCCATTATTTTGCTTTGTCACTGATTTGAACGCAAGAGCTAAACATTGTTTTATCTTTATAAAATGTATTTGTTTTTCCTTTATTTGTATATGTTTCTGCACTATGTTGTACATTTCCATTGATGTTAAGTAAGTTTACACTGAATTCTGACCTGTTATGGGGGGGATGACAAACTATTGATTAAACTGTACTTTTTTTGATATGCACTTAGAGGTTTCAGCAGGAGGTAGCTCTACACCACCTTTCTAAGACAAGTCCTGACTCACTCTGTATATGTATTGTCCTTTGTTGTTCATCAGCAAAAGGAAAGCAACTGTTACTAATTTGTTATATTTGGACTGGTCCTGGCTTAGTCAGTTTGGATCACTGGAAGCCACCAGATTTAATTTACTTTGGAGGGGGGTGAGTCTACTCTGGGTTGTTTTTACTTCCAGGGTGGAGTAGAACTGAACCTATTGCTTTTTTCACTCCCAGAAAGAGGCAAAGCAGAAACACTTATAAGATTTTTTGCTTCAGAATAATATAGTTCACCTTGGATGCAATTATACACCTAGGCTAGGAAGAGGGCATTTTCTATTCCCTCCACTGGGTAGAATATCTCCAGATACCTAATGCCCAGTCAAGAGCTGGTTGCACTTGCCCAGGTTAAAACTGCTGAGCAGGAGGGTGCAGTAACCCACCCAATACACTCAGAGCAGTGGAAGACCCGTCTCTGCCCTCCTCCAAGAAAGCCTGTTGCCCTCTACAGAAAACCCAACTTCTATTGGGCTGGGTGCTTTGGGCTCAGTGGTTGATTTCATTGAATCCTAGCACTGGGGAAGTAGGGTGGCTCATGGGGTGTTTAGCCCAAGCCCCCAGGTGACCCATGGAGAAGGTCCAGGGCTGGATAATTGTGGACAGAGGACTGTCCAATCTCAGCTTAGAAGTCTCAGTCTCTGGTGGTGCTTGGTCCAGCCTTACTCTTCACCCCACCCTGTAGATTCTTCTCACAACACAGAGTCAAAGAGTCATAGAATGATCAAGTTGGAAGGAACCTCATGGGTCATCTAGTCTGACCCCTTGCTCAATGCAGGCTCTCACTTGGGATTCTCTCTCTCTCTCCTCTGGCTTTTCTTCGCAAATGAAGATTCAGGAAGGACTCATCCCATGCTTTCTGCAAGCGCGCTGATGACTAAAAAGGCCAATCTGAGATAAACAAGTCCGGTTGCAGAAAGCACAGCAAAAGGTCTCCTTGGGTGATATTTCTGGGTTGTGATTCTTTCTACGTTATCATTTCTCTTCAAGACTTGTTTGGTGTGAGTTCTCAAATAAGGCTGCAGCATTGTGGATAGTGTGTCTCCATGCCTCCCAATGTGTGGCCAGGGCAGACCATTGTTGGTGATCAGTTTGGCCGAGCCTGAGATGTTGTTTCAGGGAGTCCTTGTATCACTTTTTTGGAGCGCCCCTCTTACACTGACCCGTGGCGAGTTCACCATAGAGTACTATTTTTGAGAGGTGATGGTCACTGCCATGTGAAATGGTGATGACTACCAAGTCAGAAACTTGAAAGGGGGGAAATTTGGCTATATCTATGGTTCACAAGGCCACGTGTAGCTACTGGTCTGCATACCTATATGCAGCATCCAATAACTGTTGCTAGGGGAACGTGAGTGTGTGTGTTATTTTGCTCCTGTCCTCTTCATGGGCTTCCATGAGGCACTTCATTGGCCATGCTTGAGAAATCAGGATACTGTTAAGAGACACCTGATTTGACGGTCCAACTTGGCTCATCTCATCTTCTTCTTGGGCCTGGTGGAGGCTGAGGTCTTCTGCATCCACTGGTAGAGATGTTGCCTTAGTGGCTCTCCACTGGTGGCATTAGACATCTGGGAAATGAAGGGTTGCCCTAAAGCCAGCACCATGGCCCTCACAGCCGAAGAGCATGGGTGAGGGGTCCACAGACAGGCAGGTAACAGAAGGTGGAGCCCTAGGAGAGTTGACTCCCTAGGTCACTGGCCTCTGTTCAGCTAAAGGCCACTTGTCGTTAGTCCTGATCCATTCCAACCTCTTTGTCTTCACTGGCAAAACAGGCCATGCAGCCTGTCAATGATGTGGGAAGATGCACCACTTCAATCCCCTTATGCACTACACCAAATGGGAGCCCCCAGGGGACTATTCACACTACAAAATTATAGCACTATGATTCCACTTTAACTGCCATGGTTCTGTCCTATGGAATTCTGGGATTGCAGTTTAGGGATGGGGCATTGGAAATACTCAGCCAGAGAATGCTAGCGCTCCACCAAACTACAAACCCCAATATTCCATAGGAAGTGTGACACTTAAAAAGTGGAGTCATAGTGTGTTAAATTCCATGACAATTAAGGTCAAATAATAGCACTATATAGTAGGACCCCCCCATATCTGCTGGGGATTGATTCTTGGGGGGCCTATGGATACTGAAAACCATGGATAATAGCAAACGCCATTGACTTCCTGTTTAAAATACCATACAGTTGCCTTGGAGGACCTAGAACATGGCTAGAGAGGACACATTTTCTAAGAAGACTCTATGGTAGGTGTGCTGTTTTGTGTCCCATGGATAATTGAATCAGTGGATAATGAATCAGTGGATACGGGGGCCCTACTGTAATGTCAATGGGTGCTGTATGATGTGGCTACCATGGAGAACAGACCCAATGCCTGTAGGGAAGGAGAAGGAGACACTTAAGGTCCAGGATGGCCGGCAGCATGCCAGCCTCCCCCCTGCCACCTGACGTACGGCCCTAGACTAAGGTTGCCATTTGTCCCAGAAAACCAGGAAAATCCTAGAGTGACAGGACTAAAAAAAAAATCATCCCGGGTGGCTGGGCCGGTTGAAGCAGCAGATCCTGGATTCCTCCTTAGTCGAGCACAGGCCACTCTGGGTAGCCCTCCGCAAGCATGCCAGAGCCGGTACCCAGAAGGCAGAAGTGCCAAGTGTTGAGAGCCCAGAAAATGGGAAAGGAAAGGGTATGTGTGGAGATGCCAAGCTCAGGAGGCCTTGTGTTGTGCAGTGAGTGCAGGGCCAGTTTAAGGAATTTTGAGGGGCCCTGCAATGCTTTATTTTGGGGGGCCCATATGTTTATCTCAGGTCAATGTAACCTAACTCAACCTACGCTATTCACAGTACAGGATATTCAGATTATTACTAATAATGTTTTTGCAGGAGGAGGGTTACGATGGGGCCCCCACAATGATGGGGCCCCCTGCGGATGCTGACACCTCCGGTGCCTTAAACCGGCCCTGCCAGAAGTTAGAAGAGCCGAGTGGTGAGAGCCCAGAAGGTGGGAAAGGAAAGGGGGTGAGTGGGGCTGCCAAGCCCAGGCCTTGTGTTGTGTGGTGAGTGCAGGACCAGTTTAAGGAATGGGGGGGGGCTGCAATGCTTTATTTTGGGGGGCCCATATGTTTATCTCAGGTCAGTGTAACCTAACTCAACCTACGCTATTCACAGTACAGGATATTCAGATTATTACTAATAATGTTTTTGCAGGAGGGGGGTTATGACAGGGGGGGCCACAATGATGGGGGGCCCTGCAGATGCTGATGCCGCTGGTGCCTTAAACCGGCCCTGGGTGAATGTGGAACTTCACTTCCAAGCAGCCTTGCAAGCGGGGATCAAGCGCCATGCAAATTGAGGGGGTCTCTCTCTGGCTTTTCTTCGCAAACGAAGATTCGGGAAGGACTCATCCCATGCTTTCTGCAAGCGCGCTGATGACTAAAAAGGCCAATCCGAGATAAACGAGTCCGGTTGCAGAAAGCACAGCAGAAGGTCTCCTTGGGTGACAAAAATCAGTGTGTATAGAGCCATTGTACTGTCTATTCTCCTTTATGCATCTGAAACATGGGTCACCTATCGCCACCACCTACGACTCCTCAAACGCTTTCATCAGCGCTGTTTACGCACAATCCTAAATAGACACTGGACTGACTATGTGACGAATATTGCTGTCCTTGAGCAAGCAGGGATCACCAGCATTGAGGCCATGATACTGAGAACACAGCTGTGCTGGGCAGGGCACGTTTCTAAATTGAGGCTGCTATATTAATAAAAGATGATGATGATGACTGAAATATCTATGCAATAAAACAATATTGAATGTCAAATTGTGGTTTGCTGGGGGGGGTCCATAATCTGGGGTGCTATATTAATAAAAGATGGTGATGATGATGATGATGATGATTGGAATATCTATGCAATAAAACAATGTTAAATGTCAAATTGTGGTTTGCTGGGGGGGTCCATAATCTGGGGTGCTATATTAATAAAAGATGGTGGTGATGATGATGATGACTGCAATATCTATGCAATAAAACAATGTTGAATGTCAAATTGTGGTTTGCTGGGGGGGGGGTCCATAATCTGCCCAATCCAGTCCTGTCTATTTTGTCCCGGTTTTGTGGCAGAGGCTTTGGCCCCCCTAGGCCCCCCGATCGGCCTCGCCCTGTGGCTGCCTTTGGACGGGCCAGGCGGGAGCAGCCATGCACGGCGCTGCAGGCGCGGGAGGCGGCGGGCGGGGGCCAGGGCTCCGTGGAGTGGCGGCGGCGGCCGCGATCAGGCGTGGTGTTGCCGTGGCTCTCGGTGGCTCGGCGGGCGTTTCTTCCGCTGGAAACAGGCACCTGCTCGCCGCTGAGTGGCTGCGCGCTCCGGCCCTCCCGAGCCAATGGGAGCGCATAGGGAGGGAGGGGGGGAGAGAAAGAAAAGGGGGGGCGGTCGAGGGAGGAGGCGGGGAGGGGGCGATCGGGGGTCCAGGCAGCGGAGCGGAACCGGCGGGGGGTTAGCCACGCTTCGCTGGCCCTGCTGCAAAACAAACACGGGGGCGCGAGGGGGAGGGGATGGGGGGGGCTTCAGGGGTGGGGAGTCCAATCCTTGCAATCAAAAAAATGATCATCTTGGATTTTTGCATGGGATACTGCTAATAGCATCACAACCACCATCAAATCAGACCCTTCCTCAGCCTTCCCAGACCCAGCTGGGAGCATGTTGGCACCTCCACCGTGCAAAAAGGTAGATAATTTGCAAAGCGCAGAACCCCAGGGGTCCGCAGGATTGATTTATTTGTTTTGCACAGGGTCCACCTGAAACCATCAACAAATCGTGCCTCCTGTCCCTACCTACAGACTGGACCAAAGAATATACATCATACTTTGCTGCACCATCACAGTGCAAAAACAAAGATCTGACACAGGGATCCTCATGGATCCAATGCAAGGATCCTTGTGGATGATCATGGGATTTTTTGGAGGGGACTCTGCCCAAACCTACCTACAGATGGGACCAAATCATAGACATCATACTTTGCTGCGCCATCGCAGTGCAAAGATCGGACACAGGGATTCTTATGGGTCCAGTGCAAGGATCTTCATGGATCAAAAAGGTGGATAATTTGCAAAGCACAGAACCCCAGGGGTCTGCAGGATTTATGTATTTATTTTGCACAGGGTCCACCTGAAACCATCAACAAATCGTGCCTCCTGTCCCTACCTACAGACTGGACCAAATAATGGACATCATACTTTGCTGCACCATCACAGTGCAAAAACAAAGATCTGACACAGGGATCCTTTTGGATCCAATGCAAGGATCCTCGTGGATCCAATGCAAGGATCCTTGTGGATGATCATGGGATTTTTTGGAGGGGACTCTGCCCAAACCTTGCTAAAATGAAAGGATACCTTCTTGGCACCTCTACCATGCAAAAAGATTAATACAGTATTTGCAAGGCACAGAACCCAGGGATCCACATTATTATTATTATTATTATTATTATTATTGTTATTTGCACAGGATCCACCTGAAACCATCAACAACTCCTGCCTCATGGCCCTACCTACAGACTGGACCAAATAATGTAAATCATACTTTGCTGCACCACCACAGTGCAAAAACAGAGCTCTGACACAAGGATCCTCCTGGATCCAATGCAAGGATCCTTGTGGATGATCCATTAGTTTTTTTGTAGGGGACTCTGCCCAAACCTTGCTAAAATGAAAGGGTACTTTCTTGGCACCTCCACCATGCAAAAAGATGAATAATTGCAAGGCACAGAACCCAGGGATCCACATGATTATTATTTTTTTTGCACAGGATCTACCTGAAACCACCAACAAATCATGTCTCGTGTCCCTACCTACAGACTGAACCACATAATGGAAACCATACTTTGCTGCACCACCACAGTGGTACATGAGGGGATCCTATCTTAAAATCATATGGATCCATGGGGATCCATTCCTCAGATCTCTGTTTTCGGGTGATGGTGGGTCCATGATTTTTCTGGTTCCATGTTTGGACACAAACATGATCCATGATTTGGTGGTGGTTTCAAGTGGATCCTCTGTTAAATGTCATCAGAACCCATGAGGATGTATGTGTCCCTTGTATCCGTGTTGTGAGGGTGCCAAAATGCACCCAATAGAACTGGCTCAGTTCCTGAAACATGATGAGGGGCCTGATTTGCTGATGGTTTGGATGGCATCCTTTGCAAAAATCATGACGAAATCAAAAGGACTCAATAGGGAGTATAGTGTCTAGATCAAGGGAAGTAACCGTGCCACTCTATTCTGCTTTGGTCAGACCTCCCCCTGGAATACTATGCCCATTTCTGGGCACCACAATTCCAGAAGGATATTGGCAAGCTAGAGCAAATCCAGAGGAAGGTGACCAGGATGGTGGGAGGTCTGGAAGCCATGACCTAAGAGGAGTGGATTAGGGAGGTGGGGATGTTTAGCCTGGAGAAGAGAAGGTGTAGGGGTGACATGATAGCCATGTTTAAATACTTGCAAGGATGTCCTATTGAAGAGGGAGCAAGCTTGTTTTCTGCTGCTCCAGAAACTAGGACACGGAGCAATGGACTCAATCTACAGGAAAAGAGATTCTACCTAAACATTATGAAGAACTTCCTGATGGTAAAGGCTGTCTGGTGGGGTTTCCTCCTTTGGAGGTTTTTAAGCAGAGGCTTAAAAGCAAGGGCCATCTGTTGGGGCTGCTTTGATTGTTCCTACATGGCAGGAGGTTGGACTGGATGGCCTTTATAGTCTCTTCCAACTCTATAATTCTATGATTCTATGATTCTCCAGCCAGGCCAGAGGATGCGAGTGCACCTCCTCAGTTGCAACCCAATTCAGACCAGCGCTGAGCAGGTTAGTCTCAGTCAGAGATGTAAAAGTTCCAGAAATGTTGAAGCTATGGGGGGGGGGGCTGTGGAGTTTTTTAAGAAAAAAAATTGGAAAATTTTCAGAAAAATGGGGTGTGGAATGCAACATTAGCCCTTTATACAGATTCAAAGTCGCCCTTGGGACTTGAGGAACACAAAAGATGAAGACATGCAATTCAATTTGGCATAAAGGTAACACAATTGGTATCATTAAAGATTTTCTTGTCTTCAAAGTTTTTATTCCTTATGCTAAAATAAAACATTCCATAATTGATTTTTCCCCTTTTTTCCCCCAATTTTCTGGGAAGAAAAAAAAAACCCAAAAAAGGCTTCAGGAAAAAAACGGAGAAAAAAAACGTTTTTTCCCCTGATTTTTTCCAGGTTTTTTTCCCAGGCTGTAGTTTGGGAGGGCGGGGGGGGGGCTGTTCGCCCCCTCGAGTTCACAGGGGCTTCCCTCCTCCCCGTGCAGCCCCTCCCTCCCGCGTGCCCAGCCTGGGCAAGAGATGACATCATCGCGGTGATTGGCAGGCGAGGGGGGGGAGAGAGAGAGAGAGAGAGAGAGGCGGGCAAGGCTGCGGCTGGGAGCTGCTGTCACTGGGCAAATTCGCTTTTGCAGCGGCGGCAACCCAAGCAAGGAAACCTGACTCATGCCCCTCGCAGCGCGCATGCGCCGGCCCCAATTCAGTTCTCTTCCCCCCCCCCCAGCCTTTTTGCAATAAACAGCCAGTGATGTCAGCGCTAGCAGGGAAGGATGGAGGGATGCATTGTTGTGCCCCGGGATCTCAATTGCTCCTCCACTGGAGGGGGAAGAAGAGGGCACCCCTGGGTTGCAGCAACATATGGGAGCTCGCCCACCAATCCAACCCAGCCCCTGCCCTCCCCTCTCAGTGATGCCAGGAAGGCACTCTTGACATGCTCAGAAGTCCTCCTTTGTGCATGGGGGAGGGAGGAAAAGAAGAAACCTTGTGCTAGTAAGAGACACTTCCAGGCTTTTGTGCAGCCCAACTGTCCTCCCCTACCCAGCCCTGTTCTAGGACTCTAGGGTGCATCCACACTAGACAAATAATCCACTTTGAAGCAGGATTATTTGCCACAGCTCCTCCTTCCTATGGCATCCTGAGGTTTGGTGAAGCACCAGCCCGCTTTCACAGAGGAGGCTGAAGGCTGTGTAAAACAACAAATCCCACAGATTTTCCTTGGGTTTTTTCCGGGCTGTGAGGCCGTGTTCTGGAAGAGTTTGCTTCTGACGTTTTGCCTGCATCTGAACTGAAGATGCCAGCCACAGGTGCAGGTGAAACATCAGAAGCAAACTCTTCTAGAACGCAGCCTCACAGCCCAGAAAAAACCCAAGGAAAATGTATGGATGCTGGCCGTGAAAGCCTTCAACTTCACGACAAATCCCACACTTCCGTAGGAAGGAGCCATGGCAAATAATTCACTTTCAAACTGGATTGTTTGTGTAGTGTGGATTAGGATTCAAATCCTTACTGGGCCTTGGAAGTCCACTCAATGGCCTTGGGCAAGTCACTCAGGCTCAGAGGAAGGTAATGGCAAACCTGCTAATGGGTGTTTAGGATCTGGACAAAAGTCTGGCAAATGAATACTTTGATACACACCCTTATTTACTATGGACTTAGGTAGGAAAGTAGGATCTAAAGTTCGTGTCAGCTTGCCCTGATCAAACCTACACAAATTAGGATTGACAGATAATGCTGCCAAATCTGACACTTGTCTGGCTGTAGTGATAGCCACTAAAAAGACCACCTTACAAGAGAGCACACATAAAGATGTCTCTTTTAAGGGTGCAAATTGTGCTTTTGGTAATCTGTCTGGTACTACAGTAAATGAGATCCCACGATGGAAACTAAGAAAAGCCTGTGATAGGTTAACCTTAGGGTCTCCATAAGTCCAAAACCAATTGAGGGCACACAACAAACCCCTACCCTTAGTATGGGCTGCTGAGACCAAGTTCTCCACCTTCCATCCACACCTTCCTGTGCCAGCTAGGCTCTGTGACCTTCAATGATAGAAAACCTTCTTCCCTCTCTAACCCACACCCCCCATCCAGCTACCTTGTGCCAACAACAGACACTGTAGTGTTTGGGTATCATCAGTACCCCATGGCATAGCTATTACTAAGCCTCAAGCCTCCATAGCGGTCATGGGCATGGAGGCACATAGAGATGCCCACCTGTCAGGCAACATCTCCTCCAAGAAGATGCCAGATAACACCCCCCTTTTTTTTCTTCACTCTCTTGTTTTACTGCAGAGATGACCCACTGACCCACAGAGTCCAGGGCAGAGGCCCTGCAATGGGGAAGAGGCCCTGCTTTCCTACAACACACACACACACACACACACAAACACTGCAGAGGCTCAGCTGCAGCTGGGAATTCCCCAGCAGAGGTCCTGGCCTCTCTCAACAAAGGCTGCCCAACTCAGCCTGCCAGCAAAAGCTCCTTTTCACTCCCCCAGTCTCCTTGCTCCCTTGGTCAAAGGAAGTTTGGGCTGAAGGAAAGATCCATGCATCTTTTGTAGGAAGGTGAATGGGTCCTGGAAGAAGGAGGCTGTGAGACAGGACAACACACCTCTGGAAGCATCAGGTTCAAGGTGTGGTGCTGGACTGAATCCAGCCTGACAAATAGATGGGGAAGCAACCCTGGCGTGTCCAGTTCCAACTGGCACTCTACCTGAGAGAAACCAAGCCCAGCCTTGTTTATTTCCAGTCTGGACTACCACAATGCACTCTGTGTGGGACTGCCCTTGAAGGCCATCCTGACAGGTCAGGTGGTTGGGAGTACATGAGAAGGGCCTTATTAGATCAGACTAAAGGCCTATTTAGTCCAATATCCTGTGGATGCAATAGTCTGTCAGTTATCTATGGGCATCCTGCAATCAAGATATGGGTGCAACTGTGTGTTCCATCTTGGATTTAAAGATATTCAAATTGTCAACCATTACTTGTGGCAGTGAGTCCCACAGTTTAACTACACACTGTGTGAAAAAGCACTTCCTTTTATCTGTCCTGAATATCCCATGATTTAGCATCAAATCGCAGTGATGTAAATCTGAAGCTGGGATCTTTTGCCCCAGTATATACTTCACACTTCCCGACATTGTGTCTTGTTTGCCATTTTACTACCCATTCTCACCAGTCTAAATAATGTGATATCATCAGCAAACTTGGCCATTTCACTACTCAGTCCTAACTCCAAATTGTTTATGAATAAGTTAAAAAGTACTGATTCCAGCCCAGATCCATGAAGGATCCACTGCTTGTATCCTTCCAGTGTGAGGAATTTTTTTTCTTTCTCTCTTTTTCCAGCTCTTCAGCCAGTTTTCAGTCCATAAGAGGACTTTTTCATCTCATGACTGCTAAGTTTTCTGGAATGTTTTTGGTGTGGGACTTTACTGAAAGGCCAAGTATATAATGTCTATGAAATCACTTCTGTCCACGTATTTGTCAACATTTTCACTAAACTCTAAAGGTTAGTGAGACAGGACTAGCTTTGCAGAAGCCATGCTTACTATTTCAGCAGGACTTATCCTTCATATGGATGACCATTTTATCCTTCATAACACTTCCTTAAGCTAACTGACCTATAGTTTCCTAGATTTTCCTTGGCCCCTTTGTAAAAATAGGTGATACATTGGCCACTTTCCAATCCTCTGGAACAGAAAGTGATCATGGGGACATATTACATATTTAGTTAGGCGATCAGGAGTTTCACTTTTGAGTTAAGTTCTTTAAGAACTCTTTGAGTTCTTGGGTGGATGTCATCTGAATTGAATGATTTGTTTGGAACTTGTCAATGATGTCTCAAACTTCTCTCCTTACTACTATTCAGCTTTGCTCCTCACTCCACCCATTTCCTGGAAATGTTAGTTTGAGAATACATATTTCCCCTATATCTTCAGAACTGAAGACAGATGAAAATAATTCCTTCAACATCTACAATCTTCTTATTTTCCTTCAGTGCTCCTTTAATTTCATTGTTATCAATTGATAGAATGGCCTTCCTGGCTGGCTTCTTGTTCCTGATGTGTCTAAGTTTTATTTTTTAAAAATATTGGTCTTTGGCCATTAGCACCATGCTGCTCAAAATCTCTTTTTTGCTTTCCTTATTTTCTACTTGCATTTCCTTGTCCACCTTTGTGCTTATTTGGGCCAATCTTCCTCTTTTAGAAGTAAGCCTTTTGGTCTCTGATTGCTTCCTTTGCAGCATTCATTATGTACCCTCCAACATTTCACAGATGAAAACTGGGATACATGTGGCAAAGCAACATCAGAGTGTGGTCAGGATGGCAAAAGTTACTAATGAAGAAGAATACCAAGCTAGAAGAGGGCGCAGCAGTTTGCTTTTTCCTGAACCTATAGGGAAGGGTAAGATTTCACCCCCTTCTCTCCTCTCCCTCTGCTGAATTAACTTTTGGATACAGTTCTCAACAATGGAAGTAAGCTGAAGCCAAAGAGGCAAAGTGGAAGGGGGAGAGAGAAACTTGGACATTTAAATGCAGCTGAAAATGTGGGACAACATAGGATTAACTGGGACTGTCCCTGCTAAATCAGGGTAGTTGGTGATATCTCATTAGCTACACTGTAAACCTCTTCAGCTTTGTATTTCTCTTCCTTACCTGTAGAATACTTCCTAGCTGAAGCTCTATTAATGGGGTTTGGGTAGGCTCCAAGCATCCTAGAGAGATTTGATCCTTTTGCCCTGGGATTCAGGACCAACATGAGTTCAACTTCTGAAATTTGCAATACTCAGTCACTGAGCAGCCAACATCCTCCTCACACTGGGAACACCAGTGTCAAGGGCCTGGGGAATTGTCAAGGCCTGGTGGCAAATAGGGTTGAGGCAGCACCTGGTATGGCATTATTCTGTGGTGTAGAGAATGCTTTAAAATATTTCCATTGTCAAATTTCAGTCATGGTGTAGTGGTTTGAGTGTTGGACTAGGACACCGAGAGATCAGGGTTCAACTCCCCACTTGGCTATGGAAACCCACTAGGTGACCTTGGGCAAGTCACACACTCTCAGTTTCGGAGGATAGCAAAGGCAAATCCTCTCTGAATGAATTCTGCCAAGAAAACACTGGGATAGGTTTGCCTTAAGGTTGCCATAAGTCAGAAATGACTTGAAGGTACACAACAACAACAACAACAACAACAACAAGGAACCTCACATAGGAATGTGACACTGTCCTGAAAGTTTATGCAGATACAAAAACGCAAGGATTCCCCCCTTTCCATGAAAACATTTCCATAATCTGCACAGATTGAGGGGAACTCTATACAGAGTCTAGTGAGTGCATGAATAGCTTTGTAATTTGCAGGGATTTGGGACACTTTGCTCCACCTGTGTTATCTGCATAAAATTTGCAGTTGTGCATGAAAAGCATGGAGAAAACAACGCGTGTTTGGCAAAGATGTGTTTTTGTGCAGAATTCTGTACTTTGTGCATACTGATTTTCTGGACTGTTCCCCCCCCCCTCTGATAAACTACACAGTTTTTCATCCAGGGAAATAAAAAGTTTTTTTTTTTTTAGTTTTTCTTAAACTGTGTAGAGATGAATAAATGTATTATTTACAATTTCTGCAAGGAATGAGGAACAAATGCAGCATCCTTGGCTTTTTATTGTTTGTGTCCCAAACCCCCTCAGTCAGCTGTTGTACCAGCAGAGCTGCCTCAGCACTGAACTTCCTGGTTAGGAAGGGAATCCACACTACAGAAATAATCCATTTTGAAACTGGATTATTTGCATGGCTCCTTCCTATGGAATCCTGGGATTTGTAGTTTTACAAGGTCTTTCGCCTTCTCTGCCAAAGAGGGTTGGTGCCTTGCCAAACTTCAAATACTTCAAAGTCCATAGGTAGGAGTCATGCAAAGAATCCAGTTTCTCTCTCTCTCTCTCTCTGGCTTTCTTCACAAACGAAGATTCAGGAAGGACTCATCCTGCGGTTTCTGCAAGCGCGCTGATGATTAAAAAGGCCAATCCGAGATAAACAAGTCCGGTTGCAGAAAGCACAGCAGAGGGTCTCCTTGGGTGATGTTTCTGGGTTGTGATTCTTTCTCCGTTGTAGTTTCTCTTAAAGACTTGTTCGGCATGAGTTCTCAAATAAGGCTGCAGCATTGTGGATAGTGCGTCTCCATGCCTCCTGATGTGAGGCCAGGGCGGACCATTGTTGGTGATCAATTTGGCAGAGCCTGAGATGTTGTTTCAAGGAGTCCTTGTATTGCTTTTTTGGAGCGCCCCTCTTACGCTGATCCGTGGTGATAGATGGATAGATAGATAGATAATGCTTGGGTATGTTTCCTTTCCCAGTGTGCTGATTGGCCACTTAGGACTCCCTCCTCTCACTCCCTTAACCACTCACCACCCACACATAAAACAATTTATTAATTTTTTTTAATTAATGTAGTTTGGAGATGTGGATAGTGCATCTCCATTTCTGTAGTGTACCGTGTAAAACTACAAATCCCAGGATTCTATAGGAAGGAGTCATGCAAATAACCCAGTTTCAACCTGGATTATTTCTCTCCTGTGGATGCCCCCCCAGAGACAAACAAAAGAAGGGTGTCTCTCTAGTGGTGGCCCCTCACTTGCGGAACAAGGATTTCTGGCTGCTTCCTTGACTATTTGCAGGTTATTTCACCCCTCTCTTCCCACCCCCCAGAGCCTCCCAGTGTTGTTTCCCATCCTCTTTTGTTGACATAGCTTTTCCAAAAACCGACTCTTGATTGTTAGGATTGCCTTGTTTTTTTTATTATTATTTGATTTTGTTTTTTTAAAACACCAACAACAGCGACACGAGGTTGATGTTTTTATTTGTTAGGACCTGCTGAGTTGGGTTTTCATCCGAGGAAGGCGGAGCAGCAATGTTTCTAAGCAAACAATCCCAGGCTCTGCATAGGAGGAGGAGGAGGTTTCCCCAGCTGCAATGCAAGCCTTGATTGGTCTGCCAGCCTTTACAAACTTCACGCCTCGCGGTGGGAACAGGATCTCTCCCTCTCCCTACCCCCACCCACCCATCCAGCCACCCTCCCACCCTAGGGTGCCCCCGATGACCTCCAGCTGAGTCAGCCCAGCCTGGGTTGCTCCCTGGGCGAAGGGGACGGAGACTTTTGCAACGCGCTGATCAACTCCAAGGTGGGTGGGAGGCGAGAAGGCAGAGGCTTAAGGCGAAGCCCCCTTGCCTTGCTGCTGCTGCTGCAGGGTTGGGGCGGGGGGTTCCCCGGCCGGGCTGCACAAGCCTGAACTTGCCTGCGGAGAGAGAGAGGGAAGGGGCGTGGCTCGGTGACGTCACGGGGGCGTGGCCTGCCCGGGCTCAGCCCGCTGCCTCTGCCCGCGCGCCACTCACTGCGCGCTTTGGCTTTGCAGCGAGTTGCGTGGCGCGGCTGCAGCTCCGGCTCCCTTCCCTCGCTCGCTCGCGCGCTTCCATCCCGGGTCGGAGCCTCCCCGCGCTGCCCAGCGACCCCCGAGCCGCCCCCGGAGGGTTCATGCAGCTGCAGTAAGTGCCGGAGCGGCGGCCAGCAGCGGTTCTTTTCAGAGGGCGGGAAGGGTGCACGTGGCTGCCGTCGAAGAACGAGGAGGGATAGTGGTGGTGTTGGTGTTTTGGAGAGGGGGGGGAAGGGACTGGGACCGGGGCGTTCCCGGTTTGGGGAGGGGCGTTTCCCTTCTCCACCACCCCCACCCCGGGTTTGTTTACAAACACCCGGTGCTTTGCAAGGGAGGTCAGGTCCGCCCCCTCGGTTGGTTGGATTGCAGAGCAATGCCCGCCTGTCGCGCTGGCCTGGCCTCGGTCCGGTGCCCCCCTGACCGCCGCCTCTGCCTCTTCTTGCCTCCCCGGCAGATCCCCGCGAGCGCCATGGCCAGACCACTGCAGGAAAGGAGCCGCGCCGAGCCGACAGCCGCTGTGTCCGGGAGCCCAGCCTTCCCTATGGGGGGGACGGTGGCCCTGCCGCCCGCCGTCTGCCGGAGTCCACTCGCCTGGCCGCCCGGGCTGAGCTGCAGGGCTGGCTGCGGACGGAGACGACTGGGCGAGCGCAGCGCCGCGCGCGGTGAGTGGCTCTCGGGACTCCTCGGGTCCGAAGTGGGTGGGTGACCGACCGAGCTCCCCCGCGTCTCTCTCCCTTTGGAATCGTCACCCTCTCCTGGTCCCCTTTCCCCTGCCGGAATGCCATCTCTGGTGTCAAAGAGCCTCTGCCCATGTACAGAGCGCCCTGATTTCCAGCTGAGGATTAGGCTAAAAACATAAGCGGTAGGAAGCGAAGCCTGTTTTGAGGCGGACAAAGCCCTGCGGTTAGGTGGTCCACGCAGCGTTTTTTGTGTCCCTCGACTTGCGGTGGATCGGGTCCTTTCCCCCGACGTCGTTATTAGCCAGAGAAAGGGTTAAGTTGCCCCGAAAGAGAAAAGGGGTTGGGGGACAGAGTGCCATCGCTGCCATCGCCCTCCTTGACAGGTGGCACTATCTGCTGGCATTCACACACACACACACCCGCTCTCCAGAGGGCACAACCGAGGGGCACCCCAACACCAAGGATCCCTGGCTTTGTCTGCCAGGGAGAGGTCGTCCCTTCCAAAACACTGGCACTTGCTGGAGTCAGGCTCGAAACTGGGCAAGCAAAACGCCTTCTCTGGCACCCGAGTCAAACTCAAATCCCTTCCTAGGTGGCTTATATTCCCCCCCAAAAAATCCCGCAGAGACCAAGCTGTTCCTCCTCAGCAGCTTCTCCCCAGCCCATAAACAACCAGCAAATCCATGTGGAGCCCCTCCTCCTTTGTTGTAAATTCCACCCAGCTGCCCTTTGCACCCCACCTGGGGGCTGCTGATACCCTGCAAAGAGAGGATCTCCCCTCCCCTAACTCCAAGGGGGCGGTGGTGGAGAAAGAGGGGGAGCACCTCATGTCTTAGCTGTCTCCTCCCCTAGGACTGCCAGGTTTCCCAGCTAGCAATAAGGGACAGCCAAAATTCACCTGCAGAGCTAACAGCCCAGAAGTGGCTATTAAGATCATGTTCTACCTCCGTAGAAGATAAAAAGTACTGATTTCAATTCACTTAGCTGACATTTTTTGGTAAAACGGCCCACATTCTCCAAACATAATGATGTACTTCTCAAAAATCCATATTTGGTTCCTTTTGACATATGCAGCAACAACCCTGAATCTGTTGTAATTGTATATTAAAAAAAGAAACCCTTGATAGCTATGATTAAATTTCAAAGTCACCTGACTGCCAGATTTAGTAAGATTTCCAGAACATCTCTTCCTTCCATCACTTTTCCACTCTAAGGTATGGGATTTGGGGCGTCTCATTCAGTCTAAACAAGGGACAGGCTTTCTGGCCTTCAGATAAGAGATGTTCCTTATACTACGGAACACCTGGCAACCCAAGTGAGAACCTGCACAGAGGGGGGGAAGCTGTGATCCCAGCAGGAAAGGGGCCCCAGGTCAGCAGAGAGACAGACAGACGGAGCTGCTCTGTGTCCTGAAATGATCTCTCAGCTGCAACAGGCTGCAGTTGCCAAGGATACAGGAAACGTCTCTCTTCCTTCTCCCAGCCCCCCTCCTTGCTGTATGCTCCTTCCCAATCTCCCAGCCTGTGAGCTCTGGGGAAAGGTCTGTTTGCCTGAACCCCCCTTCCCTTCCTTTCCCCTTTCCCTGGCCTGACCTCCCTTCTTTTGCAGGAACCCTGCCAGCTACAACCCATCACAGCCCAAGGGAGGAGGACGATGTGGAAGAGGATGAGGGGACGGCTGCTGAGCCTGAACAGAGGGCAACCGAACCCAATGGACACCTCTCCAGGCATCTTCCCACCCTGGAGCAGGAGATCGGGGCTCGCCTCCGCCACATGGGAGACCAGTTCCAGCGAGACTATGAGCAAAGGGTGAGTGGACCAAGATGAGCAGGGATCCCAAGCCAGGTAGCCAAAAAAAAAACACCTGGCAGTGGGGGGGGGATTGTTCTAACTGCTCATAACACAAAAAGCCACATCCTTCTGGATTGTGTATCGAAGCCTGCTTTGGTATAGGCCTCCCTCCAGCACAGAACAGTGTGGGGCTGGCGGGGGGGGGGGGAACTAGTTCTCAGCTCTCCTTCCCAGAAATTTCGGAGCCCTCTGCTGAAGCCGCCACCTCTTCCTGGCTCACAAAGACCCCAGCTGGGCCACCTCCCACTCTGTCTTGTTTGCTCAGGGAACTGGGCAGGGCCCCACCATCAGCCACTGCTGCTGCGCTGACTCATGGCCTATAAATAGCCCTGGGATATAAAGGCAGGGCACAGTCAGCTGCTGGCAGGCTGGGAAAGCAGTGTGGCTGTGGCGGCAGCCACTGCTGCTACTGCAGCACAGTACATGGTTGGCAGTGAAAGGGTGGAGATTGGCACAGGTCTAGGGAGACAGAAATGGGCATCCAGGCTGCAGTATGATCAGTCCCTTTTCTCAATCTCCTTCTTGCCTCTGCAGGAGCACAGGCCGCATGGTGCCCTCTGGGGCCACTTCTACCACTTCGTCTTCCACTTGCTTGGCGTTTTATACAACCTGCCTGTGAGGGGCTAATGGGCTTTGAAGAGTGGAACCTCCAACCCGCTGCTTGAGGTGTTGCCGCCGCTGTCAGAGGAGTTCTCCCATTTCCTCTTCCTGCTGGCCAGGAGGAAAAAGCCAGACTAACCTTGGACTTGAGAAATACACAGCCTTCAATGACAAAAGGCCAATGCTGCTCCTCCACCAGGCTCTTCACAGGGGGCCGTGGGACTGCCTGCTCTGGGTGGGGGCGTGAACTCCCAAACCCAGCAGTGCCTTATCAGGAGAGCTGCTCACTGAGGTGGGAGCAAGAGCAAGTTAGCACTATGTGAATACTGTTAATTGAGCCTGTATAGGGGGAGGGGGGGAAAGAATTGCACATGGGACCTGTTGTGTCCGCTGTAAATAGGGGATTTCCTGGGCTTTGTACAGGGGGTGGGGTGGGATGGAGCTGCACAGCAAGGGCTGTATGTATGTATATATGGGTATCTTTGTGCTTGTACATACAACAAAATTGGTGCTACCTGTACATACTTGAGGGGATTGGTTGTCTGTACCAGGGGGAGGGGGCAGGCAAGGGAGAGAATTTTGTATGTTTCCTTTTCAATAAAAACTGGACTAAGGCAGGTGATTCACTGATTAGTTCCTCCGCCATGTGAAAAAGATTGCCAGGAGAGAAGCAGATTCAATGCCTGTAGGACTGCAGCAGAGGCCTAGATGCAGATGCCTTTTCATCCTGCCTGGCTTCTTCTGTGACATCTTCTCTTGGATGTTATGCAAAAAAAAGGTGATCCAGTGGAGAGAAAGTATAGGGCTGAGTGACCCAAAGCAGACAGTTCCCTTGGCTTTGGCAAGTGTGGTTTAAAAACTCTCCTGAGAAAGCCACACATGGCCCAGTGCTCAAGAGAGTGGGTGGGCACCTGAGTAAATAATCCACCCTTTCTTCCATGCCGCATCAAGGCAGGGATGGTTAAGGCTGCATTTCTCTTGAGGGAAGCACGAATAGGCAAGTCCTTAAATGTTGCTACCACAAAAAAGGAGGAACGTCTATCAGCTGCTCCCCCTCTAATGATTTCAGTATTTCATTGCCTCTGAGAGCTAAAGGGAGGATAGGTAGGCAAGGCTTTGCACAGCCACAAACCTCCACCCCCATTGACCACAAGAACCCTGCTCCTCACTAGGTCACAGGCACAAAAGGACAGTTGCATTCAGCTCTCATAAGGCAGACAGCAGTACCTGCCTCTGCTGACGTCAACAGCCCCTGTTGGATCTTGTCCCGTCTGTTCCTATTTCCAGCCAGGTGAAGTGCATGGCACCCTGGACAACAACAGGAAGTAATGGCATCACCACCTTCCCTGTGCCCACCTTTTAACATAGGATTTCACAGTAGAATCTGCTCCAGCTGAGACTCAGAGCAAGGGAGACACGTCTTTTAAAAGATGACTTTATTGAGTACTGAGACAAAGGGCACCCAATCTGATGGGAGAGAGAGAAAGGACAAGGGCTATCAGATCCTCTCAGCCCAAAGGTGCCTGCTGCAAGTGGAGGGAAGGAGAATCTGACAAGAGGATTATGGGCTGCAGGCTATCACTCCAATGATTACTCACAGCCTAGATTCAGGTGGGAGCCAAACACTCCACAATCCCATTGCCCTTCATGCCATTGAAGAAGAAGAAATTGTTGAGGGGAGGATCCCGCTGAGACAGGGCCTACAAAGATAAAGAGGAGGCAACATAAACAAAGGTGCATGATATCACTCTAAACAAACCCCACCTCTAGATTTTCTAAGCTAAGCAAAGTTAGGCCTAATTAGTGCTTGGACAGAAACCACCATCATGAGGGAAGACATGGACCTCCAGGCAGGGCTAGCCTGGGCAGCCACTGCTCCCAGTATTGAGTTGGCAAATTTAGGCTGATGGACCAAGAGTGTGATTCAGCATGTGGCAGCTTCCTATGGGCCCCTTTACCCCAGGCTCAGAATGGAGGAGGCAGAAGACCCATGTAGCACCTACACTACCAGCCAGGATGCAGCAGAGGCATTTTGATTCTCCACAGATGAAGAGCCCCCCACGCCCTTCCCTAGGAATGCTCAGCTTAGCAGGGGGATATGAGATACAGCTTGCAGCTGTGCTGCTGCTGATGGGTGGGGCCAGAAAGAAAAATCACACTGTGGAGGAACTCGCCATCTGCAAAAGAACTCTCCTATCAACTACCCCCTAATTCAGGGCACTGACCCAGGGACACATGGTGAGGACAAGGAAAAGCTCTCCCTACCTTAACAACCTCCTGGCTAAGCACGCCTCCAACTACAGCGCAGACAGGAGCCATTTCTGAGAAGCAGCAGCTAAAGGGAACAAACAAGCAACTGTCAGACACTAGACATAATTTAGGGATGTAAATCTTTGCTTAGTTCGTTCTCACATGTGGAGAACTACACTTTTTAAAAAATTTCTCTTGAATGAGATGAAAGTTTGTGTAGTCCTTTTTATGATTTTTCAAATTTCAGCATTCCCCCGCCCCCAAAATTCTATCCTTTTGTGTAAAACAATGTGCAAAAATGATGACAAAAATGAAAAAAAGTACTCATCTTTCTGGTCTTTGGCCGAGACAAAAAAAATTCTTGCAGGGATTGACCATTTTATCAATGGGGTGAGTGTTCTCACACGTGAGAACTATACATTTCAGAACTTTTTTCTCCACTAAAGGATGTTGGAATATTCTTTACATTTCTGGATATGACTTCTGGGAGTGGCCCTTTGTGAAGACAACAGACACAGCTCCACCTTCCCCAAAGGCAAAGAGAACACATCAGGCCAAGCACCTTGAGCAGGGAAGCAGGGCCAACAGCATCCTTGGTACAGTGTAGTCTGGGCAGTATAATCCCATCTGATGTTATGCATAATGCAGCCAGCCAGCGGGCATTCCAGACACTCCGCTGTGGCTTGGGCAGGGTGCCCCCACATGCCCAAGACAGCCTTGCTAAACATAGCCCCCAGCCGCTTACCCTCCCCAGGGCAGGCCCACATTCCTCTCCCCCCATTCTTGTTCAGGCCCCTTCTGAGTGGCATGCAGCAACATGCCGATGGAACGATCAACATAGTCTGGCCAGTCCCCATATGGGCACAAGAGAACTTGTTGCTGCCCACCTTTCTTAGTCCTCCCTCTGCGAAGAAGGCAGCCTCTCCCTAAAAGCAAAGCCCTCTAAGGGCAAAGAGGCAAAGCTTTTGCCTGGCACCTTGCAGAACACCAAGGTCACTTGACAACCATAAGGCTTTTAAGTATTACAGCCTGGAGCTGTGCTGAGCTCTTGCCAGCAGACACTGCCCCCACAGCAGCGTCATGGAGCGGAACGCCAAGCACCACGGAGGAGAGCAGCCTGACAGGGCAAGGAGGCAGGCAGAGTTCACTAGTCAAGCAAAGCCTCCATTACAGACACACACTTCTTTGTCTGCATCTCAGACCCTCAGAGGAGCAGGGGGGCTTTTCTGCCAGGGCCCACTTGGATGACTCCTCAAAGACCCAGTTCCAGTTTCCTCCCACATCTCCCAAATACTGCCACCTCAAGGCTGGAAGGGACACAACAGTCTAGACCCAGAAGGCCTCCGCAACCCAGAAAGCCTGCCAGTCAAAATAGCCATGATGGTACTGTGGGCCAGAGTATGCTGGATATATGAACATTTTTCTGGACGCAGCATCTAGGTCCTCCTGCTCCAGAAGATATGCCTTGAGAGAAGGAGAACTAAAAGGAGGCAGCCACCCACCTGGCAAAGTCATCAGGGAGCAGGACACTTTCAATACCCAGAGAGGCCAGCACATCATTACGTATCTGTAGGAGCACCTCAGCATCCTCTGCGTAACTCTGCACAGAAGGATCGCGACCCTTTTCTGACCGGAATTTCAGGAGCACTGCAAGACAATTGTGAAGGACGAGAGAGACAATGTAAGCTTTAAAAAAGTGTGTAACACATGCAGAAGCCTATGCCAAGGCCCCTCAACTGTCAAGGCCACCAATGGTCTCTAGGAAACTTGCATGTTTATTCTCAGCCATGTTCTGGTATTCCAGCTTCCTGATGTCCTTAAAGCTTTTGAGGATGGTTGTAAGTTCATTACAACATTCTCATTTTATGTTACTGATCAAATCTGGAGGCAGAAGTGATATATCTCTGATTCTCTGAACACAGTTCCCTTCTCAATGTGGCTGGCATCCTGTTAGTGACATGCAAGCTTAATTCCACTTTATGCTTTTTCATACATACACACACACACATGCATGCACATGAACACGAACACACAAACACATGTCATTGGGGAAATTGGTATTCCCCTCCTCCCTCTGCAATGACTAAAGATCATCATGTCACTGCAACAGCAGCCATCCAACAGTCATACTATTGCTGGTGGAGATTGCAGGGGATCAGAGAAGTGTCTGGCTATGTTCCCACAACCAGATGCAGATCGATGACATCATGCTTTCAGATCTGCAGCAGATCATGGCAGAAGATGTTCCCGGTCTGCATCTGGCTATGGGAACATAGCCAGATGCTTCTCTGACTGCCCTTGCCCACTGCACTTTACCAGCTACAGAACAGTCATGGGGGCAGGGCCTATCCGAGTGACGTGAGTCCTGGGGCTGGTGAGAAGCAAGCCCTAGTGAGGTATGCAGAACTCTTATGTTATGTGCGAATGTGTAAGATCTCAGCCAATCTTTCACACTGACTCAACCCTGCATTGCTTCCCTTCCTCTCACACAGCATACATGAAAGAGGAGCAAAGGACAGGCACTCATATTGGGCTGGTCTTATGTATAACAGCTAGTGCATACACATCTAGTACTCTCTCCAGATGATTCCCTCCATTGCTCAACAACCAGATGCTGCCAAGCAGTTCCCTCTCCCTGGTTGCTGACTTGCAGCAGAGGTACACCCAGGCTAACTTCCCAGCGTAAGTCTTGTTCTTCTTCCTTACAGATCAAGAGTAGCTGGAACAAGCCTAGATGCACCCTGAAGCCAATTAATGTCTGGGGAGTCAGAGCTATACATGGGATGCACTTCCCAAGCTGTTTTTGTGCTCAAGGGTGGGGCCTGGCAGAAGGAGGTACTGGATACCTCCCACTGCAAGGTCCCAAAAATACACATGCAGATGTAATCCCCTCTGTATGTCACTGATAGGATGCCAGCTGTTGTGCTCACTATGTCATCTGTGAAGCCATGGGTGCTGTTACTGCTAGGAACATCCCTGCTTCAGTGTACCCCTATAGACCACTAATGGTCTGTTCAATCCATGTCCATGAGAGAAGAACAGCCCATGGCTGTTGGGATGTTATGACTGTGCCCCTCAGGATATTCCCTGTGGCTTCAAAATATGCCAACTGCAAAGCAATGTGCTGATGATAGGAATCTAGTGCTGAAGATGGTACTGTAGGCTTCAGACACAAATACATTTAAATTAATTAATACATTTGAGAACTAAAAGAACCCTAAGGTTCATACCCCTAGATTTCCTTAATCTACCAATTTTTTGGTAAGTAAGCACTTACACACACACTTTTTACGATTATAGCTAACCATTCCCACCAATCTACCAGGAACAGATTTTAATCTAACTAGCCTTTAATTTCACAAATCTCCACAATTCCCCCCCACCTTTTGAAAACGAATATTACTTTAACCCCAGTTTTAAAAACTGGCATTACTCTCTGGTACAGAACTGACCTTACAGACATGTTACGTATTGTTTGTGAGATCAGTATTATCACTAAAGGTATCCGATAAAGGAGACTATACCCTTTTGAGGTTTCTAGCTTGACAGGTAGGGAATGAAAAAGGAGCAACTAGGAGAAGAAAGATGGTTACTGGCAGCAACAACAATTGGTATTTAATATAGAATACTTCTGCATGTTATCTAAAGGAAAGAGTAGCAGCTGTACTGCAAACAACTTTTTATCAACAAAAATATGTATGATATGAACACTCTTGCTAGCCAAGACTTGTTCTGGTTTCCCTCACCAGGAACACAGGGAAATTCTGCTTTAGATACTCAAATACTAGCAAGGGACAAGGGGCAATATGCCTGTTGCTTTGGGACCAAGCAATGTTGTCCTTGTTTAGGGATATCCAAGATAAAACAAGGGACAACCCACCACCCTTCTCACTCCCTTCTCATCTGCACACCCACCCATCCCATATCCGTAGAAAAGAGGAGGGTCCTTGTGTCACCAAACAGAAGCATTGTAAGAGATGAATGCCTGGCCTGTTCCAGGGACAGTGCCCTAGAGACCCTCGGCTTGCCTCAGCTGTACACGTCCTGGACTCCCCTGCTGCTCCTGAGAGCACAAGGAACTCACATGCCTGCCAGCTGGACACAGCCCCATTGTCTGCGGTGATCAGGAGTCATGTGATCCTAAAAAGCAATCACGTGACAAGCTGTCAACACTGCCCTGCTGCTCCCAACCCTTAAACAAAGAAGCCAGTTCCAAGCACGTGCTCATGCTGGTCTCAACAGGATATCTCACCTTGAAGTAGGAAGTAATCTGGTGTGGTGCGCTTCAGGGCAGCCTTGGCCTTCTCACTGCTCCAGCTGAGAGACAAGGCCTCTTTCAGAAGGCAGAAAGTCACACGCTGGGGGAGATATATAAAACAGACAGAAAGAGAATAGATGGATGGATTGATGGACAAGAAGATAGCAGCAGACTGTAATCCTTCCAAAACACTACTGTAAGGGGCATGAGCTACAGAGCTGGTAGGAAGTATGGGGTATCTTTTGCTCTTTGTTACACTTACACACATATGCACACACACATGAACCCAGTTCTAGTGTTTTGTGTTACATCAGAAACATTATCTTTCTACGTAACTCATTACCCCACAGAAACTTACAACATGGTTGCTTTTACATGACTAAACAAATAGAAATGGGGAAACAATTTAGCAGGCAGAGCATTTTTGCCAGACAGAAAGAAGATCTTGTCTAACTATATGGGGGCCACTGTCATCCACCTGGATTAGCCTGCTATGAGGCCAACGCTTAAACTAAGGAATCCAGGAGTGCAGACAAAGAAAGCAGTATTCTGATCCACATGGAGGCATCCCTCTCCAAAGGGGGTTTGAAGTCTGTGTGTTATCAAACTTCTCTAAGTTAAAACTTCCACACCAACAACCTAATACATGGTCACAAAGCAAGACAGGACATAATTAAAGTAAATTAGTTCACAACTAACTCCAAATAATTTGGAAGAATGGACTCCATCTTCATTTCTTTTCCATTTCATTTTAGTAGCTAGAGAGCCCATTCTTCTAAAACTGCATCGAAAAGCATTATCAAAGACATGCCTGGCCTGCATATTCAGTTGTTCAATGCAGTCATATTCTTTTTCCTCTAATTACCTACCTCACTATTTTCAGTGTTGTCATGAGAGCAGAAATTAAATTCCTGAGCTCATTTTTCATCTAACACTTTTGAACTTAAGGTCAGGCTCTTCTCTCTAGCTCCTCTGTGTATTCAGAGTTGCGGGGGGGGGGATCCCTGGTATAGGATCTGTATAGCCCTAACTGAAAGCAATGTTTCCTAGATAAACACATCATTACATGTTCATTACCATTCAAGATACCATTGCTCTTGTCTCTCTGA
This sequence comes from Gambelia wislizenii, assembly GCA_030847615.1. Classification (NCBI taxonomy): domain Eukaryota; kingdom Metazoa; phylum Chordata; class Lepidosauria; order Squamata; family Crotaphytidae; genus Gambelia; species Gambelia wislizenii. The sequence goes on from JAUMIR010000010.1 coordinate 31,737,049, forward strand.
AGAACAAACTCACAGTCTTTGATGTCATTTTAAAAGAGGGTGTGATCTGACAAGGAGATTGTGAGCTGCTCCAAGCAGTACTAGGATGGTTCTCCAGCTGAGTTCCACCAGAACACAGTGGGTTGTTCCATCTCATCTTTGCAGAGGTGCCACATAGTACTCTTCAATCATAACCCAGCACTTGTGAAAGGGAAGCACCAGGGAAACAGATGGGCTTAGAGGCCACACGGAAAATGAGAAGCATCCAAGAGATGGTGCTCCACTGAATGGCTTGCAATGGACAAGGGCAGACTTGCCTGAAGGCAGGAGGAAGGCTCAGCTCCATGGCATTCTTTGGATGAAGACCAGGAAACCGCACACAGCTGTGTGGCTAATGCATAGCAGAAGACACACTGCAGGAGCATAGCCTGGTTTCTAGATGAAAATGCAACACCTTGCTCACTCCTCCCCTCCATTCCAAAGGGCCACCCAACCTCCCCCCCAGTTCTTCCCTCCTACCTACCTTTTTCACTAGGGTGGTCTCTGTAAAATCCAGCTTGGCTTTCTTTGTGTCATGTCCATCTTCTGTTCTCTGGCTGGTTTTCACTGCCTTCATCTTCTCCCTGCAGGGCATATGCAGAGAGATTAACAGGACAGCTCTCTTCCCTTAACCCAGTGGTGATGGACTCATTTGGAATGACTGCCTCGGCTTCAGACAGGCAAGAGCAGGCAGAGAGCCAAAGAGAAGAACATGGATGGAAAGGATGGCTCTCTGCCCCCCTCCAGTGGCCAAGTTCCACAGAGAGGAAATCTAGTAGGTTCTCTTTTCTCTCTCAGCCTTGACCCAATTATCATTGTCCAGGAAGTTGCCATCTCTTGCCTCACTCCCCAATCCCAGAGACTCACTCCACAAATTCATGCTCTCCCAAGTTGGCAAACATGTAACCATGGTAGCCAAAGACATCTCCGGTGAAGAACTTGATATTGTTCTTGTGGCATATTTGCTCGACCTTCACAAGGACCTCCTTGGAGCAACAGGTCAAGCAGACCTAGAAAAGGCAAAAGCCATACAAGCAGAAGAAAAGTTTTTGCAAGTTTTGGGGCATAGGTAACGCAAACATCTCCCCCCCGCCCCTTCACAAACACACAAACAACCCTGACCCAACAATCACAATGCACCAAGCTTGTCAAGTGGAACAGAGACCTTCTGTTAGAGGACAGAGAGGCAGCTAATTACCCATTACCTGCTGGATGACACTGCAAAGGCAGAGACCAGTCTACAGGCATGGGAGAGAGAATATGGAAAGAAAGCCTCACTGGAGACACACTGGATTCTTCGTATTCTTGAAAAAGTTTGCATGGCTTGGGGGCTGGAATGCAAGGTGGGTACACGCTAGTAAAGCCCATCCTCCCTCTTAGCCTGCAACTCACCACATCAAAATGGGTGAAGAACTCTTCTGATTTCTGTTCAATGTTTTCAGGGTCCGCTTTCACATCCACCATGGGGTTGAGATCCCGAGCACGTGCCAGCGAGGCTTCTGCTCTGTTTTTACCCAAGGAACCCGTAGGGACCAGGAACTGTGCTTGTGTATCTTCTGGCATCACCTGTGGAGCAGAGGAGCAAGAACTCTCCCTCGTCATCTCCTCAAAAAGGATTAACTCATGGAGACAGGGAAGCAACCATAGCTGGTTCCAAATCAGTAACAGGGCAGGCTAGTATTTCAAAGCCTACCATATAGTTATTGAAGTCAGAAAACTAAACCTTTTCACTTTCCACATTTCCCACTCATCCAGGTTAAGATACAGTTTTACTCTTCTTTCTCAAGTCTGTCTTACTTGCGGCTGATTCTAAGGTATTTTTCAATACTTGATTGTATCTGGTCATCAATTTCCATCTGGTATAAGAAGTCAAAGGCAAATCTCCTGTGAACAAATCTTGCCAAGAAAACCTCATGATTGGTTTGCCTTAGGGTCACCATAAGTCAGAAACAACTTGAAGGCACACAGGAACAACAAAGTCTATTTTTAGACTTTCTTATCTACAGCAGTGGTTTCCAGACTTTGGTCCTCCCAATGTTTTGACTTCATCTCCCAGAATTCCTGACTGTTGGCTAAGGTGGCTAAAGCTTCTGGGAGATGAAGTCTAAAAGACCTGGAGGAGCAACATTCGGGAATCACTGATCTACAGCATAACTTACTAAAGAAATGAATGGCCACCAAACCTGGGGAGGGGGGCTGCACCTATCTTGCTTTCACACACACAGACCTCAGTGAGTTGCACCTACCCCTACAAGTGCTGACAGAGCCACTTCCAATAATGAAAAAAAGCTATTTCATGCATAAAACAAGCCCTGAGGATGTAATGGCCTTTAAATGGCCAGTTGACCCCACCAAAGGTTTTCTGGAGGTGTAACTGGCTACTTTAAGGTGGAGAAAAATGTAGGCCCTTTTTTTTCCTGGCTGGGGGCAGTCAAGGCGGAGTTTGTAGGACAAACATGAGGTCCACCCACCAAATTTGCAACTGAATACTAAATAAATTTGTCACTATCACTTCAATACAAAAAATCTCCATAGCGGTGGAGCAATGCACTGATCATAGGAATCTAGTGCTGAAGATGGTACTGTAGGCTTCAGACACCAATACATTTACATTAATTAAATGTAAAATGTAAACAGGGGGAAAACAGTATAGTGAACTAAGTCCCTAACTGCTGTTTCTTTTGTAAATTCCTCGTTTCTGCCAAATAGTTCTTGACATGCAAGGCGTACTTAGATAAAAATTTTGAAGGTGTTTGTCATTCAACTAACCCATAGGAAATCTATAGGAAATGGAGATGCTTCCCTAAGGAAAGTTAACTAACCATATGATTAGCTGAATTCCTTGTTTCACCAACACGCCTCACCCCACTCAGCTCTAGAGGTAAAAAGAAAAAAGACTCCCAGTGTTCTTTGCCTCTCTGGAAAGACCGGTATGATATGCCAGGGATGACCCATACCATGTCCATGAAAGGAGAAACTTTGAAAGTAAGCCGTCTCCAGCCTGGTGAGCTCTATTCCAGGATTAGAGCAAATGCATTGTGTGAAAAGGGCTAAAAGATGCCCCTGGTTACAGGAAGCTCAGGCAAGACTTGAATACCCACCTGCTGATGGTCAAGCATGGTCAGTGCTTTGACTCCTGCCAGGATAAGGTTTTTGGCCACTTCCGCTCCCAGACCTTTCATGCCCACCAGCAGCACCCGAGATGCCCGGAGACTGAGAAGCAAAAGCGGCAGATATTAGTGCCTTGACCTCAGTGACTGGGACATTGACAGAAGACTGTTATGTTTATATGGTCTGAAAAACCCTAACCCTCTAACAAAACAACAACAACAACAACACAGAATTCCAGAATGCAGGCATCAGGGCTTTATCTATCATCAAGAGATCACATCATCATCAGCCAATGAAGGTAGAAATCTATTTGCCAACACAATTCAAAGTACAAGACCAAAAGAGACTCAAGATGAAAACAATCTCTTAATCACCTCCTCCTAGGTGAACATACCCAAGAACTTTGCTCAATTTCTAAACCTCTTCCTATGTGTCCCTGCTGCTTACCCCACAAGATACATGTTAGGCCAGGCCTGGAATTTATAGCACTCCTAGCCTGTTCTATCAATATTTCCACTGAAGTAAGAATACTAAAATAAAACCTAATCTCTGTTTAAAACAGAGATTAGGTTTTATTTTAGTATTCTTACTTCAGTGGAAATGTTTATATCTTCTATCCTAATTCCTGTTAATTCCTGTTTTTGGGACATTTAGCAGTATTATTGAAAGCATTTTATTACTTAAGCAGCCTTGAGCAGAGCTTGACAAAGTTACTTGTTAGAATTATAGCTGCCAGAATCCCCTGAGCATGCTTGCTGGAGATTCTTGGCCCCCAGGCTCCAAAAATCACTACAGTATTCTAAACTCTGCACTTGAGTATATTCGATACAGTAAGGCAGGCATAAACTGAAAAATAAATATAAGGTTAATATTGTGATAGCTATACCAATAAGTACAACTGCTCTTCTTCCTTGTCTGTTAAGATTTGGGACAAAGGCCATTTTGAAATGATATGGTTTGCTACCTCCGTAGATGTAAAGAATATTAACAAATTTTCTCAAGTGCCACATGTTGAGATACCCATTTCACAGTTATCTAACTCAATTTTTTTTTCTCCTATGCAAGAGCAAAAAAGTGCTTTTAAAATTTTGGCTGCATTTTGTGCAAAGCTACTGAATTTTGCAAAATACAGTGTTTTCTATGTAAAAATGATATTTTGTACAAAACACTTTTTTTTGCACAAAGTAACCTTTGCTAAATTTTCCTCAAGAGCCTCCTGAAAAGTGACAAAAACACACACACACAAAAATCTACAAATACTCCTGGAATCTCACCCAGCCGAGAGATTTTTGATTATTATTGTTGTTGTTTGTTCTCACACATAACAATAAAATGAGGATTTACATCCTCAGCTATGGTCAATGGTGCCTTTTTGAAACAGTCTCTCACCAGGGAAAACTGGTGTATACATCACTGCTATAGGTAGTTTATAATTAGCTACTTTAATTAATGCAAATTGCAAGCCATTTTGTTTGTATGCCATTGGAATAATAGGGTTTCCCTTCTCTTGTTCCCCCACCACCACCACCACTGCCTCATTATTTAAATCCCTGCTGGTGAAGACAGTAGAAGATTTGAGAGAGCAATTCTCAGTGGGAATTGACTGAGGTGGGGAGAAAATATCAATTGTGATGGATCATGTACATGTAGGGAAGGTTGTGAAGACATAAAATAAACGCTCTGGCAAGATGGGGCCATTCAGTTGGACTGGATAGCCCTTGTGGTCTCTTCCAACTCTTATGATTCTATGGGGGCATCCACACTAGAGAAATAATCCAGGTTGAAATGAGATTATTTGCCATGGCTGCTTCCTATGGATTCCTGGGATTTGTAGTTTGGTGCACTGGACTTACTATGAGACGAATGTTGCTGTCCTTGAGCAAGCAGGGATCACCAGGATTGAGGCCATGATACTGAGAACACAGCTGCGCTGGGCACGGCACATTTCTAGGATGGAAGACCATCGCCTCCCAAAAATAGTACTCTACGGTGAACTTGCCACAGGTCAGCATAAGAGGGGCACTCCAAAAAAGCGATACAAGGATTCCTGAAACAACACCTCAGGCTCGGCCAAATTGATCACCAACAATGGTCCGCCCTGGCCTCACATCTGGAGACATGGAGACACACTATCCACAATGCTGCAGCCTTATTTGAGAACTCATGCCGAACAAGTCTTGAAGAGAAACGACAACGCAGAAAGAATCACAACCTTTTTCTGCAACCGGACTTGTTTATCTCGGATTGGCCTTTTCAGTCAACAGCGCACTTGCAGAAAGCGCGGGATGAGTCCTTCCTGAATCTTCGTTTGCAAAGAAAAGCCAGAGAGAGTTTGGTGAGGCACCAGCACCCTTTTGTCAGAGAAGGCTAAGGACCTTGTCAGACTACAAACCCCAGGATTCCATAGGAAGGAGCCATGGCAAATAACCCAGTTTCAACCTGGATTATTTCTCTAGTGCAGATGCCCCCATAGAATCATAGCGTTGGAAAAGATCACAAGGGCCATCTATCCAACCTCATTCTGCTATTGGTGTGGTGTGGATTTGGCCCAGTTATAAAACAAGAAACCCCAGGATACCATATGAAAGAGCCATGGCAAATAACTCAGTTTCAACCCAGATTATTTCACTATGTGGATGCCCCAAAAGAATCATAAGAATTGAAAGAGACCAAAAGGGCCATCTATCCAACCTCATTCTGCTATTGGTGTGGTGTGGATTTGGCCCAGTTGTAAAACAAGAAACCCCAGGATCCCATAAAAAGGAGCCATGGCAAATAACCCAGTTTCAACCCAGATTATTTCACTATGTGGATGCCCCAAAAGAATCATAAGAATTGAAAGAGACCACAAGGGGCATTAGTCCAACCCCATTCTGCTATTGGTGTTGTGCGGATTTGGCCCAGTTATAAAACAAGAATCCCCAGGATCCCATAAGGAGCCATGGCAAATAACTCAGTTTCAACCTGGATTATTTCTCTAGTGTAGATGCCCCCATAGAATCATAGAGCTGGAAGAGACCACAAGGGCCATCTAGTCCAACCCCATTAGCTACTGGTATGTTGTGGATTTAGCCCATTTGTACAACAAGAAACCCCAGGATCCCATAAAAAGGAGCCATGGCAAATAACCCAGTTTCAACCCGGATTATTTGCGTCGTGTGGACCCCCCTATGAACACTATAATAAAAAAAAGTGGCCAGGGCGAGTCTGTGAGGGGCGGGAACGAGCCCGGTCCCCTCCGTTACCGAGTCCCCCGTTCCTCCGAAAGTTCCCTCCGTTACCGAGTCCCCCGTTACCGTTTCTGCGCTTCCAAACCCCAGAGGCGGATCTGTCGGTCGTACTGGGCCGCCTCCTCTTCACTAATAGCAGCGCCTCCGCCGCCTGGGCCAGCCTCTTCCTTGTCCTCCTTCTCCACCATGGCGGCGGCGGCGGCGGCGAAGAGCCGGCGGGCAACCAAGCCGCTTTCCCCCCCTCACAACCGTAACGAGACTTTGAATGGCGGCGCCCAGGCCGGCTCCCTCTGGACACCCTCGACACGTGACCTGCGGGCGCCGTGACGTCACGGGCTCCGATTTCAACCCCATATACTGTACACACACAACAAACAGAGGGTTCGGTTCTCCTCGGCAATTTCCGTCCGCGCTCGGGCGTTTCCGTCATCACCACCACCACCACCACCGAGGCCTACCTCGCTTCGTGGTTGGGTCGGGTGTGTCCGCCTGCGCCGCGCGCTGGCTGGCTGAGGCGGGGGGGGGGGAAGAGCGCGAGCGTCGTCGTCGTCGTCGCGCGGCTCTCAGGTTGAGGCTGAGGCAGAGGCGGGCGGGCGCCATTTTGTGTGGTGCAGCAAAGCAGCCGCCAAGGAAGCAGCCAAGCGCCAGGCGCCTCAGGCCCGCCCTGTACAGTGACTGTGCCCCCCCGTCCGTCCGTCCGTCCGCCCGTCTCTCTCTCGCCGCCACCCCCAGACCCAAACCCCCCTTTTCCCCCTCCCGGTTCTCCTCACGACGGTCAGCCCCCTCCTCTCGTCCATGGCGGTGGAAAGCCCGAGCGTCCCCCCGCCCAGCAGCAGCCCGCACTCTAGCCCCCCGTCCCCTTCTCCGGCCACTGCCGCCACGGCCGCCGCCGCCGCCTCCTCTGCCCTCCTCCACAGCCACCAACACCACGGCAGCAGCCAGGGCCTCGGCGGCGCCGCCAGCGCCCGGCCGCTCCACCAACAACAACACCACCACCTCCTCCAACACGGGCCCGGCCCGGACGAAAGGTCCAGTACCCGCCGATCTCTCTTTCTCTCTCTTTCTCTCTTCTGGGGATGCTGGGGGCGGCAGTGGGGAGGAGGCCGGTAGCTCGAGGGAGGAGGAGGGGGGCAAGGTAGGTAAGTAATGAGGTAGATATAGGGCCTGGCTGGTGGGGGTGGGGGGGAAGGAGAGAGCAGGTTGCCCCTCATCATTGCCTTTCCCCACCCAATCGTTGTCTCCCCCCACCCATCATTGTGTCTCTCTCTCACACACACACCCATCCTGCGACCCACAGCTATGCCTGGAAAGAACCCAATGTCAGGGCAACTGGCTGGCCATGTGGGGCAGGAGAGCCTTTCCCTATCAGAGACAACCCCCTCCCTAATTTCCCTCCTGGATCCATCACTGGGATTTCCCTATCAGAGAACCCCCCCCCCAATTTCCCTCCTGGATCCATCACTGGGATTTCCCTATCAGAGACCCCCCCCCATTTCCCTCTTGGATCCATCGCTGCTGTTTCCCTATCAGAGACTTTCCACCCCCCCCCCCCAATTTCCCTCCTGGATCCATCACTGCTGTCTCCCTATCAGAGACCCCCCCCCCAATTTCCCTCCTGGATCCATCACTGCTATTTCCCTATCAGAGACACCACCACCCCAATTTCCCTCCTGGATCCATCACTGGGATTTCCCTATCAGAGGCTCTCCCCCCCCCCTCCCAATTTCCCTCCTGGATCAATCACTAGGATTTCCCTATCAGAGGCTCCCCCCCCCCAATTTCCCTCCTGGATCCATCATTGGGATTTCCCTATCAGAGGCTTCCCCCCCCCCAATTTTCCTCCTGGATCCATCACTGGGATTTCCCTATCAGAGACCCCCCCCCAAATTGTAGTGGATCTATCACTACAAGCTTTCCTTTCAGTTCTTGCTGGGGGGGCACCAAAATGAGTAGGTGACCCTATATTCCCCTCTTTTGGGGAGGCAGGATTCTGTCCCTTTCACACACACACACACACACACCCAAATCACCACCATCAAGCACTGTTAATTGAGGCCTTTTGGAAGTCAACCACTGCCTGTATTTGGGAGGGAGGGTCCCCTCATCCCACCCGCCTTTTTTTGTTCCCGCCCCCAGAGCAGGTGGGCAGTGCAAGAGTTGCTACTGATAACAACCTTAGTGTGTGTGTTGTGTGTGCGCGCACTTGCACACGTGCACACCTCCCTCCCCCAGGAGTTCTCTTTTTTCATGTGATGCAGGGGTTGGGTTGGTAAGTAATCTCTTTTATTGAATAATTCAATTTGTACCTTGTTCCTTTATTTCCCTGCCACAGACAAAAGGGCTACAAGTCAGTAAGCATTTCAATTAAGCAAAATTCTGGCCCTTCCTGTTGATCTGATTGGTGCACCTTTCATGTGTGGTATTGAGGAAAGTACTCACAAAAGCACACACTCATCCTTATTTTTTTTTAATTGCTTTCTTAAGGTCAAAGTCCTGTTGTTATATTTGCAGGATGAAACCTTTCCCACCCACCCCACCTCCCCTCTCAAAGCAAAGCACTGTGCAGCTCCAGCTTGGGTTTTCATCCAGATGCTTTGCCTGCAAACACCCATCTTCATTCCATTCTCTGGAAAGTGGACTCACACTGCACTTGGTGCAGGAAGTTCTGCCCGATAAACAGCAAAGGTGTTTCAGAAAACAGTCAGCAGTTCCAAAGTGTAACAAATCACAGTGTTCCCAAAGTCATTGCACACTCTTCTTCCCTCTCCCTCTGTTGAGGGTTTTTGTTTTTTTTTGTTTTGTTTTTGGCAAGCAGTAGTCATATACAGTATAAGCACCTTATTAGCATTCCTTTTCAGTATCCTGTTGTAAGCCACATAAACTGTGAAAAGTTCATGTTTTGTTCAACACACAAGTTAAGTGAATCCAAATTAAAATAACTGTCTATGGTGTACATTAGGCTCTTCCTGTTGGCCCAACCCAGTGCTTTCCAAATCAAGTTATCTGTATTAAACAAGGCTATACACTTTGCCCCACAGTGCAGTGTTCTGTTTATTCTGAGCAAGAGGAGAAACTGTTTATGAAGGCCACATATTCATTTACATGAAATGTTGGCTTCCTTATTTTTCAGTCATTGTGCTTCTCCAGTATGAAATAGTAGAAAACATTCAGAAAACAAAAAGTAGGAAATGTGATTTTTAATTTTAAAAGTGCGATTTACATGCACAAGCTATTCTCCAGTTACTTTTTCTTACCGGCCTTCCTCTTGCTTTGTGGTGAGTCTTACATTCACATGGGAATCAGTGGCAAAGCTGCCTTTGCTACTGGTGTGACTGGAATTTCCCAGAGTCCTTTCCTAGTCACTAGCCCATGTCTGGTTGCCAGAGTAGTTTCAGTCATTTGGCAGTTTTGTTTGTAGTCTTGGCATGCCATAGAACTTATTTTTTCCTAGTGTATTTATGAAGCAGTTAATTCCATAACAATTTTATACAAGTATGAGGTCTGCCAATAATTAGTAGTATGAAAGCCCAGACTTCCAGAGATTAAAAGTATAGCAGTTTTACATTTGCTTATGACTAGTCTTTAAGTAAACTCTACAAATCTGAGTTTAGCTGGTGATACCATGGGCAACTGAATCCTATGTTAAAAGGTTGAGCTGGCTCAGTTAAACAGAAAAGAGATGATAGTGTAGGTGGGTCTGAGGTGGTATGAAGGGTTAAACTTTATCACTTTAAATTTATAATCATCATTATTAGCATCTATGAGGAACTTTCCCTCAGTGCTCAAAGCATGTGAGACATATGGTTTGTCCCATTAAGGGAGGCTAGCAAGCCAGGGCTTTGTAAGGTCTGCTGGAGCTTTAACTGGAGCTTGTAGGGTTACAGAGAAATGCAGGATGTGGACAAAGACTTTTTCAGTATTTCACAAGGGAGCATGATCTACTTGGAAAGTACAAGGTCTTTTGTACCCTAGAGACTGATTATTTACCTGGCAGTTCTGTAGGACGCTAAAAGGAAAGTGATTAAAATATGAATCCCAGTTGAGCATCTTATAGAGCTGGCAAACTCCATACAGCACATGCATTTTTCCCTAATAGTTTTGCAGAAAGAATGGAAGAATTTTAGCTGGGTTTTTCTTTTTCTTCCCCTGCAGTCAGTGCTTGGGCTAGCAAAGGCCTGGCTGGTACTTCCCAAACTTCCAGTTTTATTCCATTGTAGGAGCCCCTGGAGTCCTGTCCCCTGTTGAATCTGGCATGTGCATACTTGATTCAGTGACGTCTTTGAAGAATGCCATGAGTCAGCATTATGACTGGAAGGAATCATGTAAAAAAACAAGCTAACTTAGATACAAACAAGTTCATAAACTGGCAGTTTAAAGATAGCCATTACAAAGATAGGATATTATATCCTGTGTCAGAGTAGGCCGCAGTCCCCCAAATACCCTTTTAACTTAAAACATACAGTAGATGCATACCACTTAAACGATTGGTGATGTGGAGATTGAGGAGCCAGAGCTGAGTGATAGGGGATTGCTGAGTGCTGCCTTCTGAGATGCTGTGGCTGAGGAACCTAAAAATCAGTAAAAGGGGAAAGTGAGGTTACTTGTGGCAAAGATGAAGTTATTCAGGAGAAGCATTCTGCGTACATCATTACTTTTTGAGACAGAATCTTTTAATAACAGTTTCCACCCTTCCCTATACTTTTATTCGGACCTCAGTGCATTACTTTTGGATTAGAGAAGGCTGTTGGAGTATTTGAACAACTGCAGCAGGCCCCTATCCCTCTCAAGTAATTCCTGTAAAGAGGGTTTTTCTAAAAACGAAAAACGAACTGTTCCTGAATCCCAACCACAGTTTATCTTTTTGATTTTCTTTGAAAGTCCTAATGCTTCCAGCTTTAAGGGAAGCAAGGCAAAATCATAGGTGCTAGTGGTGCAGTCATTTTGTTTCTGAAACCTCCATAAAACATTTTGTGCATCATTAGCCTGCTATAGATGCAATAGAAGGGAAAAACAGGTACTAAAACTCTTGTTATGATAAAGCATTAAGGTGGAGAATGAGGCCCAATTCTGAGCATGCTTATTCAGATGCCGGTCAATTTGAATGCCGCGACAGTGACTTCCACCTGAAGTAGGTGTGAATAATATTTCAGTGCATGAAGGTCCCATTCATTTCAGTGGAACTTAGCTATGTACAAGTGTTCTGAAGATTATTGCTCTTTGGGAGCAGGCTTTCCCATTTTCAGATGTCTAGATTGTTCGATGAGATCTTGCTACAAATTAAGTATCCCTTATCCCAGAAACTGATACTACCACAGATTGTCCACATAGGTGGCTGATATAGTGACACCTTTGCTTTCTGATGGTTCAGTGTACACAAACTTTGTTTCATGCACAAAATTATTAAAAATATTAGGTATAAAATTACCTTTCAGCTATGTGTATAAGATGCATATGAAACATAAAATAAATTTTGTGTTTAGACTTTGCTCCCATCTCTAAGACATCTAATTATGTATATGCAGATTTTCCAAACTCCAAAACACCTCTGTTCCCAAGCATTATGGATAAGCTATATTCAACCTGTAGTAATTTTGCTAGACTAAAATGCATCGTGGTCTTATATAATAGCGGACATTAGGCTTTCACTTGTTGCATTAAAGTATGCATAATGTGCAAGCACGGAAAGGTACTTTAAACATTCATTGCCTAAACCATCATGGGCCATGAGCTTTACTCGTGTAGTTCTTTTACATACCCCAGTTTTGTGGTATTCATGGTTCTGCTGAAATACAGTGGGCTTGGGCAACATGTGGCCTTCCCAATGTTGGACCTCAACTCAACTCCCGTAATCTCTCGTCATTGAGTATGTTTGCTAAGGCTGATGGGAGTTGCAATTTGGCATCATCAATAGAGTCACAAGTTGCCAGTGCCTAAAATAGTGCATCCCAGCTGTTTTGTTGACATGACCAGATCTGGCTGTGACAGTTACTCAAAGAATTTAAGATGAATATATGATTTTGGGTTTTGTACCCCAGATCTGTGTTACAACCAGTGCTTTTTAGCTTATTCATAAATGACATGGGGTAACAGTGAAGTGTTCAAGTTATTAAGGTGGTATTTAGGGAGCTTAGAACAAAAATGATTTGTGAAGAACTCCCAAAAGGCTCTTTTCATTTAAGATGTGCATTAAAATGGCAAGTCAGTTTCAGTGTAAGCAAGTGGAGAATACAGTAGGACCCCGTATCCGCTGGGGATTAGTTCTGGAGAGGCGTGGGTACTGAAAACCGTGGATAATATTGAATACCATTGAAAAGAATGGGACTTCCTGTTTAAAATACCATAGAGTTGTCTTGGAGGACTTAGAAAATAGCTAGAGAGGATACATTTTCTAGGAAAACTCTATGGTAGGTGTGCTGTTTTCTGTCCAGTGGATAATGAATCAGTGGATACAGGGGTCCTACTGTAATGCATATAAGAACAAAAAAATCCCACCTTCATATATACCAATGAGACCTGACCAGACCCTGACTGAGCAGGAAAAAGATCTTGGAATTGTGATGGAAAATTTGATGCAAAGGTCAATCTATTCTACAAATGCTGGAAAGAAAGAGAGAAAGTTTTTAAAAGGTAAACTCCATATTGGGCATAATGAAAAATAGAATAAAAATACAACTACCAGTATGGTACTTCCCTTATAAAAATCCATGGTGTGATCACACTTAAAGGTGTAAATCGTTGTGAAGGTTTTTTTAAAAACATTCTTGCCTTCAAGAATGAATAACTTCAAAAGTTTTCTATTTGCTAGGGGAAAAGTGTAGAGTTTATACTCAGTTTTCAATTATTTTTTGCATTTTGGGACTTTTTGCAAAAAATCATTTGTGCACAATATATTGGACCTTGCCCCCAAAACAGCACTTTTGCTGAGAAAAATGTTTTTTTTAAACAGAAAATGTTTTTATGCACACAAAAAACCTTCTTATCTCAAAAGCAATGAGCTTTTTGTTAAAAAAAATCACAGAAAATCCTGAAATGTGAAAAATCCCACAGTGGTTGATCTCTCCCCCGCCCCCAACAGAGTGCCTTGGTGTGTTGGGACACCCTTTCTTGTTGGGGACTAGAAAATTTACAAGTGTTCTTCACATCACTAGGCTCAGAATACTGTGAACATCTCTGGTCAATCCTCATAAAAAGGGTATTATAGAGCCAGAAAAGTTGCAAAAAAGACTGGGAGAAATTTTCCATAAGGAACAGATATATTTATAGTGTATCACTTTAATCCTGGGTTCTGATTGTCAGAGATTTAATCATCTATTTGCACAAAAGGTAGTGCAGGAGGGAAGCACTTCCCCCTTTATGTTGCAGCACAACCTGGTCGCATCCTAAGTAGTTTACAGCGTGTGTTTTACTGGCTTTCACCTTCCCACCAACATTAAGATACTAGCTTGATTTTTGACAGAAGCACTTTCACTACAATTGTCCCTTCACATTCGCTGGGGTTTGGTTCCAGGACCCCGGTGAATACCCAAATCCATAAATACTCAAGTCCCATTATATGCAGTGGCATAGCAAAATGGTGCCCCTTATATAAGATGGCAAAATCAAGGTTTGCTTTTTGGATTATTATTTTTTTAAGAATATTTTCAAGCCGTGACTACTTAAATCTGTGAATGCCAAATCCGTGAATGTGGAGGGACAACTGTATTTATCTAATTTGAGGCATCAAGTCAGAAGGCAGAAATTCTCCCAACTATAACTTAAATGTAAGCTGGTAAGCTGTAATCAAGTAAGAGGTGAATTTGTCAGTCCAGTAGAATAAAACCAGAAGCAGGTACCATTTCTTTGATGGGCTTCCATCCTGCAGTCTTGGACTCTTTGATTGCTTCAGTTTTCTCCTGAAAGTATCTTTCTGTCCTATAGCCATGGCGATACACCTCTGTAAGTCAATCTCATTCAAAGTTTCATTTAAATTGCTACATTTTCCTTTTGTATCCATCTTGTACTCTCTTGAGCCCCTTTGTTCCCTTTTCCTGTTTTTATTTTTTTCCTTGTCCCCTGCCTGGAAGAGCTCTCCAGCTTTACTCCATGTCTCTTGAATCAATTCCCAGTACTTTTCTGGACCTCCAAAACATGAACTTGCTGCTTGTCTCCATCTTTCCCTGAGCATATTTTCTTTGTAGGCTTGAGCTCTTGCTACGTCTGGTGTGGGTGACACTGAATACACGTAGTTGTAGCTGTGTGTTGCTGTTGTCATGTATTGCTTCTTGCTCTGGCTTCCCATGAGAGTAGGAAGAAGCCATTTTGCTCCTCTTTAGGTCCAGGTTTTATTTGAACAACTCCACTCTCATGTGTCTGCTCCAGCAGGCTTCAGCTCTGTAATCTGTGAGGTCATACAGAGTGATTGTGATGCAATATGTTATGTGAAGCTCAGGGTTCTGTGTTGTAGTAAGGGGGCTGGGTACTGTGGTGGACCAACCACAAGGCGAGGGATTTCCCCCAGTATCAGCTTTAACCTTTGAAAAACCCATAGCCACATGGCAACCTCGCTGCTTTGCTCTATAGCCAGAGTGAACACGTATGGCAAGCTCTACACTGAAGTTGGCAGAGCCCTGTAACTTTTAGTAATAATAATTTTACTAAGAGCGGCTCAACTGCTTTTCACATTGCTTTGAGCCACTAATTATTTGATCCCCTTAATGTTTTCGTTTTGACCATGTTGAATGCTAGCATAATCTGGCTACAAACCTAAACATGCCTATTAGGGGGAAAGACCCAGTATGAACACAGTAGGAGTTACCTCTGACTAAGCATGCATAAGATTGTATTATAAGTCTGCAGTGCCTTCAGAGTTGAATCCTTTAAGGCATTTAATATTCCCAAATTAAGTATTTTGTGTTTATGCCCAAGTGAAAGATTTAGGTAAAGGGACTGGTACTACTATCACAGGAATGTGGATAACAGTGACAAGATCCCAAAGCCCTCAAAAGCATGACTTCCATCTTTGCTGCTAACACCTTTACACTACTCAAAATCTGTCTTTTGCTAGGAATTGAGGTGTTGAGTGTTCTTTTTCTTTTGAGTTGTTTCAGAAGTTGAACACCTGGAGCTAATAAATTGTGTTGCCAGATTTGATTCTGTTTAGGTCTTAGAAATCACAGTTGTGCACTATCCATTTGTGTAAGTGTTGCAGATAATTCTGGAGGTTGCTAGTAGCTTTAGTTCATTCCCTGTCCAAGATAGCACACTGCCTTTGAAAGTAGTGGCATGTCACAGTAATAATACTCTCCTGAGTCATAGAGAAGGAAGCACGTATGGTTGGATGGCAGAAGAACTGAATTATGTGCAGGCTTCTAGGAGTGATTTGGCAGGCTTTTTGAAGAAAGTCTGTCATGAAACCTCTACTGAGCAACAATAGTACCTCTGATGTCTTCCATAGCATTTCTTGCACACAAATAAGCAGTGCAGTATCTGGTATTCACTATAAGGCAGGAAGGGCTCTACAGAGGGAAACAATGTGAACCACATCTGAGTCTTAAGCTTTGCTTTCTCTTCCACCCCCCAAACAGTCCTGTTAATAATAGCCATGAAGCCAAATCTTGGCTTTAGATATACTTAAGTCTTACCAGTGGCTCCCTGCAAGCAATCTGGGTTCTTACTAGAATAGATGTGAGCAGTTGTGAGTGTCTCTGTGTCTCCAGCAGCTCAGGTGCCCATAGCATTGGAAGCTAGATTGAAAAAATAATATCTTGATCTGTTGGTCTCTTGTTTATAAGCACACAGAGTAGTTCTAGGATGAGAAGACAATGACAGTTCTTTATTTGAAATACCTTAAAATTGACATTTCATGGCTACTTGACAGTATTCCTTTAATGCAACATGCCTGGTAACTGCCAACATGGAGATACCAAGGCCAACCAACCCCCTCCCCACCCATCACCCACTTTCAGAGTCTAGTAACTGTGGTAAAATGAGCTATGGTTTTCTTACTTGATCTCTCTACATTAGTATGTTACTTTTCTGGGATGAACATTGTCTCTGTTAAAAACATCATGTGCAACTAACCAGACCTAGAGTCCGTTAACTTTGTATCTTGGACTAGGACTTGTTAAGTATCTTTGACTGACATAGCTTTAAATTTCACGGTTCATTCCATTAGGCTAAAAAGCCCATGAGCACCACAGATTATCCTGACACTGTTTTAAAATCCAGTGCATTTGCTGTTAACTATTCAGAACTCCATAACTGCCTAGATATTGGTTAGAATTCAGACTTACAACATTTCCATTGAAATCAATGGGGCTTAACTTACTTATGAAAAACTTACATCCCACTGATTTCAGTGGCTCTACTCTTATTTACTCTTAAGTATGGCTAAATCTGGATCTAGCCCAGGCTCATGTGTGAGCTTGGATCATAGCCAGTTGTCAAAAGTGACACAAGAAGTGGATTCCAAGAGAGAACATTGTGTATGTTCTTGCACAAATCATAGCTGAAGCCATCAGTCTTTTCCAGCTGTGGATAGCCAAGGCTGTAATTTTGTGCACACTTGCCTAGAAATAAATCCCATTGAGCTCTGAGTAGAATTGCACATGAAGAGGCCTTTGTGTCCCTTTTGTTGAACCCACTGCTGCCACTGATGTCTTAGAAAGACAGGATAGCTGTGTTGTATAGCAGCAGTGAGTATGCCTCTGCCAATATTTATTGGCAGTCTCTTTGAAGTAAGTTTCTTTTCTTGATGCTTTAGCCTACATTAGGTTCATCATGGATTTGAAGGCTGCTTTTGTAATAACCAGCAAAACTACAAGTGACTTAGAGGATCAGCCTGTTAGTATGGCTTTCAGATAGATGAAATCAGTTGCACTGCCTGGTGTGCACAATGCTTCTGCTGTAGTAAAAGAGTGCTGAGCAAGTGCCGGGATGTTCTCAGACATCTGTTGATTTTTTACCATGAGTACATGTCACTTTTGTTGGCTGCATAAGGCAGTAGAGAAGGGTCAGTGTGTACTTCCTGACCACTTTGCCACCCCAGAGTGGGAAACAAAATACACCTGCATTCCTGACAAAGGAATCAAGCAAATGCCAGCCCTGTGCAATGTTTAGAATATTTTAGAGATGCCTAAGAATCTACTGATAAGTTTGTCCCCTGTGAGAGAGTGGGTGTGGTCTGTTGTGGCATAGTACAAACGGGTGTGGACATAATTCATAGCTCATGTGGGGACATTGATGGGCCAGCCATATTTGTTTCCCTGGCTTTTCTTCTCCTAATGTCTGTAATAGAGAGCAAATCTTTTTCAATAAGAAAAAGTATGGTGCTTTCTTGGTGAATGGCTTTCTGGCTTTGGTCTGGAGATAGAAGAGCGGGTAATTCTAGCAATGTTTATGTTTAAAAGCCATGGAGTCTTTTTAGCTTGAGGGTAAAAGAAGGCCTGCTTCTTGCATGCTACTTTTCTGTATGCTCTTGGAAGGACTCCCTTTAAAATGTTGTGTTCAGTGATAGCAGTCAGAGCATAGTAAAGGGAAATCTCAGTTTCTGCCTGGATAACATAGCTGAAGTAGCCTCTTTTATTTAGCTTGCAGAGAGTATTGATAATTCCAGTGTTTGAATTTTCTGGGTATTGCATGCATATTTGTGTCCCCTCTTGGGAGCAGATTCTTGCGGTTAAAGCAGCCCTTCAGATCTTGTTGGACTGCAGCTCCCATCAGTCCTAGCCCACATAGTTAATTGGTGAAGAATGCTGGGAGTGGCTGGCAGTTAAACAACGTGAGGTGTCTCAAATGTTGACCACTCCTGGGCTAGAACTATATTCCTGTTTGTGTGACTAGCAGACTCAGGTGTGGGGAGGCTGTTCTGGGAAGTAGATCTGGTTTGTGTTTTTTTCTGATGAACTGCTCAGATTATGACATGTGAAAGGCATGTGACACTTGATATTTGCCGTAGTTTTTTACTTGGAAATTTACCTTAGCTGACAGGTCCCCTTTGTTCTTTACAACCAAATAATCCTGGTTTGGTGTCTCTTCAGGGAGGATGGGGAGCTGGAAGAAGGGGAACTGGAAGATGATGGAGGTGAGGAGCCCTATGAGGCTTCAGAGTCACATGAAAAGAGCCGGAAGGAAAAAAACGAGAAACATCACAGTGATTCAGATGAAGAGAAGACTCACCGGAGAAAAAGAAAACGCCGGAAAGAGCGAGAGAAGGAGAAGCGAAGATCAAAAAAGAAACGGAAGTCCAAGCACAAGGTGAGTGAGGCTGAAGAATATCGGGCTCAGCTGCCTTTTTAGCCTCTCCTTTCGTGCTTGCTCAGCTCTGGGGGCAGAGGTTTGGCAAAACACAGGAAATGCCTAGCACAGGTTGTCTTCCTGCTTTAAGCCTCTTACAGTGCAGTCTTCAGTTTTTAGCTTTGGAGAGGGATCCAGATCAGCTCCATCCTTGCAGGCTCTGCAGCAGCCACACAGCCTTCTGTCTGCAGCCAGAAAGGAATGATGGGATGCCAAGAAACAATAAACACCTTCAAGCAATGGGCAGAACTCTCATGCCTTTCCAGTCAATGGCAATTACAGCATAACCGCAGCTCTGGACAGCCCCCTTCTTCCTCTCCCTCCTCACATACACACCCTGTCTGTCAAATGGAAGAGGGACCTGCCTTGCAGAAAAGATCTACACATACACAGATGTGCACACAGACTGTTCCCAGATCGTATGGTGGCCCACATGGTAGAACACCAACAAAGGATCTGCCCAGCTCACCCATTCCCTTCTTGCCCCCTCAGGATTTCAGTTCACAAACGAAGATTCACCCCCCTCAGGATTTCAGGGGCCAGCCATGCCACTGTAACTGATCCATATCCTTGTCTGTACACTCAGCCCATGGTTCATTTCTGTAATACACTGCATACACACACAAGAACAAGGAAGAAATCACCCAGCAAGCCCACAAAGCACTTCAAAGCAGACAGTTTTTATTGAAGGACATGAGTGTGGGCCCAAACACAGCTCACCAGTGCTGCAGCTATAGCCCCTCCAGATCTGTGTGGCTTAGCACTCCATTCCTGTTAGATGGATGAACTAGGAGGCAGCATATAGTGCCACAGCTGTTTGTGTTCAGATGGTCCCACCAAATACACCACTTCCCATTCTCTCTCCCTCTGCTGATGAACCTCCCTCCCTGCCCACATTATGGGAAATTCCCCTTCCTTCTTGTTCAGCTGTTGGAGGGCTTGGTGTGTTTTTCCAGATGTATCTAGCTGTCATTGATTTGCATAGTGTTCACATTAGTTACACCAAGTGTATAAGCATCTAGCTTTGGTACTTTGGGGGGCATGTTCCTCAGCAGGCAGAGCTTCAGATTTTCAGGCAAAGGAGATGACGCATCTCCTATTCAGCTCCTTCCCTTTTGGAAATAGGGAACAGTGTTTCTCCACACTTGTATTGTCTCTAAGTATAGTGATTCATCTGGGACAGGGGTGGATAAATTGGAGCCCAGCCTGGTTTTGCCCCTTTCAACCCCTTCAGACTACCCAGGCTGCACTTTTCCTTACCCAACCTCAGGCCATTAACATCACTGTTTAACATGATTTTTTTTCCTGTACTCCAGGGGCAGAAAATTGCCCCCAAAACTTTGGCACAGTTTCCTGCTGCAGCCAAGGAACTGAGGTTGGAGATATGTTTACAAGTGGCCATTTCTGACCATAGGACTGAAACCTTAGCAAGGACTTGAATGACACCTCCCCCGATCTGCTGTGCAAATGCAATCCTGCTTTTTGAAACTAGAATAGCAGAATTGTGCACCTGCATTTGAAGCAACCAGAAGCCATAGAGGTAGAGTTGGTGTTGAATTAGAAATAAACATGTTATAGCGTGATTAAGTGCAGGTAGAGACTAGAGGATACTTTTCTTGATTAAAACAGCTGGTTCTGATTCACGTATATGTGTGCCTTCAAGTCACCTGTGGACTCATGGTGGCCCCACAAATTTCATAGGGTTTTATTAGGCAAGGGATACTCAGAGGTGGTTTTGCCAGTTCCTTCTTCTGAAATATAGACTACAGCACCTGATAGACTCTAGTGATCTCCCATCCAAATACTAGCCAGGGCTGATCCTGCTTAGCTTCCAAGATCAGATGGGATCTGGTGACTTAAGTGTATTTAGGCAAGCTTCTGATTCACATATGCCTCTGGGAAAAAATGAACAGAAGAAATGACTAAGTTAAATCTTTGTTAGAAAAAACAAAATCTTTTGACTTGTAAAATTATGGAAGCTGGAGTGGTACATATTCTGAGATGCCAATAAGTGTCTCTGGGAACTGTCTGCTTTCTCCAGATTCGGAGATCTGAGAATTGCTAAATATATAGTTTGTAGTATATCAAGACAATATGGAATTCTCATCTGTCTAGAATAAGCCATACTGTAAGTAGGTATTAAAACTCATAGAAGTCAAGACACTCTTCCAATCAAAAGTCAGAATTATTTAAATAAAACCCAAGGTGAAGGCGTATGATAGTCTATAACAACTGAAAACTTCCTTGCAGCGCCATGCTTCCTCCAGTGATGACTTATCAGACTATAGTGACGACTCTGACTTCAGCCCAAGCGAAAAAGGGCACCGGAAGTACAGGGAGTACAGTCCTGTCTACTCCTCGGTAAGAACTTGATGCCACAAATACATTTGGGTATTGAAAGGGAATTGGGTTCACTGCCAGGCAATGTCCTGTTTGTGGAGAGCATACCCTCCCTATGGCCAGGCAGAGATCCTGCCTAGTAAGAACTGGAATGTAATTTGATGGATAGCAGCAGAAGAATGGAGAGTGGAAGCAGAGGCAGTGTTGTTTGGGTCTCTACCTTAGGGCTAAGTAGGTGGCAATGGACTCTGCCTAATTTTGATCCTGTAGTAAGGATGTTTGGGGAGGAAGTTGTCTTGCAGGATGTGCAAGGAAGGGATACCGTTTGTACTTTAGAAATACCTCTTCCTTCATGCATCCCAAGCCATTCATGCATTCATTCTTAACCATATATATGTTTGTCTCCAGTCCCACCAGCCATACTCGTCATCTCACAGTGCCCCCAAAAAGGGGTACTCTAAAATTGAAAGTAAGAACTACCCCATGTATGAGGATTATGAAAATGAAGGGTATTGTGACTACGAAGGTGAAGATGATGACGACATGGGGAAAGAAGACTTTGATGATTTTGCAAAGGAGCTGAACCAGTACAGACGGGCAAAGGAAGGGACACATAGGAGCCGAGGTATATTTCCCTTTCCTCTAGCCTTCATCCCAGGTCCATAGGACATCCAAGAGGCTGCTTGATGGTTATTTAGCAAGGAGGCTGAATGCGTTTCAGAAGAAGGATTTGTACTCTTGATACTATTGTTAAGCTTGTTCCTCAAACAAAAATCTATGCATGCTCCAAAGTTAACAGTTTTTGGTAATTCAGAGGAATTTGTCTTGGATTTTTATATGGACTTTGGCTGTTGACTTTTATTTTTGTTCTGAGGCAAAACAAAACAAAAACTTGAATGCAAACAGTCAGGAAAAGGAAGTAAGCTTGCTTTCCTTTTATCATCAGTGAGGGGTTGTGAGGTCTCTTGTCCATTGGTTTCCACATAGGTCTTCAAGAAAGCTCTGTGGATTCTTGGTTTGACCCATCTAAATTCCAACTGACATCCCTACTGGTTACCCCCCATTCTTAATTGACCAGCTTTGTCACAGCTGCTTTCATGTCCTCTTCTCTTTAACTTGGAGTGCTTAGTTTTAGGATTACACACTCTCTTTAGTAATTTTGCAGGAGCAGGGCAAGCACCGTTACTCTTTTACAGCAAAAATAACAAAGACCAACTCTGTGGTAGTTTACAATGCAAACAGGTTTTATTTGCCACATCCTTTCTGAAGTGGGCTGAAATCCACAGAAGCTTATTGGAAATAAAACTCTTTACGGTGCCATGAGTCTCTTTATTACAGTTTTTACTCTCTGTGTAGTTTTAGTTAGTTCATGGAGTCCAAATAGACTCTTGGAATATTTAGCTCTTGCATGACATTTTTACTGTCTTCAGTAGATAGAAAACTATGTAGAATGCTTTTATGCTTTTTCTTGCATAACAGAGAAACTTATTACAATGCTGCATGCAGTATTTAGTTATGCACTGGAGTCCAATCAGTCTTGTTTACATCAACAGGTGGTCGTGGCCGAGGCCGAGGCTACCGTGGACGTGGAAGAGGAGGAATGAGAGGACGGGGCATGAGTAGGGGCAGCCGTGGCAGGGGAAGAGGAGATCACCCTGATGATGAGGAAGATGAAATATTTGAAGAGGAAATGGAGGTGAGTTTGAAGGACATAAGCTCCTTGAAATTGGCCATCTCCTAATTGTGGTTGCCCAGTGCTGAGTCCTTTCTTCTGTTTTGGCTAACAGTACTGTGAAGGAGACGAGCCTATGGGTGAGGAAGAATATGATGACTATTCCAAAGAACTGAACCAGTATCGCAGAAGCAAAGAAGGCAGGGGGAGAGGTATGTGGGTTTGGGCTTTGCCAGGCCAAGACTCTGAAAGAGCCACTAACCAGCAAGCCAAGGGAACATTGTCTGCTTCTGAGTCTGTATTCTTGGCCTTTGTTGGGCCCAGGAATTTAGCAGCCTATGTTTATTTGAAGAGACTTTATGCCGCTAGGTCTCATTGAGGAAAATGTTCTCATTTCAGGTTTGGGTCGTGGCCGAGGTCGTGGTTCCAGGGGGCGAGGAGGCAAAGGGATGGGCCGGGGAAGAGGCCACCGTGGCAGAGGAGGAGGCATGGGCAAAGGAGGGGGAATGAATGAAGACGATGACTACTATGATGAGGACATGGGGGTGAGTGACAGAGCCCCTTGACCAGGCTCCTTCAGTCTTATATGCCTAACTCAGCAGGCAAAGAATTGGGCGGAGGGGAGAGAAATAGATGCTTCTTTTGCCTCTTTTTTCTTCCTTGAGATTGAGCAAGGGCTGATAGATTACAAGACTGACAAGACAGAGGAGCAACTGATAGGTGCCTTATCTAACCCATGAAGAGTTATGTGTCCATTTTTTTCATTGGATTGCCTTATCCCTGAAGAATAACGTTTGCATTCTAGAGGTGCTAACAGAGCTTACTTACCCTGTCTTTGGAAGCCTAAGTGGCATGAAGTCTCTTTCACCTGCTCCTTAGGCCAGTGTGCTGGCTGCAGCCTTTCCCGGACAGAGGCTGATCACAGTTAAAAAATGTGTGGTGACATAATGTTTAGATCATTGCCATACCTTTACTGGAGCCAATATTAAGACAATTCAGAAACTTCACTTAGCTCAGTATGCAGCAGCTCCTAACTGTGACCAATCAGAGGGTTTACATCTCACCACTTCTAAAATAACTGCATTGGCTCCCAGTCAGTTCAGGGTTGCAGATCTTAACTCTGAAATCCCTAAACAGTGAGAGTAAACAGTCAGTTTGTCCCATGTGAACCTTCCTGGCTACTTCAGAGGCTCTTCAGTGTATCCTCTCTGCAGTCTTAGGTGAGACAGGTGATGTTTGTTATTGGTTGCTCCAGCTTTGGAATGCAGGTCACAGGAGGTAGGATGAATAGCTTTTTACCAGCATGGACTGTTCAGCGTCTTCCATAGTAACTGGTTGCTTTTATTATTGCCATGACCTTCAGGTTTTGCTGTTACATTGTAGTTTTATAGATCATTTTGTTTTTAAATTTTGTAAACTGCTTTGGGAAGGTTTGACTGAGAAGTAATATATGAATAACCCGGATGAATGTTCTGATTCCCTTAGGATGGAGGCGGTGGGAATTATAGACGGAATGACCATGATAAATCTCACCAGCAATCAGATAAGAAAGGAAAAGTGATCTGCAAGTATTTTGTGGAGGGAAGATGCACTTGGGTAAGTGTTCAGTACAGTATTCATGTGATATTGTTATATGATGTTGCTAGATATGTAAAGTTTCTGGAATTTTGAAGCCATGAAAACATATACTTCCCTTTTATTTTCTGGAAGGAAACTGAAATTTTTGAGAAAAAGTGAAATATGTACAATACTTGCTTTCATATCAGACCATAACTTACTTTGTTACTTTAGTAACATAAAATGCTTCTTGTATAAGCTAGCATATAACATTTTACTGTTTGACATATTTATGAAATTTCAAAATATAAAAATGGTTAGCTTTCTACAAGTCAAACAGTGACTGTCTCCTGTCATAAAAAGAAAACGGCAAGCTGCTTTCCTTTTTGCCGCATAAGCAAAGATACATGCTACCTAAGTACGTGTATCTTAGTTTTGTTTCCTGAAAAGTGTAAAAAAATAAAACCAGAAACTATACATTTTGTAATAAAATAAGTTGTGTTATTTGGACGGAGACACTGTCATGCAATTAAGGACTAAGACCATATTTCAGCAGCGTTTAATTGATCATTAAAAATATTGAACTCATCAGTTGTGTATTATCACAAACAGTGAAGACTATACTCTCCTCCTCGCCCTGGTATGGCCATCTTATGCAACTGGCAGCACCACTAGCTACAGAAAAGCATCTTGAATTTCAGTCCTGCATATGGCTGCACAACCCAGAGGATTTATTCTCTAATCCTATAAACTGTCCTACTTAGAAATATTCATATATATAATTCCTCACAGTTTGAATGGTTAACAATCATTTCATTCATTCCAAAAATGAAAATATTTCATTTGTAATCTTTTCTGCATTCCACAGTTTCCAGTTTTTTCCATGGGAAAAATGAAAAAAAAATGTCCTAGAAATGTGGGAGGGTGTTGGGTTGTTCTGGATTTTCTGTGGCTTTAACATCTCCACATACAGTTGCTGAAATGCACACACACATACACACTGCCAGTGCTCCTGGTTTTGGTCTTGCTGGTGTCCTGCATTGGCTTGGGGGTGCAGAACTTGATTGCCATGGTGCCTGTGGAGCTCATGTGCCTGAATGGCATGAGGATGGCACTGAATAGAGGAAAGGCAAGCAGCTGAGAACAGTTCCTATGCCTTTTGTGTTCTGGAAAAGTTGGTGAATGAATGAATGAGGATGTATACTGCCAACAGCTGTCTAGCTGTTCTTTTAGGCTGCATGCTACAGCCTGGCTTAGTCCCTGTTGGTGGTTCCCTAAACAGCCCTAAAGAGCTGGTTGGCCAACATAGGCATGAAGGTAGTATTCATCCATCTCCTGCAGGGGTTTTGGTGAACCTCATTTACTGTCTGGGCTGACCTTTCCCTTAGCTCTAACCCTGCAGGAGGAAGGAGCACGCAGCTGGAAGGAAGGATTGGTTAGTATCCCTGCTGTGCAACCCATTGCCTCTCCCAATGTCCTGTGGCAGTTTTCCTGCATTTGGAGGTTTGTCACTGGAGGTGGGGTGAGGCAGGGAGGTGTTACTAGCTGTAATGGCAGAGGCTTTTTGAACTGAACTACCTTGTTCTCTGTGTATTACAAAGAGAGAGGTATACACACAGGTGTTGGGTTATCAGAAGTCCTGCTTTGATTTGCAGACTCCTCTTTTCTGTTTTTAAAATCAGAAGGCCAACCCACACTTGCTTATTTGTAACAGAAGCTCTGCCTGGCACCCCTAACTTCATGGCCCTAGGCTTTATGTTTCTTCTTCAGTATCTATATGTTCAAGGAGAATACTCAGACCAAAGGTCTTGACAAGTCAAGACAAGTCAATGAAACATATTGGCCCTTCTGACTTGGTTATTAGTTTGTTTGTGTAAAGTACCTTTTCACTGGGTTTTTAACTTATTTTTTTAATCAGTTAAATTATTTAGGTACTATTATTCAGGCCAGAGCCTGTCAGGTGATTTACATATCTTTAGAAAGCAATCAACACACAATAGACAGCAGCCAAAAAATGGTAAATTATACATCATTCCTCATAATCAGAGTTCAGACATGGGCAGTCTTTAACTTATCTAGGCAGGAAAATCATAATAGAGTAGCTCCCTAGCACACATCTTGAGGTGTACAAGATACAGTGTATGCCATGGCTGGCTGAAGACTCAGTTGAAATCCTGTCCTCTTTTGTGGCTGTGGGCAAGGAGACATAGCGGCCATTACTTCTGTTTCTCCACTAACTTCAGTGGAAGTGTTTTAATCCCCTTCATTTGCAGGCATAACATTACGCTGCTGCCAGGGCAGGTGCAATCTTGTGAGTGAGCTTAGGAGTCTGACTAAGCCCTCCTTCTCTCCTGTCATACCTCCAACTCTGTCCAGTTTTGCTCCTTGTGCCAGTTGTGTACCATGGGTGTCATAGTTGCACTAACACTAGCATGATTTGTCTTCTTGGCCTGTCCTGGCATGAAGGGCCTTAGTAGTGAACCCATCCTTAGCCCCTGGGAGGCATAGGTAAGGAGCAGGGTGGCACCATGAGATACTCCTCTGGGTGCAATAATTTCCAAACTAGCCTTCAGGTGAGGGTATTGCTCTCCTCTTTGATGGAGATAGAAGGTGGGAAGGAAAGAGGAGGGGAGTTCCTGACTCCTAGGAATGAACTGCTGAACTGCTCTTTGTGTGCAGGTGTGAAACTGTTATCACTTGAGACCTTTAAAAAAATCCTTGGATGGTGTTCCATTGCCTAACTAATCAGTCCCTTCTGCGTTTCTCCTTACAGGGGGAACACTGCAACTTCAGCCATGATATTGAGCTACCAAAGAAGCGGGAATTGTGCAAGTTTTACATCACTGGTTACTGTGCCAGAGCTGAGAATTGTCCTTACATGCATGATATCCTTTCTGGTTCCTTCTTTGCAGGACTTGGCTCTTAATTCCAGCATTTGTAGAGGAAAACTAATACTGCGGAGGGCATGGGGAGAAAAATCTGTGCTCTCAGTCTGCCTGTCATCACTTGGGGAAACCCAAATAGCTGGTTTTCATCTAAAAGTTTTGAGCAAGACATCTAACTGCTCAGAAATCAGTAAGGGTGGCCTTGATGTAACTTATAAATAAATAATTGCAGTAGGGGTGTTGGGATCTTTCTTACTGGAATATAGCCCTGAGTAGGCCATGAGTAGTGAGGGAGGAATAATAATAATAATAATAATTATTATTATTATTATTATTATTATTATTTATACCCCGCCCCTCTGTTAAAACAATCGGGGCGGCTTACAAAATTTAAAATACAATACAAATAAAATCCCTAAACACCCCCACTCCCACCCTCCCCCATAAAAAAATTAAACAAATATAAATTAAAAACAACTAATCTAAAATCACATTTAAAACTATAAATACAATAAAATATTGTATTTACACAAATACAATTACCACAAACAGAAAGTTGCCCTTGTGTTCTTTTTTATCGTTTGTGTTTTTGGCGTGATTTGCTTTCCTTAATGCCTGGCACGGGACTTCCCTTGTAAGTTGTTCCATACAACTGGGAATTGCATCAATGGTGATGACTGTATGTTTTCCCATGAACCGCTCACAGACGAGACACGGGAGCTGCTCGATAAGGTAAAGGGAATGAAGGTGCTGCTGCTTCCACCACCAAAATGGGTTTTTTTTGTGCCTGGCAGAGGCCGGCCTTGGCCAGCATGCCCACTAATAGGTACAGATGCTTCAGAATCTATGCAAAGTGTAGGAATGAGGAGTAAGGGGCATTGGTCACTGTTGAGATGCTGTCTCCGTCCCTCATTCATTGAACGTGTGTTTATTTTGCTCATCATTCAGATGTTAGCAGATGATGCTGAAGCAGGAGCAGAAGATGAGAAGGAAGTGGAGGAGCTCAAGAAACAAGGCATCAACCCTTTACCCAAACCACCTCCTGGTGTAGGACTTCTGCCCACTCCCCCTCGGCCACCAGGACCACCAGCTCCGACATCTCCCAATGGCCGGCCTATGGCCGGAGGCCCACCTGCTCCTCCACCCCCGCCTCCACCTCTTCCACCCCCAGGGCCCCCACAGATGCCGCCTCCACCCCATGAGCCCCTCTCACCTCAACAGCTGCAGCAGCAGCAGGACATGTATAAGAAGATCCCCTCGCTTTTTGAGATCGTTGTGAGGCCCACAGGGCAGCTGGCAGAGAAACTGGGTGTGAGGTATGTACCACTATCCCTCGAGATTGAGGGTTGCAATGGGACAATTTTTTGGTGGGAGAGAGAAAAGAGCATCTGCAGTGCAGGCAAAATGGGTTATCAGATTTATGTCCCTAGACAGAATAAGCCAAGGAGATTTTGGCCCAGGCTCTAAATTTTCCCCTCCCTTCCTCTTTACTCCCCACAGATTTTCTGTGCTACATTTCTTCACTTCCTGATGTATGGGAGAAAGTCATGTGCAACAGCAAGCCTGTTCTGTTTCTCCCTGCAGTGAAAAGGGCAAAAGGGACCCACTTCTTGATCAGAGAGGCTCTGTAATGCTGTTCCTGAGGGGATTTCCTGACACACTGCTGCATTTTTCCCCTTCCTTGTAGGCATCCAGGTCCATCTCCACCTCGGTTTCCTGGACCTGGGCATCCAGACATGCTTCCCGACATGCCCCCAGACATGCTTCCCGACATGTGCCCGGATATGTGTCCTGACATGCCAATGGGTCCAGGGATGAACCCTGGTCCTCCTATGGGTCCCGGGCCTCCAATGATGCCCTTTGGTCCTGAAGAAATGCCTCCTGGTCCACCAGCACCAGATTTCTATGACAACTTCTACCAGCATCCGGAAGGCTTAGAGATGGATCCAGGCCTGATGGGTAGTCCAGGCAAGTATCTTTTGTGGGTGGAGATGTAAAGATCTGCCTTCTTTCAATGACACATGTCATTTCTTCCCAGAAGACCTGGCTGGCTGAGTGCGCCAGCAGTTTTGGTGGGCTGTGCTAACAGCAACTGACTCTGAGGAGCCCATTGTTCTTAGAGGCTCTCCTCAGTCCTTCTGTTACCTCCTGTTGTTCTCACTGTCTGTTTCCTTGCTTCTTTCCCCCTTCCCCTTCCCCACAGCAGAGGGTTACGGGAACTATGAGGAAATGCATGAATTGCCAGGGGAGAATATCTTTCCTGACCCCACCCTCGAGCCTGATTCCTTTTGTGAAGGAGGAGGGGTCTCAAGACTACAGAAACCTCCCACCAATGTCCCCGACTTCCTCCCATCCACCCAGAGGGCTCTCTACATGCGTATCCACCACAAGCAGCAGGAGGAAGGGGAAAGAGCTCGCCGGCAAGCAGATGGTTGCAAGCAGGAACGGGACCATGAAGAAGGCAAGTGGTTGGGTGTGGGCCTTATTTCCCCTGGGCTTGTGTCTAGTGGTCAGAAAGCTTCAATATGCTCTAGCCATTAAGCCCATTGGTCTTCTTTCCTTCCTTCCTTCCTTCCTTGAAGTGCTCCTGAGCACTTCTGCCTGTTTCTGGAAGTATTGTGGTTTCCTTCAGCTCCAGCTAAGCAGAAGAGAACAAGCCTTCACCTATGTGAAGAGCTCATCAACTATTGTTCATGCTTGGTGCAGTTCTCATTGAGGCCACAAATCTGTGTGTACCAGTTCAAACTGTAAGGGTGGCGCTCACATGCCTGAATGCTCCTGTGCAGTCCTATTCCTGATCCTACACATGTAAGAGTGGGGAAGAAGGCCCCATTTGTCATCTCAAAAGTCCAGTTTATTTGTAAGACATGTTCTTTTTTCAGTGCACAGGATATTAAGATGAGGCAGAGAGAACAGGGAAGCATTATTAGCAGCTGTTCCTGAAGCTTTGTCAGATTTTGTGCCAGAGTTCCTTGCTTGGCTGATGATTTGAGTGGTGGGAGGGAGGGAGGTGAGGTTTAGCTTCCTTTTTACATTGTAAATTGCCCTAGAGGTTTCTGGAGAGGGCAGGAGGCTCTCCATTGAAGTAAGTAACCCCCATGTGATCAGTCTCTTTCAAATACTTCCTTGTTCTGTCAGCCCAGTGTTTGATGTAGTGGAGGTGGTGCATCAGTGCCATGGGCTCATGCTTATGTCCCTTGGTCTTCCAGGCGAAACTGGCAATTGGTATTCCAGTGATGAAGATGATGGCAGCATCAGTGTTAGCTCCATCTTGAAGACGTTGCGGCAGCAAAGTTCCAGCAGGCCCCATGAAGACACGCCTGGTAACACTGGTCCAGCCTTGGGCAGGAGTGACCCTCGACTACAAAAGGGTCAGCAGGCGGGAAGTGGCCGGCCAGCTGACCCTCGTCTTCTGCGCGATCCCAGGCTTTCTCGAAACCTGGAGTCTTCAGCTCCATGTGGTGCTGGCGACGCAGGGCCCACTGACCCTAGACTGGCCCGGCACATTCCTCCCCCTGCCACCAAACTAGACCCACTGCATTCCAGCCCCACCACTACTGTTCAGAAATCTATTCCAGAGGAAGAGGAGGGGGAAAGGGCCCTCAGGGACAAGCCAGTCACAATCCCCCTGGAGCCATTGCCCAATCATACCCTCAGGGACCCACGCTGCCAGTTGCAGCAGTTCAGCCACATCAAGAAAGATGTTGTCCTAATTATGCCCAATTTTGCCCGCATGGTCCTTTGGAGCCCCGAGGACCTCATCCCACTGCCTGTCCCCAAACAGGAGTTTGTCCCTGTCCCTGCCGCTCTCCAGTCCCTGCCAGCTCTTGACCCTCGTCTAAACCGGCCTCAGAATGCCAGCCTCTCTGACCCCAGACAACGAGGGGCATCAGCAGCTCCAGTGGAACCCTCAGCCAGCTCCAGCCTCCCAGACTTTGAGCTGCTCTCCAGGATACTGAAGACAGTCAACGCAGCGGGTGGCAGTCCCAGTCAGAGTGACAAGCCAAGTGATCCCCGGACACGGAAGACGCCGTCTGACCCCAGGCTCCTCAAAGCATCCGAGCAGGCATTGTCAGGGACCTCAAAGCCATCTGAAGCCAGCCCCCCAGCAACCAGTCCTGTTGCCAGCTCTGAGACGACGGCTGGCATAGCCCCCTATGACCCCCGTCTGCTGACTGCCGGAGGGCTAAGCAGGGGCACCAGCCAAAGCAGTGTCCTCAGCGGGATCAGTCTCTATGACCCCCGGACTCCTGGCTCAGGCAGCAAGGCTGCTGAGTCTGCTGGTGAAGGGAGTCCAGCTGTTAAGGGACCTGACAACAGCAACAAAGGCAGCAGAGGAAAGGAGCCTTTGTTTGTGCGTCGGTCAGCCCTGGATCAGTTGGAGGCGGAAAAGCCTAGCGCAGAACCTGCCACTGACAGGTACAACAGCTACAATCGGCCACGACCCAAGGCGGCGGCAGCCTCCTCCACTGCTGGTGCCACATCTGCCACCACAACTGCCTCAGAGACTGTCCCACAGCCTGGTGTCCACAACCTTCCTGTGCCACCCGTCTATGGCATGGTAAAGCAGGCCTCCAAGTCCGGGGCAGGCAGCCCGTTCGCAGGGAACAGCCCTGCCCAGGAGGGTGGTGAACTGCAGGACGCAGGCTCCTTGAAGGACGTTTTTAAAGGCTTTGACCCAACCGCCTCCCCATTCTGCCAGTAGTATTAAAAAAACTTGCACATGCAGCCTTGTGTCCAAGAGAAGCCACAGTGTTCGTAACTGTTTTTTATTCCATTAATGGTCCCCTTCATAATGTACCTTGTATATAGATTGTCTGGGTTCCGCTCAGTCCTGTAGCGTGTAACCTCCCAGCTGCATTGTAAACAAATAATCAGAGTATCTCGAGTAGTGCTAGCCAGTAATGTGTGATACCCCAAGAGTTCATCCGTGGACTTTTTTGAAATCATTCAGTGTCTTCAAATCTTTGAAAAACTGGGCCAGCTCGTCCCACCAGTCCCTTTAGCCTTTTCTTTGCACAGTGGGCCATGTCTGAACCCCACCTGCTTCTCCTTGTCAGGTATTACCTGTGAGATGATGGAGGAGAGACTGGTGGCAAAAAAAAAAAATGACCGTTCTTAACTGTAGCTTAAAGGGATGAAGCTGTCAGCCATGCTGATCTGTAGAATATATGTATCTTCATTTCTTAAATTGTAACAAAGTATGTGTATCATAGCCTTTTTTAAAAAAGCAAAAAAGCAACAACAAATCTAGTGCAGTGAAAATTACCATGGAGAAGTAACCATGTTGGATTATTTTTGTAACTGTATTGAATTTTGTTTGAAGTACCTGTTTTTCTGCCATTTCCTTGAAATTACTGGATTGTGACACAATCCAGCTGGGCTAGAACAGGGTGCTACAACTAGTTGGTGGGTGGCCTCTTGGGAGGGGGAAAAACCCTATGCGTTCTACCAAAACAAAGTTTGTAGTATTCAAATTAAATTATTAATATCCCTCAGATTTTGCTTGTATGTCTTCTACACTTCCTCTTAAAAGACAGGGACTGCCAGTGCACACGTTCTGCTTGCAGATTTATATTCCCAATAAAAAGCAGACAGTTCCACAGATCTTTTAGGGTGGTGGAACAGGATACTTACAGCATGTCACCTCAGAACATCCAGGCTAAGAAGCTCTTAGGATCTACTGTAGCTTTAAAAGTGGAACTGTTGCTAATGATGAATAGCCCTTTTGGTAGAGGTCAGAAGAGCAGCTGTAGAGGCCAGAAACAAAATACCAGAGACCCTGTGCCTCCCCTTGAATGAGTTCTTTAGGCGCTGTGTATACTTTATAGCCAACTCACCAAATCCCAGGCAGAACCTGGCTGTTTGGCAAGGTTTCTGTCTGCCCTTGCCACCTCGATAGCAACCCCCAGTCCTGCAGGGTGTAATTCTGGCCCTCAAAGTCTACTGTTTTGGAGCATCCTCTTCAAAAGAGGTATCC
Organism: Gambelia wislizenii; assembly: GCA_030847615.1. Taxonomy (NCBI): domain Eukaryota; kingdom Metazoa; phylum Chordata; class Lepidosauria; order Squamata; family Crotaphytidae; genus Gambelia; species Gambelia wislizenii. The sequence goes on from JAUMIR010000010.1 coordinate 31,770,115, forward strand.
TATTGTCTTTGTGTTAAAAGCACACTTGCCTTTATCCTGTGATCCTTCTTAGTAAGAAGTCCCCACTGCCTGTTGGGTCTGGTCCTTCTTATTCCTGGCAGGGGCTGCTTTTCTCATTTTCTTTTCTCTCTTCCTCTTGTGTTTATTTGTGTTTTCAAAGATCTTCAAGCAAGTGGCTGTGTTCATCCTGCAACTTTGGAGGAGGTGGTGTGAAAAAAGTATTCACAACAAGGGTGTTAACAGTTGTTTGAGAAATGTGTTTGCATTTTTTTAAAGCATGGAAAGACATGGGCTGCCACAGCTTGTCAGAATCAAGGCACTTGGCCACTTCTGCACAAGTCAGCTGTCAACTGTCCACTTAGGGGGTGTAGAAAAGGGTGCCAAGTGTTTGGAAGGGGGTCTTTCCCTCTACTTTGACTGATATGTCCTAAGCAACCACATGGTTGCTGAAGGAAGCAGCACACTTGGCAGTAGTATTCATCTTTCTCAAGACCTGGAACAGGCTGGCTTGCCCTAGAGGGCAGACACCAGTCTCATTAGTGGCAGTAGCTTTAAATATGTTGTGTTCTTTGGAGGCAGTGGGAGGTGGGGACTTCTCCAGTGATGAAGAAGGGCTGCTTCTTGTTAGCTATGTTAGAAGGGGGGGGGAGACTCATCTGACATATCTCACTAGGAAAAGGTATTTAGAATCTGAAAACAGCTTTCAGGAGTATGCATGACTTGGTGATGAGGTCGGGGTGGAGATAGGAATGAGGGTCAGGTTGAGATGGGCACAGTTGGTGCCCACTCTTAGCAGTGTTTGCTTAAAGAACAAGGGGTCAAAAGACTTCCTTGGTTTCCCCAAAGCAAGTGCCTTTGCAAATTCTCCTATTTCAGGCACATTAATTTAATTTAAATGTAGTTTCTTTCTTGCCTCAAGAGTGTTAAATCCACAGTATATGGCAAAAACTGTTTTAAGAACAGGAGGCAACTACAACCACAAACTGCTAACTACAAACTGAAATCCATTTTCCTTAAAGGAAAACCAAGATGGCCAGCTACCTACTCTACAATCTTGACAGAGGAGTTTGAACAGTTTCACTGTTGTGGCTCTGCGTGCACACACATTGATATCTGGGTATTGTAGTTCTGCAACAGGGGAAAAGATCTAGAACAGATTCCCCACAACTTCCCCCAAACTATCATTCCCAGGACTCTGGTGAAGCTATGACTCTTAAACTGGTGTAAAGTTTGTGAGTGTAACTTTAACTAGAGAGCTTCTTTGTGAAATAATGCTGTCTTGTGAGCTTGATTAGGTATAGATGCTCAGTGAAACGTGTATAATAAATCTGGTTTTTTTGTAAAACAAATATAAAATCACTTCGGTAGCCCACGAATAGCAAAAACTAAAACCTTTGCTAACTGATGAAACCAGTTGTCTGCCAGAGCTTTATAAAAATGCTATAAAATGTAAATATTGACAAGGGGTTTGTATATATTGTACTGGTATTTTTACAGTGAATTTTGGTTGCATGGCTCTGTTTACTTCCTTTTTTTATCACACATTTTGTCTTCCAACAATGTCATCCAAACTCAAATCTTCTCTATCATTGTACTGCTGACATTAAATGATGCAGTGATTTTAAGGGCTGCTGTCTCTCTGGCTCTGGTGTGGAATCACTTTGGATGCTCCCTCCTTCTGGGGGAGAGTTGTCAGCAGTCGTTACAGTTTTCAGCCCAGGAGTGTTTGGGCAAGAGTCAAAAGGCTGTCCATGGGATTGAAAGTCCTGAGAATATGAATTTGTCCTGCCATTAGTGATGGAGAACTCTTAAGAGGTTCCTGACACAGAGGAAGAAAGTGACATTTCTTGAGGAGGGGTGTCAGTCTCTCTCTTTTGAGGAACTTGGTGCTTTGCTGAATCCCTCCCAAGGGTCCAGTCCCTAGTTCTCTGCTCTGAGTTCACACTGCCAACCATTTAGCACACTTTTGGTATCTGATATGCTTGGCTCTGCACAATATGAGTGCTTCAGTCTATGACTTGGGGTTGACAGAGACCTGGAAACATCAGGTAAGCAGTAGGGGTGCAGGGGAAAAGCAAGAGACAGAAGGGTGAGAAATGCTGTCTAAGGCAGAGGAGACCACAAACTATGTGTGTGAAACATACCTTTAGAACAAAATTTCCGGAATGGGCAGGAGAGAGATGCTTTAAACAAGGGGTGGGCAACTGTGGAAGAGTAGGGGGTCACATTAGCCATCCAGGCAACCTTGCGGGGGCACATATCCTCTGCTATCTGTGGCCCTTAAATGCCCCTAGCCACCTCTAGGGATAACACAGTATTGAGTTTTGGGACATGGCCAAAGCTGTTTTAGGAAGTTTTCTCTTTTGGGGGAAAAATGCCTTTCCTGAGCCTAAAATGGCTTTGGGGGACCAAAGCATTGTGGAAATGCCCCCTCCCAGCCTCTAAAGCCATTTGAGGGCATTTGACCCCCATGGGGGGGTCACAAAAATGGCCCTGGGGCTACACTTTGCCCACCCCTGACACGTACACAGTGACTCAAATCTGCTTCTCTGCTTCTCCCCCAGTAAAGAGATGTGGAGCATAAAAAGATGGCTATTCTTCCATTTCCTGCTTCCCTTCCCATTCATCCTCACACCATCCTGCCCAACAAAACTGAGTCCAGGTCTGTGTGGGATGGCTCTCCCCATGGCACAGGTGGTGAAAATTTGGACAGGGCGATCATAATGACCTATACAGGTGGACTGCAGGTGCCCTACAGGTTGCTCACTGTTGCTCAAACCAAGTATTTCCTACTTTCTACTACTGGTCAGTGTGGTCATTGTGAAGTCAAAGGCTTTCATGGCCGGCATCCATAGGTTTTCCATGGGGTTTTTCCGGGCTGTGAGGCCACGTTCTGGAAAAGTTTATTCCTGATACTTCGCTTGCATCTGTGGCTGGCATCTTCAAAGAATGTTTGGGTAGGGGTGTGTGGGGTTTATATACCGTGAGTCCCTGACCATCAAATCTCTCTTCTCTTGGATTGCGGCCTTTAGGCAGTAAGCTAACATCTCACTTACATCCTAGCCCAGCACGCTTCTCTCTTATCTTGGTGAGTGATCAGGCTTCATCTTGTCTTTTTTTTTTTTTTTTTTTTTTTTTGGTAGGGGTGGGAGGCACCCATTTCTTATTTGCCTTCCTCCTTGTTTGTTGCCTCCTAAAAGCTACATGGGGGTTGGGGTGAATGACCTGCACTTGTGGAATAGTGAGGAAGTCCTCTGACCACAACGTCTGCCCAGAAAGTTGTTGCAGGACTGCTCTTTCCCGGGGAACTTTCAAGAACTGATGCAGCTGGGTCTGCCTGTTTGAGCAGCAACAATGCACTCTCATTTGAGGGTGATCTCATTAGCTTAATTGAGCCACGTGGCCACAGGGGGGGGTGTATGTGTGGTGTGTACACTGAGACAGTACTATAAATAGCCTTTGATCTGCTTATGGCAAGAAAAATGGGTCAGGAACATAAGGAAGCTTTAGTGCCTGGACTGATTAGCAGAGGTCATAGTCTTCCAGGTAATCTCTGTGCAGCGGCTTCGCAGAAACATGGGTGCACCCTGGCCTTGAGTCATAGGAAAAAAGTTGGCCCCAGCACTTCTGCAATGTTAGAATTCACAACAGCCCCCCAGCTGGTACTTACATTCTGGGCTTCAACAGATATGTCCCTCACTTGGGGCTTCTAGCGGTGGATTGGGGGGAATTAATATAAAATACAATTAGCATAAATATATTACCATTCAAATAAATTAATATAGCTGTGGATTTCTAATATTTTATATTTGTGTGGCAACTGGTGGCCCATTTGGTGACTCTCAAAACCCTCTGGAAACCCCTGAAGTCCCAAAACCCAGAACAATTGATGAAAAAAAGAGCCAAAACATGTGCAAAATCCCCATAAGCTAACAAAAGAAAAAAAAAAGTGGCACTTTGGCAACTCCCCTCACTCCCACCCACCAAACCCTGCAGAAATTGACCTTATTTTAGCTAGTTCCTGGAACTGGAAATTACACCGTGCTAAGAGCAGCCATGCACCCCAACCCAACAAGATGCCCCCCAAACCCCGATCTATATCCTGCTTTTTAAAAAATGTATTTTTAAAAGGGACAGCATAGTGTAGTGGTCTGAGTGTTTGGACTAGGACTCTGAGAGACCAAGTTTCGGATTCCTGCTCAGCCATAGAAACACACTGGGTGCCCATGGACAAGTCACACTCTCTGAACATTAGAGTAAAGCAGAGACAAACCTCCGCTGAATAAATCTCATCAATATAATTTATAGTAGTGTCTTTTTAAGTTGGAGTTGACCTGAAGGCACATAAAAACAGCAATGTTTTTCAAAGTTTCTCACAATCTCAGGGAAATCACAATAGAACCATAGTTAAAAGAAGTCACAAAGAAACAGCCTAAGTTACTCACTGTCTTCAGTACAAAAATATCTCCATATGCTCTATCTGCCTTTTAAAATCCCAAAGTGAGGAAAGGGAAACCTGGTACAATTGAGTTTTGCCTCTTGCTCTAGGCCAGTGGTTCTTAACCTGTAGTCTGGGGACCCCCCAGGGGTCCACAATTTCCTCACAGAGGGTCCAGGAAGGCTTGAAGGCTGCTTGGCCCACCTCCTCCCTGCAGTGGAGCGGCCACTTGACAGGAGCCAAGGCAAAGGTTGGCTGGCTGGCTGGCTGGTTGGCTTGGCCTGCGCATTGCCAATCTGCTCCAGCCACAAACTTGCATGGGATGTGTGGTGGGATTTTATCTGGGGGGAGGCAGTCTGCTTGGCTTCTATGGTTCTGGGTGGTGTCAAGATTGCAAATATGCTTCTATCCCAGGTCTCTAAATGTGCATTTGCAGCTCCTCCTGCCCCTCCCCCACACTCTTCCCCTTGGTAGCACAGTTAATATGTTTGCATCCTGCCCCTCTTTTCCTTGCTACAGATTGCTGAGATCCCCAACATTGCTTCTGAATTCTGGTGAAATTCCAAGATGTGTCTTGACATGAACTAATATTTGGTTGTGGATCTGTGCTAGATTGTGTGCATTAATCGAAAGCCTGTGTAGTGCAGTGCTTAAGAGTGCTGGACTCAGACTTGGGAGATCCAGGGTCACATCTCCAAGGAGCCATTAAATTATCTGGGTATCATTGGGGAGGTCACCAATGCTTTATCTACTTCAGCTTTATCTACTTTACAGGGCTGTTGTCAGGATAAAGTGGGATGCAAGAGAGCCATTCATACTGCCTTGATGGGCTGAGTGTAAGAGAAAAGTAACAAAACATTGTGGTCTAAATCCAAATGTTAGTCCTATATAGAGGGACTTCACATTTTCACTACTTGACCAAATTGGCCAAAACAAATTTTCAGATGCCAACAGAGACTTTACTCCCTCCACAAACCAAGATCTGAAGGAAACTGAAAAATCAGAAAGTCTGGTTTGCCTGTGTTCCTATAAGGAGATTCTTCATACCTCATAGATATATATATAACCTGTTTCCTGTAATAAGAAATATGGGGTCTTTGTGTGTGTGTTGGGTGCCTTCAAGTCATTTCCAACTTATGGCGACCCTAGGGAGAACCTATCATAGGGTTTTCTTGACAAAATGTGTTTAGAGCCCTGGTAGTGCAATGGTTAAATGCCAATACTGCAAGCCACTACATTATCAGTTCAGTCCCAGAGGCTCCAAGGTTGACTCAGCCTTCCATCCTTCCCTAGGTCAGCAAAATGAGTGCCCAACTTGTTGGGGGCAATTAGCTAAACACACTGTAAACTGCTTAGGGAGTGCTTTGGCATTGATAAGTGGTATAGAAATATCAATGCTATTGCTAGTTTGCCTTTGCTTTCCTGTGAGGCTGAGAGAGTGTGACTTGCCCAAGGGCACCCAGTGGGTTTCCATGTCTGAGTGGGGATTTGAACCCTGGACTCCAGAGTCATAGTCATAGAATAGAATCACAGAATCATAGAATCATAGAATTGCAGAGTTGGAAGAGACCATGAGGGCCATCCAGTCCAACTCCCTGCCATGCAGGAAATCACAATCAAAGCATCCCCGACAGATGGCCATCCAGCCTCTGTTTAAAGGCCTCCAAGGAAGGAGGCCCCACCACGCTCCGAGGGAGTGTGTTCCACTGCCGAACAGCTCTTACTGTCAAAAAGTTCCTCCTAATGTTCCAACTCTATGATTCTATATAGTCCAACCACTACACCCCACTGGGCCTTTATAGGCTCTTTAAAAGAAAGTTAATTGCAGCTGGTTCAAAGCCATTATTTTTCTTCAGTTGTGTTCATTTGGGCATTGGTTTCCAGATTCCTTTGGCATGGTTTAACATGGAAAATTTCTAAGGTGAAATTGGTCACAGTGCTGTGCAGGGACATAGGAAATCCAGGTTCAGATCCCTCATGATCCATGAAACTCAATGGGTGACCCTGGATTATCACCACCACATAAACCACCCACCAAGGTGGGTAGGTCACAGGGTTCAGTAGAAAGAAGCTTCAGTACTGAAAGTAAATATAAAAACAAAGGGGTCTTGCCTCTGAGGAGGGAGAGGGGAAGCTAACATCTACAGTCTAGCAATGCCTTCCTTAGGACCAAATAAAATGTGCCAAAATGTGCAAGCTTTGGCATTGTCTAGGGGATTGTCTAAATGTTGAAAATACTCCTCATTGAATTTGAGGAAAAGCCTACCTGTCTTAATGGGAATCCGCATTGTTATGCCATATTCGGAAGGAGGGGGGCCCAAAACAGCAAAAACTCCACAGGAAAAACCTTTGCAGCTTTTCCTATAGTTTTTGAAAAACAGCATTCCCCCTCGTTAGGACAGCGATTCAATAGGAATTGCTGTCTGAGAGTACAGGAAGCGCAACCCTGATTGGCTGGACAAGCACAGGGGTGGGGCTTGCTGACAGGGTAAGCGCCAACAGCCGCCATTTTTTTCGACTTTAGCGAGCGATCAGGGATTGCTGCTGCTACAGGGGCCAGGGAAGGGGCTCTCTTGTCCTCTCCTCCCTTCCCTGTCCCCCCTCATCGTCACCGCTGAGACCCGGGAAGGGAGGAGGGCACTCTCGTCTCAGCTGCCATCTTGGATGCGAAGCTTATGGGGGCTGCTGGGGGCAAAAACACCATTAAGGCAAGTCACAGCTGTTGCAACTTGCTATTATTGCGAGGCACTACTCCCCTCACTGTCATATAGGTGCGGCCTAGTACTCTTACTCAGGTTAGTTGGCATATTCAGTGGCAAAATGCAATGCAAATAAATGAGGTTGGGTGGGGGAGAAAATCAGAAAAATCCAAATGTTGGCATTATGTTGGGACCATGAAGTCTGCTTCATTTAATCTCAACCCCTCAGATAGAGATGTAGCTATGGGAGGTGGGGGGGGGGAGTGAAAGCACAGCCCCATATAAGAGTTCTGCCCCCCCCCATGAAATTGTTCTTCAGTCCCCAAATTTCTCCCATTGAGGGGAGGGGAGACATCAATGACGGTAAACACCTAGAACAATTACATTTGTTTTGTTTGCATTCCTTGGAAACTTGGCTGTGCCCTTTTCTTTTGCGTGGATATACAGTATATCTCAGTGCTTATGTACCTGAAGTTGTTGCAATGCTAGAACTGTGAAGATGGAAGGAAACTTTCATTTTGGAGGGATGGGGCCAACTCCCTCATTGTGACCTTCTCACATCCTGGGATGGAGTCCCCAAAGTGAGCCTCCATTTCTGAAAGCACCAGCCCAGGTGCTACAAATCCGAGTTCTGTGCCTCTTTGGCCTGGAATGGAAAACAGGCCACAGGTTTCATGACAATCTGATAGATCAGGAGGCCAGTGTCCTTTGAAAGATAACTTCCCGAAGGCAAAAGCCTTGCTTTTGAAATCACCTTGAAAGGATTACTTATTCCAATGCCAGGAATGTGAATATCCTTTTGCTTTCAGGTTTATTGGAATTTATTATCTTTATTATTATTATTATCTTTGTTTATAGTCTGCTTTTTTTCCAAGACAGCTCACAGTTTTAAAAACACACATTTAAAACATACAAAAAGTGCACATTAAAACAGAATTAAACCACTTTCATCCTTAAAACAACATCAAAATATTTAAAAGAATAAAATATACTTAAAAGTATTTAAAACTTTTTTAAAAAACATGATAAAAAGCTTTTAAACAGCCCCAACAAATAAATAAAACACAGCACCCTCAGCCTGTTCTTTATTGTTCTTTATGTTATTTACAGTATATTCTACCGTCTTCCAATATTCAAAACAAGTACAAGTGTTTTATAGTGTTAAAATACAATGGAAGCCATGCTCTGTGAGGAGCAGCTTAGGGAGCAGGGCATATTTAGTCTGGAGAAGAGAAGGTTAAGAAAGGACATGAAGGGCTGTCATACTGAGGATGGAGCAAGCTTGTTTTTTGTGGCTCCAGAGACTAGGACATGGAGCATTGGACTCAAACTACAGGAAAAGAGATTCTACCTAAACATTAGGAAGAACTTCCTGACAGTAAGAGCTGTTCGGGAAGTGGAATACAATGCCTCTTAGTGTGATGGAGTCTCCTTCTTTGGAGGTTTTTAAACAGAGGCTGGACGGCCATCTGTCGGGAATGCTTTGATTGTTTATACCTGCATGGTAGGGGGTTGGACTAGATGGCCCTTGTGGTCTCTTCCAACTCTTATGATTCTATGGAATAAATTATAACATTAAAGCACTATCGAAACAATTAAAAACACATTCATTTAAAGAATAGCACCTAGCCATTAAAAGCCCCTTTCCTCAGCATGCAGTCAGTTATCAAAATCTCACCTTGAATCTCAGCTCTAGTGCCTGGGAGCAACCATCAAGAAGGTCTTGTGTTGCCCTCACTAGACATGAGTCTGTGGAGGAGCTCAGAGCCCAGGCTTCTGTGGTTGAATACATTCTTCCAGAGAGCAGAGAGCCAAGTTCTAGATGGTCCATGAAGTGTGCATATGCTGGAATTTAAATCCCAGTGTCACTTTATAGCTAATGGGTTCCTAATTTGTTCCTCTTGGAGAACAGTCTTCCCCACCCTGGTCTTCAACTCCCATCATCTCTAGTCAGCATGGTTGTGCTGGCTGTGGATGATGGGCACTACTTCAACACACCTGGAGGCCACCAGATTGGGGAAATGAAAACTTCTTTCCCAACATGTTTTTAAAAGGAATTGACTGTGGGGGCTTTTAATGGTGTGCTGTTTAGGTGTGGTATTCTGCTTTTAATTGATCTATTTTAAATTCTAGGTATTTTTAATTGCATTTTAACCTCCAATCTCCTAGAGCCACACAGAACAAGTAGAGTGAATGTGTGTGTATGTATTTTGGCCAAAGTAGGGAGAGGTGGTGATGTTAGAAGCAGTCCCTTCTGCAAAACCTATTCTGCCAAAATTATGCCCTTGGTGTTAAAAAAAACCCCAATGAGCATGGCTTTGAATGTGGACTTGCTTTGCAGTGCTTTTTTTCATTCATGGTGATGATGCCGTTTTCTTGACTGCCGTTTTGTCTCAGGATCGTACTGGAAGATCCAGATTTCATCACAAGTTATGATTTTTTTAAAAAGTATTGGGTCCACCTCAAGTTGCTGCAGAATGTCACGTTGCTTGACTTTTAAACTTAGCATTTTCCTGACACACAACAGACAACACAGCTGCTTTAAACAACGACTGACAATTAACTGGATGGCCAAGACTGTTGATGTTTGTCATGCAGGTTCAAGGTCACCACTCCAGCCTCACTGATTTGTCTGAAAGGAAGAAACACAGTCTAGTTATTTAATAGACCTCGTATTTCAGAAGAAGGAACTGGCAAAACCACCGCTGAGGATTCCTTGCCCATGTAAAATTCATGGGGTCTCCATAAGTTGACAGGCAACTTGAAGGCGCACACACACACACACACACACATCTTGCCAAGAAAACCCCATGATAGGTTCACCTTAGGCTGGAAATGATTTGAAGGCACACAAAGTCCATGGGATGAGGGAGACTTAGGAGGGGTTGAGAACCACTGGTTTGTTCTTCAGGGAGACTGTTCAGACCTCCTTTTAGCACTCAAAGAAGCTGAACCCCATCTTATAACAGGTGGTAAATTATGCTTTGAGCATTTGCAGACACAGGTACCAAGTTGCAACTTTTATTTGTGCTGCAAAGAAGGATCCTCTTTGGAGAGGAGACTTGTGGCACAACCCTGCACTTGCAGATAAGCGCAGGCTGGGCTGGGCTGGGCTGGGCTGGGTGGAGGAAAGGCTTTTCTCTCTCTCTTCCTGGCCCCTCTGCGAGGGAGGGGACAAGGCAGACTAAGCTGAGCTTTGGCTTTGCGTCAGAGGCTGGCCCTGCTCCACCGGGGGCTTGAGCTGAGTGTTCCCACAAGCTCCTTCAGTGGAGTGCCGGCAAGGAAGCCACTGGGCAGCTGCAGGCAAGTTTGGTCCTGGGGTGGGGTGGGGGGTGGAGCAAAGAAGTAGGGGAGGGGGCAGCTGGGAAGATGGGGAGGCATTTTTAAGCACACCGTGTTTCCACAACAAAGTGGCACTTGGAGATTTTGCAAAGGGTGGGAGGGCGGGAGGGCAAGATAAACTTTGCTTAACTGGGCTAGTGTGGGAGACAGGATGGATGTGGAGTAGCAAAGGGTGACAGGGGCTGCTGGCCCCTAAAACTCCATTCCCAGTAGTCCCCTGTGATGAGATTTTGTTGAAGGGGGTTGGAAGGGGGCAGCAGCCACCCCATGGAGGATGTGGATGAATTCTGTGATCTTGCAGGTTTCATCTATAAGGACACTCTTTAGGCATGGATTATGGGGTGGGGGAGATCCAGCCAGAGTGTTGTGCATAGAGCACAACGAAAAGTGATGCCAGAAAAGGAGCAGATGGGTCCTGGAGCTCTTCTTACCACCTCACTCTGTGTGTGTGTGTCTGTGTCTCCTTTGGTGCATGTGGTGGCTTTAATCAGGTATGCCTGTGGGTATATTATTTGTATGTGGGGGTTTACTGCAGGCATGTTGCCAGCATCTTTCCCCACCTGTGTAAGCCCATGGATCAGCCATGCCCTGGTGTCTTTGTGGCAGTGTTTGTTCAGCTCAGGGAATGCGTGTTGAGTTCATGGTTTTGTGCAGGAGAAGCTTCCACTGAGGCTCAGTCCCCGTTGGAGAGCATGACCTTTCCCTCCAGGCCTGGACTAGGAGTTACATTTGTGATGGAGCCAACTTCCCCTCTGTAGGGAGGGTAGGTATGAGGAGAGGAGGATGCAGTAGCAGAAGCCTAAAAGTCAAAAGATCACACCCACGCACCTCTTTCAGGGCCATCTTGTCTTTCCTTTCTCCCTCCTCCTGCCAATGGTCTTGTTGGAGAGCATTACGCAACATGTCAGAGTGATGAAGGCCTCATCCAGACAACATGAGGATTTGTCAGGGAGCAGCTATTCAGGGAGCAAGAGCAGGAGAAGGGCAGAGGAAATGGGATAAGCCGCCTCTTACATAAGAGGAGCCTATCCTTTGCTCAGGGCTCCTGCCCCTCCTCTTCTTCCTCCAGCCAGGAGGCAGCAACTGTGAGAAGGCAAGGTCTGGAGCCCTGTCTGTCATAGGGAGGGAGGACTGGCAAGGGAGGAAGGAGCTAGCTGTGATTTCTGGTTGGGTCCCCATTGGTGTGGCCTGGCACTCCCTGTGTGGTCTCTTCCCTGCAGATGCTTGAGAGTTCATCTGGTTAGTCCATTTCAATTATTAACACAACAGAGGTAACCCTGGGCACTTGATGACTGGCAAAGGCACCTACCAGAGAAAGCATGGAGCTGTTACTGGGCACACCAAACCTCATCTCCTTTCTGCCAAGAGGGGTCTGCATGGGTAGAGTTTGGGTTCTTCTGCCTCACTGCACCGAGGAGTGCAATCGGCACATGCTTGCTTGCTTTGGTCCATTGTGAAATGGAAGGTGGTTCTTACTGCCCCTTCCTTTCTGCCTAGTCTCGCTCTTTTGACAGAAGTGTGCCTGGGCATTTTTGTCTACTTTGCATCATTCTTGTTTTAGTTGATCCTACCTATGAGGATGCCTCTAGAGGAGATTTCTTTGCAGTCTTCCCAGGTAAACGGATCTTTCTTAGAACCAACACCTGCATCACCTCATGAAGTGTGAGGATATAAGGACCTGCATACTGGGTCGTTTTGCCTTCTTTTTTAGTATGACTTGTTCCTGTCCCTTCTGCCTTAGCTCCCATCCCCAAGTGAAAATAGCAGATGAAAAAGTGAAATGCCATGACTGGGAGGTCCAAATGACCATTCCTGGGCAGACAAGAGCAGTTTATTTCCATCTGGAGGGAATGAAATGCCTGTGTTAGGTAGGCAGAGTAGAAATCATCATGTCTGAGTAATGATCAAATCAAATTGGTTCTTTATTTACATGAAGAAGCCTCCTAATTTGATCCAGACATATGTGCTAAAAGACAGTCATTCAATCTAGAGATTAATTACAAATTTAACATGCTGTCCCTTAGATTTTGTCATACTAGTATATGTAGCTAGTATGGGAGCCAGCATGGCATAGTGTCTGAGTGTTGGACTACAAGTCTGGATATCAGGGTGCAAATCCCTGCTCAGCCATGAAAACACAGTGGGTGACCTTGGGCAAGTCACACACTCTCAGCCTCAGAAAACCCCAGGCTAGGGTCACCTTAGGGATGCCCTAAGTAGGAAATGACTTGAAGGCACACAGCAACAATAACAAGCATAGCTGTTTCTTAAGAGAAACATGCTTGTTTACATTTTAAAATAAAATGAAATCTGATTAAATTTTTATAATCTGGGATTTTAAAAAAATAAATCTTGGGAGAGTATTATTTAAACTGTCAAATTAGGCAGGACGAGACTCCCCCTTTTTCTCACCTGCTGCCTCATCTGCTCTCAAACTGCATCCACCTACACCAATAGCTTGTTACGGACATTTGGCCTTCCTTTTCCAAGTTAGATTCCTTTAATATGGGGGCTGGGGGGGTCACAGGCAGGATGCAGAGTTGGGACACTCCACAATGGTCTCTTTCTATACCCTATTGCTGCTTTGGTCCCACCCCCACAACCATGTAACTGCTAATATACCTGAGGTTTGGTGTTATTGCCATCAGTGCACCTGAAGAAGTGGATCGATATCCCTGAAAGCTCATGTAAAAATGAATTACGTATTTAGTCTTAAAAGTAGTGCTAGATTCCTTCTTTTCCCCTTCCTTTTTTCCATTTGATCCTGAAACTGACTAACATGGCTATCTCTTTGAAAACTTCTTAATGCTTGACTTTTTCTTCTATTTTTTATATCTGTATTTTAATAAAAAAAATTTAAAAAAATAAAACTTCGTAATTGCTGTAATCTCCTGGTGGGGAGGTCCAGGGACCCAGTTAGCATGCCCAGTCTGAAGGGCCTCTGGGTCTAGGGGAGCACTCTAAGGGGGCTCTACACCAGCACCCCCTCAGCAGAAGTGGCTTTTCTAGTCTGAGTATCCTGGATCAGTACTTCTGCTAGGCTCCAGTTGCACCAGCAGACTCAAGCTGCCGCTTAGAATCATAGAGCTGGAAGGTACCACAAGGGCCATCTAGTTCAACCCCTGCCATGCGGGAATGCATAACTAAAGCACTCCTAAAAGGTGCTCATCCAACCTCTGTTTAAACACCTCCAAAGATGAAGAGTCCACCACTCTCTGAAGCAGTCTATTCCACTGTCAAACAGCAATTACAGATTTTTTTTAAAAAAAAGTTATTTCTAATGTTTAGATTTACACTTTTCTCATAATTTGAATCCATTAGCTCATGCCCTAGTCTCTGGAGCAGCAGAAAATAAGCTTGCTCAATCTTCTACATGAAGTTCCTTCAGATATTTAAAGATGACTATGATGTCACCCCTCAGTCTTTTCTTCTCCAGGCTAAACATACCCAGCTCCCTAAGTTGCTCCTCATAATACTTCTCCTCCTACATGTGAAAGCTAAGGCTGAGGGTAGGGTGACCAGGGAGACCTCTCCCTCCTTCCCTCTCTGGACTGGGGTGTTTGAACAATCAGCAATCAGCTGCCCCACAGTTAGTCCACTTGTGTCAGGGCTTAGCCTCATTATTGCCATGAGAAGCAGACTCAGTCCTGACCCTGCCTAGGGGCCCAGCTAATAGCCAAGGAGTCCTAGGGCATATGTGGGGTGATGGAGCTCCATCATTCCAGGCAGCTAGTTTCTCTCCAGCCTTGGTAGGAAGTGGGTCAGAGTTTGGAAGGAGCAGGATGCAGCTGGAGACCCCTGGGGAATGTCCACATACCAGAAGGAGCAGAGGAGGAGTTCATGTTCTGACAGTTCTTTGCACAAGCAGAGGGGCCTCTGGCGCTCTACTGGAAGCTCAGCAGAGGCCTGGGTCAGGCAAATGCTGTACACTGCTAAATAGTGTTATCTCTGGTTTCCTTTCCCAGGACAGTGTGGAATGCCCCTCAACAGCATCAGCTGAGTGGGGAAGGGCAGCATCAGGCAAGTACATTTTCTTGGGGAACCAGAAGGGAGCAGTTGACAGCTGTGAGAAGAGAATTTGCACACTACTGGCCAGGCAGTAGGGTTTTCCACTACTACCTTGCGCATAGCCAGTCCCTGACCTCCCCAAGCCAGAGGGGCATCCCAGGAGGAGATGCCAGCCAAGACGCCCATCTACCTGAAGACATCGACCCCCAAGCGGGGCCGGAAGCTGCGCCTGCGAGATGTCCTGTCAAGCGACATGATCAGCCCACCGCTGGGTGATTTCCGACACAGTGCTCACATTGGCTTGGATGGAGAAGGGGACATGTTCGGAGAGCTCTCCTTCCTGCAGGGCAAATATGATCTGTTGCCTCACCTGGGTCGCCACAGCAATTCCTCAGGGATGGACGAGTCGTTTGGCCGCTGTCCACCAGGGTCCAGTTACCGCACTCTGCTGAAGAGTGCCATCTCTTTGCCTGTGTTCAGCGGGCCCCAGGGCCAGGATCAGGCCCCACCCAAGCCGCCACGACTGCACCTTGAGGAGATGCCCAGTGGGGGGCAGCAGCGCTCCATGTCCATCAGCTGTGCAGAGGGCTGCTTCCACAGTGGCACTGAGGGCCTCTCCTTCTCAGCCATGGCACCTTATGACCCGCTGCCCTCTTCTGTCTCTTTTTCAACTCCCCCACCTGAGGGTTGTTTTGTGGGAGGAGGCAACAGCAGCAGGAACCACCACATGGACAGTCAGGAGCAACCCTACCCCTGCGGGACAGCCCTGCCTCGATCAGAATCCCTGCTGCATCTTGACCTTGACCTGGGTCCCTCCATTTTGGATGACGTTCTGCGCATCATGGAAGAGTACCAACAGCCTGCCCCCAAAGCCCTGTAGCTCACCTGCACATCCTCTCTGCCAGCCCCACTAAGAGTTCCAGGAGGTGGAAGGGGGCTGACCAGAGGCAGCCCCAAGGAAAATTGGCTGTGCTGGGTGAGGGGAGGTCTCCAAGCAGGCCCCAGAGGGAGAAGTGATGGCTATGGGTGCCACTCTCTGCCCCACCTCACCCTGGAATGGAAGTGGGGCCCCAATAATCCCTGCATGTTGCAGGTTATCTGCTGTTGCTTCTTGCGGTGTGGCATGTACCAGGGCCTACTTCAGAAAAGACAAGGACCCCTGTGGCTAATCAGGCTGGGGCAGAGAAAAGACAGGTTCTATCTCAACTAGCTTCCTGTTCCCAAACATTGCTCCCAGAAAGATGCCCCCCACAAGGCATGAAGTCTACAAGCAAGACATGAGGACCATCATCCCCTGGCCTGTACTGAGAAACATGGTGTGTCTGTGTAGAGGTTCCATCTCTAGCTATCTTGACCAGTGGCTAATTGCTGGAGGGCTTGGGTCATAAAGACATCTCAAGGGGTGGCTATATTTGCATTTTGTGCCTGGGTGAATTTCCCTAATTATGTGAAAATTCTGGCTCTTACCTTGCCAGAATCACCTGAATTTTACGGGATTACCCCTCCAAGTTTGAGTATTGTGAGTGGGCAAAAGAAATGTCTGTATTCACTCTATTGTGCATCATTTGATAAACGTTCTTCATTGTGTCTCTCCTTCTTTGCCCCCCCCTTTTTTTTCTTTTTTGGCAAGCTAATGTCTATGTTTTGCAACCTTTCATCTTGGGGAGTTGCTGCACACACACACACCCATCCTTTTGACTTCCCTTCTCTGCATATTTTCCAGCTCTACACTATCCTTTTGAAATGCAGCCTCTCAAAGTGTATACAGTATTCCAAGTGTGGCCAGGAAGTAGTAGCGTGGTACAACAACGGTATCCTATCAGTTTTCTTCAAGATGCTTTCCTTCAATATTCCTTTGCTAATGATCACCATATTGGAATCTGACTTTTTCACAGTAGCTATACACTGGATCAACATTTTCATCAAGCTCTTGACAACCCCTTTCTTCTAAATGAATGCCAGTTTAGACCTCACCACCACATAATACAAAATCAAAAGGGATCCTACTGGGGCTCAAAAGAAAAAGGGACACAGTTCTAAAACTCAAAATAGTTTGATGTTGTCACAGTAGTCTGGTGGAACTACTGGTCTTTCTCTAGTTGTGTATTGTAACCAAAATATCCCAAAGGCAACAGATCCCATCTGATCTTGGAAGTTAAGCAGGGTCAGACCTGCTTAGTACTTGGATGGGAAACCACCAACAAATACCCAGTGCTGTAGGCTGTTATTTCAGAGGAAGGAACTAGCAAAACCACCTCTGAGTATTTCTTGCCTAAGAAAACCCTATGAAATTCATGGGGTCACCATAAGTTGACAGGCAGCTTGAAAGCATGCACAAACATAGTTGTGTATTCCTTGCAATGAAATGAAGCTGTGTAGACACACACCAATTTTTGGGAGAATGAGGCAAATGGTGCTTTGATGTTTGGATATGCTGCCAGTGTTTTACCTCTGCTTCAGTTCAGTTTTATCTTGGGATGTTTCAGTGTCCCCTGCAGCCACCAGGAGGCAGCCTTTGGCCAGTAATTCCTCAAAAGGCAGTCCATTAACCTTTTCTGTGGCAGGCTGACTAGTTCCCTCCTTCCCATCCTGAGTTCAGGGCAGCTCAGGGAGAAGGGAGGCAGGAGCCTATAATATTGATCCCCTTCTTATCCTTTTTCCACTCAGCTCTTCAAAGGGTGGTTATTTCCCCCATTATGTCTAGTAACTGTAGTCAGCATCTGCAATCAGGGCAAGGGTGGAAATTATGTGGCTGCTTAGCTGGGTGTGTAGCAATTGGGGGTGGGTTCAAAATTAGGGCACTGCCCCCCCCAATAATATATTGTCTTCCCAAATGAAATTTTCCTTCAGTCCCCAAATTTCTGCCATTGCAAAGAACGAGACACTGAAAAACATTAAAACCCTGGAACTGTTTACATTTGCTGTGTTTGCATTCCCTTGGTAGCTGTTGTTGTTGTGTGCCTTCAAGTCGTTTCTCACTTATGGCGACTATATGGTGAACCTATCATGGAGTTTTCTGGGTAAGATTTCTTCAGAGGGAATTTGCCTTTGCCTTCCTCTGAGTTTGAGAGAGTGTGACTTGCCCAAGGTCACCCAGCGAGTTTCCATGGCCAAGCAGGGATTCGAACCCTGGTCTCCAGAGTCATAATCCAGCACTCAAATCATTGTACCACACTGGCTCTCTTGTTCAGTGCAGTGAAAAAAGTACTGAAAATCACATCTGTAGGCAGAAGTCAATGAGGAGACAAGCTCCACGTGCTATTGGATGGTCAACTGTTTATTCCCTTTTAACATCTGCTCTCCAGATGTTGCTAAACCACGCCTACCAGTAGCTCTACAATTCAGAGCTGCAGTTCATCAAGGCCTGGGGGGGGCATACAGTTTCCACTCTTCCCTTCCCCCCTAAAAAACAGCAAGTATGAAAAGTGGCAATTATTTTAGATTAATCTTGTGTGGCAGGTTGCCCAAGGAGAAGTTAGACCAGAGAGGGAGATGAGAAAAGCTGTGTCTGGTGAGTACAGTCGGCCCTCCATATCCACGGGTTCTGCATTCACGGATTCAACCAACCACGGCTCAAAAATATTCAGAGAGAGAAAACCCGAAAAAGCCAAACTTGCTGATTGCCATTTTATATAAGGGACACCATTTTACAACACCATGATATATAATGGGACTTGAGCATCCACGGATTTTGGTATCCATGGGGGGTCCTGAAACCAAACCCCAACAGATACCAAAGACCCACTTGGAAAACCTCTTCCAAGGTTGGTGTTAGGAACCTGCCCCCAAGGTGGTAACTTGCTTTGTAGTGGGGTGTAGAAGTGAAGCTCCCAAGGGAGGCTGGGAGATGGTCCTTTCCTGGACAGGAGGGAAGATCACCCAAGAGTGAGCCTGTGTCATGAGCAAGAGAATGTGGGGAAGGGAGGAGGTAGTAGTTGCATTCCTTTCTCCCTAAACCTGAAGGGCAGCAGCTTAACAGCTGAATCAAGTTTTTCAGTGCTGCTGCTCCTGTTGCTGTGATTGGGTTTATTAGGGGGTTTGTTGGAGGGATGACTCATCCCTCCAAGGTGTAAACAACAAACTTCTCTGCTGTTTGTCCAAGAAGGCTGAAGCCTACACTTCCCAGCTCCAAGCCTCACCCTGTTATCCTTTTGCTTTCTCTGAAAAATGTTCCTGCCCTTTCCAGCCTCACTGGGGTCTTGGCCAGCCCCTCCTGCTATTCTCAAGAACAAGCCATTCTGCAATGATGCTTTTCCCCCTCCCAAGCCCTCCTGTTGCGTGGGGGGCACACACACACACACACACGCACGCCCACACACACACACACACACACACACACACAACTTATTAACCCTCTTCCCCTGCCTCCACCATCCCTCCTGCACAGCTGGGGGGCACAGAGAGCTCAGGGCCCATCCCAACCTTATTCCCACTCTTTCAGCCTTTCTTTTCAATGCAAGGACTCCCAAGGGGCTCCTTGGGCTCTGGATCCATCCCTCCCTCTGCCCCTGCCCCTGCCTGGATAGACTGTGCTGGAGGGAATCAAAACACCCCCACGCACAGGCTCTCTCCATCTATCTTGTGCCTGTTCCCAAATAAGGGAATGAGCCAAGTTCCCATGAGAGACATCTGCTGGGTGCAGTCAGAGACAGGGTAGCGGCGGAGGAAGAAAGCTGCCCAAGGGGGAGGGTTTGTTTGATTGCCTATTAAGAAGGCACAAATGGAATGGTGGGGGGGGGAGCTGGTTTGAGTCCCATATCCAGTACAAAGGCTGACGTGGGGGGCAGAGAAGAAGTAGGGCTTCAGTTGCTTCCAGCAACTATAACATTTAACTATAACATATAATAACAGCAACTACCAACATTTCATAGATAAAAACTGCAACTTGTGTAGCCAGGCAATATAAGAGTGTGGTCAAAGGTTATTAATGAGGGAGAACACTCACTCTGGGAGAGGCTGCAGCAGTTTGCTTTTGCCTGAGCCTCCTGGGAAAAGCAAGGTTCTGCCCCCTCCTCTCAGCCGAGTTAATAGCATGCAAATTACTTCTGCAATTTGAACTTGGTTTGCAGCAATTGAGATAAGCTGAGAATAATGGGGGGGGGGACTGGGAGGGAAGGAGAAACTGGGACATTTTAAAAGCAGCTGAAAAAATGGGACAGTAGAAGATTAATCAGGACTGTCCCTGTCAGATCAGTAGGTAGCAGCTCTCTCTCCAGGTTTCCCACACCTATCCCCTCCCTGAATCCATGGGATAGAGGTTTGCAGCCTCTTCTAGACAGATGAGAGGTAAAGTACTTCAGCTGCCTGTGAGGGACAACATGAGAGCATTGTCCCCATAAGAATTCTGGCCCCCCATTAAATTTACTCTCCATCTCCAAATTTATAGCAGTGAAGTAACTGAGCATCCAAAGAAAATGGGGCTAGGTGAAGTTGCTGGGTGAACTCAAACACAGCAAATAGAAGAGTTCTACTGTGGATGACTTTCAGCATCTCCCTCTGCAATGCTAGAAATTCAGGGAAGCAGTTCCCTGGATTTCAACCGTGGCTGGTACAGGTTAGCTTGGCCAACAGAGACCTCATTGATGGGGAGAACAGACAATGCAAGGGTGGGAGGGAGTGGTGAGGATGAATGAATGACCCAGTGTGTGTGTCCCTGCTGAAGGCAGGCATCACAGTTAAAATGGCTGGAAAATAGCCACAAGTGGGTAGCAATTTTCAGTCTTTGCATCCATACCTTGCTTCCAACTCAGTACAGGGTACCAGATTGTCCAAGAAGGATTAAACCCCATCCTTTGGAAAAGGACCGTCTTGATTGATTTAAGGTAAAGGGAGGAGAGGAACCTAGCAACACTTTTAACTGGTCAATTTTAACATGACACATCATGGATTTTCATCTATTTCTGTTCAGATGCCCTGAGTAAAATAAATCAGTCTGAAAAGATGCTGCTAGATGCCTCCCCTGTCTTTCCTTTTGAAACAGACTGACACAACTTCATCTCATTGAAAATGGATTTTTAAAAAAACAGTTGTTAAACTTGGTATTTACAGTAAATGGTGGCAGGATCTGGGGATGCAGGTGAAAGACAGCAAACAGTTTGGTTCCCATGGCCTGGTGGGGCCCAAGCGAACAAGTCAGACCATAAAAGGCTCTCCTTCCTCTCTTTGCTGCTACTGGGGTTGTGAGAGCAACTGCTGATAACAAGAAGTCTGCTTGGATGGGCTTGAAGCCCAAGAGAGTCTGGGACCCAAAGCAACCCCTTGCCAATCCTGACACTGTACAAATGTGCCGATGCTGCTGGCCGGGACAGGGCTACTATGACTCCCAAGGGTACCAGAACTCCTTCCAAGCCACCAAGCACAACCACAGCCACTCCAGTGATAACTATTAAAAGAGGTTTGTTTGCACCAATGTGCCTTTGAGCTTCTCCCCAGCAGGAAAGACCCACACCAGGGTCAAAAGCATTGAGCAATGCCTCCCCTTCAATGCCTTTGAGCTACATCCCAATGGTGCTGGGGCGCCTGGAAGCTGCCTCCCTCCCTTTCCCAGAGGGCAAGGATGAAGCCACTTGAGTGCAGCTGCTGTTTATCCTTCGTTGTAAACAAGCACTGCTGAGAAGGGCTCTTCCAAAACCAGCTAGCCAGCCACTCCACCACCCACGCTCCATCAGGGCCCATGGCTGAGCTAAAGGGCAAAGCACTGTCTGGAACAGGACTCCAGGGCTTATGGTGCAAAATCCACTGCTATGGCTGCATCCAAGCTGGGCTTGTGGCCGGGACCTCACACAAAAACAGGGAAGGTTATGGAGTATTCAGCCATACAGGATTGGGGTGGCAGAGCTTGGGGGTCAAACACAGAGACAACAACCTTCTTGGGACTGGAGGAGCATACATCCAGCTTTCATTGCCTCTGCCATGCTGGAGACGGAAGTGGTATTGCCAGCTGGGCTGGACCTGTGGCCTTTCCTCTGCAGCCAAGCCTGGGAGGCTTAGTAGGGCAAAAAAGTCCTCCCCACACTGGAACTGCAGTCCAGAGGGCTGCTCCATGGACCCATCACACCTCAGGGGACCCTAGGTTTGTACACTGAACTGCCCAATCACCTTGGCTTTGAATGGTAGAAGATAACTCTGCTGTCACTATGGCCTTCATGGGAGCCTTCACTCTAATCCTGTTGCCTGCTAGTTATGACTTCCCATGCCCCTGGAAATGAGGTGGGGGCAGCCAAGGAGCTTTTGTTGAGAGCCCCATGCAGGCAAGTGGCAGGTATCCCTTTCCAACACACATGTTCATGTGCATGCACGCTTGCCATATTTGGCTGAGGTAGCAGCTCTGAGTCACAAGCAATAAAGACCAAGCACTTTATTACAGGAGAAACCCAAAGCAGAGGATATTGTTCACTATACAGATTTATACAACGTGGGAAGAGGTACATTTTTAAACTGCGGCTTCTGCAGCAGAAAAGGACCCTGTGATGCAGCTGCCCTGGCGCACGTCTGTAG
Organism: Gambelia wislizenii; assembly: GCA_030847615.1. Lineage (NCBI taxonomy): Eukaryota > Metazoa > Chordata > Lepidosauria > Squamata > Crotaphytidae > Gambelia > Gambelia wislizenii. Next base: position 31,792,099 of record JAUMIR010000010.1, read on the forward strand.
AGCTCAGCTCAGTTGGGGATTTGGCAGATTAGACAACGACGACACCACCCTCAGTGGCAGCATCACCACCACAGCCACGCACTGCCCCAGCAAGGAAGCCAGTCCATCCTGGCATTGGCTGTAGGGAGTAGTAACAAGCCCCTCCCTGATCGTGATCAGGCCTTTGCCTGGCCCACCAACTTCAGACCTTCTCCCGGATTTCAGTGCCTGGCTCCATGTCCCCCTGGCTGCTGGGGCTCGTCCGTCGAAGGACGTGTTCTGTCCGAAGGCCTCGCAGCTTCCCCAGCAGCTCCTGGATGAAATCCTGAAAAATGAAGGCAGTGGAGAAGGGGGTGAATTCTGCCTTCCTAGCTCCCATGGTGAGAATAATGTGAACAATGTGGGCAGCTGCCAAGCAACTTAGTTGAGGTGTGTGTGTCGATTCACCTTGGAGCCCATCCCTGTCCCTGTAAATGCCCCATTCCCAGCCATCAGCAACATCCCCTTCTGAAAGCTGCCAGGCCCAGCCCAAGCATCCCAGATGGAGGTTGGGGATGTTATCCCATACTTCCCAGCTAGCCAAAGGGCTCCCAGGTCAGACTCTGGCAAGGTGGAGTGGGATGGGCTGGAAGAGAGAATGACCAGAATTCTATCAGTGGCACACACATGCATATGTCTCCTTTTCAACAGAATACCAGGTACTATCCTTTAGCCTTTTGCACAATATTCCAAACTAGCTACCACCACAATTACCAAGTCCCAGGAAGGGCTGCCACTTACCAGTGGGGAGGGGAGAAACCACAGAAGAAATTCAACCATGCTCTGAGTGGAAGGAATAGGAGGGTACACTCCATCTGTGAGCAGACCCTCATTTCCTTCCCTGCAGAGCTGAGCTGAACTGGTTAATCAATACCTGAATTGCCTCCCTGCTCTCTCTCTTCCCCTAGTGTAAGCAGCAGCAGTGACCCTCAGGGGCCAGACAGATGCAAAAGCGTGTGTGGATGGAGTGCTAAGAGCTAGAGGATAGACCCTTGCATGCACACACCCCAAAAAAAGATGAAGAAGAGATGACTGGGGCAGACATGGAACTGTGCAGTCGGAACATTGCGCTGTGACTGCTTGATGTAGAATCGTGGTCAGTGGCAACAGAACCTGAAGCGGGAGCTGGCTTTCTCTGGAATGACCAGTTGGGATTGGAACTCCAAAAATGCTCCTTGGAGAGTACCCAGCCCAGAGAGAGGGGGAGTGCAGAGTCAGTGGTGTCTCAGGGAATGTGGGGGATTCTGGGAGGACCGCCAGGACTCATGCATGGAATAGCAGTTCTCCATACCCCACCTCACCCCTGTCGAGCTTTCCACAACTGTCAGACAGAAACTCTTCAGCAGCTAACAGTTCCCTCCTCCCATGCTTCCCATGAGGCCCAGAGAAAAGCTTGGAAGTTATTGTTGCTCAGAGAGCAAAGACACCCACCTCTGTGTTGTTGTGGCATGATTCCAAGATATCCTGGAAAGAGAGAAAAGGAAAAGATGGGAAAGAGCAGCAAACATGGTGCAGCAAAGAGTAGCACCCCCCCCCACCCCCACAAAGCACTTAGTACCCAAGGCCAGTCAAGTTGTCTGGAAAGTCTCCCAAGTGCTTCTCCACATGGAAGCAAAAAGTACACTTGTAATAAATTAAGAATTTGTTGCTCTTTCATGACACTCCAAATCAGCTGCCACCCTCTACTTTTTAATAGATTGGGCTGGGCAGAAAGGGAGAATTCCTTCCTTCTACTGGTTACCTTATGTTTTGTCCCTCAAATTGGCAGTGGCCCTGTTCCAGTTTAACCTCTGGCTTGGTCCCCAGTTTCACTGTGGTATCAGGCAGCCCTCTGAAAAGATGCTTCCCTAACACCTGAGCATCAGATCTCTTTCCCCTTTGATCCTTGGCCTGTTTTGAAAAATTGGAAGGTGGCTGGGCTTCCTTGATCTCTCCTTCAAACTGGTTTGAACTTAAGAGCCAAATGGAGCAAAATGGCAGGATGTCTATTTGTTCCATTTCCATTACTTGTTGTTATGTGCCATCAAATTGACTCCAACTTACTGCAATCCTATCCTAGAGTTTTCTTGGCAAGATTTATTTAAAGGAGGTTTGTCATTGTCTCCAGCTTAGGCTGAGAGCAAGTGACTTGCCCAAGGTCACCCAGTGGGTTTCAACGGCTGAGTGGAGATTCGAACCCTGCTCTCCCTGAGTCATAGTACAACCCTCACACTACTACACTCCGCTGGCTCTATTTCCATTGTTTGTCTATTAATACCCACGTGTACCCACTAATGGCTTTTAGACATTGTTCCTTTTACCTGGAATAATCTAGTGCCAGTTCTTCTATACTCAAGCACAGCTCCTTGGCTCACATGATGAGAACTAGGCAACTTGGAACACTGCTGGGCGCAGAATTCCCTGCATGCATGTGTGCCCTCTCCTTCTCAGCATGCTCCAGGCACTTACTCATTTTAATGTTACATCTTCCAATTGCCTCCAGATGATTTAATCTTTCCGTATGGATACAGAGATGATACCCACACCAACAGCTCACATCTTGCCCTTTAATCTCGGTTTCCTTCATCTTCTATTGGGCTGACTCAGCACCCACCCCCACTAAAGCAGGGGCATGTTGGACCCCTGCCTTGATATCTGGGGCCCTGCTTACACCAAAGCAGCTACCAACCTGCAACTTCTTAGCTCTCTCGCTGTCCGTGGCCATCTCCAGGAGGGCATCAATGTTCACCTCATCAGGCATCTCTGCTTCCTGCAACAGAAGCAAAAGGGTCTTTGGAACCAGGCTGCAAGGTAACAACTTCAACACAGACTTTCCCAGGACCAGCCACCTGGAATAAGTCAATTAACCACAGCTGACTTGTATCCATTTGTGCATTTCAGACACCTCTTAAGCAGACACTGGCTATTCCGCATTCATAAAATACACTCTAGGAAAGGGAAAGTCTGGAACTGTCAAATGTCAGACCACCTTCCAGCCTTAGGCTTCACCTCTGGTGTTTGGGGAGCAGGGAGAAGTCCCAATCAGCACATACTCTTTCTCTCTCTAATCAACATCTCAAAGATATAGGTGGCAGCTGTTCCTTCTCCTTCCATCCTTCAGAGTTCCAGATGGGAGTGATCCAAGACCAGCTGCTGCTCTCTTACCCAACAGCTCTTTTTCCTGGGAGAGAAGCTATGTTCCTTGCTTTGCAAACTCAGAGCCAATACATGAGGCTTTGCACGGGGGCCAAGGAGGCACACACAGGATCAGGAGCTAGGCCTCTACTTCTCCCATGGCACTCAAACCACAGCCTCACTAATAGACACAATTGGGCAGGAGAAAGTGGGCACAGCACCCCTGCCATCACTTGTACCATAGATCTGGGTTCAAGGCAGTGACCCAGCCTGGAGTCTGGCTTTGCTGCTAAAGAACTGGCCAGCCAGCCAAGTCTGCTTCCCTGGGGAAGGGCAGTCAGACTGGAAAAACTCTCCTTTCATGGAAGACTTGGAGAGAGGCACCTCTTTTATAGATAGGCAGATTCTCTCCATCTGTCCCTTCCCCGCCCTCTCATAGAAATCTTCTCTGGAAAGGAAGGGAACAGAAAACGCAGGCTGCCATAAAGTCAGGGAAGGGGGGGCAGCGCTTACCTCCCCATTAACCCTTTATCTGCAACCAGCCTAGTGACTAAACACAGGCGTATCTAGAGCCCACAAGAGGGGCAACTAACCCTGTTTACCACCTGTCCAGCTTCACAGCGGGCTTCATAGCTAAGCAGTTACTAACGAGAAAGAAAAGCAGATGATGGAGAGCACTTGGGTGAGCAGGGCCTGCCTTATCAGGGGCCACCAATACTCATGTTAACAGCATGATGTTACAACCAAGGTCTGCTAGGCCCAGGCATCATTGGAGGTTCATTTTATAACCCTCATCTACAACAAAGTGGTGCCTCATCCCAAGTACATGTGCTACATCAAAGCAACAGGAGCAAACTGCTCTTTATTCTTGTAGTCATGAAGATGTTATGATTTAAGTGAAGCCAAAATGTGAAACAAAGGTAGGAAATGGTTTTTGCTGTGGCATTAATTTTTTAAAAATCAGGCATTAAGAACAGTTACAAAGCATGGAATGAGGAGGCAGCAGGAACAGGAGAAAAACACTGATTGTATACTTCACAACCTGAGTGACACACAGGAGTCTAAATTCTGTTACTCCTGACTAGAGTAGACCTGCCTATCTATTGACTCATCATTCAATATAATAGGAAATGGTCCATCATCCGTATACAAAACAGTCCCCCCTTTCACTGCAGTGTTGTGCCACATGCTGGTGGCAAACAGGAGACAAAATCCCTCACTTCACAGTCTGCTTTGGGATAAGAGTCCAGCTGACCCATAACCAGTGGTATAATGGCAAGTCCCTATAGCAGCTCCCCCATGGAGAACCCAGAAGTGTAGTTATTGCATTCTCACAGTTTTCATCTCTGCAGTGAACAAGTTGTCGTTATTAAAGCCACCCCCAAATACTATGGATAGCTCATAACACATTAATGCTGAGGGTATCAATTTCCCTCTCTAGTTACTATGGAGACTCCAGCCAAATTCAGAAGGAAGAGAGGAGCCCAAGAAGAGTGGTGTTTGCAGATGATGTTATAGACCCTGATAATCAAAAAGTTCTGGGGCTTTGACTCCACAAACCCTGGCTCCACTATACCACTACTCATCACAGACCAGGTGAGTCTTATTCAACTACACCGTCCCTGCTTCCATGGTTCAAGGATACTAGAATCAGCCAGGTGTAGAGGATGCTGAATTACACCAAAGGGTGGGGAGGAGCCCCAGAGGAAAGCAGGCAGGCTGGGCAAGCAAGAGCCCCCAGGAATGGAGGGCTGCAGAATAAGGCTGTGGTGCAAGAACCACCATGAAAGCAAGGAGCTCTAGCAATGTGTGGCATGGGCAGTTATTTCTCCCCTGAATGTGCCAGGGACAGGCATTGTGCTGAAATGGCTTCATTCACCAGGGGCCAGCAAACACTCCAGAAACCACCACTTAGGGTAGTACTGCTCTAAGGCAGGGGCTGGAAGGGGAAAATAAACTGCAGGTCTTAATACAAAGTCAAAACTTCTCACTTGGGACTTTCCTGTTTAACCGGCAGCTCTTCTGCCTCCAGGAGGTGTGTGATGGCAAGAGGAAGGGGAGGGTCTTTCCCAGCAATATTTGGAATTTGGAATTTTTATTGGAATAAGACCATTCTACTAAAAAATACACCCGACCGCAAAAGGCCATAACAACAACGCAAAAATAATACTAATTGTTTTCCTCTTTTCTTACTAATACAAAAATAAATCTATCCTAACACTAATGTATTTTTCCCCTTAATCTAAACACACTATTATAACATTATATTTACACATTACAATTATACCCATTTGGTAATGAAAAAAAATCAATAAAAGATTAATTAAAAATAATATTACAAAATAATACAGAAATACAAAAATAATAATAAAAGGAGTATTGATTGAACTCAGGGCCTTCCTCTCCTCAGTTCACTTAGTACTAGCCATAGAGTACTTTGCCTGTCTTGGCCAGGTTTCAGCCAAGTCACCTAGATCGAGAAAAGGATTTAGCAAGATTAATGGGGTGATTTGACTGGAGGGGGGGGGGCAGCTATCTATCAGGCAGGGAGGGAGCAAGTATGGCATCTTTGCAAGACTGGAGCTGCCAGAATTATTGAAGTGGGGTTGTTAAAGGGAAGTAAGACTCAGTTTGATCCACCCCAGTTCTGCAACACAGCATGGAAAAAGAAGGTGGAGGCCTGGGGCAGGGGGAAAGAAGAGGACAGGATAGGCTCAGGGTACTCAGCTCCATCTCTAGGGCACCAGTCCCAGACAGTCACTGTAAAGATGTTTCCGGCTACTGCTAACAAGACCTTTCCTCTACCTCACATGAAATGAGTAATGAATAGTTGGGGAGGTGTGAGAGAGGGTCTTCTCAGTGGTGGCTCCCAAATGTTGTGCAACTCTCTTCTAAGGGAGAGGAGGCTGGTCCCTGCAACCCGGCAAACATCTTTTTGGTCCTCTGAGGATTTGCCAGTTGACTTTGCAAGAGGGGTTTTTAAAGGGGAATGTGCACAGTTTGTATCCATCTATTTAAAACTGTGTTTTAAAGTGAACTATACCACCTCCAGTCCCATTCTGGGGGAACACAAATCTAACAAACAAGCCAGCAGACAAATTAGAACCACTTTCAGAACAACGGCTAAACTCTTCAAGCGGAGCTAGACTCCAGCTCTCATACTCCCTAGACAGCATGGCCCCAGGGTCAGGCATGATGGGATTTGTAATCATCCAACCATACCTGGTTCCCAACCCTCCATCAGAGGATCCAGGGTGCATTCTGGGAGCCAGAACAAAGCATCTCCCCCTGTTGGCCTTGTCCCTCCCTCGTTTTCAGAGGCTAAAGCGGCCCTTCTTAGACGGAGCACACACACCCGACTGGATGGCCTCGTGGGTCTTATGCCCCCTCCCCTCGTAACGAGCCCCTTTGCCAAGCGTGTGGGGGGGGGTAGACCAAGAAGCCACTGCCACCAGGCGTTTCTCTCCCCCTCCCCACGCCTCTCCCCAGGCACCAGATGCGGCTCCCCAGCCGGGCAGATGGCAACCCCGGAGCCTCCTCCCTTGGGGCAGCCCCCGTAAAAGGGGCAGCAGCTGGGGCAGAAGGGGGGGAGGGAGGCTTTAAAAGGATTAACCCCTTGCCTGCCGAAAGCAAAAGAAGGAGCTGAGACAGGAGAGAGATAGGCACACAGATAGCTAACACACATCGGAAATTGCTTAACGCGGTGTAGATGTGTAAATAGCTATTGCTTAAAACAATTTGTAAGCCGCTCTGATAGCCTTAAGGCTGAAGAGCGGGGTATAAATAAATAAATAAATAAAAATAGGCGCCTGACCCTCCCATACAAGCAAAGGGGTTGGACCTCTCCAGCCACCAGAACCCGACTGGACGGAGCAAGAGGCTGCCTGTGGTCTGGGGGCTCCAGCCCCGGACGGGGACTCTGATACCCGGACCCCACCACCTTGATCTCCCCCTCCCGAGCCAGACCCAACCAACCGCTGTCGGGACTGTGGGTGGAAGGCAGGGTTTCTCAATCAGGGTTCCCTGGACCCCTAGGGTTCCACAAGAGGTTGCAAGGGGTTCCCTGAGATACTGAGATTGAAAACAATCAACATTTTTGGGGGAGTTGTAGATGTACAGTTGTCCCTTCATATTCGCTGGGGTTTGATTCCAGGACCATCCCCCCCCCCGCGGATACCAAAATCCGTAAATACGTAAAGTCCCATTATACGTAATGGCATAGCAAAATGATGTCCCCTATATAAGATGGCAAAATCAAGGTTTGCTTTTTGGATTATTATTTTTTTAAAGAATATTTTCATGCCATGAATACTTAAGTCCGTGGATACCAAATCCGTGGATATGGAGGGACCACTGTAACAATTTTTAGGCAGGGCTTCCCTGAGACCTGAAAATTGTTTCAAGGGTTCCACCAGGGTAAAAAGGTTGAGAAAAGCTGGCCGAAGGTGCGCTTCGTCGGGCCTTAAGGAGTGTGGTGGAGTCTCCTTCTTTGGAGGCTGGATGACCATCCGTCGGGAGGTGCTTGGATTGGGTATTCCTGCCTGGCAGAACGGGGTTGGACTAGATGACCCTTGGAGTCCCTTCCAACTCTTGGAGTCTATGCTTCGATGACCCAGGCCGCCACTCGACGGGGCGGACGGCATCTATTCTCCCCCTCCCCCTCCTCCTGCCCGGCCCACCTGCCCTCGGTAGAGCTCCTCCAAGCGGCCGTCGATCCACTTCTCGGTGTCGAGGCGCCTCTGCAGCTCCCGCCGGTCGTACTTGACGGTGACCCGCGCCTGCCGCCGCTGGATGCCCGGGCTGGGCGTCCGATCTGTGCGGGAGACTCCGGGAGACAAGCCCGCGGCGGGGCGCGCCGGGGAAGCCCGTCCCAGGCGCCTGCCCACCCGGTTGGCCGCCATGGCTCGTCCCTCTCCGACGCCAGACGGGGCCCTCGCCGGCAGCCCGGGCTTTATAGAGGCGAGGAGGGGCGAGGCAGGAGGAGCCCTCCCTCTTTCCTCCCCTCCCGCGGAGCGAAACTCGCGTGGTCCCCGTCGGGGCAGGCGGCTCTCGAGCGCCACCTGCTGGCCTGCCGCGCAGCAGCGAAAGCAAAGGCGGCGCCCCCTGTTGGCTGAGGGATCATCCACACTGCACAATTAGAGTGCTATGATTCCACTTACTGCCCTGGCTGTATCCTATGGGATCCTGGGGTTTGTAGTTTGGAGAGGCACTAGAACTCTCTGGCTGAGAATTCTAAATGCCCCTCCCTAAGATTTTCCTTGGGTTCTGTTCAGGCTATGAGGCCGTGTTCTGGAAGAGTTTATTAAGATGACAGTCACAGATGCAGGCGAAACATCAGAAGATGACAGTCACAGATGCAGGCAAAACCTCAGAAGATGCCAGCCACAGAGCAGGTGAAACGTCAGAAGATGCCAGCCACAGAGCAGGTGAAACGTCAGAAGATGCCAGCCACAGAGCAGGTGAAACGTCAGAAGATGCCAGCCACAGAGAAGGTAAAATGTCAGAAGATGCCAGCCACAGAGCAGGTGAAACGTCAGAAGATGCCAGCCACAGAGAAGGTAAAATGTCAGAAGATGCCAGCCACAGAGCAGGTGAAACGTCAGAAGATGCCAGCCACAGAACAGGTGAAATGTCAGAAGATGCCAGCCCACAGAGCAGGTGAAACGTCAGAAGATGCCAGCCACAGAAGCAGGTGAAGCATCAGAAGATGCCAGCCACAGAGCAGGTGAAACGTCAGAAGATGCCAGCCACAGAGCAGGTGAAACGTCAGAAGATGCCAGCCACAGAGAAGGTAAAATGTCAGAAGATGCCAGCCACAGAGCAGGTGAAACGTCAGAAGATGCCAGCCACAGAGCAGGTGAAATGTCAGAAGATGCCAGCCCACAGAGCAGGTGAAACATCAGAAGATGCCAGCCACAGAAGCAGGTGAAGCATCAGAAGATGCCAGCCACAGAGCAGGTGAAACGTCAGAAGATGCCAGCCACAGAGCAGGTGAAACGTCAGAAGATGCCAGCCACAGAGAAGGTAAAATGTCAGAAGATGCCAGCCACAGAGCAGGTGAAACGTCAGAAGATGCCAGCCACAGAGCAGGTGAAACGTCAGAAGATGCCAGCCACAGAGCAGGTGAAATGTCAGAAGATGCCAGCCCACAGAGCAGGTGAAACATCAGAAGATGCCAGCCACAGAAGCAGGTGAAACTTCAGAAGATGCCAGCCACAGAGCAGGTGAAACGTCAGAAGATGCCAGCCACAGAGCAGGTGAAACGTCAGAAGATGCCAGCCACAGAGCAGGTGAAACGTCAGAAGATGCCAGCCACAGAGCAGGTGAAACGTCAGAAGATGCCAGCCACAGAGCAGGTGAAACGTCAGAAGATGCCAGCCACAGTGCAGGTGAAATTTATATAGAGGAAAGTGGCTAACATATAAAATTATCTTAAAAAGAAAAGGGGAGAAATATGAAATAAAAACACAAGAAGAACTCAAAGAAGAAGGATACCCATGTCATTGGTTCCCGCATAGACAGCTTTTGGAAAGATTTAAATTTGATATCAAGTTGGAAGGAATTGAATTAGAGGAAACAGAGTTTGAGAAAATCATAAACGGAGACAAGCAAAAATTAGTCTCAAAAATTTATAAATTACAACTAAAACTTAATTTGGAGTCAGAAGGAATTAAAAGTTATATGATCAAATGGGCACAGCAAATAGGGCATGAAATAAAGATAGAAGAGTGGGAGAAGGTATGGGTCAAGAACATTCAGTTTACAAGAAGTTATGCCCTCAAAGAAATTTTTTATAAAATGATTAACATGTGTTATTTGACTCCAGAGAAACTATCAAAGATTTATAAAAAAATTATCAAACATTTGTTGGAAATGTGGAAAAGCAAAAGGAACGTTTATCCACATTTGGTGGAACTGTAAGAAATCAAGGAAGTTTTGAAAGACGATACATAATTTGGTTATGCAAGTTTTTAAAATAGATATTCCTCTTAATCCAGAACTTTATTTACTAAATATGTTACATAAGCTACACCCAACCATTCAGAAGAAATATGGTAACATTCTATTGTATGCAGTAACACCTGCAAGGTTGTTATTTGCTAAACTGTGGAAAGAAGAAGATATACCATCAACAAAAGATTTGGTCGAGAAAATATTAGAATTTTATGAAATGGAGAGACTTTCAATTATTCTAGATGATAAGAGGACTTGGAGAGATCTAGAAGTATGGCAGGATATAATTAATTTAAAGAATGAAAGAAATAGGAAATTAAGGAATGATAATATATAATGGAAGAAGGTTAAACAGAGGAGATAGCATATGTATATATGTGTGTGTGTGTGTGTGTGTGTGTGTATAAATAAAAGAGGGCAATAAAGGGTTGCTAATATATAATATGACCAGGAGTAAGGAAAATGAAGGAAGTCAGAATGTAGTGTCATGATTATGTTTTTTGTTTTTAAAGAAGAAAAATTTGTGTGTCACTTTCTTTTTATTGTCTGTCTGTTAGTTCATTAGTTATATTGATAATATGTAGGTTTGTGAAGAAGGTTTGTTTGTTTAAATGTTGTCTTATATGTATTATTTGTATTATTGTGTTATTTGTATTATATGTTGTATCACTTTATGTTTTTAATTTGAATAAAGATAATAAATAAAAACTGTCCAAAGATGCCAGCCACAGAAGCAGGTGAAACTTCAGAAGATGACAACCACAGATGCAGGCGAAACGTCAGAAGATGCCAGCCACAGAAGCAGGTGAAACATCAGAAGATGCCAGCCACAGAGCAGGTGAAACATCAGAAGATGCCAGCCACAGAAGCAGGTGAAACTTCAGAAGATGCCAGCCACAGAAGCAGGTGAAAGATGTCAACCACAGATGCAGGCGAAACGTCAGAAGATGCCAGCCACAGAAGCAGGTGAAACATCAGAAGATGCCAGCCACAGAGCAGGTGAAACATCAGAAGATGCCAGCCACAGAAGCAGGTGAAACTTCAGAAGATGCCAGCCACAGAAGCAGGTGAAACTTCAGAAGATGCCAGCCACAGAAGCAGGTGAAACTTCAGAAGATGACAACCACAGATGCAGGCGAAACGTCAGAAGATGCCAGCCACAGAAAAAGGCGAAACGTCAGAAGATGCCAGCCACAGAAGCAGGTGAAACATCAGAAGATGCCAGCCACAGAGCAGGTGAAACATCAGAAGATGCCAGCCACAGAAGCAGGTGAAACTTCAGAAGATGTCAACCACAGATGCAGGCGAAACGTCAGAAGATGCCAGCCACAGAAAAAGGCGAAACGTCAGAAGATGCCAGCCACAGAAGCAGGTGAAACATCAGAAGATGCCAGCCACAGAAGCAGGCGAAACATCAGAAGATGACAGCCACAGATGCAGGCAAAACGTCAAAAGATGCCAGCCACAGAAAAAGGCGAAACATCAGAAGATGCCAGCCACAGAGCAGGTGAAACATCAGAAGATGCCAGCCACAGATGCAGGCAAAATGTCAGAAGATGCCAGCCACAGAAGCAGGTGAAACATCAGAAGATGCCAGCCACAGAAGCAGGCGAAACATCAGAAGATGACAGCCACAGATGCAGGCGAAACGTCAGAAGATGCCAGCCACAGAGCAGGTGAAACATCAGAAGATGCCAGCCACAGAGCAGGTGAAACATCAGAAGATGCCAGCCACAGATGCAGGCAAAACGTCAGAAGATGCCAGCCACAGAAGCAGGCAAAACTTCAGAAGATGCCAGCCACAGAAAAAGCCGAAATGTCAGGAGATGCCAGCCACAGAGCAGGTGAAACATCAGAAGATGCCAGCCACAGATGCAGAAATAAACTATTCCAGAACACGGCTTCACAGCCCGGAAAGAACCCAAGGAAAATCTAAGGATGCCGGCCGTGATAGCCTTCGGCCCCTCCCTAAACTTCTAGTCCCAGGATTCCACTGGACGGAACCATGGCAGTTAAAGCAGAATAATAGCATGATAACTATAGATTTTCCTTGGTTTTTTTTTCCAGGCTGTGAGGCCGTGTTCTGGAAGAGTTTACTTCTGACGTTTTGCCTGCATCTGTGGCTGGCATCCTCAGAGAATGGTTGGGTAGGAGTGTGGGAGGGGTTTATATACTGTGAACCCCTGTTGGGGAGGGTATATAAATTTGTATATTTGAATTGCTAGTTGCATATCTCCATCCAGGAAGGGAGGCAGCCAGTGTGACACCCCTGATCTGCCCACAAGGGCCTCTGCGGAGCCCTGGAATCCAGCCTCGTCTCCTCCTCACCTAACCAAATTTCAAAGTGGGAACCCCCACAAGCAAGGACGTGAAGACCAGAACTTTCCCTGGCTGAATAGACTTCACAAGTAGACTGCCCTTGAAACTGGAGGTTCCACTGAACAGCCAGTGGCCACTGATTGCCCCCCTTCTCCACGAATTTTGTCAAACCCGTCCTGAAAGCTCTGCAAAAGCATGGCTGTCTGCTCATTTTGTGTGTGAGGTTACTCATTTCCACCAACTTAATTCTATTGGACTCGACTGTCCCTCGCCGCCATCATTGTTTTCATGAGCAATGGGTCACTCTTCCATGGCAGGTGTCACAAGATTCTTTGTGAAGTTTTTCCTGGAACAGATGACCATGGTCCTGTCCCTCGAAAGGGGTTAAAGGTTGCTACTGAATAAAAAGCTAAGGAGTGCTCCTCCCACCAGCACCCATCCTTCCTGGAGGGAAGGAGCAGAGGTTATTTCTTGACCCCATGCCCTCGCCTGGATGTAAAGAAAATATTAGCAAGTTTTTCCCGTCTTCTATGAGAAAGGATGATGTCTCAGTGCCTCAAGACATCCTGCTCAAGAAACCGTCAACTACTCTCAGATTTTTTTCTTGCTACACAAAACATTGTATTTTGCATGACAGACAATGGTTTTTGCTATTATATTTTTGCATGAAATAGGTGTTTGTGCAAACAGACATTTCACTGGAAGTTGCCAAATGTGAGAAACCACCCCAAAATGTTCCAAAACAATCACAGTCTTGCCAGCAGAGAGGAAGACATGGGCAAGAATGAAAGAAGCAAAGCTTTACATTGCTGGATGAAAAGGAACCCAGCCAGCACCAATCCTGCTCTCCTGGGATATTTTAAGGGAAATATAAACTGCTCAGAGACAGGATCAAGGTGTATAAAACTATGCATTGTGTGGAGAAGGTAGACAGGTAGGGGCTTTTTTCCTGCCTCCTTCATAATACAGCGATCTCCCACCCAAGTATTAAACCAGGGCTGGCCCCGCTTACCTTCCAAGATCAGATAGGATCAGGTGCCCTTAGGGTATTTAGGCCTCATTCAAATGTTTAGCCCTCTTCAACTGAAATTTGGGTGGACAATCAGGTATCCACCCAGAAAGCCTCTAGATGAAAAGCAAAGCTGGAAGGGGAGAAAGGGAAGATGTAGGTGTTGGTTGGGGGAAGATAAAGGGAGAACCCCCACACACACCAGACTACTTTGGCTGCCCTCCCCCCATTTGGCTCACACATCCCTCCCACATCTCTGCAAAAATGCAAAACAAGCAGCTGGGAAGGAAGGAAGGAAATCACATTTCCTCTGCTGGTTCCCCTTGTTCCAGCAAACGTGACACCCCAGGAGGGCTGGATTCCCTCCAGGGGGAATAGAGAGTGAAAGTTATTCTCCCCTATCTCCTCGCACATTTGGGGCCAGGGAAGCAGAGCCTGCTAGACACCTAGTAGGTCCAGAGGGCCGCTGCTTTGGGGAGGGGGGAAGCTCCCACACTATAGGCAGTGGGTCCAGACAGACCCCTGGAGGTCATCTATAGGGTGAAAATACCCCTCACAGAATTCTCCTGGAATACAAGTTGTCTTAATGGGATCCCACATTGTCTCCTTGTATTGTGAAGGAGGGGGGCCAAAAAGAGGAAAAACTACGCAAGAAAAGCATTCACCACTTTTCCTGACTTTTTAAAAAAAGTTTTAGTGGTATGTGCAATTTTGCTTGTTAAGACAAGCGATTCATGTTGAATCATGTTGAGTCTACCTGTGAATTCCGTTCAGCCAGGGAATCGCCGTACAAGACAAAGCGAAAACCTGATTGGCTGGACGAATACAGGGGGCGGGGCTTGGTTACAGTGCCAGCACCCGCTGCCACCATGTTGGACTTTCGCCCTAGTGAGTGATCACTAAGGCAATAAAATGGGGATTTGTGCTATCTTTTTCTCTCTGTGTGTTTTTTTGGAAAGGTGGAATATCACCATAGAAATAGGTTTTTTTTAAAAAAAAAAAAGTTTGGTGGTAGCAGATTTAACAACTTGAGAAATTCATTCACAGCCACCATCTTGGTTATAGGCATGCAAAGTTTCTATATATATATATTTTCCCCCTTCATGTAGACAAGACCTGCGTAACATCAAAACAACAGAAGCAAACTCCACTTTATTGTTGTAGCCATGAATGTTAGTATTTAAATAAATTTAACATGTGGAATTGCACATGCTCAGAGATATTATTATTATTATTATTATCAACAACAACAACAGCCTTAAGAATGGTTTTGCTTTCTCAAAAAAAATCACATTGGGAATATAGAAGTAGTGTAAAATGTGGAATGGCAGGAGTGGGGGAGCCAGCATGATGTAATGGTTTGAGTGTTGGATTACAACTCTGGAGACCAGGGTTCAAATCCTGCTCAGCCATGGAAACCCACTGGGTGATCTTAGGCAAGTCACATTCTCTCAGCCTCAGAGGCAGGCTAAGGCAAACCTCCTCTGAACCAATCTTGCCAAGAAATCCCCATCATAGGCTCAATTTAGAGTCACCATAAGTCAGAGAGTTGAAGACACAACAACAACGAGAAAAGAGAGAATTGTTAGATGTGTGGTTTACAAAGGAAGGGAGACCACATGGCTGTCTAAAAGGAGGCTTCCTGAGACCATGACATCCAAGGTCTAAAATTATCAAGTTGCACCACTGAATCCTGCCCTGGGAACCAGCACAGCAAAACTGACAGTGCAGGATATGAAGAGTCATTTGGAATTTCCTGCAGATTTGGGCATCTGCCCAATTCCCACCCATTTAAGCTATGGCTTTAGCTCATGGTGAGGAAAGTGCCGCCCACAAGGATGCATTTGCACCCGATTCCTCCAGGTTGCTCTTCTTCTGGCAAAACCAAACCAAAAGAGAGTGAATTTCCTTTACCAGAAGCCTACAAACATGCAATGTGGTTTCACCTTTTAAACTGGTCACAGCCCTGTCCTCCTGCACTATTTAAATTTTTAAAATTTCCTTCTTTTCAGAATAAGAAGTGGACTGGGGGGGGGTGTTGGCTAAACTTGCAGTATTTTTATAGAGATTTCCTCATGTTCATTGCTTCCCTCAGTATAAGAATACAGTTGTTCCTTCATGTTTGCTGGGGTTTGGTTCCAGCCCTCCCGCCCCCGTGGATACCAAAATCTGTGAATACTCAAGTCCCATTATATGCAATGGCATAGCAAAATGGTGTCCCTTATATAAGATGGCAAAATCAAGGTCTGCTTTTGGTGTTATTATTTTTTTTAAGAATATTTACAAACCGTGAATACTTAAATCCCTGGATATGGAGGGAAAACTATAGATGCACTGTTAGAAATTAGATAAAGTCCTCTGTACTGTTACATTGTATTTATGCATGTTTGTGAGAAACAGTATTTGATTGTACTATTCAGAAACAGTATCTTATTGTACTATTATTATACAATGTTTCCTGTATATAGGTTTGTCTTTATGTATGTATTTTTGGGATAACAACCTTTGGCATGCATTAACTCTTTGAACTCTAGGGTGGTTAAAGTGCATGTTCTCTAGAGGAGGTTAAGCAAAACATGTTTATGGTGATTTTCTATTTGCTTGTTTGCATACCTCTTCTCTTCCTGGCCATGTGGGCACCTTTTTTTCTCTGGTGAACAAGCCCCAAGCACAGGACCGGTTTAAGGAATTTTGGGGGCCCCTGCAATGCTTTACTTTGGGGCCCCCATATGTTTATCTCAGGTCAATGTAACCTAACCTATTCACCGTACAGGATGTTCAGATTATAGTAGGACCCCCGTATCCCTGGATTCATTATCCATGGGACACAAAACAGCACACCTACCATAGAGTCTTCCTAGAAAATGTGTCTTCCCTAGCCCTTTTCTAGGCCTTCCAAGGCAACTCTATGGTATTTTAAACCAGAAATCCCATTATTTTCATATTAAGGAGGCCAACACGGGGCCCTCTCTTGACCTCGGCGCCCCCTGCCAATGCTGATTTGGCAGACAGGTTAAACCGGCCCTGCCCAAGCATACACACTCTTTCTAGAAGCATATGGTTTAAAAGTAGCTCTCTAGAGAAAGATGCTTCTAAGTTCTGAACAGCATGTAGACCTTTATTTTTCTTCCTCCTACCTACCTGAAGATGCTGAACCTGTGTATTGATTATGCAGATGCTACTTTGTAAGTAAACTACCTTTTTATACTTTTTAAAGAAGACTAAGCTTGTTTTATTTCTCAGCTAGATATACTGTGTGTGGGGAGGAGGTGATTGGCTTATTTGTTCCCAAAATGTCTGCTAAGCACAGTTTTAACTCTGCTACTGAGATCACCAAATCTCAAAAGTTTTTAAAATTCCAATAATTTAAGAGGTTGAAACTATCACATTCTCTCCTGAGAGTATTCCTTGTCCAAGAAAATCCAATGCAATTCATGTGGTTACCATAAGTCAACAGGCAACTTAAAGGCACACACACGGGAAGAGTGATTGGAGGTGAGCAGCCATTTCATTCTCCAATGATGGTGGCCAGCTGCGCACCAAGGGCTGGCAGCTTTCCAGTGAAGAATGTAGAGATTGTCACAGTTGGCGCACTAAACCTCTGAGCATATACAGAGTATTTAGGCAGCAAAAGAAACATAGAGTCTTTTCATTTCTTCATCAGAATAAAGAAGTAACACAGTCTTCTGCATTAAGAACTGTTTACTAAAATAGAACTTGCTACATAGAGATACAGAATAAGATTGAATACAAATAACAAGCAGGGAAAGAGTTATACATATTCATTTCTCCCAAGCTTAATTAGAGAAACAGAAACAAACTCCCTCCCAACTCGTTAGACTGCCTGTCTGCAGTCATCAAAACATCAAGTCATAAATCTTCCTTCAAGGTCAGGATGAACCCTTAACACAGTCTCCTCCTGCAAACAAGCTCTTTCATAGCATAAATGTATTAACTGGACATTCTATTATCCCCAACAGAGATGGCATGGGTTGCCAGGATCCTCTTCATGGATCCCACCAGGGAAAAGTCTCCTCTTCTCCAAATATAGAAGGGGGCTCCATCTAGACCCTGCTGGTCTCAGCTTTGAGCCCCTAAAGGTACTTGCAGACAAAAGGCAGGATGTGAAGTTGAAGACTTTCACGGCCAGCATCCATAGATTTTCCTTGGTTCTTTTCCGGGCTGTGAGACCGTGTTCTGGAATAGTTTCTTTCTGACGTTTCGCCTGCATCTGTGGCTGGCATCTTCAGAGAAAGATGCTCTGAAGATGCCAGCCACAGATGCAGGCGAAACATCAGAAACTATTCCAGAACACGGTCTCACAGCCCAGAAAAAAAACCAAGGAAAAAAGGCAGGATCATACACATATACTACATTCATCCAGGCACTCACTTGCTGTCCTGGACACATTCTTGCCCTCTGTGCCAAACTATGTGCCACCAGGGGTGTGGCTTCAAGGGCCAAAGGGAGAGCAGTTGCTCCCCCCACAAAGCAATTGATCACTCCAGATATAATTTTCCTTCAGTCCCCAAATTTCTATCACTGTAATAACTTAAAACTTGAGCTGACATTTAGAAATATGGTTTGGACATGCAAAGAAAACTGCAGAAATAATGCATTTTGACACCACCCCTAACTCAGTGGTTCTTAACCTGTGGTCCACGGACCCCCCACAGTTCCACAATGTCCACACAGGGGGTCCATGAAGTCTTGAAGGCTGCTCCTGCCTGCAGTGACAGGAGCCAAGACAAAAGCTGGCTGGCTGGCTTGGCCTGCACATTGCCATTCAATCTGCTTCAGCCACAAACTTGTAGGAAGAAGCAGGAGAAAAAGTCTTCATTCCCCCTCCAGTGCCTCTGCGGGAAGGTTTAATGGATGGTGTAATTGTATTATTCTTAATATAAAGTATTACTATTAGTCTGCTGGCTATTTATTATTTTATATATGCATTTATATAAAATATTTTTATATATGCTTTTTAAATAAAAGCATATATTGTATATATGCTTTTAGTCTGCTGGCTATTTATTATTTTTGTTAATGTGATTTTAGATTAGTTGTTTTTAATTTATATTAGTTTAATACCTTTTTATGGGGGAGGGTGGGGTGGGTGGTATTTAGGGATTTTAATCTGTATTTGTATTTTAATTTTTGTAAGCCGCCCCAATTGTTTTTAACAGAGGGGTGGTGTATAAATAAATTTTATTAGTAGTAATAGTAGTACTAGTAGTATTTTAAATCTTGAGTTAAGTCTTGGAGGTCCACAGCAACAAAAAATATTCAAAGGGGGTCCCTGGTAAAGAAAAGGTTAAGAGCCCTGTTCTAACTATCATGCCTCAATCTCAAGGAATTGTGGGATTTGTAGCTGGTTGTGGCACCAGAGCTCTCTGACAGAGGCTAACTATTTCACAAAACTACAAATCCCAGAACTCCATAGCATTGAGCCATGTCAGTCAGCCATGTGCTTTCTGCAGTGTGTCAGCAGCCCAACTGACCAAGGAAATGCAAACGCAGCAAATGCAAGAGTTTTAACCATGGATGAGTTTCAGGGTCTCACTCTCTGCAAGTGCAAAAATCTGGGGAAGGAAGGAAAGGGCCTTTCATCCTTTCCTAAGTCAGTAAAATGAGTACCCAGCTTGTGGGGGCAATAAACTGTTTAATGCAGTGTAGATGTGTAAATTGCTATTGCTTATAACAAATTGTAAGCCGCTCTGATAGCCTTGTGGCTGAAGAGCGGGGTATAAATAAATAAATTAAATAAATATAAATAAAAAAGGGTCCCTCTGATGGTGTTGGGAGGCCAAGGTAATGTCCGACCTCTTTTTTTTCCTAAGGAGAGGAAAAAAGGCACAAGGAAGACGGGAGGAAGATGCTGATGCTGATGCTACTTTTCCAGCGCGGCGACTCGCCAAAGTCTGAAGTTAAGCCGCACTCTGCGCATGCTCCTCTTTTCTCACTGTGCGCGGTCTCCGCTGCCCCTCCTTGCCTTTATGCAAATGAGGTGGGCGTGTCTTCCGCCAACCTTCGCCACAGGTGCGGCGGGGGCGGGGCGAGGAGGGCTCTCGTTGTGACGTCGGCCGCCTGGATTGGGCCTCGGGAGCAGGGAGGCGTGGCTCACCTGTGGGGTCCCACAGCCGCGGCCCCTCCCGGCCCAGTGCGCCCCAGGTGGCCATGAAGACCAGGATGAGCCGAGAGGGCGGCGGCGGCGGCGGGGCTTTCGGCGGGTGGGCGCTGGCGGGCCTGCTGCTGGTGCTGTGCGCCCAGGCCGAGCCGTTGCCAGGTGAGAGGGGGAGTCCGGGGCCTTCGGGACGGAGCGGAGCCGGAGCTGGGCCTCCTCTTCCTTCCTGCCGTCAGGATGACCCGCCCGCAGGAAAGGGAGGCCGTTGAGCCCTCGGACCTCCGGGGCGCCTCCGCCCTGCCACGAAGATGCCGGGGGGGGGCGTGGGGGGGGGGGAAGCTTCGCTGCCAGTCCGCTCCTCCTTCCTTCCTTCCTTCCTTCCTTCCTTCCTTCCTTCCTTCCTTCCTTCCTTCCAGTTGACCCCCACAAGACCCATCCACTCTCTCCCCACTCCCTTTCCCTTCCTTCCGTGGAGCCCCACAAAGCCCACCCCACTCCCAGTAGAGCTCCACAAGACCCACTCCCTTCCTTCGTGGAGCCCCACGAGGCCCACCCCACTCCCTCCCTTCCAGTGGAGCCCCACAAGACCCACCCCACTCCTTCCCCTTTCCTTCTAGTGGAGCCCCACGAGGCCCATCCCATTCCCTTCCAGTGGAGCCTCATAAGACCCACTCCCTTCCAGTGGAGCCCCACAAGACCCACCCCACTACCTCCCCACTCCCACTCCCTTCCTTCCAGTGGAGCCCCACAAGACCCACCCCACTCGTTCCCCTTTCCTTCTAGTGGAGCCCCATAAGACCCACTCCCTTCCAGTGGAGCCCCACAAGGCCCACTTCCTTCCTTCTGTGGAGCCCCATGAGGCCCACCCCACTCCCTCCCTTCCTTCTGTGGAGCCCCATGAGGCCCACCCCACTCCCTCCCTTCCTTCTGTGGAGCCCCACAAGACCCACCCCACTCCTTCCTGCTTTCTTCCAGTGCAGCCCACGAGACCCATCCCCCTCTCTCCATGGAACCCATGAGGCTCACTCCCCCTTCCCCACGAGAAGCTGGCGATGGCAGCATGGCCGCCTAGATCCCCCCACCCACCCCTTGTCTTTCTTTAGAGGCTCACCCCCACCTCTCTCTTAAAGTGCGCCAGCCCAGAGGTGCCTGAGAAGGAGTGGAAGCATCCCTCTGGGGGCCAGCGGGGGTGTGTGCATGTGTGGATGTGTCCGATGGTGGAGGAGGGTAGCCCCTTTAGATGACTGTGGGCTGGTATCAGGTTGTCCGAGAGGAGGCTGCTGTGGCTGTAGGAAGAGGAGGAGAATGGCACCCCCTCCCCATGGGTGGAGGAGCATTAAGGCTGGGGGGCTGAGCCCAGCCACAGTGTGATGACATTCCAGGGGGAACAGTTTGGACAACCACATGGTGACCCACTGGCATATGGTGGGAGTGGTACTCTTTATTTGCAGCCCCTATGGCACCTCACTGGCAGGGAGGGGTTTCCTCTTCTGTTTTTTGCCCCCAAGACAAAGGTGGGAAGGCTCTGGAGAGAGATCCCCCTTCCCAAATGTACCCACACACCCCACCTTGGCTCTGCTGGTTTGGCCAGAGAGCCTCCTTAGAAGTGGAGGCATTGCTATCCCCTATCAGGGTATGCAGTGTCCTTCCTGGTTTCTAGGAGTGATGTGCCAGCCATGGTGCCAGCTTGAATTAGAGGAGAGGAGGAGGTGGAAGGAAAACTGCTCATCACAGCACCCTTTGTTGGAGTTTTTGGTGCATTATGCCAAAGTTTAGAAAAGGATTATTCCAGGAGGCTGTGCCAATGAGGTAGGAGAGCAGCCTCTGGCAGCGGCTGCTTTGAAAGGATGAGGCTGCCCTTAAAAACATGGTAGAGAAGAAGGAAGTCATGCATGTTTACCCTTGGCTAGAGGTGTGTGGGTGGGGAGAAGCACAGACAAAGGCCCAGAGTGTGGGAGTGAAATCTGGGTTAGCAGAAGAATTGTTCCTATTGAACAAAACTCTCTCAAGCTGTTGGCATGCCCAAATTGCCATGGCAGGTTGAGGATGTCAGGTGATAAAGCCCCTGATCTGACAAACTGGTTATTTTCACTGAAACTTTCCCCTGCCTAGTAATCTCCCTTTGCTTATCGATGGGGGATGGCAGAGTTATGCCACAGGGCACTGGGTGAAGTGACTCATGCTTGCTGCCTCTTTTGGTGGCCTCTTTCACAGGGTCTGTGAGTGCCAGAGGGCATAACTTTTTCTGGGTCGAGGAGGCCCATGTGCAGACTCCCTTTAACGGCTGTCCTCCTGCTGAACTGACAATGTTTAGATGTGAAGAGAAACCTGATTGAACTGGGTTGGGCCACCTACCCCAAACTGGTTCTACCTGTTTGTAGGGATGTCACCATGGCTACCTCTGGCTGAGTCAACAGGCAGTGGGACTGGAAAGAGCTTTGGATCCTGGAGGTGGACATGGCCCAGACTTCCTTGTATGAGTGGGGAGTCAGTTTGTTGGAGTGTGACACACTGCACACTAACACTGCCACTCCCCTAGCATCCTGCCTTGGGGGTGTTCTGGTTTCTTTCACATCCCTCAACCTTCCCCAAACATGCAAAGAGACATCGCTGGGTATTTATTTATCTTATTCAGCCACAAAGGCTCCCAGAGCAGCTTAGAAATGGTTAATTTAACAGTTCCCTGCCCTCAGGGTTACAATCTAAACCGTGACACAAAAGGAAAAGGGAAGGGCAGTGGGAGCAGGGATTAAATCCAGCAGATATTGCCTCTTTGCGGGGCGGTGGTAGTTGGGATGGATAGAGGGCCTTTTCTCTGCTTCTGGTCCCAGGCATGATGGGACTGTGCCTGACTCTTCTTTGCTCCCTCTGAGGCCACAGCAGTGGCATTTGGGATGTTGTGCTGTATTTTTATTTGCAAAGGACAGATTTGTCACATAAACTTGTCTCATATTCAGGGGTACACAGTTACAGTTCGGAGAGCAGTGACCAGGTCTTTGCCCATGCAGAGGGTTTAGAAGTACAGTTGTTCCTTCATGTTCACTGGGGTTTGGTTCCAGGACCCGTTGTGGATACCAAAGTCCGTAAATACTCAAGTCCCATTATATGCAATGGCATAGCAAAATGGTGTCCCTTATATAAGATGGCAAAATCAAGGTTTGCTTTTTGGATTATTATTTTTTAAAGAATATTTTCAAGCCATGGATACTTAAATCCGTGGATACCATATCCGTGGATATGGAGGGACAACTGTACAGTTGTCTCATCACATTCGCGTGTGGTTTTGCATATTTGCAGTTTGTAGCTGCTGCTCAGCTAGCTCAAACTCCAAGACCCCACCCTCCTCCCCTCTCCTCCTGTCCTCCCAACAACACAACTCCATCTTGCTTTCTTTGCATCAAAACAGCACTGCTCATTACTTTAAACCTTACTGTTTTAAATGGGCAGCGCTGTTTTTGTGCAAGGTAAGAATACAAGCTGGAGTTGTGTTGTTGGCAGGGCAGAGGGAGGGATTGCTGGCGGGGAGGCGAGTGTGGGTGACGGGCATGGTTTGTGTTCCCCGGGGCAGGTGTTGCTACCATGGTGGCAGGTATTGGCAGTCCTGTTGGCAGGAGAGGAGTCTACAATACTGTAAAGTAGTATGCATGTTGGGGGCATGGCTTAATTTAATTGCTTTTTCCCCCCACTTTTGCAGTGGTGCTCTGCCCCATACCCCATGAATGTGAAGGGACAGCTTATGTTTGAATGATTCAAAACAGCAGTTGTTTTTGAGTGCTGGGTGGAGTGTCTTACTACTGCTTATTTATTTGCCACTTTCCCTTTGTGAGTGAAAAGAGAGGCCCAGCAGGGCTGTATCCAGTGTGGAGTGTCAAAATCAGGCATGAGAGTTTGGTGTCTGTCCTGGTGTTTTGAGACTGCAACTCCATATGAGCCTGCCTGGACCCAGAGGTCCACAGGAAAGGCTCTTTTCTCATTCCCACCACCTTCACAAGTACAGTTAGTGTGACTATGAGAGAGGGGCTTCTCAGTGTCTGCCCCTAGCCTTTGGGACTCTCTCCCTAGGGAGACTAGAGTGGCCCCCTCCTTGCTGTCCTTCTATAGGCAGATTAAGACTCTTTTATTTAGACAGGCCTTTAGAATGACAGGCTTTTAAGAAAAGGGCAGTAAAAGAGTGCTATTGTTTTAAATTAGATTGTTTAATTAAGTGTGTGTTTTTAATATGGTTAATAGTTTAATTCAATTTTAATTTTGACCTTTTGTATGTTTTTAAGTGAATCTCTTTAATAACGTGTAAGCCATTTGTGAGTCCCAGTCTTGGTGAAAATGTGGAATATAAATAACGGTGGTGGTGGTGGTGGTGGTGGTAATGATGATGATTTCCACAATTCCTCACCTCACTGGCTGGGGCTACTGAGAACTGCTAGCCAACTGCATCTGCAGAGCCACATGATTTCCACCCCATTCTAAATTATTTTAGAAACTGCTGAAAAGTCATTCTGAGGCTAGCACTTGTTACTCTGCACTGATGGAAGGCACCCTGCACATGCTCAGGGGCACCTTCTTCTCTTTTGTTTTGTTGTTGTTATTGTACGCCTTCAAGTCATTTCCGACTTATGGCAACCCTAAGCTATCACAGGGTTTTCTTGGCAAGATTTGTTCCAAGGGGGCTATGCCTTTGCCTTCTTTTGAGAGAGCGTGACTTTCCCAAGGTCACCCGGTGGGTTTCCATAGATGAGCGAATATTTGAATCCTGGTCTCCAGTCGTAGTCCAACGCTCAAACCACTACATCACGCTGGGTCATTTGTTTAATTACATTTGAGTTTATCAACCTTATTCTAACCCATACCCTTCTTAATAAACTGAAAAATCTTGTACCTCCTTCAAACCTGCTTCCCACAATTGAATTTTATATAATGCAACTAAAAAGAACACATTTATAAATTGGGAGGGATATTTGTTTCAATTTTGTTTTTAGATTAATTTAAGTCACAGTACTGTACATCATAGGATGATGCGGTAAGCTGCGTACTAAGAAAACAACAGGTATAACTTTTCCATGTGTTTTCTAAACATCAGTATTGTATACTATTAAATATGTTTTTTCAATATTTACATGCCTCTCATAAAATTGTGATATTCTTTCCTGAGGAAGCCATGAATTAGTCCACAGCAGCTTCCAGACAGAGCTTTGGTAGAGGATGGGTGATATTTCCCCCTCCCATAAAATAGTTTATCAAATTTTAATGTTAACTGGCATAAAATAACAGGTTTATTTTTAAAAATAGCTACACAGCACAATAAGGTAATATAAAGAAATGAAGCATTTTATTGCACCCATCTCTTTGATAAATAATTTAGGAAATAATTTATTTTTTCATGTGGCTGTTATTTTATTGTGATTGGTAGCTTTTGGTGTGATGGGGATGAATTTGTTATTTTATGCTATTTAATACCGTATTTTTAAAAGTTCCTCATTAAAAGTTGAATTGACAACCATTTTCTAAGGTGAGGAAACTATCCTTCACCAAAGGGGAGATAGGAAGAGATGGAATTTACCTGCTGTGAAAAATTATTACAAAATGGTTGATGGCCAGTCAACAGGAAACCAGTGTTCTTTGTTAAGCTTTGCAGAATGAATCTGGTTTAATGGCATGTGTGAAAATTCAGGGGGGCGAGTAGGTGTTTTGCTGTGTTAGTCTATTGCAGTCAAAATGGGAAATTGTCTTCATGTACCTTAAAGACTAAAAGTTTCAGTTGTAGCCCATTGGCATGCATCTGATGAATGTAGTCCGCAAAAACGTATGCTACCTAAAACTTGCTAGTCTCTAGCAAACCAGAGCAAAATGTATAAGAGAAATAATGGATTAGGAAAGGAAGATGAATTGGATGGTCAAGTATGTGAGAGGGTTTGAGTGAGTGAAAAAGAGGGTATGAAGATAGAAAAGATGGGTTTAGAATGTACCGTAGATGAAGGAGAGGAGAAGGGAAGAAATGGGAAGAATGTGATGTGAATGGGTATGGTGGTAATATGAAGAGAATGAAGAGAGTAATAGTAAAGAAAGAAAAGTTGTTTTATTCATGTATGCAAATGGAAACTAATTAAGTTAACAACAACAGCCTTTATTACAGTCAACAGACCATTAGGCAACACTATAAATATCAAAACATGTTAAAAGAGCACTATAAAAACAAACATTTGTGGCAGACATACTTAGAATCATAACATATACTATTTGAAATACATAAAATCATTTACAAGTATGTTAATTTCACAGAACTGCGTGAAATAAACAAAATGGATATTTGGCTGGTTTCTTAGAAAATTCTGATGTTTCCTACTGTATATTATTACTTGGGCCAAATTCATACATAATATAAAATAGAAAAGTATTAATTAAAAGCTATAAAAGCAACCAAAGGGTTAGTGTTAATAATATTAAAACAGTACTATAAAAACAAATATTCATGTTAAAATAGCAGTATAAAAAAGACATTTATGACAAAACAAACAAAAATCATAACATACTATCCAAAATATATAAAATTGTTTACAAGTATGTTAGTTGTTACAAACAGTATAAAATGAAAACAGAATGGGTATTTGTATGGGTACTTTAAAACCAAAAAATCTGATGACCTGTATATTATTATCTATTAGCGATAAAAGCAACCAGGGGATTAGTGAGCAATGGGCAAAATTTATTTTTATACATGAGCATCTATGATAGTCTTACAGGTGTTGGCAGCAAAAAAGAAAAACTTTGCCACCGCTTCTGTTATGCTTTTCTCAGAATCGCTTAATAAGTACACCAAGTACCAATCAGAAGATCTGCCTGGGAACTAGTTAAGGAAACATCAGATTGTGTTTGTACATAAGGATTGCTGAATTGGTCAGTAAAAATATAAATTAAAGAAAGAACCTTGCTAGTCTTTAAGGTGCCACAAAGCTCCCCCCCCCTTTTTTTTTTTTTTTTGCTATGTATGTAAGAAACCAAAACCTCACTCCTCAATTGTGCCTGTGGCTGGCACTTGCCCATAAATCTTCTTGGAACATGTTGCCTTTCCCAGGGCCAGAGGAGCCTCCTTAATCTCTGTCCTTTGTATGCTTTCCTTCTGGGGAGCCTCCAAGGACAGGCTCCTCCTAAATGCCACTGGGTCAAATGCCAACATCACGTTCAGTTGGGCACTGTTGTTGCTGCAGGAAACAGCTTGGAGGCAGTGGAAGTTTTGTGATCCTTAGTAAAGCCCTTTGTTAAGTAGCTGTCTTCACAAAGCAACAACAGCCTGGCCACACCTTGGAGACTGACACTGGATAATTTATGATGGCACCAGCTTTTGTGGGCTGGAGTCCAATTCATCACAAAAGAGCCCGTGAAAGCACTTTGCCACAGTGGCTCTCTTTATCTGGACTGTGTTGTTTTTGCTGCAGGAGATAAACATGCCTGCTCTCCCTCCAGAAGTTGTGTCTTCATGAAGTTTCTTGTGGACAGAAACAACATTGCAGTGTTTTAGGGATGTCTTTGAACCTGATGAGGTCAGGATGGGTGCCGGAGGAAGATTGTCCCTGATTCAGCCACATGGACTCAAAACTCCCTAGTTCAATGGAGGTGGGGGTTGTTTAGGAATGGCACAGACAAAGCCGTCCCAACTGACCTGGCAGGGGAACCATTGACAGGGTGGGGCCATGCCCCCCCCAACATCATTTAGCCTGCAGAGAGCTGGAAGGGGAATCATGCCCCCAATAAAAGGTCCCCATCCTTGCTTCAGAGAAGGTGCGGCCCCATCTAGAGCAGGATGTGTTCCCAATCCTGACTTAGTTTGTCTCTTCTAACCCTAGTAAAGTCTCACATGTTGAAATTTGGGGCTACAAGCTTCCACCGCTGTGGGTGTAACTTCTAGGGCGCCATTTTTCTCTCTGCTCAGCTGCTTTGTTCTGCCTAAGAGGCCCACAGCAACAAGTAGTTTGTTTCCCTAGCCCACTTATAGGCCATCCTTTAACATGACTTTACTACTGTAAGTACCCTGTAACATTGAAGAAAAGTAGTGTAAAATGCATCAAAACTCAAAACCCTTATTAAAGATCTCACCCCTGGATACGAAAACCAGCTTCACCCTATCCCAGACCAAAGGCACTCTCTCAGGATCTGGTTTATCTACCCTTCCTTCTTCTCACTCCAGGTTCACACCCCTGCTTTTCCTCTTCTCCCTCTAAGTTGCTCCCTTAAGCAAAAATTATCTATTTTTCAAATCTAGCCCCATATGCCTGAAACCTAAGTACCTTGAAGGTATCAGATCCCATCTGATCTTGGAAGCAGGGTGAGGTCTGGTTAGTACTTGGATGGGAAACCTCCAAGGAGCACAGGGTGTTATAGGATATAGTTCAGAGGAAAGCAAGGTTTTTCTGTCAAGGATGGTCTAGAGTATTTCCAGAGGAGGCTTTTTTGAGTTTGGACTCCTAGCCCATCCTCCAGCTTTCCTTTGACCTAGGTGAAGAGACCTCGCCCTACATAGCTATGCAGTCTGAAATGTTGTCTCACCAGGCTACTGCAAGACTTGCCACCTGGCTGTTGTAACCTGGGATTCCTCCACTGCCTTGTCGATTGCGTGACTCTCAGTCCAGCTGAAAAAGCAGATAGATTTTAATAGCTTGGTGGTAACCATGGGGGAAAAGCAGGGGTGGGCTTGGAAATCCCACAGTTAATACAGTGGGCCCTTGGTATCCTCTGGGGTTTGGTTTCAGAGCCTCCCATGGATACCAAAATCTGTGGATGCTCAAGTCCCATTATGTACAGTGGTGCATTAAAATGGTGTCCCTTATATAAAATGGCAAAATCAAGGGAAATATTTTTTTTAAAAAAAAAAATATTTTCAAGGTGTGGATGGTGGAATCTGTTGATGCCAAATCCGTGGATACAGAGGGCCAACTGTAATCATGCTTACTGATTAGGTGTTTTTAAAAAAATTAATTTTACGGAACAAAAAAAAGTATTTGAAGGGATTTCCCCCCAATTGATAGGTCATTGTCTTACTTTTTAAATATGATTTAAAAAAAAAACCTAAAAAATAAGGTATGAGTGTTGTGCTTGGTCACTAGGGGTGTGTGGGAATGCTGACCAGTCAATTTTCTGGGAATTTGAGTGCTACAAATGCCCAGTTTCAATTCACAATTCTGTTGCCTGTGGAACTTGAAGGTGGTCATTGTGGCTCAGCCTAGCTCCTCCATTACTTATTTCTTCCAGATGCCTATAGAATTGAAGACCCGAGTGTGGCCTATGGGTTGTGTATGGCCCCCAAAGCCCTTGAAGCTGCCCCCCCCCGTGCTCTCCCAGATTTTATTTTTAATTGACATTGTGGCTTGCTGCTAAAATTTGGTGGCCAACTGCAACATGAACTATAATCAATGGGACAGGGAACTAAATGTGCTACAGTGGGATAGTCAGAATCATAATCAGTAATCCGTATCAGTTTAAGTACAATTAATTAATCATGCATGAGTGGGGGAGGTTGTATTTGTTAATAATGAGTTGGGGGATTTTATTTGTTAATAATGAAATTTAATTATTAACAATGGACAGTTTTTTAAAAAAAGAAAATGCCCGCTATGCTTTGCCCCTTTCTCTTCACGCATGTGGCCCTTGAACAAATGATCAACCTGAAAAGTGACCCTTTGCCCCCACAGAAGTTGTTGACCCATCCCCTGTCTTGGATGCTCCCACTTGGGCCAAATGTTGCTTATCCCCACCATCTACATGTGGATGTTCTGTTCGTGGCTTGACTGCTTAGCCTCCCTTTCATAGGCTCTCTGCTTGCTTTCAGAGACTTGCCAGTTGCCCAAGGTGGTGGGCCGATGCCGGGCTGCCTTCCAGAGATGGTGGTACAATGCCACCAGCCAGGAATGCCAGAAATTCATCTTTGGGGGCTGTAAAGGCAACCCCAACAACTTCCTCTCAAAAGATGATTGCCTCCAGGAGTGTGCCACAGGTGAGAGTTTTGGTGGAGAGGAAATTGCAGCGATGGTGGTGATGCATGTGTGATCTAGCAAACCTGAAATTCTGCCTTTTCTCAAGAACATTTTCTCTGTAGGCAAACAATCATTGCCGCTACCCTTGAGTCCTATATTATGTTCAAACATTCTCATGGTGGCCCTTCACTCCATGGAGTGTTTGCAGCTATTCTTGACTGCTTAGACTGCTTTCAATAGTAGAAGAGAGAGGTAGTCTGGGCTCCTCTGGGCTCATGTCCTGCCTAATGGTCTGACAGCAACCTGCTTGCAGTGCCTCCCCTCCTCCCCAAAAGCTAAACATTTAAAGGTCTTGAGACAGAAGGGTCAAAAGCATTTATTTTCACTAACCCACCTCCTGTGCTCCTTTATGTTCTGTGTGCAGTTGCCTGCCTTTTATATACCTTATGGTATTTGGAAGAGTTGCAAACAAAATGAAGAAACTTTCCTAGTTATAAGTCCCTTTGTGTTTGTGGAATCTCTGGTTTATGTTCAACTACACACCCATTTTAACTTCCTTGACTTATTCTCTTGCAGGCTCCGGAGAAACAGACAAAGCTGAGCTGGCTTTATTGCCTGGGGCCCTTTCACAAGACACACTTAACAGCACTATGTTTCCCTGTGCAATCCTGGGATTTGCTGTTTAGGAAGGGGTATTTAGAATACTTAGAGAATTCTAGTGCCTCACTGAACTACAACCCTCAAGATTTCACAGGATGCAGTCATGGCAGTTAAAGTGGAGTCATAGCATTATAACTATGAAAGGGACCCTGGTGCTCTTAAGGCAGACCCAATTTGCACAACATTTTCCAGATGGGGCTTCAGGCACTTGTTATATGGGGTTGGTGGCTCTAAAAAACGTTGATTTGAAGAAAAAAAAACATGTATGAGTTGCCTATCAAAGTAGGCATCTGTATTTTAAAGACAAATAGACCCAATAAAATATAGGGTCATTCTCTTGTGAACACCACTGGCACTGAGGCTGTGGATGCTGAAGGTGCCAAATGGCTGCTTCTTCCCTCTCTGCAGTCCAGTAGTGCCCAGCAGTTCAATTCATGGCAGTTGAACAGCCAGTTGTATTAGAACAAGAAGTGAAGGACCTTCAGAGTTCTGGATTTGACCTAGGAATGTGAATCTTCATTTATTTCATTTTTGCATGCATGATTGAATGATTTTGAAAGCTTTCTGCCTCCTGGGTGAAATAAATGTTTCTCCACATTTTTTTTGGTTGATTTCTTGTATTGCAGGTCCTTTTTGCAAAAAAAAATGTGCAAAAACCTTAGGTTTAGTGCAAAACCCAACACTTTGGCACTCAAAACTACTCAGAAATACATTGTTTTGTGTACAAAAATGCTTGGTTTTTGCATAAAACCAAGATTTCTGCAGTAAAATGGGGGGGGGGCAGTTGGTGGAAAGGAATTTTTCAGAGAAAAATACCAAAATGCAAAAAAATAAAAATAAAAATCTTGCAGTGGTAGACCTTTAAAAAAAACACACCTAGATGGCTTAAGTCTTAAGACATGTCAAGGATAAGAAAATGCACAAGTATTTTTGACATTCATAATCTAACCAGACTCTGGGGACATTTGCCCTTTGAGGTCTTTGTCTATGCTAGCCTTATGTGTAAACTTCTGACTTTCAGGTGATGTAGAGGCAACAGCAACCCCTGGCTGGCCAGCAGGTAAGACAAGATGTTTGGGAGGATGGGGGATGAAGAGGGTAGAGAAGAAGGTAGGAGAATCTTCTCCTTTCAGGGAAAGGAGAAGGTTATGAGTTGCTCATCCTGGAGGTTGAAGGCTGCCTTGTTTCTTTAGAATTCCACTGCCAACAAGTGCAGCCACAGCCAAACTTGCTTTGTGATAATGGTCTTGTGTCACCAAGGACACAAGCTCTCAGCTTTCCTGGCTATGTTCCAGGGAAAGGCAAAGCTAAGTTCATGACCTTCTGGTAACTTGGAAGGGTTTCCATCTTAAGAACTCCCCCGTTGTGGCCTTGCTCACTGCAATGGCCAAGTTTCCCAGGGATTTGATTGTAAACTTTGGCAGAATATAATTTTTAAAGGTACAAGTCATTTTTTAATTATTTCATTTTTAAAAAAGCAACCCAAGAAACAGTGTTTTGGAAGTAAGGCCAGAATCCTCAGTCACAGTCTGTTATGTAACTTCATGTATACCTAGCTAAGCAGCAGGGGCTCTAAGAAACCCTGTTAGTGAATTGCAAAGATTTGTAACAGGACACCAGCAAGAATGTCCTTAGGCACATCAGGCTCTTCCAATGTACATCAGCACTCTGTTGTGTGCACTGGTTACTTTGCTAGCTCCTCTATGTAGTAAATTAACAGCAGCCCTTTACTGCATAGATATTATGGAACTGCCCAGTTCTAATTCCTGCTGATGTAAGTCCACTTATGAAGGTATAAGTCCCCAGCAAGATTCTGGCCATTGCTTACTCATTAATTGTTGCAGCAATCAATAACAACATTGCCAGTGATTGTGTTATAAAAGACATGTCATTGTATCCTTGTTTCTCCCAAAAGTAATACTTTGGTGGTAACATTGTCACTTGTAGCACATTATTTCCAAGCCCTGGTCTTTCCGTGGCAGAGTTGGAACAAACCAGCTCTTTGCTAAAATAGCTCAAGACAGTTCTGCCTTCTCTCCCTAACAGCCACATCTAGGTCTGGTCACCATCATGAGCCAGGAGACGACAGAGTCGGCTTCAAAGGTAACCTGGGATTGTCAGGCAATGGGCCATTGATGTGGTGGTGGTGGGGATAGCTGAGTGAGGAGTGGGGATTCGTATACTTTTTGGCAATCTTCCTTTCTGCAGCTAACGAAAGCAATAGCCAGACGTCTGATCATCTCTTCCTCTTTCAGAGTATTGTGCTGCGCCCAGGGTGGTTGGTCGCTGCCGTGCCGCCTTCCCACGGTGGTACTTTGACATTGAGACACGGACATGCAAAAGGTTCATCTATGGTGGCTGTGGTGGCAACAAGAACAACTACAACTCTGAGGAACACTGCATGAGCCTGTGCACTGGGGATGGAGGTAAGAGGAGGGAGCTGCTAAGGCCCAGGGAGAACATCTGCCTGATGGGCTGGGCAAGTAGGGGATACATAACTGGGAATGTTGTTCTTCAGGAAAGCCATGAAGACTTCGTTTACCCATACTCCACATATCTAAGGAGGACTGGGGTATTTCCTGGCTTCTCTCCTTCAGAGAGTGGGCCTATGATTATGCACACCCTTCACCTTTGTCAGAATTTGGTCTGGGCTCTAGGGGGTAGCCCTGCTGAGCTTCTCCTTCCTGAGCCCTTGACCACACCAGAACACCCTGGAAAGAGCTGGATGATTCTCATGTCAGTCTATTAGGGTGAGCCAGACAACTCTACCCTCACACCCCTCAAAAAAAAAAAAAAAACTTCTTTCCATTTTTAGAAATCACTGATGAGTCGCTGGAGCCAGACACTCCTGCCCATCACTACCCAGAGGTCCTGATTCACCCCACCAGAGGTAGGTAACTCTTCCAAAGCGAAAGGAGCTGGGGGAGGTGGGCTAATGAGGAGGGGGAAGGATGAGTGGGGAGGTAGATGAGGGAAATAATTCCAATATAACTGAGGGGATGCAGTTCAGAAGGAGAAGGACTCTAAGAATTTTGGTCCCTTTTTCCTCTTTGTATGAGTGTTCTGGGGACCCATTCACACTAAAGAATTATAATTTAACTACCATAGTTCTGTCCTATGGAATTCTGGGATTGGCATTTTGTGTGGGTGGGGGCATTTTGAATTCTCGGTTAAAAAGCTCCAGTGAATCACCAGACTATAAATCCCAGCATTCCATATAGAACTATGGCAGATAAAGTGGAATAATAAATACTGCTATAATTCTGTAGTGTGAATAGGCCCTTGGATTGTAGCTGTTCATGAGGAAGTGGCACAGTCTGAGCTGCAAAATTGTCATTCTCTGAACAAGAACCAAAATAGTTCACCAATAAGTATTGGCCAAGAAATGGGGTGGCTTCCTGCTTACAAAAGCATCTTGCTGTCTCCTGAATCCCACCATTCTGCCTCACCCTGATGCCTGAACTCTTTCCTTTCCACAGCAGTGGTTCTGGCGGTGCTCCTCGCCATCATGGCTGCCATTCTGCTGGGATCAATGGTGGTCTTCTTTGTCAAGATCTGCCGGAAGAGCCAGGAGCTCTCACTGGGGACAGTGTGGAGCACGCTGGACGACAAGGAATACCTGATGAGCAACGCCTACACACTCTGAGAGCACAGCCTGGGCT
The DNA here is from genome assembly GCA_030847615.1 of Gambelia wislizenii. Taxonomy (NCBI): domain Eukaryota; kingdom Metazoa; phylum Chordata; class Lepidosauria; order Squamata; family Crotaphytidae; genus Gambelia; species Gambelia wislizenii. The sequence continues at coordinate 31,825,915 of JAUMIR010000010.1, forward strand.
CCACCCCCCTGTAAATAATACAAAAGTGAGGGGACTCTCCTCACCTTGACTCATCCCTCTGTAGATCCACCTTTGTAGGAAGATGCTTGGATCATAAATCTTTCATGGGAGGGGCTCCTCTCATGGCAAGGATGATGCTCTGTCCAAGGGGTTGTTTGGTTTTCAGCAGAATTTCTGGCATGTCCATCCCCAAAGGCCTTGGGGTGCAGAAAGGGAACACTCTGTTGCACTTAGAGGTCCATCACCCCCACCCCCTATGGTTGTTTGTGAGAGGAAAAGACGCACAGTGGCTACAGTAGTAAAGTGGATGCAACTTAGGCAGGTGCCAATGCCACCTTCAACTCTTTCTGAGATGGGCTGCAGACAACCTTTCAGTGGGGTGGGCCACTCACCTCCCTTTGTAGGACAGCCCAAGTAGACTGTACCTTCCCCACCCTGAGAAGCAGAAACAGTTCCCAGTTTTCTTCAGCACTACTTCCTCTATGTCTCCTGGCTGCGTCCTGCCACAAGGAAGCCCTGGCCTGTTGGAAATGTTTAATGCCCAGTGGTTTGGGGATGAAGGATCTGCCTTGGCTAAGCTATGGCTTCATAAGTTGAGATGTTGAAGCTTGGAGAGGAAATAGAAAATGGAAGGGGGGATTCTTCCCCAATAGGAGTGAAAAGGAAGATCCTTCCTTAAATTTACCTGCTTTCCAGGTGTCCACATCTCTGGAGCACCTCTGCTTCAGAAGTGGTTCTCCAAAATCTTCCATCCAGAGGTGGGTGGGAAGGACCAGAGTTCACACCACCATCTGCACTATTTTAGTCCTATCTAAGTCCTATGGTTGGCTATGTCAGGCTGATCTAGCAAGAGGTAAGCTGTTCTTATTTGAACTTTTGGGTGGCTGGTGGTATGTAGGTCTCTCCATTAGCTGTTTAGTTTGTCTTAGAGAGTCCTGCTTCACACATTTCCTTTTCCTCTCCTCCACCTGGCCTGCCACCATGGATGCCTCCCTCCCTCCTCTAGCTGCTTCTCTACCAGTCTAGCCTGTCCTCGCCTACTGTGGTGCCTGCTATAAGCTGAGTTTGCTGTGCTTCTCCAGCCGCCTCCATTCTCTTCAGGATTAATAGATGGAAGGATTTCCAGGGCCGACTCTTGTGTTTTCCCACCTGTCAGGATTTAGTGTATGGCTTTTTCTTTTGGGTGCACTGTCAGAGCCAGAAGAATCTTGTGAAATAGTGGCTTCTCAATCCACAGAACAGGCATTCTGATGCCACAGTGCCAGCTGGCAGGGAAATAAAGATGGCATTGGGTGGGTTCCTGCTTCTCTTTGCTAAAGTGGGTGTTATTTCTTACCACCTGCCTGTGTTTGTGTCCATTTCCCCACCCCCTTGCTGTACCTTCCGGGTGTTTCCTTGGGATCCGAAGGAGATTTTAGATTGCATCTCACTTGGAAAAACAAACAGCAACCACATGCATTTCAGTTTTGAAGCTCCTATTATGCTTCTGCACTCTCTATATAGCAACTGTTTCAGTTGCTGGGGACAGCGGGGAGCTCTTTACTTCTGTTTCTGAGTCAGATCTCTACTGGCACAGTAGGTTCTGCCTGGCATGCCTCTGTCTCTCTACACTGCTGTGCCTGTCTTAAGTGATGCTTTCTTGCCTCCGTGGAAGAGAGAAGTTTGGATCTCCAACATGTATCCCTTCCCTGGGGCAGGAGGCACCAGAGGAGTTTCTGCGAGTGAGCAAGATACTTACTACTTGTGTAGCATTTAATGAATTTTTATACTTTTTAAAAAATTGAAACTTGATTGCATTGAATCTCTTTGAGAATTGTTCTTTTAACTGCCTTTCTTTAAAAAAATACTGGAAGGACTTTGAATAAAACAGAATAAAAAGTACACTTTTATTGTGATTTTGTGCTGAATAGAGAGAGGGGAAAGGATCATGTGTGTGCAGCTGCAACAGTAGGACAATCAATGACTGGGATGCTGCTAAAAGGTAGAGCTGGGCAAGGTTCCTACATCCCACCATGGTAGTTTCAAAGTTTACCCTGTAACTCTATTAGATGGAATTCAAGATACCTTTATTCTCCTTCTCTTCAACCTGGGGTCTCTGAACTATTTGTCTATATATCTTGGGGAGCAGGTAGGTGTGTGTGTGTGTGTGTGTGTGTGTGTAAAAGAGAGGGAGAGAGAAAGACGACTGTGCCTTTTGGGGAAACCCAAGTTGCCTCCACTTGACATCTGAACAAGCAGCCAGAGCATTAGGCTCTCTTAGATTTAAGGGAGAATGCCCTACAGCAATGGTTCTTAACCTGTGGTCCGGGGAACAACAGGGATCTGTGATGTCCTCAAAGGGAATCCTTGAAGGCTGCTTGACCCACTTCCTCCCTGCAGTGGAGTGGCTACGCGACAGGAGCCAAGGCAAAGATTGGCTGGCTGGCTGGCTTGGCCCCGCACATTGCCATTTGATTTATTCCATCCATAAACGTGCAGGAAGAAGCAGGACAAAAGCCTTCCTTCCTCTTCCAGTGCCTCTGAGGGAAGGTATCATGGATGGTGTAACTATTTAAAGGGGGTCCCTGGTAAATAAAAGGTTAAGAGCCACTGCCCTACACCTGAGACAACAGCCACTGGGAGCATATAGTACCTTAAATTCCAGCCTGCTCCATGAACCTGCAAGACCATGACTCTCCAGTTGTGCAGGCACCCAAGACCAAGGCCGTGTTCTTCCTTGGATGAGACCTGTCCTTCACCATACCCACAAAGGCCTCAATTCTACCAAGAGTAAAGCTGAGCAACATAACCAAAACTTTCTTCCCATAGTCGCTCTGCCTCTTGAAGGCAGGAAAGGGCTTGGCAGGTGCAACTGGTAAAAGACAGTTTTTCAGGGGATGGGAAGGACTGCAGAGCCCTTTCCACCTACCCATCACAGGCAAGGCTTCCTAGCCACAGGGAAATCCCATCTCCCCTACCCTCTCCCTGCTTAAGGCAGGCGTGAACATAAAATAGCCTTCAGGCAAGTCACCCACTCTTTTTTCTGCAGCCCTACGGTTGGGCTCTTGCATTGCTCCTGGGACAAGTGTAGAATACTCTCCTCTCCCCATCCCCAAGCAGCCTGGTGGGACAGGTTCTTGCAAGCCAAAGGAAAGGGGTGCAGTCTACATACTTAGGTCATTTCCCCTTGACTGCTAGGCCGCCATGCCATGGGCCGCTGGGAAAGGTGCCATTTCTTTCTTGCTGTGGCTGACAGATGTTTCAAGAGCTAGTTGCCCTTCTCTCCTTGTTTGGCAAAGGCTTATGGCTCCAGGTTAGAATCAGGGGTTGTGCACACCTTTGGATCCTATGGGTGCCAGAAACTCTAGGAGAAAGAGGGCATAAGCGTATGTGCAGGAATACCACTTTTGCCTGAGAGCCTAGCCCTGGGAGTAACAGACCATGGTGGAGATGGGCTGAGGCAGGTCCATGTGAATGTCATTTCTCCTTGGTAGAAGAAACTGTTCATCAACATCCAGCTACTGTACTGACCCCTCACCCCAGCAGTCAGAATGTTCATGATGATTCTGTGACTTAGCAAGACAACTGACAGGTCCTTTTTGGCCTGGGCATCAAGAGAGGAGCAGAGTACAGGACGCCCAACTCTGCGTACTGGGTTAGAACAGATGTCTGATCAAAGGTCACCTGTCAAAGATATCGAACAGGTGGAGCGGATTGGTGGCTGGGGCTCTGTGGGAAAACAGGTCACCACTACAGCCATGGGAGAGCTTTGCATCCTTGGCCACATACCACAGAAGGGGATCATGCCAACCCTGCAACAGACTGGCTCATGGGAAGGCTACCATGAGCTGACCTGAGATCCAGTCCGGAATCCTGACTTGGATCTTAGAATCATAGAGTTGGAAGAGACCACAAGGGCCATCCAGTCCAACCCCCTACCATGTAGGAATACACAATCAAAGCATTCCCAACAGATGGCCATCCAGCCTCTTTAAAAACCTCCAAAGAAGGAGACTCCACCACACCACAAGGCAGTGCATTCTGCTGCCTAACAACTCTTACTGTCCAGGAAGTTCTTCCTAATGTTTAGGTGGAAACTCTTCCTGTAGTTTGAGTCAATTGTTCCATGTCCTTGCCTCTGGAGCAGCATAAAACAAGCTTGCTCCATCCTCAGGATGAATCCCTTCAAATATTTAAGCATGGCTATCTTGTCACCTCTTCACTTGCTCTTCTCCAGGCTAAACATACCCAGCTTCCTAAGCTGTTCATCATAGGGCATGGCTTCCAGACCTTTTACCATTTTCGTTGCCCTCCACTGGACACATCCTTCTAGAATTGGGGTGCCCAGAACTGGACACAGTAGAATCAGAGAGTTGGAAGAGACCTCAAAGGCCATCCAGTCCAACCCCTGCCCTGCAGGAATACACAATCAAATCATTCCCGATTGTATTCAAGGTGAGGGCGATCTTGATGGTCGCCCCCTTCTCCCCGCAGTCTCACATCCCAGTCTGCCCAGCCGCCCTCGGGGCAGAGACCATGCCAGGAGGGGTGGGTGTGGGTGCTTCACCTTGTGCCCACTCCTCCAAGGCGAGGGACTCACCCTACCTCTGGGCGCCCCCATCGTGGTCCAAGGGCAGCAGCCGATCTTCCAAGGAAGAGCCACGTGCTGATGCTTGTCTCGGTCCAGAAGACGACGAAAAGGAGCCAGGCCGAGGAGAGGAGCAGCGTCTCGCAGCCCATGAGCCGGCCAAGACCCCACCATCCCACCCCGGGCGGGAGGGGGGCTGGCACGGATGCTGGGTTTACTTCCAAAGGGCCGGCCCGAGGACGCAGCCGGGGAAGGCGGGCAAGCAGCCCAGCCGAGCTCCGCCTGGGAGGGAGGAGCAGCCGCAGTTCCCTCTGGATAGACGATCGCCTCCGCCCAGCCCGCTGCAGGCGAAAAACTTCGGCCGCACCATGGGGGACTTCGACCTGGCTGCAGGTGAGTGAGCGCTGCCGGGACAGCTCGTCGAGGGGCACCGGTGGGGGGAGGTCGAGATCGGGAGACATAGCTCGGGAGGGTGGGGAGGAAGAGTTTCAAGAGGTAGGACGCCTGGGTTCCTTTTCTGGCCGAATTAAACCTCCCCCACCCATCTTGGCAGAGGAAAGTCTACTTCTCCACTACACAAATAATCCAGTTTTAACACATTTTATTTGCCATGGGTCCTTCCTATTGACTCCTGGGATTTGTAGTTTTGCAAGGTCTTTAGCCTTCTCTGCCCAAGCATTCTGGTGCCTCACCAAACTACAAACCCCAGGATTCCATAGGAAGGAGGAGCCATGGGAAATAATCCCGTTTCAAACTGGTTGATGTGTGTATTTCAGATTCCTGGGGTGGGAGTGGGGGCCACAATGCACTGAGTTACTGTCTCCACCACCACCCTCGAAGTGGCAGGACTTGGGGAAGTGCCCACCCCCTGTGCAAACCCCAGGGGTTGAGATGAGGCTTTTGCTTCTCAGTTGGATCCTTCTTGGTATCGCTTTTTCCATCCATCATCCTTAAGGAAGCTCATTCCTCCTTCTCTCCCCATGTTTGTGTGTGTGTGTGATGGGGGTTTAATCTCCCTGCAGCACTGGGACCTGACCCTGGGATGCCACAGCCTGCTCCTGCCCACCAGGAAGTGAAGATCGGGGAGCACAAGGCCGACACTCCAGCCCCACACCATCCTGCAGTGTCCGGAGGCAGCCCAGGCAAAAGCCACAAGGTAAGAGGCACAGGGTTTGGGTGTTCCAGAGCTATCCTTTCCCCAAACGAGGGAAAGGTTTTCCCTCCACCCCTTTCCAGTAACCCAGGCAATGGATCACAAAGTGGCACAGCCCCAGGCCCCACACCCTGACTCAGAAATCCATCCCAGGAGTGGTGGAGAATACTGTACCGTGCAACCCTTTCCTCTCTCCATTCACAGGATGGCAGCCATCACCACTCTTCCTCCTCCTCCTCCACCAGCAGCTCCTCTTCCAGTGAAAGTGAACAGGGGGACAAGGTAAAGAGGCTTCAGTGGCGGGCTGGTCTGCAGAGCAGTGGGGATGGGAGATGGTGGCACTAGGCTCCCATCTTGGGCTCCTGGGGTCAACTCACTCCTAGGAAAGGCTCCCTCCTTCAGCCCACGAAAGAAGGAAAAAAAGCTGGATGCTGCGAGAAACCCAAGCTGTAGAGTTCAGGGGATGGGACATCTAATCCTCTAGCTGTTGCTTGACTTTAGCTCATATTTCCCCCAGGTTACTTAAGGAAAGATGGTGGGAAATGTAGTCAACAAGAGCTAAAGGGTCATCTCTTCCACAGTAGTTTTTTAGAGCTTCTTGCTCGACATATGGGCAGGAGTGGGGTGGAGACAGACATGCATAACACTTCCCCAGAGATTGGTACTCTTATTTTTTGACTCTTGGCCAGGAAACCTCTTCAAGGAAGGGACCACACCCCTCCTAATGCCTCATCTCATGCTCTGTGGGTGCCAATCCCTCCTCACTAAAAGGTGGAGCCTAGAGCAACAATTCTCCTGAAGAGTTGTAGTAGCAGCTTCTCTTAAGATTTCTTTTCAGGGGTGGCTTTCCAAACTGGGAAGAAGGTAGGGAACGATCCACCAGCTCTGGGACAGCGGAAGGGAGCAGAGCTGTTGTTACGTCCTTTACAGCTGATGGGCAATGTAAGTGTGTGTGTATGTGTGTGCTCCCTGCCTCCTCAGGACCTTTGCACTGACCAGAAGAAGAAACAGAAGAAACTCAAGAAGGCCAAGAAACAGAAGGTAGCCAAGGAGAAGAAAAGACACTAACTTACATTTGTCCCACTTCGCCCCCCTTGCCCATTCCATTCCACTCTCGTGACAGCAAGGGAGGAGATGGTGAGCTGAGCTGCCTGATGTGGCTGAGCACACCCTTTCACTTTACTGTACTTTGCCATGCTGTAACTGGTAATAAAAGTCTTGTGCCAAAGCTGCAGTGACACATTTGGCCCCCTTCCATAGGTCCAGCTTGACAAACTGCCAAGGAGCTGCTGCTATCAGGCTGTAAGGTAGGAGTGTGTGTGCGCGCGCCCCTGCATGCTTCTTCCAACAGATTCTTTTCTACACTGCCAACACAGAGAGGAATTATGAGCCAGGACTCAGGAGCAAAGCATCAGCAGAGAGATGCAAAGGAGCCCCAGCTCCTGTCTTAGGGCTAATCTCATCTCCAGCCTGCCCTTACACCAAGTAGTGGTGCTCTTTAAAGACCTCCCCTTGGCCTTCCAGAGACACTCAGCAACTGTAGAAGGGTGGCGATTGATGGTCCAGCAGCTACCTGCTAATGCAAGCAGTAGGATGCTACACCTCCCAAGAGACAGCTTGCTCCAGTAAGCAAGCTCCACATGGGTGTGAGAAAGGGATTTCTCCTTCCTGCCCTCAGTCCATTTCAGCCTGGCAGAGACCAGCCCACCAGCAGAGTTTTCACTTTTTATTTTGCTTGTTGTGGGTACAGTGCAGGAGGTCTTAACCGTGAAGCAACAGAGAAGCAAGCACCATTTTCAGACTGGGAGAGTCCCCCCTTCACTCTGCCCCAGAAGTCTCCCCACTGTAATAATAATACTGAGTTACTCACAAGCAGCCAACTTGGACAGATACAAGAGCTGTCCAAAGGGCAGGAACAGCTGCCAGACAAGACACTTTTGACCCAAACCAGAGGTGTACCCAATAAGCAAGTACAGGGGTCGTGGCATGCATGCAGAGCAAGTGGGGTAAACAGGAGGGGCAGTAGTTCAGCCAGAGCCAAGAAAGCTGCCCAGATGCCAACCTGTTCCCTTTCCAAAAAAGGGATTGGTAAAGCCAGACATATATGGGGTGTGCCTGCTTTCCTACACACGCACCTGCTCTCATCTCTACACAGACTCACATTCCTGCTATCCCTCAGCCCCCCTCACATATCAACACACACATAGATCACTTGCAGTCCTCTCAGGAGCAGCAGTGGTTCACGGCTGTCTCTATTCCCAGTGTGTTTGTACACTGACCAGCAGGTGGGCTACCCAGCTGGCTACATGCCGAGGAAGACCAGGCCAGGTATAGCCTGGCAGCCATCAGTGAACAAGGTGGAAGGTGAGCCAGTACATGAGGAGTGGCTGTAAGCCAGCCACTGCCATGGTCAGGTACATGCGCAGCTGGTTTTTGGCACCCCGCACCAACACCCCTTCTGCAGCCGCCTCCGACAAGATCTTCAGGCGCAGGGTCCGGATCTGGAGGGCAGAGGGAGGAAGGAAGAAGAGGTAAAAAGTGCCAGAAAAAGAAGGGAAGTTAAAGCACTGAGCTGGGGACAAGAGTGGAATGGGGGCTGGAATGCTACCCACCTTGGGGAGCAGCCACATGGGAAGAAATACTGGATAAGGGGATTCTGCAAAGAGGCTGCTACCGCATTAAACCTATAGCAGAGCCTAAACCTACACCCATTCTTGGGTTGCAAGATGTCAAAACCCCGCTAATGAGGGGCAGAAGCAGATAAAAGGCAAGCCTGCTCTCTCCCTTACCATGAAGACAACAATTGTGACACAGCACCAGCTCAGCAGCAGGTAATAACCCGTCTTCCCAAATAGCAGCCCGGCTAAAAGGCCTACGATCATCCTGGCATACGAGGAGGAAGAAACATTGTTAAGGTGTGGGATGGGCCCACCTCCTTCACCCAGCTGCAGCCCAGCAAGCTACAGGTAACTACAGCCCCCCCCTTCTTGCAAGCAACATCTGTTGCCTTTTCCTCTGGCCACAATTAGGGGATAGAAGCAGTGACTGACCTAGGCTACTCACCCAACGTACTTGTACCCCGAGAAGGCAACCAAGTCAATTGTGGACAAATCAGTGTTGACAGTCACGAGGTAGAGGCTGAGGAGGATGGCCAGCACCTCAACAATGAGCCAAGCCAGAGCTGAGCTTGCTTGCAAGCCCAGCAGGTCAGGCGAGAATCTGAAAGGTGGCAGCAGTGGTGGTGGTGGTGAGAAGCAGCATGCAGGAAAGCAGCACTAGCCATGGCAAGTGTTCCCCAGTATTACAAAGTAAGCATCTCTCCTGTCTTGTAGAGGTAGTAAGCCTTGCTACAAGGCACTGGAGATCCAGTTCCCAAAAGGCACAGGATCCAGTTCCAGACTTTGGGTCACTAGTAGCAGTTTGAGGAGCTGCCTCTTCCTCACTCACAGCAATCCCTGCATCTTTTCCCCTTCAACATGCAGGCCTTGGAGCTAGACCCTTTGGCTTGATTTCCATGTACTCTGACTGATAGCAAATGCTCTCCAGGGTGCAAGGCAGGATTCTTTCCAAGCCCTACCTGGAGGTACTGACAGAGAGTAAATGTGGGGATCTTCTGCTAGCAAAACAAGGCCTCTGCCACTAGAGATGCTAATTTTCACTTATTTCATCCTCACATACAAGAATGAAAAAAAATTCAAGGACTTCCACCTCACCAGGGTGCTATTGTGCACATTCTTGATGAATTTTCACATTTGGGATATTTTCTGTGGGAAAGTTGCAAAGGTATTTTGGGGGAAAAAAAAGTGCATTTTGCACAAAAATAAATAAATGAACGGAGGGGGGAAACTGCTGATCTTTTCACTTTCTGGTGTGGGACAAAATAAATAAATAAATCTTGCAGTGGTTGGCAATGTTTATGACATGCCAAGCCACCCTTTCTCATTAAGCATGAGAAAAAATTGGGAATATTCTTTATCCCTATCTGCCATGTCCTATGGTCCCTGCAGAAAAGGAAGGCATTTCAGAAGCAATCAAACAGCAAAGAGAAATACCCCCAGCAAGTGCTTACCTATTCTGTGTTCCCAGTGCCAGACCTGCCACTAGAATGTAGGTGATGAACGCCATGACTGTGGAGAACAAGATGCATTAGCTGCACCAGGGTCTATAATGCTTCCTTCAGTCCTTCAGTTTTTTCAAGACTGAGCAGTAATTACCAAACTAATGGGTTTTTTGGGGGAACAGGGTGGCACACAAGCAAGTGACTGATACCCCATCTGTACTTGCCTTTACCCCAGGGGTCCAAAGGAGTGTGTCATACCTGGAATGTAGAGGTCAGGGGCATTGACATCAAAGCGTGGGGCCACAGGGGTGTCTTGCTGGTACTGCACCTGCCAGTCCTGCCAAAAAGAGCCAGATACACCTGCACTACCCTATGTGCCAACCCCGAAGGAGCATGAGGGCATCTGGCAGCCAAGCCTCCGACAGGTAGGCCATGGGCTCCACTGTCGTTGCTCCACTATAAATGCTTCCCTACCTCCTAGACAGTGGGATGGATGAGACTCGGAGAGGGGCAGAAATTGGCACATGGAGATGTGTATTCAGCCAAGCCTTAAGTGGTAGAGACAGATTTTTTTCCCCTCACAAGATAAGGGGCAGCATGACAGACTTCTGTATACAGCCCTCCAGCCAGTTTCTTCCCCCCTCCCAAGAATTAGCAACCACAGAACAGGGCAGCCCCAGCCATGCTCCAGTCTCTTGAGCTATCTATTGACTGAAGTGCCCCTTCTGTTGCTCACAGTCCAGCTCACCTGGTGCAGGAACGGAAAGAGGAGCAGTCCCAGTTTCTTGCCCACATAGATGGTGTCCACAGCAAAGTAGTACTTCAGCTTGGTCACAGGAATGAAGCGATCGATCTGGGAAAAATTGGGGGGAAGGAGTGGGAGATATGAGCAGCTCTGTCACAGAGGGACAAAAAGACCCCTCCCTAGCAGGAGCTTGGCACCTGCAATCTTCTCACCCAGTAGTACACTTCACCCATGCTCTATGACACTGCTACTCAAAGTGGTGGTACCTGGACCAGCGCTTGGTCCCTGAGCCATTGTGGCTACCAGCCCATGGCAATTTTCCAGGAAAAAAAGAAAGAAAGAATTGTAAACAATGGGAACAAATTTACTGCCGGTCCCTAGCACATTGGAAAATAACAATTGCTGGTCTCCCCCATCAGAAAGCCTGAAAGGCACTGTTCTATGTCACCCATAGCTACCACCCAATCTCTGTGGACACCATCCTGATGTGTAGACTGACCAACTCTCCCTTATCTCCCAGGATCTCCCTTATTCAAGCTAAGTTTTTGGGATCCTCCCAGCTCTCTTATTGGCCTTCTATTTCTCCTGTATAGTTACGAAAGTCTGACATTCAGATGTCAAAAGCAAGCAAGTCAGTGCACAGAGGGAACTTATGAAGGCTGGATGTGTGGGTGTAGGTGGATCATCAAAAAGCAAGCCAGGAAACTCCTGCTGACTTGTGGTGTGTGTTCGCATTTATGTCAGAAGGAAGAAAGAGTCTGTGTGTGTTTGGTTGTGAGGGAGAGAGAGGTATGTGTGTGTTGTTGCATCTGTGTGCATGTGAGAAAGGGAAGTGTATGTTTGCATGTCCCTGTAAGAGGGGGGAATGGGATATGTGTGTGTGTTTGCATCTCTGAATATAAAAGAAGGTTTTTTATTTGTATGGGGGTGAGTGTGTGTCTTTGTGTGTCTGTTTTGATAAGATATCTGTAATGGTTCTTTCAGTTTTCATTAACATTTGTCATGGTGCTTGGGAGCTTTTTAGAGTACTTTTTGGTTTTGTTCTTGTTGTTGTTTCAGTTCCCTGGATAGTGTATACAGACACAAACAAACATACGAAGTCCATCAAACTATGAAACAATCTGGCCTGGGCATTAAAGAGGTTATCTTATACTAATGAACATTTGCTGGAGTGCCACCATACCACTAAAAACACGCAAAATTTGTTGCAACTAAATCTCCCTTAAATTCATGGCCTAAAGTTAGTCACCCTAGCACTGCTATAAGATAAGGAGATGACAGTTGAAAAGGGGAGTTGAAGTTGTGATGTGATGAGGAGTGGAGCTGAGGGAATGTTATGTGCTGTGGGAATAAATGTTAAGAGGAATAGAAGCTGATTGGAATATAGCAAAGGCATATAGCGCATTTGGAAGACTTCACAAAAGAGTCTGGAGTAATAAACACCTGAGGCAAAGCACAAAAATCAGTGTGTATACAGCCATTGTACAAATAAGGCAATGCTTCTCATCATTACCCCCCACCCCATGCCTCCCATCACTGCACTTCCCATCACCCTGTGTGCGCGGGCTGGGGACAATGGGAACTGTACAGTAGGACCCTCTTATCCGCTGGGGATTGGTTCAGGGGGGGGGCGTGGAAATTGAAAACCGTAGTTAATAGCAAACACTAGTAAAAATAATGGGACATCCGCTTTAAAATACCATGGAGTTGCCTTGGAGGACCTAGAAATGGCTAGAGAGGACCCATTTTCTAGGAAGCCTCTATGGCAGGTGTGCTGTTTTGTGTCCTGGATAATTGAATCAGTGGATAATAGCAAACACCATTGAAAACAATGGGACATCCGGTTTAAAATACCATAGAATTGCCCTGGAGGACTTAGAAATGGCTAGAGAGGATGCATTTTTTAGGAAGACTCTATGGGAGGTGTGCTGTTTTGTGTCCCATGGATAATTGAATCAGTGGATAATAGTAAATGCCATTGAAAATAATGGGACTTCTGGTTTAAAATACCATAGAGTTGCCTTGGAGGACCTAGAAATGGCTAGAGAGGACACATTTTCTAGGAAGACTCTATGGTAGGTGTGCTGTTTTGTGTCCCGTGGATAATTGAATCAGTGGATAATAGCAAATGCCATTGAAAATAATGGGACATCCAGTTCAAAATACCACAGAGTTGCCTTGGAGAACCTAGAAATGGCTAGAGAGGACGCATTTTCTAGGAAGATTCTATGGGAGGTGTGCTGTTTTGTGTCCCTGGGTAACTCAATCAGTGGATAATGAATGAGAGGATAAGGGGGGCCCTCCGCGAGCCAGCAGCCACTCACGTTGCGGTCCACCAGCTCCTTGCCCTGGGTGGCGAGGCTGCTCCCGTAAGCCGCGGCGAAACTGGAGACCGGGTCCGGTAAGAAGGGTCCCGGGGCCAACGAGGAGGAGGCGGAGGCGGCAGGAGGGACCGTCCCAGGCGAGCCAGCGGAGGAAGAGGCGCTCGTGTCCTCGAAAAGCCGGTGCGGGTCTGTGGCGGCGGCGGGTTGGCGGCGCTTGGTGGCTGCGGAAGGGAGGGAAAGTCAGTCAAGTCGGGAAAGACGGGAACAATCCCCCCTCATTCCAGTGTCCGCCATACTCACGCATGCGCCCTAGGCTTCCCGGGGCGAGGCCGGGGCCGCCCGCCATGTTCATGACAGCAGCGAGTGGCAGCCACCAAGCTCCGCCAAGAGACAAGGCCGGCGCTGCCCTCGGCGGCCAATCAGCGCTCTCTCGTCCAGCAGCGGGCTAATCACGAGCCGCGTAGTCAGCGCGTGTGTGTGAGACGTCACGCCGCCACTGACAGAAGGTGGCCGGGAGCCCCCACCTCGTCCTCTCCGTAACAGTGAAGGCGACGGGGGCGGGGGGGGGGCGAAGAGGAAGGTTGCCTAGGAAACCGCACAATCCTATTTCTGCTTTGCTGTTATAGTGGTCTTACTCTCGCGGCTATGGCTGCCTCCTGTGGAATTCTGGGGCTTGTAGTTTAGTGAGACCTAAGCGCTCTCTGGCTGAGAATGCTAAATGCCCCTCCCGAAACTACAAACCCCAGAATTCCACAGGAGGCAGCTAGAGCGGTTCAAGTGGAATACTAGCGCTATATATAGTGCATCACACTACACTGTTGTTGTTGTTGTTGTTGTTATTATTATTATTATTATTATTTACCCCACCCCTCTGTTAAAAACAATTGGAGCTGCTTACAGCAATTAAAATGCAACAATGCTAACTAAAATCTCTAAGCACCACCCACCCACACAAAAAGATATTAAACTAATATAAAATTAAAAACCACCTAACTAAAATCACTGTTATAGCACTATTATTTCACTTTAACTGCTATGGCTGCTTCCTATGGAATTCTGGGGTTTGTAGTTTAGTGAGGCCTAAGAGCTCTTTGAGGGAGAATGCTAAGTACCCCACCCTAAACTGCAAATCCCAGGATTCCCCTGGAGGTAGCCAGGGCCATTAAAGTTGAATAATAGCGCTATTAACAATTTATTCACACTACACTGCTCTAGCACTATTATTCCACTTTAACTGCTCTGGCTGCTTCATGTGGAATTCTGGGATTTGTAGTTTAAGGAGGCCTTAGAGCTCTGTGGCTGAGAGTTCTAAATGCCCCTCCCTAAATCCCAGGAGGCCACAGGAGGCCACCAGAGCCATTCAAGTGGACTCTTAGTGCTGTATATATATTCCTGTGGAATTCTGGGGTTGGTAGTTTAGGGAGGCCTAAGAACTCTCTGGCTGAGAATGCTAAATGTACCTCCCTAAACTGCAAATCCCAGGATTCCACAGGAAGCAGCTATAAGCAGTTAAAGGGGAATAATAGCACTATAACAGTATAGTGTGATAAAGCCCCTTGAGCTTTGGCAAATGGTGCGGGGGGGGGATGTTCCTAAGGGTGCTTTTGGAGTCTGGGGTGATGGCTCTTAACCTTTTCTTTACCAGAGACACCCTTTAAATATCTTTTGTTGCCATGGTCTTCCAAGGCATAATTCAAAATTTAAAACCCTAATAATAACAATAATACCTAATAATAATCATAATAATACACCATCCATCAAACTTTCCCTCAAAGGCACCGGAGTCGGAGGGAAGACTTTTCTCCTGCTTCTTGCTGCAAGTTTCTGGCTGGACCAAATTGAATGGCAATGTGCAGGCCAAGCCAGCCAGCCTTTGCCTTGCCTCCTGTCATGTGGCCACTCCACTGCAGGGAGAAGGTGGGTGGAGCAGCCTTCACAGACCCCCTGTGAGGACATCACAAATCCTCAGGGGTCCCTTGACCACAGGTTAAGAACCACTGTTTTAACACATGTTGGATCTAGTTTGCTAATGCAATACCAATTAAGTAAGGAGCTTAACCAGCTAGGCCTTGTACTTGGAGGGTTTAAATTCAGGGTTTAAAGGTCTTGGATCTAAATGCCTTGGGACCCAGATATCTGAAGGCGTATCTGCCCATATATCAGCCTGCCCCTGTCTTAAGATCTGCAGGAGAGGCTCTTCTCAGAGTACAGTATTTTTCATATGTTGTGCCCTGACTCAATGGAGTGGGCTTTCTTTACTGGACGCCCCAATTGTGAAACACTCTCCTGAGGGAGGGGCTCCCAGAAGGTGAAATTGCATTGTAGTCCTCTTGGTGTCATGTTAAAATTTGTTTTGTTTCCCTGGGCAGCTTAAGTGTTTTAATTTTTTTAAAGTATCAAATGTCATGCAGAGCATGGCACATGTAATGAGAGAGGGCACCATCAGAGCAAAGGAGTAACTAGGGACTTGGATAGATGTTCACTCACACACACATATGGCTGAAATGAAATGGGGATTTGAGAGTGCATGTAATTCTCATCACCACAGCCCTCTTTGCTGCTCTTGCAATCTTTGTGTCTTCCAGCTGAATGAGAACTCCCTGACAGATAAGGAGATGTGGGGAGTGGGAATGAAGGCCTGTGGTCATGCACTCTTCTTCTCCACACTGTTGTCTTCTGTGCCTGTAGGCAAATGGTTGAATAGAGTTTAGATAAGCCTTTGACCTAATCCAGCAGAGATCTTGCTGTGTTTCGTGACACAAAGTCAAGTCAAATGCAAAGTCAAAGTCAATGCAAGACCTGAGCTGCCACAACCAAGCCACAGATCCCAACCAAGCTTCTGGTGGAAGTATACTGCCAGCTTCACATTTGCTCTGCAGAGTGTGGAAGGGACCAGAGTGCTTGATGCTACTACTCTCATGTGTGAGTGTTCTCCAGTCACTAATTGTTGCTGATCCATTACCCATTACCTTTGGGTAATGACCCAACACTCACCATGATCTGCTTTTGCGCCTTCCCTCGCCTCCCTCATCCTTGTGTGACTGCTATTGCTATTTGATTTCATTCCTTTCCTGGCTGCTGATATGAGGACAATTGCAAGACACACACCCTTGTCCCTCACTAATGTCTTCTCCGGAGCAATGATCTGCAGCCCAGTTGTACAGCCTTTGCCCTCTCTGCTGCCCTGCTTCATCCCCACTAGCCTTTCCAAAGAGCAGCCTTTTAGAACAAGTCACTCACCTCTTCCCCAGATCCTGTTGTTTACCCAGAAGCTGTTTCTTGCCAGGGAAGATGGGACAACTCCCTTGCTGCTTAAACCATCTAAGCAGGGAAATGCAAGGCAATTCTCTGTACCAAGGGCATTTGTGACATCCCATACTTCTACTGGATGAAGTACAGTTCAAGAACAGGATGAAAAAGAGGGTAGAGAAGACCCCTAAGGTTATCATTCAGATAACACTTCAGACCTGAAAATACCCAAGACTGCCTTTTGTTTCTCCCTTAATCAGATTAATCATGTGTGTGCCCATTTCACAGTCTACCACCATTGCCCCAAGTTAGAAGATTAAAAAAAAACAAAACTCCAAGGGAGAAGTTGTGCTTGGCCACATCAATCACACCTTAGTAACCTCCAGGCTTGACACCCTTGACTTTTGATTGCCCTTGAAAAGGTGACAGAATCAGTGATACAAAATATTGTCGCCAGATTGTTGTCTGGAGTAGTCTGATCAGAGTACATTTCTCTTATTAAAACATCTGTACTGGCTGCCTACCCATGCCAACACTCAGTTCAAATTGTTGGTTCTCACTAAACAGTTTGGGATCTAAGCACCTTAAAAACTGCCTGTTACTATATTTCCCATCCCTCCCATATGCTCCATTAGAGATCTAGCACTATGTCATTGGTGGATTAAAGTCCAGTGGTTACTTATTTGGAACAGGGTCTTCCCATGTTTGGTATCAGCCCTGTGCAATGTCCTTCATCATGCCTCCTGCACTTGTGCTTTTTAGACACCATCATAAACCCCTTCAGAAAAGCAGATGGAGCTGACTACTACAGTGTATTTTTTGCCTTTGATTTCACTGAGTTTCTATCGCTGAGTGGGGATTCAAGCCCTGGTCTCCTGAGTCATAGTCAGAGTCATAGCTCAAAGCACTACACCACATTGACTTTCCCACAAAAACATGCTAGAAATTACTTTCAGTCCATGAAAGCTTATGCTACAAAATTTCTTCTTTGTCATTCATCTCAAAAGTGCTACTAGATCCCTTTATGTCTTCCTGTGAGAGAAGGTAGGCAAACAAGGAATTGTCCTGAAATCCCCCAGGGAACTTCACAGGTGAGCAGTGGAGGATTTGAACACAGATTCTTTTGGACACTAGTGAAACAGGCAAACCACTACACCATGTGGTATCTCCAGTGTCTTCAAAAGGAAGAGGAAATAAGAAAAGCTTTCTAGTTCATATTTAATGTGATAAAGATGTTTCTAGACATCTTGTTACTTGTCTGAAGCTTCTAAGATTATGCAGGTGACCTCCCTCTTTCCCTTGTTGTATGCCTTCAAGTTGTTTCCAAAACATGGCAACAGTAAAGCAAACATTTCATGGGGTTTTCTTGCCAAGAAAATTTGTTCAGGGGTTGCCATTGCTTTCCTCTAAGGCTGAGAGAGTGCGACTTGCCTAAAGGCAGCCAGTGGCTCTCCATGGCTGAGCGGTCTCCCAGAGTTCTAGTCCAGCACTCAAACCACTATGATGGCTCTTTCCCCACCCATTAAAAAAAAAACACCACCCCAAAACACATATTTTATAATAGTGCAAGTTTCCACTGTGAGCCAGGTGTCATCTTCCTGTTTCATGAGCTGTACTAAATCCAGACTCTGAGGAGGGGCTGAATGGAGTGCAGACTGGTCCCCATCTGTGCTCTGACGTGTCCAGTGCGGGGTTGTGCCATAGTCCAACGGGGACCCCGTTTGGGGGCCTGTGGGCCATGTCAGAAACATCCCGTGCTTATATGTGCTCTGTCTCCTGCTCTCTGTGTCCCCTCCCTCAGCCCCCAATCTCCTCCGCTAATGCCTTTCTGTCAATAGACCGTGGACTGTCGGACCCCTCTGGCCTGGCCAGGACCGGCTTTGGGGGCTGGAAATCCTCCTTGCTCTGCTGTTCCAGCCAAAAAGGACCCTGGCCATGTCTGGCGGCCCCTCAGCAGAATTATCTGTTCCCTGTTGCCTCCCTGGGCTGGCCACGGGTCCAGTCACCCTGTTGTGGCAGCTTATCTCTTGCCTCTTCCCTCCTCCCTGCTTTGCTGCTTAGATAGTCATTTACTCCCTTTGTAGAAAGATATGCCAGCTCCAAAGCACACACGTGCATGCAGGTATGTGCACTGCTGCTGAGTGCAGCACTGATAGAGTCCGTATTCTGCTCCTTTCCAGCCTAGAAGAGCATCAGTAGAAGCTTCTTAGCAGGACACCTTTGCATCTGGGCTCTAACTCAAATCTCTGTGGCTTCCCATTACATACTGAAAACTACTTACCGTACACTCAAGTGTGCACTGCCCAGCCTGCATGGCCCAATAGGATGCCTGCTGCTAATCCGTACTTAGAAGGGCACCTGCTCTCAGATGGTCAATTTTCTTTGCAGAACTACCACTACAGAAGAATGGGTACTAATAAAGTAGACTTGGGTCCAAGGAGATCATTGTGGGACAAGTGTTGGTGATCTGCACGAGGGACTGCCAACCTGCTGCCTCTTAACAACACCAACCCACACACAAACAAATACACAAACACTGCTTCTGATGTAACAGCCAACCATCATTCTGGGACATAACAGACTTAAAAGCTAGTGACTTTTATCCTGAGCACCCCAGCAACCAAACAGAGCAGAGTGCAATGGCTTTTTTCATGCACACAGACTGCCTTCTTATCCTAACAACAATCCTATAGGGTAGGCTAAAGTAGGAGGCTGCAAATAATTCAAAGTGACCACATACATTTTCTGGGAAGCTTGGATATGAACCGTATAATTTCACCATGTGAATTTATAGAATCCTATGGAATGCTGGGTTCAGAAGGAATTCCAAAATCCATCTAATCCAACCCCATACCAGCACAAGAATCCAGAGCTATGGAATGGCTGGTTTTGTGGTGCATTCTGTCACTCCAACTCAAATGAGGGTGGGGGCTAAATACCCTAAAAGCACCAGATCCTGCCTGGTTGTAGAAGCTATGCAGGGTCAGCTCTGGTTAATACTTGGGTGGGAGACCACCAATAAACACCAGATGCTGTAGACTATATTTCAGAGGAAGGAATTGGTAACCCACCTCTGAGTATTCCTTGACTAATAAAACCTGATGAAAGTCATGGGGTTGCCATAAGTCAACAGGTGACTTGAAGGTACAGAGAGAGAGAGAGCTCAAATAGGATATTGGAGAGTTCAGAAAAATGCACAAAAGCTGAATACTGAAATATTTTCTTTACAAGGAAAAGCTAAAGTGTTTGGTCCTTCTGCAATCACTTGACTAAGCCCCTTGGTATCAAGTTGAATTGTTACTCTAGTATGAATTTGAGTATAATTGTTGTTGGAGCTTTGTATTTGTTGCTTTGGAGCATTCCTGGATCAAATCCTTTTGCAGAAAAGGGTTTTTCAATTCTATACTCCACAAAGGGAGTGATGAGAGGAACAGATTTTCTGTAAACCTAACCAGGTTCAGGTTACTCTGAATTTTAATCGAAAATGTCAAGCATTTTTTTTCATATGATTAAAATGGATTCAGTTTTAATCCACATTAAAACTGGATTTTCATAAAGACAGAAGTTTGGGCATTGTGTGATTTATGTTGATGAGAATGTTGACAATATGTTAATTTCACAGAGAAACACATGACTTAGTTTACTTTCATTTGGTATTTGGACAGAACATGCCATGTTGATAGCTACTTCCTGATTGCCAACCCAGTGAGTCATGAATTTAGACTGCTTTATTTGCTATTTCAAAAACCTGGAATCCCTAATTGGTATTCAGTATAGAAGCTGCATAACTAGCTCTACCAGTGGATATTTGCACTATGCTGAAGTGATGCAGCTGTCTTGCCAAACTGTATTCCCCAAACACTCTTCCTGCAACTATGGGGAGCAGCTGGGCTGGATTATCAATGGGTCAACTAATGCTCTGGTCTTTGGTGACCATAGCTGGGAATGTATCTCCACCACAGTTATAGCTGTGTGATACCACTTTTAAGTATCCTCATTCCATCCCATGGAATCCTGGGATGTGTAGTTTCATGAGGGACTTAGACTTCTCTGCTAGCTGAGTTTAGTCTACTCCTTTGTCCTTCAGCAGAGGATTCTCGGTAGCTCTTTCAACTACAAATCCCACAGCAGATAATTCTCAGTAGCTCTCCCAACTACAAATCCCACAGCAGATCATTTCAGTAGCTCTCCCAACTATAAATCCCATAGCAGAAAATTTTCAGTAGCTCTCCCAACTACAAACCCCATAGCAGAACATTTTCAGTAGCAATCCCAGCAACAAATTCCACAGCAGAGAATTTCAGTTGCTCTCCCAACTACAAATCATGTATGATGCAGGCATGACAGTTAAAATGGTGTCCAGTGCTACAGGTGTGTGGAACATAAACCCTCTGGGTCTCTTGTGGGTGGCGAAAGGCAAATGCTCCCCAGGATACGTCTGGTGCCCCACCAACTTGTAACTAGCTTTAGAAGCTTCTGAGAAGGGAGTTGCTATGTGTTCTAATCCTGTACCTCCCCTTCCTTTTTTATTGATATGGCTGTTGCTGGTTGGGGTCATATCCCCCTTCCCCTCACCAGAGTGGGGCATTCACCCATACCTCCACTTGCCCAGCTCAACACCACACTCGACCAGGCTCCAGGAGGCCACTGATACCACACAGGGGCAGCTGCAACAAAATTGCATCCTGTCTGCCTGGGCTGCTGCCCTCAATAAGCCTCCCAGTAAGCAGATCTCTGGATTTCCTTCTCCTACCTTGATAACAGCCTTTGTTATTCTGCAATGAAAAGAAGAGGACAGCCCAAATTTGACATGTAAGAATGTCATGGCAGTATCTCAAGTACAGTACTATGGGATGCTCACTTCTGTTTGGAGACAGCCCAGTTGTCTTGTCTCCAACCCAGCCAGCTACCTGAAGGGAATCTGCTCCAAAATCTGGGGAGACCAACCGCAGCAGCTGGAGGGGAGCAGCCAGTGGGAGACAGAGAGGGGCGCTGAGAGCTGGTTTCTCTCCCTCCCATATGAGCCCCTTCCCCTCTACTGTAGGTTGTTGAACCCTCTGCCACCAACAGGTCCTCAGCCCCTGCAACCAGTCTAGGGTAAAGAGGTTGGGGGGGGGCAGCACTGTGCGCTCTAGCTCTCCCCCCACTCCTTGTCCCCTTCTGGACACGAGGGGTGGGGGAGCTGCCTGGAGGGGGAGAAAGAAAAATGGGGTGTGGGCAAGAGTGGGTTTCCCCTTCAGCAAAGGGGCAGAAGCTGGGGGAGGCTTCCTGGAATTCTTTTTTTTGGGGGGGGGGTGAGATTAGGAATGTTTTTATTGAAATAAAACCATTCTACAAGATAATACACCCGACTGCAAAAGGCCGTAACAACAACACAATTTCTCCCCAATCTCTTTACTTACTAATACAAAAATAAAACTATCTGTCCAAACGCTAATAGATTTTTCCTCTTAATCTATATACATTATCATCACTCCCTTTTCTTTTCCAATAAACATTATATTTACACCTTTATACTAAAATCAGAAGTTACACATTACAATTATACATATTTGGAAAAGAAAATGTGGAGGGGTGGGGGCTTTCCTCCTTTTTCTGGCCACCTGTCTCAGCCCAGTGTCCCTGAGCATAGACAGAGTGCCTGGCGCTCAGAGAAGCCTCCAGAAAAGGGGGTATCCACATGACACAAATAATCCAGTTTGAAATTGGATTGTTTGCATCACTCCTTTCCATTGAATCCTGGGATCTGCAGTTTTGCAAGATGTTGAGCATTCTCTGCCAAAGAGGGCTGGTGCCTCACCAAACTAGAGATCCCAGGATGCCCATAGGAATAATCCAGTTTGAAAATGTATTGTTTGCATCACTCCTTCCCGTGGAATCCTGGGATCTGTAGTTTTGCAAGGTCTCGGGCCTTCTCTGCCAAAGAGGGCTGGTGCCTCTCCAAACTACAGATCCCAGAATGCCATACAAATCATCCAGTTTGAAATTGGATTGTTTGCATGGCTCCTTCCTAGCGAATCCTGGGATCTGTAATTTTGCAAGGTCTTGGGCCTTTCTCTGCCAAAGAGGGTTGGTGCCTCCCCAAACTACAAATCCCAGGATCCCGTAGGCATCATCCTGTTTGAAATTGGATTGTTTGCATTGCTCCTTCCCATGGAATCCTGGGATCTGTAGTTTTGCAAGGTCTCGGGCCTTCTCTATCAAAGAGGGCTGGTGCCTCCCCAAACTACAGATCCCGGGATCCCGTACGAATCTTCTAGTTGTTTGCATGGCTCCTTCCTAGGGAATCCTGGGACCTGTAGTGTTGCAAGCTCTCGGGCCTTCTCTGCCAAAGCGGGCTGGTGCCTCCCCAAACTACAGATCCCAGGATTCCCTAAGGACGGGGCCGTGCAAATGATCCTGTTTCAAGCGGGCTGATTTCTCTAGCGGGGAAGCCTTCCTGTGCTCTCTGCTGAGGAGGGTTTGGCTCGCCGGGGCTCGCTCCTCTCTCAAGGCGGCGCCGTCGAGCGGGCGGGCGAGCAGGTAGCTTTGGAGGCCGGCGGGAGTCCCGGCTCCGCCCGACGGGAGGGGCTTGGCGGCGGCTTCTTAAGAGCCTGGCCCGCCGGCCCGCCAGGGGGTGGGGGCGGCCGCGGCTTGGGTTCCCTTCCCCTCCGCTCCGCCGTCGGGTGAGCCTCGCCGTCCAGCCGGGGCCATGCGGGGCTGGGCCGTGCTGGCGGTCTTCGCGCTGGGCTACGCGGGCTACCTGCTGCTGGGCGCGCTGGTCATCTCGGCCGTCGAGCGGCCCTACGAGAGCCGTCTGCGGGCCGAGCTGCGGGCCCTCAAAGCCGCCTTCCTCAAGGAGAGCCCCTGCCTGCCCGAGGCCGCCCTCGAGCGCTTCCTGGGCGCCGTCTTGAGCGCCCACCGCCACGGGGTGGCTCTCCTCCGCAACGGCTCGGCCGCCCCGTCCAACTGGGACTTCGCCTCCGCTTTCTTCTTCTCCAGCACCTTGATCACCACCGTCGGTGAGTCCCAGGCAGGCAGGCAGGCAGGCAGGCGAGCGGCGGGGAGGGGGTGGGTATGCAGGTATACAGTCGCCCCTTCATAGTTGCTGGGATTTGGTTCCAGGACCCCCCCCGTGGATACCCAAATCCGTGAATACTCAAGTCCCATGATATGCAAGGGCATAGCAAAATGGGGTCCCCCATATAAGATGGCAAGGTTTGCTTTTAGTATTATTATTTTTTAAAGAATATTTTCAAGCAGTGGATACTGAAACCCGTGGATATGGGGTCCCTTATACAGTTATCCCTTCCTATTCGCTGGGGTTTGGTTGCAGGACCCCCCCCCCCATGGATACCAAAATCCGTGATTACTCAAGTCCCATTATATGCAGTGGCATAACAAAATGGTGCCCCAGATATAGGATGGCAAAATCAAGGTTTGCTTTTAGGATTATTATTTTTTAAAGAATATTTTCAAGCCGTGGATACTAAAATCTGTGGATGCCAAATCCGTGGATACAGAGGGACAACTGTATGGATAAATGGTCCTCCCCTTCAGGGAATTTCTTGCCACGGTTTCCTTAGGAACGTGACTGCCCCCCATCTACATAACAGGAGCGCGTCCCCTCCGGCTGACCATGGAAACTCGGCGCCTTTCCTGCTCCGCTGCTTTTTGCTGCCTCGACCTCCTTCTCTCCTGCCGGACTCCCCTCCAAGCGGCCTCCCTCGGCTGCTCCAGGTCTAATCCTGGTTTGTTAATCCTGGTTTACCGGCTCTCCCCTCTTGCTTCCCCTCCGGCTGCCTTCCCAAGGAACCCATCAATTGGGCCCCAAAGGCCGGGAGTTTCCTCCTTCCCCAAGCAAACCTCTCCTCCCGGGACTCCTCGGAGTTAGTTGGCAAAGGGATCTGGTAGCACCATTGAGACGTTGGGGCCAAATCCACTCTACATGAATAATCCACTGTTAAACTGGGTTATTTAATCCACTGGAAACCTGGGATTTGTAGTTTTACAAGGTCTTTAGCCTTCCCTGCCAAAGAGTGCCAGTGCGTCACCAAGCTACAAATCCCAGTATTCCATAGGAAACAGTCATGGCAAATGATCCCATTTCAAACCGGATTATTTGTGTAGTGTGGATTTAGCCTGGAGGAAAGAAAGAAGTTGTAGCATAAGCTTTAGTAGACAGCTAGATCCACACTGCACAGATAATCCAGTTTGACCCTGGATTATTTGCCGTGGCTCCTTCCTATGGCTTCTTGGGATTTGTAGTTTGGTGAGGCGCCAGCACTCTTTGGCAGAGAAGACTAAAGACCTTGTAAGACTACAAATCCCAGGGTTCCATAGGAAGGAGCCATGGCAAATCATCCAGTTTCAAACTGGATTATTTGTGTAGTGTGAATTTTTAAGTTGACTTCCTCAGGTGTGGCTGGGTCCCTTTGCATACTGATATTCCAGACTTAACAGGGCTATGTTTTTGCATTCTACCCCCATGGGAAAGTGTGGAGGGTTGCTTACTTGGAAGTCCGCCTTGCTTTACTCCCAAGTAGGGACCGGATTTACCAAAATAAACACAGCCCCACCTCAACTCCATGGGGTGCCTGCTGATCCCTCCTCCTCTCCAACCCCCCTCCCCACCCTTGTCCTTGCAACTAGGGTCATGGAAAACACAAGGCTGTATTTTTTCCCCTTTCCTTTTCTGTTGGACTCTTCCTGTGTGTGGACTCTTCCTGGTTGTAGGGGCGTGTTGGTCTTGGGAGTGAAAGTCCCCCACCTCAGTGTACCCAGGGCGTAAGCTGGTAGGTAAATCTTGAGTCCTGTGAACCTGCCCACAAAAGGCTGGTTGAGACACCAAGGTGAGGTGGCAGCTAATTAATTGGCGCTGGGAGATCTGCATGACCAATTTCCATTCCAGCTGGTCACTCTGTGAACAAATGTGTAACTTGGTGCCTGAGTCTGCCCTTTTCCTCTTCCTCTTACATCACTTTTTCATTTTGTGTTGCTAAAGTTGGACTGTAATTGGGCTTGATTGTTTGCACTGCAAACCTCTCTGGATAATAATGTGTGTTGTTATCATCCTATTTTTGGAAACTTTTATGTAGAGCTGGGGGAAAGCACGGAAGTGACATCATGGAGCTGAAAGTGCCCTCTGTTTTTGAGAGAAAGGCTTTTGTCTAGCCCAGGTCTGGGCAACTTGTGGTCTTCCAGATGATGTGGGACTCCACCTCCCATCAGCATAGCTGAAGATGAAGGGGATGATGGAAGTAGCAACCTGACAACATTGTGAGGGCCACAGGTGACCCACTCTGGCCTCCTACTTCACCAGGGAGTTGTTTCAGATGCTGCCTGGTAAAATATGATCAGTAGCCATTGTGCCCAGATAAGGTGCCCCCATCATGGGTGTCGGCCTGAATATATGGGGTAAGACATAACTTGGCTCAGGAGTGGGTAGGGGGTAAAATGGGGTATTGTCTCACCAAGTCAGAATTCTGCCCCCTCCATGAATTTTTCCTTCAGCCCCCACATTTCCAGTGCAGCAGTCATCTAAAATTTAGTTGCGCATTTAGAAAAGGCAATGGCAAATCTGCTCTGAACAAATCTTGCCAAGAAAATCCTGTGATAGGTTCGCCTTAGGGTTGCCGTAAATTGGAAACAACTTGAAGGCACACAACAACAAGTTTAGAAATACAGTGTAGGCATCCAAAGAAAAGAGGCAGGAAAATGTACTAAGCAAACAGAAGATTTCAAGGTGCAAATGATTTTCAGTGTCTCACTTTCTGCAATACTAGAAATCTTGGGAATGGGTTTTTTTTTCTTATTTTGGTGCAGTCCTCCACCCCCATAGAAATGTCCTCATAAGTTGACAAGCAACTGAAGGCACATATGTGTACACACTTACACACACACACACACACACACACACACACACACCCCTACACCCCTGACTAGAGCTATGTAGGGCCTGCTTAATACTTTCTTGGATGGCTCCAATCAAATGCCAACTTCTAGTTCACAACAGACCAATCAGTGGCCATGGCTGGCAGATGGGATGGGGCTGTGAGGAAGGTACTGGTGACCTGTTGGAGAGACCTGTTTCTCTTTGCTCTCCTTGCACCCTTCTGCCAGTTCTTTCTCCTTCCTCCTTCTAGTGTCGAGCAACATGCAGTGCGTGTTGGGTGCGGGAGTTAATTGCAACCAGCTGTGTGTGTTTGTATACAGGGTGGGGCAGTCCAGCCCTTCAGCATGCTGCCTGAGATCCGTCTGCAGTAAGGTTGCTCTGATCCTGCTTTTGGCTGGGTGGATGGGGGCATAGTGCGAATGGAGAAATGGAACCCTGGTTGTGCTGAAGCCTCCAAGTATTTGAGCTGTGGAGCTGGATGCACTGCCCCAGTGGTGGTGGGAGCTAGATGAAATGTAGGAACACCACCATGGGGCTGAAGAGACACTTTATTGTGGTTAACTGTCGCTGAATCAGCTTCAATTTATGGCGACCCAATGAATGAGAGACCTCCAAGGCCCCTTTTATCAATAGCTTTGCACATCTTGCAAGCTCAGGGTCATGACTTCCTTATTGAGTCTATCCACCTGTAATGCAGTCTTCCTGTTTCCCTGCTGCCTTCTACTTTACTGAGCATTATTGTCTTTCCAAATGAGGATCTTGTCTAGCTCCTTAAAGAGGAGACAGCTTCCCCAAAACCCCAACAAGACATCTAAAATCTGTCATGTAGTAGTGCTTAAATACCCTAAAGGCACCTGATTCCATCTGATGTTGGAAGCTAAGCAGGGTCAGGCCTGGTTAGTACTTGGATGGGGGATTGCCAAGGAATGCCAGGTGCTATAGGCTGCATTTCAGAGGAGGGCAGTGGCAAAACCTCTTCTGAGTATTCCTTAGAATCATAGAGTTGGAAGAGACCAGAAGGGCCATCAAGTCCAACCCCATTCTGCCCTGCAGGAATACACAATCATATCATTCCTAACAGATGGCCATCCAGCCAATGTTTGAAAACCTCCAAAAAAGGAGACTCCACCACACTCCAAGGCAATGTATTCCACTGCCAAACAGCTCTTACTGTAAGGATGTTCTTCCTAATGTTTAGGTGGAATCTCTTTTCTTGTAGTCTGAGTTCATTGCTCTGTGTCCTAGTCTCTGGAGCAGCAGAAAACAAGCTTGCTCCATCCTCAGTATAGAACAAATCTCCATCCTTAGAATGACATCCCTTCAAATATTTAAACATGGGTATCATGTCACCTCTTCACTTTCTCTTCTCCAGGCAAAACATACCCAGGTCCCTAAGCCTTGCTTAAGAAAAACCTATGAAATTCATGGGGTTGCCCTGTCGACAGGCAACTTGAAGGTGCATGTTCGTGTACACACACACAGCAATACCTTTAGTGGTCTAACCAAAAAGCATATAATTGATCACACCAACTTTTAAAGTGTCACAGGCTTCTTTGTCAAGCAGCAATGGTAAAATAGCACATAGGAGAAATAAACCAATGAGGTTGTGCTCCCAGAGTCAACATGTCATTTTGGATGTTATAGGAAGTGTGTGCAGACAAAAAGTGCACCCCCCCTCCCCAAGTAGGAACAAAGGTATTAAAACAGGAAATAAAGTCTAGCTTCTCAATTTGAAGGTACAAAGTACATCCCTCTGAGAACTATATTTGCAACAGACACACACACACACATACATGCACCTGAGTATCTGAGCCTTTAATACAGCTGCCCTCAAACTGGTCCTCAAACCAGTCTGGATAGGTTGCCTTGCATCCAAATGGCTATTGAGAAGGTTGCTTGGACTGGCTACAGGAGGAGGGACCACCTGCCTTGTTAGTTGTGTCAGGCCCTTTTCTAGTCACCCAGTCAGTCAGTCAGTCAGTCAATCAACCAGTTCAATACACATAGTGGGAGCTGCTCCTTCTGGCCTTTCAGTCTGACCCAGAGCATTTTTATTTTTATTTTGCTAGCCTCCAGCCCTTCCTGCTTTGCTCTTCATAGAATCATAGAGTTGGAAGAGACCACAAGGGCCATCCAGTCCAACCCCCTGCCATGCAGGAATACAAAACCAAATCTTCCACCTTCTGCAAAAAACAGTTTGCAAGGGGTTTGTGTAAATGCAAAAGGTGCTTTTGTGGTCTAAAGGCTCATAACAACTCAGTTTGTTCCTCGACAGCTTTCTACATTGCTTGGCCAAGCGGAAGTTGTGGTCTGCTCTGGGTGGTGAGGCCTCAGCATTTCAGGAGGAGGCAGACAGTAAGGGCCTCTTTCAACAGATCGCTACCTTTTCCCTCTGAAGAAAGCACCTCTTCTCCTGTCTCTGTATCTCCGGCTGCCTTTGCCATGCAATGCCTGTGGTTTGCTCTAGCCAGCCACCTCCAAGGAGGAGAAGGCAAAGATCTCCAAGATCTGCACTGCTCCCCCTGGTTGCATTTGATTGTGTTAAGCTCCACGTGAAGGAGAAACATTCGCTTTGCTGTCATGGCAGGGAATAAAAGACCACATATTTTCTTGCTCTTGAAATTTCATCCATCTTAATACCCTGCAAAGTCTCCTAGGCAAAGTCCTTGAGATCCCCATCTGTTTTGTTCAATTCTATTCTGTCCTGCCTTTCTCCTACCATAAGATTCAAGGTAGTTTACAATACAGATTAAAAAAATAATAATTCCAAAACCGACATGACAAATTACCAATGTTGCAGTCACAGACTGTACAGGTAACTGTAACCAAACAGTATCCACTTGTTTTCATTTTTACTTCTCCATACGTCTGTTATAGTTCTTCCTGTTTTAATTATATATAGAAAAATGTGTCCATAAGAAAATTTCTATTATAGGTCAAAATGGGTTTTTCCAGAACTTCTGATAATCTTACTTCATGGTGTTGTGTTCCAGTATTATACACTAAAGTTATACCAAGTATTAACAAAAGTGTCATTGTTTTCCATCTTGTTGAGCTCTTATTTTGCAAATCAATTTTTCAAGTGGGGCTAGTGTCTGTACTTTAGCCAGCCAAGATCTTAAGGATAGTTTATTAATTGATTTCCAGTTTTTGGCAATCTCAAATCTCACAGATTAAAACAAAGTCTAGGGTGGGGAAAACATCTGTTGATGAAAATGTTAAAGTACAGATCAATACACTATCCAGTTAAAACATGCTGATTGGTAAGACGAGCATGGGGGCAGGGCTAGCAAACAGGGAAAGCACCTGGTGCTGGCATTTTGGATTGCTAGCTTATAGCTGTCAATATAATCCTCCCCCCCCCCCCTCTCCAGTCTTCTGGGAGGAATTTGTTGTAGCCACAAAGACCTAGGCTGGCGACCACCTCCCAGAGGGCTTTCTCGGCTGTCGCCCCCAAATTGTGGAACAGCCTGCCGGATGGGATCCGCCTATTGACATAATTAGACAGCTTTAAAAAGGCTGTCAAGACGGATCTCTTCAGGCAGGCTTTTCCGGAATAGCTAACCCTGGCCTCAGGAACCCCCTCTGGAGATTGATTCTGGAGCTCCTAACTGATGCTGCTCGCTAGGAAGCGTTTTTAATAACAATTGTATTATATGTTGATTTTAATTTGTATTGATTTAATAATGTTTTAAGGAGGGGAAGGGATTTTGAATTGTTTTATACCATGTACTATTTTACTGTTGTAAGCTGCCCCGATTGTTCGCAGAGGGGTGGGATATAAATAATAATAATAATAATAATAATTATTATTATTATTTAAAAAAGCATAAAAGCATTTAAAAACCCAGAACAATAGGACTAAAGTACAATGCACACCTTCCTTTAGAAGACCCTTCTGTACATTTGTGGGATTTAATGGGAGAAATGGTGGGGGGCGTTAAGAGAGGTTGAGTAGCGAGCCTCGGGTTTTCTTTTCTTGGGATGGGAGAAGAATGCCAGAGGCTGGATGGGCCAGATGTGTGGCTGCTGCCCTGTTCCCCTGCCCTGGATCAGACAGCCTCAGCCACTCTTCTGCTTGGCAGCCTGCCCAGATTCAGCTGCCTTGTCAGCACTGAGCAGCTGCTCAGGGAGAGCTTATGCCACGTCTTGCTTGGGAGGTGTGGGTGTGGGTGTGAGTGTGAATTGAGGAGTTGTTTGTCCGGTGCTGACACTGTGATGCTCAGACTGAAGGGGAAGCTCCCCTTGTGGGGCAGGGGGCAGTTTGGATGCCATTTCAGAGGGTTGGGGAATTCCTGGCTGACACAGTGTGAACTCTGCCCAGTAGCCCTGGGCGGCAGGCAGTGGCAGATACCTAAGGGGATTAAGCGAGAGGGGTGCTGGCATGCAGCCCAGAGGAAGTTTTGCACACGGGGCATACACACACACAAGGCCTTCTTGTCTTTCCCCCTCCCTAACTCCACATTCTTTCACTTGCCAAAAGGGGAAGCTCAGACCTGGCTGCAAGGAAGGGGAAGGGGAAGCTGCCTGAGGCTCTGCTAGACCCATACCTAGATCTTGGCATCACTTGGAATTTGCATCATTAGGGATGAAACTGTCTAGAGATACCCAGTGTTTCTGCTGAAGTGGTCATACGTGACACCAGCTCCATATCCTCCAACTGTTCTGGTTTGACAGGGACAATCCTGATTAATCCTCTGTTCCACTTTTTCAGCTGCTGTTAAAATGTCCCAGTTTCTCTTTCCTCCTTCCACTTTTCCCATTCATCTTCGGCTTACTTCAGTTGCTGCAAACTGAGTTGAAATAGCAGTTTCTAGTCAATTAACTCAGCAGAGGAGAGGAGTGGGGGGGCAGAATCTTGACCTTTCCAGTAGGCTCAGGCAAAAGCAAATTGCTGTAGCCTCTCCTAGTTTGTGTGTTCTTTATTATTAGTAACTTTTGCTGTCTTGACCACACTGTCATAAGACCAGAGGTGGAATTCAGGATGGAACAACCTTGGTGCAACTCAGTCTCTGCCTGAGCGTTCCTTCCCAACTACCACCATCTGCTTTGGTGTGTGTGTGTGTGTATGCGTGCAGAGATGGGTTAGGAGTAGGGTTAGAGCAGCCCAACCTGGAATATTTTGTTGCTTCTGGATCCCCAAGAGACATTTCTTCAACACAGCAAGAAGTTGTCATCTTGTCACTGGGTCTTCTAGTCCATGATTTGCTCAGATGGACGATAAGGGCTCTTTGGGATCTTAGATGAAGGGCAGTGGTGTTCCTCCAAATTGCAGGTACTTCCACTCTTCTCATAGGATGGGGTGGGCCACAGGTGGTCTCAAGTCTCCCCTTTGCAGCCTCCAGAACCCTCCAAGAGACTGCTAAAGCCCCCCATTAGAAAAAAAAAACAACAGCCAAGAAGGCCCTCAAATGATCCAAACCACCACAAAATGTGTCGGTTTGGATCCCTTTGCCCCCTGCTACCCCAGTACGAAAATCAGCTGCTGTTAGGAACAATTCCCAAACCAGAAGGATATTGCCTTTCAACTATGATTCTTCCCTCCTTCCCCTCTGAAGAGCCTCCACTGAAGAAACATTTTTTGGCCTCTTTCTTCCTTGAAAGTTCTTCTGTTAACATTTAGCCTAAATCCGAGTGCCTTCAAGGTATCAGGAAAATATTGGCACATTCCTCCCGCTAGCCTTGGCTCTTGCATTCCTTGGCTAAAAATATCCTCCTCCTTCAGCCCTTCCTCATATGATCTGGCCTTCCACGTGTCAGCATCCTTGGTGTGTTGTGATGCCCCAAACCAGCACCCCCATCTTCTTCTCTCCCCGGGCTTTGTCATGCTGAATGGCACTCATACTGGTATAGCAGGGGTCCCTTTGGGGTGCAGCAGCATGATATGGCTGATTTGGCTTTGTGTGCAGATTGTTGGCTGCTATCCTAAAGTCTTTGTGGAAGGGCTAATGCCAGGCTGACTCTGCCCTGTTGTTTCTTTTCCTACACAGCTCCCATAGTGCAAGTGCCAAAAAGAAAGATTACAGTATTTTGAATCACAGCAACTTAAATTGTGTTTGGGTACATGTTGTTTCCATCAAAGTTTATGTTCAGTGCTGGTTGGCTTACTCATATCCTCCCAACTGTCCAAGTTTGCCAGGGAGAGTCCCAAGTAATCCTCTGTTGTCCCACTTTTTAAAAATGTCCCAGTTTCTCTTTCCTCTTTGCACTTTCCCCCTTTGACCTCAGCTTGTTTCAGGTGCTGCAAACTGAGTTCAATGTGCAAAATTTCCATTCAGTTAACTCAGTAATGGGGGGACAGAAGATGAGTGGGGTGAATCTTGCCCATCCCAAGAATCTTAGCCAAAAGCCTCTCCTAGCTTGTGTGTTCTTCTTCCTTAAGGACTTTTGCCATCTTGACCACCCTCTGATGTTGCTTGGCCACATGGATCCCATTTTTTATCTGTCGAATGTTGGAGGGTCATGTGGAGCAGCAGGGCAACTGAGCTCTCTAAGTCCTGCCCTTTGACTTCTAGAAATCACCCTCAGCTTAATGCTGAGGATGGGGGGGGGGATTTTGGCCACATCTTAACAACCCTCTCTGTTCCATTTTAGCAATGCAAAACTTCATAAAATTGAAAGAATGAGTGCCAGTTCAGAAGCAAAATTCTGTGGCTGTTGGGTGCAGCTGTGAATGTGCAGGTGGTATATTGAGGTTTGCCTAGTACCTGGAATTCACTTTTATTCATGCCAGTCCTTGTGCCTCCCCTTCCCTTCTCTCTCTCCACCCCATCAGGCTATGGCTACACCACCCCACTCTCTGATGCTGGCAAGGCCTTCTGCATCTTCTATGCACTGCTGGGTGTCCCCTTCACCATGCTGATGTTGACAGCCACTGTGCAGCGGCTGGTAGCCACCTTCACTTCTGGACCACTGGAGTATCTGGCACGGCGGTGGGGGTACGACCGGCGGGCCCTGTCTTGTGGACACCTGTTCTTGTTGGCTGTGGGAGTGTTGGTGGCCTTCTTCCTGGTGCCCGCTGCTATCTTCAGCACATTGGAAGAGTCTTGGAGCTATCTGGATGCGTTCTATTTCTGCTTCATTTCCCTTTGCACCATTGGCCTTGGAGACTATGTCCCTGGGGAGCAGCCGGCACAGCGACTGCGGCCCCTATACAAGGTTTCAATCACAGGTAAGCATCACCATGTTAATGGGTGGGACCGGAGGGTATGGCCTACAGTGCCATGTTTGCCCATTGAACTGGGACGGGGCAGAGGTCCATATATTATCTGACTTGGGCCTTCAAGAGCCACTCCTTGCTTTTTTTTCACCTCTAACCACTAGCCTCTCAAGCCTGTTTTTGTAGCCTCTTTTTCTGCCCTGAATCCTATTGCTAGTTCTGACTAGAGTAGAGCCATTGAATCTGTTGGATTTACTTACTTGTTGATGAACCACTGAATGGACCTACTCTAGTTTAGACTAAACAACCAGATTCCAGCCATTATCTCTCTGGGATGCATCAGAGGATTCTTCTACACTATAAAATTATAATGCTATGATTCCACTTTAACTGCCATGGCAACATCCAGTGAAATTCTGAGATTCGCAGCTGAAGGAACGGATATTTAGAATTATTAACCAGGTTACCCAGGGGCCTTACCACACTACACACCCCAGGATGCCATAGCATGTTGCCACAGCAATTAAAGTGGAGTCATAGGGATATAAACATGTCTATCTGGAATGCTTTGATTGTTTATTCCTGCATGGCAGGGGGTTGGACTGGATGGCCCTTGTGATCTCTTCCAGCTCTATGACTCTATGTGGTGTAAAGGGAAGCTGAGTGTGGTGATTCGCCTTTCAAATAGGTAACAGCTCCCCCTTCAACTGTTTAATATAAACCCCCCATTTTTCAAGACCAAAATAGATTTCCATCGAATTGTGTGGAGCTTTCTGGTAGCAAGGAGTCGATGCAAACCCAGAGGAAAAATCTGGGCATTGTATTCATTAGAGTAGCCCATACCTTTGATAAGCACCTGCATTATTATTTTTTTTCCAAATAGAAAAATAGTTCAATTCTTCAGCTAAACTCTGCCCCTTAAATCCCAGTGTTGGCTAGAGGAGACTAAAGGATTGTACACAGTGGGCATAGACAGTGTAGAGGAAGAGAGTTGTGATTGATACAGTAGTTCTGCATGGTTTTTTATGTTTGAAATTGCTCTGTTCTAAAATTATATTTTTAGAATTGTTTTTAGATGGTTTAAAAAGTTTTTAAAGGGCATTTTGAAGTGTTTTTAAAATGTTTTATCTTTGGGGTTCTCTAGATGATAAAAATACTACTCATAGAATTTTGCAGAGAATACAATCTGCCCCAACAAAATCTGAAGGGGATTCTCAGTATTTGGAGGGAGAGGGGCTAAAAACTCCACAAACCATGCAGTAAAAGGATTTGCGGTTTTCCCCAAAATTTCCTGGAAAATGTGCGTAGATGTCCAAATTTGCATCACATTTTTGCTCAATTGCCATTTATGAGTGTGTGTGTCCGCTCAATGCAAATGGATGCAAATATGTGCAGAAATGTGAATACAAATCAACTTTGCTGCAAATGAGTGAAAATGCACATCCAGTCACAGTAAATCATTGCATCTAGACAAGCCCTTAGTATTCTTTAAGTTGTATTTGTTCATTGCCTCTGGAACCCTTGTAGTCTGGGAGGCAATATGGAAAGATAGACTGGAATCCTCTATCACACTCTACATCAGTGGTTCTTAACCTATGGTCTGGGGATCCTCAGGGGTCTGCAGTGTCCTCACAGGGGGTCTGTGAAGGCTTGAAGGCTGCTTGGCCCACCTCCTCCCTGCAGTGGAGTAGCCACGTGACAGGAGCCAAGGCAAAGGCTGGCTGGCTTGGCTTGTGCATTGCCATTCCATTGGCACCAGCCACAAACTTGCAGGAGAAAAGTCCTCTCTCCCCCTCCAGTGCTTCTGAGGGAAGGTTTAATGGATGGTGTAATTGTATCATCATCATCATATCATCATGTGTTGTTGTTTTTGTTAGGGTTTTAAATCTTGAGTTAAGTTGCAGGGGTCCATGGCAAGAAAAGATATTTAAAGGGGGTCCTTGGTAAAGAAAAGTCTACATTATAGAGTCTACATTACATTAGTCTACATTACAGAGATATTAAGAGATGCTGTTAGTCAAGTGCAGAGATGTGTAACAGGATAACAGCAGGAGTGTGCCAACTAACTGGTGTCTTGATTCACAATGGGGCTGATGCACATTGTGTTGTGTGAAAGGATCCCTTCTGTCTGTTGCACCCCTTCACTCACACACACACACTCACTCTCTTATTCTTTCTGCCTTCCTCCAGTGTATCTGCTCCTAGGCCTGATGGCCATGCTCCTCTTGCTCCAGACCTTCCACAAGATGGCAGACTTGCACGGCCTTTCAGACCTGGTCTTGCTGCCTCGAGACCCACCCTGCGAAGACCACCAGCGCATCCTTGAGGAACGTGACTCTCCCTCAGAGCCAGGGCAGATGGAGAAGGTGCCAGTCCATTCCAAGGCTGGTACACAAACTGATTACTCCTCCATCAACAGATAGCCCAAGAGAGAGTCGTAGAACCACCTGGGGAATCCTGCAGATGCCCCAGCAGTGGCTGACTGTCTCTTTGCCATCTGGCCGATGAGAAACCTCCCAGGCCAATGGCTGGCTACCTTTTTTTATTGCTCCAGGACTCTTTCCTGTTTCAGCAGCTTCCGTCCTACCAGTTTGTTCTTCTGATCCCTGGCTGTGCATTACCAGGGGAGTGAGACTGCTGGTCAGTCTGTCCATTTAGAAACAGGAAAATCCACTTGGATCGTCAAGATAAAGAAAATCAAGCTATTTCATTGGTGTGTGTGGGGGGGGGGTGGCGCAGAAGGGGAGGGCTCTGTTCATTTTCAGATTTATCTTGGGAGGAATTTTATTTTTTAAAGCAAATAATGCAAATAAAAAACTGGAACATCCAGACATTTTAAATCTGCAGGGGAGAGGACAAATGATTCTGTGAACAGGGAAAGGTAGAACAAAATTTGTCTTGCTCTCCATTTGGCTGCCCAATCCTGAAATCCTATTTGATCCTGGTCAGAATTGTGGCAGGCATGTGTGTTATGCTGATACCACTGATAAGAGGGGGGCATTTTCTTCAGTCAAGCCCTTGGTGGAAGGTGCTGTGTAGCTTGGCCATGTTGGATGGGGAGGAAACGCTAGTGAGGCAGAAGGCATCCCTCTCCACCCTTCCGCCATTCCAGATTCTATCTGTCCACCATGTTTTTATTTACCCCATCTGCAGAAGTGGGTTGTGTTCTTCCAGAATGTGATGGCCAACTGAGATAAGCTTTGCAAGAGGTTGACTGCTGTGGTCAAAGTCCTGCTTACTCTCTGAGGAGTTCAACCTGTTCAGTAAGAGAACTGAAGGAGAAGTGATACAGAGCCCACTACAAACATGCGGGAGATGGAGGCCAACTGTGTGGGTCTTTCATAGTGGGAAGATGTTGGCTTTTAATTATATCATACCCTCCAACTGTCCTGATTTGGCAGGGACAGTCCTGATTTATCCTCTGCTGTCCCATTTTTCCAGCTGTGTTTAAAATACCCCGCTTTCCTCTTCTCCACTCACTTTCCCCCTTTTTCTTCAGCTTATGCCCATTGCTACAAACTAAGATCAAAGCACAAAAGTAGATTGCACTCAGTTAACTCAAAAGCAACAAAAACTAGTGAGCCCCAAATAGAATCTGCAGGAAAAGCCAAAGACAGGTCTCAAAAGTGCTCAACAGACAGCTGCTTTATTATAGAGAAAACTTTATACTAAAACAGCCATCTATTGAGCACTTTGGGACATGTCTCTGGCTTTTCCTGTTGATTCAGTTAACTCAGCCATGGGGAGAAGATAAAAATGGGTGGGATCTGGCACTTTCCAGTCGGCTTAGGCAAAATCAAACTGCTGCCGTCTCTCCTAGCTTGTGCCATTAATAACTTTTGCCACCTTGACCACATTCTGATGTTGCTTGTCCCAGTTGTCATCTGTGTCACGTCTGGGGGATAAGTTACTTGAATACTGTGTGGAATTAACGGAAAATATCTGAGTGGCTCACTTCATGTTCTGTCAATAGAGTGTGTTTGTTGGGGGAGGCAACCTGAATTTCCCTCTTTGAATTTCCAAACATTGGCTGGTTGGGCTGCAGGGCAGCCTGGTTGGAACCAGTGCTTTGATCACCCCCTTCCACAACTTAACCCAAGAGACTAACTCCATCTTTGTTTGTAAAAAATGTTTATTGTTCCAGTAACAGTGGTGATGGTGATGCAGCAATGCTCCCCTCTGCAACAGTGCATCCAGGTGCACAGGAAGTGATGTCATGTCACTTCCTCCCCCCCCATTTTTTTGAAAGGTTTGGAGAAAGATAAAGGCAAACTGCCACATTTGCATATGGTTTTGGATTAAATTGCCCCGAAAAATCACAATGATTTTTCTCCATTTTTTGGGGGGGGGGACAACTCCCAGGCGTTTTTTGAGACTGCAAAAGTGGGGTTTGGGGGGCTGCCTGGAAGCTGCACTTTCCCCCACTCCTATTCTAGGGAGTTCATCTTGGCAAGGGATTAATACCAATTTCTGATTAATTGATTCCCCAGTTCCTCCCAGTACAGGGGGTCAAAGATGGCAGTCCTGTGGTTTCTAGAGAGAAAACAGTTGGTGGTGCTGTGGATTCAAAACAAGGGAAACAAAACTCTCTTAAGTGCCTGCATTTGTTAAAATGCCCAAGGGTTTTTTTGGGGGGGTGGGGGGAGACTGTAATTCCTTCAGCAGGGACAGATGGATAAAGACTTTGTGTACTCTGGAAACAATTTTCAAAGTGTACAAACTTCTTATCAGTGTGGCTCCAGTGAAGGAAATGTTGGCAGGAATTCTACATCATGCTCATAGAGCAGTTTTTTTAAAAAATGGAATTTTAAAGAATGAGTACAAAGAAAAGAGAAGAAAAAACAAGCAAGAGGGGGAAAAAGGGCAGGGGAAAATCCGTAGGATATGAACATGTGCTCGGTGTATGCAATAGCGCAAACTGACCATATTTCCAAAAAAATATATTTGCTTGAAGTTGGTCTGTATAAAATGAATGTTTTGTGCATTGATAGAGCATTCCTCATGCCAGCATACCTCTGTAGGTCTTTTCTTCTAATGGCTGGCATGCATCCCTCTGGCCACATAATGGCAGAGGGAGGAAGGAGGGCAGCCATCAGTATCTGCTTGTAGCTGGGAGAAGAGATCAGGGCCCATTCACATTACAGAATTATAGTGCTATTATTGCACTTAAGCATGGTTCTGTCCTATCCTATTGAATCCTAGGATTGGCAGTTTAGGGACGGGCATTCAGAATTCTCAGAGTGCTCTGGTGCCCCACCAAACTACAAGCCCCAGCATTCCCTAGGATGCAGCCATAGCAGTTAAAGTGGAATAATACTGCTATTATTGTGTAGTGTGAATGGACCTCAGATGTTGCCCTCCAGGTGCCTTCTGCTGTCAGGGTGCTTCTTTCACACTGCACAGTTATAGCTTGATGATTCTACTTGAACTGCCATGGCTGCATCCTAGGGAATCATGGGCTTTGCAAATTACAACCCCTGGAATTCCACAGGATGCTACATGACACTTAAAGTGAAACCATAGAGCTATAACTGTATAGTGTGAAAGGGGCCCTCTGTGACACATTCTCTCCTCTACAGGTTGGCTTCAGAACTAAGGTGGGGAAACTGTACCAAATGTCATCCATGCTCCCCCCAGCCACTAAATGTTTGCAGGGGCCTATGCTGGCAATAAGAAACTGGCTTGCACGGGGGCCTGGGGGCAGGGAGACATTGTAGGAAAAGGTACTGAATACCTCTTTCTAAAACTTCCCAAAAGTGATGTGTGTCGGCTTAACGCCCAAGTGCAGAATGGCAAGGCAGCTTTGGTCTAATACTGTAAATGCAAGACTGGGGCGGGGGGATTGGGGCGAGGGGAGCAGCTCTCATAGAGACACAGTCCTTAAATAGAATTTCCTTTCTGTTGGCTATGTCTACTGGGGATAAGGAGCTTGATCATATTTTTCCATTGCCCCCCTTCTGCTTTCTCCCCACACTGCTAGCTGTATGCATTGGGGTAAAGCTGAACATCCCCCTAATATTCCTAACCCCTAAAATTCCCTTTCCCCCTACTCCCTTCAGCCACCACCCTGCAGATGAGACATGCTCATTCCTTCCATTTAAGTGCTTCTCTTAACTGTCTCATAGGCAAGCATGACAGCTACTTCCTTCCTTGGTTCCTTTGGCAGTTTTGAGGGGACTCCTCCATTCACTGGAGGGGGAAACCCTAGGAAATACCAACATTCCCCTCCTTCTTAGGACACCCTCCCTTTCCCTCCCCCTTGTCCCCAGTCTATACAAGTAATAAATATTTGGCCAGCCAGAACAGCAGCTCAGCTCAGGCACGACTGCGAGAGGCAGGGATGCAGCGGGGAGGCTGGCCTGTGGGCACAGTGCCAACCGGGCACAAACAACGGTAGGAGCCGTCCATGTTGAGGCAGCGGCCGCCGGGGCAGAGCCCTTCCGTCTCACTGCATTCGTTGATATCTGTGGGAAGTGGAGGGGAGGAGAGTAAAAGGAGTTAAGAACTGAGGGTAGCAGAGCATTCTGGGTAATGGGTCAAACTGGGGTAAGACAGGCCAAGGGTCTACATCACCTCAGCCCAAGCCCAGCCTGGACAGTAAGGTGGGGTTAAGGCCAAAGTGAGGCACGTACAAGCCACAGCCATTTGGTCAGATATTGGCTAGAATCCTATATGGCAGTGGCTCTTAACCTTTTCTTTACCAGGGACCCCCTTTAAATATCTTTTGTTGCTGTGGACCCCCAAAGACTTAACTCAAGATTTAAAACAACAACAACAACAATAACAATATTGCACCATCCATTAAACATTCCCTCAGAGGCACTGGAGGGGGAGGGAAGATTTTTCTCCTGCTTCTTCCTGCAAGTTTGTGGCTGGAGTGGATTGAATGGCAATGTGCCGGCCAAGCCAGCCAGCCAGCCAGCCACTCTACTGTGGGCAGGAGGTGGGCCAAACAGCATTCAAGCCTTCGCAGACCCCTGGGGGTCCATGGACCACAGGTTAAGAACCACCACTATATGGCTCAACTTAGGGTAGTAGTTCAACATAGGGAACTATGCTACAGCTGGCCGTTCACCACCAGCTGAATTTACAATAGGGCTGCTGCAGCCTCCTGACTTTCCAAGATTGGAATTCTGTTAGGGATGTATGCATTTGTAAGCGTCCCTTAGGTGTGCAGATGTCCTTTTTTTGAGTTGGTATTCTCCCCTCTCTCTGTTGTATCCAAAACCTCCCCCCGCATTACTATAAAGTCTCTAAAGCCACCACACACAGCCATTCTGTGCTCCATGGCAAACAAGCCGGACTGGAGAAGCATCTGGCAACATCCCTGTAGCCAGATGCAAAATGATGACATCAGTGCTGAAATCTGCCGTAGTCCTCCAGAAGTCTCAGCGCTGTGGTCATGGTGCATCTGGCTAGAGGGAGCGTCGTCAGGTGCTACTCTGATCCTGCCTGCTTGCTATGAAGCATGGAATGGCCATGCAGTGAGCCTTCCAGGGCTGTATAGTAAGTGGGGGGCAGGATATATGGCTCAGCTTAGTATAGGTCTGCATATGGGTAATTTATGCTACAATGAGGGGATATTGGGTTGAAGGGAGGCAAGGGAGAGTGAGTGAGAGTGTGTGAGAGAGTGAGTATATGAGAGAGTTGAGTGTGCATGTGTGTAAGTGTGGGAGTGAATAAGAGCGTGGAAGAGTGAGAGTGTATGTGTGTGTGTGTGGGAGTGAGTGAGAATGTGTGAGTGAGAGTGTGGGAGAGTGTTAGTGTGTGGGAGAGTGAGTGAGAGAGAGTGTGTGTGTGAGAGAGAGAGTGTGAGTGCGTGTAATCTTTTTGTGTTTGGCTATGGAGAAAAGCCAGACACTTCTCCAGTCCCCTCCAGGCATGGAACGGCCAAGGGGAGACGGGATGCAGAAGCTCTACGGTGCGGAGGGAGAACAGGAATACCAACTTCTGCAACCATCAAAACAAGACATGTGCAGGCCTAAGGTTGACTTACACCTGTGTACACAACTAACAGGATGCCAGTTGAGGCAGGCTGGGTGGGTTCATTGGTGGAGAATCTGGCAAGAGGGCCAGGCTGGGACAAAACAGGAATTGGGGAAGGGAGTTCTAGCTCTCACCCATGCAGGCCATGCGGGTTGGGTCCAAGCGATAGCCCTCATGGCAATCGCAGGTGAAGCCGTCTGCCACGCGAACACAGTGGCCGTTCTCACAGCCGCTCAGGATTCCGCACTCCTCGGACTGGAGACCTCCAAAGCTTTCAAAACGGCCTGATGGAGACAGA
The DNA here is from genome assembly GCA_030847615.1 of Gambelia wislizenii. Classification (NCBI taxonomy): domain Eukaryota; kingdom Metazoa; phylum Chordata; class Lepidosauria; order Squamata; family Crotaphytidae; genus Gambelia; species Gambelia wislizenii. Next base: position 31,867,330 of record JAUMIR010000010.1, read on the forward strand.
TGAGGGAGGGGGAGGCGATGAGCAGGAAGAAGCAGCCTCTTCTCCTTGCCCTGCCAGCTATACTGAGATCAAGTTCACTGGTAATGCCTCCCACCCACTCCACATGTTCAGTCCATTGCTCCTTTTCTTGGCTTCCACCAGGACTAGGCACCTTCTGCTCAATATAAACTGTGATCTACTCTAATCTCCCTCTAGCACAGAATTGGGCAGGGGCCAAGGTTTGGTGTAGTGGGGGAGGGGGGGAGGGCGGCATTTTCTTCTCCACCAAGACCCCAGAAGGGCAGCACTGGGCTGCCATTTTAGGCAATTCCAAATTACATTCCATTCCTGCTAGTGCTTTGGGTGGTATTTTGCCCCATCCCCCTTTTTTGGTTGTTCTGAGATGGTGTTAGAAAAATCACCACAAAGCAGAATCTAGCCCCAGGGACTGTTGTTTTCAGCAAAATAAATTGTGGGGTTCTAAGAGTTTGAGGGAGCGGGGAAGTAAGGGGTATAGTGCCCCCTTATAGGGGACACATACAGGCAGCACGATTCCCACGCCTGCTCTAGCAGCATCCCCAGTTCTGAAGCATGCATCCTCCTCAATTCCTGCAGATGTTTTTTTTAAGAAAAGCCACTGCAAACACTCTAGCATCCACCTTTCATAAAAAGACACAATGGACAGAATCCTGATAGTGATTTACATGCACATAGAGTGTGGTTTGAGAGTCCATGTGTCTTTATTTGGCTGGAGCGCAAGGTCCTATTCTGTAACTTTCTGCACAATGTCCAAAACCTCTGTCCCACATAGCTGTTAAACCCTGGGAGGGGCTGCCACTGCTGCCGCTTACCTGGACAATTCAGACAATGTAGCTCCAAGGGGAAGGAAGAGGAGGGTTCCCTGCATCTATAAGCACATTGCCATTTCCTTCCCCCTCCAAGCCAAGATGAGCCAGTTCTGTATCAAAACTGCCTCCGGGTGTATCCCCTCCCCACAGGTAAGAGCAGCAGTGGCCCCTTCCAGGGCTTCCCAGCTATTGGAGGGTGGGATGCTGTTGGACAAGATGCAAAGGGCCAGTGCTGTCATTCACAGTAATTAACAAGTAGTTCTGATTTTTTGCCTCCATGTGTAAATGTGCCCTTCCAGGATGCCTTCACCTGAGGACATCTGCTGGGATCGCAGGAGATGGCGATGTTGCTCCCCTAACTCCATGTCTGACTGGTGTTTCCTCCAGCCCCCTGGCAACAACAGCTGCATTCAACAGTGGGGCACAAAGTAATCCTGCACCCCCACCTCTTCCCCGCAGCTCTGGAGGATCCAGTCCTTCTCTCTCTTCTGACCCTCTAGCCTCTCTGTCCTCCATGTCTGCTCCAGTCTCTTCCTCCTCCTCTTCCCTTTAGCTATTTCCAGGTTCCTCTTTTAACCTGTTCAGCCTCTGGGTCATTTAACAATTTTAACAATCAGTTTGGGTGAACAGGCATGAACCAGCTGAATGACACCACGGCAAAGGGCTAGAGGACAATCCCTTGCGTTCTATCCAAACTGCACAGTCCAAGCACTACGCTCTGCCAACTGGATGCGGAATCTCTGCCAGACTCACCATAGTCTTCGCTGGCCCGGCCTGGCCGTTCAGGGTAGGAACTGCCACCGCTGCGTGGCGGATAGTGCCATTCTGGCTCAGGGGGGCTACGTGGCCGATATCCCCCTCGGGTATGCTCAGGTGGGCCCTCTTGGCGCGGATCACTGTAAGGAAGGTCCTCGAAGTCTGTGGCTTCATAGGGTGAGGGGCCATAGAGAGAGTCCCGGGGGAAAGGGTCATAGTCAGGAAGTCGGGGAGGAGGGCGGGGTGGAGGGGCAAAGATCTCAGGGCCATAGGGCAAGAACTCGCCACCGCCGTATTCGAAGGGCAGTCCCAGGCTTCCTGGACGCACAGGCCCATAGCTGGGGGGCCGAAGGACGTTGCACAGGGCCTCAAAGTCATCTGTGGAGGGAAAAGCAGGAGTGGGAAAGGAGTCAAAGGGTAATCAGCAGCTTCTTGTCCCAGAATTGGGTGTAGTTCCAGGCCTCACCATGATTTCTTTTGGTGCTGAACAGTGACACGTTACTACTGTAGTATAAGTTTTATGAGAGGTAAATGATGCTGCAAATGGTACATAGCAGAGGATCATTCCAGCTCTTTTACTGATGGGGTCCAGCATCCCCTCGCAGCCAATGGTAGAACTGGGCCTCCAAACAAATTCTACCCAGACTATCCCTTGGTGGGCAATCAAATTCAGTCCACATTGCTGGATATGTGGGACACCTCTCAGGCTGAGGCCAATGAAAGGTGGCCTTCCAAGGGGTGTATAATATATAAGCAAACAAAGAAAATCCAAAGCACTCCCTGAGCGGTTTACAATGTGTTGGTTCACTCCCCCAGTCTGTTCTCAGCCTTCATATGTGTTCCCAGACTGAAACTGCAAGCGTAATGGGGGGGGGGGGAAGGGATTTAATATAGTTATTAATCCAAATTAACCCTTTCATGCCACTAGACAGAGGTTCATGTTTGGTCATGATACTAACAAGCATTCCAAAACCCATCTTCCTTGTAGTAGAGACCCAACTCATTACCGGCAGTGATGTCATTCTGGTTAAGGAGGGATCTGAAAAAAGTCTAAAAAAGGCTGAGGATGGGAAAGACCAAAGGGCTGTAGCTACTGACACTATGAGGAAAGATTACAATGCCCAAAATGGCAGAGGACTTCTTCCTTCTTCTGTTCACTGACTACAGACACACGGGCCAACTGAGCAAAATATTTTGGAAGGGTCTGTCAGCCGTGGGCACCCACAAGCTCTTCCTCCCACCCTCTCTACCTTTGCAGCCTAGAGCCCAACTGGCATTCATTGCTGCCCACAGGTCTCTTCTGTCACAAGGGTCTCCTGTGGCTTACCTGAGTCACGTGCTGGGCATAGTGCACAATCCATGCTCCAGGCTTCCCCATATAGGCAGCAGCACTCTGTGTAGGTGACCTGGCGGTCCAAGCGGGGTCGGCTACACACCAAGTCAGGCCCCACTTCCTGCCAGCACACAGCCAGGTTGTCATCTGGGCAGAAGCAGAAAGCAGGAAGATGAGAAAAGGACAGGGAGGAACAAGAGGAAATCAGTTGGTGTGATCCTCGCCCCTCCTACCTTGTATACAATTCATAGGCCAGAATTCTGTTAGGGACATACGAGGTCTGTCTATTAAATAACGAGACTGATAAATAACCCATCTTTATTTATATGTATTACAATTCTAATGCTTCTTTAATATACTCCCCGTTCACACTCACACACTGATGCAGTCTTGTTTTTCATTGGCCGAAGGCATGGAGCAGATCAGTTTCTGTCAGCGATGTCAACACATCTGCCGTTTTCTTCTTTACTGCATCAATTGACTCAAAACACCGACTCAATTGACTCAAAATTCCTCTAAGCACCGATTTCACTTTAGGGAAAATAAAAAAGTTGCATGGTGCCAAATCTGGTGAATATGGAGGATGTTCAAGTGTAGTAATGCATTTATCAGCCAAAACGGCTTCACATAAAGTGCTGTGTGAGCAGGAACATCGTCTTGATGGAGAATGAAACTGTTTTTCCACAGTTCTGGCCTCCCCGACCCCGACTCTTTCTCTCAGCTTTGTCAAAACTTCCTTATAATAATGCTGGTTCCCTGTTCTGCCTTCTGGAACCCATTCTGCCAAAATTACGCCCTTGATGTAAAACAACAACAACAATAAGCATGGCTTTGAATGTGGACTTGCTTTGACGTGCTTTTTTTCATTCTTGGTGACAATGATGTTTTCCAGTGCATTGACTGCCATTTTGTCTCAGGATCATACTGGAAGATCCAGGTTTCATCACATGTGATGATTTTTTGAAAAAGGTTTGGCTCCACCTCAAGCTGCAGAATGTCACATTGCTCAACTTTTAAACTTAGCATTTTCCAGGCACACAACAGACAACACAGCTGCTTTAAATGACAACTGACAATTAACTGAACGGCCGAGGGCATTGATGTTTATCATGCAGGTTCAAACATGTTCAAGGTCACCACTCAAGCATTCACAATCAGTTCTCCCTAATTTGCCTGAAAGGTAGAAACCCAGTCTCGTTATTTAATAGACAGACCTCATACACATGTTGTCTTTGAGTGCTGCAGGAATTGCTATTCTCTTCTTCCCTGACTTACTGTAAAGCCATCCCACATGACCATTCTGCAATTTGCTGTCAGCAGGCAGGGTCAGAGATGCCATCAGGCAACATCTCCATAGCCAGGTGCAAAAGGATGACATCAGTGCTGAGATCTTCCAGGGTCCTCCAGGGCTCTCAGCACTGCTGAAAACAGTGTCAAATGGAAGAAGAGGAGGAAGGAGCATGTATGGATTTCTGGGCACTTACCTAAGCTTTGGCTCTCATTGGTGACACAACGGTGCTGGGAGGCATCAAGGACCAGTGGAGCAGCACAGGAACAGTAGTAGGAACCAATGGTGTTGATGCAACGCCCTCCCACGCAAGGCTCTGTTTCCTCATCTAGGCACTCGTCATTATCTGGGGAAACAAGGAGACTGTCAGTCTCGGGGGACAGAATGCGTGAGTTCTCATTTTTATTAGGGTCCCAAGCAAAAGGGAGCCAGGTGGGACCAACAGCAAGGTTCCAAGCATTGCTAACAGAAGGGGATGCTGGCAGTGTCCACCTCCCCCATCCCCCTTCCTAATATTCCCATCCTCAGCCTAGTGAGTTGGGCCTCTATCACCAGGCTGCTGGGTTTTAGAGTCCTTGTTAGCATCTTGGCCAAATGTTAACAGCTGCCCAGTGAAACAGTAAGGGTCCATTTGCATTAGTGATGCTGTCAGATATTTTTTGTATTAGCTTGGCAGTTTGAGGCTGGGAAAAGATATGGAGGCTGAGAACGGACCAGGGGAATAAATTTCCCACTGTCGCTAACATCCTTGCACAGTTCTCATAGCTAATGGGCAGGAGATGAGTCACATTTGAGCACTTTGATTTTCTCTGTTTGTTTCTGCCCCATATATAACTCTTCGGAGTTCATCTTCCAGAGGCCTTGGTCTGGGAGAGGGTGTACCCCAGTCCAAAAGTCCCATACAATCAGCTATGGGGATTTGATCACTAGCCAGGGTAGTCTGGGTAGAATTTGTTGTTTGAAGTACAATTCCATCATTGGCTGTGAAGCGATGCCAGTCACCATTAGCGAAAGGGCTTGGGATAGTTCTGTATACCATCTTCTGCATCATTTACTATGAATAATATGTATGCTATAGCAGTAACACGTGTCAGTGTTCATAGAACCATAGAGTTGGAAGAGACCACAAGGGCCATCCAGTCCAACCCCCTGCCATGCAGGAATACACAATCGAAGCGTTCCTGACAGATGGCCATCCAGCCTCTGCTTAAAAACCTCCAAGCAAAGAGACTCCACCATATTCCCAGGCAGTGCATTCTACTGCTGAACAGCTCTTACTATCAGGAAGTTTCTCCTAATGTTTAGGTGGAATCACTTTTCCTGTAGTTTGAGTCCAGTGCTCTGTGTCCTAGTCTCTGGAGCAGCACAAAACAAGCTTGCTCCATCTTCAGTATGACACCCCTTTAAATATTTAAACATGACTATCATATCACCTCCTAACCTTCTCTTCTCCAGGCTAAACATACCCAGCTACCTAAGCTGCTCTTCATAGGGCATGGTTTCCAGACCCCCTACCATTCTGGTCACCCTCCTCTGGACACGCTCCAGTTTCTCAATATCCTTCTGGAATTGTGGTGCCCAGAACTGCACATAGTATTCCAGGTGAGTTCTGTCCAAAGCAGAATAGAGTGGCACTATTACTTCCCTCAGTCTTGATGCTATATTCCTATTGATGCAGCCTAGAATCGTATTGGCTTTTGTAGCTGCCACATCACACTGCTGACTCATGTTCAGCTTGTGATCCACTAAGACTCCTAGATCCCTTTCACATGTACTACCATCAAGCCAGGAGCACCAAACGAACTCTTTGAAAGCCTGGAACCCAGTTTCATCACAGAAACAATGAGTCCCTGGGAGAAAGAGAGGGGCAGCCAAGAGTCTTACCAATACACTCTAGGTGTTGCGTCTCATAGTAGTAGCCATTGGGGCAGTAGCAGGAGTAGCCAGGGCTCTTGTTCACGCAGACCCCACCTTTGCACACCTGAGTGCTAAAGAGAGAGCACTCATCCACATCTACATAGGGGGAGAAAAGGAATGGATCAAAAAAGGGAATCCAAGAGATCAAGCTCCCCAGTTCCTGCCCAAGAACAAATGCAGAAATCCAGGCTTATAGGTGCGTGCACACAACACACACACATGCACACCAACTTAACCCTTCCCAGGGGAGACCCAGTCTGCATTGTCCAGCAGGAAAAATTCAGTCTAGGTGGGCCATAGAATCAGAGTTGGAAGACACCACAAGGGCCATCTAGTCCAACCCCCTGCCCTGCAGGAATATGCAATCAAAGCATTCCCGACAGATGGCCATCCAGCCTCTGTTTAAAGCCTCCAAAGAAGAAGCCACTACACTCCCAGGCAGTACATTCCACTGCTGAACAGCTCTTACTGTCATTTGGTCCCAAACTCCCCACTCAAACTCTTGAGGAGCACTGCAACAATTCCCACCTGCAACGGACGAGGGACTTCCAGCAATGGAGGCAGCATAGCCATTGCCATGGGGGCACAAAGCCTGGTATTCCGCTGGGGAGAAAGAAGGTGTCTGTCAGCAGCAAGACTCACCAAACGCCACACACCTCAGTTGTGGTGTCACTAAAGCTGGTGTCATCCCTTCCCCTGATGGTATCACCTGGGGCTGTTCGGCCTCTCCACACCTGTCTCTTTGTCCACAAACTGTCTTGTGAGCTACAGCAGTGGCTCTTTAGCAATAGCAATAGCATTGATATTCCTATACCGCTTATCAGTGCAAACCACCCCCTAAGCGGTTTACAGTGTGTTAGCTAATTTCACCCAACAAGCTGGGTACTCATTTTACCGACCTACGGAAGGATGGAAGGCTGAGTCAACCAGGAGCTCTGCACTGGAAAATATTCACCAGATGTCAGCAACAGCCCTGCCAACCCCGTGCCTAAATTTCTCTTTCTTTTGCCACAAAAGCTTCTGTTCTCTGAAGGAAACATTCTGTGCAACTTGAAAGTCTGCATTATTATGGCCAGTGAGCAATCTGAATCATTCAGTAGGATCAAGATCCAGCCACCATCCTTCTTCATCCATGGGCATACAGCCTTACCTGTCCCTGGGGAGGGGCACACCTGGATGTGGCAGTCAATGCCCCAGCCGTGGCCAAGGCTGCAGCAACACTCTTGGCGTGTGGCGTTCCAGGACAATACGTTCTCACAGGCTTGGGCTGCATTGGGGTCATAGTAGCATTCGCGGCGAAGGCTGTCGCCAGTCCCAGAGGGACGGGAGTCAGGCCGTGCAGCCTCAGGGCGCCTGGGTATGGCCGGGGGACGTGCTGAAAGACAAGGACTCTGAAAATGAGAACTGGGTTGAGTGGACAGCATTAGAACTCCCCTGGATTTAGTGGGTAATGAGCTTAATTAGCATTAGATGTAGGACAGACAAAACCTCATACAGATCCCCACTTGGGGCCATCAATTCCACATGACATTAAACACATCACTGGCAGTTGTGTGAATCTTTTGAAAACTGTAAATAGAAGCCACTGGTGGGTGCATAATCATATCCCAATAGTTCCACTGCATCCTCTGCTTCCCCTAGCTACAAGAAGCCTCAGGAGGGAGCCCCATAGGAGCTGCTATTTGCACTTTTAAGGAGATCACACAAGTACAACTAGGTCCTGAATCCATGTTTTATTTGGTCCTTAGGAATTAGACACATTCATAAATGAGGTGGAAATGATGGCTAAGCAGATCTTCCTGGTTCAAAGACAGTCAACTTCAGAGTACCAGCTGCACGCCAGCAGCAGTGGGGAGAAAGCTATGCCTTTTGACCTCTGGCTTGTGAATTTCCAAGAGACTTTTGGTTGCCCACTAAAAGAGGAACCCCACCCCAGTGCCGGCCTAGATGGACTAGGAATGTAAAGGTTTGACTATTTCATCCCCACACATGAGGATGTGAAATCATGGTAGCATGCCCTCCAACATTGCAGAAATGAAAATTGGGAGACATGGCCAAGCCACATCATACTGTGGACAAGATGGCAACAAGATATCAGTGAGGAAAAACACACAGAAGCTAGGACAGGCTGCAGCAATTTGCTTTTGCCTGAGCCTACTGGGAAGGGCAAACTTTTTGTCCCCCTCCTCTCCTCTCCCCCTGCTGAGTTAACTGGCGCAAACTACTTTTGCATGTTGAACTCAGTTTGCATCAATTGAAGTAGACCTGGAATGAAGATGGAAAGTGATAGGAAGAGAGCAAAACTGGGACATTTTAAAAGTAGATGGAAAAGTGGGAAGACAGAGGATTAATCTGATCTGTCCCTGCCAAATCGGGATAGTTGGAGGGTGGACGGTAGTTTTCTTGCTGATCAGGAAGAAAATTAATTTTCCTCTTATCCTCCCCATATTCAAACATCCCAGTGCTATGGAAGAATTATTCTGTGGAGGAAAACGTATGGGGGTGGAGTCTGTGAAAAAACTACTAGTTTTCTGCACAGAAAACCCATTCTTTTGTATAGAAAATAAGGGGGGGGGGTTGTACAAAAAAAAGGTTTTCTCTGCAGAATTATTTCTCTGCAACACTTCAGGATCTTCAAATGTCAGAAGAAAGTTGCACAAATTTCTTGCTGGCCTTTGATTTATCCCAACTGAATTTCCGGCCTGTCGGAAAACCCATTTTTCAACTTGGAAATGAATAATTATGAACATTCTTTCCACCTTTAATACAGACCCAATTTGGCCTAATTTAGCCTCAGTGCCCTCTTTCTTTGGAGGAAAGAGTGATCTTTATGATTGTTGAAGCTTCTTTGCCAAGGTGGTGGTGGGTCCTGAAGAAGCCCGTCTTCTCCCACCCCAGGTCCATTCTGTGGTCCCTCACCAAAGCCTCCACCTCACTGCCCAGCTGTGTCTTCTGAAGACAGACCAGCCCGCCCTCCAACTTCCCTCTCACTCTCACCAGCACCCGGCAGAGCAATGCAGCGTCCAGTCATGGGGTCAAACTCTTCACCAGCCCGTGGACAAATGCAAAGGAAGGAGCCTTCCACATTCTCACACGGTGCAGCTCCACACACCCCTTGTAGCGTCTCACACTCATTAATGTCTGTGAAGATGAGAAAGACAAAAAGATGAAAGTGACGCAGAGGGAGAGAATCATCAGTTCTGTCTCCTCCTCTCCCTCCAATCCACTCAGCACTGGCACCATGCAATGACAACCGGCCCTGCCCCTCATTCCCCATACAAGTGGCACCCTGCCTCTTGTATTCCCTTCTCCTCCCACCCACTGCCAAGGCCTTGTCCTCCCCACACTTTGCCAACCACCACCACGTACCTAGGCAATGCCGCCCATCCCTGGCACTCTCGTAACCTTGGTCACAGATACACTGGAAGGAACCTGGCAGGTTGTGGCAGACAGCGTGGGCACCACACAGCGAGCTGTTCCTGCACTCGTCCACATCTGCAATGCACCATGGCCGGAACTCACTTAGGGACATGCACACGCCTAAGTCACGCTACACACGTGAGGCCAAAAAGTCATCATTGGGTTACGGATGTACTCTGCTGATAGCGGCAGATGCAGAGTTGTGCAGACAGCATGTTCCTCTGTGCCTTGTCTTTGCAAGTTGTGCATTGTGCATCCTCTACTCTGCCTTGCGGTTGCACATCGTGTATTGTACACTGTGCAATAGCACCCAGTCATTGAAATGTGATGCACAATGGTTGCTATTCTGCATGGGAATTGCATAGTGCTGTTTGGCGCATGTCCACATGCAGGTATTTATGTTGCACTAAAGGGATGTTGGATTGAGGCCCATGTCTACCTGCTCAGGGTGGGCCCCTCCTCCTCCCCTCCCTCTCCCCAGCCCCAGGAGTATCACGAGAGTACAATGGCCAGGTGGATGGCCACAGGTAATGTCCACCTTGGTGTTTTCCCTCCCTCCCTGGGTCCCAGCCCAAATCTTACCCCTGCACTCACCCAGGCAGTCCCCGGCAGCTGTGGCTTGGTACCCAGTCTGGCAGCTGGCCACACAGTGGTAGGAGCCCAGAGTGTTCTCACAACGCTTCTCCCCACAAAGGCCGGCCCCATACTCCTGGCATTCGTTGATGTCTGGAGGGAAGAGGCCCCACACATGGGTGGTGGGAATGGATATGAATAGGCAGCAGAAAAAGTAATGGCACCACCTCCAGGGAAGATCTTTTAGTCAAGCGGAAAGGTAATCTCATTCAAAGGCTCCCATGATACATGGTTTGTGTGAATGTGTGTGTGTGGGGAAACGGCTGTCTATAAAATTTTGTGCAGTGCTTCAGCAGAAATTTATTATTTGTTATAAAAATATCCCTGGTGCTGTGTCCAGCCAGGTGAGCCTTTCCTCTTGTTCCTCACTCGCATGTAAGTTTTTAGTGACCCTCAAAGTCATATGCAGATTGCTGGGATTATTAAGGATTGTGTATGGTCTTGTATGACGGGTCTGGTAGGGATAACTTTTTTAAAAATTTATTTTTATTTATATTTATTTATTTATTTATTTATTTATTTATACCCCGCTCTTCAGCCACAAGGCTATCAGAGCGGCTTACAAATTGTTTTAAGCAATAGCTATTTACACATCTACACTGCATTAAACAGCTTCCAATGTGTGTTAGCTAGATAACAGGGCAGGGCTTGCTTACAATCTTGTAAGGAAGGGGGCTTGGGGTGGGGACAAATAGCGAGACTCCTTCTGACCCAAAGAGGCTTCCAGACTCACAGAAGCATGACATTCTTTCTCTCTCATACTCACACACACAGAAACACATAACCCCATCCTCTTTCAAGCTATGACCATGGTGACACTCACCCACACAATCTCCTGTAGCGCTGGTTCGGTAGCCTGCCTGGCAATGGGCCACACAAAGATAAGAGCCAGCAGAGTTCTCACAGCGCTGCGTCCCACAGAGGGCTGCCCCATACTCCTGGCACTCGTCAATATCTATAGGGGCAAGACCAAAGATCACTCAGGTATTTTCTTGGCACAGGAAGTACAGTAGGATCCCTGTATCCATTGGTGATTGGTTCCGGGGGGCCCTGTGGATACCAAAAACTGCGGATAACAGCAAACGCCATTGAAAATAATGGGACTTCTGGTTTAAAATACCACAGAATTGTCTTGGAGGACCTAGAAAATGGCTAGAGAGGACACATTTTCTAGGAAGACTCTATGGTAGGTGTGCTGTTTAGTGTCCCGCGGATAACTGAATCAGTGGATAATGAATCAGTGGATATGGGGGTCCTACTGTATGGGATGGGGGTAGTGGGAGTCGGCCTCCCAGAGATCCAGACAAGTCTCAGGGCAGCCTGCTGCACCCCATGGCCTGCCTGAGATGTCCTTTATATCTTGTGCCATTGTGTGAGACTGCAAGAATGCCAATGTTAAGGATCTCTCCCATCCCTATGAATACTGCCCAGGAGCTCCCGTTCCACCTCCTACATCTTTAGCAAGGAACAAGTTCAAAGTAAAGCCCCAGTGAAGGACCCACACAAGAGTCCCAAACCATTCCAGCAGAGCAGTTCTGGGCTTCAAATCTATGCTTCTTACCCTGCATCTCATTCTGGCAATAGACCTGAAATTTCCTCCAACAGAGGCACTCCTGTATGGCATGCAGAAGACCTCTGGTCTGATCCTGGCCAGCTTCTCCCGGACAAGTTGGGAAACAAAGAGGTTGTCTTAACGGTTAAAATAATCCTCATAGAATTCACTTGAAATCCTACCTGTCCTAATGGCATTTTGCATCAGATCACAGTATTCAAAAGGAGGGGGGGCAAATCCACCATAAACTTCACCGGGAAAGCCTTCACAGCTTTTCCTGTATCTTTTAAAAAGCTCCGCAGAGAATGTGCATTGTCACTTGTTTGGACAATTGGATTCACATTCATTCGCATTTGCAAAAGAGTGGAGATGGAAGCTGATTGGTCGGGCGTGGGCAGGGGGCAGAGCTTGCTAACAAGGCAAGTGACTGGAACCACCATCTTGGAATTTTGCCTTAGTGATCATGCGCTCAGGCAACGAAACAGCCCTTTTTATTTACTTATTTAGGCGGAATATCACACTTGTGTACCTTAGATATGCTTTTTCTTTAAAAAAATATTGTTCGGCAGTGGCAACCAGCAACAATAAAAATGCAAGTAATTCACTCCCACCTGCCATCTTGATTCAAAGGCATGCCCGTTGAGACAGCAAAAGCAAATAGCTTCACATGTCTGCGATTTTGCCAGAGAACCGTTAAGACAAATAGAAGCTACTTCGAATTGGCGTTAGTGTGCATCAATCCACATTTCCCTCCCTTGTATAGACAGGCCCAAAGACTCAACCTGCCAGTGTTTGAGATCATGGAGAGCCACTGCTGCTGGCCAGTGCAGACAGCACGGGGCTAGGTGGAGCAGTGCTTTGACTGGGCAGGCGACTGCTTTCAATATTCTTTCCACCAGGAAGGCTTGGGCTCTCATGTCTGGGATGACGAAGTACTCACAGCAAGGGGAGTATGTACTGAATATGAGGCAGAAGACCACCCCAGCACCGGCCCAGCTGACTTTTCCAAACCAAAGGTTTGAGAGATCTAAAGCCAAGAGCTGCAGTTGCCTGACCAGATACTGTCATTTATTTATTATTGTTATTATTTATTTATTTATTTATTTAGGTATTTATACCCCACTCTTCAGCCACAAAGGCTATCAGAGTGGCTTACAATTTGTTTTTTAAGCAATAGCAATTTACACATCTACACTGCATTAAGCAGATTCCAATGTGCATTAGCTAATTGCCCCCACAAGCCGGGTACTCATTTTACAGACCTATGAAAGGATGGAAGGCTGAGTGAACGTTGGAGCCTGCTGGAATCGAACTTGCAACGTGGTGACATGCAGTATTGGCATTTAACCACTGCGCCACCAGGGCTCCCTGGCCATGGTCATGGTCATGGCTTCAAGGCTGCCAACCCAACCCACCCACTGCAGTTCCTCAGCTCCTCACCTTCACAGGAAGCCTTGCTGGGGCTGCTGCGGGTGCCAGGGGGGCAGTAGCAATCGAAAGAGCCCTCTGTGTTGGCACAGTGCCCACCGGCACATGCAGTGCTGCTCTGGCATTCATCAATGTCTGTTTGGGAGGCGGAAGGGGAGAAAGAGAAAGCGTAGGAGTAGGAACACAGTCAGCCTGGGAAGAGACTTTATCCTACACAGCCCTGCACTCAAGAAAACGACCCCCAACCAAGTCATCCAGAACCACTCGCCACCCACCACCTGTGTCCCATTGCTCACAGCCTTCCCCTTGCTTCGCAAGGTCCCTTACCCACACAGGAGGCCCCGTTGGGAGCGGTGCTGAATCCCTGGGCACACAGGCAGGTGTAGGAGCCCTCCGTATTGAGACATTCGCCCCACGGGAAGCAAAAGTCCCCCTCCAGGCATTCATTAATATCTAGCAGAGGCCAGCAGGAAAGTGGAAAGATGAAAAGTTGGGGGAAAGAAGGAGGAGAGAAGGAAAGGGGGTAGGATGTGGGGAAGGGAGGAAGGAGGGAATAACTGAGAGGGTGCCTTTCCCAACCCAAGAAGGCAACATCCACAAACCCCCAAGCTGGCTCAACATCAGGAACTACCTGGAGGGAGAGGAACCAAAACACACACACATCCCTTCTGCCAGCCAGGAATGGTTGTGAGTGCCTCCATAGTCTGCATGAATCATGGGAACCATTTCAGAAAACAGGCGCTGAGACAAGGCAAATCCTCATGTGTAGGGTGCCAAATCCCTCCACCTGAATGTACTCCTCCCCCCCCCCGCCCCCACAGCTGGCCATAGCTCCCTCTAGTCTCAGTACTCACCCACACAAGATGCTCCCGTGCCCTCTACCCGATAGCCCCGGTTGCACTGGCAGCGGAATGAACCCTCAGTGTTGAAGCAGCGCCCGTGGGGGCCGCAGGGTGACCCTGTTGAACACTCATCAATGTCTGCAGAAGAGAGAGGGGCCATCAGAGAGAGAAGGGATCTGGTGGTATCCCCACACACCCTTCTCTCCAAATCCCCCATCCTGTCTCTCACCCAAGCACTGGTTCTCGGTGAGGCTGGCCCGGAATCCAGCGGGGCAGAGGCAGCGATAGCCACCGGGCACATTCTCACAGCGTCCGGAGCCACACGGCGGAGGGGTCTGCTGGCATTCGTCCACATCTATGGGCAAGGAGGGGGCAAAGAGAGAGAGAGATTTCACAGAATGATCTAGCCATCCCTCAATTTAAAATGGTTAACTGGTGAGGGATGGATAAGGTAACAACGTTGATCAAAGAAAAATCTTTAAAGACTTTTACAAAAGATCGGGAAATGTTTATTACTTATACACAAGGTACAATTTTTGTTATTGGCTTAGAAAGTTAAAATTATAGAAAGCTAATTTAGAAAAATATGATATTTAACTAGCAAAATTAAAAGGATTTCCTTTTTCTTTTTCGATAATCTGTACTTCGATAAGAAGTACAGTAGATTTTTGGTTTTTAAAAAAAAGTTTCCAGCTGGGGGTAGGAAGTCATAATAGTAGGTAGATTGTAGCTTATGTAGTGTTGTTTTTTCTTTTATATATTTGTCTTGCATTGTATTTTATGTTTTATATACTATGTGTGAGCTTTAGATATGAAGAAAAATATATGTGTGTTATTAAAAAGTATTTTAAAAAATGGTTAACTGGAGGAGGCTTCCAACTTCCAGCTTCCAACCAGGCTGGGCCAAGGGGGTGGGGTGGCATTTAGTGGCAGAAACAGAGATGTCACTGCTTCTGCCTCCTGCCCTGCCCTACCTGCCACCTTCCTGAGCTTTCTTACCAACACACTGTGTCCCCTGTGGGCTGGGCTGGTAGCCAATTGGGCAAGTGCAGCGGTAGCCACCTGGCGCATTCTCACAGCGGCCTGGCTGGCAGATGGGAGGGCTCTCCCGGCATTCGTCCACATCTGGAAAAGCACAACACAAACGTGGCATCCTGTCCCCCTCTCCTCGGTCCTTCCCCCAAGTTCCAAATCCCCTTGCTGGGGAGACAGGGCAAGGTAAACTATGAGAGTTGTTGCCTCCCAAAGGAACTATTCCAAGCTTTTCTGGGGGGGGGGACACACCTTACATTTCAGGAAATGGAAGCGCTGCAGGATCAGGGTAACCTGGAATTCTCCCACCCTACTCCAGGCACCTATGAGAATGGAGCCAGGCTCTTACCCAGACATTCTGTGCCAGTGGGGCCTGGCTGGTAGCCAGTGGGGCAGGCACAATGGTAAGAGCCTGGTGTATTCTGGCAGCGCCCACGGGCACACGGCGGGGGGCTTTGGGTGCACTCATCAACATCTGCAATGAGGAAGAGAGATGAGGTGGTGAATCAGGGATGCAAAAGTACTAAAAAAAGGTGGTGAAAATCAGACCTATGAAATCCTCTTCTATAGCCCCCAAAGCCCCACTGGTGACCCCCTAAACCCTCCACCCAACCCCCAATAAAAAATTCAGGCCAATTTTCAGATAATTTTTCAGGTGAAAATGCCCCCCGGTGTCTCCAATCCAACCACAAATGCAGCATTTTAGGACACCCACACCATCAGAACTCCCAAACCAAAAACCCAGCTGAAAAATCAGCCAAAGTGGTGACCAGAAGTGATGTGGCATCACTTCTAGTGTGCCCAAATGCACTAGTAAGGAACACCAAGCGGTCATGGAGTAAATATCAGCCAGCCCCCACCCACCCCCCGCGATGCTCATTCCACATATTTGCCCTAAACCAATTTCCACACCTTCTCCAAGTCAAAGTTGTTTTTACAGTTCTTCACCCACCTTCTACCTTGCTTCCCTTTTAAGGGACTTGGCACAATATATATATACAGAATCATAGAATCATAGATTTGGAAGAGACCACAAGGGCCGTCTAGTCCAACCTAATTCTGCCATGCAGGAATACATGATCAAATCATTCCTGACAGATGGCCATCCAGCCTCTGTTTAAAAACCTGCAAAGGAGGAGACTCCACCACACTCCCAGCAGTGTATTCCACTTCTGAACTGCTCTTCCTGTCAGGAAGTTCCTCCTAATGTTTAGGTGGAATCTCTTTTCCTGTAATTTGTGTCCATTGCAGAAAACAGGCTTGCTCCATCCTCAGTATGACATCCCTTCAAATATTTAAACGTGGCTATCAAGCCACCTCTTCACCTTCTCTTCTCCAGGCTAAACATACCCAGCTCCCTAAGAGGCTCCTCATAGGGCATGGTTTCCAGACCTCCCAACATTTTGGTTGCCTTCCTCTGGAGACGTTCCACATATATATTAATGGAAGACCTTTCTACCATTTCCTCTGCATTATAACTGGCATGGATTGCAGTTCATCTCTCCACAGAACCTACTCTAACCAGATTTGCAAGGTGGGCAAAGGGAAAGCTATCTTACTGGTATCTGCCGCTCAATACATTCCTGTCCAGCCTCTGCACTCCTCTCAAAGACAGCTCCCTCTTACCTCGACATTCAAATCCAACAGGATCAAGCTGGTAGCCACTGGGACAGGAACAGCGGAAGGAGCCAGGTGTGTTGTGACAGTGTCCGTTGGCACATGGCGGTGGTGTTTTGGCACACTCATCAATGTCTGGAAGGGAATGAAGGAAAGCAAACAGGCAGGCAGGGAGCCGATGTGAGACAAAAGTAAAGAATCAGGCTAAGCCCCTTTAGATATAGTTTTCCTGGGGTGCGGGGGTTGTCCCTGTGCCCATGCAGTACACACCCTGGCACTCTGCTCCAGATGGGTCAGCCTGGTAGCCCACCCGGCACCTGCAGCTGAAGCTACCCACTGAATTCTCACAGCGCCCACCAGCACACGGGCGAGGGCTGCGTCGGCATTCATCCACATCTGGAGAGGAGGAAGAGGAGAAATAGATTAGCAGTAGACAGAAGGGGGAAAGCCTAGGAACTCTAGGCTTCTCACCCAACCAAGGGTTTCTTCTTCCCTGGCTTGGCTTTGTTTTTTTGCTGCCCTATATTCTTGGCATTCCCTCCCTGAACATTTGTGGGCTGCTCCTTCTCTCGGTGTTTTTTGAATCCCAATTGAAAACTTTTATGTTTTCCAAAGCTTTTGGAATTTTAGTTTGATACTGTTTTCAAATCCTGTATATTTTGATCACATGAATCGGTCAGTTTGTTTTATTTTTATATTTTCTTGCTGTTTTGTACTATGTTGTTGTTGTTATCTTGATAATTTGTTTTGCAATTGTATTTTATAGTTTTGTTTATTATTCCTTCCTTCCCTCTGTGTGTGCTTATGTAGACACTTATTTTAGATTGCACACCTTTGGCAGGACCCAATGTTTTGTTTTGGGTGGGTTTTTTGTTTTGCTTTTTTAAATGTAAAGCTTGCTTTAATATAAAGCACCACATACATAGATAGATGGTGCTATCTATGTATAAAAAACTCTTGGGTATCTTTCCTTTCCCAGTGTGCTGATTGGCCACTTAGGTACCAATCCCCTCCCTCCTCTCACTTCCTCAGCCACTCACCACTCACATGCAAATTCCCTCTCCACCTCACAATCCACTCCTGCCACCCAATCTGCATCTACACCCCCAGCCTCACAAGGGCCCCTCCCTCCTCTCACTCCCTCAGCCACTCACCACCCACATGCAAAACAATATTTTTCCCCTAAAATAATACCATGTAGTTGAACCATGTGAAAGGAGTCTAAGAAAAAAAACACGTAAAACAATTTATTAATTTTTAAACATTTGTAAAAATGGGTGAACCATGTGAAAGAACTCAGAAACCATAGAATAAATCGTAATGCAACATTAGAAGACAGATCAAATAAACTAAGACATTGAAATAAAACATTATGATGAAAAAGACAAACAGAGAACATTAGAGAAAGAGAAGAGTGACTGGGCCTATGTTACGCTGGGTACACCTATTATAAATAAACAACAACAACAACAACAACAACAACAATAACCTGGCATTACTCATTGCATGTTCCATGGAACATCTACCCAGCATGGCCAGCAGGTTCTGTCTGCATCCACCCTGCCAAACTGACTAGCGGTTCTGTAGTGTCCCCGGTCCCTACCCCACCACCCAATGGGGTCAGACTTTTCAAACAGGTCAGTAGTGCTTAGCTCCCAAATCTACTTGCATTAAGCTATTCCCAGGAAATGCTAGCATCTAATACCACCTCTAAGCATGTGCTGAGTGCTTTCCCCATCCAACCAGAAGCTATGGGTCTCAAGAAAGCTTGAGCACTGGCAACTCAAAGGCATCATGCCAAGAGCAGCACCTTCCTTTTCTCTTGCCCCAATGCCCAACTCACCAACGCAGTGGGTGCCTTGAGGGCTCAGCCAATAGCCACGCTCACAGACACAAGTATAGCCACCCTGGCGAGGGATGCAACGCCCTGGCCCACACACCTGGGGGCGCTGCTCGCACACACCCTGGCCAGTCTCTGGAGGAAGAAATAATGTCTTAAGTTGGTTGCCTCCTAGGGTCCTGACCTCTTCCTCCCTACATTGCCATCCCACCCTACCTCCCTTCTAGAGATTTCACCCTGCCAACAAACCCAATCCAGAAGTCACCACACTCCACCTACCTGGCAGAGAAGGCTCAGGAGGTCCAGGTGGTGCAGTGGGCACAGGCCAGGGAGCTTGGCGGTCCAGCAGGGAAGTGGGCAGGGGGGCCCAGCGGACTGTGAGACAGAAAAAGAAAGCTGGCATGAGGAGGATAAGGAGCAATAATAACCCATCAGCCATTGCCGTTTGCAGGACAGGAAATGGCTCCAGCCCCACACAGCACCCCTTTTGGCAGGTACTTCAGATAGGGTCAAAAGCAAGCTAGTAGTGTGCTAGTCCCTGCTGGAGAAAGTGAGCCGCCCAGCATCACCATTTGCCACCGCGTGCTCTGTGCACATGGCAGTTTCCCTACAACTTCCCCATCCTGGTCTCACAATAAGGGAAGGAGCCCCTCTGCACAGATGAATCCACAACAGAGAAAATGGTCACAGTGGAAGGGTGGAAGAGCTGCAGCCCTGCTGTAAAAGAGGGACAAAAAAAATCTCTTTTGCTCAAACTTTCAAGTCAATGAAGCTGACTCAGGGGTACCAGATCCAAACCTGGCAAGGAGAGATGAGGGGGCTTTTGGTGGGTCCACCACAAACAAAGCAGCTGTTGTTGTTATGTGCCTTCAAGTCAACTCTGACTTATGGACAGCCTATCACAAGGTTTTCCTGGCAAGAATTATTCAGAGGAGGTTTGTCATTACCTTCCCTTTAGACTAAGAGTGTGTGACTTGCCCAAGGTCTCCCAGTAAGTTTCCATGGCGGAGCAGAGATTTGAAGCCTGGACACTCAAACCCCTACACTGCACTGGCTCTTCAGGGAGCTAGGATGCCTCTCAACATCTAAGGGCACCCACAATAGAAGACTGGTCTATTAAATTAATGGAAATGGTTTATTTAGATAACTTGACCCAAATAATAAAACATAGGAGTGAAAATACACTTGAAAAAGATCTCTCTGGCTTTTCTTCGCAAACGAAGATTCAGGAAGGACTCATCCCGCGCTTTATGCAAGCGCGCTGATGACTAAAAAGGCCAATCCGAGATAAACAAGTCCGGTTGCAAAAAGCACAGCAGAAGGACTCCTTGGGTGATGTTTTTGGGTTGTGATTCTTTCTGCGTTGTCGTTTCTCTTCAAGACTTGTTCGTCGTGAGTTCTCAAATAAGGCTGCAGCATTGTGGATAGTGCGTCTCCATGCCTCCCGATGTGAGGCCAGGGCGGACCACTGTTGGTGATCAATTTGGCCAAGCCTGAGATGTTGTTTCAGGGAGTCTTTGTATCGCTTTTTTGGAGCGCCCCTCTTACGCTGACCCGTGGCGAGTTCACCGTAGAGTAGTATTTTTGGGAGGCGATGGTCCTCCATCCTAGAAACGTGCCCTGCCCAGCGCAGCTGTGTTCTCAATATCATGGCCTCAATGCTGGTGATCCCTGCTTGCTCAAGGACAGCAACATTCGTCACATGGTCAGTCCAGTGTATATTTAGGATTGTGCGTAGACAGCGCTGATGAAAGCGCTCAAGGAGTCGTAGGTGGTGGCGATAGGTGACCCATGTTTCAGATCCATAAAGGAGGATAGACAGTACGATGGTTCTATACACACTGATTTTTGTGCTTTGCCTCAGGTGTTTATTGCTCCAGACTCTTTTGTGAAGTCTTCCAAATGCACTATATGCCTTTGCTAATCTGTGATCGATCTCTTTGTCAATCTTGGCATCTGAGGAGATGATGCTTCCCAGGTAGGTGAACTGCTGAACGGACTTGAGCACTGATTTGCCGACGGCAATGTGGGGATGGTGGTGTTCGTCCTGTGGTGCAGGCTGGTAAAGAACTTCTGTTTTCTTCAGGTTGACTTCTAGCCCAAACAGCTCTGCAGCTGTTGCAAAGCAGGATGTTAGGCGCTGCAGAGCTCCTTCTGTGTGGGCAACAAGGGCAGCATCATCGGCGAAGAGCAGCTCACGGACTAGATAGTTTAGAGTCTTAGTGTGAGCCCTCAGACGGCTTAAGTTAAACAAGCTACCATCAGTACGGTAGCGTATATAGATGCCGTCGTCTTCTTCAAGCTCTGCCATAGCCCTTTGGAGCATCATGCTAAAGAAGATTGTAAATAAAGTTGGTGCAAGAACACAACCTTGCTTCACTCCATTAGTTATTAGAAAGGGCTCTGAAAGAGCATCGCCATATCTGACTTGACCACGCTGTCCCTCGTGTAGCAAGATAATCATTTTAAGGAATTTGGGGGGGCATCCTAGTCTTTCCAGGATCTGCCACAGACCTTTTCTACTTACAGTGTCAAAGGCTTTGGTGAGGTCGACAAATGTTACATAGAGACCCTTGTTCTGCTCCCTACATTTTTCTTGCAGTTGCCTAAGGGCAAATACCATGTCTGTAGTACTCCTATTGGCTCTGAAGCCACATTGGCTTTCAGGGAGAAGTTCTTCTGCAATAGCAGGAACTAACCTGTTCAGGAGTATCCTTGCAAGGATTTTTCCAGCAATAGAGAGCAGTGTTATGCCTCGATAGTTTGAGCAGTCGGATTTTGCTCCTTTTTTCTTGTACAGGGTGATGATGACTGCATCTCGGAGGTCTGATGGCAGTTCCCCTTTTTCCCAGCAATTCACAAGGAATTCGTGGAATTTTTCGTGGAGTGCATGACCTCCGTGTTTCCAAACTTCAGGTGGGATTCCATCAATCCCAGCTGCCTTGCCGTTTTTCATCTGCTGTATGGCCTTAAAGGTCTCTTCCAAAGTGGGAGCTATGTCCAATTCATTTTTTATTGGTTTTTGTATCATATCTTGGATAGCTGAGGCTTGGACTACTCGGTTGGCGCTAAAGAGACTTTGAAAATGTTCAGCCCAACGATTTAGGATGGAGGCTTTATCAGTAATTAGTGTTTGACCATCTGTACTGTATAAGGAGCTTTGGACCTGATAAGTAGGTCCAAACACTGCTTTAAGAGCTTCATAAAATCCTCTATGATCACCCAGATCTGCACAGCGTTGTGTCTTTTCTGCTATACTGATCCACCACTTGTTCTGCATGTCTCGGAGTTTTTGTTGTAGTTTGCTACATGTGAGGCGGAAAGCTGCTTTTCTTACATGACAGGTTGGCTGGGCGAGGTATGCCTGGTGAGCAGCTCTCTTCCTTGCCAACAGTTCCTGGATCTCTTGGTTGTTTTCATCAAACCAGTCTTGATTTTTCTTGTGGGAGAAGCCAAGGGATTCTTCTGCAGACTGGAGGATACTGTTTTTGATATGTTGCCAATGCACTGTAGGAGAAGGATCTGTAGGGTGGTCTTCAAGTTTCGTTTGTAGATTTGCCTGGAAGTTGTCTCTCATGGGAACTTGTTGAAGATTGTTGACTTGGAGTCTCTTCTTTAAGATGCCACCCCTCTTAGGTTTGAATTTAAGATGAAGATTTAGTTTACATCTGACAAGGCGATGATCTGTTTGGCATTCTGCACTGGGCATCACTCGGGTATGACGGACATCACGAATGTCTCTCTGACGGACTAGAACGTAGTCAATGAGGTGCCAATGTTTGGATCGGGGATGCATCCAGGTTGTCTTCAAGCTATCTTTCTGCTGAAAGATTGTGTTTGTAATAGTCAGCTGTTGTTCTGCACAGAACTCTAGCAGGAGGCGTCCGTTATCATTGCAATTTCCAACACCATGCTTGCCTAAGACACCTTTCCAGGCTTCGGAGTTCTTTCCTACTCTGGCGTTGAAGTCACCAAGGATAATAATTTTATCTTCTACAGGGACTTTTTGTATGAGTTGGCGTAGGTCTGTGTAGAATTTGTCTTTCTCTACAGGGTCAGCTTGCATAGTTGGGGCATATATACTAAAGAGAACAACATGTGGGAGGCGTAAGGAAATAATGCGATCAGAGTGTCCTGTTGGCAAAGTTTCGAGTTTGGAGGCAATGGAGTTTTTAATCATAAAGCCTACTCCTGACAGATGTTTTTCGGTTTTGGGTTTGCCAGACCAGTAAAGTGTGTAGCCGGCGCCATGTTCTTTAAGGCTGCCTTCCTCATGGAAGCGAACTTCACTAAGAGCAGCGATGTCAATATTAAGCCGTGATAGTTCAAGGGCTATTAGGGCAGAACGACGCTCAGGCCGTCCACTATCTTCAGAGTCTTGCATGGTTCTGATGTTCCAGCATGCAAGTGTCAGTTTATTTACACCTTTGGAGGCCGGTGTGTGCCTTTGTTTCTTTGCCTTGGTTTGACCGCATCAGAAGATTCCCGTTGGCCGCGGCTAGCCAACCAGGTAGTTGGGGATGAGCTTTCTTTAGGCCACCTTTTCTAGGCCCCTCTCCATGTGGAGCAAGCAGTGCTCTCCTTAAAAAAGGCTGCTTGGTCGTTCAGAATGCTGCCGAACAAGACTGTCATCTCCCGGGTCAGGCTTGAGCGACCAATGTCCTGAACCGCCTGCATGCAGGGTTGGGGCTGCGGCTTCCAGTGCATCTTTACACCTGCCGGTTTCGTCCCTCGCCAGTCGCTACAGGGCTTTTTTGGAAATGGATTTGTCCTTCGAGCCTGTGCAATGGATTTTTCTGGTGGAGCGCAGCGTGCACAGAACTGGCCTCACCCTTTAAACCAGAGATTCATCTGCCGTGGCCTTGCAAGCATGGACGTGGCAGTGAGGTCCTCGGGCCGTAGGTTTGATTAGAGTTTCCTTCTCTTAGATGGTTGACCTTACAGGGTTGGACGAGCACCATCTGCCCGGGTTTGGGATTGGAGTTTTCCTTCTCCTAGGACGGTTGCCACAAGGCTGGAGAGCCCATCCTGCCCTTTGACGCTCTTTGTCAGACCCTTCGGTTTTGACCTGTCTGGCATGGGAGACCCTACCAGTGGCTATTATGCCACCGCCAGCATAGCTCAAAACATCATTAGGGTACGCAAGCCTCTCTCCCACGACAAGGGGGCGTCACTGAAACTCTTGTGTTTCTGCAGTCCTCCTTCACCATCTTCCCAATCCAGATATTGTTAAGAAACCTCCAGCTAGACAGACAATGAAGAGCAAAGTGAGGCTAAGCAGGTGTAAAAGGACTTTGTAAAAAAAAAGAGCTAAGCAAGGTCAGCTGTGGTTAGTACTTGGATAGGAGACCACCAATGAATACCAGGTGCTGTAGTCTATATTTCAGAGGAAGGAACTGGCAAAACCACCTCTGAGTATTCCTCACATAAGGAAACCCTGTGAAATTCATGGGGTCGCCAAAGTCCAGTGGTAACCCTAAATATCCTGAAGGCACCAGATCCTGCCTGATCTTGCAGGCTAAGCAGGGTCAGCTCTGGTTAGTACAGTAGGACCCCTGTATCTGCCAGGGATTGGTTCGGGGTGTGTGTGTGTGGATACCGAAAACCGTGGATAATAGCGAACACCATTGAAAATAATGGGACTTCTGGTTTAAAATACCATAGAGTTGCCTTGAAGGACCTAGAAAATGGCTAGAGCAGACACATTTTCTAGGAAGACTCTATGGTGGGTGTGCTGTTTTGTGTCCCGTGGATAACTGAATCAGTGGATAATGTGAAAACAGGGGCCCTACTGTAGTTGGATGGGAGACCCCCAACGGGTCTCTCTCTGAAGGCTGTATTTCAGAGGAAGGAACTGGCAAAACCACCTCTGAGTATATTCCTTGCCTTAAAAAAACCACCGTGAAATTCATGGGGTCGCCATAACTGGATAAGCAACTTGAAGACACACACACACACACAACGTCTGCCTGCTCCTGCTGCCCTGAGTACACGAGAGCACAAACAGCCCCAGAGGAGCTGAATGAATACACGCGTGTCTCTAACATTCAACAGCCCCCCCAACACTCCACTTGAAAAAGATAGGGACATATTAAAATCACACCTCAGAGATATATGGGGTGATTGGGCTCATTTGGAATTTCTTGGTTGACTAACAATATATAATTTAGTTGAAACTTCTGCTGCTCCAGTTTAGCAAAGATACTATGTTGTTGTTATAATCAATTAGTTAATCTGGGTAAGGACAATTGGAAAGACTAGCATATATTCTTGCATGCTAACTTAATGGAAGTATAGTATGATGCAAGCTTGTAACATGAAAGACAACGATCATTGATCATTAATAATGTCTTACAGAAATCAGTGTAATTGTGATAGATGAATGGTGTGAAAGTGTTAATGTTATAATCTAAAATTTGTACACTGTATTTTGTTACTTTGGGTACATTTGTATATATGCTTCCTTAATTTGCTCAATAAAAATTATTATATAAAAAAATAAACATCCAAAGAGAACTGAGCAAGAGGGGAAGTGGGTAACATACCGATGGCAGGTGCCACTGTTGTCCGAGGTGGCTGGGCAGCAGGTTCCTGTCTTGGTTGCTGGCGACTGATTGGCACCCGGGGCAGATCTTGGCCAAGGAAACGAGTGTCATAGCGGAGGTCAGAGGCTGAATAGTGGTAGCCAGGCCCAGCTGGACAGATCTCCTTGAATCCATCTGCCAAAGAGAGAAAGAAGCGACATCAATGAATGAAGGAGAATTAAGGAGAAGCCCACCTCACTTTTTCCCTTTGTCTCAGTGCTTAGCTAATAACCTGTAGCTTGCGTGGAATTAACACCCAGTGCTCTCCAAGCCCTTCCCATTGATTCCTGGTAAGAGTTGGTTTGTGTGCGCACATGTGTGCAGATATGCATGCAAGGGAGAGGCAGGCACAGAAGGAGGGAGAAAAACACTCTCCACATGTCAGGGATCTTACAAGGTCCTGTTCCCCTCTAACCTTTTGTTCTTACAAGGTCCTGTTCCCCTCCCTGGAACCTTTGACACAGCAGAGAGATTGGCTGGGAAGACCCTCTTCTCCCAGCACCACCAGCTGCTTCCCCTTCCCTCCTTTCAGCCCTCCTCACCTGAGCCAAAAGCCGGGCAGCGTTCACAGCCATGTCCCCAGGCCTTGCCCACTCGGCTGCAGCAGCAGATCTGCTTGGTGATGTTGCGCAGGATGGGCAGGGAGCATCCGCCCTCTCTCAGCACCCGGAAGCAGGGGCCCTTGGCCTCAGAGATCACATGATGGGCTGTGGGGAAGGAGAGAAGGACACTGTGAGCAGGAGAAAAGGCGCAGATCTGGCATGGGTTGATCAGTGTGGGGGTTGCTTTGGTTTTTGGGTTCCTTTCCCGGTGGCCTCAAACAGTTCATCTGTTGTTTTGGAGGGGAGAGAGGGGTGAAACACCATGTCAGGCATGCTGTGCAGGGTCTGCATGGGAGGTACATACAACCTGCATCCTGGCAGCCTGCCTGCCTGCCATATTTGCAACACCTTAGAATCATAGAAGAGACCACGAGAGCCATCTAGTCCAACCTCCTGCCATGCAGGAATACCCAATCAAAGCACTCCTGACAGACACCTTGACTGTGGGGTTGTCTATACAAGGCAAAAAGAAGCAGATTGCTCTGCAGTAAAGACAACTCACAGCAGCTGCGATTTGTCTTACTGGTTTTTTGGAGAGGGAGGGTTGGCAGATCACAGGCATGCGAAGCTACCCACATTTGCTGTGCAAATGAGCATGCCTGCGAATCAAGATGGCGGCTTCAAGAAAAGTACTCACGTTTTTATTCTCACCAGTTGTCACCGCCAAACAATCCCCCCCCCAAAAAAGCATATCTAAAGTGCAAATGTGTGACATTTCACCTTAACAGAAAAGCAAACCCCTGTTTTATCCCATTAGTGCATGCTCGCTAAAACGGGGGGAAAAACATGGCGGTTCCGGGCACTTGTCTTGTTAGCAAGCCCCACCCCTGTGCTCATCCAGCCAATCAGGTTTCAGTTCAACTACAAGTCTCACACAGGGAGAAAGAGCTCAGATCAAGCTGGACATAAGGCCTAGCATTCTATGATGTTACTGTTGTGTGCTTTCAAGTAATTTCTGACTTATTGCAACCCAAAGGCAAACCTATCACAGGGTTTTCTTGGCAGAATTTGTTCAGAGGGGGTTTGCCCTTGCTTTCCCTAAAACTGAGAGAGTGGGACTTTCTTAAAGTCACCCAAGAGGTTTCCATGGCCGACCGGGGGTTCAAACCTTGGTCTCCCAATGTCCTAGTACAATACTCAAACCACTAACCACGCTGGCACTCTAAAAGAACAGCAACAAAAGCCCTGAAGCTGGGTGAGGCCAATGGCTACTGTTGTCTAGCATCCTATTTCTCAACACAGTGGCCAACTGGATACACACACACACAAACAGAGACAGCTCACCCAGAAGCTGACAAGCAGGACAGAAGACCAACCTCACCCCCTGCCCCCCATTCATGTTCCCCAGCAACTGGCATGCAGAGGTCATTCTCCAAGTACTATGGCATCCCCCCCCCTCGTCCTTCCAGCATAATTAGTGTCTAGTACTCCTCTTATTCTATTAAGCCCAGCTATTAATCTCAGGACATTAGGGTTAAAATCCATTAATCCTTTTTTCCCCTTTCAAACGCAAATCTCATTTTGTGTCTCCAATGGATTCATATTTGTCTTAAACAAAACTGCTGTATAGCTCAGCCTTCACCAATCAGGTACCTTGTGGGTGTTTTCAGCTTCAGTTCCCATGACCCTTCAACATGGCCCTGATAGACAGGGGCTGATGGAAGTTGCAGTCCAAAACTTTTGGAGGGGGATCAAGTTCGACAACACTGGTTTAATACATCTACATTTGGTGAACAAGTCAAAGACTTGTCTGGTAATCCGTATAATTCCTATTAGCTTGAGCATAGATTATACAAAAATCCCGCTTTTGAAAATTACAACAGATTCATTGCAGATGGATTGTTTTGTCCGAAGTGTAACTGAGCTTCATTTTAGATTTGCAGTGGCTATTTTTGAACACATTTTGTTTACTTGCATCTGGCACAGCTTAATAAAAAGGGGGTTGTTCTTTCTTTAGATTGGCCAGATTCAAGTAAAAGTCAGATGAGATTGAATTTCAGAGGTGCTCTCTTGACGAATAGCTCTAAACCCTACAAGTCAAAAAGTATACTGGAGCTGTTCTCCCCCGCTAACATATTTGTGAAAAGAAATAAAGCAAAAAGAACAGTGGAAAAAAATGAGAAGATTGCACATAAAAGATGATATGATCCAGACTCGATGAATATTTCCAAGAATCAGGCGGCTAGTTGTATAATAAAAACCTTGCCTGTGTTTCCAGTTGAAATAATTTCCATATAACAGACTGCAGGTGGCAGCACTAGCCAGGCTGGACTGACATGGGTGAGTTTGGAAGGGAAGAGAGGCAAGTGAAGAGGCTATTGCAGAATGCAAATGGCACATGGTAAGGGAACAGAGAGGGCAGTGCCAAAACAGACAGACACGAATCAATCTAGGACCAACCACAAACCGAGTTTGGGAATCTGCTATCCTACTCCAGGATGCCGTGATGCAAACCAATGCAATTCTGAGGTGCATCAAGAGAGAGGAGAACAGTGTCCAGAGCAAGGGAAAATAGTAGCGCCACTCTATTCTGCTTTAGTCAGACTTCACCTGGAAAACTGTGTCCAGTTCTGGGCACCATTGTTCAAGAAGGATATCCACAAGCTGGAACATGTCCAGAGAAGGGCTACCAAGATGACGAAAGCTCTGGAAACCCAGCCTTATGGGGAACGACTTAGGGAGTTGGATATGTTTCAGGTGGAGAAGACTGAGAGGCGGCATAATGTGTGTGTGTGTGCCTTCAAGCTGCCTGTCAACTTATGGTGACCCCATGAATTTCACAGGGTTTTCTTAGGCAAGAAATGGTTTTGCCAGTTCCTTCCTCTGAAATATAGCCTACAGCACCTGGTATTCATTGGCGGTCTCCCATCCAAGTTCTAACTAGGGCTGGTTCTGCTTATTTTCCGAGATCAGACAGGATCTGGTGCCTTTAGGGTATTTAGGCCTCACTAGGTGGCATGATACCTATCTTTAAATGTTTGAAAGGATGTCGTGCAGAAGATGGAGCAAGCTTGTTTTCTGTTGCTCCAGACAGAACACAAACCGATGTATTCAAATGACAAGAAAAGAGATTTCACCTAACATGAGCAAGAACTTCTTTACTATTAGAGCTGTTTGACAGCAGAACGGATTGCCTTGGAAGGTGGTGGACTCTTCCTCTTTGGAGGTGTTTAAACAGAGATTGGATGGGCAACTTTCAGGAATGGTTTAGTTGTATATTCTTGCATGGCAGGGGATTGCACTAGATGGTCTTTGTGGTCCTTTCTAACTTGTAAGATTCAATGATTTGATGATTCTACTCTATTGGGACACAGTGCTGTATACCAGCCTCTCTCCCTGTGAGACTTACAGATACAGCTGCTGCGGGATGAGTCAAGGATGTAGCCTTCATGGCATACACAGGCGAAGCTGCCACGTGTGTTGGTACAGTCTCCATTGTGGCAGAAGTTGCCTTCCTGGCACTCATCCACATCTGTGGGGCAGAAGAGGGAAAGGGAAGAGGGGGTATCAGAAAGGGTGGAAGGTTCATACCTCTGAACAGAGATAATGGTTTCATGGTACACAACATATATTAATACACAAGTCCTCAGAACTGCACATGTAAACAAAAAGAATCTCCCAAGAGAAAGTTTTGATTGCAAAGAAAATGACTTTTGATGGCAGATTTATTGAGTTCACACATCAATACTAATAGACCACTTGAAAAACTACTACCAGCCACTTGAAAGACCTGTCTCATTTTTTCACACAGCTCTTTGATCCTGTTATGTTCCATTCCACTCCCACAACTGTGTAACCAGGCTTTAAAAAACCCTCAGATGCTCAGGTCCCATTATAAAAAATGGTGTTATTAGAATGAGCTGATGTTTGGAAGATAAAAGGAGACAATAAGAAAGGATTTACATTTTTTTCAGACTCACACAAATCAGTCTAGAGGATAGATATGATTTGGACCTCTAAATTTACTATTAAATGTGGTAATAAATATTAAATAGAATCCTTTCTGATCATAACCCAGTAACAATGACTATAAAAAGAAAAAAATAACACTCCAAATTGGAGACTAAATTAGTTGCTCCTACAAAAGGAAGAAATTCTCAATGATTGCATGGCAAAAAAAATTTAAAAAATAAACCGGGACATTTTAAAATGCTGAAAAGGGGGTACAATAGAGGATTGAACAGGACTGTTGCTGCCAAATGAGGACAGCTGGAGAGTATGCCAATCTAGATCACAGAAACAACAACCCTTTATAGTTATCTCATGTACCTCAGATTGCATTTTCCATTTTCACCCCCATCTCATCCTTAGGTGGAAGGCCCAGGAGCCCTGCTGGCTCAGCCCTACTCACCAATGCAGGAAGCATTCAGCCGCCGGAAACCTTTGGGGCAGGCCACCTCGTTCCTCCCCACTGGACTAGAGTCTCCTGTAGTGGGGGGGGGGGTTAGGGGAGAGAACACAAGACAGAAGGGAGATCAAGAAAAGCCTTCACTGCCATAGGTCCACATTGCCCACCCTGTAGGCACCAGCTGGAGCTTGCTTCTCCATTGAGCCCTGATCTAAGGTCTAGGGCTGGGCTAAAAGGGACCCTTCAGCGTCGTCCAATCGTTTCTGCACCTGCATTTCCTTGGCATGAATTCTGGTTGCCCCATGATATAGCTGGCTGAAGCAGAGAGTGCAAAAGCTAGCTGGAGTGGAAAAATTGAGAGACAAATTTAGAGGAAAGGGCAGAACCCTCTTAGGGAATAAACCAGGGCCCTCTTTACAGTACATAGTTATATCACTATGATTCCACTTAAATGCCATAGAAACATCCTCTGGGATCCTGGATTTGCAGTTTAGGGAGGGGTACCTTTGAGTGTTGGGCTATGACCCTGGAGACCAGGGTTTGAATCCATACTCAGTCAAGAAAACCCACTGGATGACCTTGGGCAAGTCACACACTCTCAGCCTCACTCATGATAGGGCGTCATAAGTCAGAAACAACATGAAGGCACACAACATCAAAAATTTGAAATTTTCAGCCAGAGATCTCCAGTGACTCACCAAGCTGCGAACTGCAGGATTCCATAGGACGGAACCAAGACAGCCAAAGTGGAATCATAGTGCTATCATTGCACAGCGTGAAGGGGCTGCAGGAAAGAGGGTGAAGCCCCCCAGTATGGTATACATGCACCCTTTCCCCACATACTTTCTCACTACCCCAATTCCCCTTAAGATGCCACGTTCCCTCTGTGGTACAAGAGACCTACCTAGGCCACCATTGTTGCAGGGCAGGCAGTCATGGACACCCCAGGCGAGGCCAGCTCCACGGCAGCAGATTTCACGAGTGCGCAAGCCAGGCAGGGGAGCACTGCACTGAAAAGGAGAGGGAGAGGCCAAAGTAAGGCTATGGGGAACAGTCTAGGAGAACCCCAAACATTAAAAGCTATGAGCAGTGGGATAGTGGAGCCAGGGTTTGCAGGGCTGAAGGCTGGGACTTTTTGCTGAGCAGGAATTATGACACACACACACACACACACACACACATCAGATTCCCTTCTGAGTTTATCCATAAAATCTAGAACACCTGGAGGGGAAAGGGATTTTCCCATCAGCAGTGTATTGTTATGAGTTGTTCCTATTATAATCCAAAGTATTTAGGGGTGGTTTGTTTTTTAATGGTCAAGAATCATTAGCTTTGCAAAAGACCCGCTTCTGATTATGATCAGCTAGATCTTCCCTTTTTTAGAGAGAGCGGGGTGGTGATGGTGGTGTCAACCCAGGCAGTTGCATTTTTGGACTCTCCTTGGGCATGTTGCTAACGGGAATGGCATGATGAGGGCCTGCATGTCAAAACTGACCAGTACACCCTTGGCTATGAAGTCGTACTAGTGTGCCTGCATAAATATAATGGCAGTATACACTGTTGTTTCCTGAAATCTGATGGGGAGCACAGAGGAAGGGCGGCACCCTCCTTTGCCAGAGCCCCTGAATCTGCCTAACCAAACACCCCAGTTGCTCCTCTCCATGTGCACACATTGATCCTCATGCTTGCTTGTCACTGGTGTGCAAAATTCCTGCTTTCTTCCTTGCACAAGTGCCCCAACAAGGAATCAGAGCATGCATTCCTGGGCTCTGAATGCTTGAGCCACCAAGTGTTGGGATGGGAGTCCCACCAAGAGAGGGAAAGTGAAGATCCCGAGACCTGAGCGCTTCCTTTCAGGCAGGTCATTTTTTAAAGGCAAAAGTGGACCCTGCTGTAAGGGATGGCTGGATGAACAAATAGTAGTGTGTTCCAGGAGCCAATCCTATGGCAGAAAACTGAAAGGAAAGGGGCTTCTGAATGTTTTAAGTATGCATGACAATTGGAGAGAGAGTCAGTTAAGAACAGAGTCAGTTGATGACAGTTGGCTGGAGCAGAATGCTCCGTATGTGTGTGCGGTATGAGAAGCTTGGATGAAGTAAAATGGCGCACAGAGGTTACTAATCTGGAATAGAGGAATCAGTGGACAAGGAGTGAATGAGGTTGGGAAATAAGGAATGACTTTATGAAGATATACGTACTGGTTAAACAAAAGAATCCACCCTGAAATATGTTTTATTCCCTTTAATAAAGTTGTCCTTTGTTGTTAATACAAATACAGACTCTGCCTCATTCCTACAGAATAAAGATAACTAAAGGCAAGTGACCATAACACACTATCCACACATTTAGGTTAAAGGTATACCCCTGGTTCAGAAAAAGGAACTAAGGGAACTTTATAGGAATTAAGTTGGGGGGGAAAGAGGGTAAAGAGGTGGCCAGGCTGAACCCTGGGGTAAAGTGGGGCTGGCGCTTTGAGGATTGCCCTCGACCACCGGGTTGTTGTGAGTCGTCGCAGGTTTGGTGGCAGCGTCACAAAAGTGGTGGCAGTGTAAGTGATGAGGCGGCCAGGCTGAACAGTGGCATAAATGCACCTGGAGCGCCTGCGCATCACACCTGTTGCCTTGGCCTCAAAGGCAATGATCTGCTCTGTCGCCTTTCCTCTTCAGCTCTACTTTCTCCTGGCTTCCCAGCCTGTCTCGAATCCAGGGCAGTTTCAGAAGGAATTCCCAAAGTTCCCTGACTAGCCCACCTGGTGGTCTTTCACTTTGTTGTTGTTGTTGTTAACTCCCTTTAGACTTTGACTCATTGCAACCCAATGAATGAGACATCTCAAAGAGCCCCTGTCCTCAGCCTTTCTGCACAGGTCCTGCAGGCCCAGGGCTGTGGCCTCTCTGATTGAGTCTATCGATCTGGTATGCAGCCTTCATCTCTTTCGACTGCCCTTCAACTTTCCTAGCATTATTGTCTTTTCTAGTGAGTCCTGCCTTCTCATGATGTGGCCCAAGTACGACCCACAATGTAGTCATTTGGCTTCCAGGGAGAATTCAGGCTTGATCTGTTCTAGGACCCATATGTTTGTCTTTTTGTCTATCTCTTCGCCATATCTTAAATGAGTCCATTTTCTTTCTTTCAACTTTTTTCGCTGTCCAGCTCTCCCATGTGGTAATGGGAAATACGATGGCTTGGAAGATCCTAACTTTTGTGTTCAGTTTTATATCTCTGTACTTTAGGATCTTGTCTAGTTCTTTCATAGCTGCCCTTCCCAGTCTTCTGATTTCTTGACTGCAATCTCCCTTTGATTCAAGACATGGGAAATCATTAACTATTTCAATTTCCTCATTGTCCAGATTGAATTCATGTAAATTCTCTGTGGTCATTATTTTTGTTTTTATTAGTCAACCAAAAATGATCCAAAGAGCAGGGAGGAGAGAGAGACATCCATCCCCGCCCTCCAGCTCACATAGATTAAGAATCAGAGCACTTTCATTGAGCAGGCTGGAGACCAGAGCCAAGGAGGGAAGGGCCCCGGGTGTTCGGCAGAGGAAAATAAAGCCATTAAAGGCTCCTTGCACACATTCCAGCCTTCAGCTCCTGGCCACTCTGGGTGGAGTAGCCATGGTGGACCTCCCAGGCCCATTGCCTCCTTCTAGCAAGGCATCTGTTGCTCTTGGACTTTAAGAGGTCCCAATAAACACCTGCCACCACTCCTTCGCGCCAGTTTTAAGAGTCCTGGCAAAGGCACAGTACTTCCTGTTTTCAGACCGATCTCTCCCCATGCCAAAGGGAAGGCCTCACAGCTGCCTTCCCCAGGCTCGCCCCCTCCTTCGCTTGAACTCCTGGCTATGCTTCCCTTTGTGGGGATGGTGCTGGTGTTGGAAAAGAAGACCAAAATCTTGTTGCTTCACTGTGCAGGTGTAACTCCTATAGTGCAGACGGCAACCATGGGAAGAAAAAGGCCACAGGGTCAGGTTGCCAGACTGAAAACTGTAGATACTGTGCCTTTAATGGTTATGTAAAAGGGGAAATTTCAGCAGGTGTGACTTGTCCCTGCTCGGCCATGGACTTGTCATGCAGCCAGATAACCAGCAGCACTTGCTGAAATTCCCTCTTCTACACAATCACTAAAAGTACCGGAGCCCTCTCCAGTTTTCACTCTGGCAACACTGGAGCATAGCCATGATGCTGGAGAAATTGCATACCCTCCAATATTTCTCAGATGAAAACTGGGATACATGTGGCCCAACAGCATCAGAGTGCAGCCAAGGTGACAAAAGTTATTCAGGAGGAAGGAACCCCAAGCTAGGAGAGGCTGGAGCAGTTTGCTTTTGCCTAAGTCTACAGGAAAGGGTAACATTCCACCCATCTTTTTATTTATTTATTTATTTATTTATACCCCGCTCTTCAGCCACAAGGCTATCAGAGCGGCTTACAAATTGTTTTAAGCAATAGCTTCTCTTTTCCCCTGCTGAGTTAATTGAGTGCAATCTATTTTTGCATGTTGAACTCATCTTGTAGCAACTGCAGTAAGCTGAAGACAAAGAGGAAAAATGCGGGAAGGAACGAGGAACTGGGACATTTTAAAAGCAATTGAAAAAGTGAGACAAAAGAGGATTAATCAGGATTGTCCCCAGAAAATTGAGGCAGCTGGAGGAAACTGAATTGGCTGCTTGCAGCCAGAAGATTTTGTCTGCTACACAACTCAGGAAAAAGCTCAACCACTAGCAGTGTCAACAGGATTCTGTCTAAAGAGAGCTGGTAGCAGCTCTAACGAAACTGGCTCAGGGGTCAGGGTGACTCAATTTCTAGATTCCAGAGTGGGTTTATGTAACCCTGCACAGAGAGGGGGAAAGGGGGACCTAGGCAAGGTCAGATTATCATTGGTTCAACTGGTACAATTATTTCAGGCTCTTTACAGGCAAAGGGTCCAGTGCTGAAGGCAAAAAGTGTATCTTGTTTCCTCTTTCCCCCCTAATTCTCTTGATGTAACACATTTTGTCTGGGATCTTGTTAGTTATTCCCAGCTAGGGTAGACTCGTTCAGTCAATTGTTGGGTCTAACAATAGGAGGTAGGTCTTTGTTTGGCATGTGATTAAGTGAATAAAAATGAGATGGGACTACCGTTGTCCCTTCATATTCGCTGGGGTTTAGTTCCAGGACCCCACGTGGATACCAAAATCCATGAATACTCAAGTCCCATTATATACAATGGCATAGCAAAATGGTGTCCCTTAGATAAGGTAGCAAAATCAAGGTTTGCTTTTTGGATTATTATTTTTTAAGAATATTTTCAAGCCATGAATACTTAAATCCATGAATACCAAATCTGTGAATGCGGAGGAACAACTGTACTTTTAAAATGTCACAGTTTCTCTCTCCTCCTCCTTTGTCTTCCGCTTACTTCAATTGCTGCAAAATGAGTTCAGAATGCAAAAGTAGTTTGCACTCAATTGACTCAACAGAGGGAAGAAGAGGTGTGGAATCTTATTCCTCCAGTAGGCTCAGGCATAAACAAACTCAGGGAATTTTGCCCTTCCTTGTAGATTCAGGCAAAAGCAAGCTGCTGCAGACTCTTATAACTTGTATGTTCTTCCTGAGTCATAACTTTTGCCATCTTGGCCATGCTCTGATGTTGCTTGTCTGCATGTGTCACGATTTGCATCTGTGAAATGTGGGAGAGCATGCAATTGTAGCACTTTGATACTGCTTTAACTAGCATGGCTGCTTTGTATGGCATCCTGGAAATTAGTTTTCTGAGGTACTTCTGTCGGATCCCCGTATCCATGGGAGTTTGGTTCCCAGACTTACCGCAGATACCGGAAACTATGGATAATAATGAAGCCTATTAAAATAAAGGACTTTCGGTACAAGCATACCATAGAGTTGCATTGGAACACAGAAGATTTTCCAGTGCAACTCTATGATACGTGTCTGTTTTTTCAGCCATGGATAACTGAAACTGCAGATATTGTTTTTGCAGATATTGGGGGCGGGGTCTGACTGTAATATTATAGTTCATGGAAGTAGGCGAAAGAATTCCAAGGAGACTCCTACACTATAAATCCCAGGATTCCACAGGATGGAGCCAAGACAGCAAAAGTAGTATCAAATGTCTACACTTGTGCAGGGTAGATGGACAATCACTAAAGTTGCAAGGCTGACAACCAGTTCACACATGAAGATTTTTGTACCATTGTCTACTGTACCCTGCATTTTATTTAGCATTTATTCTTTTGTTTATTTAATTTCTGTGCCAACAAGCCCTGAATAGCTCACATGTGTACACAGAAGGGGCCCTATACTTGGAACTGCTCTAGGGTCCCAACTGCTTTGATCCTGATTTGGGTAGAGGGGATGCAATAACTCCCCCAGGACCATCTTAGTCAGGGGTGTAGTCACAGGGGGACATACTGAGGGCATTACCCAAAAAATAATAATCTCCCCCATTAAATTTTCCTTCAGTCCCCAAATTTCTAGCATTGAAGAGAGTAGGATATTAAGAATTGTTCACACCCAGAACTCATACTTGCCTTGTTTCCATTCCCTTGGTAACTGCCTGCCCCTTTTCTTTGGATGCCTAAACCATCTTTCTAAAGCATTAAGTTACTGCAATGTTAGAAATTTAGGGAATGAAGGAAAATTTCATTGGGGGGGCAAAATTCTTACACGGGGAACCTCTAGTCCTAGTGCTTTCTCCAAGGCTGTGGTTGTATACACAAGATGTACCCACACACCCAGGCTGTGCCCGATGGGTACCTCTCCACCACTGAGCTGCCTGAAACAGTAGCCAAAGCCGGAGTTCTCGCCGTAGCCACCGCCGGGGTCACGAGGACTGCTCTGGGCCAAGATGCTGTAGAGGGCTGGACGGGAGAGTGGGAGCACATTGGTGTCCCCTGGTGGCTCCTCGTTGACCCGCTCCACCTGGTGGATGGTGACAGAGGCCTCGGGTGGATGCTCTACGTGGACATTCGCCATTGATG
Source organism: Gambelia wislizenii (assembly GCA_030847615.1). Lineage (NCBI taxonomy): Eukaryota > Metazoa > Chordata > Lepidosauria > Squamata > Crotaphytidae > Gambelia > Gambelia wislizenii. Next base: position 31,904,326 of record JAUMIR010000010.1, read on the forward strand.
CCACGCCTGGAGATGGAGAAAGGAGAAGGTGGTTGCACAGGAAGAGGAGAGAGGGTGGAGCAGAGGGAAAGTAACTTTCCCCTGGCTAAACAGTTCTTTGTTTGACACTGCACAGCTACAGCACGTTGATATGATTTTAAATGCCCCGGTTGCACCCTGGGATTTGTAGCTCAGTGAGATATGAGAGTTCTCTGCTAGAGAATTCTAATTGCTTTGCAAAACTACAAATTCTAGCATTCCATAGAACAGAGCAGTAGTAGCATAGTGGTTAAATGCTGGTACTGCAGCCACAACATTGTGAGTTTGATCCTGCAGGGCTCCAAGGTTGGTTGACTCAGCCTTCCATCCTTTTGTAGGTCAGTAAAATGAGCACCCAGCTTGTGGAGGCAATTAGCTAACACACATTGTAATCTGCTTAGAGAGTGCCTAGTGTTATAAAAGCGGTATAGATGTGTAAGTGCTATTGCTAAATAATTTGTAAGCTGCTCTGAGAGCCTTTGTGGCTGAACAGCAAGGTATAAATACTCTAATATATAAATAAATACAGCCACAGAAGTTAAAGTACTATCAAAATGCTGTAATTGGACAGTGTGAGAAGGACCATGGACTCCAACCTCAGACCTCATTCCCCAACAAAAAAACAAAACAAAACCCATTAATCACACCTTCCGAGTCAGGATGAGGAAGGCAGGTCTCCAAGTCCAACTCCTCAGCATTTTTTGGTCCTCCTACCAGCCTAACCAATACTTCCTCATAGAGTGACACTGGATCTCTTCCTTTGACAACTCAGCTCAAGATCACCATCAGGGAGGGATGGATACTATTGAAAGCCCAATGAGGGTCACATCTCAGGCAAAGGCTAAGACCTAAAGCCTCCTGGCTTCCACCATGCTCTTCTGTGCTGTTGCTGCTACTCTGAGCGAGCAAGAAGATAGGTGCAGCCTGGTCAACTTGGCCTGAGCTTCTCCCTAAGGAACCTGTATAGATCATGCCCAAAGGGAAAGGGCAACCGTGACAGCTTAAAGGAGGGGCTTGGCCCAATGTGGATTGGTTCTCACAGCTGGACATTAACCTGAGAACAAGGCTTAACAAAAAATGGCCTTTGTGGATTTGGCCAAGATCCTGTGTTCTGTTTCAAGCTGCAGACATCCAGATTTCCCCTCCCTCGTCCTGGAAACTCAGAGGAAGGGAACAAAGGCTGCTCCTGTGGTCTGTCCCAAGTAGCTTGGAGGTACACAGCCCTTCCATTGAGCTAAAGGCCATGAAGAGGCCATGACTGGCCCACAAAGCTCCTTCTTATGTTTAACTGATGTAGCTTTCCACTTCCCACTGTCTCCCAATGGCTTGCTTTATTCTGCTGTAAACAGGCTGGTGGGGGGGGGTTGGATGTTCCCTTCTTCACATCTCCCTAAATATCTGCATGCAATCAGCACATCTCCTCTTTATCTCTTTTTCTCCAAGCTATATACTTTAGGTGTTTGCAGAAAACGTGGGATGAGTCCTTCCTGAATCTTCGTTTGCGAAGAAAAGCCAGAGAGAGAGATACTTTAGGCTTTCTGCTAACTACCGTTTATCTCCTCAACAGACCAGCAATACAAAACATATAAAAGCAGCAGAATCAATATCATATTTACAATGTACCCACAGATGGTGTAAAACTTGGTATATACAAATAAAAGATAGTTAAAATGTATAAACTAAAACATGATATATGGTACATATAAAAAAGAATAATTAAAACATGCAAGATAAAACATCCATTAAGATCATTCACTGCTTGTCTCCTTAATTTTATAGCAGCAGCACAAAACTTAACCACTTTTAAAGTTATCCATGATTCCCTATCCTCTATTAGATATTTTAAGTAATAAGCATCACCTCTGCCTGGCAGTCGTTGCACAATAGGAGTAATGTGTGCAAAGCAAATGTCTCTGTAGGAATGACAATATAATAGGATGTGACTAACAGTTTCCACTTCATTTGGACCACATGGGCATATTCATTCTGAAAAGGGTAAGCCTCCAAATCTACCCTGAAGAAGGGCTGATGGTAGGACATTAAATCTGGCTTGGGTGAAGGATTTTCTAAATTTAGGAATATCTAGCTACTTATCATCTTTGTAATAATGCTTTCCTTAGCTTTCAGTATCCCTTTTCAGCAGTGGTGCACCCCAAACATACCCTTACTTGGTCTCACAAACAGCTGTCAAAGTTGGTATAAGACTTCTGACTAGAATCGTCTTTGCCTTCTGTGCTGTAGCATCACATATTTAGCATTCGGACAGTAGGAATATTAAAGGTTGTTATGTACCAAATAGGAAACTGATTCATTGAGCCCAGTATTATTTACTATTGGCTGGAATTAACTCTCCAGCAGGGCTTCAGGAAGAGGGGTGGTTGTTTTCCCTCTACAGTCGGACCCCCGTATCCGCAGGGATTTGATTCTTGGACTTACTGTGGATACCAGAAACTGCAGATAACAATGAACCCTATCAAAATAAATCACTTTCAGTAAAAACATACCACAGAATTGCATTGGAGGACCTAGAAGATGCCTAGAGAGGATGCCTCTCTAGGCATTTTTCAGTGTGAATCTATGGTACGTGTCCCCATTTTGTGTCCTGTGGATAACTGACATTGGTTCTGCGGATACAGGGGTCTGACTGTACTGGCAACCTGGAGATCCTGAGGACTGAAGCACACGCTCTGTCACCTGAGCTACTCTTCTCTCTCTCATTCCTACTCATACTCCGAGGCCCTCTCCCAATCCCACCTCTTACCGTCACGCTCTTGGCGGTGGTTGGCAATGGGAAGAGTGAACACAGACTTGGTGACCGACTGTGCTCTCCCGTCCGACTGTGCATCAGTCTCTCGGCGCGTGGGGGCTTGTCCATGGGAATGCGGAAGGGCTGGGATGTGACAGAACTTGCCCGTCCAGTTCGGGGGGCAGAGACACTTGTCCTTCTTGAGACAGACTCCCCCATTTTGGCAGATGAGGGGACACAGGACTGTGGGAGAGAGAGAGATCTGTTTTGAGACATAGTTATCCCTGGAGGCTGATGGCTGGAGTCAGTGCAGAGTCCCCCAGATTCAGGTTCTTTGGAAGGAGTGGGGAGATCCTCTTATTTATTGCAAGCAAGAGTCCCCTTTCTCATAACCTGCCGCTTTCTCGCTCTCTCCCTTTACCTAACCACTGATCCAGGTCCATCTGGCTTAGAACTGTCAACTCTTGACTGGTAGGTGCAGCTCTCCAGGGTTTCAGGTAGGAACCTTTCTTAGCCCAGCCTGGAGATCCTTGATGGTCCGCAAGGTTCTGTCCTGGGTCCAGTGCTATTCAAATGAATCTTAAAACAGATCCAGCCAGAACTCTCACTAAAAGCCAAGATGACTAAATTGAGGCTGTTATACTTTGGTCACATCATGAGAAGACACAGCTCACAGGAAAAGTCAATAATGCAAGGAAAGGTAGAGGGGAAAAGAAAGAAAGGAAGACCACACACCAGATGAATAGACTCAATCAGAGACGCCACTGGCCTGAACCTGCAAAACCAGAGCAGGGTGGTAGAAAACAGGGTGTCTTGGAGATGTCTCATTCAAGGGGTTACCATGAGTCAAAGTCAACTCAAAGGCAGTTAACAACAACAATATACAATATAAAAACACTGCTCTGAAACAAAACAAAAATCATAGCCTAGCAGGTATAGTACAACTTATATAACACAACAGGACACACTTCTATGACTTTATACTTATATGGGGTATGCACACAAGAGGAACCGCCAGGAGACCTGTGGTACAGTGGTAATGCTCATTTTCTGTCCCATTTGGTGACTTGTCAGGAAGTAAAAAACAAATAGCTTAATTTACTATACAGGTCATAGCTAAGTCAAAACACTCTCCCACTATTCAGCTGGTATGGTGGTGCATACTTCCATGCTGTGAGAGTCTGTTTACATAGTGGGAACTGATTCCCACTGCAACCCTCAGAGCACCCACAGACCTTCTACAATCCCCCATTCACCAGCATGGAGGAATTTAATGTTTACTAGTCCATGCTAATGTTGTTGGAGATTTGTGCTGTCAGAGAGAAGAGGATTGGGGTCAGGATATGTTAAATAAAGACAAATTCTCTTCTAGTGAAAGACACAAGGTTGAAATTTCAGTGGCAAAGGGTGGGGAAGTCATACTTCCTTTCCACTCTCTGCTGTGCTCTCTCCAAGGACACAACATGAATTCCCCTTTCACATTCATTTGTCACCATTCCCTTTGAGTGACCCCTCCCTACACCACTGACTGATGCTTCTTTGTGTCTTCTACTTCCATAGATTTCCTACACAACTTGGAGACAGGTTGTTCCCAACTAGTCTGCTTAAGGTATGCAGAACTTCTCAGAATTTCTGTTCAGAGATACAATCCAGTAAAGAGGCTCTGGTCTTCCCTGGAGGGGCTACAGATAGAGGTGGGGTGGGAGGAGAGATAGAGCCAGCCTCTTTCCAGAGGATATGGCTCGACTTGCCCGTATGGCTCACTTCAAGGCATTTGCTTTTGTAAACCACCAAGTTGGGGGAGAGAGCCAGTGTGGTGTAGTGGTTTGCATGTTGGACTGAGACTCTGGAAGACCAAGGTTCAAATCCCCACTCAGCCACGGAAACCCACTGTGTGACCTCTCTCAGCCTCAGAGGAAGGCCATGGTAAACCCCTTCTGAACACATCTTACCTGGAAAACTTTGTGATAGGGTCACTTTAGGGCCACCATAAGTCAGAGACCAAATTCAGTTTCAGACTGGATTATTTGCCATAGCTGCTTCCTATTACTATATCCTGGGATTTGTAGCTCTTTAGCTTCCTCTGCCAGAGTGCTGGTGCCTCACCAAACTACAAATCCCAGGATTCCATAGGAAGGAGCCATGACAAATAATCCAAACAATCCAGTTTGAAACTGGATTATTTGTGTACTGTGGACTTGGCCAGAAACAAACTTGAAGGTACACAAGAAGATTAGAGGATCTGATTTGGCACCCCAAAACTCAAAACTGAGGACTAGGTTGATCGGGAGTGCAGAGGGTGCCAGTCTCCAGACTGCTCAGCCTCATAGGAGAGGGAGGTTGGGCTATGTGTCTTTCAACACACACACACACACACACACACACACACACCTGTCTGCAGCTCCTATCCTGCCAGCTCTTGCCTGGCACCACAGAATCCACCTGAATCAACCTCCTGCATGATCCAGTCCCCAGAAGGCATACAACCCCACCCTGCACTAAGGTTGCTGCCCCCCCCCACACACACACTCTCATGCTCTTGTCATGCCTGTGGGGCTGGGACACAGCCAGGTCTCTCAGAGGAAGGCTCGCTTGCCACACATTCCCAGGCGCAACTGCGGCTGGCCAGACAGTCTCGGTTGTTCTTGGCTGTCCTGACTACGGGACTATGGGGAGCAGGAGGAAGGCATGTGTCGCTCAGCAGGGCTGAAGTCAGAGGGAGGTCAACCAGGCAGAGGCTATGTCAGCTGTTAGGGGACCAGAAAGCAGCAGCAGAGTGACACCCACCCATCCCAAGACACAGAAGCAGCAGCATCAAGAAGAAAAGAACGCTTCTCTCATGCAATGGCCCCTGCTCTCTGGGGACAGCAAAGCAGAGCCACAGTTATTCAAAAGCTGGTGCACGCTCTCCACTGCCTTGAGAGATGGAGACTGGTGGCTCTGTACTGAACTGGTTCCATAAATTCTGAACAGATTGAACCCTGAAGGTTGTGTTGTGGAGCACTGCTCCTCCCCTTGGCCAGCGATCATCCCTTAAAAAAGCAAACTTTGCCACAATTGCTTGTGCCCATCTCACCTCCAGATTTGATTGCCACAATGTACTCTGTGTGGCTGCCCTTGAAGAGTATACGGAAAGTACATTGCCACAAAATGCGGCAGTTGGATTGCTGGTGGGAGCCAGACATGTTCACCATCTTATTCCCATTCCAACAGGATTGCACTGACCACTGATAAGCTTGGTTTGAGGCGTTGATATCTAGGACCTGTGTACTTTGAGGGACACCTTCTTCCATGTTTACCTCATCATCTGAGGCATTGCTTCAAAGCCACAGCCTCATGATGTGAGATGGGCTGCCACAAAATCCAGAGTCTTTTTGGTGACTGCACCTGCCTTGCCAACTGCGCTTTGTCATGCTTCAGCACTATACATTTTTAGACAGTATAGGAAAATGTAGCTCCACATAGAAGCATTTAATTTAAAAATTCTATGGCCTTTGAGTCTGTTTTAGCCTTCACATTTTAACTGCTGTTTTTGACAATAAACTTATTGCTATTCTTTATTTACTGGGTTTTTCCAGACTGTTTTAAAGCAGGGGTGGAAAGGGTTTAGCTCTGGGCTGAATGTGGTTTCTTTGGCCCATGTTGCAGCTGCCCCGACTCTCCCTGGAGATGCCCAAAGCTCCAAAATCCCCCTGAAGATTTTTTTTAATGCAAAAAAAAAAAAGCCATGAAAAACACACACCACACAGATAACAGTCAAAATGTAGTGGTTTGTCCCAGGCATACATCAGTTGAGAATGTAATGCACACCTGCGTTACATGTGCCACTCCACTTCTACCACCTTGAACTGAATGTAGACTTTCTGCATCAGACAAAGGGGTTGTCTAAATGGTCAAAATAATCCTCACAGAATTCACTTGGAAATCAATCTGTCTTAACAGAAATCCTCATAGATGCATTGTATTCAGAAGGGGGGCAGTTAAAAACTCCAAAAACTGCGCCCAGAGAGCCTTTTGGGGCTTTTTCTCAGAGTTTTTAAAAAGCTCTATAGGGGATGTGCATGTCTGCTTGTTAAGACAGTCACATTCGCATTGCTGCATTTTTCCATAGGAGAGGCACGGCAAGCTGATGGGCCAGACAAGCACGGGGGACAGGGCTTGCAAACAGGGCAAACACCTGCTGCTGCCATGTTGGATTTTCAGCTTAGCAAGCGATCAGTAAGGCGATAAAATGGCAATCTTTTCCTCTTTCTTTTCTCTCTTTTTTTTGTAAATGTGAAATATTGCTCATGTGCACCATGTTAAATATTTTTTTTTTAAAGTTCGGCGGATTTTAAAACACGAGTAACAAGACAGGTCGCAGCTGCTGTGAATTGCTATTATTGCAGAGCAATTCATTTCCCCACCCCTTGTATAGACAACCCTAAAGACAGCCAACTGAGTTTCAAGGAGGAACTTAGGCATACAGAAAACAACAACAGCATTTCAGGTATTGTTTACACATGTAGCCTATCACCAGAAGGAACAGCAGAAGCTCTTGGGTTTCAGGCCACTCTCCCATGCTCAGAAAGCTTTCCCCCCCACCTGTCACCATCTCTCCCCCCACCCCACAACATACCCCTTCACAAAATTTGCCTTGACAGAAGTGACATCACTGGGAAGGAGGGCTGCTTGGCATCCAAAAATGCCACGCTCCTTCAAAAGCACCATGCACAGCTCTTTCCAGTGGTTTTTCCAGCTGGGGCCTAGCCAATAACTTCAACCCCTCCTTGCCAACCAAAGGGACACAGCAGCATAGAAGTAGCTGTTACCCCCTCAGGGCAAGGAGGAGGCAGTGCTTTCCACCTCCATACATATCACAGCCCAGAGCGCGGGTGCTGAAATCACAGTGCCAGGGCAGCTCAAACTCATGCAAGCAAACAGGAGGGCTCAGTCCAGGCTTTTCAATGACCAGGCTAAGGAATATTCTGGTGCCTGAGTTGGCAGCTACAGTCTCCGAAGTAGGAAAAGCATACAACACAAGATGGGGGCCTGTCTATACGAGGGGAGAAAATGTGGATTGATGCGCACTAACGCAAATTTGAAGCAACTACTATTTGTCTTAACGGTTTTCTGGCAAGATCACAGGGATGCAAAGCTATTTGCTTTTGCTGTCCCAATGGGCATGCCTGCAAATCATGATGGCTGGTACTTGTGTTTTTATTGTCACCAGTTGCTGCCGCAGAACAGTATTTTTTTAAAAGGCATATTTAAAGTGGGAAAGTGCGATACTCCACCTAAATAAAGAAAGAAAAGAAAAAAGCTGTTTCGTCGGCCAAGCGCATGATCGCTAAAACGAAAATCCAAGATGGCAGTTCTGAGCACTTGCCTTGTTAGCAAGCTCCGCCCCCTGCCTATGTCTGACCAATCAGCTTCCATTTCCGCTCTTTCACAAATGCAAATGAATGTAAATTCAATTGTTCAAATGATCAACAATGAGCATTCTTTACAGAGCTTTTTTTAAAATACGGGGAAAGCCTGGCAGTTTACAGTGGATTCAGTCCCCCTCCTTCCGAATACTAAGATCCAATGTGGAATGCCATTAGGACAGGTAGGATTCCAAGCAAATTCTATGAGGATTATTTTGACCATTAAGACAACCCCTGGGAAACCAGCAGGAACAATGCTAGGCAACACATTCTTGGGCTCCAAATGAGACTGTCAAGAGTGCCTCAGAGCATGAACATGGGGTTTTTTTCTTCCCTGTGTGTAACCCCACAGGTCTTTATCAAGGCCAGTCTGTGTTTGGGACTATCTCACTGTCACACCTGGCTGAAGCTCTAGGGACTGGCAAAAGCAGGAGAGGAGCATGAAAGGCACTGAGTAAAATCCATACTGGATGTCTACCTGCCCACAGCTTATGTCTTAGTAGGCGTCCACATGTAGGGCTGTGGCCAAGGGGTGAGAGGAGGAGTGTCCATCCCTTTCACCACAGGCACATCTGGAACACTGTGACCTGGCTCAATGGATGTTAAAACGTCTAGACCAGGGCAGGCAAAGTGAGACCCATCGGCTGCATGTGGTCTGCAGGGTCCCCCGGGGCAAACAAACAAAAAACCTTTTTAAAAAATTGCAAAATATTTTTGGCTCAAAATCCCTCAAAAACGCCTTCTAGGGACACTGGAAAACATGATAAGAATGTCCCCAAGTCCCCTAGAGGGCATCTGGAGGCCAAAAAAATGACTTTTTTGTGAGAGCCAGTGAGGTGAGGGGTGCAGCCCTCCAGGGTCACCTAAGGTGAGTTAAGATGGTCCCCTAGCCACCCCTGTTGTAGATAGATGAGACTCCCATCCTTTCAACATTGGTTGCAGTGCTCAGCATCACCCCTCAGGTCTTTTGTGTTCACCCACACCCACACCCACCCCTTCAAGCTCCTTAGCTATAAAACCACCCCTTATAAAGTGTGGTTTCCGGCAGGCAGGAGGAGAGAGAAAGAGGTTCTGCTACACCATGGATGGCCTCAAGTTTGCTGTGCTGACGTTGTGGGAAGGACTGTGCCTCATGGAGAGGCTGCCTGGCGGCAGGACAGGGGACATCTGGAGCCGCTGTGGAAGCAAGCAGAGTGCCAGCAGGCACAGCCTCTGTGCAGGGAGGCAGTGGCTTTGGAGCGCCTCAAAGAGCAGGAACTGGCAAGAAAAGGCAGGCCTGACTGATTGACCAGCCAACCTGCCAGGAGGCCATGATCCACCCAGGGCTCTCCCCTCTCTGCAGCAGTTTTCTCAAATGGAGTGGTGCAGCCCTGTTCCTTTCTGAGAGGCTTGCGGAGGAATGCTCCCTGGAGGACTGTAGCTGACATCAATTAACAAGCCAAAGGCATGTTCCACCTCAGGCCTTGGCGAGCTAGCCTTTCCCCATAACAACCTTCCCAATCAAAGGAGCGGCTGCGGCCAAGAGTGCAAGAGACAGAACATGCTGGAAAAGAGCCGCACGCGGTCCATTTTTATTCCCCGTTTTGCACACCCACGCAGAGTCTGGGTAGCATCAAGTGGAAGAAAACAGCACAACTAGGAAAGCAGGACAGTGAAAAGACAAACACATCCACACACCCATCTAGCCCAAATCATCCATGCTGGATCTCAAGCGTTGAGTCCATGGTGCTTCTTAGGGAAACCAAATGTTAAGACAAATTTGGAAGCCCTGGATTTGGCCAGCTTATTTGACACAAACGCGCACACACACCCCTCCTGCCCTAAGGGAAGAGCCTCCCTATGAGGCTGGGGATGGCGCCCAGGCACGCTGGTTCCCCGCCTGCCTGAAACAGCTGGTTCCATCTGGCTGTGGCACAATGCCAGTCTCCTGTTTATCCTCCCAAGTTCTCAGCTCCAGCCCTCAAGGAGGCTCCGGATAGATATGGGGTCTTCGGAATGAAGCCCTGGTAATAGGATGCGAAGGGGAGGAGGAAGCAGAGAAGGAGCAGCAGCACATGGAATTATATGCAGGGGAGCAGAAGGAAAAGTGGATGGGATTATATGTGGGGGGCAAACAGGCATCCCTCAGGCCAAACAGCTTCTAGAAGTAGTCATTGTATAAAAAGTTTGGGGCAGCATTCACCTGAGGGAGAGGGGAGACAAAGAGAACATTCCAAAATGCACCCCAGCCTTAGCAGCCCTCCCTGCTCTCACTCCTCCCCGTCACCAATCTAAAATATATTGCCTACCACTCACTCCAGAACTCCCCCTTGAAAGCCTGCACCCCTTCAGGTTCCTTCCACATCCTGGTCCCATGCCTGCCTCACTGTCAGACCTGGCTGAAGCTCTAGGGACTGGCAAAAGCAGGAGGGGAGCATGGAAGACACTGAGTAAAATATGTACTGGATGTCTACTTCATAGAATCATAGAGTTAGACAAGACCACAAGGGCCATCTAGTCCAACCCCTGCCATGCAGAAATACATGGCTCAGTAGGCGTCAACCTGTGGCAAAGAGCTGAGACAAGGAGTGTGCTTTCCTTTTGCCACAGGCACACGGGGAATATTTTTGTCTCAAAAATGCCTTCTAGGAACCCAGGAAAACATGATAAGATGCCCCCAAAGACCCACAAAATGCCCCCAAAGCCCCTAATTTTGGGGCAAAAAAATATGACTTTTTAAAACTCGGAGTGTGATGGAGTCCCCTTGTTCTGAAGGTTTTTAAACAGAGGCTGGATGGCCATCTGTCGGGAGTGCTTTCATTGGGTATTCCTGCATGGCAGGGGGTTGGACTGGATGGCCTTCGTGGTCTCTTCCAGCTCAACGATTCTATAATGGGTGATGGTGTGGTGGGGGGTGCAGACCTCCAAGGTCTCCTGGGATGAGCTAATATGGCCCCCTCCTTTAGACATTGGTTACGGGAATGGAGAGGAAGGAGGGAAGGAGAAGAGCTGTGTGCGCCCCCATTCCAAATGATCTAACCCTGCCCCAAATGTTTCACACTAGGCCTGCATGGATCACTCCTCACTGACATGCCCTGCACCTGCCCTCCTGCACTGCAGCACAAGAGCATTTGAGGCACTTATTCAGGTAAAGGGGAGAAGTTGTCCCCAGCGGCCATAAAGGAGTCCAGGCATTGGCAAGTAGGAAAGCAGGAGAACAGGCAGATGGGAATGAAGAAGAAGATCATGATGGGGGGAAGGAGGCAGGCTAGCTAGGGTCAGATGGTCCAAGAAGAATGGTGCCCTGCCATGTCCTGCTCTTGAGAAATGGCCATGAACTTGGCAGATGTGTGCGTGTGTGTTGATGTCAAGCATCTGCACAGCACTGGAAATGGTGCAAAGCATGAGCAAGAAGTCAGTGGCTGGACCCAAATATCCCTCCCAAGACCTCTATGCCAACCCCTAGATGATGTGCCACAAGTCTAGGCTTCCCCAGAACAGGAAAGGTACAGGAGTGAATATGCTCACATGTAGGCATAATGGTGAATGGGAACCTGCCCAGAAGAGAGAGAGAGACAGAGACAGAGCATTCCACAGGGTGGTGCCACATCTGACAGACCCCTACAGACTGCACCCTCCCCACCCACCAGACGAAAGGGGCTGCCCGTTTGGTCTGCCACCACCAAACAGAACCTGGTCCGACAGGTCACATATCGAATTGCCGAGGCTGGGTGCAGCATTCCCACCCACAGAGCCCTGTGGAACCTGGAAACAAGCTGTCTTCTAAATTCCTGCAGAAATACTCACAGACGCGGAATCCGGGCCCCCCCTGGGCTGGCCGGCCAGTCTCCCCACTGTACAAGGTGGTGGCATTGCCCTGCTCACAGCGGTTGGTGCAATGCCCCCCACTGCAATGCACACGGCAGATCATGGGGGTAAAGAGGACCTTGACTCGCTGGGCATCCCCTGGCAAGTGGTGCCAACCGAGCAGGAACACCCCAGCAAGCAGGAGGTGGCAGCGGCAATCCAGCACCATGGCTCCCAGTGAATGAACGAGGGAGCGAGCACAAGAGGAGCAAGGAGTCCCAGCCAGTAGAAGAGATCAGGCAGGGGTTGCAGAACAGCACCCACCACCGAGAACGCAGGGACCCACAGCTAATTGAAAGCAGTCAGCCGGGCAGCAGGGGGTGGGGGGGTGGGCACAGGGCCAACAACAATGTTTACGAGGGACCACGGCCGGGAATGTTAACTCTTCGGCTGCTTTCCACGCGCTCAGAGGAAACCCGGCCGCCTTCCTTCCTTGGCATCCAAATGGAAAGACCTTCCTTGGAAGGGCAGCTCCGCCCCTCTGAAGCCCCACACACCCACCCTGAAAACTGGGTGCCAGCAAGAAAGTAGGCTCTGCTGAAGTCCCCGCCAAGCCACCACCCCAATCCCCACACCGTTAGCAAGCATTTGTTAAGATGTCAAGCAGCACTGTCATTTGGCAACACACACACACACACACAGTCCTGCAGTCCAAACCCTCCTCCTCCTCTTTCTTCCTCTGAAAATCACTAAACTTTTCTTGGGTTTGCTCACTAGTGCCCTCCGGCTGCACTTGTCCCATGAAGCTCAGACTGCCTGCTCTATCCCAGACAACCCCATCTCCCATGCCCACCTCGCCAAGTGCTGCCCTCCCAGATGGCCTGGTGGCACTGAGATGACCTCTTCTCCCTGCCCCAAAGAGGAGATGTGTTGCTTCTTCTCCCTGCTTTTTGCTCCCCTCTGCTCCCCTCCCCACCACCAGGATCCAGGACTGAGCCTCAAAGTAGACCCCCCCACCTCCATTCCTGCCTTCAGTCCTCTTCCTGCTCGATTGCAGATCTAGGAAAGCCAAGCCCATCCTTCAGCACAGACCCCCCCCCCGCCACCGCTCCCTTCCATTCCCCTGCCCTATCCTCAGCTTTTAAGTGCATGGTTTCAAGTGCACACAGTTGTGGCTGAAAAGGGGCCCAGGCAAGCCCCCCCCCACTTCCCCACTGCTGGATCCACTCAGAATGGCTATGATTGGATTCCTTCCAGACAAACCCTCTTCTTCCCCCCTCACGCCCACCACAGCAGCAGCTGTTCTCAGCTGAAGAAGAACACTCCCCCTCATCCAAAAATTTTTCCTAGTAAGCACAGGTGGGTTGAATGAGGGCAAGCATGTATGCCCACAGAAGCAGGGAGCTCAGAAGAAGCTGCCCAGCCAGAACCAGCTGCACCCTGGCACCCAAGATCACCCCCCACACCCAAATTCTCTCCTCCCAAAACCAAAGAAGCCCACCCACTTCCCTCTGCCTTTTCTTCCTTCATAGCATGGGGAGGGGGGACAAGGAGAAAGACACACAATCAGGGGAAGAGTCCCAAGTAGCTGAGAGTCTCTTCCCCATGGAGCTGAGCAAAATGGGGGTGTGCATGCAAAATGCACCCCACATTCCTCCCCCCCTCCAGGATGCTTGGGCCAAGGCTGCAACAGGAGGTGGGGTTTCCTCATGGGCTCCCCAGGGAGGAAGCAGGATTTGGGGCGGTGTGTGGGGGGAAGGGGGGCATCCAGGATGGGATAACCGTCTTCTCAGCTACCTCCCCTTTCCTCCCAAGCCTCACCCTCTCATCCAAGCCCAGCCTGACATCATCTGGAAAAACTCGGCCAAGAGAGGAGGTGGGGCATGGAACAATTGCCGGATTCAGAAGGGGTGGGGATTGTGCTGGACATGGGAAACTCTTTTAAAAATTGCAGTTGTTGGGGAGTGGAGGAGGAGGAGGAAGATCATGGCTCTGGTTCCTCTTCCTCACCTCCCTGCTCCACCCTGTTCTGCCCAATCCTGCTTTGCTCCTCCACAGGGGAAAAAGAGAGGGGCTCTGTCTTTCCCACCCCTCTTATAGACCCACCACAAGAGGAAGACAAACTGGGCAAGATCCCTCTGCATCATGGAGCACCCCCCACTAGATTTCAAGGAAAGGGACTGGGCAGAGTTTCATCTCTTCCCTTCCTGAATGTGATACTCAGGGGTCCATGGGCTCACTCCTCCCTTTAACGCAGCCTTTCTCAACCTTTTTATCCTGGAGGAATCCTTGAAATAATTTTCAGGTCTCAGGGAACCCATGCATAAACATTATTCTATATACTGCTATTGCTTCCCACCCCTCCCGCAATCAGAATCTCTTGAGGAACCCCTAACAACCTCTTCAGGAACCCTAGGTTTCCAGGGAATCCTGGTTGAGAAGCACTGCTTTAACATATGGGTTGGTAACGTGCGACTTGTGGGCCACATGCAACTCTAAGGGCTGTTTCTGTGGCCCCCAGGGCTCCAAAAAAAGAAAAGGGGAAAAAAAGAAAAAAGAAAACTTCAGGGAGCATGGGTGGGTGTTTTTGCCACATCCCCACCCTACCCCAAGCCACTCTGGGCCCAGGAGAGGCCGTTTTCTATAACAGGAAACTCCAAGGAGATGGATCCAGGGTGGGAAATCGATCTCTCAGCTGCAGAAATTGAGGGCCCGTGATGCTGGACAGATGCTGCTGTCCCTTCCCCACCACCAGCAGAAGAGAAGTCCGTCCCCTCGGTTGGATCCTAGCCCAAACCCAACCTCCCACTCTGCCCCATGCTGCTGCCCAAGTGTCTTGCCCTCTCTGCCTGTACCCTGTACCGTGGGGCCTTCGAGTTGCTCGGGCGGTGTGTCCAGGAGGGCCATCGCTGCCAACCTCGGGGCGGGAGGCCAGATGCTGAGCCAGAATCACAGCCATCTTTTCAGAGGGATCCATAGCTTTTCTCTTCTGCAGCACCATCTGGAGTTCCGCCAGCCTGAGAAAGAAGGCACAGAGGAGTCAAGGGTGCTGTGGACTCTCTTCTGCCTGAGATTCTTAGGTGCCCCCTTTTTTTGTAATCACCCATCTTTAATCAAAGAGAGGGGCAGCCCAAATTTTCCTTTCCCCCAACCTCCCGTTCAACACACACAGTATTGCCTCCACTGCCGAGAGAAGGTGGGAAGGCGGAGGGATATCCAGAGCCTGCTTCAATAGACTCTTCCCTGATTGTCACATTTATCACTCACACTGAAATATGACAGCCACTTTGCTTCTTAGTCACTCCCCAGTCCCTAAGAGAACACATTGATTTCAATTGATCCCATGATGTTGATGATGCCAGAAAAACTTCTGGAAGTGAAAGTATGTCATATACTAGCTGGACCCTAAACTCCCCAAAACATGCCCAGTAGACCTCACACCTGGTTGCCTGGGTCCTGTCACAGCAGGAGCAGTGGTGTCCCCCTGCCGCCAATTGACTGCCTGGATTCTGTCGCAGTGGCAGCAGTGGCTTCCCGCCACCACCAGTTGACTATAGCCAACACGGAAGCACATTGTTTGGTCACTCCCAGTATGCAGATATGGCCATGAGTGGCAGGAGTGGATTGTGAAGTGGAGCGGGAATTTGCATGTGAGTGGTGATTTGCATGTGGATGGTGATTGGCGGAGGGAGTGACAGGATCAGCCAATCAGCACACTGAAAGAGGCAACATATCTAAACCCATTGTACATACTCAGGAGGCAACAAACCTACATACCTAAGGCCACTATGCATACCCAAGAGTTTTATATATATAGATATTATATCACCCTTATGACATGCCATGTTCATTGGTAAGCTGGGAAAAAAAACTCTCAAAGTCTGGTGAGGTAGGACTTCCTCTTGAATGAAGCCAAGGTGGTTTCCTCTCAACAAGGCTATATCTCTGTATGCTTACCTCTATATCTCTAACACTAAAGCTTTCCAAAAATTTACTTAAGGCAGAAGTTTCTTGACCCCATCTTATGGCAAACCTGTCATAGGGTGTTCTTGGGAAGATGTATTCAGAGGAGGTTAGCCATTGCCTTCCCCTGAGGCTGAGAGGGTGTGACTTGCCTAGTGTCACTGCAGATTCCCATGGCTTAGCATGGATTTGAACCCTGGTCTCCTAAAGTTGTAGCCCAACACTCAAACACCCTACACCATGCTGGCTAGGCACAGGTTAAGGTTCCACAATGCCTTCTTGCCTTAAATCCCTGTTACATTAACAACTTTTCCAGGAGGAAAAAAAGCAACATCTGTTTATTAAAGCAATCAGCAATTAACCACTGAATCACTGAAGAACTCTTGGGTAAATGTTATCCAGATGTGACAACTAGTTATTTCATTTCATTCACCCCTCAAAAATGTCCTCACTGCCACTGTTCTTTGTCAACATTTTTAGATTGGGGTGGGGATGATGCAGCCTTTCAGATTTTGTTGGATTGCAACTTCCAGCAGTTTTGACCCATGGCTATGTTGGCTAAGCCTTCTGGGATCTGCGGTCCAACATCTGGATAGCGACATGATTCCCTTCCCTGCTTTAGGTAAACATCCTCAAAGCAAAAGCTCAAGTATTCTCAATATAACAAGGCAAACAAACTCCATCATCTTTGCAATGCAAAGAATTCCCTTTTTCTTGGCCATCTCACTATCCTGCTGTTCTTTTGTCTTCTAATGTCCCAACCCCTGTGTTTCATGGCCTCACTAATCCCAGAAATGCTGTTTTGAACACAGTTACTTCCTTTTTTCCCTAGACGCCTCCAACGCTTTCATCAGCGCTGAATACACACAATCTTAAATATACACTGGACTGACAATGTGACGAATGTTGCTGTCCTTGAGCAAGCAGGGATCACCAGCATTGAGGCCATGATATTGAGAACACAGCTGCGCTGGGCAGGGCACGTTTCTAGGATCGAGGACTATCGCCTCCCAAAAATACAGTTGTCCCTCCACATTCGCGAACTTGACATTCGCGGTTTCGGTTATTCGCGGTTTTGGGAGGGCCCCCCCGGGGCCCCCCCAAAACCGCGACACGGGGCCTCCAGAGGCCCCGTGAAAGACATAGAGGGAGCGGGGAGGCCCAGGGAGGCGTCCACGGGGCCCCCGGAGGCGCTCCGGAGGCCCCATGAAGGCCTGGGGAGGGGTGGGGAGGCGATCCTGGGGCCTCCGGAGACGCTCCGGAGGCCCCAGGAAGGCTTGGGGACGGGGTGGGGAGGGCTGGGGAGGAGATCCTGGGGCCTCCGGAGACGCTCCGGAGGCCCCAGGAAGGCCTGGGGACGCGATGGGGAGGGCTGGGGAGGCGATCCTGGAGCCTCCGGAGACGCTCCGGAGGCCCCAGGAAGGCCTGGGGATGGGGTGGGGAGGGCTGGGGAGGCGATCCTGGGGCCTCCGGAGACGCTCCGGAGGCCCCAGGAAGGCCTGGGGACGCGGTGGGGAGGGCTGGGGAGGCGATCCTGGGGCCTCCGGAGACGCTCCGGAGGCCCCAGGAAGGCCTGGGGACGGGGTGGGGAGGGCTGGGGAGGCGATCCTGGGGCCTCCGGAGACGCTCCGGAGGCCCCAGGAAGGCCTGGGGACGGGGTGGGGAGGGCTGGGGAGGCGATCCTGGGGCCTCCGGAGACGCTCCGGAGGCCCCAGGAAGGCCTGGGGATGGGGTGGGGAGGGCTGGGGAGGCGATCCTGGGGCCTCCGGAGCATCTCTGGAGGCCCCAGAAAGGCCTGGGGACGGGGTGGGGAGGGCTGGGGAGGCGATCCTGGGGCCTCCGGAGACGCTCCGGAGGCCCCAGGAAGGCTTGGGGACGGGGTGGGGAGGGCTGGGGAGGCGATCCTGGGGCCTCCGGAGATGCTCCGGAGGCCCCAGGAAGGCCTGGGGACGCGGTGGGGAGGGCTGGGGAGGCGATCCTGGGGCCTCCGGAGCATCTCCGGAGGCCCCAGAAGGGCCTGGGGATGGGGTGGGGAGGGCTGGGGAGGCGATCCTGGGGCCTCCGGAGCATCTCCGGAGGCCCCAGAAAGGCCTGGGGACGGGGTGGGGAGGGCTGGGGAGGCGATCCTGGGGCCTCCGGAGCATCTCCGGAGGCCCCAGAAAGGCCTGGGGACGGGGTGGGGAGGGCTGGGGAGGCGATCCTGGGGCCTCCGGAGACGCTCCGGAGGCCCCAGGAAGGCCTGGGGACAGGGTGGGGAGGGCTGGGGAGGCGATCCTGGGGCCTCCGGAGACGCTCCGGAGGCCCCAGGAAGGCCTGGGGACGCGGTGGGGAGGGCTGGGGAGGCGATCCTGGGGCCTCCGGAGACGCTCCGGAGGCCCCAGGAAGGCTTGGGGACGGGGTGGGGAGGGCTGGGGAGGCGATCCTGGGGCCTCCGGAGATGCTCCGGAGGCCCCAGGAAGGCCTGGGGACGCGGTGGGGAGGGCTGGGGAGGCGATCCTGGGGCCTCCGGAGACGCTCCGGAGGCCCCAGGAAGGCCTGGGGATGGGGTGGGGAGGGCTGGGGAGGCGATCCTGGGGCCTCCGGAGCATCTCTGGAGGCCCCAGAAAGGCCTGGGGACGGGGTGGGGAGGGCTGGGGAGGCGATCCTGGGGCCTCCGGAGACGCTCCGGAGGCCCCAGGAAGGCCTGGGGACGGGGTGGGGAGGACTGGGGAGGCGATCCTGGGGCCTCCGGAGCATCTCCGGAGGCCCCAGAAAGGCCTGGGGACGGGGTGGGGAGGGCTGGGGAGGCGATCCTGGGGCCTCCGGAGACGCTCCGGAGCCCCCAGGAAGGCCTGGGGACGGGGTGGGGAGGGCTGGGGAGGCGATCCTGGGGCCTCCGGAGACGCTCCGGAGGCCCCAGGAAGGCTTGGGGACGGGGTGGGGAGGGCTGGGGAGGCGATCCTGGGGCCTCCGGAGACGCTCCGGAGGCCCCAGGAAGGCCTGGGGACGGGGTGGGGAGGGCTGGGGAGGCGATCCTGGGGCCTCCGGAGACGCTCCGGAGGCCCCAGGAAGGCCTGGGGACGCGGTGGGGAGGGCTGGGGAGGCGATCCTGGGGCCTCCGGAGACGCTCCGGAGGCCCCAGGAAGGCTTGGGGACGGGGTGGGGAGGGCTGGGGAGGCGATCCTGGGGCCTCCGGAGATGCTCCGGAGGCCCCAGGAAGGCCTGGGGACGCGGTGGGGAGGGCTGGGGAGGCGATCCTGGGGCCTCCGGAGACGCTCCGGAGGCCCCAGGAAGGCCTGGGGATGGGGTGGGGAGGGCTGGGGAGGCGATCCTGGGGCCTCCGGAGCATCTCTGGAGGCCCCAGAAAGGCCTGGGGACGGGGTGGGGAGGGCTGGGGAGGCGATCCTGGGGCCTCCGGAGACGCTCCGGAGGCCCCAGGAAGGCCTGGGGACGGGGTGGGGAGGGCTGGGGAGGCGATCCTGGGGCCTCCGGAGCATCTCCGGAGGCCCCAGAAAGGCCTGGGGACGGGGTGGGGAGGGCTGGGGAGGCGATCCTGGGGCCTCCGGAGACGCTCCGGAGGCCCCAGGAAGGCCTGGGGACGGGGTGGGGAGGGCTGGGGAGGCGATCCTGGGGCCTCCGGAGACGCTCCGGAGGCCCCAGGAAGGCCTGGGGACAGGGTGGGGAGGGCTGGGGAGGCGATCCTGGGGCCTCCGGAGACGCTCCGGAGGCCCCAGGAAGGCCTGGGGACGCGGTGGGGAGGGCTGGGGAGGCGATCCTGGGGCCTCCGGAGACGCTCCGGAGGCCCCAGGAAGGCTTGGGGACGGGGTGGGGAGGGCTGGGGAGGCGATCCTGGGGCCTCCGGAGATGCTCCGGAGGCCCCAGGAAGGCCTGGGGACGCGGTGGGGAGGGCTGGGGAGGCGATCCTGGGGCCTCCGGAGCATCTCCGGAGGCCCCAGAAGGGCCTGGGGATGGGGTGGGGAGGGCTGGGGAGGCGATCCTGGGGCCTCCGGAGCATCTCCGGAGGCCCCAGAAAGGCCTGGGGACGGGGTGGGGAGGGCTGGGGAGGCGATCCTGGGGCCTCCGGAGACGCTCCGGAGGCCCCAGGAAGGCCTGGGGACGGGGTGGGGAGGGCTGGGGAGGCTATCCTGGGGCCTCCGGAGCGTCTCCGGAGGCCCCAGGAAGGCTTGGGGACGGGTTGGGGAGGGCTGGGGAGGCGATCCTGGGGCCTCCGGAGACGCTCCGGAGGCCCCAGGAAGGCCTGGGGACGGGGTGGGGAGGGCTGGGGAGGCTATCCTGGGGCCTCCGGAGCGTCTCCGGAGGCCCCAGAAAGGCCTGGGGACGGGGTGGGGAGGGCTGGGGAGGCGATCCTGGGGCCTCCGGAGACGCTCCGGAGCCCCCAGGAAGGCCTGGGGACGGGGTGGGGAGGGCTGGGGAGGCGATCCTGGGGCCTCCGGAGACGCTCCGGAGGCCCCAGGAAGGCTTGGGGACGGGGTGGGGAGGGCTGGGGAGGCGATCCTGGGGCCTCCGGAGACGCTCCGGAGGCCCCAGGAAGGCCTGGGGACGGGGTGGGGAGGGCTGGGGAGGCGATCCTGGGGCCTCCGGAGACGCTCCGGAGGCCCCAGGAAGGCCTGGGGACGCGGTGGGGAGGGCTGGGGAGGCGATCCTGGGGCCTCCGGAGACGCTCCGGAGGCCCCAGGAAGGCTTGGGGACGGGGTGGGGAGGGCTGGGGAGGCGATCCTGGGGCCTCCGGAGATGCTCCGGAGGCCCCAGGAAGGCCTGGGGACGCGGTGGGGAGGGCTGGGGAGGCGATCCTGGGGCCTCCGGAGACGCTCCGGAGGCCCCAGGAAGGCCTGGGGATGGGGTGGGGAGGGCTGGGGAGGCGATCCTGGGGCCTCCGGAGCATCTCTGGAGGCCCCAGAAAGGCCTGGGGACGGGGTGGGGAGGGCTGGGGAGGCGATCCTGGGGCCTCCGGAGACGCTCCGGAGGCCCCAGGAAGGCCTGGGGACGGGGTGGGGAGGGCTGGGGAGGCGATCCTGGGGCCTCCGGAGCATCTCCGGAGGCCCCAGAAAGGCCTGGGGACGGGGTGGGGAGGGCTGGGGAGGCGATCCTGGGGCCTCCGGAGACGCTCCGGAGGCCCCAGGAAGGCCTGGGGACGGGGTGGGGAGGGCTGGGGAGGCGATCCTGGGGCCTCCGGAGACGCTCCGGAGGCCCCAGGAAGGCCTGGGGACAGGGTGGGGAGGGCTGGGGAGGCGATCCTGGGGCCTCCGGAGACGCTCCGGAGGCCCCAGGAAGGCCTGGGGACGCGGTGGGGAGGGCTGGGGAGGCGATCCTGGGGCCTCCGGAGACGCTCCGGAGGCCCCAGGAAGGCTTGGGGACGGGGTGGGGAGGGCTGGGGAGGCGATCCTGGGGCCTCCGGAGATGCTCCGGAGGCCCCAGGAAGGCCTGGGGACGCGGTGGGGAGGGCTGGGGAGGCGATCCTGGGGCCTCCGGAGCATCTCCGGAGGCCCCAGAAGGGCCTGGGGATGGGGTGGGGAGGGCTGGGGAGGCGATCCTGGGGCCTCCGGAGCATCTCCGGAGGCCCCAGAAAGGCCTGGGGACGGGGTGGGGAGGGCTGGGGAGGCGATCCTGGGGCCTCCGGAGACGCTCCGGAGGCCCCAGGAAGGCCTGGGGACGGGGTGGGGAGGGCTGGGGAGGCTATCCTGGGGCCTCCGGAGCGTCTCCGGAGGCCCCAGGAAGGCTTGGGGACGGGTTGGGGAGGGCTGGGGAGGCGATCCTGGGGCCTCCGGAGACGCTCCGGAGGCCCCAGGAAGGCCTGGGGAGGGCGGGAGGGAGGGCCGGGGAGACCTCCGCAGGGCCTAGCAAGGCCCCGCAAAGGCCTGGGGAGGGAGGGAGGGAGGGCCGGGGAGGCCTCCGCGGGGCCTAGGAAGGCCCCGCGAAGGCCTGGGGAGGGAGGGGGGAGGGGTGTCGTTATTCGCGGTTTTTTCACATTCGCGGGGGTCCGCGGAACGGAACCCCCGCGAATGTGAAGGGACGACTGTAATACTCTACGGTGAACTTGCCATGGGTCAGCATAAGAGGGGCGCTCCAAAAAAGCGATACAAGGACTCCCTGAAACATCTCAGGCTCGGCCAAATTGATCACCAGCAATGGTCAGCCCTGGCCTCACATTGGGAGGCATGGAGATGCACTGTCCACAATGCTGCAGCCTTATTTGAGAACTCACGCCGAACAAGTCTTGAAGAGAAACGACAACACAGAAAGAATCACAACCCGGAAACATCACCCAAGGAGACCTTCTGCTGTGCTTTCTGCAACCAGACTTGTTTATCTCGGATTGGCCTTTTTAGTCATCAGCATGCTTGGAGAAAGCGCGGGATGAGTCCTTCCTGAATCTTCGTTTGCAAAGAAAAGCCAGAGATTTCTGCATAGTTCTCATTCTCCACTCACCTTACTGCTAATGGGAACCTAAATACAATTGTCCCCATTGAATCAACTGATGAATATAAGTCAACAATTCTTTAAATTCCATTACCTCCATGGTCTTACTTTAATTAGGGCTAACAACTGGATTTAGGTCTTGCAGTCTGATTTCAGAGACATCACCCCTGTTTGCATTGTCCTTTGCATACAGCTTCTACTTAAGGCTCCGAGGAAAAACACACCTAGGCATTTGCTCACTAAAGAAAAGAAAAAAAAGCCTTGTGGTTTGGTCTATTAAAGGGAGAGGGGAGCAAAGTTCAGCTTCCAGGACAATTTTTGTGGCCCTCAAGGATCCATTTTTTGCCCTAAAACACCTTCTGGGGGACATGGTGGCATTTCTGCCATGTTTTAACACACACACACCCGGGGAATATTAGGCCTAGGAGAGGCCTTTTTAAAAAATAGGAACGGAACAGGAAGTGAGTGGAAGTTCCACTCCCTGTTGTTTTAAAAAAAGGCCCTTCCTAGACCTAAAACATGGTAAAAAGTGGTCCGCACACACCCTAGAGAGTTTTTGGGACCAGTTTTTTAATTTTATTTTTGTGGGGGTATGGCCCTCCAATGTCTTCCATGGCTAATGCTTCCCACTAGCCTTCCACAGTTGGGTAGGAATCCTACAGCCTTTGGGAAGTTGTTGCATTGCAACTCCCAGCATTCCTCACCACTGGCTACACTGGCAAGGGCTGCTGGGAGTTGCATTCCAACAACATCTGGAGGGCTGAAGGATCCCCCACCTAACCCATCTAAAGGAAAATTGCAGCTCCTGAAGGATTCTTGGAGCAGTCAACTCACTTTTTTAACCACAACAAATATATCCAAAGGTGCCGTAGGGTCTCAGAGCTTATGAAGCTCAGATCCTATAAAGGCTTGGGATCTCATATGAACCACATAAATCCCACTTCAGAATTAAGATGACCCTCCCAGCTTCCTCTGGTTTCAGTGACTTGGCATCTGCATGGGAATGGGAGAGAGGGAAGGTTGTCTTGTCTCTCCCACTTGGGAATCTCCCAGGGTGCATCCAGACTACACAAATAATCCAGTTTGAAACTGGATTATTTGCCATGGCTTCTTCCTGTAGAATCCTGGGGCTCAGCTAGATGGGAGAATTAATTGAGGAAAATGGTGCATTACATCACTATCACAGCAGTGTTCATTTGTCCCCATGATACATTCGCAAGTCATGGAAAGCTATCGAGTTTGAAGTTCACACACGTGAGAAAAGAAGGTGACCATGAGTGAATTATCTGCCTTATTATTCCCAAAAAGCTCCCTCCATTCCCCCCTTCTTTTTAGCCTTGTTAAATAAGAGATGCGGAAGAGCAATTTTTTGCTTTAAAAACTTTTTTTTTGCTCTGCCACTTGAACATAGCGCATAATTGCTTCCACGAAAAACAACAATGGCAGCTCTAGCCGCTTCGTCACTGGCAAGCCCACCCACCCACACATCCAACCAATATGTTTTTACTTCCTGGATGTGCCCCAATTCGAATTGGTTGTTCAAATGGGCTGTAATGCACATTTTTGCATATTTTTAAAAAAAGATTGCAAGAAACAGCAAGCTGTAATCGCGAACTACTTGGCGTTTTGAGCCCCCCTCCTTCTGAATATGGCAAATCCCAGTGGAGGCTCATTTAGACAAAAGGTATTCCCCCCTCATTCCTTGAGGATTTTTTTCACCATCTACACAACACCCTGAGGTTTGTAGTTTGGTGAGGCATCAGCACTCTTTGACAGAGAAGGCTAACAACCTTATAAAACCACAAATACCAGGATTCAATAGGAAGGAGCCATAGCAAATAATCCATTTTCAAATTGGATTATTTGTGTAGTGTGGATTAGGCCCCAGAGACCTACACCACACTAGGGTGTTCATAGGTAGGGACAGCAAGAGAGGAAAGCTCTAATCCATGCCCTGCTTCCATGCATACCAACTCACGTCAAAGGCTGCCAGTGCACAACCATAGAGCGCAGGGGAGGCTTGGGAGAGTGCGGGGTCGACGTGGCAGTGGGAGTGGTGAATTCGCAACGGGGCCCCATGAAGCCCGGGCGGCAGGTGCATTGCTGGGGGGCTTTGCATTGGCCCCCATTCCGACATCGAGGGGTGCAGATAGCTGGAGAAGAGGAAACAAATCAAGCGGATGAATCATCGCCCCCAAAGCCTTCCAGCACCTCTAAACCTGACCCTGCCACCCACCCTACCACTCCCCACAGTTCTTACGGGTGGGGGAGAGCAGTGGCTGAGCAGGAGAGCACAAGTTTGGCAAGCCAACATCTCCCTCTCCTTGTCCACCAGTTCAATCCTAGGTTGAGTGATTCTCCAGGTTGGGCTAGGAAAATGTGACTCGCATCTGAGACCCCCAGAAAGCAAATATTGCCAGTCAGAACAGACAACAGTGAGCCAGACAGACCCAAAGACAGAAACCATGATGGCTCCAGAGATTATTTTCTTTCTCTTGGACCTTATGATGGCTATACACACTACCAGAAATAGCAAAAAAAAAAAAAAAAAAAAAAAAAAAGGGTGGGGGAGAGAAGGCCTGAAAGTCTATTTCTGGTTTTGCAAAATGGATTTTTTTAAAATGTTATGCACTTCAGGACATACACTGTCATACACTGCCTGCAACCTATTTAAAAGTCAAGGTACCACTCCTAGAAGCCTTTAGGTGAGGCAAATCTCCTACCACCTTTTTCAGCCAGGAAAAGTGCAGTCTGGGAAGCCGGAAGAATGGAATGCTAGGGAGAAAAACATCCACAGGTGGCCCCAAGTCTACATTTTGCCTGCCTGCTATATAAAGGCAACCTTGAGGTTAAGATACTCTCTGAGGGATGCCAGAGCACCTTACTATATCAGGTGGCAGGCAGCTGCTGCCACCTGCAGGTCAAACGTGGGCCTGCAAGGTGCTTTAAATTTTAGAGGGGTTGGGAGAGAACAGTGCAGAATTACACACATTTGGTAGGGGGCAAGATTGACCAAGGCTGGCATCTCTTTCGAATCAAGACTCAGCTTTAGAATGTATGTTCCTTGCCTGAGCATGTGCAGAGCGCATTTCACACACACTGCTGTCCAGCAACCCTACTGAGAGCATCAGAAGAGCGGCACTGGACCCAAAAGGGGATCCAGCCAGCTTGCAACCGGTATCCCATTTCCTGCAGTGACCAAACCAACCTGCTTCTTGTGAAGCCCACGAGCAGGACGTGATGTCAGGAGACCCCTGCTGCTCAGCACCTGTTATATGTAAATAGACTGCCTCTGTACATGGAGGATCAATTCAGCAACCATGGTTAGGAACCACAGAAAGACTTTATTCTCCTTGATTGTCCAACAATTGCTTTTCAAATTCATCAGTTTGCAACACTCACTACCCCATCTTGTGGCATCAAATTCATGCCTTCCATTGACTCAGTTTGGCAGGGACAGTGCCAATTAGTTCTTTGCTGTCCCATTTTCTCAGCTGCTTTTAATAGGTCCCAGGTTCTCTCTTCCCCTCCCACTCTATCCATTTGTCCTCAGCTTATTTCAATTCCTGCAAGCTTGAGTTGAAAGTGCAAAAGTACTTTGCACTCAATTAACTCAGCAGGGAGCTGGAGAAGAGGGAACAGAACCTGCCCTTCCCAGTAGGTAAAGGCAAAAGTAAACTGCTGCAGCCTCTCCTAGCTTGTGTGTTCTTCCTCATTAATAACTTTTGCCATCTTGACTAGACTCTAGTGCTGTTTGGCTACATGTCTCTCAAGTTTTAATCTGCGAAATGTTGGGGAGCATGCAAATTCCATGCACCATGTCAGGAAATAGGATACCCCCAATTCAAAATGAGAGTAGATGTCTCCTGGCAGCCTTGAACTACAACACCTACACATCCTGGCCCTCAACTCAAGGCACCGATGTACACAACAATGGAGTCTCCAGTCTCATGGAGGAAAGTGCCTCCCCCTGCTTTGCGGAGCAGGGTGAGAATCATGAGTGTGGTGGAGTCTCCTTCTTTGATGTTTTTTAAACAGAGGCTGGATGGCCATCGGGAATGCTTTGATTGTGTATTCCTGCAGGGCAGGGGTTGGACTAGATGGCCCTTGTAGCCTCTTCCAGCTCTATGATTCTATGACCCTAGCAGCAGCTGCTGCTGTTGTTATCCCACTTTTCTCCCCAAAATTGGGACTCGAGGCATTTTTTAAGTAAAATGCAAAGCACTTTTTAAGTACATTTTAAAAATACCCCCCGTATCCGCAGTTTCAGTTATCCACGGCTGAAAAAAATAGGGACACATACCATACATTCACGCTGGGAAATTGCCTAGAGAAGAGCCCGCTCTAAGAATCGCTAGATTCTCCAACATAACTCTACGGTATGTTTGTGCTGGAAGTCCTTTATTTTAATAGGGTTCGCTACTATCTGCAGCTTCATTTATAAATGGTAAGTCCGGAAACGTGTCCCCCATGGTATTGGGGGGGTATACCTGTAAAGGTTTTGTTTCCAGATGGACACCCAGTCCTGGCTTTTGGACATCCAGGAGAGATAAATGGGCGCATGTAATTTAAACACGGTAACACACACCTGTTTCAAAGCCTTCTGCAAGTTAATTGCAACCCTCAAAAATAAAAATAATCCCCATATATATCCCCTTTTTTGCCATTCTAAATCAGTTGTGATTTTAAACCCATTTTTCTAAGCTTTTTCTAAGTCTAGGGATTTTTTCTCTTTTTAATGCAAGTATTATTCTGGGGGTGGGCGGGATAATCAAAATGGCTAGGATATTGACATTATTTGAATATACAGTAGCACCCCCGCATCTGCTGATTCGCCATCTGCTGATTCAATTATTTGCCGATGGCCACAGCGGGGTGGGGTGAACAGGGGAAGGAAGGGGAGGAGTAGATCTTGCCTCCCTTCTCCCGTCTCTCCCAGGATTGCCCCCCCTCCCATTGCTTCCATGGTGGGAATGGCAAGGAATCGCTCCCATGGTGGAAATGGCACGGGGGTTTTCGCTATTATCCACAGATTTCATTATCCACGTGCCCCCCTGGAACCAATCCCCTGCGGATACGGGGGTCCTACTGTATATTTGCAGCTTTGCATTGGCTTCCTCCTTTTAAGAAAATGTTTTCAACACTTTCTGATTGTCTGGATTGCATGCTGCAGAGAAGCTTCCACTAGTAAACTTTTGGAATGGGACCACGGACACCTAGTAACAATACCCCAGCCCCTGGAAATGTACCTTCCCTCCCTCTTCATCCCTTCTTACCTTTGGTGCACTTCCCAGTCTTGGGACCAAGGGACCAGCCAGGGCAACAGGTCTCACCACAGGTATTGGGTCTAGAAAAAAAAAGTTGGGAAGAGAAAGAGAGGTGATGAAGTGGGCAGTCTGCTGGAGGAATGTACAGCACACATAGATGATGGAGGGAACTAGACAGGGAAAGTGTGTGTACAAGCATGGAGGAGTGGGAGGAGATATAAAAAAATTCACTGGCTGGATCCTGCTAACCAAGCCTCCTGGGCTTTGGTCCCATTTGGGGAGACAGAGGTAGACAACATAACAGTAAACCAAAGGTGTCAGAGGAAGATGGAGCCAACAGAGAGTGGAATGAGAGAACAGGGCTGGCTTCCTCCTACGCCGTGTCTGATGTCATCAACAGTTCCATCTGGGACCGGTGCCCCATCCTAGAATGGTTTTAGCAGACGGCGCAGAGTGGGGGGAGAGGACAAACCACTTGGCCTTTCCACTTGCCAACCCCACTGGCCTGGCTTCTCTGTCCCTGGGAGGTGAACAGCAGCACGTGAAGAGCGTGCTGGGGCGGGGTGGGGGGTGGGCAGGGAGGAAGTTGACTGTCAGCCATGAATCTAGGAATGCCACATTCTCCCTACAACTTCAGTCTGTGGAATGGTGGGAGAGCCATCTTGTTCTTTGCCTCAGGCAGCCAAAAGTCTTGGGTTAGCCCTATCCTCTCCTATATCTCTGCTCACACACACACACACTTTCCCATCCATATTTCTTTGCCCCTTCTTTCGCATTCCTTTGCCTCCAGACAAGTAAGTGGAGCCTGCAAACAAAGCCTACCTAGTTCTAAAAAGCCAGGGACAGGACTCAGGCTGGCCTAAAAATCAGCTTTGTTTCCCCAGCTGGGGAGGAGGATGGTCCTGCTCCTTTTTCACAATGTGTGGGGTGGGCTATGGCCACTCAGTGGGGTGGTGGGGCTGCAGGAAGCACACTGAACACCCCTGAAGCTGGATCAAGCCAAAGGCCTCTCCACCATCTGCTTCCCAAAGGGGCCAAGCAGATGCTCCAAAGGGCAAGGTTGTAAGAAGAATGTGGATGCTGCATCACCTACCTACGTGCATTCTCCACCAACTAAAATTCAGAAACACCACAACATTTAGCAATTGCATTGATATACCACCTATCAATGCCAAAGCACTTCCTAAGTGATTTACAATGTTTTTAACTAATTGCCCCCAACAAGTTGGGTACTCATTTTACTGACCTAGGGAAGGATGGAAGGCTGAGTCAACCTTGGAGCCCTCTGGGACTGAACTCATAACCTTATGGCTTGCAGTACTGGCATTTAACCACTGTGCTACTAGGGCTCCTACAATCCAACATCTCCTCCATGTAGTGGAAATACTGTATTAGCATGCAGAGATATGCTACGCCAGCACTACGCAACCCTCATGCAAAATAGCAACACTGCACAAGACATGTCAAAGACAAGGTGTTCTTGTACAATGCACAATATATGACATATAACCACAAAGCACTATACACAATTTACAACCTCAATGCCCAATATACAATGCACCACCACAATGCACAACACACAATGCGCAGCTGCAATGTGCGAAGACAAGGCACTGAGGAACATGCAGTCTGTGTATCTCTGCTTCCGCTGCTATCAGTAGAATATGTCGGTTGCGCAATGGCAACATTTTGGCCCGTCATGTATAGCATGACTTACATGTATATATGTCCCTAATTGGATGTCAACCTATCTTTGGCACTGGATAAGTGACCATCCTGACTAGTAAGAGCATTAGCCTCCATGAATTTGCCTGATCCCCTTTCAAAAGCCATTCATGCAGTTGGCCATCACTGCATCTTGTGGCAGTGAGTTCCACAGTTTAAACTCAATATGGTA
The DNA here is from genome assembly GCA_030847615.1 of Gambelia wislizenii. Lineage (NCBI taxonomy): Eukaryota > Metazoa > Chordata > Lepidosauria > Squamata > Crotaphytidae > Gambelia > Gambelia wislizenii. The sequence goes on from JAUMIR010000010.1 coordinate 31,933,828, forward strand.
GGAAGGGAAAGGAAGATTTCTTCTCATCAGTCTTGAATCTTCCACCAACCAGCTACAAGGAACAATACACACACCACTGGGCTCTAACATTATGATGAAACAGGCAGAAATACCTCCCCCCAAACACACACACTCCCCACAATTGCTCATCTTTCTTTATGGAGGGGGCTTCTCTTCCACAAAGGCCATGTTTGCCACCTGGGCTCCCCTCCAGCCCATCCACCCCCTGCTGTCCTGGCTCCCATTTCCTCTTCCACCCCCACCCCCTCACCAAACAACTAATTCCTGACATTCTTGCCCTGACCGGGACTTGAGTTACTAAGTGGATTTGCAGCATCCCCACAGCAGACAGAGGGGCGGAAGGAAAGAGGGTCTTTGCTGGGGTCTTGGCTGGCGGAGAGAATGTGGGGGAGGAAGAAGAAGAGGAGACCAGTGAGGGAGAGGGGGAAATCAGTCAGGGAGGGGGGCACTGCAACCATCCAGCCCACCCTGAACGCTCCTGGGGCTTCCATCGAAGAAAGGAGACCGCCACAGCCAACTGTGAAGAGGGGCACCAATTTGGGAGGGGGGACCCCACACGTTTCCACCCCCACCCCCAATCTGTTAGCACCTGGTCCCCACCAGCTGACCTGACTCCTGATGGGACCAGCAGAGGGTGAGCAAAACATCCAAGCAGGCTTCCCTGAGCATGTGCAGAGAGCTTCTTCTTCACACTGACCGTTACTTAGAAGGCCGTGCTGAGCAGAGGGGGGTTCAACTTTTTCCTTGACTTGCTGCACTTTTTCACAATCGGGACCCCCTTCTCCCCCTTGCCCTCACTCCAAGCCTGGCAGTCACCAGAGAGATCTGCCTCAGGCAGCAGTCCACAAGGGAGAGCAACCCCAGGCCAAAGTAAGGCTCTGCCAAGCCAATGATGTTCCCACTAGAGTGGGCAAGAACTTAGAGGGTGGAAGGGGTTGCTGAGTGGGGTGGCGGGAGGGAGAAATACACTTGGGAAGAGGATAACCCCCCACACACCATCCTGTGAAGCGTCCCTGTATGGATCTGGGCCTCAGTCTGCCCATCTGTGAAATGGGAGCAAGAGCATAAGGAAACCCGTCGTGGTCAGCCTGAAAGGAAGAGGGTGTGTGTGTGTGTGTGTGCCGGGGGGGGGGGGAGGCTGGAGGCTTGGCTAAGGCAGCGCCGTCACTCCAGCAACCCCGCGCTGACATTTCCAGATGGGGCCTCTCCTCCCACCCCCTTCCTGCCCCCCTGCCAAAGCCCCCACCCGGCCCTGATGAGAAGACCAGGCGCTGCTCCGGCGCTGGCTGAGAGAGTGTCGTGGGTGTGTGGCTCTGGGCTGGTGGAGGGCGTCCCTGTCCCCCGAGGGGGCTTTAGAATGGGGTGGGGGTCTGCTCCGCTCTTTTGGGCCGCCCCGTCGGTGCCAAGGCCAGGTTCTGGTGGGCTCCCCTAGAACTCCGTGGGTCCCGCGGGCACCGCCTTGGTCAGGGCCGGTTGAAGGGCCCCGCAGCCCCTGCAGCCCCGGGGGGCCCCGTCGTAACCCTCCTCCTGCAAAATCATTATCAGTCATAATCTGAATATCCTCTACTGTGAATAGCTGAGGTTACATTGACCTGAGATAAACGTACCCCCCCTCCAATAAAGCGTTGCAGCGCCCCCCCAAAATCCCTTAAACCGCTCCTGACCTTGCTCGCGGGGAGGGTCGGGGGGCTGCCCTCCCTCCCCCTCCTTCCCTCCCTCCCTCCCTCTCCCCTTACCTGGCCGCCTTGGAGGTCCGCCCCGTCGGGTTTTTCTTGCCTCTCTGGGGGGCGGCGGGAGCCTCGTCGCGGGAGCCCCCGGGCCTGGTGGCGGGGCTGGGCGTGGGCATAGCCGAAGCCCCCCGACGGCGCGGACCCCCGCGGGCGCCCAGAGGGCTCGGCAGCAGCAGCAGAAGGAAGAGGAGCGCCCTCAGCAGGCGGAGCGCGCCCAGAGCCCCGGGTTGCATCCTGCCCGGCCGCCGGTCGGTCCGTCGACGGGGCGCCCCGAGAGCCAGCCAGCCCGCCGGCGGGGAACGCGTGCGGGGCTGGCCTCCGCTCGCCGCCAATGGGCGCCCGGCCGGACTCGCCGCCTTCCCCTCGGCCCGGCCAGCCAATCGCCAGCCAGCCCACCGGCCGCCGGACGGGGAGGGGCTCCGCCAGCCGCAGGTGCCGCCGCCCGGGCCCTTGGCTGGGCTGGGCTGGGCTTGGCTGGGGGGGACACGGGAGAGCCCGGGGGTCCCGGCGGGAGGGAGGAGCAGAGCGCCCCCTGCCGGTGGCTCTTCACCTCTCCTTCCCCAGGGACCCCCTTTACAATATCTTTGGGTGCTGAGGACCCCCAAGACGTAACTCCAGATTTAAAATCATCATCATCATCATCCAATTACACCATCCATTAAACCAGTGGCTCTTCACCTCTTCTTAATCCGGGACCCCCTTTAAATATCTTTTGGTGCTGATGACTCCAAAAGACTCCAGACTTTTGGACCCCAAGACTCCAGATTTAAGATCATCATCATCCAGATTTAAAATCATTAAATCACTCCAGATTTAAAATCATCATCATCATCATCCAATTACACCATCCATTAAACCAGTGGTTCTTCACCTCTTCACCCGGGACCCCCTTTGAAATATCTTTGGGTGCTGAGGACTCCCAAAACTTACCTAACTCCAGATTTTAAACAACAACAACAACAACAACAATACAATTACACCATCCAATAAACCAGTGGCTGTTAACCTCTTCTTTACCAGGGACCTCCTTTAAATATCTTTTGTTGCCACAGATCCCCAAGACTTAACTCAAGATTTAAAACCCTAATAATAATAATAATAATAATACAATTACACCATCCATTAAACCAGTGGCTCTTAACCTCTTCTTTACCAGGGACCTCCTTTAAATATATTTTGTTGCTGAAGACCCCAAAGACTTAACTCCAGATTTAAAACATTATTATTATTATTATTATTAAAATAATACGCTGCTGAACTCCAGCTCTCTAACAGAGAATGCTATAAGGTTACAAAACGAAATAGTGTAATTCCAGCCCCCACCCAAGGGTAGTCTCCAAGGTGCTTCTGGATTTCTTTATGTCTTTTTATGCGACAACAAACTACAGTCAGCCCTCCATATTGACATATTCTCTAGTTGTAGGTTCAGGACCGGTTTAAAGAATTGGGGGGGGGGGCTGCAACGCTTTATTTTGGTGGCCCCATATGTTTATCTCAGGTCAATGTAACCTAACCTAACCTATTCATAGTACAGGATATTCAGATTATTACTAATAATGTTTTTGCTGGAGGAGGAGGGTTGATAGGGCCCCCCACAATGATGAGGCCCCCTGCGGCTGCAGGTGCTGTAGGGCCCTTAAACCTGTGTAGGTTCATTAATCCATGGCTTGAAAATATTTTTTAAAAATTACAAAAAGCAAACCTTGCTGTTTGCCATTTTATATAAGGGATACCATTTTACCATGCCATTGTATATAATGGGACGAGCATCAACAGATTTTGATACCCCAAACCTTGCGCCAGAGACTAGGACATGGAGCAGTTGGCTCAAACTACAGGAAAAGAGATTCCACCTAAACATTAGGAAGAACTTCCTGACAGTAAGAGCTGTTTGGCAGCAGAATGCACTGCCTCGTATTGTGGTGGAGTCTCCTTCTTTGGAGGTTTTTAAGGGGCTGGATGGTCACCTGTCGGGAATGCTTTGTGTATTCCTGCAGGGCAGAATGGGGTTGGACTGGATGGCCCTTGAGGTCTCTCCCAGCTCTATGATTCTAAGTGGAGAGGGAGATTTTTTTTACTCACTTTTGTTGTGGGGTTGTCCAGTGAGGCTAAATGGTGGGAGATCATGACATACTAAAGGAAGGGCTTCTTTGCATAGCCCAGAGTTCAGGGGTGAAGTCATGTTGCTTTCCAGATGTTGGACTGCAAATCCCAGCAGCCTTAGTCAGCATAGCTATTAGTAACATACACTAGGTGATGCAATCCAACAGCATCTAGAGGGTCATGTGAGTCTTATTCCTGCCATTGGCAAATGGGGGAATTTGCTACCACCAAAGAGGAGGAGGCCCATTCAGGGAGGATGAGGCTAACAGTGGTTTTTACTCTTTATTGGGCAACATGGGCAGGACGATGGATGCCTGACTGGTAGGTAGGCTTTTCGACCATCCAGGTTTGCAAGGCAAAGTTCCAGGCTAACCAAAGCAGGAGGCAGAGGAAGAGAACTGGACAAATGTCCTTCTGGTGGGCAAAATCTCATGGGCAGCAGTCATGCCGATGCTCTCTGAGTCAGCCAGGCATCTGAATTCTGGGTCCATCTTGTTAATCCTGTAGTGAGTTGGTCTTTTACAACCAGGCATATAAACCTTGGAATCCTTGTTAGCGCCATGGCCAAATGTTAACAGCTGCCCAGTGGCATTAAAGGGTTTGTTTGTATTAGCAACTTTGTTTTATATTTTTTGCATTAGTTTGGCAGTCTGAGCCTGGGAAAAGATATGGAGGCTGACAGCAGACGGGGTGTGAAGTTTCCTCTGTTACTAACCTGCTTGTGTAGTTTTCATAGCTAGACAGGGGGAGATGGGTTATGCTAGAGCACTTTGATTTGGTTTTGCTTCTGAGCTATATAACCCTTGGGAGTCCATCTTGCATCCGTCTGGGGGCATATTGCACTGCCCAGGGCCCTGTATTGGCAGGTATGGAGAACTGGATTGTCCACCAGGGATAGTCTGGGTAAAATGAGTTGCCTAGGGGTCTAGTTCTACAACTGAGTGTGAAAGGGATGATGGATGCCATCAGCAAAAGTTCTGGGACACTGGTGTGCTGTATACTGTCTGCTACATCATTTGCCACCAATAAAGCTTATCTTATAGCAGTACTAGGGTGACTAACTTTAGGCCATGAATTTAAGGGAGATTTAGCCGTGACAAATTTTGTGCATTTTTAGCAGTGTGGCATCACTCCAGCAAATGTGCATTAGTATAGGATGACATCTTTAATGGCAAGGTCATATTGTTTCATATTTTGATTCACTTTGTAGTTTGTTTGTGTCTGTATGCACTATCCAGGGAACTTAAACAGCAACAACAAGAACAACAACAAAAACTATTCTAAAAAGCTCCCAAGCACCACTACTAACTTTAAAGAAAACTGAAAGAACTGTTACAGATATCTTATCAAAACAGACATACAAAGACACACACTCACCCCCAGACAAATCAAAAGCCTTCTTTTATATACAGAGGTGTAAAAGCATACACATACCCCATTCCCCCCTCTGACAGGGACATGCAAACATGCACTTCCCTTTCTCACATGCATACAGATGGATAAAATCTCTCTCTCTCTCTCTCTCTCTCTCTCTCTCTCTGGCTTTTCTTTGCAAATGAAGATTCTGGAAGGACTCATCCCGCGCTTTCTGCAAGTGCGCTGATGACTGAAAAGGCCAATCCGAGATAAACAAGTCTGGTTGCAGAAAGCACAGCAGACGTTCTCCTTGGGTGATGTTTCTGGGTTGTGATTCTCTCTGCGTTGTCGTTTCTCTCCAAGACTTGTTCGGCGTGAGTTCTCAAATAAGGCTGCAGCACTGTGGATAGTGCGTCTCCATGCCTCCCGATGTGAGGCCAGGGCGGACCACTGTTGGTGATCAATTTGGCCAAGCCTGAGATGTTGTTTCAGGGAGTCCTTGTATTGCTTTTTTGGAGTGCCCCTCTTACGCTGACCCGTGGCAAGTTCCCCACAGAGTACTGTTTTGGGGAGGAGATGGTCCTCCATCCTAGAAATGTGCCCTGCCCAGCGCAGCTATGTTCTCAATATCATGATCTTAATGCTGGTCTGCCTACCTCTCCCTCTGACCCTTGGGTTCATTTTTTTTTTCCTAAGGCAAATTCCACAAAGCAAGTGATGACCAGGCCATGATGATGAAAACAGAGTTGTTTTGGGGGATGGGGGGCTCCCACTCTATGTCCAGGGTACTCAGGTCCTGTGAGGAAGGGGATTTCTTGGGAAAGCTAGTGTGGTATAGTGGTTTGAATATTGGACTCAGAGTATTGGGCAAGTCACACTCTCTTACCCTCAGAGAAACACAATGGCAAACCCCGTCTGAACTAATCTAGCCAAGAAACCTCCATTATAGGTTAGTCTTAGGGTTGTCGTCAGTCAGAAATGGCTTGAAAGCACACAACAACAAACAAGGATGGGAGCTTGGCTGGCTGTGAGTACTGTATACCTTAGCTTTTTGGCACACTATTTGCTATTCTGTTTCAGGCAGCAAAATGCCCAAGACCAGCTCTGCAGTCCATTGATCTATCTTTGGGCTAGATTTTGCAGTAATTTAATGGGAATGCCAGGGCCCCCCTAGCCATTCCTCTTCATCCTGAGTTGCCATGGTTAGACTCTCTGGAGTTCACTTGGCTGATATCTATTTTAATTCATGCCTGAGCCTTATCTCCACTTGCTTTGAAAAATTAGAGCATGTATCGATGTCCTTTGGTGTATTTTTGTTGCTTGTGTTGATGGTTGTAACTCTTGATAGCCAGGCTCTGAATGAGTGACAGGTGAGAGAACTCCTGTTTGAGATCCAGATGGAGTTGGGATATGTTGTCAGTTGCCCATGTATACAATGGGGGGTATGTGTAATATGGTTACCAGATCTCAGGGCCTGGCCTGAGTCCCCAGTTATCATGGGTCGTCTCCAGGGAGAAGATGAGCATGCAAATCCTCCAGTTTTGGTGAGCTCCGCTCCACGCAACTGTGTGCAGATCTTCAGCTCAGCTAGGAAAGCAGCAACTTGCTACAGTTTGCAAGGCTTCATTTATTTGTTGCTGCAGCTTGCCAGTGAGCCTACATACCTGTTTTTCAGTTAGTACCTTCCTTTCCTCTTAGTGTTTATGGTGCCAGAGCTCAGCCTCTGCTCTGCTCTGCATCCTCTCTCTCTCTCTCTCTCTCTCTGGCTTTTCTTTGCAAACGAGGATTTAGGAAGGACTCATCCCGCGCTTTCTGCAAGCGCACTGATGACTAAAAAGGCCAATCCGAGATAAACAAGTCTGGTTGCAGAAAGCACAACAGAGGGTCTCCTTGGGTGATGTTTCTGGGTTGTGATTCTTTCTGCGTTGTCATTTCTCTTCAAGACTCGTTCGGTGTGAGTTCTCAAATAAGGCTGCAGCATTGTGGATAGTGTGTCTCCATGCCTCCCGATGTGAGGCCAAGGCAGACCATTGTTGGTGATCAATTTGGCCGAGCCTGAGATGTTGTTTCAGGGAGTCCTTGTATCATTTTTTTGGAGCGCCCCTCTCACACTGACCCGTGGCGAGTTCACCGTAAAGCCTACTCCTGAAAGATGTTTTTCGGTTTTGGGTTTGCCAGACCAGTAAAGCGTGTAGCTGGCACCAAGTTCTTTAAGGCTGCCTTCCTCATGGAGACGAACTTCACTAAGAGCAGCGATGCCGATATTAAGTTGTGATAGTTCATGGGCTATTAGGGCAGAATGACGCTCAGGCCGTCCACTATCTGCAGAGTCTTGCATGGTTCTGATGTTCCAGCATGCAAGCGTCAGTTTATTTACATCTTTGGAGGCCAGTGTGTGCCTTTGTTTTTTTGCCTTGGTTTGACCACATTAGAAGATGCCCGTTGGCTGTGGCTAGCCAACCAGGTAGATGGGGATGAGCTTTTGTTAGGCCACCTTTTCTAGACCCCTCTCCATATGGAGCAAGCAGTGCTCTCCTTAAAAAAAGGCTGCTTGGTCGTTCAGGATGCTGCCGAACAAGACTGTCATCTCCCGGGTCAGCCTCGAGCGACCAAAGTCCTGAACCGCCTGAATGCAGGGTTGGGTCTGCGGCTTCCAGTGCATCTTTACACCTGCCGTTTCGTCCCTCACCTATCGCTACAGGGCTTTTTTGGTACTGGATTTGTCCTTCGAGCCTGTGCAATGGATTTTTCTGGTGGAGCGCAGTGTGCACAGAACTGGCCTCACCCTTTAAACCAAAGGTTCATCTACTGTGGCCTTGCAAGCATGGACGTAGCAGCAAGGTCCTCGGGTCATCCACCTTCTGGCTAAAAGCAAGTGTGTCTGTACGTGTACCTTCAAGTCACCTGTTGACTTATGGTCACCCCATAGGGTTTTCTTTGGCAAGGAATCCTCAGAGGTGATTTTGCCAGTTCCTTCCTCTGAAATATATAACCTACAGTACCTGGTATTTGTTGGTGGTCTCCCATCCAAGTACTAACCAGGTCTAGCCCTGCTTAGCTTCCAAGATCAGACAGGATCTGGTGCCTTTAGGGTCTTTAGGCAGGCTAGTAGGGTAGATTAAATGTCCCTTATCCCATTTCTCTACGTAAGTAAGAAGGAATAATCCCTTCATTTCACCTGGATCTGGGAGCATCCTCTGTCAGGTGTCATTTCTCTTTTAATTTCCAGACAGAAAAATACTGTATAGTTGTGTGTGCGTGTATTTGAATGACAAGCAGTAAGCAACTGCAGTTGGTACTTTAATGCACAATACTTAATGACATCACCAGGGGCCTCCAGTATGAACCCTGAAACTTCAGTATGTGTGTCTGCAAATCCTGTTTATTTCAGCAGCAGGCCTCATGGGCTTCCCTCCTGCTGTCCCCGCAGGTCTCCATGTCCCAGATTATTACAGTGCATTTCTGTCCCCACCACCACCTTTTTGAGGTCAGACCCTCTTGTCAGCAACTCCTGCCTCTGAACAGGAAATGCCAGCAAGAAGTAAAGGACGCCAAGGGATTGTTGTCCTGAAGAGAGCATGTCACAGGAGGAGGCACACTTCCTCCTGCTTTTCAAAGAACCCAAAGCCTTCAAATTTCCTGTGCAAATTATTCTCTCCCCTCCTCCTCACCCCCTCCTTCAGGGGCCCCTGAGAAGGACCTCTCTTCTGTATCTCCTTTCCTAACACTGAGATCACAACTCCCCCTGTAAGGGAAAAGGAAAGATGTTTGCAAAACATCCTCTAGCATAAGGTTGCCAGGTCAAGACTATCCCAGGCGCTGAGCTTTCAGGGTCAAAACCCAAGACGGAGGGCAAGGTTGCCCTTATGATGTCACAGGGGCTGGCCTTGGTGATGTCATTAAGCCTGATACCTGAAGCATCAACCAAAGTTGCACAGATTATGCTAAAGAAATACCAAGACAAACATAGGCATACCTCAGTTTACAAGGCACTGAAAGTGAAAAATCCTTTTTACAACAGTGTTTTAAGCCCAACCTATCTCTCCCTTTCCCCTTATCTTCTGTTTAGATTGATTTTTAGCAGCATCAGCATTAGGCGGACCATAAAGGAGGACTGGAGAAAAACAGACTTTGGGCGTCTAGTTGCAGCAGCCTGTTCTGCAGTAAATGATGCAATAAACAAAGCTTGAGGTGGGAAAGAATGACATTCCACTCCCGCCACTCCAACTGTAACTTTGGGTGCCTGCCTATAGCAGGCAAGTTAAACAGCAGCTGCTTCCAGAATCCCTTATTGAGCATGCATGAACAGCAAAACAGACAGAAAAGTGGGGAACCACTGCCTCACCAGATATCCCCAGCATGTTAAAAAAAATGATGCCATAGATCTAGAAGTTTGGCCACCAAAATGGAAGACATAAGAGAAGTGGAGGCTGGTGAAAGAAAAAGTCATCCCTGTATGTGTTTTGGAAGAAATCTTAATGTGGTCTCTAGAAGGTTCAAAATGCTTTTGTCTACTTATGCAAGGCTTACTTGACCTGGTTGTTTCATTTCACATGTGCGTACAGCTGGTTCTGAATTATAACATTTGTAGGAGCATGTTGAAATGTCTTCTTTTTTTGTGGTGTATTCTTTCCATGTTATTTGTGACTCTGGGACCAAATTTTGTTTTAAAGGAGTAATGCCCCAAAACACAATGCCTGTATATGAGGAACACACACACACACACACACACACACACACACACACATTTTAAAGACAGTGTTTCTTGCCCTGAGAGTCCTCCCCTTGCCCTGAAGAGCAAAGTACAGAGGCCAGGCCTTGAAATCTGTCAAACCTAACTTTATCTCCTCTCCTGCTTCCCTTGTGATAATGCCCTTACAGTCTGGCTCAGTCCCTCACCTCTCTCTGGAACCTGATGATGGGTGCCCATTTCCCCTGCTTTTTCTCCATGCAATGTACAGTAATAGTTTTGCCTTTGCTTTGGGCTTGTCCTAATTCTCCTTATCAACAATGCCTGCTTATTATTATTATTATTATTATTATTATTATTTTGAAACATTGCAGTCAGCCTGTTGGATCACGGGTTCCCCATCCTAGGTGGCTGAATTTCGTATTCTGTGAGCTAATCTGTACATTTTCTGGCAGTTGTAGGGTACCAGACTGGGGTTGCCAGAGTAAAAACTGGAGAGAGTTCCTATACCTTTAATAGAATCATAGAGTTGGAAGAGACCACAAGGGCCATCTAGTCCAACCCACTGACATGCAGGAATATCCAATCAAAGCATTCCCAACAGATGGCCATCCAGCCTCTGTTTAAAAACCTCCAAAGAAAGGAAACTCCACCACATTACGAAGCAGTGTATTCCACTGCCGAACAACTCTTATTGTCAGGAAGCTCTTCCTAATTTTTAGGTGGAATCTCTTTTCCTGTAGTTTGAATCCATTGCTCTATGTCCTACTCTCTGGAGCAGCAGAAAACAAGCTTGCTCCATACTCAGTATGACATTCCTTCAAATATTTAAACATGGCTACCATGTCACCTCTTAACCTTCTCTTCTCCAGGCTAAACATACCTAGCTCCCTAAGCCACTCCTCATAGGGCATGGCTTCCAGACCTCCCACCATTTTGGTCACCCTCCTCTGGACACATTCCAGCTTCTCAATATCCTTCTTGAACTGTGGTGCCCAGAAATGGACACAGTATTCTAGGTGAGGTCTGACCAAAGTAGAATAGAGTAGCGCTATTACTTCCCTTGATTTAGACACTATACTCCTATGGATGCAGGCTAGAATCACATTGGTTTTTTTAGCTGCTGCATTACACTGCTGACTCATGTTCTGCTTGTGGTCCACTAAGACCCATAGATCCCTTTCACATGTACTGCCATTAAGCCAGGTGTCACCCATCCTGTATCTGTGACACCTGGCTTGATGGCAGTACATGCGAAAGGGATACAGTTATGTAGAAGAAGGAATATCAGCAAGTGTTGCTTGTGACCTGGTTTCATGACATGAAACATCTGCTGAATTCACTCTTACGCACAATCATAAGGTGCCCTCTCCAGTTTTCATGCTGGAAAGCTTATACCAGGCACCCCTAATGAGGACACAGTATTATAGAAGCCAAGTACAATTCTTTTCCACTGGCAGTTTGAAATGGTATGTCCCATTCTGCCACCTCATTGTGCAACACTGATAGCACAGGCACCACCATCATGTTGGGACTGCAGAACCCATCCTATACCTATGACAGTGTGGAAAGACAGCACCATGCCCAGGGGTGAGGAACAGCTTCTACGGAATGCTATTCTGGGGCCATTTGTCTCCCATTTTGCAATTTAAGGTGCAAAGCCCAAGAAGGTGAGGTGTGCTTCTTGTGAAGATCATGAAATGAGAGACACTGGAGAACTCTGTCAAAAAGAAGCCCAACATTCATTCATTCATTCATTCTCTCTCTCTCTCTCTCTCTCTCTCTCTCTCACACACACACACACACACACACACACACACGCCCTCTCCCAGCAAAACATGGCAATACCTTCCCTCAACATCCATAAATATTTTCTCGTGATTATTTCAAATTTGGTTGCATATAAAATCTTCACGATTACAACACAATTCTTAGAAAAGCACAGCTCTTTTCCCACCCTCACCCCCACCCACCCCAGCTTGGCGCAGCACTGGAATGGAGAGTTGCCACCTTTGGCACTGTTTTGGCACAGAGGCAAAGCCTCCCCTCCCCCCCCCAACCCTGTTGGTCTTAACATGGTTGGCTGTAGCAAAACCCTCCCTTTGGAAGAACAAGGTGTGGGGATGGGTGGCTTGCTTATTTGTCATTGTTGTTGTCTTTTTTAAAAAAGAAGGAAGTGGGGTAAAGGACTCCTGGGATTTTTCTCGCCTTCCCAGAGTCTGGGCTGGTTCTCTTCCTGCTGAATCTGCAGGGAAGACGGAAGCAATGGCAGCTGAGCAAGTCCCAAAACAAAAGTCCCTGCAGGTTGTACTTTTTTGGGGGGTGGGGGTCATTCCTGCATCATATCCTCCCCAGTGTTTCCAACTTGTGGGGTGGGGAGGAGCACTTTGATCCAGTTTGAACTCATTGCAAATCCCTTCTTTTTCCCCTTCAGCTCCATTTTGCCAGAAAAGTAGCAGAAGGAAACCAATCCGAGGTCTGACTCTCTCCGTTCTATCTTGTTCCACCCCACTTCCATTTTTTCCCCCAGCTCCTGGCATCTTCCCATATTAGAGGGGCAAAAATCACATGGAACACTTGGGGTGCAAGACTTTATAGCCCCACTCCTTTGGGTCCAACACTTAACCCTTCTCTGCTGAGAATTCCAGATGCCCTGGTAAAGCACTTTGAATTAAAAGACCTGCCTGAGCCCCCTCTCCCTATATCACAACCTAGGGGTCTGCTTTTAAGGCTGGGGGAAGGGGAGGATGCACAAGGAAGCTCATTGCACACATCCCCATGTCTCAAGGATATTTCTGGCTAGATAGGGGGGGGGTCCCAGGTGGGGCTGGTTTTGTGGGGTGGGTGGGATCAGGAGCCATGAGATAGGACACCAACCTCAAAACTGGTGCTGGCAGTTTAAGGACCTGGCCCAATGGGTACAGGTGGAAATGCACAGATGGAGAGGGCTGGGGCTGGTGTCATATTTGTGGGTGGCAGATGTGCTGGGAGGGAGGTTCCACCAGCCGTAGATGGATACCTCCTAGCCCCCTGCCCAAAGCTCCCCCACTTCTGCCTTGACTTCAGCCTCTGTGGCAGACAAGGGAAGAGAAAGATTTTGCGTTGTGCTTGTTGATGTTTTACAGGTGAGGGGCTTTGGGAGAGCACAAATGCCAGGCGTTCAAACCTCCCCTCCCCACGTCTGTTTGAAAGTGTGCCAGGCAAGACACCGTGCCCCTCCAGCAACTGGCATTTGAAAGGAGAGGGTGAAGTCTCTCTCCTGGTGGAAATGACTGCCATGCATCCAAGGATGTGCAGCAGCCTGGCACTTCACGCTTAGACTCAAACAGAGCTGGCAGCACTGTCCAATAGGTAACCACCATCCCAGCAGCAGCAGTGGCAGGCAGCTGCAAAGACAAGTCTGGTCAGCAAGTTCCTGAAAGTGGCAAAGCCAGGCGGGCAAACAAAGGCTCCCTTCTGGGCCCCGCTGGCACAAATCCACACTTGCCCAGACAAGATCAGCCACCAGTCCTCCATTATTCCTGGTGCCGGATGGCATTGGCCACCCCAAAGGGATGCCACGGAAGAACAGGCCACACCCGGGGCCTAAATGGTTGTGTAAATGTAAACAAAGATTATGACGAGTAGATTGAGGATGGTGCCCACGATGCCCAACATGGCAAGGACTCGCTCCTCTCGGTCCTCTTTGGACTCCTGCGGCAGCGATGGCATTTTGGGAGGGCTGGGCCCCTCGCCCGCAACCCCAGGCACCATTGTCACGTTGAGCTTTTCCACCCTCAGCTTCAGGTCAACTTGCTAAATAGAGGAAGAGAGAGAGGAGAGGAGGAGGCTTGGTTAGAATCAGGGCAGTGAGCAAAGAAGCAGCACCTTAAAACATAAAAGAGAAGCTTTAAACCCAAATGGATTTAAGTAATAGAGAATGCCCACAATCACAAAACGAAAAGAAAAATATCAGCCATTATAACCAATTAGAACAGAAAATGGATGGATGGATGGATGGATGGATACGCTTTATTTCTACTACAGTGGGACCCAAGGTGGCTCACAAAAAGAATAAAAGGCTTTTTATGCCCCCTTTTCCTCCTCCTCCTCTGTCTAGCTTGAGATGTGTTTTTTTTAAGCAACACTGGCATTGGGAGGACAGAGAAGGAAGGATGGAGAAGCACAGACTTTTGTGTGTGGGGGGGTTCAGTTACAGCAACATGGTTGCAGAAAACAATGTGATAAAGCTAAAGCTGGGAGTGGGACTTAATGGCACGCTGAAGCCATCCATATTGGAGCACTGCTAGGATGACTATGCCTCCAGCATCCTTACCCCACCAAGCCTCAGTGAGGGATGTCTTCAGCGTATCATTAGTTTCATTCCTCCTATTCTGTGTCTAATTTTAAAAGAGATTTATATAATTTGGAGATCAAATGAGTCTTCTCTGTAGTTAGTATTTTTCCAAGTTCCGAGTCTTCCAAATCTATGTTGTGATTATTTTCATTCATCTTAAACCTTTCTCTGAGTTGTCTGTATAAAAACCAATTACTCTGCAAGCCTTTGTCCCTTAATTCGTCCAATGTTTTCATTTGGTGTTTCCCTCTTTTGATTTTCAATAATGCTGCATATGTTATCCATCTATTTTCAGTCAACGATTCATTTTTGTGAAAGGCTTCATTTATCGATATCCATTTTGGAATTTTACTACTTATTATGTCTTTGTATTTCATCCATGTTTTAAAAAGAGCCTTCCAAAATTCCATGTACTTCCATGTTGGTGCATGACAGTGTTTTCTTAGTTCCTAAAGAAGCTGTCACATACAAAAGGGCAGAGGCCTTGTTCTCTGTTCTTCTCAGTGAGAACAAAATCTGAAGGGGTGAAACTACAAGAGGGCTGATTTCAGCTAAACAGCAGGAGAAACATCTGGATGGTGAGAGTAGTCCAGCAATGGAAAGTATGAGATACGTAGGAGAAAGCTTTCCCTGTTTTGCTTTGTTTTGCTAGACTGTCTTTCTCCCAGTATGGGCTTCATGGTGGCTTACAACAAATTAAAACAAAGTACAGCTAAAACCTATTTGACATTAATGTTAAGAAAGACTATTAAATAATAACTAACTGGACCTGGCGTATCATACGCCATTGAAAAACTCCCCAAAAAGCTCCCAGTAGACTTCATGACAACCCTGTAAGGCAGGCCAGTGGATTTTTTAATTCTTCCTCCTCCTTCTCAGTGTTCCACACTTTCCCCAGAATTGCTTTTTTTGTTCGCAAACGAAGAAATTGCTGACGGTGACTCACTCTGTTGCCCTGCTGCTGCCATGGCCAAGGCTGCCACCAGTTGACTGCCTGGGTCCCATCGCAGGTGGCCTGTCACCACTGCCACCGCCAGTTGACTGTTTGAGTCCCAATCTGGGCCACAGACTGAGTGGCAGGAGTGGATTGTGAGGTGGTGTGGGAATTTGCATGTGGGTGGTGATTGGTTGGGTGTGTTAACTGAGCAGCCAATCAGCACACTGGGAAAGGCAACATACCCAACAGAATTACTGTGTGTGTATAGATAGATAGATAGATAGATAGATAGATAGATAGATAGATTATTTTTAAGAAGTGATGGTGATGATTATAACTATAATCATAGAAGAAGGGAGGAAGAAGAGGGAGAGAGAGAGAGAGAGAAGGAATAATAACATTCTGGTAGAGGCTCAGCCTGTTGGGGGGTGCATTCTAGCTCTGGTGTCAAACAGAGGGTGAACTAGATGTACTTTAAGGGACCTTCAACCTCAGTGATTCTAAGTGCCAACTTAATCAGTGTATTAGCTCATTGGGGAATGAGACAGAGGACAAGAGCTGAGTAAGAAGCAAAGGGCCTATTGCTACCACATAGCATAGAATTATAGAATCATAGAGTTGGAAGAGACCACAAGGGACATCTAGTCCAGTCCCCTGAACTGCAGAAGTACCCAATCAAAGCATTCCTGACAGATGATCATCCAACCTCTGTTTAAAAAATCCCAAAACAAGGAGTCTCCCCCACACTCCGCAGCTTTCAACTCAGCTGAAAACCTGACATTTGTTGTTGTTGAGTGCCTTCAAGTCATTTCTGAGTTATGGCAACCCGAAGACAAACGTATCACTGGGGTTTTTTGGCAAGATTTTGTTCAGAAGGAGTTTGCCTCTGCCTTCCTCTGAGGCTGAGAGAGTGGGACTTGCCCAAGGTCATCCATTGTCAAGCAGAGACTCGAACTCTGGTTTCCAGAGTTGTAGTCCAACATTCAAACCGCTTCACTATACTGGCTCCCAAATCTGACCTCCTCAATTCTCATTTCCCAGACAAAAATAGCTTATACAATGCAGATGAATTAGGGAGAGGATTATGTTCAACACGATAGGCCTATTTACTTTGCCTGTTGAGCTGGCAAGCAGTGGTCATTGGGTGTGTGGGTGTGTGGGTGTGAATGCCAGCCCACATGGAAACCAGCACCATACCTCCCAACTGTCCCATTTTGTCAGGGACAGGCCTGATTAATCCTCTGTCATCCCACTTTTCCAGCTGATTTTAAAATATAACAGCAGCAGCATTGAAGTAAACACTTCAGAACAGGGGTGGAAATAATCCAGCCATCTAAATGGGGCTGGACAGCAACTCCCAGCATTTCTCATCATTTCCTATATTGCCTTGGGGCTGCTAGTAGTTGTAGTCCAACTGTATATGGAGCACCCCACGATTCCCAGCCCTATTTGTGCTGAGCGTTATGAGGTACGGAGCTGAATGGCTCCTGGCACTCTGCATAGGCACTAGGGATGTTTCTCTACACTTTCTGGCCATCCTGTATACTGGGGTGGGAATCATGCAGCCTTCCAGATGTTGTTGAGTTGCCATTTACAGCATTCCTCACCATTGGCTGTGTTGGTTAGGGGACAGATGGGAGTTGCAGTCCAACATCTGGAGAACAGCATGATCCCCACCACTGTTGTACATATTGTTGGGGTAACCACAGGCACTCAAAAGACATTTTGGGGCTTAGCACCTCTTTACCATGTTAGTTCTCAAAGATCTAAAATAGTAATGACAGGGGGTTCACTCCCAGGCACCCAGAAATCATGGCAAAGGCAGCAAACTCTTCTCATCCTGCGTGCCCCCTTCTCTCAGTCCCCTAGAACAGCCAGCGCATGGAATACATGAACTTAGATTTCCCTTCCCCAAGCATGAGCATAAAACCCTGAGCATTAGGCCTCACTTCTTTCCCCAGGAACCACAGGAGATTCTGAGCCTTTTCACACCACAGAAATATAGCAATATGATTCCACTTCAACTGCCATGGTTCCATCTTATGGAATCCTGGGAACTGCAGTCTAGCAGTCCAACAGTCCCAGTTAAGTGCTGATGATTAATCTTTTCTCATCACGCTTTTTCATCTGCCTTTAAAATGTCCCAGTTTCTCTCTCCTCCCCTCTATTTCTTCCCTTTGTTCTCAACTTACTTCAGTTGGGGCAAACTGAATTCAAAGTCCAAAAGTAGTTTGTGCTCAATTAACTCAGTTGGGGAAAGGTGGGGAAGAGATGGAATCTTGACCTTCCCAGTGGGTCTGGCAAAAGCAAACCTTTTTGAGGGGTGGAAGGATGTTTAGAAAGCCCTAGATGGCCTAAATATCCTAAAGGCACTAGATCCTGTCTGATCGTGGAAGTAAAGCAGGGTCACCTCTGATTAGTACCTGGATGGGAGACCCCCAACAGATACCAGGCGCTGTAGGCTATATTTCAGAGGAAGGAACTGGAAAAAACACCTCTTTGTATTAATTGCCTAAGAAAACCCTATGAAATTCATGGGTCACCATAACTCAACAGGTGTCTTGAAGGCACATGCAGATGTAGTGTCTCACCAAACTACAAACCCCAGGATTCCATAGGATGCAGCCGTTAAAATGAAATCACTATGCTATATTCTGTAGTGTGGAAGGGTGCTCTGTGTATTTTTCTTTAGCATTACAGAAGCAAGTCAATCTCCTTGCCTTAATGCGCACCTGGCATTAGCATTCCTACCTGCATCCTTTTCAGTTTCTATCACCAACAAACTCTGGTTTTGGATGGGAGTGGGGAGATCCTTTCTTTACAACCTCCTCTCCCCCTTTGACTCCAAGAAAGTTGTGAAGAATGCCAAGGAGCAACCAAGCAGGGAGGGCCTAGTAGTTATGAAAAGTGCCCCACGCCCCCCAAATATGCCCATTAACTCCTTATTTCCCCAAGAACCAGTAGTGGTTTCAATCTAGCTCCAAGAACACTATTAGCAAAAGTTCATGGTACACCCTGCTGCTGCTGCTTCGTTTCTGATAACCTTCCTGTTCCCCTCCCTAAAACTACTGGGGAAAAGGGGGCAAAGAGAAAGAGAGACTCACCACGCACTGCATCAGGAATGGGGGAAGAGTCCCATGGGCATCCCATACATTGGCTCAAGAGGCTTTCCGTTGTCTCAGTGCTGGCTGGCCCCGTCTGCTGGGAGCTGGGGTGGAAAGACAGCAGCTCACAATTAGCTGGCTAGGTTCCATATCAGACTACCCTCCAACATTTCACAGATGAAAATCGGGATGCATGTGGCAAAGCAGAGTGTGATCAAAATGCCCAAGGTTATTTAAAACACACACATTGGAGAGGATTGAACAGTATGCCTTTGGCTGAGTATACTGGGACAGGCAAAATTCTGCCCCTTCCTCTCCTCTCCCCCTACTGAGTTCCTGAGTGCAGACTGCTTTTGCACTTTGGACTCAGTTTGTTGCCATTGAAGCATGCTGAGAACAAAGGGGGAAAGTGAGAGAAAGGGAGAGAAAACTGGGACTTTTTAAAAGCAGCTGAAAAGGTGGGATGGCAGGGGGTTAATCAGGGCTGTCCCTGCCAAATCAGGACTCTTGTGTCAGTCAAGCTGTGGCATCACTCACCTTCCACAGCCTTTGTCTAAATAAGAAGGAATTAAGGAGAGTCCCAAATACTGATAAGCTTTTGTAAGGAGGCAGCAAGATTGCTGAAAGGGAGCACATGTGAGAAGCACATTATGTCTTTGGTACAGTCCCTTATTTCCCATTCCCTTCTCTAACCAAACATCAGTATCTACCATTTGGAAATAACAATAATTTCCCTTCTGTTTAATCCTGCCCTTGAATTCTTCTGGTTATCTCTCATGTTCAATTTGAGATTGCAAGTTCCTTGGAGGCAGGGACCTGCTCATTTGCATTTGGTAAACCACACTGTGCAAACAGGTGAGTCTTCATGCTCATTATCTGCACCAACAACACTTTAAAGCCACCTTTCAGTATCTTTTAAAAAAATCTATCCAAGGCAGCTCACATTAGCAACCAGTAAAAACACCCATCAAATGCAGTAGTAAAATCTGAGTTTGCAAGGCAGCATTTCAGAATGTCCATTGGAGGAGATAACTTTTAGCTGCCTGCTAAAAGGGCAAACAGCACCAGGCAGAGGTGAAATTCCTTAGATATAAAGGTCCTCCTGAGGTGCCACCACTGAAGAGGCAGTATTTCTCACGCCATACTCCCAACAACAGGACAACTTGGAGAAAGGGCTCGGTAAATGAGTCATTTTAAGGGCCTGTAAACCTCAAATATCTGGAAGAATTAAGGGAGAATATATGTGCAAAGATGGACAAGAGAATGGCAGTTAGTTGTAAACGCCTGCCCTGGCATACAATGTGTGTGTGTGTGTCCATGTGCAAATGGCACATACGTAACATATCGTGGTCTGTGCCTGTTATTACCTATGTGCAGTGACATGTATTCCTCAGCCTCAAATCAGTGACAAAGCCATAGTGTGTGTGCATACAACTATGCTCCAGCACATCTACTTGATGTCCATGCACACATCCAATATGCATACCGTAATTGCAAATGCTGTCCCCCATTCTCCCACCTCCCCACCTATTTCTGCTTTGCTGGGACAAAGCAGGAAAAGTATTCCCCCCACACATACCACACCTCCCACCAAGCCTGCAACCATAGTGTCCCTTGCAGCATTGCATGCATCTGTGTGTATGTACGTAGGGGATAATCTATGCTCCTATACAGTGTAAGCAGGTCCTGTTGCATGTGTCAAGGGCTGCCTTCCTTTAATGGCTGGACGCTGCATATCTAGGCAAGGAGCTGTGTGTGCGTGTGTGTGCATGTGTGAGCATGTGTGTGAGCGTGTGCCTCTTTCTATCGTCCACTCATGTGCTGTTGCTTCCACTACACCGTTGCATGCCTTGCGCTCTCCCTCTGTCTCTCTTGATTCTTTACCCAGCTCAGAGAAACGTAAATGTCCATGGTGCCTACAGTCACATCACACTACGGCTCAAGCGGAGGGATCGATGCTGCTCCATGCCTGCCTGCCTCCCCATGCAACTGAGCGGTGTGCCTTTCTTGCACGGTTGCCATGTTGCAGGCTGCGTGAGCTGTGCCTCGGCCACGTGAAAGTGCCTCTGTCCCTTGGTGTGGTTACATCTTGATGTCCCTGCCTATGGCTGCCATGTCCCTGTTTTCTCCCTTCCCCATGGCAGGCAGGCAGGCAAGAGGGCAAGCAAGTTGCCTCTCACGTATGGCATCCTGGTTCCACAGCTGTCCCCTCATACCTGTCTGGCGGCCTTCCCTGATGTGCTGCTCTTGCACTCCACTCGCCCACAGCTGCCCATGGCTTCGGTCACTGGTGCCCTCCCCTTGCCGTCTCTCTCTGAGCACCGTTAGCCTGGAGGGGGAAGAGAGGTGGGGGTTGGCACATTGCGTAGTCGCCGTTGGAGCTGGAGCTGGCGCCGTCGGGTGGGTAGGTGAGGGCAGCTAGCTGTTTCTCCTGGTGCCTGCTGGCCAGCACCCCAGGGTCTGCGTGTCCATCTAGAGCCTGGCATGCGCTGCTTGACTAGAGCTCCTGACGACATCAGTGCACCCACAATTATGCCCCCTCCCCTCCAGCCCCCTCCCCTTCCCTCCCTGCCACACCATAGAAGCACCTAGAATGGCAGTCACAACTCCTGCTCTCCTCCTCCTCCATCCTTGGCAGTGCCACCCTGTGCCCGATCCATGACTGGCACTGTGTGCATGTGTGGGAGTGGAGACCCAGTTCTGCCCCCCCCTTCCCCATGCTCTTCGCTTACCCCAGCCCTGGTAGGTGTCTCCAGCAAAGACCTCATCGGCTCCTTCGCCTGGTGATGCTTCTTCGGTGCAAACCAGGGGCTCCCCGGCCCCCCCATCCTTCCTCGCCAGCTGAGCGCCTCTGCATCGGCCGGAGACAGTTGCTAGGCAACCGCCTCCAGGAGTTACATCCTGCATCCCTGCGACCAGCCCCCGAGATGCCTCCTGGTGGAAGAGGAGGAGGACGAGGAGAAGGGGGGGGGCTTTCATTTAGGGCCGGGGTAGCGTCATAGAGCAGACAAGGAGGGCGCCCCATAGAGGGAGGGGGCCACAAGCATTTCATCTTCTTCGGTTCTCAGGCAGAACAGCCGCAGCAGTGGTCTGCTTGCAATGCAACAGGAGAGCGAAAGTGAGTGGCCTAAGAAATCATCAGCCAAGTTGGCGAAGGACAGCAAAGGAAGGGGCAGCAAAGGAAATTTCTCCTCCCACTCCAGCATCGATGGCGGCATCCCTTCTAGAAGAATGGTGTCCAGGGCAGAGAATGATTCCAACTGCCCAGCCACAAGGGACCCCCAAATACCTTCCCCTGAACTATCTGCTCCTAGCAGATAGGCAGAGGTCCTTCCTGCCCTTAGTGGCACCTCTCCTTCTCCTTGCAGGAGTTGTACCTCATGCTACAGCTGGCCGTAACCATCCAGGAGGGCAACAAGTTCCATTGGGCATCTCCCTGATTTGTGTGTCTCCCTCGCATCAGCAGTTCAGCACTCCTCAAAGCGAAGGAGGTATTGGGGTTCCAGGATATTTGGAGGATTCTCCTGCTGAGTAAAGCAGGAATAACTCATCTTTCCATTCCCCCAAATTCAAGGGACTGGTGGAAAGTACAGGCTGGAAAGAACATGCATGCAGACACAAAGCTTTACTATGATGCTTTCATCACCCTCTCTCCCCTCCTCTTCTCTTCCACCCCCAAATTCAAGGTGTGTAGGGTTTGGTAAGCCAGCTAAATATTCTAAAGGCACCAGATCCTGTCTGATCTTGAAAGATAAGAAGGGCCAACCCTGCTTAGTACTTGAAGGGGAAACCGCCAATGAATACCAGGTGTTGTAGGCTATATTTCAGAGGAAGGAACTGGCAAAACCCTGAGGATTCCTTTCCTGAAAAAAACCTCTGAAATTCCTGGGATTGCTATAAGTCAACAGGCAACTTGAAGGCACATATACACAGAGGGACTGATGGCAAATATTGTCTGAAAAGGGGGAAAAACACTCAGTACATGCTCGCAGACACGAAACTTGACTGTGATGCTTTCATTTTCCCCTTCCCACATCCTCCTCTCCCTCACCCCTCCAAATCTGAGGTGTGGAGGGATTGATGGGAAGTATAAGCTGGAAGGAAAAAGTACTTTGCACATGGTTGCAGACAAGAAGCTTTGCTAGGGTGCTCTCACAATCCTCTTCCCCACTCTCCTTTCCCCACGCCAAAATTCAAGGCATGGAGGGATGAGTAATTGGCTGGAAGAAGAAAGCGTTCTGTACATGTTCACAGAAACAGTTTTACTGTGATCAGCCTTCCTCCATCATCCTTCCCTGCTCAAAAATCCACCAAACACATTAAGGTGTGGCGTTACTGTTTGCATGTGCTAGCTGGAAGTAAAAAACACTCTGCACATGTTTGCAGACAAGAAGCTTTACTATTACGCTCTCACAATCCTCTCCCCCTCTCCTCCCACCAAAATTAAGGCATGGAGGGACTAGTCCTGGCTGGAAGGAAAACGCTCTGTACATGCTCATAGGCACCAAGCTTTACCATGATGGTCTCAGCCTCCCTGTCTTCTTCTCCCCTCCTCCCTCCAAGAGAAAAAAGGGTTTGAGCAGGAGCCAGCATTGGAAGAAGAAGAGGCGGCAGAAGGATGCTTTTAATGCTTTTAAGAAGGCAGCAGGACAGGGCGCCCCGGGGGCTCTTGGTTCTGCAAAGGGCACTCATGTGAGCTCAAATTCTCTCTTTCACACACACAAACACACACACATACACCCCCAAAGGAGTGGGAAGGAAGGAGGGAGGGAGGGAAGCCCAGCTGGTGGCTGGAGGAAAACACCCAGACCAGCTGGTGGGGTAGGGTGGGGTGGGCAGCAGAGACCTGCCCATCGGAACAGCACCTTGGGCGGCTGTAACCATTAGGGCCTGGGGCCTGCCCCCCCCCCACAACAGCCGCTGCATTCTGCTAGCATTACATAAGCCTCTTTCGTGGTGGGGAGGGAGCGGCACCGTGCCTGGGGGGTACAGGGTGTGAACTGGCGCTGGAGCTGAGCCGCTGCACAGCTCACACGGGCTGACTCACGCACTCCCAGGCAGCAGCCGCTCTTATATAAGCCAGAGGTTTTTTTGTGGGGGGTAGGGTTGGAAGTGTTCTCCAGGCTCTAGGGAGACAGTGGGTCCCTGTTGACACCAGGGGTGGAACTACTTGGGGGGCAGAAGCATTGCCTGCTCAAATAAGAATACTGCCCCCCCAATGAAATTTCCCCCAAATTTCTAGCACCCTAGAGGGTGCAACACCAAAAATCAGTCACACCTAGTATTGCCGTGTTCACATTCCCTCGGTAACTCTGTCTCCCCTTTTCTTTTGGAGGCCTCAGCTGCATTTCTAAATGCTCAACAGAAGTTTGAAATCACGCCAATGCTAAAAAATTGTGGACTGAAGGAAAATTTCATGGGGGCGGAGGGGGAAATTCTTATGTGGACGGCAATGCCCCCATTTTAGTCCCCTGGAGGTGCACCCCTAGCTGGCACTCTTACTATCAAGTACGGAAAGAGATGTCCACGGAGGAGGGATGCTGGATTTCAGAGTCACCCCCTCCCCCAAAGGAAAAGGGGCAGAAAGAGTCCAGGGTGATGTGGTCCAAGGCTAGGATGGAGAGGGAACAGAACAGGCTTCCCCCCCTTTTAAGGACCTGAGTGGGATGAAAAATGTGAATGCATGAAAGCTCGGTGGTGGCCGGGTTTGTCCAAAAGGCCCCTGAGAAGTTAAAAAGAAGGTATCCCTTCCCTACAGGTGAGGCCATAGGGAGGGAGCAGCAAAACTCATGAGCTTCATGCACAGGTAAGAGAAAGCAATACAAAAGCAATGCTCAAGGTTATGCCATACTTTGAGAGGCAACATGGTGCAGTGGTATTGGGACTAGGACTCTGGAAGATCCAGGTTGGAATCCCAGCTCAGCCATCAAACCCACCACCCCACTGCCATGACAGGAAGCCTTCTAGTTGGGAGACACCTCTTCCCCTCAACCTAACATCTATTTAACTCTCAACAGATTAGACATTCGTCTGTGTCTCCCTCCAAAAAACATCTCATTGTGTTGCTCCCCAGCTTTCCTTCAAGGTGGGCCTGTCTGGAACTGGGATGTGGGCAATTCAACCTATGGAAGCTGGAGCTCTGATCTGCAGGCTTCTGTGATATCATAGCAGTTCAGTTAACAGCTGGGAAGTGGCAGTCCAATAGGAAACAACTAGTCGTCTGCCACATCCTCCTCTTGGATTCCGATTTTTATACAAACTGGCAAAATCATGGTTATGACCTTTGCTCCAGAAAAGGCTCCTTTTTGTGCTTTGCCTTGGCAGGCTTGAACACTGCCAACAATCCTTCTTGGGTCCTGAGGTTTAAGATACAAAGAGAGCCCCCCCACCCCTGCCAACCTGTGGCAAGTCTCTCCTCTTTCAGAGCCACACAAGGGATCCAGCAGAAAGCAAGAGGACACATTTCACTTTTTAATTATTATCACCAGTCCCAGACTGATACAAAATGAAATATATAGCATCTCAGTGCAGCAAAGACCACACAGCATTATTGCTCATCACAAATAGCTTTGGCTTTTCAGAGAAGGCGGGGAAGAAGAGAGGGCAGCAGTCTTCCAGGAATGCTCCAGAGAGGACATCTTACCAACTCATCACTGGTGTGTGCTGGTGCAGGCCCCCTTATGGCCCCCTGAGCATGTGCAAACTCCCGCATGGGAGAACACCAGTGCCCTTGGAGGCCAACACACTGAAAGGCTTCGAAGTCTCTTGGAGAAAAGTGGGACTCACAGAGCAAAGAAAGGTGGCAGGGAGAAGGAGCGCATCATTGAAGAAGGCAAGGGGGAACTTGGCAGCAAGACTTCTTGCTCTCCACTCTGCCTCCCATCCCGGACTTGCTCAATGGCCCTGTGCTTAGACTTGCACTCTGTATATAGTGCAGAACACAAGGCACACTAGTGGAGGCTCCTGGTTCAGAGAGAAAACAGCCCAAATCTACACCCAGACCTAAGTGTGTCCCATCTGGTAAGCAAGAGGCATGCACCGTCTATAAGGCCCGCTTGGAAACATCTGCTGCTGGTGCCTCCACTCCCTTCACCAGGCATAGAAGGGGTCAGAAAGAGGTTTCGCTGAGCCGCTGTCGGGGTGGAGCCAGTGGGAGGCTTGGGGGTTCTGTGGAGGCTGGGCTCAAATTGGGGGTTCTTTGGACTGCAGGGCCGGCACTGAGCCGACCATGCCTGGCTCTGGCACCCAGCTCCCTGGAGCGGTTGGCCCACAGGCCCTCTGGCGGAGCAAGCTCAGAGGAAGAGGAGGAAGAACGGGCCAGCTCCTGACACCGCTCGATAAAGCTTCCACCCTGACGTCTCCTGTCGAGGCCTCCTCGTTGTTGCAAGTTGGACTGGGTCAGAGGCTCATGGCTCAAGTAGCAGGAGAGGACTGGGGAAGCCCTGACAGGCTTTTCCCGGGCTCCATCTACACCTTGGAACTGGAGGCTGCTGGGAGAACAAAAGGCGAGTTATGATTTCCAAAAGAGTTTAATGGGAGCTGCATCAGTTTGCTCAAGAAAGACAAGGGAACATTCTGCTACAGCCCCTCAAAAGTCTAAAACAAGATTATGATAGCACAGGCTCTGGGGACAATAGCCCATTTCATCAGAGGCAGGGAGTGTTAAGGCAGAGTTTCAGCTACAAGAAATGTGTTGGATCAGCCAAAGCCCTCCTTCCACATTACAGATTTGAGGTGCCATACAGAGAACAGGCCTATGTGTTCTCCCAAAATACAGGGTAGACATTTCTCAGTCCACCCTGCTATCCCAGTAGATGAGCCAGAGCTTGCAGGTGAGCCTTCTTCCAAATCTGGAATCTCCAGCCTTAGGTGAGAGCCAGGGTTGGGGGCTTTTCTGAACTACCCACTCCCATCAAGCACACATGGTGCAACCAGTCTCTACCTGGCACTGGCAGCTGAGGGAGTACGTGTGGGGGTGAAAGATCCAGACAGGCTCATTTCAAGAGTGTGGGTGAGTGCCAAGTCACACTGTTTCAGCTCTTGCAGAAGCTCTTCCTCTGAGAGGCCGCCTGTATCTGAAGAATGGAGGCAGTGAGAATTCATTAGCACAGCAACACACATGGGAGAGGGCGGTGTGCTCTTGGGCAGGGGCTCTTCAGCCAGTTGAAGTCTCTTGGGAAGGTCTGGTGCTATGCTTCAAGCAGCCATTGGTGCCACTCAGTCCCCACAAACACAGGCATCCACTTTAGGTCATTCTACCCAGCATCCCATAGCCCGCCTGGTTACCTTGCACTTGGTCCACCATCTCCATGGCAGTGGTGAGGTCCCACATCTGGAGGCTGCCATTGCTGTGCCCTGTGAAGAGGTAGCGGCGCGGACGGGACCCGATGCGGCTGGAGCCCTCACACTCCTGCACCATAAAGGCTGTGATGGGAGAGCCATCCACGGAGCACACTTCACAGACCCTATTGTGGGAAGGAAAAAAAAAGGAGCCCTGGGTCCCCAGCTTAGGAGCAGGCAAGCTGGCAGGGGAAAGGCATCTTGGCAAAACTGCTGAGGGATAAATTTGCCACCCAGCCCAGGGCAATAGGAAGACATTTTAAAGCTCTCAGAGGTACTGCTCCAGAGGTGCTGCTTGGATTCCAAAGTAGCAAGAGCACTCCAAAAGCCAGGGGTGTATGTTAACACAGTTCTTCCAAAAGCCATTGGAGGATTTTTCCATAGGTGGATGAAAAACAGCTTTCCTTAAGACTGGCAAAACTGAGCATGGCCAACCATTTCAGCACCAAAGCATTTGCTGCTGGCATTAAAAACACTGATGTCCCCTCTCACCCCTCTGCTATGGGGCTTGCTGCTGGCTCTTAAGCAGGGATGGGCATTGTAGTGTACCCTGCATGCAGCCCCTTGACCACACTTCTGTGGACGCTGAACCCCCCCATCCCCCAAAGCCACACAAGCCTCCAGTTTTTTTAAATTCAGTGTGATTTGGGGGCATTTTTTTTGAAAGCCTTCCAAATGCATGAAAACCCCTGAAAATATCCCTACCCCACCAGTATTCCAGAGCCCTGTACTACCCCCAAGTGCCTCTGTTTTCTCTGCAGTCCTCTCAAAATCATGACACAAAGTGATGTGATATCACTTCCTGTTGCCATTTTGAGAAGGACTGCGAAGGAAAACAAAGGTATTTGGGTTTGCCATGGAATGTGGTCCCGAGAGGTGTATGGGGGAAAATTAACTTTTACTGATCCCCCCCACCAATTGTCCACCCCTGCCCTTCACACCATAGAAAAGAACGTCCACCCTTGCTCTTAAGGTTCTGAGCTGTGTCCCTGGATCAGATCCCCCTGTTCCTCAACCCCCAACCAGTCCTGGACTCCAGCAGACCCACCTCTTCCCTGTAGAGGAGAGCCGCACATAGAGCTTGTTAGCATCTGGCACCACCTTCTGGAGGAACACTTGCTGGTCATCCCGTTCGCCAAAAGGACCTGCAGGGAAGAAGAAGCTGGGGTCACAGGAATTGAGATTGAGAAGGCCTGGGAATGGAGGAAGTCCAGCAGCCCCTAAAGGCCAGCCCCTTCCTTACCCCAATCAGCCCTACCTACCAATGTCTGTGCCAGCGCTGCAGCCTCCGTGTCCATCCATGGACTCCAGTGCTAAGATCTTGAAGGAGGCCAGTGGGGTGGAGCCAGGCTGGGTGGAGATCATCCCACGGAACCGGGTCACTGTCCAGGTACGGACATGATTGTTGTCGGCACAGACTGGGAGAGAAAATGGGGGGATAAAGGTAGAAGTTAGAATGTAACATGGGGACAGAAGTCCTTTCAGATCTGGCTAGTTTTTATCTATTAAGGATTGTCAGCCATCCTATAGCCCACTGTGTCCCCCTTTAACCCCACAGGCCAATACCTGAGATGAGGTGCCTCTCTGAGAGCATCACCTTGGTAACAGGACTGCGATGGACAGCAAAGGTCTGGAAGAGCTGGGGCCCTGAACCCACAGTCTCCGGGTGCTTGACAATCACCCGCACCATCCCTGAGCTGGTGCCATAGGCAATCTCAATCCAATTTCCGCTGTCACCTGAGGAAGCAAGCAAAGCATTGCATCTGAGGGCAGCAGTGGTGTGCATGTCACACTTCTATAGAGAAAGATGGGTGCTTGTTGTTATGTGCCTTCAAGTCAGCTTTGACTTAGTGACCCTATCAGAGGGTTTTCTCAGCAAGATTTATTCAGAGGTTTGCCACTATCTTCCTCTTAGGCTGAGAGAGAGTTTTATTTTATTTATTTATTTATTTATTTATTTATACCCCGCTCTTCAGCCACAAGGCTATCAGAGCAGCTTACAAATTGTTTTAAGCAATAGCTATTTACACATCTACACTGCATTAAACAGTTTCCAATGTGTGTTAGCTACTTGCCCAAGTGACTTGCCCAAGGTCATCCAGTGGATCTCCAAGGCTGAGCAGGGATTTAAACCATGGTCTCCCAGAGCACTCGAATTACCAGACCACACACCCAAAGATGGGTGCAAGGAGGCCCACATCTGTGGCTTGGAAATGGGAATGGGAGGCAAGACTAGTAATATTTCCTGTTCTGGAAATGAGATCATACCAACTAGGATCTGAAGTGCCAGGTTGGACAGAGCGAGGGAGAAGACCCAGGAGCTTGGGCAGGGGGCAAGACAGGTATCTGAGCAAACAAGCAGAGGGAAGACAGTGCAGTGGATCTGGCCCCAAGCTCTGCTTCCAGCTTGGAGGACGCCTTACTGCTTTTTGGTGTGAGATAGACGCTGAGTGCAGTGATGGCATCCTCGGAGGGATCACGGTACAGCTCTGTCACAAGAAGGTCATTGTCTTTCATGCGCAGCGGGAACTTTTGCACATCTGTTTGGAGAAGGAAGAGAAAGCCACATGGGGCAGGTGACCAGCTGGGCCAAGCCAAGGTCCAATCACTAACTGGACCCTTTCTCTGTCCCACGTTGCCCTGCCAGTAACTGGGCCTCAGTGCCTGGGAAAGCCTGGCTGTGAGCTCCATGCCTAGACCTGGTGCCCCTCCATTCAACCCCACTCACCTACATAGTAGATAGAACCATTGTTGCATCCCAGGAGCAGGAAGGAACCAGCAGCATCATAGCTGTTGATTGGGACCATCTCTTGAGTCTGTGGAAGAGGCAGAGAGAAGAACTCTCAGGGTGAGACCAGGTGGGTGGGTGGGGAGCTGAAACCAGGCTGTTGACAGCCAGGCTTTCAAGCTCTGCTTTCCACTTGCTGTTCTCTATTATCCTGATTGCTGAGAATGAGGACCCAGAGTGGATTAGCTCCACAATGCATTAGTGGATCTGGAGAGAGGTTAAGGGCAGAGTCATAATGAGGAAGACGTTATGAGAAGAAAGAATTTTCTTTGCCTGCACAGGGCTGCCCGTACGTGGAATGCCCCATGAAACTTCCATTCAGTGCTGAGCTTCTGAGCCTTGAAGCTTCCTGCTCTATTCTCCCCACTCCCAAACCTTTTGCTTGGCCAGATGCTGCCAGCAAACTCCTAGTCCTATAGCAGGCAGATAGGACAGGAAGGGATTCATCTCACCTGCCCCTCTCCCTCACCTGCCAGTGCTTGGTGACAGCATTCCAGACGCCAATCTTGCCTGTGTGGCTGGTGGCAATGAGCTGGCTGCCCACAAAGAACAGGCCTTCCACAGGAACTCCCAAGTGGAACACACCTAGGAAGAAGTTACAGAACTTCAGGAGAAGAATGTGAGAAGGACAAGAAAAATGAATCTGACAAAACAGGTCTGCCTAGACAGCTCTCCGTTCCCACAGGAGCCAGCCAGTGACCTCCAAGGAAAGACCATTAGAAGATTTGAATCTCTTTGTATTTTAATTACATCTTATTGTGAGTGACCTTGAATCCCTTTCTGGGGAGAAAAGCTAAAAGTCCTATATGCAAAGCTAAAAAATTAACATGCAAAGGTGTTTTGACCATAAACACAGGGCTCATTAAAGAGATCTCACTCCATGTCTACATTGGACTAATTCCCTTTCACAGACATCTTAGTTTATAGCCAGCCTACCCATCATGAGGCAGGGATGTTCCACAAGACAAAGCCCAACATATTTCCCCTCCTCCCAAATGCTTTGGGAGACCCATCCAGTCCTCAACAGACATAAAACCCACTGATTGGGGATCAGCTGAGTTTGGAAGGGGGGTGCAGACATAAGGCCATGGGAAGAAAGGCTGCAAACCCCTACCCCACCCCAGTCCCTGGCTGCTGAAACTCCCATAAATGGGGAGGTTTACCCCAGCTATAGGCAAGACTGTGTGCCTAAAACATCAACAGTGGCTTGCCAAAACATAAGCAGGTGCTAGGAACATTCCTTCTGCTCTGCCCCAGCTTTCTTTGGGCTCCTCACCAATCTCAATGCCATTCCCATCAGGCTGGAGAGCCCACAGGAGGATCTCGCTGCAGGAAGCAGCAGCCACCATCTTGTCACTGTCACCCAATGAGCCACCAAGCACCCGAGCATTCAGCGCCACCCGTTCAATGACCCAATCCAGCCGGGGACTGCAGAACGCCAGCTGCCAGCCAGAGTTCTCTTTCATCCTGTGAAGCAAAGAGCACCAACAGACTATGGAGCAACAGAAGACAGGTCTCTCTGCCCCACCACCACATCTCCTGTTGCATTTCCCAACATGGCATGTACCTGTAACAGACGAGGAACTGAGCATAGGCCACTGCTATCCAGTTGTGGTGCCCACACACAAGACGTACCATGCCTGAGTCATTTGTAGCTCCTGAGAGGGAAAAATAAGACACACAGAGGCTCTGAGAAGACCTCTCCACCCTGGTGGCTACTAGAATTCTTCTTCCCAAAACTGAGCTTGGGCCTGATAGTGACAACTACATTTCTACTGGCCAACTTCCACCCTATTTCAAGTTATTCCTGTGCTGTGATGTCTCCATTAGGAGGCAAAATTCACATTCCAATAGAAATTCCCAATCTTCAGACTTGAACTGCAAGCAGACAACATTTCAGCTTTCTTGCTGATGTGGAAGTACAGTAACCAGATCTACTTCAAGTACCCCATTCTAGAGGGGGGGAGGAAGAGATATTTAAATATCCTGTTTTCCCAGGAACTAGTAGGATCTTCAATGCATTCAGACAGATAGCACAATTGCTATGGTATTTCCATAGCACAGACAAAATAGAAATTCAGTAGGCATGCCATCTACCTGGTCCAAGTGTTTCCCCCCTGTAGCTATTATTCCCATCATGCAACCTAAGAGAAAGTTGGGGAAGCGTGCCTTACTCATGCATCTGAGACTCAGGCTTAAGACCTGTCCTGCACCCACTGGCACACCACACTAGGGGTGGGCAACTGCAGAGGAGGTAGGGGCCATCCTTCCTGGCAGCCTGCACTGATATGACTCAAGTTTCACTCTCACCTTGGTTTCAGGCAGTTAGGCTTGGGGAGGGGTTGTGAAGGCAAAACCGCTGCATGTTGCAGTGGTTTTTGACCCATTTTGGGAAGTGTGTTGGGAGAAAATCACCCAGGAGGAAAATAAAAATAAAAATGGGGGGAGGATCTGGGATTTTTAGGGTCCACAAAGTGGGGCCCTGGGGGGCTATATGTGGCCCATGGGTCACACGTGTCCCACCCCCGATCTCCTCCTTTGTGCAGCACATACCTGCCCCCGAATTCCTCTCCTCCAGTAGCCGCCCCAGTAGCCCAGCATTTCCAAGGTTGGGAGGCATGGTGTTGCTCCGGCGCACCAGGGCCCGCTCCGTGAGGTTCCCTGGCCGGACAGCCAACTGCGCCCCTGTGACACTGTGGCGGTTCCACCGTTTGGCAGGGAACACTGGAAGAAGAAAGGAGAGGATGCCGCTGATTAAGCAATGGGGTAGCTGGGCATCAGCCACATCCTTGAGTCCCAGTGCCTTCCCCAGCCCTTAAATGAGATTCAGCCTAAATGCTTTTTCTTCCCAAGGCTCAGGTTATTTCAAGGACCATATTATCCATATGAACCTGCTAATGTTTTGAGATCTTTTCTCTGTCCCACCACCCTCGCAGGTACATCTGGTGAGAACACAGGAGAGAGCCTTCTCAGTGGCTTCCCCCAGACTCTGGAACTCCTCTTCCAGAGAGGTTAGACTGACACTCTCTTTACTACCTTTCTGCAGGCAGGCAGAAGACCTTCTTGTTCCAACAGGCCTTTGAGAATTGAGTTTTTAGGGGGAAATCGATCTTGTATAAAGTGTTGGATTTTAAAAAATGGTTTATGTCTTTTCACTGTTTTAAATAATTTAATTACTTTTTAACTTTTGTATAGTATAAATTTTTATCTGCTTTAATTGTCATAAGCCACTTTGGGGTTGTCCAAACAATGAGGAGAATCCTACCTGTCTTAATGGCATTCTGTGTAATTTCGCCATATTGTGAAGGAAGAGGGCAAAAAAAGGCCAAAAACCTCGCCATAAAAGCCTTCAGGGCTTTTCCCGTCTTTAAAAAAAAAAAAGATACGGTGTGCATTTCTGCTCGTTATGACAAGCAAGTTGATTTGATTCGCTTGCCCAAATGAGAGGAAGCGCAAATCTGATTGGTCGGATGAGTGCAGGGGGTGGGGCTTGCTAGCAAGGCAAGCACTTGCTGCCGCCATGTTAGATTTTTGCCTTAGCAGACAAGCACTAAGGCAAGAAAATGGGGTGTTGGTTTTTTTCCTTTTGTGTTAAAGTGAAAAATCACTCAGTCACACCTTGGACATCATTTAAAAAAATAAGGTCAGTGGCAGCAAATTCAGATAAGTGCAAACACAAGTAAATCACTCGCAACCACCACGTTTCATAACAGGCATGCGGTGCTTAAGGGGGCAGAAAAACCATTAGGACAGGTCGCAGCTGCTGCAAAATGTCATTACTGCAAGGCATTCCTTTTTTAATGGGCTCATATAGACAAGATCCTTGAGTCCCAAACTGAGAGAAAAGCAGGGTATATATAACAATGACAACACAAAGCTGCCATGTACCTGGTGGGGGCAAGTAGCCGTTGAAAAGAACACTCCCACAGGATGATCGTTCTAGCTCCTCATGCAGCTGCAGACGGCGCACTAGAGAACATGAGGTGAAGAAAGGAGATGAAACAAGGAAGTATCTGCTTCTGGCACACCAGTCACTGCCATCCACACAACCCTTCAGGTGTTGGGAAGAACAAAGGAGCACAGTGAAACATCCCAAAGCATTCAGGATTCAACTGGCCTGGGACCACAAACCACAGCACCCCCCCCCTCCACACACACTGCCTCCCAGACTTTGCACTCCTATCTTTCAAGTCTGAACCCATCCCCCAAGGCCTTGGCATACCTAGTGGTGTGATCCCGTAGAACTGTGCCTCATGCAAGAGCAAGGAAACGCTGGTTCTCCTGCAGGGACAAAAGATTGGGGTAATGATGGAGCTTCCCCCACGGTGACCCACAGCTACAAAAAGGCAATAGGGAACCTGAGGATCAGAGAGGCTGGAGTTGCAGCTCACTCATTGATCCTTCCCTAGCCTCAAGGCAGGCCGCCTGAACCTTCTCATTGCACCTGATGTCAAGTTCTTTGGTCCGGAGAAAGTTTAGGATAGGGGCAAAGACTTCAGGATCCCGGTCAATGAAGATCTAGATGGAAAGAAAAAGGGTAATATTTACATAGGTAGAGTCTGCATTTATCCTCTTGCTAGCTGAATAGCTCAGCACCCAGGTGGTTCTTCTACTATACAGCCCACACTTAGCCTTGCCTCTCTCATTTGCTCAGGCACCACAAGAGGAAAGGCATTTGCTGGGCACTCTCTTCTCAGGAGCATGCCTCAAACACCCTCCCTACCCTCATTCCAGCATTTGGGAACTGAGCAGAGGTGGCAAAAGAGGAGGAAAGTGGCTCAGCATCACTCACAGCGCCTGTTTCGTCCTTCAAGGTAGATATCCGGCCGCTGAGAAGGCTGCAATTAGATTTAAAAAAAAGAAGGTCACATTCCAGCACTGCTACAGCATTGGTTCTGATGAGGCTAAATACACCACAAAGGGGAGCCCTGCCTGATCTTAACGACTTTCCAGCTAACCTAGTCAGGTTGTCTTTTTTCCTTCCCCTGCCTAAAATAAGAAAGCTGGTCCAGAGTCACCCAATCTCCCACCTCCCCATAAATGGTCACCCAGACATTGGGACCCCATTCCTTTGCTTGTTCAGAGCCAGTTTTGATGAGTTAGGGGGTTGCAACAGGCTCCTTGGACCAGAGCTTTTCACCCCAAAGCCTAATTCAGCAGAGACACCCAGGGGTGGGTAAGGTGGGCTCCACAGTCTCCTCAATAAGCTTAAGTATTTATTTTGTTTTATTGATACTGCACTTTTATCCCAAAGCTGGGACTCAAGGCAGCTTACAAGGTAAAAAGAAATGCAAGTAAACATTTGCCAACACATTTCCTATACATAAACTCCCGTGCTTTACCACAGCAGGTGTGCTCAACTTAAAAGAGTTCAGCTAATTAGCTGTTCCTGCCTGCCTGGGATTGCAAGAAAGGAGCTGCCATGCAATTAATAGCTGAGAAAGTGTGGTTAGCAGATTACAGTAAACCCAACTTGTTCCTATTATGATTTGTGTAGGCCTGTGTAATAAAAGCCTCATGGCGTCAGTGGCGAGCAAACATGAGCACTTAAGCAAGCTGTTCATTCATTTGAAACAGCAAACCTAAAGGATATGAAGAAACAAGCCGGAAAATGAATAATCTACATCTATCTACCTAATCTATAATCTATCTATATCTATATCTGTATCTATATGGCTTGGGTATACAGTATTTCTTGTATATTTTATACAAGTATATTGTATATATATGTGGCTTTATTTGGAGCTAGACCTGGGTAGTGGGCGGTCAGCTTAAGACAGTCTGCACTGATGGGCTGCTCTAGATCTCCAGAGTTTGGGGCACAGGAGGGTAATTCCCAGCCTCAAGCAGCTATTAAAATAGGTGGGCCATTCTGTCATGCCAAGAGAGTCCTCTGCCACCCTATTTGCCCATGTTCACCATTGGCTATTCCATGCCTCCCCGTCATCCCCACCAAACCTCCCCACTCCCTTCCTGGGGCACCTGGAAAAAAAAGAATCAGGGATCCAAGTGAGAGTCTGACGAGAAGTGCTGAACCTACAGGAAGCAAAAAGAAAGAGAGATGGTTAGCATGAAAGGTGGTGAAAACAGATGACAGTTCCTTCGCATGTGCCAAACCACCCCTTCCTTCCCTTTATGAGCCAACAGGGGCTGTGCTAGTGAGGCTGTTTTGTGTGTGTGTGTGTTTTAAATTAAGGGTTTCCTTAAAAGGTATTTTAATTTTTACTGTAACATTTTAACTTGTAAATTGTTTAATTCTTTTTTTAAAATCTTATATTTATAACACGATTTTAACTTTGTACTGTTTTTAGCTTGTATTGTTTTTATAATGATGTTGTGAGCAACCTTGAGTCCCATTGGTGGGGAAAAGGCGGGATAGAAATGAATAATAATAATAATAATAATAATAATAATAATACAGTTGTCCCTTCATATTTGCTGGGGTTTGGTTCCAGGACCCCTTGTGGATACCAAAATCCGTGAATACTCAAGGCCTTTTATATGCAGTGGCATAGCAAAATGAGGTCCCTTATATAAGACGGCAAAATCAAGGTTTGCTTTTTGGATTATTATTTTTTAAAGAATATTTTCAAGCTGTAAATACTTAAATCTGTGGATACAGCGATAACTGTAATAATAACAACAACAATTCCTCCCCCAGGGGCCGAAGACATGCGAGAGGCACCAATCCCTTCCTAAGCATCTGCTCACATCCACCCTGCCTGTTCACTAAAAGAGAAACTGCAAGCTCCTCCGGCAGAAAACGGATGGCAGGGCTGGTGCCTTAAAGGGGCATCCACACTAGATAAATAATCCAGGTTGCAACTGGATTATCTGCATGGCTCCTTCCTATGGAATCCTGGGATTTGTTTGGTGAGGCCCCAGTAGAACTCTTTGACAGAAAAGGCTAAAGACCTTGTAAAACCACAAATCCCAGGATTCACTAGGAAGGAACCATGGCAAATAATTCAGTTT
Organism: Gambelia wislizenii; assembly: GCA_030847615.1. Classification (NCBI taxonomy): domain Eukaryota; kingdom Metazoa; phylum Chordata; class Lepidosauria; order Squamata; family Crotaphytidae; genus Gambelia; species Gambelia wislizenii. The sequence goes on from JAUMIR010000010.1 coordinate 31,970,208, forward strand.
CAAACTGGATTTGGCCTTAAGGGACATCCACAGTAGAGAAATTATCTAGGTTGAAATTGGATGATTTCCCATGCCTCCTTCCTATGGAATCCTGGGATTTGTAGTTTGGTGAGGCCCCAGTAACACTCTTTGACAGAGAAGGCTAAAGACCTTTAAAACTACACATCCTTGGGGGGCATCCACACTAGAGAAATAATCCAGTTTGAAGCTGGATTGTTTATATAGCTCCTTCCTATGGATTCCTGGGATTTGTAGTTTGGTGAGGCACCAGCACTCTGTCAGAGAAGGCTAAAGACCTTGTAAAACTACAAATCCCAGGATTCCACAGGAAGGAGCTATGCAAATAATCCATTTTCAGATTGGATTATTTGTGTCATGTGGATTCCCCCAAGGGATTCGCTAGAAAGGAGCCATAGCAAATAACCCAGTTTCAAACTGGATTATTTGTGTCATGTGGATCCCCCCTATTCAGGCTGATTCTACACTGCACAAATAATCCAGTTTGAAACTGGATTATTTGCCATGGCTCCTCCCTCTGAAACCCTGGGATTTGTAGTTTGGTAAGGCACCAGTACTCTGGCAGAGAAGGCTAAAGACCGTATAAAACTACAAATCCCAGGATTCCATAGGAAGGCACCGTGGCAAATAATCCAGTTTCAAACTGGATTATTTGTGTCATATGGATTCCCCCTATTAAGGCTGAATCTACACTGCACAAATAATCCAGTTTTGAAACTGGATTCTTTACCATGGCGCTATGAAATCCTGGGATTTGTAGTTTGGCGAGGCACCAGCACTCTTTGTCAGAGAAGGCTAAAGACCTTGTCAAACTACAAGGATGTGTAGTTTTAAAGGTCTTTAGCCTTCTCTGTCAAAGAGTGTTACTGGGGCCTCACCAAACTACAAATCCCAGGATTCTATAGGAAGAAGCCATGGCAAATAATCCAGTTTCAAACTGGGTTATTTGTGTAGTGTGGATTCCCCCTATTAGGCAAAAGGCAACCACCTTAAACTGCGAAGTGCTTTTTCATTACTGTTGCTATAGATTATCCCCCCTCCTGTCAGAGAAGAGCCACCCCAACTTCCAAGAACGACCAATTACTATTACTGCTCTTATTATTCTGCCTCCACCTCTGGAAAGAGCAGTTATTCTCCCACCAACGCCCCGCCCCGTAGGGGGCGTGGCCAAAACCGTCTCCTAAGAGACGCCCGTGGAGGGTCACTTGCCTTCGACCCCCTACGTTGAGTTGAATGAGTTCGGCTCCGTCGGCAGCGCCGCCGGGCGCCGCCATTGCCAGGCCGGTGCGCTTCCGTATTCCGGACTAAGCCCACCTCCGTCGCGAAGCCATTGGACACAAGCTTCTCAGGGCCCCTCCTCCAATTGGCCCCAGCTCATATAGTCCCCGCCTATCTATGTCACTTATTGGTCGAGAGGCACTCACTGGCTTCAAAAGTGGGCTACGATTCTGCCTATCCGCTCTCCCCATTGCCCTTGAGTGGCACACTCTACTGTTTTGTGATTGGGCGAGGTTTCTCTGGGCGGGACTCTCGCTTGTGTAAACAAACGGGGATCCACCCCCATCACACTACACTGTTACAGTGCTATTGTTCCACTTTAGCAGCTCTGGCTGCCTCCTGGGGAATCCTGGGATTTGTAGTTTAGGGGGGGGCATTTAGAACTCTCAGCCAAAGAGCTCTTAGGCCTCACTCAACTACAAACCCCAGAATTCAGCAGGAGGAAACCATAGCAATTAAAGTGGAATAATAGCGCTATAATAGTGTAGTGTGTGATTACCTCTCTTTCCATTAACTGTGTATCATGTACAAGGCCCTTTCTGTTCCGCCTTTCTGTTGGCTATTGCTCAATGGCTCTTAACCTTTTCTTTACCCCTTAACATATCTTTTGTTGTCTCAGAATCCCAAGACAACTCCAGATGAATGAATAATAATAATAATAATAATAATACACTTACACCATCCCTTAAACCTTCCCTCAGAGGCAGTGGAGGGGAAAGGAAGACTTTTCTTCTGCTTCTTCCTGCAAGTTTGTGGTTGGAGCGGTTTGAATGGCAATGCACAGGCCAAGCCAGCCAGCCTTTGCCTTGGGTCCTGTCACGTGGCCACTCCATGCAGGGAGGAGGAGAGCTGAGCAGCCTTCAAGCCTTTGCGGACCCCCTGTGAGGATATTGTGACCCCCTGGGGGAGCCTGGACCACAGGTTAAAGAACCATTGCTATAGCTTACAGTTGGAAGGCTACCTTGCACATTAGCAAGACACTGACGTGACTCCAACTCCTATCACCATTCTGGTTATGCTTGCTGAGGGGCGATGGGAGTTGTAGCCCAATGCCCTCTTTTTGCACTGAGAGGCCAGACGGGTCCGTCTCATCTCCTCCTCCACCTAAGAGTCAAAGGAACTTCAGTGGCCAATACCAATGTGTTCTTCCATGTTGTGGTATTCCCATGTTAAAATATACATGTGCATATGCACATGGGCTCGCGCATCTCTTTGGAAAGCTGGATAGTGAGCAGGCAAGGCTGGATGGCAGCGTGTCTGCTGTTAAAGGCATTATCAAAGAACTGTGGATTCCTGCACTCCCAGGGGATGGACTAGATGATTCTGGGAAACCAACAATGCGATTCTATAATCAGGACCAAACAAGTGATGCTGGAAATGAATAAGATGATGGAACACAGGATGTGCTGGCTGAGAGCTGCAGTCCTTTGAAAGGGACCTTGGAACAACGCAGGATGGGGAGCAGCCTACCCTCTAACTCTCCTGATTTGCAGGGTCAGTCCTGGTTAATTTGCCTTCCAGCTGCTTTTAAAATATCCCCATTAATCTCTCCTCCTACTGTGAGAGTATGCTTGCATGTATGATTGTGTGTATGTATGGGTTCCTGTCGATCCTAGAGAAGCAAGGCCTTAAAATATAACACTACCACATTCTCCCTTTGTTTTCAGCTGACTTGACTTGCTGCAAAAGTAGTTTGCACTCAGTTGAGCGCAGGGAAAAGAGGGGGGAATTTGCCCTTCCCAGCAGACTTAGGCAAAAGTAAACTGCTGCAGCCTTTCCCAGTTTATGTGTTCTTTCTCATTAATAAGCAGCATCAGGGTGTGGTCAAGATGACAGTCTTTGGCACCTTGACCACACCCTGATGTTGCTTGGCCACAGGTGTCCTGGTTTCCATCTGTGAAAAATTGGGAGTGTATGGAGTAGCTGAGGATGGAGTTGACTCATGATGACTAAAGGGAACCCCTTCCCTCCCTGCTAGGAGGCAGAAGAAGGCTGAGGCCTTCAAGCTCAGCTTTTGATGAGCAGCATCTAGGGTACCTTTTGGAAAGCAGCAGTGCATGAGCATCCTTTGATACCACCCAACCTCTGGCTCTTGTTATGACCTTACAGAAAGGGCATTAGGCAGATTCACAGAAGAGAAGTCCACTATTAATCATATGGCTTAATGACTGAACCTCCATATCTAGGTGCAGTATATCTCAAACTACCTGCTATTGAGCTTGGGGGTTGGGGGCTTCTTCACTGGGCTTCCCAGAGACATTTGGCAGGCCAGTGTGGTGAAAAGCAGGATTCTTGGCTGGAGGTGGGGGAAGAACCGCTATACTTGGATCCAGAAGGTGGCCCTGAGGAAGCCCTACTGAGTTTGTCAACTGCCTCCCATCTAGTCACATCTTGCCTCTATTCTGATCCCATCCACGAGCTCCAGGACCAGGTTGTTTACGGCACTCTCACATCCAACCACCCCATCATACTTTATTTTCCCAACAGTCCAGCAAGGGAGAATAGCAACTATCCCAAGGTCACCCAGTGAATTTCACAAGCAAATATTTAAATGCTAGTCTTTATGGTCCTTGTCTGCTAGTCTAACTCAGTGGTAGGCAACCTGGTGCCCTTCAGATATTTTGGAGTAAAACTTCTATAAACCCCAGACAGCATGGATAATAACCTGGGATTATGGGAGTTGTTGATCACCAGATTATCTACCCTCTATGCCAGTAATTCTGAATGTTTGCCCTCCAGGACATAAAACTCTCAGAAATCATAAAATCATAGAGTTGGAAGAGACCACAAGGATCATCTAGTCCAACCCCCTGCCATGTAGGAATACACAATCAAAGCACCCTCGACAGATGGCCATCCAGCCTCTGTTTAAAACCCTCCAAAGAAGGAGACTCCACCAAACTCCGAGGCAGCCCATAATCCTTTCCATTGGCCGCATTGGCGGGGGTTTCTGAGAACTGGACCAAAACACCTGGCCAAAGGTTTAGAACCATTGCTCTAGAAAGTGCCAGAGAAGCTGATCCATGAAGCAGCTGAGGCTAAGTGGGCATGAGTTTACTCAGAAAGAGAGACTGTTGGATAGTCTAGATTAGGATGAGGTATAAATAAAACAGGGACATTCAAAATAGGGCAGTGCTTCTTAAACTACCCGTGTAAGGGGCTGGCATTCCCCCTGCCCCGTCATGTGCCAGAAATCAGTACCATATTTGTGCCCATTTTCTACAATACCTTCTCCCTTTCCTGAAAGCTCTCCAAGGAGTAACAGTTGATGGTTCATGGGCTGGCACTTTGCACTGTACAGCTCTAAAGCCAGAGAGAGCAAAGTGTGGGCCACCAGATGTCGTAGGGCTTCCAATACCAGCAGACCTAACCAACATAGCCAATAGTGAGGTACGATGGGGATTGCAATCAAACAACATCTGCTTGATAAAGTGACTTAGAAAAGCAATTGGAGTGAGTTTGGTGTAACACAGGCATAGCTTATGGAAGAGGGCAGGGGGCAGAAATGAAAGTATTGCCCCTCCAATAAGAATTCTGGTCACACAAATGAAATTTCCTTCACTCTCCAAATTTCTAGCATTGCAGTAACTTAAACATTTAGTTGAGCATGTAGAAATACAGTTTACGCATCTGAAGAAAAGGGGCAGGCAATGTTATCTAGAGACTGCAAATACAAATATTGGTGCTTTAGGTATGAATGATTTTCAACGTCTTACTCTCTGCAGTGCTAGAAATTGGGGACTGAATGAAAATTTCATTTGGTGAGCCAGAATTCTTATTTGGGGAGGCAATTACCTTATACTCTCCCCCCTCCATAGGTATACCCCTGGAATCTGGCAAGTATACTCCCGTGTACATTTTCTCAACTAGGGTTCCCTGGAGCCCTAAGGTTGAACAAGAGGTTACTAGGGGTTCTGTGAGAGACTGTGACTTTTTAAAAAATAAACATTTTTTGAGCTGTAGATGTAATAATTTTTATGATGGGGTTTCCTGAGACCTGAAACATTATTTTAAGGGTTCCTCCAGGGTAAAATGGTGGAGAAAGGCAGCTCCAGTGCCTCGTATGGAACAGAAAGTGTAGCCCAAGAACATGAGCCCAGCAAGACTAGTTGTATCCAGGGCCTAGGACCATTCCTTTGCCTTTACTTACCTGCAAACTCTTTTGTGTTTGTGGGGGAAAGATAACTTCTTGAGAGAGTGTGATAACTTTTTGAGAGAGTGCTTTTTAAGAGGTTTATGGGTGCGGGAGCGGGGGGGGGGGAGGATGAAGAAGCATTCCAGCCAGAAGGACTGATCTTTTGATCTCATGCAACCAAAAATTCTAAAATCTTTACAAATTGGTCTCTGTTTGAAAAACACAAATCTTCAGAAAGATTTACAGCCAAAGAGAAAGAGAAAAATGCAACCCCAAATGCTCCAATTTTGGTGGTTCTTTTTCTATACAAGACAAAAGAAAGAAAGAAAAACTTATTTAAAGCAATTACAATATTTTACAGGCTTCTGAACAATCAAGGAAGGCGGGGGGTGCGGAAGCATTAACAGATGAATCTGCACTGGCTTCAGGAGAGCACTGTCAAAACTACACCTGGTACAAGGGAGGCTGGATCAGGCCAGGTCCCAGCGTGGACATGTGTAATACCGCTGGAAAAAAGCTGCCCCAGACTTCTCTGTTTACAAGAGCAAGGATGAAATCTGAGCTCCACCAGGTCTTATAGCTAATTCACTGGTCCCTCACTGATCAAGCATGCAGTGGGACTTGGGGATGGGGAACTCTAAACCACATCCTGGAAGCTGAGGCTTTAGGGCCAAACCACCTGAGCCTCAGTGGCAGCTGAACTCTCTTGACATGGTTAGTTTTAATCCTAAGGTCACCAAAGAGCATTTTAAAGATCTGCAGTATTCCTCAGTCTGCAATTGTGTAGTTCATGTTTGTCAAGAAGCACCTGCATGTGGTGGAAGCAGATGGGAGTTGTGGGAGGAACACAAAGTACTGTTACTGAACATTTTCAGTGCCCAAAATGTGTGGCTGCAACACACAGCAGTGCTGAACTTATATATCCATGACCCGTCATAACCCTGTGGTCACTAAGCAGGTGAAGGATATGTTCTGCTGTCCAGGAAAAAGGATGGTAGAGAGGGCTGTGAAGTTTTGCTTCTAAACTTTGTTGTGAGCCTTCAAACCTCTCAGTTTAGGAGCAGAGGTTGCATTCCCATTTCCTCCCCCCAAGGAGTGCTAAGAACTGGGTAATAGGAGAAAGATGATCAGGGGGTCTCTGGCCACCCATCTTGTCAGATCCCATCAGGGCCAGTCCTGCCTTGCCTGAGAAGAGGCTGCAGAAACTTCCTATCCCCCAATGACACCACCACTATCCCAGGCTGCCGTGGACTTGTCCTGCCTTGAGCAAATTGCCCAACATGTGCTCTCTTCACTACCACAACCTCAGGGGCTGGGCCATTTTGGAGGGGGAAAGGCTGCAAACAGGCACACCAAAGCTCTCTGTGTGCCTGATGACCCAAGACCCGGTGGAGCTCACGCCCGAAGGCAGCTGAGGCCTTGCTGCCCTCATGTATCCAGGTGCAGTTCCCTGCTTTGCCATGCTCCTTTGTCATCTCTGGCTCGCCTGCCATTTTATTGCATAAAAATACATCTCTGTGCCAAAACAGGTGAGCCCCTCCCTCATTGCAGGAGAAGTGGTGGGGATTATGGCTTGTTAACAACAGTGGCAAAGCTGCACCTACCCAGTCGCCCCTCTCTTGTGCTGCTGCTACATGACCTTGTGCTGTCTGAGTGCTGTCTGGTCTTGTGAAGAGACACCTTTGGCTTCAGGGTGTCCCTTTGTCCCATGCTCCATGTCAAGCTCAAAGACACCACTCCTTGGAGGCAGCTGGACTCTTGAGAGTGCCTGATGTTCAGGAGGCCAGCAGAGAAAGATACCTATCCCAGGCACCCCCTTCCATTTTTGCAGTCCATCCCTGAGGGGGTCATAATAGTAGATTTACCCAGAGAGGCAATCAAAGCGCTGGACTGAGGGAGTGCAACAGCTATTAAGGGGGGAGCACACAGGGAGAGAGGCGTCAGAAGGGGATGGACAGATGGAAAGACAGATGGCTGCAAAGCAGAGGCAGCAGCTGAACCAGACATGAACATCAGTGAAAGGGAACTGGGTTGACACTCCCTCCACCTATGTACAGCCCACAGCAGACCCTTCCTCTTCCTTCCTATCAGCATACAGTGGTGGTGGTGTGGGAGCTGTGGGAGCATTTTCCTTTCTTGTCAAAAGAAGTACCTATGAATTTGGATGCAGACAAACAGATGGGGAGTGGGACACACAGGCAGAGGAATTCAGGACAGTGCCCAAGCCAGAGCTACCAAACACTCACACCCACACACCCACTGCTCAAGGAGTATTTTGCACCCACAACAGCACCATTTCGTGCAGGTTCTGCAGCTGATTGGAAGACATGAAGCTGGAAGGAGGAAAGGAAGGGGGCTGCTCTGCAGAGCTCCCCAAGGCTTCCTCTCAGCGTTTCCCAGAGAAAGCAGAAGAAACCAAAGGTGCATCCTTCCTCCACCACTTCTATCCCTGACCCCCTTAAGCTGGCTGTCCCCCATCACCTCATTGGAGGGCTCAGGCAAAGGCTGCCAAGCTCTAGGATGTTGCAGAAATTTCAGAGAAGGGGTGGAGTGAAAGAGCCCATGGATTTGTTTGGCTCAGGTGTTGGGGTTCAGATGAAAATGTACAGCCGGGTGTTAAACCAGAAAACAAGACCCAAAGACAGCGCCTGGTTGTTCTTGGCAACCAAGATGGGGCAAAGGTGGCTACCCTCTTGGTTCTAGTTCTCTGTTGATCTTGGTAGATGCAGCAGATGTGGAAAGCATGGGTCTTCTTGTCCCTTCCCCATCCTCCCACCCCATCCACTGTTTGCACATTTCTGACTGGTTCAACCAGGCACCCGATTTGAAGTGAGCAGCAGACAGGGCAGCTTCCTCCTTAGGGTCAGCTTGGCTCCCATTTTCTCCTTGGGAGCTTTGGCTTTCTTGGATGCCTCTGAAGCCAGGCTTTGCCTGCCCCCTTCCCAAAGTCCTCCCCGTGCACTGAAATGATCTCAAGTCTGGCAAAGGCAGTTCTCGCAGTCATGGGAGTCTGTGGGCATAGAGTGGCTGGCTTGGACACTGGGGCGACTTCTTGCAGCCTCCAGGCCCTGAGGGGGAGGAGCAGCTGCTTCTCATTTCTTCCTGCCTGAGGTACTGGCCCTGCGGTCAGTGTCCCGTTTCGGGTTGCCTTCGTCTGTCGAGGAGGTCGTGAGCAGGGCCTGGCTCCATCGGGCAATTTCAGCATGTTCTGCAATAGAGCTGTTCAGAGCTGTCAGCCAGGTCTTCATCTCCTCCTGCAGGAGGAAAGAGCCCGATGGCATCAGAGCAATGGCCACCCAGCCACCCAAAGCAATCCCCTGCCCTCTGCCCTCAAGAGATCTCCTTACCTCATCCTTGGATTGCAAGAGGAATTCACCCCCATCATTGGTCCTGCAAGAGATAAGCACTTGTCAGCTCTCCTTCTCACCGGGAGCTCCAGGCTTTCCATTGCTTACACCTCCCACACCACCTCATAGAATCATAGAGTTGGAAGAGATCACAAGGGCCATCTAGTCCAACCTCCTGCCCTGTAGGAATACACAATTAAAGCATTCCCAACAGATTGCCATCCAGCCTCTGTTTAAAAACTTCCAAAGAAGGAGATTCAACTACACTCCAAGGCAGTGCATTCCACTGCTGAACAGCTCTTACTGTCAAGAAGTTCTTCTTAATGTTTAGAGGGAATCTCTTTTCCCATAGTTTGAACCCATTGCTCTGTGTCCTAGTCTCTGGAGCAGCAGAAAGCAAGTTTGCTTCATCCTCAGTATGATATCCCTTCATATATTTAAACATGGCTATCATGTCACTTCTTAACCTTCTCTTCTCCAGGCTAAACATACCCAGCTCCCTAAGCTGCTCCTCATAGGGCATGGCTTCCCGACCTCCCACCATTTTGGTCGCCCTCCTCTGGACACGTTCCAGCTTCTCAATATCCTTCTTGAATTGTGGTGCCCAGAACTGGACACAGTATTCTAGATGAGGTCTGACTAAAGCAGAATAGAGTAGTGCTATTACTTCCCTTGATTTAGACACTATACTCCTATTGATGCAGCCTAGAATTGCATTGACTTTCTTGGCTACCACATCACACTGCTGATTCATGTTCAGCTTGTGGTCCAATAAGACTGCTAGATCCCTTTTGCATGTACTGCCATCAAGCCATGTGTCACCCATCCTATATCTGTACATTTCATTTTTACAGCCCAAGTGTAGTACCTCAGCCTCAGTTCAACTCCCTCCCTGCTGTCTTCAGCAATGGATCCCCGCCCCATTCTCTTTGTTGCAGGGAAACCCTAACAGAAAGGAATCTGAATAGCCCCAGTACAACAACAGATGAGGGAAGAACTTCCTCTCTAGCTATAGAACCACAACTCTGGCCAGTTTGCAGAAGGATGGAAAGAGTTCCTCCTGGCCTGAGGCTGGAGTAGTTGAGCACCTTCAGCTTGCCACCTCCTCTTTGGAAGGAAGTGGGGAAAGGGAAAGCCCTCCATCCCACCAGCCCAGGCAAAGCCCTCACTTGATCTTGAGCACGTTCTTCTTCTTCTTGTAGTCATTGGCCACCTCGCTGGTAGCGTTGTGCAGGTTCAGGAGGGGCTCATTGCCGTGTGTGCTGCCGGATTCCCGTCCCTTGGAATCCTTGTAGAAGCCCAGCTCCCCTTTGCTAAGGACACAGTAGAGGTTGATCCAAGACCTAGCAGGGCAAAAAGCAGTGGAGGAAGAGAAATCCACATCTCATCAGTGCTTGGCAAGAGCAAAGGCCTCCCCGAAAGCCCACCTTTGATTTTTTTGGTTTTTGATTTTTTATACAAGCCACTCAGATCTTTTTGCACTGTATTCAGATTCTGTTGTATCATTTAGGGAGAGGAAGTGAGACAGTGAGTAAGAAAATGGATTAGATTACAACAATATTGGTCATGAACAGTACAAAAGGCCTGACGATAAAGGAGTTGGTTTTTTTAGAATCCTTCATCCCTTCTTGGATTATCACTTGTACCCTCAGTTGTACCTTAGTTTCCTACTCTCTTGAACAATTCAACCAAGCCCTCCCTTTCTGCCCCTTATACCCAACATTGTCTTCCAGAATGGCTCTCAGTGCTAACACTTTCACTGTCTGCCCATCCCTCTTTTAAACCACCTTTTTTTGAAACTTTTGGAACAACCCTAAGACAAAATCCCTAGTAATGAGCAAAAGTATATCAGCAAAGGCATGCACAACTGAAATATTTGCACAGCCTCCTCCTGTTCCCTATTTTCTTCATCCCTCTAATGCTCCACTGTGTCTGTTTTAGCCTGTAAGTCCTTTGGGACCAGGGATCTGATAATTTTTTTAAAGCAATAACATCTTTTTAGACCTGGATCTGAACAGAGGATGTTGAAGCTGCTCTTATAGTCCTCTTGGCCTCTGGCTGTTATGGCCCAGAGTCCCAACAATCAGACTTGAACACAAGGAGTTCTAAGCAAGAGGAGGAGGCTGGCCCACTCTAAAGCCCATCCTGTGGAGGACATGGCTGCACTAGATTCCACACTGAACCCTGTGAAGCCTCTAGGAGACAGACTCAGAGGCATATGCTATCAACTTCTTTGAAGACAAAGAAACCCTTGCAGAACGTCTCCTGATCAAGGCAGCCCAACCCTCCACCACTTAAAAGGTGCCTACTGAGCCCCCAATAGACGCCAGCCCATTATTGATGATGGGGAGGTTCTGCCTCGACTCCCTGGGCCAGACAATCAGACCAGGATTCCTTCTGTTCTCTACTTCAGGCCTTTTGCCCAAAGTACTCCTGCACTGTGATGAAGCCCCCTTGTTTCTGGCCAGAGCCAGGATCCGACTCCAGCACAAAATGGGCCCAGGCAGTCCTGAGCCTGCTGTGTCCAGAGGCCTGAGTTTTCAGAAGTAAGACTAGGTTCTTCAGATACTTAAAATACCCAGCTTGTGGGGGGCAATTAGCTAACACACATTGGAAACTGTTTAATGCAATGTAGATGTGTAAATAGCTATTGCTTAAAACAATTTGTAAAGTCGCTCTGATAGCCTTGTGGCTGAAGAGCGGGGTATAAATAATAATAATAATAAAAAAATCATCATCATTATCACCATCACCAACACTCTGCCTTTCCCCCAAAACTGGGTTACAATTTAAAACAAGTACAGTATAGCTAATGTTTAAGTGAACATTAAAATAATCAAAGCGTTCACAATATTAAAACAATTTAAAACATACACCTACAAAGGACGAAAAGCAGTTGAAAATTGTTCAATAAAAAATACAGCACCCTCTAAAGCCCTTTCTTTAAATAAAAAGCTTCAGTTCTAAAAGCCTGTTGGAATCATCATCATCATCATCTTTGCCTGCCAACATCTTTGCCTGTCCTAATTAAAAAAATCTTTGCCTGCAAACAGAAGGAAGGTGTTATTCAGGCCTACCTGAGAAGGGGGTTCCAGAACATGGGGGCAGCCACTAAAAAGGTCCTATCTTGTGTCCCCCCCAGCTGTGCTTGTGAAGTTGGCAGGAGTGAGAATAGGGTCTCGCCTAAGGATCTCAAAGAAGAGGCAGGCTCATGCAGGGAGGTACAGTCTGTCAGATGCAGGCTTTATTGTTCTGAATTTCCATATGCCACAGATCAACTGTTCTAGCCTTCCCAGACATGCTGTAGAACAGTGCCTCTTAACCTTTTCTTTACCAGGGACCCTCTTTAAATATGTTTTGTTGCCATGGGCCCCCAAGACTTAACTCAAGATTTAACATCCTAATAATCATAACAATAATACCTGATCATCATAATAATACAACTACACTATCCATCAAACCTTCTCTCAGAGATACTGGAGAGAGGGGGAAGACTTTTCTTCTGCTTCTTCCTGCAAGTTTGTGGCTGGAGTGGATGAATGGCAATGCGCTGGCTAAGCCAGCCAGCCTTTGTCTTGGCTCCTGTCATGTGGCCACTCCATGCAGGGAAGAGGTGGGTTGAGCAGCCTTCAAGCCTTTGCGGACCCCCTGTGAGGACATTGAGGCCTGGCCCACAGGTTAAGAACTACTGCTGTAGAATACCTGGGCAGACTATGGACTTTTTCGGACATCTCAAATACACCGCAAGCTTTGCGAGGCTGCTGCGCTGTAGGGCGTCGCTTTCAGATGACGCTCTCCCCTGCTGGTACTGTTGCGGTACCGCGGGGACATTTGAGCATTATATTTCACCAGTTTTTAAGCATGAAAGTTGATCGTGATTAAAAACTGGCGAAATATAACGCTCAAATGTCCCCGCAGTACCACAACAGTACCAGCAGGGGAGAGCGTCGTCCGAAAGCGATGCCCTGCAGCGCAGCAGCCTCGCAACGCAACGAGGCTGCTTGCGGTGTATTTGAGACGTCCAAAAAAGTCCTATGTCCAGGACATTCCAACCAACCTGGCCTGGATAAAGGAATGGATTTGCTGTAAATTTGACACATCATTGCCTTGCTCTTGTTCTGTGCTTACCTGTTGGAGGCTTTCTTGTTTGGCCCCTCCAGCTCCAGCTTGCGGAGAAGGTACCCCTCCTGCTGGACAGTGTGCGTTGGGGGTGGGGGTGGGGGCGCACTACTTTGGGCAGGTGCCGAGCGTGACCGGCGGCCCTCCCCTGGCGGTGCATTGGGGTCCTTGGGCCGTGGCCTCCGACGGGGCTTGGGTCTGTCGCGAGCACGGGGCCTGTCTGGACGAGGTGTCCTCTCTGGCAACATGTCAAGGCCATTGGGCAGGCGGGCAGGGGACTCCCGATCACGAGACTGGTGGTCAGAGAAAAGAAGGGAGTGTTACAGATAGCCCAGAGCTATAGGAGTTGGGTGGGAGTAAGAGGCTGCCCACCAGGTCTCTCTGGAACAAGATGATGAAATGTGTGCAGGTGTACCTGTAATATATAATTATTAGTTTGGCCAAGAGCAGGAAACCCTAAAGAAGAGGCTGTGGTCCCGTCTACACGATTTAAATAATACGTACGGCGTGCGGAAGTTCGCGCTTCGGTACAAACGGCCGTTCGGATGCACACGAATGCAAAAGGGGGGGGCAGTTTTCCACCCTGAAATACGCACATGCGGCGTTTGGGAGGGAAAGCGGATCACAAAGAGAAATCCGTACACCGTTCGGATGGCTGATGGGTCTGTACGGTCTGTTCGCACACATACGAACAGGCAGGGTAATCTGATTGGTTGACCGAGTAGAGGGGGCGGGGCTAGCACGGAGGGGAATTGGGAGCGGCTGCCATGTTGGTTTCCCGGCTAGCAAGCGTCCGGTAAGTCCGTGAATTTATATGTTTATTTATTTTTATTTTATATTGTAAATACGGAAAACCAACTGTCCGCAAACCAGGAACCTTTTTAAAAAAAAAGCGGCGGGAGATTTAAAACTGCCGCTTGGCTTGCTCGCTCCAGCCAGCTTCGGGAAGAGGGAGTCATACGGAGTTTAGGGGGGTTAAAAATCGTATAGCCGGTTCGTATGCATACGAACGACAGGCTGTTCGTATTTTTTGCTCCCCATATGGATTTTTTTATGATCGTATAGCTGCACCCTGTGTTTATTTACTCAGCCAGTTTCTCTGCATCATGGCCAAGCCCTGAAATGGGAGCATTTACTTGCTTCAAAGAGGGGCTCGCTCCTTCCCTCCAATGGCTGCAGCCCACCCCCACCCCCATGGACCTGAGATCCCATAGAAGTGAGCCCAGCCCAAGTGCTCTGGCCCACTGGCATCATCTTTGTGTGGATTACTGAGAGGCAGTGTGACAACAAGGGTCTACTCACTGTGGTTGGTGGTGCTGCTGTGCCAGGTGCCGGTACTGTTGACTCCTTCTCCTGGAGCTGTTCCACAATGTCTGCAAGGGTGGCTTTGCTGAGAGTCAGAAAGAGAGAGTCAGCCAAGAAGCTCCCCTGTAACTACTCCCTCTCCCATCCTTAGCCAGATTGGGGAAGGGGAGTCAAGGCAGGGGGTGGGAACCTTGTTTCTTGCTGGGCCAAGCCTCTTCTGTGGGTATGCTATGACACTCTTCATTGGGTTGGACAAGTTGCAGTGTGCAGGTTGCATGCAGCCCCTGAGCCCCACTTTTGTGGCTCTAAACCCCCCAACCTCCTGTTTTTAATTTAAAAAGCCAGTGTGATTTTTTGCCCTTTTAACCCCCCCAAAATGCAGAAAGCCCCCCCCCAAAAAATATGTGCAAACACTTATAAATACCGCCAACCCAAAAGCACCCTGGACTCCTGTGCTACACCCCCCACCCGCAATACCTCAACTTTACTCTGCTGTCCCACTCAAAATGGTGATCAAAAATGACGCGATGTCACTTCCTGCCACCATTTTGAAAGGGATGGCAGAGGAAAACAAAGGTATTTGGGTGTGCTGTGTTGGGGGATGCAGCCCACAAGTGGCAGGTAGGGAAAATTGACCTCTGCTCCAGATGGTGCTGGACTACAACTCCTAGCATTCCTCGTCATTTGCTGTGCTGGCTAGAGAGCTACTGGGGGTAGGGGACCAAGGGCATCTAGAGAGCCACACCATCCCCACCTCTTGGAAAGAGGCTTAGGGAGAAGGCTGGGCAGACTAGGTTCTGGGTACACGGCAGTGTGAAGGAGCTCCTTGGGGTCTTTGCTAAAGCTAGCGAGCAGCTGAACGTGGCAAAGAGATGAATAAAATCAAAATATCGTCTCAAAATATCCCCCCAATAAAGAGGATGCTTGACCTGGTGTGCAAGAACGAGAGCTCCTGTGGGACTGAATTTCAGTGGAGAAAGCTGCCTAGAAAGAGGCAGTTGTAGTGCCAGTGGGGAAACTTACTCAGAGAAGAACCACCCAACAAAGTTGAACTAGAGCAGGGATGAACAAAGTGCAGCCTGTGTACTGCTTCAGCTGCTCAGCCCCAATTTTGCTACTCCGGAAATCCCAGCAATAGCCCCTGAAAAGTCCCCTTGCATTTTTTTCAAAAAAATTGCTGCTATTTTGGAGCATTTTTTGCATGAAAATTGTCTAGAGAGTCCCAAAAACACTTATGCCCCACAGAGAAATTACCCCAGCATCCCCAAATTTCTCTATTTTAGTCAAATTCCTTCTCAAAATGGTGACAGGGAGTAACACGTGTTCCTTCTGGATGTTGTTTAGGGAAGCAGTCTGATGAAGACAGAAGTATGTGGGAGCAATGTTGGGGGGATGGCCCCTGGGGAGATAAAATGGCCCCACTCGGTTGTCCATCCCTGGGCTAGAGACAGGCTGAATCCCCAGAACTGGGGACCTTTCACATTACGCAACTGTAGTCCTATGATTCCACTTTAAGTTTAACATGGCTGCATCCTATGGAATATTGGGATTTACAGTTCATGGACAGGTACTTAGAATTCTCAGCCTGAGAATTCTAGTGCATCACTAAACTACCAATATCATGGTTCCACAGGATGCAGCCACAGCAGTTGTAGTGGAATCATAGTGCTGTAACTTGGCAATGTGAAAGGGCTCCTGATATTCCCACATTTCCCATCCTGAGGGACGTAGATGTTTCTTTTGAGGTTCTCTACAACCCTGACCACCTGTTTTTCCTCACTGATGGGGTGTAGGGGACTCTTGCGTTGCGCAGCTAGCACCCCTCCTAGGGAGCTCACCCGCCTCCTTTGGGGTCATTGCGCAGAACCTCCTGCTCGCTGGATTCCTGTCGCTCAAGCCGACGCTCGTGCCTCTCACGCCGTGGTGTCTCCTGCTCGCTGGACTCCTGCCGCTCCAACCTCCGCTCTCGCCTCTCCCTCCGGCGCTCTGACTGCTCATGCCGGGGCCCGTCCTGCTCGCTTGACTCCTGCCGCTCCAGCCGGCGTTCATAGCGCTCCCGGTGTCTCTCCACATGCGTCTCTATACGACTCACCTTAGCCTCCAGCTGTTCCGTCAAAGCACTGGCTGGAGCCTTGACCGCCTCCTCCAATGCGGCCTTGACCTCGCCTGCTTTCTCTTGGACTTTAGCCTCTGCCACGGCTACTAGTCCCTCCTGTAAGCGGTCAATTTTGGGCTGTAGCCGTTCAGGCTTTAGCTCCTGGCGCACATAGGCCACCTTGGCTTCCACCCGCTCCAGGGCCTCTGGCTTGACTCCATTGAGGAGTGGCTGGACCTCCATCCGACCCCGCAGGGCATCCTTCTCATACAGTGGCTGGCGCAAGAGGGAGGAGGCCTTGCTGCTGAGCTCAGCGGGGTCTGCAAAGATCTTTCGGCCCAGGAGGGGAGTGGGAGGTTGCTTGCTCTGCTCAGCCTTCAGCTTCTCAATCTGGGGATGGGGGGAAAGAGAAAATTCATCTTCCTTTCCCCAGACCTTAGTGCCTCAGCCATGCCTGCTAAGTCAGAAGCATTAATTATATCCTCAGAGAAACAAACCACATGTCTAGTTTATCAACAATTTTTTTGGAAAGTACTAAATTTGATGTTAACAAAGGGCTCCTCCAAATGAGACAAATGTATTGGAAGGTTGCGGAATCTCTGCTCAGCCATGGAAACCCACTGGGTAACCTTGAGCAGGTCACAGTCTCTCAGCCTCAGGCAATGGCAAACCCCTCTGAACAAATCTTGCCAAGAAAAGACTGTAATAGGTTTGTCGTGGAATTTAACTGATGGTTACCATGGTTGGAAACTGCACACTTTTACTGTAGCTAAAATACTTGTATTCCAGACTTGGAAAGATAAACATTAACCATCTGTTGTCAAGCAGCTGGAAGATCTTACTACTTTCGTTATACATGAACTTGGGTTTTAAAGATGCCAACTTCAATAAAATGTGCTTTTGGAAATATGGTCAGCTTTTATAAATGTATATGGCTACCTCACATCCAGATACACGATGCACTTCTCTCTATTTAGCATCATCTTTTTGCCCTCTTTTTTCCTGCTTTGCAATTGTACTTTTAAAAAACCCAACACTCCTCACCCCCCAGCAAGGTTACTGCCTCAAACCCACAGTATGGGAAACCCATCAGGTCAGCTTCAGGACTTAAGCCTAATCTGCAATATACAAATATCCTAGCTGTCCCTCCACTCCATTACTCTCCCCATGTGCTGTTTTTTAAAACCCTGTACCGTAGTGAGACGCCGCAGGGAGCTGAAGCGCTCCTCCCAAGCCGCAGCTGCTTTGCGGAAAGCCTCATGGCGCCGGATGAGCTGCTCCACCTCGTCCACACTGTTCCCCAGCTCCCGGCTCTTCACCAGTGGCTCCTGGGCTGTGAGCCAGGCGTCAGCCACAACAGCCTCCTGGGCAAACTGATGGACCTCCAGCACTGTCAGGATAAAAGCAACCCTGTGCCATAAGCCTGAACACTAGAGGACAGTCCCTGCTGCTCTCACTCCCAGCCCAGCCTGTTGTGGCATAGCTAATACTGAACTGAACTGGGTGCCAGGTTGGCCACAGAGACGGAACAAAAGGGCCTATGGAGTGCAAGAGCCAAGGGCAACTTTCAGCTAAATCCCAGAGATTTGGTAGCTTTTGTGTGTGTGTCTCTGGGATATGGCCAGCCACTTGTACCCTGAGTACTGAGGGATAAAGTACATGGGGAGGGGGGCCCTTGGCACCCAAGAGCTATGGCTCCTAGACATTCCTGCTCTGTCTGCCCCTCTTTTTTCACAGCTGGAGTAGGATTCAGGAGCTCAAGGCTGCCATCCTCATGTCCCTCCCACAATAGGAACTGGTTTGATTGGGCAGTCAGAGACAGGAGGGAGGAAGCAAGCAAGACTCACTTTGCTGCAGCCACTCCCAGTGCCGATCCCATTTGTCCACCATCTCCTTCTTCTTAGTCATCAGTTTTTCCAGGTGCAGCTTGATCTGCAGCAGAAAAGAAGAGACGTCCTGGCTAGGGTAAGGCAGGGAGAGGATGAGGAAGAGAATCCCTGTCCCTCAACCACTTAGCATCAGAGGATGAGTACTGCAAGAGCGCATGGCTCCCTGCTTTCTCCCCTTTTTCTTGATCCCAGGGATGCAGGGCTTGGGCACTTACTTCCTCAGAGGCAGGGCTCTTATTCAGCACTAGTGTCTTGCCCAGGTCCACGCAGGCGGCAATGTTTTTGTTGCGAGTCTCAATCTCGCTCTTAAGGCCCTGGTGGTAGTTCATCAGGACTTCCACTGAAGACACATCCCTGCAGGGACATCAGCAGAAGAGTGAGTAGGGGTGGAGGTCTGTGAAGCTGGCCCAGACCCAAGGGATACTGTGGGATCTTCAGGGAAGGCAGACAAAGAGGTGGCAGGGCAGAAGCAATGTGGCAGGGAAATTTCTTCCACAGGCATTAAACTCCCTTCAAAATAGGGATGAGGAATGTTATCCGTCGCAACTGCCAGCAAACCACAACTGCCAGCAAACTGCTGCAACTGCCAGCAATCTGCCATTCGTGGCCAAGAACAGACAAGCAGGGCCCCGCTCTGGATCCATCCTGTTGCCTCCCAGCCCAATGAATTTCTCTTACAAAGACACACTATATCTCACCTGGGGAGGTTGAGGACTGGACCTGCAACCCTCTGACTGTCGGAAGAGGTGCTCTGCCACTGACCTGTGGCTTGTGGGTAATTGCCCAGCAGATGGGTCCCTTGTTTTTGCCACCAGAGTCTGAGAGTGTGAAATCTGATCAGTTGAGAGCCAAAGTCCTATCCTGCCATCTTCACCTGGGACCCATGAACTGGCAAAGGGAAGGCTGTTGACATGGACCCCAGAATGGGGGGGGGGCAGGAGGACTTGAGCCCCAGCAAGACAGGGTTAGGAGGATGAGCTCTCCTTAAAACAATCTGGCAAAATTTGACCACCAGGACTTTTATGTAGGTGAGCCTCCTCAGGAATTATCAATCAGAAATGTACTAAATGATCAGGCATGAAGAAATATTAAGACAACAATTGTTGTTGAGCACTTTCAGGAATAATAAAGGCTGCCTGCAGTCTATTCTATGAACACTTGCTTGGGAGTAAGCTATACTGAATACATGGAGGGCACTTTTATGAACACATTCTGCTTGAACATGTCTTCATATTTAAGGATATTTTGATAATAATGGATGGGAAAAGTACGGTAATTTGCTCTCCTCTGCAAGTACCTGCAAGTAGACACAATTAATAACAATCTGGCTGCCAATGCTGAGCCCCCACAACCTATAAAGCAGTTCTAGGGGTCCTGGTTGTTGGGCTGCATGATGCAACTCTGTTCCATTTTCATCCCCCACCCCACAGTACCTGGGCTTCTCGCCTGTGCCAATCTGGCAGATGATGGTGTCCATCCAGGAAATGAGGTCTCGGACCATGCTGGTGAAGCGCATCTTGTCAGTAGTGGTGGTGATCTGCAGCCGGCAATCTTCGCACGAGGTCAGCAGCTCCTTCCAGGAACGCATCACCTCCTGCTCTTTGGTGGCGATAGCCTCAGCATTCTCACCTGCATACACAGTCCGCAGCTGGGCTGCCACTTCCTGAAGCTGCCGTACCTGCCAGGCATCCCATAGTGGATAAAGAGTTATTACGCTATTATCCCAGCAATGGCAGAAAATAGCAAGGAGATGGTCTCCAGCCCTGCATGGCAATAGTCCTGCTTATACAGGGCTCCTTCATCCGACAATAAAACAATTCTGCAAGACTATGGTGACACATGCTGCAATGTGTCCAGAGGAGGGCAACCAAAATGGTGGGAGGTATGGAAGCTATGTCCAATGAGGAGTGGCTTAGGGAGCAGGGTGTGTTTAGCCTAGAGAAGAGAAGGTTAAGAGGGTACATGATAACCATGCTTAAATATTTGAAGGGGTGTCCTACTGAGGATGGAGCAATCTTGTAGGTCGGTAAAATGAGTACCCAGCTTGTTGAGGGCAATTAGCTAACACACATTGTAAACCATTTAGAGAGTGCTTAGCACTATAAAGCAGTATAGAAATGTAAGTGCTATTGCTATTAATTGTTTTTAAATTTTTGTAATGTACATTTTAGCTAACTTCTGTTTTAAATTTGTAAGTTGCTTTGAGTCACTTAGTGGGAGAAAGGCAGGGGGTAAATGGAATAAAAGAAAATAAATGAAGTGTGCTTCAGGATGGGGCTGGGAAGGATGGCCTCCTTTTGAAGCATCCTTTCTCAGGGCTATACCTGCCTCTCCTCACCTGAGTCACCAGGATCTGGACATCGTGCTCAAAGGAACTCAGCATCCTCTGCAAGGTGCCTGCTGAGGTCTTGGACTCCCGGGCTGTGACCTCCGGTAGGCGCTGCTTCTTCTCCTCGATCTGGGACAGCACATCCTTGCAGTCATTGAAGAACTTGTGCAGTTCATGGGAGGCCGCCAACATCTGTGCCCGTGTTTCCATCAGCTCCAACAGGTCAGCCCAGGCCTCATTCACACCATCTTTCCACTCGGCTATGGTGGCAGCATCCGCGTGCCCATAGTCAATGAGCTCATCCACCATCTGATTGACGGCTGAGATCCTCTCATTGCCGATGCTTCCTGTCTCGCTGGCAAACTCAGTGAACTTCTCCTGCAGCAGCTGGAGGAAGTGGGAGGGAGGGAATATGCCAGAGGGGTACATGTCAAAAATTAGGATAGGTGAACACAGACAGCAGATCCCAGAGGGAGCACTGGTAGTCAGGGGTATGGACTTTGCTACAACTCCAGCTACTTTCTCTACCCTGGAAGCTCTAAACCTTATGCCAGAGGTGCTCAATTGAGAGGAAAAAGCATTCTGAACATACCCACCTTCTTAATTCTTTAATTCCTATGCTCACTTCAGGGCTGTGTCAACCTCCTCTCTAGGTTTCCTACTAATATTTCTGCCCAGCAGCTTGAGAAATCAAAAGAGGAGAGCACCCCAGGGCATATGCTGAGCATCCCTTCCTCACCCCACACTGGTGAGATTTAGACCAAGGGACCCTCAATGACAGGATGATATTTCTAGTGACCTTTCTCTTTGCAAATGTGGCAGGTGCCCCAGGACACTGGCCCAACCATGACAATGCTGGCAATCTGTGGGTAATAACCCCATAGGTGGCAGAAATTGGCATGTAAAAGGCAAACATATGAACTGATGCCAACCAAGACCATGACTAATGAAAATACCTAAACCAAATAACCGAAACAGCATGTGATATGTTAAAAGTATGAAACAATAATGATCCAAAGTGATAGTATTAACAAAATGAAATTGTATGCACAAGTGGTAAACAATCACAAAGTTGTAGACCCATGGTCAACTACTCATAACATACACTGTAGAAATGTGCAGAAAACTGTTAATATGCTCTTTTTATTAGTGCTTATTAGTAGGTGACAGAGGAGATTATACCCAATATACAAGTGGTAATATAGCTGATCATATATATCTTAACATGTTGGAAAATAGACAAGTTGGATAGATTATAATGCCAATATATTATTATTCAATTCAATAAGTTTTGAATTATAAGGGGTTATTGCTCTATTTTATAACAGCCTTTTAGCTAACTGTAAACATATATGAAAAACAACTGTCTACTCACAACATAATCTGAAAGAACGCATCATGAACTCGGGTCTGTATGGATATAGTCTGTGAATACTTACCACATATGTAAACTGTTCACAGATGGTCCATGATACAGCCCAGGATGAATATGAAAGCGTTACCTTGCATATAGACTAGTCAACATAGTAGCTAGGATGGACTTAGTTACCATGCTTAGTTGGTGGCATGGTTTTTCAAAAGATAAGGGAAATTGAGAATTAATCACTTCACAAACTTGTAAGCTGGGAAGTGGTGGGCTTTGGTGTCCACCCTACCACTGTCTAGCTCTGAGAAAGGGGTGGGGGTTGGAATCTTGGTAGCTTACAGGAGCTTCCTTCATTACCGGTATCTATTTGGGCAAATATATAAATGCCTGGGCTCTACAGCCAGGCCATTGGTTTACCTTCCCTCAGGGCTTAGGAACACTGTGATCTCCAAAGCCACATTCTCCATGCATTGAAGCCCTCCATGGCAGGAATGGGGAGCTTTCTCTGCTATGAAACCTACCTACTGCATCCATTACCAGTCAATTCATCATCACTGACACAAGTGGTTTTGTCTCATCCTGACTGCTTTCAAACCTGTTTTGAAGTATAGATTTTCCTTGGTTTTTTTCCCGGCTGTGAGGCCGTGTTCTGGAATAGTTTCTTTCTGATGTTTCGCCTGCATCTGTGGCTGGCATCTTCAGAGAATGGTTGGGTAGGAGTGTGTGTGGAGTTTAGACATTGTGACTCCACACACATTCCTACCCAACCATTCTCTGAAGAAGCCAGCCACAAATGCAGGCAAAACGTCAGAAGGAAACTATTCCAGAACACGGCCTCACAGCCCGGAAAAAAACCAAGGAAAACCTATGGATGCCGGCCGTGAAAGCCTTCGACTTCACACTGTTTTGAACTGGTGGCCCAATACACCTTGTTCCTATTCCCTGGATGGTCCTCCCATGCACCCACCCCCGCGCTCACCGTCACATGCTCGTAGTCCTGCCCCAGCTCTGGTGAGCCCGCCACCACCTCCTTCTCTGCAATCCAGTGCTCTAGTTCGTCCACTTCACGGTTGAGCTGGTAGAGCCAGTACTGCTGCTCCAACTTGGCCTTGCGCTCCTCCACCAAGTCCTTCAGGGAGACGTACAGCCGGTCGACTTGGGATTGCCGCCTGCTGATCTGTTCGCTGGCAAGGACAGAGCCCAATTGTCAGTGGAAAGGATCCTCACACTGGCAGGGAGGTGGGGAGGGGAAATGGGGTAAAGGGAAGCAACTCCCCTACCTGTCAGGGTGGCCCAGCTCCAGCAATGCACGGCACTGCCGTGACAATTGGGCAATGGTCTCTGCGTAATTCTCAACAGTCTGTTCTGTCATCAGGTGCTTCTTCAGCAGCTGCAGGGTGCTCTGTTCGTCCTGGGGGCAGCAGTGGGGGGGGCAGGCACAGGGATCAACATGGATGCAGGACATCAAGTTGAAAGAAGAATGCAGGGAGGGAGGGAGGGAAGAGAGAGCTGGCCCAACTTGTCTCCCCAAGCTGATCTGTCCCATGTACCACCCTTTGTAGGCAAAGCCTTTCCTTCCATACTTCCACCCTAACTCCAGGAGCCCACCTACAGCAATTGCCATTAACAGGATCAGGCCTGCTTCATTTCCACCTAGTTGCCTCCTACCAGGGCTGAATGAATTTCAGTCAGGGTTCAATGGCAGAGTCTTGTCTCTAACACTGGCTCATGGCCAGAGTTTGGGAAAGTTACTTTTTGGACTACAGCTCCCAGAATTCCCTTAGCCAGCTGGATGAAAAGTAACATTGCCAAGATCTGGGTTTGTGTGTGTGTTTTTTTAAAAAAACACCTTACTCACCTTTTAAAAAGGAGTAACAAAAGAACTGATTTGAGAGGTGACTAAGGACAGTCAAAAGAGAGAGCTGTTTGTGAAATTTCAGGGGATGGTGAATATATCTGAGAGGCAAAATATATGCAGAAGTCTCCAGATTCAGTTGCTGGCAGATTGAGTGGCAGGAGTGGATTGTGAGGTGGAGAGGGAATTTGCATGTGGGTGGTGATTGGCTGAGGGAATGAGAGGAGTGAAGGAATTGGTTGGGTATGTTTCCTAAGCAGCCAATCAGCACACTGGAATAGGAAGCATATCCAAGTGTTTTATATATATAGATAACTGGCGGTTATCCTACTACAAACACTTTTTCTGAATTGCACAAGGAGATATCTGGTACCCTCTTGTGTAACATTTCCCCCACGCTGTGCAATGGCTGATGGGCACTCCCCAGGCACATCTCTGCCCTCTGGACTCAAATGGCCACTGATTAGTCAGGTGTGCACTAGGGGAGCTTCTTTAGGCCATCACCTGGTTGGCACTCATTACCCTTCCAGGCCTCTTGCCAAAGTGCACTCACTGAACTTAAAAACTCTACTAGCATCGAACAAGATTTTTAGTTAAAGTCTTCTCTGTGCTTGGGATCTGAAAGGAAAGTCACTGTAGCTGGAGCTCTGACCAGTCAGACCAAGGTTCTGACATGGCGCTATGCACCTCCTTGTGATCCTCCTGCGCAGAGTGGCTCATGAACACACAGAAAGGGATGCTGCCACATGTGACCCACTGGTACAATTTCCACATACACACATCCCTCCACCCCAGCCAGCCACGCACCTTGCCCTTCTCCTCATTCATCATGAAGAGCTCCTGTTCGCTCAGCCAAGATTCGACCTCGGCCACATCGAAGTAATACTGCTCCACCTGATAGGTTGCATCCAGGAGTTGCTGCCGCCGTTCTGTCTCTTCCTGGAGGGCTGTCCACATCTCTGAGAGCTTCTCCAGTAGGAGGCGCACCGAATCAACCTCGGGGCTCTTGATGGTGGCAATGCTGGCGGCACGCTCTAAAACGTCATCTACCCGAGGTTTGTGCACCTGGATTTCCCGACGAAGGTTCTGGGGTGGAAGGAGGCAGAAAAGAAGAGCTGTCACAGAGTTAGTCAAAGAGGCAAGGACTCAGCCCTAGAGAACAGGAGAAGGTACAGCTAAAAGGATGGTGACTGAGCACCTGCAGAGTACATCTCCTTTTGCAGCTTGGTGACTCCAGTGATAAGCTCCCACACTACATCTATGATGGGGGTAAAGGCCATCTGTCTAGAAAGCCCAAAGTCCAACCAAGTTTCTGCATGACATTTGCAGAAAATCAAAAATGGGGGCCCTTCAGCCTTCCCAAGGTAGCCCTGGTTCACAATGAAGCAGGACTCTTTGCAAAGGTTGTCTGCCCCTAGACTGGGAGGTTTCACCCTTCCGTAGGTTAGTACAATGAGTACCTAGCTTGCTGGGGACAATTAGCTGACACACTATAAACCATTTAGGGAGTGCTTTGCACTGATAAGCCATATAGAAATATAAACGTTATTGCTATTACTATTCCACCAGCACCGTCAATTCTTACTTGGTTCTTTTTGATGAACTGTTGGACTGTTTGCAGGTTGTTCCCATGGTCCTTTAGCAGGGCTAGTGGCAGGCGGTCCTGAACCCAGAGCTGAATGGGAGAAAGAGAATGGAAGGTAGAATTAGGGAGAAGCAACGCTTCCTCAAAAATGTAGTCTAATGATAGCAGTTTCACTACCCTGTTGCAATCATCTGCATGGGCAACAGCTCTATAGAGATGAAAGATCATCCAATCATAGACCTGGAAGGGATCTCAATTATCATCTAGACCAACTTTCAACCAGTGCAGATATCACTAGCCATATAGGCACCTATACTCGGTCCACCAGAAAGACATATTTAGAGGACTAAAGCATGCTGCCCTGTGATCGTTGCCTATCTGATATCCCGACAGGCTGTTCCCTGGTTGTTTTATATCAAAGGAGAGAGAAAATAGTAGGTCCAGCAGCTGAGGAAATGCCCTCCTTCCATCCACTGTTGTGGCCTCAAGAGGGACAGATGAACAGGTAGGCATAGCTCCACCATGCCTAAGCCTAGCAGCTGATGCAAGGCCCACTTTCCACCCCAACTGTTACTACTGTGGCCTTGGAGGGAAAGAACAGCAGCCAGCATCTGCTGGAGTTAATCCACACCCATGCTGTCATTCCCTTTTCCTCTTCTGTTGTGTCTGTTTAGATTGTAAGCCTGAGTGCAGGGAACTGTCAACAACTGTAGATTGCTCATGTAAAGCACCATCCATGTAGGTAACCTGTTTGCCCTGGGAGAGTGGGAATGCCCCCCCCCATAAGGGGTGACATACATCCTGAAAACTTCCTTACCCTTTTTGATAAACTATCTTCATGGCATTATATAAAAAAATGATGATGATGATGATGATCATCATCATCATCATCATCAGGACCACCATCATCAACAGGATCATGTTCCTTCCATTTTCCTGATTGATCTTGGAAGGAGAGGATGGGGAGATAAACCTATTGTGGTCTA
The DNA here is from genome assembly GCA_030847615.1 of Gambelia wislizenii. NCBI lineage: Eukaryota > Metazoa > Chordata > Lepidosauria > Squamata > Crotaphytidae > Gambelia > Gambelia wislizenii. The sequence goes on from JAUMIR010000010.1 coordinate 31,996,515, forward strand.
TTCAAAACAAGGTGTGTCCCCCCCCCCCTTGCTTCTATATAGCTGTACACCAGCTGAGGAAGAGACCTCTGTGACCTGAAAGCTTGCTTCAAGTTTTAAACACTAGTTGGTCTTAACAAAGGTGGCTAATCTACACCCTTGTTATTATTGTTTGTAGGATAATGTGACTCCTAGGGCTGCCTTCCTTCATAATTTTTTCTTAATCTGGCTTCCAAAACCACCAGGAAGGAGAGACTGCTTCCAGCCCCACAGCTCTAGGGGCTGTATCAAGGATTGCAGCCCGTCTCCTCTGGCCACAGATCTGTACCTTCCTGCCCTATGCTTCGCCCCATGCTCAACACACTTTATCCCTCTTTGAGGCCACACCCCACTTACAATCTCATCCTCCAGGTCATGGCTGACTTGGTGCACCTCCTTGGAGGCCAGCAGGATTCTCCGGCGCTCCTTGAGGGGCTCGATGAGGCGAACGATGCGCGTCCCAACTGCGTTCTGCCTTTCGTCTACCATCTCCTTGCTGGTGGCTTCCAGGGGGATAGCAGCTACCTGGGCCTGCAGCTCCCCCACTTCTTTGTACCACTCCTCCACCTGTGTCTCCATGCTCTGTAAAACAGCAAGGAGGAGAAGGTGGGGGAAGCCTGTGTTGGCTAGTGGGAAAAGAACTGCCCAGCCCCAACAATCCTGGCAAGATGGTGTGGCTGACTAGCTTGCCAACCTCTGCCATGTAGGAATCCCGGGCAGAGTTTTGATTCTGGTGTCTCCTTCCACCCAGAACCCAACCCCATGTTTAGAAGCATCCGACTGCACATATTGCTCCATCCTAAACAGTTCCCATGAAGAATTACCATGTGCCCTGCTTGTTTTTCAGTCCTGCCAGAAATATCAAATACTAGGTAGGATACCCCACTTGATTCCCCTTTGCCATCCTTCTGGTGTTTGGGAAGAAATTGGCACAGATGGTATTCTGGTCTTTTTTGTGAGGTTTTATGACTTTAGTAATAATTCGGATAGGGGGTGGATGTGTTTTTAACACAGAATGCCACCTGCAGATAAACCAAACTGCAAGGAAAAGAGAAGCAGCTTTGGTTTGCCCTTGCCCCTTCCTCTAGGCTCCCCTTGAGGCCTTCTTACTGTGAGCAGAAACATGTGTGGGACAGTATTTGGAGAATGAACATGTGCAGCAGTGGAACTGTTATGGATGGAGTGCAGTGACGACCTGGTCTCTCCTTCCAGAACCATTTCTTTGGAGTCCAGATAGGAGGCTGCAGTGGGAGGGTGGGAGGGGTGGAAGCAATAGCTAAAGACCGCTGCTGATATTTATAAGAAGGAGAAAGAATGCAAAATGTGTAGACTGTATAACATTTCCAAAGGAAAGGTGGTCCTTCGATAGGTCCCACTAGGGCTTGAGGGCTTGAAGATCTCCCTCGTGTTCTCCTTCCCTTAGTACACGAACCATGTCCCTGCTGTGAAAGGGCCACAGAAACCATGAAAAGCTCCCAGAAGAAAAACAAAAACAAACCATCCTAAGAGATGAATTATGGTACACACAAGTAATTCCCAGCAGATGCGCTTGAGACAGAGAGTCAGGAAGCAGACATTTCAAACACGGAGCCCCTTTCCAGAGGCTAGCTCCCCTCCATGCCATGCTCCCCCAGCATCAGTAACAACCCCAGTGGCCACATCTTCTGTCACGTCTTGCTCAGCCTTTAATTTCTTGGGAGCGGAGCGGAACAGGACAAGCTTATGCATATCCTCCACCATCTCACAGATGAAAATTGGGATGCATATGGTCAAGCAACTTCACAGCATAGTCAAGATGACAGAAGTTATTAATGAGAACAAGCTAGGAGAGGCTGCAGCAGATTGCTTTTGCCTGAGTCTACAAGAAAGGGCAAGATTCTCCTCCCTCCTGTCATCTCCCACCCCACTAACAGAGTGCAAACTACTTTTGCATTTTGAACTCAATTTTCAACAATTGAAGCAAGCCAGGACAGGGTATGGGGATGGGAGGAAAAGAGAGAACCTGGGACATTTTAAAAGCAGCTTAAAAGGTAGGACGACAGAGGATTAATCAAGACTGTCCCTGCTAATTTTGTGACAGTTGGAGAATATGATTTATGGCCTTTTTTTTATCAAGACACTTTGCTTCATTTGTGTAGTCACTGCATGTATGGTTAAATAAAATACATGGCAATTTATCTGGTGTCTTTTTCCCCATTTGGCAAAAACAAAAGTGTACAGAGGTGGAAATAAGGCAACAAAAATGCAGAGGAAGCTGAAGACAAGAAGGCAAAAGGACCACCCACTCATCCAGCCAAGTGCTGGGCCTGGAACACATCCCTTTGCCTGCCTGTCTCCTTTTGATACCCCTTCCCTTCCAAATGCCCTCTTCCAGTAGAACTTTCCTTTTGCACATGACCAACCATCCCTCTTTTGAAGAAGGCATCAGTCAAAGACCCTCTCTGGACAGTTTCTCAGGACATTGAACAACTGGAGAGGGAAGTCTTGGAATAATATGGTGACATCCCAGCTTTTTTAACCTGGAGCCATTCCACACTACACAGTATGTATAGCAGTATGATTCCACTTTAATTGTCATGGTTCCATCCTGTGGAATCCTGAGATTTGCAGTCTGGGGAGGGATAAATAAAAATTTCAGCCAGAGAGCTCTTGTGTTTCACCATACTACAAACCCCAGGATTCTATAGGATGTTGCCATGTCAGTTAAAGTGGGTTTATAGCACCATAATTGTGTAGTGTGAAGGGGGCTCCTGGTATGATCCCTTTGGGAGCAATGGGAACTGTGCTGTAAAGCAGCCAGGGTGGGACAAGGCAGGCTTTGACAGGAAATCCTCATCACTTATACCAAACACATAACTCTGAGAGTTTCTTGGGAAAAGTTAAATGCCAGAACAACAGTGGTTCAGGTTTGCAGCCTAGAAATGTCTTGGCCTAAAGCTGGTGCAGCCTGAAATATTCTCTTCCCTTCCCCTGCCTCCCTCCTCCCCAAGAGCAACAGATCCTGTATAGTTCTGTACTTGCTAAATACCATCTATGTAGTGAAGTGCTTATGGAGAAGCTGAACACTGACCACATCCCAGGGCATTTCCTTCTCATATGTGCAGAAGAACAGAAGGAATGAATGCATTGCAGCTTCCAGCTGGCTGTTCATGGCCATACCATGCTCAGGAGCTTGAACAGCCCTGTCCCCTCCCAGACCCTTTTCCCCACCTTCCTTGGCTAATCTGCAAGGCATATTTGGAATGGAGCTCCGTGCCATGGAGAAGGCAAATAGGCAGCAGAAATTACTTGGCAGCTGACAAGAGTTCACGGGAGATGTAAAGACCATTAACAGAAGAAACTGGATGGAGAAAAATAAAATGGGAAAGGGAAATGAGGAAAGGGAAGGTGCCTCCTCCCACCCCCCCAATCTACTTGAGGAAACAAGGAGTCAGACAGAGAAAAAGGAAAGAAAAAGCAGAATGCAACACAGATGGATTAAAAGAAAAGGGCTACTGTACCGCCATGCAGCATGATGAGACAAACCGCACTAGGATGTGATGAGCAAAGGCGGGCTCTGAACTGCCTCGGGCTGCTGAGGATGGAAAACGGAGAGGTTGGTGTGAGAAGCTGGCCAGCCAGCTGGGGCACCTTCATCTGTGGAAGGCCACAGCTGCCACCCCTGCCAAGGAGAGGCATGTGGCTGCAGGATATAAGGGGCCAAAATAAGGAGAAGCAAGCAAGACACACCCAACCTCCACCACCAGGCACATGGGAGAGCAGCACCCTCTGTCTCCTCTGCACCTTGCTGAAGCCAAACCAGAAGAGGTGGCCTGGGAATCCCACAGCATCCTTCTGGAGGTACAGACACCCTTCCTTCCTTCCTTCCAACAAGTTGCTGCTTTAGATCATAAGTGGGCAACCATTTCCTGGAGGGGGGGACTGGGGACCCCATGTGGCTCATGGGCTATATTTTCTCCCATCCCTATTTTAGATCCTGACCGGGTGGTAAATCCCACAGCAATTGCAGGATGATTAATTAAATGGGAGACTCTTCCTTCCCTCCCACTTCCAGATCTCTTTGCAATTTACAGCACTAGAAATATGCAGAATGAGGTGGCTGCCTCAGGCAGCTGAACTTGGAAGCCAAGAAGAGACAGCCAATTGTGATTTCTATAATGTATTATTGCTGTATGTTTACACTCATAGAAAGGTTTTCAAATTTAGACAGTAGTAATGTGATTTAAAAAAAAATCTTTGACACTTTTTTGACAGGAATTTTCTGCCTCAGGGACCAAGACAACTTTGCCAACCTTCAGTCCTACGGATGGTAGGATGGTGGTAGGGTCATTTGCCATTTTGCCTCAGGTAGGAAACTACAAACTCTATTTGCAAAGTAATAATATAGAAGTGTGGTGAACGGTCTGTACACAGATCTTGCTTTTCCACATGACCTGCCATACAGGAAATCCAGGTTAAAATCCATTCGTTAAGTCCCAACTAGAGTCAACACTTGTATAAGTTCTATTCAGTGGGTCTACTCTAACTGGGATTAACAATTGGACTTAGGTCCTGTGTGGCAAGTCACACGGAAAAGCCCCAGTTCTAGAATATTTTTGCTGGGGTCTCCCTTGTTCCTTCCCACTCAAGAAAGAGCAGCTCTGAGCAAACAGATCTGTGAAACTAGAATAGTCTATGCATTTGTGTTAATGAAGCAAGAGAGACCAGTTGTCCTTCAATTCAGAAATGGCCCTTTCATAAGGACCAAGAAGGACTTGGTAGAATGCTGACAAAAAGTCCCCCCACCCCCGACATATGCAGTCAGACCCTATGACCACATATTTCACAATTCAGTGAGAAAGCATTGAAAAACAAAACAAGATACCATCAATTTCTTCCCAGCCTCTCATGAAGATCACATTGAATGAGAAGAGTGTGGATTGCTGGAAGAATCAGTCAACCAGGGACAGCGGGCAGGATCTAATGTTACTTGTGAAAGGAGAACAGAAGCATGGCCTGGTCCCCTCAGCCCCAGTTCACTGGCCATCTAGCACTCCCACAAATGAGTGGAATCTCATTTGCCATTAGACAGGCTGAGTTCTTATTGGCTCCTCATGCAGCTTTAGTCACTGCAAGATTCTCCCACCGGCTCCAACCTTTCCTGTATACCTCCCTGCTGCTGGAGATCTTATCTCCTTGTACCAACCTTTCTCAACCTTTTTACCCTGGGGTAACCCTTGAAACAATTTTCAAGTCTCATGGAACCCCTGCATAAAAATTATTATGTCTACAGCTCAACAAAAAAATGTTTCTTTTTTTCAATCTCAATATCTCACAGAACCCCTAGCAACCTCTTGGGGAGCCCTAAGGTTTCAGGGAACCCTGGTTGAGAAACCGTGACAATGGGATGATACATGCTCCCATCTTGTCATTCCCAAGTCTTGCTGATGTTATGCTCTCCAATAAGCCACAGTCAATGGCAGGTTGCAGGGAGGCCAACCAACCACCCCTCTCTTCCATTTCAACCACTCTCCTCTCCAAAGTCTTTCTGTCGTTCTGACAGTCAGCCTGTGTCACTTCAGTCTAGAGGTGGCGGCTCCTTCAGTTGAATACTCTTTCAAGATATTCCCCACCTAATGAAATCTAGCATCTCAGGGAGCAGCAGGATTTTATACTCCCCTCCTACCTAGCATGCTAGTTTTCTAAGTGGTGGTATTTTAATTTTTTGTAAAGAGGATGCTTCCTAAAAAGAAGATCCCTGAAGCTGGATCAAACCAGAAAAAGCCTTTCTAGTCCAGCATCCCATTCCCACAGTGGCTAACCAGGCATTTCAACAGGAAGCTCACCAGCAGGACTTGAGAGCAAGAAGATCATTCCTGCTCATGTTCTGCCAGCAACTACTATTCAGATTCCCTCCCTGTAGAAAACTAACACAGGAGTGAGGAGGTTAAATAAAATTATTATCATTGCCACACTACTTTTCTTTTTGCAAGGAGTTAAGGAGGTTTTATTTTAGTTTTTGTATGGTTGTTCTTGATAAAAGTATTCTGTCCATTCAAGGTATTTCTGGATGTTACCAGAACCCTTTTGATCTGGTTTTGGTTCAGCAACAGTTTTAGTCACCCACCTAGGTGGATGATCAAAGCTGGAAACAGGACCGGGATTGTGCTGAATCCTTTAATACCATCAGCTGTGGTGCCTTCCTGCATCATAAAAAGATGGCACTCAGGCAGAAATAACAATGTTTTGTCCTTTTAATAAGGACAGTATGAGAAGACTTCTATTTAATGCCTTGGCCACCAGCTACTGGCATATGCCAGTCCTTAAGATTCTATTCTGACACCACCACTAGCCCAGCACATTTCTTAACACTGCAAGGAAACAATGGGAGAAACCATCCAACTGTGGTGCCACCAGTTTGCAAACAACATACACCAGCCACCCACCTCCTCTTCCAGCACAAACCAAGGAGGCTATTGAGCATCTAGGGAGGGAGAAGTAATGAACTAGAAGTAGGAAAGCCATCTGAAGCTTAATCCCAACAAGACAGAGATGTTCCTGTCCAGTAGTACTGACAACCCAGAAGCAGGACTTAACCTATTTTGGACTGAAGAAAGGGGCTGCAAGCTCATTTTAAAATCAGGGGTATTTCTGGATCCCTGGGTGCTCAGGTGACAACAGTGATCAGGTGTGTTTTTGCCTAGATGAGGATAGTATGCCAATGACGCTCATCCCTAGACTATTCAAATCTGGCCATGGTAACACCTGCAGCCTTACTTACGTAGCATTTGGACTACTCTGACACAATCTGTTTGGGATTGTCTTTGAAGAATGCTCAGAAAACTCAATGGATCCAGAATGCAGCAGTATCTGTCTCTTGGGAGCATGTAAATCTCTCTCTCTCTGAATCTGAAGCAGCTTCTTGTTTATATATCTGTGCTTACATGCTGCCTGCAACAAAACGTCCTCAACAGGCTCATGCATAAAACAAGCGATTTCTAGGCGTATTTAAATGTACTGGTGGTTGCCTTTAAAGCCTTTTCTGGCTCAGCACCAGGACTACTGAAGTATCAACTTCATCTGTATAAACCTGCGTGCTTAGTATGGTCACCAGTGAAAGCCTTTTAAAGGGTTCCTTCTATGTTGTATGTAGGTTTATTTATATCTTGCCTTTTCCTCAAAGCTGACACTTAAGGCATCTTACAAGATAATAAGAAATATAAAATAAAATGGTATTTAACATAACCTTTTCTCTATTTTTTAATCTATATGTGTTTTTACTTATATTTCTTCTTCTTTGGTAAGTCACAATGAGTGCTTATCTTGTAAGGCAGCTTTAGAGGAAAGGCAAGGTGTAAATTGAACTGATACAATACAGTACAATGCAGAAAGGAGCCTTAAACAGGCCTTCTGGATCAGGTCTCCCCCACTCTTGCTTGGACAAGGAACAGAGGGCTCATAAACAGGCTGGTCACCTGTGGAGTTGGAAAGACCCAGCAGGGTGGGATGAGTCCATTGCCGCCCATGAGCTTATGTTCTGTGCTGTCACTATGGCATGGCAGCAAGCAAGGGGTTCCACTTTCCCCCACACCGTTCACTGCTGGGTTGGGGGAGACACAGGAGTGTGGGGTGGACATCCTCTTCTCCTATGGGGCCAATGAATTCCAAGGGGAGGTCTTTTCCTTTCCAGTGGATGGCCTGCTATCCATCAGGAAGTATGACTGGCTGCTTTGGAGAGTCCCCACTTTCACATCCACACGCCAGACCTCCCTCTTTTCTTTGCCCCAAGTGCCAAAGGAGCTGGCACCTAGAAAAGAAGGATAAGTGAGGGTTGAAAGATGGTACTTCCCTCACATCAGTCCATCTGGAAAGGCACCAGCTCACTATTTACCACTACAGGGGAGGGAATCACGAGCAGAGAGCATCCTTGTGATTCCTGGCTGCACAAGGGAACAGCCAACATACCACCCAGGAGATTCTGTTTGTGTTGCTGGCAATTGTGCCAGCTACACCCCACCTTCCTTCCCAAAGCTGGAGTCTCACTACCATCTCCCTCCTTGCAGTCCTGTAACTCCAGTCCTGACATGACAGGACTCTTCTCTCCTGCAAGCATGGACACATCAATGCACTCACAGAATCCTGCTCAGTGGGACTCACCTGGAGCTTCTTGAGGTTGCTGTTGACACTGGCCAAGTCTGGCCCGGCATCCACTGTCTGCAGCTGGCTCTCCATGCGGAGCAGCCGCCTGTCAAGATCTGTGTAACTCTGAACCAATTGGTCAGCCTTGGTGGCTTCCAGAAGCTGCCGTGCTTTGGCTTGTGTGGTGGACTCCAGCTCTGCCCAACACTGCCGGATCTCACCTAGTTTCTTCTGGACCGTTTCTGCAAGCTCCGGCTTCTCTTCGATCAATTGCTGGCCCTCCTGCAGACCGAAAGGGAGAGATTTGTTGCTCAGGTGCCACCCTGCCTTCAAACCAAACCCGTGTGCAAAGGATACTCGGAATCAGGCAAGAAGCTGAGAGGAAGCTTTGTTTAGACGTCCCTCTGGTTTCAGGGATGCTAGCTGATACTGCTCAAACACTTTCAACCATGAGGGCCAGACACTTGCTTTGTAAAAAATGACACTCTGAGGAACCTGAATTCTGCATTCAATACCATGATTTGTTTTATTTTTAAAAACTGTCTCTACACTTTTAAGGTGTAAGTACACCAATTAATTGCTGAAATTCCACTTCTCATGCATATCTCAGACATTTGATCTGGTTCTGTGCCCAGTGCTGGGATCCTATCAGGAAAAGGACATGATGTGAATTAATTTTATTTTGGAGCAATCACTGAATTTTGTAGATTTACATGTGCTCTTAAACCAATTGTGCCCACATCTTGGAAATTAATTTTCAATCGGAGGAAGTGGATTTTGATGCACTTTAGGGAAATGAAAGACTTAGGACTTTATCAGACGAACCTCCATAAACGTTTCTGCCCCACCATATTTTACAGCATACTTGTCCTGACACAATAGCCCTTTTCATCAAACTTATCTTTAATAGCAAGAAAAAGCATCCCCAGCATTACTGGAGCATGAATGCTAGCTTTGTTTACTTCCGTGTTTGTGATCTCGGCAATTCTCGTAAGAAGATGCAAGTGCGGTTTTAAAATACAGCACAATAAATACACAAAATGTACACAAAAGCATAGAAACACACTTAAAAACTTCAAAGTAAACTGGGGAGGTTCAAAAAAAGAGCGTCCCCTACACGGCTTTCATGTTCTCACCCGGAAGTGTTCTGGCAGGACCACCCATTGATGATGTAATCATGAGAGGACAATGTCGCGCATTTTCAAATGCTCACAATACTAGCAAAAAACTGCCACAGGAAATGTATTGACGGCTTGGCCCATCAATAAAAAAGAACACCTTTATGACCAGATGAAAACACGAAAGCACATCAACTGGTATGCGTGCCCTTTCCAGTTAATTTGGCATCCTTATAACGCCATTGTTGCTGCGTCTGATAAAGTCTTTACTGAGTAGCACCAAAAAGTCAGATGCTTGCCTTCTCTCATAACCCTTTCAACATTTGGATGTGTGGCATGCAGACATCAACTTTTCATAGACACTAATTTGGATTGTTGGTTATCTTTTCTAGATGTTTTGTGCATGGATGGTTTCTCACTGCAATATTTTCAGTTTAATCTCTACCTATATAGTCTTTTGAATTAAGTTTTCTTTTCTTTCCTTCCCGCCACCCCCCCCCCTCCGACTTGTAATATGATTTTGGCACAATTAAAACATACATGGGCAAAAAAAATATCTTTCCCTGTACTTCTGTGGAATGGTGGTAAATATAGTCAGTTTTTCCAGAGGTACTTACATGAAAAATCATTGTCCTGGAACATGCTCCCCCCCGCCCACCATTTTGTCTGTCTCAATTGTCTTTGCTATTTCTTCATTACCACTGTTATGGTGCTGAGACTTTAGACTGCCAGAAAACTGCATCCTTGACCTTGAAAGAGCCCTCCTAAATTCCAGCTGGGCTCTTCATATCTTGTTGTGTTTACTCAACTTGATATAATCATGAACTCTGACAGTGTGTTTCTCTGGAGGCTCTAGGTTTTGTGTCCTCAGAAGAACTTCATCCAGATAAACATCTATGGAGAGTTCCTTCCACTAGATTGACAGTGGATACTCTCACTTAAAGAATCATAGAATCATAGAGTTGGAAGAGACCACAAGGGCCATCCAGTCCAACCCCCTGCCATGCAGGCATATAGAATCAAATCATTCCTAACAGATGGCTATCCAGCCTCTGTTTAAAAACCTCCAAAGAAGGTGATGCTACCACACTCTGAGGCAGTGTATTCCACTTGAACTTTTGTAGTGAACTCTTTTTCTCAATCAGTCATAGAGGCTTACCACACTCCAAAGAAAAGCAGCAAGGCAGCAGGAATGTTCCGTCCCCCATGCTGCCTTATTACATGACGTTGTTGTTCTTTCGTTCCATTCTCGTGGGGTACCGAGGTTAAAATGTATCTTTTTGCTAACCAGAAAAAAACCGTTAGCAAAAAAGATGTGGTTTTACCCCAGTCTCCCATGGGATCGGAATGAAAGAACGCCGACGTCATGTGATAAGGCAGCACAGAAGACGGAAACTTCCTGCTCCCCTGCTGCTTTACTTTGGAGTGTGGTAAGCCCCTCAGAGATACTACAGGATTCCTTTATATTTTCTTATGACATGGTTAAGCAACTTGTCCCTTTCTCCCACTGTTTGGAATTACAGTTCCCATAAGCCCCAGCCAGCATGGCCAATGATCAAGGAAGATGGGAGCTGTACTCCCAAACATTTGGAGAGCCATCAGATTAGACTGGAAGAACAAACATTCCACAACTACTACTAAAATGCTGTCTCACAAACCAGTCCCATTCACAATTATCCAATGTGACTTCACTCTTTGTGTGGCTAGGTGGTGGGTGGGGTGGGGTGCAAGGAGGCCACATTCATCAAAATATTATTCCCACATCCCAACTGGGTCTTGATCTCTCTCTTTCTCCCTGGCTTTTCCTTGTGGGGAATAAGCCCTATGGTCCTGTTCATGCCCCCCTCCTCACAGATGTCACTCTTTACTCCCAAGAGAGGCCTGTCCATTGCCATGGCAGCCTCAGCCCTTAACTGGGAGAAGCCTCCCACCCACCCACCATGCAAACACATTGCCAGCCAAGTCAAGCTGGGGAGTGGACTTTTGAACAGCTGCTCTTTACATCAGGGCAAGGCATTTTTTTCAAAGTAAAGAGTTATGTCTCCATCATCACCCAAATGCTGGAGATGTAACGTCACAGAGACTTGTCTCCACATGTGGAACAGTTGTGACTTGGTTCATCGATTTTGGTCAGAGATCCTCACAGTTCTTTCAGATCAAACAAAGTACTTAAACAAAGTATTAAGCCTTGTCCGGCAGCTATTCTTCTCCTCTCACTATCCATAAATGAAAACAAGAACTTAACATCATAAATTTCTAATTTCCTCCTTTCTCGGGGGCCACTAGGCTAGAAATTGCCAAACACTGGAAGTTAGGAGACTGTACCATAGAGGATTGGTGGAGGAGAATATGGGACATGCTACTTATGGAAAAAATGGGGTTGGTATGGGAGGGACAAATAATTGTGAACTTAAAACTGTTGCAGGACACTTGGTTCCCTTTCATAGACTATGTTAATAATAAAACACGGAGGCTGGAGCTGCTGTCCACCCACTTGCACTTCTGGAAGGATGTAATTGTTTGTGACCCTTTGCAATGTACAAGCAGAAACCTATATTGTCTGTTATAATCTCTAGATTCTGTGTTAGCATCCGTCTTTTTACACACGCTGTTTGTTAGCTTTGTTTATGTTTGTTCTCCCCTATCCTCCTTATAAGGAACTTGTGGCTGTCAAGTAATCTTTCTTCCATTCCCCTCCCCTGGTTATTTATTTGACCTTGTTTGTACAATTTTGATTTCAATAAAAGAAAAGGGAAAAAAGATTTATGTGTCCAAATGGACCCCTCCATCCTAAGGTTTGGACAGCCGATGGAAGCAAATGGACACATCCAATTTGATCTGTGAGCCAAGAACACCAGTTCAGAGCGGACACCACACTGATTCATGCTAGGCATAACGTGTGTAAACATATTCTTTATTTATTCCCTTTTTTATAAAAATAATAATAATAATACTTTTGCCTTAATTGAAATATCAGGAATATATGTAACAGAGAAGCTCCCACTCATGAACCATTTGAATGAGAAAACTGACACCCAGTAACAAGTTCTCTCTCTTTTTTTAAAAAAAAATGCCTTGCATCAGCATTTCTCTCCAGCAGTGGATTGCGACCCTTTCCAGTTGAAAGGAAAGAACTAGGTCAATCTAGGCCTTCACACATTTCTAGGCGACCTGAGGGTTTTCAAAGACTTGGAACAGATCCAAACAAGCTGCCTGAATTCTGCAAGGGGGGGGTGGCGAATTCTACTGAATGACTTTCTCTTTGTAAAATGCCTGTTCGAAAGCAAGGCCTCCCCACCTGCCTCATCCCCTGGCAGTTACTGCCCCTTCCTTTCCCCTTCCCCTTCTTCCCTCCCCACCAACTAGCTTTGCACAGGGTCTCCTGCAGTTTGGAGCATGGACATCTGGAGAGGCCGCTTCCATGATGCTGCCATATGTGAGGCCACCGCTGAGAGAGATCACAGGGTGGCACAGTGCCAACAAAAATACACAGCAGGCTCCAAATGTTGCAGGAGGCTGTCCTTGTCCCAGTATACCTCCTGCTTGACAACTTCATTCGGACAGGACTTGCTTATTTAGATATATATAAAAGTGTGTGTAGCTTTTCCACAAATATACTCACAGCAAGTCATAGCACAGTCATGTTTCCTATTGGACAAGGCCTGCATGGTGCAGTGGTTTGAGCACTGGACTATGACTCTGGAGACCAGAGCTGAAATCCCTGCTCAGCCATGGAAACCCACTGGATGACCTTAGGCAAGTCACACACTCTCAGCCTCAGAGGGAGGCAAAGGAAAACCTCCCTTTGCAAAAAAACACAAAAAACCCTGTGATAGGTTCGCCTTAGGATCGCCATAAGTCAAGAACAACCTGAAGACACACAAAAACAAAAACAACACTCTAAAGGCACCAGATCCCAGCTGATATTGGAAGCTAAGCAGGCTCAGCCCTGGTTAGTGCTTGGATGGGAGACCATCAATGAATATCAAGCATTATATTTCAGAGGAAGGAACTGCCAAAACCACTTCTGAGTATTCCTTGCCTAAGAAAACCCTATGAAATTCATGGGCTCACCATAATTCAACTTGAAGGCACATATACACACAAGACAATGACTGGGTTTTTAAAAATATCTTTTAAAGCCCAGAAACTAGGAGAAACAGGAGGCCTTCTGAAACGAATGAACAAAGAGGTCTTTACCAGAAGGAAGAAGGGGGAAAAAACAGAGAGAACTGGCAGCAAGTGAGCCTCTCTGTTGAGCAAGAATATACCACAACAATGATGCCACCAATGCTCTCCTCTGCAACTCCTAGGACCTTGCCTCCGTATGCAAGGGAATCTCTTGTTACTTAGACATGACTCAAAGGGGAAAGACACTCCTTTCCAGATTCATGTCTCCTGGGTCAAGGAAGCCAGGACAGTGAAGGTTTTTGTAAACTAAAGAAGCTGTCATCTTTTGGGTCCCTTAAACCAGCCCCTAGCCCTTTGTTGTTCTTGTGTGCCTTCAAGTTGTTTCAGATTTATGGTGATCCTAAGGCAACCTATCATGTGGTTTTCTGATACTGAAAGTCTGTGACTTGCCCAAGGTCACCCTGTGGGTTTTCATGCCCAAGTGGGGATCTGAACCCTGGTCTCCAAAGTCCAACACTCAAACCACTATGGCCTTTGACAGTACAGAATTACGGTGCCATTATTCCCCTTCAACTGCCACGGTTTCATCCTATGAAATCCTGGGGTTTGTAGTTTGATGGGACAGTGGAGATTTCTGGCTGAGAATTCTAAATGTCTGTCCCTGAACTACAGACTCCAGGATTCCACAGGATGAAGCCATGTCAGTTAAAGTGGAATAATAGCATTATAATTTTGTAGTGTGAATGGCTCCCCTGGCTTCTTCTGTCTGTGGCTCTCTAAGGTCTCTCATTGGGGGAGGAGGATGTATTTAACCAGCCCACCTAATTTCTGAAACCCTTTGACCCTGAAGATGCTGCCAGGGAATAACACACTGGGATTTTCACTATACAAAACATTTGTTCAGCCACAGATTTACCACCCACCACCCACCCAATGATACATCTACAAAGGGTGCAACCTGATCTATTTTTCAGCAAGGTCACATAAGGGCTTCATAACTCCTGATAAAATCTGGTTGAGGGAAAGGGGAACAGGACTCAATCACGAACAGCCTGTGTGACCCCAAGCCATGTGGGGTGGGGTTACTACTGTAGTCCTCTCTCCCAGCCATATGGTGAAGTGGGGAGGAAACATCTCCTATACTGACACCATCTGCTTTGGATGAAATCTGAGCTGGGTTACATCTCTAAAACCCATGTGGGATGGCAAGGCTCAACCTGCGCACCCCAGATCTAGAAAACCACTTGTGAGGTAAGCCTGCTCCTTATTACTATGAAGATTAACCCATGTTTAGCCAATTCCCCTTCAAACATTATTTGGGGTACCTGAAGGTTCATGGCAAAAATCCACCCACCCATCAATCTCTGCACATAAACAATTAGGATGTCAGTGATTTGTCACCAATGTTGTTTTATGCAGGAAAATTCAAGCACAGGAAGGCCCATCTGTCATTGGAAAAGTTGCAGGCTAAACGCCTTTAGGACTACCAGGCTGACATTCCACACATGTCCAAGCATATACAAAGTGCTGTCCCGTTCCCCATTGATTAACCACACCCAGTCCATACACGTTTGGGATAGGGGGAGGGATAAGTACAAGGAAAGACTTCCAGGTCAGAGAGTTTCACTGGCCTCTCCAAGCAGGAATCTAGAACCTCTCAGACTCTTAAAAAACAAGCCAAGGCTCTTAACACAGCCACCCCTGCCCACCAAAGATCATGCTATGTCATTCAGACCACCATGGGCTACAAGCAGAAAGTCAGAGAGTCACTGGAAAGCCCTCCCAACACACAGAAACACTTACAGACCGAAGGCAAGAAAACATCAGAGATCAGCAAGTGGGGAGTTCCTCCTCAGCTCCAGATAAGAGCTTGGCCTGTAACTCTCCCCATCTCTTTGCCTTCTGGCCTTTGTCCCTACCAGCATAAGGCACTTGGACCTGAGACCTGTGGCCCATCCGCACTAGAGAATTGTAGGGCAATGATCCCACTTTACCTTCCATGGCTCCATTCTAAGGGATCCTAGGGGTTTGCAGTTTGGGTGAAGCTGAGGATTCTGAATGCCTCCTCCTGAAACTGCAAACTGCAGGAATTCATAGGAGAGAACCATGGCAGTTAAAGCGGGATCATAGCCCTATAATTCTCTGGTGTGATTGGGCCCCAGGCTTCCCACCAGGTGTCGCCAACAACATGGCAAAGGAGAAGCTTCCACAGAGGCCTGGCTGGGCAGAAGAACACGGAGCCTGGACGGAGGCCTTGGAGACAACAACATCGGGAGCAAACTGAGAGGCATACCCGTGGCAGATGCGCGCACACACACACAAAGGGAGGAGCAAGCCAAAAGGCAGGGAAGACCTTTACCCAAAGTCCACGCGTGGGGTTATTTACACGTGCAAACGCCCCCGGAAGAGCCTATATATACGCATTTTGCAGGGACACTCTGCTCCCTCTGCGATGTTTTCAAGGCAAACCCCTCCAACCCGCCAGACCGCCGACCGCAGCCGCTGGGAGTTCTCCAAGGTGCTGAAACTCCCGAGGGGGCCTCCCGTGGCCATCCATCCAACCCCCCCCCCGCCATCGGGTCCCGCCCGGGCTTTTACCTTCTCGATCTTGCGCAGCCACTCCTTATTCTGCTCCAGCTCGGCCATGAAGGCGCGGTGCCGGAGCCATCGCTTGGGAGCTCTGGGCGGCTGCGGCTGCAAAGGCTGCGGCGGTGGATGCTGGTGCTGC
Organism: Gambelia wislizenii; assembly: GCA_030847615.1. Classification (NCBI taxonomy): domain Eukaryota; kingdom Metazoa; phylum Chordata; class Lepidosauria; order Squamata; family Crotaphytidae; genus Gambelia; species Gambelia wislizenii. Next base: position 32,012,628 of record JAUMIR010000010.1, read on the forward strand.
TGCTGCTGCTTCCAGGGAGAGGCGTCCTTGTCTCGGGGACCCTCGCCGGCCATCAGCGCTTCTTTCTCGGCCACCCAGCCATCGAGCTGCAAGCGGACGGGAGGGGAAGATGCGTGTCAGTCAGTCCGTGTCAGAACCCCCCGGTCCGTTCCGTTGCAATCCGGCCTGGCCCGTCGGCGGCTCCTGCCTTTCCCCAACACCTCTTTCTCTCCCGCAGCGGCTGCACAATTCGCTGCCAAACAACCAACCCCCCCCAGGCCGGCTCTCTTTTGGTTCGCTCCGCTCTGGACTGCTGCTGCAGCGGGCGAGCCCAAAGTGGAGAGGGGGAGGAAGAGCAGGAGGAGGCGCCCTCCTTTCCCCGAGCCAGCCAGCCAGTAAGCAGCGCATCACCGGCTGGCAGAAGGAAAGCAGAGGGGAGAGGCAGGCGCCTGGATCCCACCCCACGCGGGTGGAAGAACGAGGCGGGGGGGGGGCTCTCACGTGTCCAATTCACCTCGGTTAACCTCCCGCCAGCCCGTGATCAGGAGGACGGGGGAAGCCCGGGAGCTCTCAAGGGGACTATTTTGGGGGGGGGGGTCGTTCTTTTTTGGGGGGGTGTGCCAAAACAGCATCCCTCTTCCCCTGGAGAGGTCCAGCCCCATCCCGGGGTCCCCGCCACCCTTGTCTGTCCAGAAGACCGGCACACAACTGCTCAGCTCTGGACCCCCCAGGAGGAATTGGGGGGGAAGAGCAGTGGACCCCCAACTCTTTTCAACTCCAAAGCTTCACCCTCCCGCGTCTTCAGGACTTTGCTTTCAGCCTCTACCCCACCCCTTGTTCCTGATCCTCACAGATCACCATCTAGGACCTTCCCCCAGGGAAAAAATGTATTTGACTTGGGGGGGAAAGAAGTTCGCCCTCCCCAATCTTCCACAGGAAAACAGGCCCCTTTGCAGGCCATGGATCTCCTCAGGGGGCAGCAGGATGGGGGTCACCCAGAGTAAGTGGGTCAGGGTAGGGGAGGTGCAAACTATATTTTCCAATAGAGGGGGCCGAACCTGAGAGCTCAAGGAATAGCCCGGCTTGGACAGAGCTGCAACCAGCCCCCTATGGGAAAAGGGAGGGAGAGAGGCTTAGAAAGCTGGGCCCTGCAAACCCCAATATATTGATTTTTTCATTACCAAATGGGTATAATTGTAATGTGTAAATATAATGTGATAATAGTGTGTTTAGATTAAGAGGAAAAATACATTAGTGTTAGGATAGATTTATTTTTGTATTAGTAAGAAAAGAGGAAAACAATTAGTATTATTTTTGCGTTGTTGTTATGGCCTTTTGCGGTCAGATGTATTTTTTAGTAGAATGGTCTTATTCCAATAAAAATTCCAAAAAATCCAAAAAATTCCAATAGACCATGCTCTTTTCCTCTGACCCCCCTCCCCAAAATTCCCTTTTTAAAATTAATGTAGGATCCGGCCTTAGCTTCTCCCCTCCAGCCCTCCCATCCCCCCCCCTTTTCTGCAGTTTGTTTTTGTAAATGGAAAAGATACTCTCTAAGGTATGCATGTATGTAAATGTTCAATAGTCACTGGCGGAAGGCATTGCAAGGAAAGGGTGAAAAGCAAATCTTGCCCTCACCACCTGGGGAAGCAATGGTCCTTTGCTTGTTTTCAGATCTAAATTTTTTTGGCAGGAGGTGTCTGTCTCCAATCTGGCCCAAATGTTTGCAAAGCCCCAGTGATCAAAGCCCCTTAGCCAGTAGAGGGGCCCCAAATCAGAAAAACAGCAAGGCAGGGAAGAGATATTACAACCCACCAGGCTCTGGGACACATCGTGAGTGCAAGACAGAAGGAAGACCCCAAAACAAAGAAGCAGGGGGGGGAAATGATGGAGGGATTGCTAGCAGAGATGGGGGAACAGCAGGTGAGAGAGAAGAATACAGGGCTATAGCTCACACCCATTTTTATTCCCCTGTTGGATGGCTGAAGGAATGTATCACACCATTGTGGATATTTTGGGGATTTTTACTTATGGCCCACCCACTGTCTTTTTTGTACCCCCAGCTTTAGCCTCTCTGACACCTCAAACATACTGTTCCCTTTTCAGGCATCCTTTGGCTGCCTCCAAGCCATGTGCCCTCCATGTTGTTTTCAGGACCTTCTTTGCAATGCAGGGACATCCACTTCTTGTCTGGCCATATTCAGACCCCAGTGGGGGACGGGAGCTGATTTCTGTCATTGCGATCCAAATACATCATAAAGCTGGAAGGTGGGTGTGCTGGAAAGACTGTGGGGGTGGGGAGAACTGGTACACATATGCCCAGCAAGGGTTCATTAGCATAACTGAAGAACAGCCTGGAAACATACATGTCACCCTAATTAGAGACAAATGGAAATGTGTTCCTGGGTGTGGCCAAAAATGTAAATTGAATGCCAAGGAAAATCACTGGAGGAAAGGAAGCAGCATTTATTTCCCTGAGGGGTGGCATGGGAGGCTGGGTATCCTTTTGATGTCCAAGCTCCTGGCCCACCACAGGCCTGTGGCACTCACATCCCTGATTTCCCTTGGATCCCTCATCCTTCTTCCTACACAGATATCATCGGATCTGACTTATCCACTCAGCAGAATTGAACAGTGGAGTTTTCCCAGGACTATCCTAATGTAGACTGCAAGCAGTGGGGGCAAGGGTAGCTGCATGCTTGTTCCTCCATGTTAAAACATTTTTTTAAAAAAACCCTTGACTGTAGAAAGCTAGCATCTCAAGGAGACGGTGTTAACTTATGTTTTCTCTTGAACCCTGAATACATTCAAGGTGTGGGGAAGCCATGTCTGAATACAATCCATTGGAACTGTTGGGGTGGGTACCTTAATCCCCTGCTACCAACATGCCCACAGCTGGTCCGTGCATTTTGGAAGACAGCCAAGGGGCTGATAAATTGGCCCTCCTTCCCTCCCCGCACACCATAGGTGGCCGAAGCAGGAGCTTACCTCATGGCAGTTCTGCAAAAAACGCTGCAGCTCCAAGTGGTCATTGAGGTGCTGCATCCACTTTTGGGCCAGCTGGACATTTAGTTGGCTCCTACAAGAAAGAAAGAGAACTGGTCGGTGTGGGGCTGTCTGCAGACGGGGACAGGCATGGAGGGAAACGAGATTTCTTTTTGTTAGGATGGGCAGCGCGTGGTTCTCCAGACTGTAGTGGACTGCAAGCCTAATCAGCCCGTACTAGTGGCTGTTGGCTCCAATGTCAGAGGAATGGTTTATCCAGGCTTTGAAGGAACTCTCCAATGTGTTGAACACTACTCCTATATAGGTTCAGCACCATAGAGAAAAGGTTTTAGTTAAAAACCTGGAATGGCTTCACTGACCCACATGAGAGCCACCAGCTGCCACTGTAGCCAATGTTTATTTATTTATTGGATTTCTATCCCACCTATCTTCCAAGATGAGATTCAAGGTAGGTTGCAATAGTTTAAAAAATACAACTAAAACCTCACAAGTTACAAAAATTTTAAAAGAATGAAATTAAATTTCCATTATTAAAATATAGTTAAAAACACATAATTAAAAAAAAAATAAAATGATAAAAATACAAGTTTAAAAAAGAGCACACCAAGTAAAATTTCAAATGGCTGCCTAAATAAAAACATCAACCACTGCAGATGAAAAGAGAGCAGGGAGGGGGCCAGCCAGGCCTCCCATGGAAGGGAGTTCCGCAGACTGGGAGCAGCCAGGAAGAAAGCTCTCTCCTGAGTCCTCACCAACTGCACCTGTGAAGGTGGCAGGACTGAGAGAAAGCCCTCCCCTGCTGATCTTAACACTTGGTCTGGCTTATATAGGGAGATATAGTCTTTCAGATAGTTTAGGCCCAAGCCATTTAGGGCTTTGAAGGTCAAAACCAGCACTTTGAATTCTGCTCAGAAATGGACTGGTAGCCAATGCAGCTGTTTCAATGGGGGGGGGGTTGTCACAGGATCCCTAGCATCCCAATGTTGAAGGATGCTAGGAATTGTAGTCCAACAACATCTGAAGCTCCATATGATTCTCACCTCTCCTCCTAGGGACAGAGGTGCACACAGAATGGTCCTCAGCCTTCCAGACCCGCTCTGATAGCGACTGTCACTGAGGCAGGTGCTATTTCTGCCCATTGAGGTTCCAGTTACCTATCCAGGGTATGCATGTGCTGTTTGCTACCCCACAATGAATTGATCACAGCCAAGAAAACTGGGCTGATAGTAGAAGCATTCCGTAGCCCTTCAGATCATATTCCTAAAGATAGACGTGGGTACGGGGAAGGAATCCATGAAGGTGCCTTGTGACATCCATCTGTCTCTTTTCCACTCTTCTCTGCTTTTCATGCTGATGAAAATTTGTAATAGCTAACACAGGAACTTTTTCCTTAGTTTGTGTGCAAACTCTCAAGAGGTGTCACCAGGGCTGATCAAGCCACTTAGGTTGGGCAAAATTACTGGACTGCAATTCCCAGCATTCCTTACCATTGCTTATACTGGTGAGGACTGATGGGAGTTGCAGTCTACCAAACATCCAGAGAACCACATGATTCCCATCTCTGCTGTATAGGTCAATATAGCAGATGCTAATGGAAATGAGCTTTGCAAAACATCTGCAACCTAAGGTAAATTCTGTAACACCCAAATAGCCAGCAGTAATAACTCCACTTTTTCCATGGTAGTCCCAGGGACTGGATTCCATCAAATTCACCCAATGGCAGCAAGGCCTAGGAAGCATGCTTGCATGGCAGCATTTCCAATCCTGATCTCTGCTAAGCCTTTTATTTTTAATCTACTGACGGCTGAAACAAGCTGTTCCTGATATTGTGAATTTGAGCACAGCCGAAGCTTTGCACTTGACTTGATTAACAGCAGGACTGAGTCGCAACCGAAATAAAATGTCAAACAAGATAAAGCAGCATCTAGAATTCCATTTTCAAAATAATAATAATAACAACAACAACTGCAACAATAATGCCATTAATATTCAATTTTCCTGCTGGTTTAAGCAAAAATAATAACACATCATGGCCCTGAGAGGCTTTATCTATCTGGAGCAGATAAATATATTAAGGATTTGACACCAATTAAAACGTCAAATGAAATTAGTACTTGGTCCTTCACTAACGGAGACTTCAAAGAGAGATGGGAGCAGTTTCTGCATTAATGAGGGAAGGGGTGCCCTAATTGGCTCCACATGGTCGTGGGTCCTTTCTTCTTTCAGTCTGAAGCCCCCTCTCTATTTTTCCTTGAATATTTTGAAACAAATTTTCTTGTTTCTGGACTGATCTGGGCTAGGAAGCTGGCAGCCACAATGGATGCTAGCCCAGGCTTTTGTTCTTTTCAAGAAGGTCTCCCATGGAGATAAGAGATCCTCTTGCAGAAAACAAAGGGCCTGGATTTCCATGGGGTTAACATCTTTTAAAGAAGAGAGGGTCAAAGCTTACATCTGCCCAGAAGCTGTGTTAGGTCTTAGGACCGCTCTTTGCTTTCTAAGCAATTGAATTGGAAAGAAGAAGGAAACTGGGCATCTGAATCTTGCTGTGATTCTCTCCCCCTGAGCCCATCCCCTTTCTTCCCTCAAAGTCTTGCTCTCCAACCCAGCACCTATGTGGGGAGCACACTCTCATCTTTATGATCATGGCTGTTTCTGAAATGAGTCATGGCACTGAAAACAAGCTGGGGGCTGAAACAAGGCTATGGGAGGCAATTGGTCGGCCATTGCTGAACCCCCACCCCCAAAACTACTGGCTGTACAGCTGTGGTCTTGTATGAGAGCCAACAAGGTGTAGTGGTTTGAGTGTTGGACTATGACTCTGGAGACTAGGATTTGAACCCTTATTCTGTCCTGAAAATCCACCTTGGGCAACTCACAGTCTCTCAGCCTCAGAGGAAAGCAAAGGCAATCCTCCTCTGAAGAAATCTTGCCAAGAAAACCCCTTAGAGTTGCCATAAGTGGGAAACGACTTGAAGACACACAAAAACAACAACAGCCAGCTCTTCCTAACAAGTTGGAAATCTCTCCTCCTGTGTCAAATTTCTATAGGCTAAGATATTTTTAAAACAGGAATGCATTTAATTTATGCAGTTCAAGAAAAGTCTTGTTCCTTAATCTTATTCCTTAAAACTACATTGGAAGGGGGGGTGGGGGATGATTTTGCAATAAGGGGTGGCTGCCAGAGTTAAGGGGAAAAGAGACAGCTGCTCACAAGACAAAACAGAAAAATCTAGGACTCAGTCACTGTAATAATTTGGCAGCTGTTTGTGTATGCATTTCTCTTCACTCCTTTCTCTCACCACACACACACACACACAAATAAAATGGAAGCAATAGGAGCAGCTGATGCTCTTTCAAACTCAGTTCTGCTGGAATAGAAAGATTTGTAGGACAGGTGAAATAAACCGCCTAGAGTTTCAAAAATCATAGAATCATAGAATTGTAGAGTTGGAAGAGACCACGAGGGCCATCCAGTCCAACTCCCTGCCACGCAGGAAATCTTGATCAAAGCATCCCCGACAGATGGCCATCCAGCCTCTGTTTAAAGACCTCCAAGGAAGGAGACCCCACCACGCTCCGAGGGAGTGTGTTCCACTGCCGAACAGCTCTTACTGTCAAAAAGTTCCTCCTAATGTTGAGGTGGAATCTCTGTTCCTGGAGCTTGCATCCATTGCTCCGTGTTCCAATCTCTGGAGCAGCAGAAAACAAGCTTGCTCCATCCTCAATGTGACACCCCTTCAAATACTTAAACAGGTATCATATCACCTCTTAACCATCTTTTTTCCAGGCTAAACATACCCAGCTCCCTAAGTCTCTCCTCATAAGGCATGGTTTCCAGACCTTTCACCATTTTAGTTGCCCTTCTCTGGACATGCTCCAATTTGTCAATATCCTTTTTGAATTGTGGTGCCCAGAACTGGACACAGTATTCCAGGTGAGGTCTGACCAAGGCAGAATAGAGCAGCACTATTACTTCCCTTGATCTAGATACTATACTTCTATTGATACAGCCCAAAATCGCATTGGCCTTTTTAGCTGCCGCATCACACTGTTGACTCATGTTCAACTTGTAGTCTACTAGGACTCCTAGATCCCTTTCACATGTAGTCTCGTTCAGCCAGGTCTCTCCCATCCTATATCTATGCATTTCATTTTTCCGCCCTAAGTGCAGTACTTTACATTTCTCCGTATTGAATTTCATTTTGTTAGCTTTGGCCCAGCTCTCCAGTCTATCCAGGTCATTCTGAATTTTGATCCTGGATCAAAATGGACCCAAAGGGGGGGGGGCTCTTGAACCATCTAAGAGTAAGCTAGGGGAGCTGAGCCCCCCTCTCCCTCAAATGATCAAACAAATTAGAATACAAAGACTCCTGTGTAGTCAATTGCCCTCTGGAGTTATCAATCAGAAGTATACTGTATGACCAAGCACTACACAAAACAAATATGAAGACTGCTATTGTCAGTGAGCCTTCTGGTGAATAACAAAGGCTACATGCAGCTCATCCTATGCATACTTAATTGGGAGTTAAGCTACACTAGAGTGGACTTCTAGTTCACCTTGTGGTTGCAAGAATCCTTATATTTAAGGATGACTGGATGATATTGGATGGGTAATTTGCTCTCCCCATGACTGTGCCCTACACTTCATTTTCTACACCTCAAGCTCATGACTTATAGGCGCCTTTGCAGTCATTTAATAAGGTCTTACATTTATTCCCTCTTTGCCTGCTATATTAATTGTATTTTCTAATCTATTCAGTTTTGTAATACAGTAATTCATTTTTTATCTTGCCATTGCTTTCATGGTTGTCAGATTATTTTGTGGTTCAGCTAGTTATTTTAATGTAAGGCATTCTGTGCTTTCATTGTTTTGTAATGTGTGGGTGTGTGCGCGTGCACACGCGTACAAGTAGGCAAAATTCTCCAGTTCAAATTTTCCAGTTTTCATCTGCTCACTGCCAGGCAAGAGGAAAGGGCTGTGTGCAGATTTCCAGCTCAGTTAGGAGAGCAACAGCTTGCTACAATTTGCAAGGCATAATTAATCTGTTGTTCCAACATATAAAGACCCTTCATAGAGATCTATGTATTTACTTCATTAACTTGCTTCTTCTTCTCCCAGTGGTAGTGGTATCAGGGCTCACCCTCCATTCTGCTTTTCACCCACCTTCTAGCTAGGAGCAAGTCGGCTAGATTAAATGTCCCTTATCTCCCCTTCGCAATTCCCCACTAATTCTCTCATTTCATCTTGATCTGGAAACAGCCTATTTAGCTAAGATTTCCATCTTAAATTCCAAACATGGAAATATATTCTCTGTCTTTGAATGACTAGCTGTGAGTAACTGTGGGTTGTATCTAATGCACGAAGCTTAATGACATGACCAGGGACCTCCACCTAGGTCTTAGGTTTTGATCCAGAAACTTAAGGCCATGAGATGATCCTGAACTGGCAACCCTAGACAGGACAAGAGCTGTCAGAGAATGGCTTGTGATAAGCTGTAATGAGAGGTGTTTCCTAATACCCTCTTTTGCTACCTTTAGGAGTCTCAGCACTGGAAAACAATGCTTAGTCTCCTTACTTGGCCTGCAGGGCTTCCATTTTGTCCTTCACCCGCTCACTGTAGATGTTGCCCTGCCGGATCAGGCTTTCGCCCGCCTTGAGAGCCGTCCTGGTCTTCTGCATGTTGAGCTCCATGGTGGTCATGAAGTCCTTGTGCTTCTTGATAGCCTTCTCTGCTGCTTCCACAGTGGTGGGCAGCTCAGCATGGGCCAGGGTGGCTTCCTGAAAGATAATTCCAAAAGAGTTGACAGCTGAGGAAGTGGCTGTGAAATAGAAGAAGAAGAAGCTTCCTGCTCCAATGACAGTAGGTAGAGCCAGCTCCAAGGGCCAATCTGGTGTAGTGGTTTGAGTGTTGGATGATGACTCCAGAGACCAGGGTTCGAATTCCTGCTCAGCCATGGAAACTCACTGGGTGACCTTAGGCAAGTCACACTCTCTCAGCCTCAGAGGGAGGCAAAGGCAAACCCCTCTCTGAACAAATCTTGTCAAGAAAATCCCAAGATAGGTTCACCTTAGGGTCGTGCCATAAGTCAGAAACAACTTGAAGGCACACAACAACAACTACAGCCAGCTCCTCCTAACAAGTTGTGCCATCTATCTGGGCTACCCAAATTAAGCAGCCCATTAGAGGAGTTAACCATTCAATTTCACCAGGGAAATTCTGGATCAAATGGCATGCATTTAGTCCCAACGTTAGACGGACTTTTGCAAGACCCATGAGACAGAGAATAGCCATCCTGTGCAATGGACTTTTTCACCTCCACTCTAAGAGCATATAGTGAGGGCTATAAAACAATCACCAGGCTGGGCAATTGTAGAAGGTCTGTGGGCTTATTTTCTCTCCTGGGACTCTACAGAGTAGCACAGAAACTGCCAAAAATGGCTAAAACCAAAAGAAACCCAAACTGGAAGTGATTGGAGAGTGACTTCTGCTTTTGAAAAATAGGGATTTATGATTCAACAATACCGGAAGCCCCTGAAAGCTACTTGCAAGGTGAACGGCCTCCCTTGGAGGCAATTCAGCCTCTGTATTCACCCTTTTGGAAGCAGCTCTGGTTCCGGGACCTTGAAGGAGCTGAGTGCCACAAACCAATCTTGGGAGCCATATTTTCCCCACTCCTGCCTTAAGTATTGGTAGTCATGCCCTAGGAATACAAGGTGAGAAGGACACTGGAGTTGTTGATAAACCAACCTTGTTTAGTATATCAAAAGAAGAAATGCCAGTTGTATTTTGCATATTATTAAGTAGCAAATAATTTTTGAGATCTGGGTCCCATACTAGGAGAAAGGCAGGATATAAATTAATTAAATAAATACATTTAAAAGTGAGAGGCAGCCTGGTGCCAGACTTTTTTTATCAGTTACAAATTTGGAGATATCAAACCAATGTGGGGTTGCTGCACCTCTAGACTCAGTGTCCCCGAATGCCAGAGAATGAGTTTCTAAAGACTTGAGAAAACCTGTGGAGGAAGCCCCACTCACATCTTCCCATTTTTATCAGCAGCACCTCTTTCCCAGGGGTGTGAGAGTATCAACGCATCTCATCCACGAATTCATTCCAGCTTCACTGCACAGAATTTCCCACAATGCCAAGCAGCTCAGCCTAGATGAGCATCCCTGGAATGGAGAGCTGTGGGATACATCAGAATCCCTTTTTGTCTGCACTTGCCCACTATATGGCCCATGTGGCTCCCTAACTCTCTGATCCTCTTGTGCCATATTAAACCTAATTTCTGTGAACTGTATAAGGATGCTTCAGATGGCCTGAAAACCCCAAAGGAACTGAGGAGGCATCCTGCCTTGGCCTGTCTTCTTGTGGTGCTTCTCACAGACAAAGCTGGCATACTCTGGGAAAACCTGTATGCTTGTACCTCTGCATTTTCACTCACAGGTGCTATGAACTGGCTGTTCCAAAGTTGTTCCCCTTATGGGAAAATTGGGGGCCCCTATAGGATCAGTCATGGTACCTTCCCACACCTCTACCTGCAGTAACCAATCTTTATACATCTCTTGATCGAAACAAAATCTTCCAGCCACGGAATTGTCTGCTAGTCTTTAAACGCAGACTCTAAAGAGCATCTGCCCGGAGTTACTGCCAGTAGATTTTAATTGGTGAATGAATCCACTACTTGGTTAAAAGGGAGATAGTTAATAGACTGCAAAAAACCCTTTAATTGGCCGAGGGCTCCCTGAGGCCTTTGCAAAACTGCCTTCTACATCACTGGCTCAAGGAGCAGAGCCTCAAGAATGCAAAGCTGAAGCACAGCCATGCAACTGATGGGAAGTCAGCAAGGCCGCTTGGATTATAAAAAGGCATCTGGGCTAAAACCAGATGGTGGTATGTATGTTATGTGGGGAAGGGATGGTGTTCCCATTCCTAAGTCCCAGATCTGTTGGGATGGACTGGCTGCTGTTATTTGTTAGGTGCCAAAAGGCACTGAAACCTTCTCTTCTTCTCTGCTATTATTTCCCAGCTCCCTGGACAGATGTGTGGCATTCAGCACTGGCTCAGATGAAACCCAAGCTGCAAAGCGCTAACCAAACCGATTAATGGGGTGTGAGTCCATGTGCAGCCAAGTGCTGGCATTGCACAAACTCTCCTGAAACCCTTTGACAACTGCTAAGGCAGAATGACTGACACTTTAGCTCTGCTTTGTGAAGCTACAAAGAGCCAAGAGACAGAAAAACCAATAGTCTCGCTCTCTCTCATTCTGTGTGTGTGTGTGTGTGTGTGTGTGTGTATGTGTGTGTGTGCTGGCAGTGATCAACCTGGAAAGCAAGTCCTAGGCCCCAACTGCCCACTGCCTCCACTGCAGAGTCATCAGCAGGCAAAAGAGAGCCACAGCAAGCCCTGGTCAGAGCAACATGAAAAAAAGAGAGGCCTCTTTGCATTATATTTGGGGACTCTGCCCAGTTCTTGATCGATCGCTTCTGTTTATTTGCTTTGCTGCAGAATAGGAAGAGATTCCTTCTTTTTCTTCTTTATCACGATCACCACTACAAAGCACAACATGTGATTTTGGGGCCACTATAAATAGTTGTGTATATAAGTCATGTCCCTTTTGACAACCAAATGGGGCAAACCCCAACCCTACAAAAATTCCAAACAATGATTCTTACTTTGAAGAAGCTATGCAATTGGTAATGCACCAACCTGCTTAGTACCTATGTGAGATATAATACCTACCTTTGTTTTAGTAGCTATGGGTCACTATCCATCAGCATTGTTGTTGTTATTATGTGCCTTCAAGTAATTTCTGACTTATGGCAAACCTAAGATGAACCTATGATAGGGTTTTCTTGGCGAGAGTTGTTCAGAGAGGGGCTTGCCTTCGCTTTGCTCTGAGGCTGAGAGAATGTGACTTGACCAAGGTCACCCAGTGGGTTTCCATGGTTGAGCGGAGATTCAAACCCTGGTCCCCAGAGTCATTGTCCAATGCTCAAACCACTATGCCATGCTGGCCTTGCCCAAAAGGAAACATGACTGTGCTATGACTTGCTGTGAGTACACTATATTTATGGAAAAGCTATGCACCCGTTTTTATGTATCTAAACAAGCAAGTTCCAGTGTTCACATCACTATACAGGTTGACACCCATATCCACAGATTCAGTATCCATGGTTTCACTTACCCACATCGGAAAAAATATGTTCTCTCTATGCATTTCTAGGTCCTCCAATGAAACTCTGTCGTCAACTTCTGGCATTTGTCTCATTGAAAATAATAGGGTTCCTTATTATCCACGGTTTCAGGTATTCATGGGAAGTCTTGGAACATATCTCCCCCAGATACAGGGGTAGACCTGTACCACATTGGTTCTCATCAGACTATTTTGAACTAAATGGGATCAATGCAGTCCTTGTGCACCTTTCCATTCCATACACAGACCCATGATAATTGGTTGATGATATAAGCTGTGTGAGGGGAATTGTCTAGCTCTCCAGAGGATGCTGGACTGCAAATCCCAATAGTCCCAAGCAGCACAGCCAATGGTGAGGAATGCTGGGAGCTGCAGTTCAACATCATATGGAGGGGCCCACCATTTCCACCCTCCTGACTGGAAACCAGTAGCTTCTTTATCTAAAAATGGTTGAGTGCTTGCAATTATCATCTGACCTTCACACTAACCTTTCACTAGTTAGCAAGAAAAGGCTAATACTGTAATTCTCCACTACTAACCAGCAACTAAAAAAGGAGCATTCAGTGCTGTGAATTCATTGCTGTGCAAACCCTACTACAGGCAATACTAATAATAATCCAGGATTTTTGATCTAGAAGGGTCAATTTGCTGAGTCAATTTTTTATTCTGCAAAGAAAGTGGAGAAACTTGCTCCCCCAAGATGGAAGGTTGGAGCAAAATGTCACTCTCCTAGCTCATGAGGCAGAACGGAGGCAGAATATATTGGGGTGGTTTGGAGCCCCCATTTCTTCATTCTCCATTCCCTTAGACACCCACCCACCTCTCACTTGCAGGCAATTTCCTGCAATTGCTAATTATTCATTAGTCACTATTAACCAGCTGCTGATTAGCATCAAGCTGGGGGTCACCTGTTGACAATTAACTGCTATCCATCAGTAATGCTCAATGAAGAATCAGCAATAAGTGGGTATTGTAAGGATCACTCATCCTCATGGGCAAAAAAAACAGGACACATTACACAACTGGGCATTGTCCTTCACATAGGCTACAATGTGCTGTTTTTCTTAGTGCACACTCTGTTTTTCCTCTGGGAGAGAATTTTTATTTATTTTTATTTATTTTTTTAAGTACAGTCACCAACACAAAGGTGGGCAAAGTGTGGATGTCTAGATATGTGGGACAGCAAAACCCAACATTCCTTACCATTGGCTCTGCTGGCTGGGGCTGATGGGAGCTGCAGTTCACCAATATCTAGAAGGCCACCCTTTGCGCACCTAGTGGGTAAGCAGGTCCAGGGATATCCAGAACGTACTCCTCAGTGAGCCATGGAAATCACTGGGATGACCCTCAGTCCAGTCACAGTCTTTCTAATGGGTGTTTGTGAAGTTCTAATAGGGAAGAAAAGAGCCATCTACACTCTTGTGTATGAGTTTGCTGAGACGGATGACCAGGAGGGTGCTGTTGTACTCCTATCCTGATTGTGGGCTTCCCCATAAGCAACTGTTTGTCTGCTGGGTAATAGCAAGCCCCAAGCTTCATTGGGGGCAGGGAGTCAGGGAAGAGCTATGAATATTACCTGGTTGTACAGGCAGACCTCTGCCTGCTTGGCATCTCGTAGGAAGAGGAAAAAGATGTGAGCCTGGACCAAGACTTCTCGCCGGTTCTCCCACATCTCCAGCAATTTGTTCCATCCCACATCGAGCTTCTGCAGCCACTGCTGGAGTGAGAGGTAAGGGAGGTCAGCTTCCTCCAGAGCCAACACATCATTGACAGCCTGGATCTTGGTGTAGTCCTCCTCATAGCGGTTGATTTCCTCCTTAAGTGAGGCGTGATGGTTCAGCAGCCGCTCAGCCTCGGACAGGTTCCCCGGCAGCTCCTCCGAGGCCACAGCTGCTTGTGTCTTCACCAGCCAGGTGAGAAAGCTGTCCAGGTCCTGGATGAACTGTTGCAACCTGGAAGAAAGAGGAATATGGGAGAGGGGAGAGGAGTAAGAGACATCTTTGCCAGAGCATGTACCCAATTTGGGGAGAGCACAGATTTGACTTGGCATATATCCACAATACACCATTATGGTACTTTGATACCACCTTAACTGTTGTGTCTCTACCTTATGGATTCCTGGGATTTGCATTTTCATGGGGTACTTCTCTGCCAGAGACCTCTAGTGCTGTCATTTAGGGGAGGACACCTCACCAAACTACAAATCCCAGGATTCCATGGGAACCCTGGTGGCACAGTGGTTAAATGCCAGTACTGCTAAGTCACCACATTGCAAGTTCGATTCCAGAGGGCTCCAAGGTTCACTCAGCCTTCCATCCTTTCATAGGTCAGTAAAATGAGTACCCAGCTTGTGGGGACAATTAGCTAATACATAGGAGAAACTGCTTAATGCAGTGTAGATGTGTAAATTGCTATTGCTTTATAAAACAATTTGTAAGCCTCTCTGATAGCCTTGTGGCTGAAGACTGGGGTATAAATAAATAAATAAATAAATAAATATTTTTTTTAAAAATGAAGACATGGCAGTTAAAATTACTACAAACCACTACAATTATGCAATGCCAATACCCTTCCAATGTTTCCCACAATGTTGTGCCTAGCCCTGATACCCTCCTCTCACTGAAACAACCCCCTTGACATCTACCTTGTAAAATTATTATGTTATTGTTGTTGCTGTTGTTAATAGTTAGGTTTATATCCACCCTTTGCCTCCTGTGAGTTGAAAACAGCACAGAAGGCTCTCTTCCTCTTCACATGATCCATACAACAACAACCCTGTGAGGTGGGTCAGGCTGAGATTAAGAGAGAGAATGCACAGCCAAAGGTGAATTTTATGGCTCAATGGGAACTTGAATCTGTACCTCCCAACCTACAATATTAGGGAGAGACAACTGCACACAGGCCATTCCCCTGCCTACCCGCCATCCCCTCATACTACACCATGTTGGCAGAATTAAACTGGAAGTGACTTCTGGTTTCCTTTTCTGGCTGTTTTTGGCCATTTTGAATGGATCAGAAGCAAAGTCACTGCATTTTGCCAAAATTCTGGTACCTCTTCAGTACTTTGCGGGGAGGGTATAAAAGTCAGCTCAGAAAAGAATGGGGAAAGTCTAGGGGCTTGCTGCTGTGCCCTTGGGACATCAGCACCACACAAAAGAGAGAGAGAGAGAGAGAGAGAGAGAGATTCAATGTCAACATGTGGCTTACTAACCACACACCCACAACTAACCACACTAGACCCCACCCACGGTCTCTGCGTTCTTGTGCTTCTGAGAGCTGCTCATAATCCCCTCTTCCTGACCTGCTGGCCACTGTGAGTGAGTCCTCGCAGCCCTGCAAAGTCCTCTTCAAGGCCTCCCACTCCTCGCTGATCTCCTCAAACTGCATCAGGATCTCCATGGCCTGGGCTGGGTGTGTGTTGGCCAACAGCTCCCCCTCCTGTTGCAGCTCAATCAACCGGGGCTCCAGGACCACCAGGGCAGCTTCCATGGTGGAGAGGCGTCGCTGGAGGGAGAGGACACTACCCAAGTCACCACTGTTGTACTGGGTGGACTCGATAGCCTTGCGCTTCTCCCGGATCTGGGACTTGATCTCATTGCACTCCAGCAGGTAGTTCTGGATCTTTAGGATCGAGTTGAGATGGTCCTTCTTCTGCTCCACCAGCTCAACCACCCGGTTCCACCTAAGCAACGCAGAGGATGATGGGAAGAAGCAAAAAGCACCAAACTAATGTCAAGCCAAGCTCACCAACAGACTCTTGCTTGATTACCCTTGGAGAGCGGGAACTGCCTCAGGGTAACTAAAGTAGGAAATCCTAGCACATACAGCCTTACTTTTCCAGCTCTCACAACTAAACATTTTGTCACCATGTTGCTTTTGAGGATTTCTGTTCCAGCTGCACTAGAGTGAGAAATGAAAGGACCACTGAATTTTGAGTGGAGCATGGATTCCAATTCAATTTCAGCTCCCAAGGAGAAAGCAATGACACAAGTCGAGGGGGAACCTGTGGATGTGCATAGATTGGCATGTGAATTGCATAGAATCATAGAGTTGGAAGAGACCACAAGGGTCAATTAGTCCAACCCCCTGCCATGCAGGAATATACAAACAAATCATTACCGACAGATGGCCACCCAGCCTCTCTTTTAAAACCTCCAAAGAAGGAGACTCCACCACACTCCAAGGCAGTGCATTCCACTGCTGAACAGCCCTTACTGTCAGGAAGTTCTTCCTAATGTTTAGGTGAAATCTCTTTTCCTGTAGTTTGAGTCCATTGCTCCATGTCTTAGTCTCTGGAGCAGCAGAAAACAAGCTTGCTCCATCCTCAGTATGACATCCTTTCAAATATTTAAACATGGCTCTCATGTCCCCTCTTAACCTTCTCTTCCCCAGGTTAAACATATCCAGATCCCTAAGCCGCTCTTCATAGGGCATGGCTTCTGGACTTCCCACCATTTTGGTCTCCCTCCTCTGGACAGCTTCTCAATATCCTTCTGGAATTTTGGTGCCCAGGATTGGACACAGTATTCCAGATGAGGTCTGACCAAAGCAGAATAGAGTGGCACTATTACTTCCCTTGATCTACACACTATACTCCCATTGCTTATCACCCTTCCCACAAACAGGGTGTCTTCCCTTCCTGGCGAGAGTCAGCAGGATTCCACAATTCCTGACAACAGGAGAAGTGAGAGGCATGGAGATGGTTTCCTTCAGGATCCTAAATGCCCTTTTTTGGTACAGGAAAAGAATTAGGGCTTCATTATTGCCCATGAATGAACTACTCCAGGAGTGGCAGCACTGAATTTAAATAAATGACTAGGCAATAAATAAAATATAAAATACCTGTACAGCAGATAGTAGCACAAAAAGCTTCATGCGTGAACACATTTTCAGTCCTGCAACTTTGCTGGGACTAATAACCTGGTCCCATGCATTTGCATTCAGTTACTCAATTAACAGCCCAAATAACAGAAACACCAGGAGATTTAAAAACTGACTGTGAAAGAAGAATCAAATGGCATCTTTTTTCCCCCTTCACTGTTGGGCCTTTAGCCAGTGAAGAGCCTGCAGCAACTACACCAACTGAACCATTGATAATCTGGTCCTGGCTGTGATGTTCCACTTCAGCCCTGGGGCAACATTCTTATTATCTTCCCAGAACAACAAAGCACATTATGTCCTGCAGCCCAGAGGGTGAAAAGAGACGCCATGGAGAATTAAAGGAGTCATGGCACCCATTCCCTACTCACTTAGCTTTCAGCATCCCTCCAGAGGAAGCATCCTCAGGCATGCCCCAATTCCATCCAGGAAGCTCTGCCCACCAGGATGGATGAATGTGTACAAAGGAGCTAAACTAGCCCAGGTTAAAAAGAGATGTATGCCCAGACAAGGGGCTTGTCTATACGAGGCAAAAAGAAGTGGATTGGTCCACAATAAAGGCAACTTGCAGCTGCAATTTGTCTTAATGTTTTTTGGGGGGTGGGGGTTAGGTAGATTGCAGGTATGTGAAGTTATCCACGTTTGCTATGCAAATGGGCATGCCTGAGAATCAAGATGGTGGCCGTAAGTGAATTACTCACTTTTTTACTTACCAATTTGCTGCTGCTGAACAGTATTTTTTTTTTTAAAAAAAAAGACTATTCCCAAGGTGCGATGGAGCAATATTTCACCTTAACAGAAAAGCAAAAAAAAAAAAAAAAAAAAAAACAACCCAAACACATGGTAGTTCCAGGTGCTTGCCTTGTTAGCAAGCCCTGTCCCCCACGTTCATCCATCCAATCAGCTTTCAGCTTCTGCTCATATGGGAAAGTAAATCAATTTGCATTGAAACTCTTGGAAAATCACAAAGGCTTTTCCTGTAGAATATATGGTGTATTTAGCCCCCGCTCCTTCCTAATATGGCGATATGATGTGGGATGTCATTAAGACAGCTCGAATTCTCCTTACATTCTGTAAGGAGTATTGTTGCCATTTAGACAACCCCTGACTCACACTAAGGCAAGAAATCTGGGTCAGCAAATGGTATCCATTTGTCCACTTGCCAGCCTGCCCATCAAGGGTGGGCAAATGTGGAAGGCTAGGGGGGTGCATTACCCCGCCAGGAGCCCTTAGAGAGCCATACACCTCATGGCCAAAAACTAAAAAGGCACAAGGGGTATTTTGGCCATGCTTTAAGGCCCCTCATGACCATTTAGGCTCAGAAGAGACCTTCTTTAAAAGCAGAAAGTGGCCATTTCCCTTATGCTTTTAAAAAAATAAAGGCCTCTCCTGGGCCTAAAATAGCCCAGCCACCCCCCATGTGGTGAAAATGCCCCCAAGCCCTCTAGATGGCATTCTGGGACAAAAGAAAAGGGGGGAATTGACCCTGGGGACCCTGGGGAATGCATCCCACCCACGGGTTGCATTTTGCCCACCCCTGTGGTACAAAATTCCCCAGGAGACCCTCCTTGATTGGAGGGGTGCTCAGGACCTCCTGCCCGGGATTGCATGCACTGCCTTCTTCCTTCAGCACAGAGCATCAAAAAGGATTTAAGACAGGCCCTCCCTACCTGCTGTTCAGGTGGTCCTGGCAGGCCCGGACTTCAGAGGAACTTGGGTGGCCCCCGTCGACCAGCTGCTGCACTATCTGGTTGACGTCCAGGATCCGACCCATCAGGCTGTTCATCTCTTGGTCAAGGCTTTCAAACCTGAGCAGAGAGCAGACACCTGTCAAGGATGTCTCAGAAACCAAGACAGTTGATTCAGTTAACTTTGGTTCACTGAATAAGAGTTGGGAGTGGGAGGGAGGGGGGAAGAGGGAGCTCATTGTCATATTTTATTTGTAAGGAATGGGGAAGTGTAATACATTATATAATGCCAATGTTTGCTGTATCTACACCTTGTTATTTGGATTTTGCTTATGACCTCGTATTTGCTTGCTATTAAAGTAAGTGTCTGACTTCACGCTGCCTTGATTCCTTTGCATGTAATTAGCTTGGCTGTGCTCTGCCTCTGCTATCAGCTGTGTAGTAATCAGCCTTTGGCTGGTTACCCAGACAGTGTTTAAACAACCACCCAAATAGATTGATAATATATTTTATTTCACACTTTATTCTTCGCTTTAAAAGAGCTATCCATGGTGCTGAACACTATCCCCAAAATACATTCAGCACCTTGGATAACTCCTTTAAAATCTACAGTGAAGCCTTAAGTAGATTCACCACCACACTGACATGGCTGTCACAGTTCTTGTGAGGTCCCCAGGTGGACTGGCAATTTATAAGAATGCCAATCACATAAACCACCCCAAAAAACTTCTTCTTTGTGGTGCCTCTTGCACACCACCTACCGGTGCTGCACCACCTCAACATCCTCCAATTTCTGGGGCACGTCCATCCGGTTGAGCCACTGCTCTTTCTCATCAATCCAAACTTCACAGGCATTGACCTCGCTGAACATGTGGTAGACAGCCAGGGCATCCTGCAGCCACTGACGTCGCAGCACTGCCACTTCAACCACTTCCCCGTACAGCTGTTCCACCTCCACGATGCGGATCTGCACGTCCACCAACTCATGGTATTCAGGCGCCAGGGCACCCAGTTGCTTGCGCAGGGCCAGGACGGCTGCCCGGTGCTTGTCAATCTCTTCCACCACCCCCTTGTGCTTCTTGACCAGTGACTGGGTGGAGTATTCATCATGGCCAAAGTCATCGCTGGACACCAGGCGGTAAGCGTCCTGCAGCCAGACCACAAGGTCTTCTGTCTCGGCACTGAACTGGTGGAAACTCAGAGCCTCCTGCAGTTTCTGGAGGTGGGATGCCGACAGTTCTTCCAACTTCTTCCAGCGCAGGCGCACCTCCCGGATCTTCTCCTGGATGTTGACAGGGCCAAAGCGTTTCCGCAGCAGGATCTGCTCCCCTCGCCTCATGGCTGTCTGCAGCAAGGAGCGCCGCCCGCCTAACTCACCCAGGAGGATGTTGTGCTTGCTCAGCAGTTTGGCCACGCTGTTCAGGTCCTTGCCATAGCCCTTTGAAGAGGAGAGGATGCTTTCCTTCTCCCGTGCCCAGGCTTCTGCCTCTTCCATCTCTTGGAAAAAGGACCACAGCTGACGGGAGGCCTCCAGCTCCTTCCGCCGCTTGGCTGCTAGCTCCTGCAGCTGCTCCAAGCAGCTCTGGACGTGGTTCACCCGGTTACAGATGATCTGGGGGTCACAAGGCTGGTAGCCTGGACAGAGCAGGAGAAACAGTTCATGGGGTGGAGGACACAGAAATGGGAGAGAGAAAGCAGAGGAAGGCAGGTCACATCCAGAACATCAAGGATGGGGAAAGTATGGCCTGTGAGGCCCCATAGGGTCCCCACAAGCATTTTTGTGGCCCTTAAAGCCCTCCAAAAAAAATTTAAAATATAATCTATATATATATAATTTTCTTGTGTATGTTGCCATTCCCAGTGTGCTGATTGGCCACTTAGGAAACTTCCCAATCAATCAAAGTTCTCAGTTGGCGGGCCAATTGCCACACTAGGAGCGGAAACATGTGGAACGCTTCCACTAGTTACAGGTTTCGAGTGTGCTGCCAGGCAGGTCTGTGGGTGTTTACCGATGAGTAAAGGGTTTCTTCCACCCTCTCCTCTGGGCTGTTCAGCCAAACCCCTCACACGCCACCGGAGCCAGGCTTCTTGTGGCTGCCTCAGGGGCCCACACCGCAATACCAGGCGGGTTTACTTGGAGTAAAGCCCGACCGGGCTTCCTTTCCCAAGAAAGTGGCAGAACTTGGTCTCTCCCCCCTCCCCCATGAAGCATTTTGGAGGAGTAAGATAGTGGTGTATGTTACACCGGGTACAGCAAGTTTTTGTATAACCCCCAAATGTCCCCCAGTGGCTCTAGGAAGGATAGGGGGGTAATTTTGCCACATTTTGGCCCTCCTTGGACTGTTTTAGACCCTTTTATCAACAAGAAATTACCAGAAGGTTGGTTTCCAGCTTACTTCCTATTTAGGAAAAAAAAGGCCTTTACTGGGCCTAAAATGGCCCAGAGCCCACCATCCTCAATATTGTAAAATTGCCTATCAGCTCTAGGAGGTGTGGAGGCATTTTGGTTCCAAATAAATTAGGGGAACATTTTGTTTCTGGGGATGGGGAGGTAAAACCTGGGGGCCTCTGGGAGGCCAATGCAGTCTCTTACCTCCCAACAGTCACCCACTACCCTGTCTCCTGCATCCCAACACATGGATTTTTATGTGTTCTTTTGTTGGCATTCATGTAAACCCTGGCATACAGGCAGACAGCTCCCTGATCTACTCCTTTCCCCTGGAACTTGAAGCTAGGCTTGGGCTCAGGTTGCCCCAGGTTCTGCCACCCTTGCCAGTACTGCAAGTCACCATGTTGCAAGTTCGATTCCAGCCGGCTCCAAGGTTCACTCAGCCTTCCATCCTTTCGTAGGTCAGTAAAATGAGTACCCAGATTGTGGGGGCAATTAGCTAACACACATTGGAAACTGCTTAATGCAGTGTAGATGTGTAAATAGCTATTGCTTAAAACAATTTGTAAGCCACTCTGATAGCCTTGTGGCTGAAGAGTGGGGTATAAATAAATAAATAAATAAAATAAAAATAAATACCCAGAAAGCCAAGGTAGGTGAAAGGATGACACACACTCTCCTCAGTTACCTTCTAGCTCTGAGAACTTGAGGGCTGCGGTGTTGAGGGCTTGCACACGGTCACTCTGTGCAGAGATGTCAGCCTCCAGAAGGCTGTGCTTCTGCAGCAAGTCCTCCACTTCCAGAAGATGCTTCCCAATGTCCTTGGATGCCAGCTGGGCCTGTCAGGAAATGGGCAGTAGGAGGAATGAAGGCCATTCATTCTCAGGGGCAGCTTGGGACATAGTACAGTGGTGAGCAAAGTGTGGCCTGTGGGCCAGATGTCACTGTTGGAGCCCCCAAGTGTGGCTCCTTAAGCCCTCCAGAGCCCCTAAAAAAAACCTTGTGAGGCTGGGGGTGTAGATACAGATTGGGTGGCAGCAGTGGATTGTGAGGTGGAGAGGGAATTTGCATCTGGGTGGTAGTTGGCTGAGGGAGTGAGACGAGGGAGGGGACTGGTTAGGTATGTTTCCTAAGCAGCCAATCAGCACACTGGGAAAGGAAACGCACCCAAGTGTTTTATATACAGTATATTGAAAATGTGGTGGAGAGCTGGTGGAGCAAAACTTTGCATTTGGCAATGACTTTGAACCATTTGGAGGGAATTGGGGTTGTGAAAAAACCTGGGTTGTGGGTTTTTTTAGGAGGTCTGGGGGATTTGGCATGCCAGTGTGGCCCACCAGGGGGACACAGACGCAAAAGCTAGCCTTCACTTACTCTAGAAAATGGCCTGTACCAAAATCAGGCAGAAACCTGTTTCTTGTGAGCTGATGGGCATGAAAGATGAGGCACTAGTGCAGACTGCAATGGGAGGCAGAAAGATGACAACAGCATGACCAACTCCCTTGTCTTGGGTCCTCCAGACCAGTGCTTTGGAAAGTTACGTTGTTGGATTACAGCTCCCAGACACCTCCAGCCATCATGATCACTGGCTAGGTTGAGTGAGGGATTTAGGGAGTTACGGTCCAAAAGAGTAACTTTCCCAAAATCTGCTTCAGGTCATTGCTGGGATGGGCTCTGTGACCTGGATAGGGTTCTGCAGCCCTGCCCTCCTGCCCTACCCAGTCAGCAGTGCTCCCCTCAGCCCCCACCTGCATTTCATCCATCCAGTCAATCATGTAGACCATCTCCTGGAAGATCTTCTGAAGGGCCAAATTCTGCTCCAGCCGTGCTCTCCGAGCACTGACCAGCTCCGTCAAGAGCCCCCACTGGCGTAGGACGTTGTCCTTCTGGGCATTGATCCGCTTGCTGTCATAATAGCCCTCTGACTCCATTTCCTGGGCCAGCTCCACCACCACCTGGATGCGCTCTTGGTAGGAGGAGATGTCTGCCTCAATGGCCTCATGCTTCTTCATGGCGGCCTCCACCGCAGGGAGGTCGTAGCCAAAGTTGTCCTACAAAGAGAGAAGAAAGGAAGGAGTGATGATGTGAGCAAGCCAAATAGTGTCATGTAACACATGAAAAGCAGCAGGTCACTCTGCACGTGTGGGTTGCTTTTCATTCACTTGCAGGAAGCACAAGAAACCTCTCCCAAGCTGGAGGAACATGGCTGTCTCAGCAGCTGGGATTCATCCTAGACTTCTCAAGCCTGGCAGGTCAAGTCCTCAGGTTTGGCCTGTCATCTGTAGTTTGCAACGCCAGCTTCTCTTAGCATTGATACAGCAGGGCTATATCTACACTACACCATTTGACACCATTTTGCTCTGGAAAGGCTGGCTGGCTGGCTGGCTTGGCTTGTGCATTGCTGTTCAATCCGCTCCAGCCACAAACTTGCAGAAAGAAGCAGGAGAAAAGTTTTCCCTCCCCTCCAGGGCCTCTGAGGGAAGGGTTAATAGATGGTGTAATTGTATCATCATCATCATCATCATCATCATCCATAGGTATTGTTATTGTTGTTGTTAGGGTTTTACATCTTGATTTAAGTTTTGGGGGCTTGCAGCAAGAAAAGATATTTAAAGGGGGTCCCTGGTAAAGAAAAGGTTAAGAGCCACTATTCTACAGTTTCCAATCTGGCAATCCTAAATGGTGGTATAAAGACAGTGTCGGTGATGACTGATGAGGATGAAACTGATTTAGCATCCAGGCTACAAACTTCTCAGACCTGGGCCTCTCTTGTGTCCCTCCACACAGTTTCCAGAAAGGAGGATCCTTCTCCTCTCGGCCTGCCCCCCTCTGTCCCTCCCCACCCCCTCTAAATGCTGTCTCCTTTCTTCCATGTCCTCCTTCCGCTGCACAGGCCTGGACCCCCTGTTTACCTGGGACACCAGCCGCTGGTTCTCATTCAGCCAGGTCTCCCGCATTACAGCCTTGTGGTCAAAGCGCTGAGCCAGCAACTCCAGCTTCTCTTGCCGGATCAGCTCATTGCGAAGGGCCACCTCCCGCTCATGTTCAGCCTTCTCCAGCCTGGTCCAGGCCTGGCAAGAGGAGAAAGAATTGCAGAAGTGGAAAGGAGAGAGAGACTGAGGGAGAAAGAGATGCAGGCTTGGGGCAGCATTCATGCAAAGTCCCTGATGGCCTTCATCCCTACAGTCCAGCCCTGCCTTTTGACCCAATCTCCTACCTTGTTGATGTCAGAGATGCTCCTTCCTTCTTTGGGGATGTAGAGTTTGCGGTTGTTGGCTCGAAGCTTGCTCTGGATGGAGAACAACAAGACTTCCAGATTCCCCTTTTCCTGAAACCTGCAGGTGATAAGCAGGTCAGCCTTCCAGAAGATCAGCCTCTGCTTATAGCATCATCGGACTCTTTCAAAGCTCCCATACCCTCCAACCGATCCAATTTGGCAGGGACAGTCCTGATTAATCCTCTGTCATCCCACTTTTTCAGCTGCTTTTAAAATATCCCAGTTGTTCGTTCTTCCTCCCACTTTCACTCTTTGTCCTCAGCTTACTTCACTTGCTGCAAACTCAGTTCAAAGTGCAAAAGTAGTTAACTCAACAGGAGGGAGAAGAGAGAAAGGGACAGAATCTTGCCTTTCTCCAATAGACTCAGGCAAAAGCAAACTGCTATAGCCTCTCCTAGCTTGTGTGTTCTTCCTCATTAATAACCTTTGCCATCTTGACTGCTCCTTGATGTTGGTTGGCCATACATGTCCCAGTTTTCATCTGTGAAATGTCAGAGGGCATGAGCTCCCTGCATTACAGCTCTTCCTGAAAATTTCTGCTCTTCACTACCTCCTCCACTGCCTCACCCAGGAAAGTTCTTCCAGCGCTAAGCCGCCCCCACACACACACACCAGACACTCACTTCACAGGTTTCTCCAGCGTGCAGAAGGCGGTGAAGGCTTGCAACTGCTGCTGGACCCCAGCCAAGGAGTTCGCAAACTTCTGGTTGCTGATGATGGTGATGGTAAGCTCAATCCACTCCAGCAACTCGCTAGCCAAAGACTCATAGCGTTCAATGATCTTCTCAATCTCCAGGATCTGATCTAACACCTGCAGGAAAGGGAGGGCATGAACAGAGCTGTGCATCCATAGCCACACATGCAACAACAGACTTGGAAAAGAAAGCAAAGCAGAAAACCTCTCTCCAGTGGCAGGGATGGAAAGAGCTGAAGAAAGAGGGCCTAAGAGATTCAAGGCTTCCCTTACAAAATCTATCCTCCCACCATCCTCCACCTTGAGCTCCTTGTTCATTCAGCCAGAATAACTAAGGCTCCCTCAATTATTTACAGACAGCAGTATAAATTCTTCCATTAGCAAGCTGTTTCTGGATGGATGGGAAGCTTCCTCTGTTAATCACAGAGGTTAGCTGATGTTCCAGAAACAGCACTGTCACCACACAAGCCCTAGACACAAGTCCTAAACTAAGCATCCTAAAGTAGCACATGTTGTTGTTTGCGTTTGGTCCTCCCCTGGTGCCAGCTGAGCCTCCTACAGCTTCTTGGTGCTAGCCAGGTACCCTGGAGAGCCACCACAGTGCCTGCTAGAAACATCACAGCTTTCCAAACAATAGAGGAAGAAAGAGAAAAAGAACATTTCCCCTTCACTGCTTCTCTAGCTCTCCTGCTCTGGTGCTGTGTATTTGTGGAGTGGGGTGGGGTGTGGGGAAGGAATACAGTGGGGCACACGGATATCACAATTCCCTCTCCAGGGAATTGTCCCCTCTCCAGGGGATGTCCATGCCCTGCATCTGCTACACAAGGGCAGCAGGAAAAGAGAATGTTGCTACTGGTGCTGTGATAGCCAATGTGGTGTAGGGCTTTCACTGCTGGACAAGAACTCTAGCAGACAAGGGTTCAAATCTCCACTCAGTCACAGAAACCCACTGGGTGACTTTGGGAAAGTCAAACTTCCTCAGCTTTGGAGGAAGGCAATGGCAAGTCTCCTCTAAAGAAATCTTGCCAAGAAAACCCTAGGATATGGTTGCCTTGAGTTGACTTGAAGGCACCCAACAATTACTGGTGCTAGGTTGGGGACCAAGTGAGTTTGGTGATCCACAAAGAGAGCCCAGGGACACTGAGTTTCTTGAAAGGTCAATGCTAAGACGTCCTTCCAGCAAGGCAACCATTTGAGCAAAGAGGATCAGGACCACTCTCCTCCCACCTTGGACTCACCTTCCCAATCCGTTTCCCTTCTACAGCCAGGGCCTTCATCTTGGAGAAGTAGTGGTAATAAGAGACAACGTATGTAATGATGGACTTCTCATCGGGATGCTCCATGTTAACATCTGCAATTGGAGGCCAAGAGAGGAGTTGTGAAAGGTAAGGTGATTGAGTAGAAAATGGAGGCAAGGGAAGGCAGCTTGGTCAGACAGCACTTGGACTGTATGTCAAGGAGGAGAAGGAAGAAACCACATACACATGGTACATTGTATGAGGCAGTTAGTTCCTCTATATCAGTGGCTCTTAGCCTTTTCTTTATCAGGGCTCCCCTTTAAATATCTTTTGTTCCTGTGGACCCCCAAGACTCAACTCAAGATTTAAAACAACGACAACAACAATAAATACATGATGATGATGATGATGATGGTGGTACAATTACAGCATCCATGAACTGGAGTGGGAGGGAAGAATTTTCTTCTGCTTCTTCCTGCAAGTTTGTGGCTGGAGTGGATTGAATGGCAATGTGCAGGCCAAGCCAGCCAGCCAGACCTTGCCTTGGCTCCTGTCATGTGGCTGCTCCACAGCCTTCAAGCCTTCCTGGACCCCCTGTGAGAACACTGCGGACCCCAGGAAGTTCCCAGACCATAGATTAAGAACCACTGATCTATATCATTCAGGTCCAGTTTATTTCACAGGCCATATTCTCCCATGTGAGCCTGAGCATGTTTTGTGATCACTACCCTCACAGATATCTCGGGGGGACGGGGGACGGAATGTGGGATAACCTTTTCAGGGGCTGTTCCCAGGCTGTGGAATTCCCTTCCTAGAGAGATTAAATCAGCACTCTCCTTGCTATCCCTCCATAGGCAGGTAAGGACCCATTGGTTTCAACAGGCATTTGAGGGCTGGATGCTCAGGAGGAAAAGGGCCTTTCATATTGTGCTACATTGTTTATATGTCTCACTTTTCATTTCAATGGTTTCAGTGCTTTTAATTTTACAGATAATTTAATTATATTTTTAATTTTTGCATGATGCGTTTATTATTTTTTAAAGCTGTATTTCTTTTAACTTTTATAAGCTGCCCTGATTCCTGGAGGGGGAAAAGGTGGGCTATAAATAATAATAATAATAATAATAATAATAATAATTTCCTTTTCTTTTTTATTCATGTTCTAAGCTGTGTTTACAACCTCAGGCAGAGCTAGAGAAATTGGTCCAGCACAGGTAAGGCTGCCACAACCTTTAGGAAAAAGGTAGCTGCCCCAGGGAGAAGCAGTGTGGTGTAATGGTTTGAGTGATGGACTAGGGCTCTGGGAGACTAGGGTTCAAATCCCTGCTCAACCCTGGAAATCTACTGAGTGGTTGTGTGTTGGACTTGGGCTCTAGGGGACCAGAGTTCCAATCCCTCCTCAGCCATGGAAACACACTGGGTGACCTTGGACAACTCACACTCTCTCAGCTTCAGAGGAAAGCAGTGGCAAACCTCCTCTGAACCAGTGCTGCCAAGCAGACCTTATGATAAGGTCACCAGAAGACCAAGTAACAAGCTGTTACAGGTAGCTGTCCTTAGAGGTGCTTTTTGGGAAAAGATCATGGATGTTATCATGGATGATCTTTGGGAAAAGATCATGGATGTAGTTACTTAATAGACATAACCTTTCAGTGCAGACTCTAGTGAATTCTGCCAGGAAATTTGAAGCATACAGGGTATAAAGAAGAGATAAAATGGCAAATTAAAATGAAGCCGGAGGAGAGAGAAGGATGGGAGGAATGAGCGGATTTCTATCAGATGTCTGGTCCAGCAGACAGCAGATGAAGTCCTTTGCCTACAAATGAGGAAAGCACTGCCTGGATACAGGGAGTTCCACAACAGAGTTGAGCGGGTTGCACGTTGCATGTTTCGTCTAGTGCAGGAGAAATTCCAGAAGGGCTCTCAGGAAAGGAAGGCAGGAGAGAGCGAAATGGCTGGCAGCGGCGGGAGCAAGAATTAAAAGCTGGTGAGCCAGATTAAAAGGCAGCCTGATTAGAATGATTAGATTAAGACCAATCAGATCAGGGCAGATCAGGCCGATGTGATTAGAGTAAGGAGATCACAGCAGGCTTTGTACACACACACACACACAGGCAGAGAAAGCCTGAAAGACAAGAGAGAGAACACAGGAGCTTCTCTGCAGAACCCAGATCCAGAACTCCTGAGTTCCCTTTCCAATTCCTATACACCTCAACTGACCCCCAGTAAACAGCACGGCACCTGCCAAAATCAGGAAATGTACCCTTTTTTCTGGAGGATTCTAGAATTTTGTTCTTATGTGCCTTCAAGTTGACTCTGACTTATGGAGATCCTATCACAGGGGTTTCTTGGCTAGATTTATTAGAGGTTTGCTATTGCCTTCCTCTGAGGCTGAGAGAGTCTGACTTGTCCAAGGTCACCCAGTATGTTTCAGTGGCTGATAAGGGATTCGAATTCTGGTCCTCTAGAGTCCAAGTCAAACACTCAAACCACTACACTATGGTGGCTGTCTCTGGGACTTGTAGTCCAAAAAAAGGGGACATTTTCTAAGCTCTGGATCCACTTAGACTTGGGGTGTCTGAGGATCCTTCTACAGCTGCTAGGTCACTTAGGTCCTGTCTAAACGGTCAAAATAATCCTCATGGAATTCTCTGTCTTAACAAGAACCCATATCGATGCATATGTATCCGGAAGGGGGGCAGCAAAAAACTCCAAAAACTACACCCGGAGCTTTGCAGTTTTTCCCGGAGCTCTGTGAGGAATGTGCATTCCTGCTCATTGAGGCAAACAATTCAATTTGAATCACTTCCCATATGAGAGGAAGCACAAACTTGATTGGCTGGACGAGCACAGGGGGGTAGGGCTTGCTAACAGGGCAAGTGCCCACTGCCGCCATGTTGGATTTTCACCTTAGCAAGCGATTGCTAAGGGAATAAAACAGTGATTTGTATTATCTTATTCTCTCTCTCTTTCCCCCCCGCCCCCAGTAAATGTGAAATATCACTTGTGTGCACCATGGAAAAAGTTTTTAAAAAAACTCAAACCAAATCAGTGGTGGCAGATTTAAAAATATGAATAATTCACTCACAGCCATCATCTTGGCTAGAGGGCATGAGAAGTTTGGGGGATGTAAAACCATTAGGACAAGTTGCAGCTGCTGTGAATTGCTATTACTGCAAAGCAATCCATTTTTTTCCAGGCTTGTGTAGACAAGACCATAATGTAAATTCCTCTCCAACACAACCCTTCTTAGTTCTGGAGAAAACATCTAGTAACCACTGTGGGGAGAGTGAGCAGCATACTTGCACCAGACCGTTCTGCTCCTCCTGGGACAATTGCTGGACCAAAAATATCAGCCTGCTGGGTGTGAATATAGGAAGATGTTGTACTCCAATTTGGGTCACTGGCTCCTCCTAGCCCATGAACTACCTCCTATTCCTATTAGCAGTAGATCTCCGGCTGAGTAGGGCTCTCCTGGCTTGGAATAGGAATTGTTGCCAGAAGGAAACATCTGCATGCCAAGTCCATGTTCTTCTGCCATGGAGCAGCTATAGATAGACCCTCACCCTCCCCTTCATTACTCAGTGGGTCAACTGGGGACATTACCTTCTGGATCCAGCAATTTGGCAAGGCCCAGCTGCTGCTCTGCTGTGTTAAAGGCCTGCTGGAGGTTGTAGGCAGCATTGGATTTGGTCAGCTTCTTGAAATCAATGATGTCTGGCCTGCGGAGGGAATCAAAAGGAGCTACCTGAGAGGAAGGGTTCCAATCCTCCCCCTGCCCAGGTTCCATCCCTCTTTGGGGTCTTGCTATAACAGAGGGAGCATGGCTTTAATCCACAGGTGGGACTCATGAGACCCTCCAGATGTTAGACTACAAACTCCCATTAACCCAAGCTAGGGCAGTCAATGGTGAGGGATGCTGGCAGATGCAATCCAATGACATCTGGAAGGTTGCCTGATTCTCAGGCCTGCATTAAACAAACTTCTAACTGTCCGTTATCATTGCCTGCAACTCCAGGCTTCAGCGCATGCCTGTCCTCCAGAATCCACCTCCATTCTGATGACACCCACTTTATCCTCTATATGGAGAGGGTAAACTGGTGTGACAAGTTACATTTCTGCTCCCCACTCCCCACCCCCCTCCCAACAAACCACTCCCTGGAGATCCAAGCTGCTTGCTAGGACACTGGTGCTGTTCCTGTACTAGGACTAGCTAAGAAGCAAGCATTGAATCCCTCCTGGGAAACCACTGGCTTTGATTACCCAAGCCTGGCCTGACCTAATTGCAAGTCTATGCCATGGCAGCCTCAGCTTCTTCTTCATACCTGTGCTTGTGGATGAGGGCATTAAAAGCCAGCCCGTCCCGCCAGCTGGTAGTGAAGTTCTGAATATTCACTTCGGGGTACCTGAGAAGGGGAGGATGGTTACAGCAAAGCAGAACAGGCAATTGTGGAGTTTTACATTCAAGTGTTCAGTGCAACCTTCATCCTTGACCATTCCACCCACAGCAAGCAGCAAAAGGGAGCTTGGAACAGCCTAACTGGGAGCTTAGAGAACTGGCTGGATCTAGTGACCTGGGAGGGTGTCTCTTGGCCACCCTAAGAAGTGCTTCTCCAAGTTTCTCTGAGATGACTTAAATGGTAACTGAGGACGGGGACTTTCTGGTGGTGGCATCACCCTGTCTTTGACATGGACTTCCCAGAGCAGCGTTCCTGGAACTGAGGCTGAGAGGTAAAAGTTGTGAGCAAATCAAACTTGTTTAAGTCCTCTCCTGCTCTAGTCATGAAGTTCACTAGCTGACCTTGGATCAGGCTGTCTCCTCACAGCCTAGCCTACCTCACAGGGCTGTTGTATTGTGGAGGGCAGGGAGAAGAAGCTTGTATGCTATGCGAGCACCTCAAGGGGATGAGGAGGAAGAAATGAAAGCAACATATAGTCCCTATAACATTCAGGCTCATATTATTTGAAGGACCATACTCTTCCATACAAACCTGTCCTGTTTTGAAATCTTCCAGTACGTTTGATGGAAATGCAGGAGTGGCTGCTCCTAGACTCTGAAACTTTCTTTCCTTCCTATGCTGGCATCCACCTTACTGTCTTTCCTCACAGATAAAACCCTTTTTTAATCCAGCAGGCCTTTGAGAACTGATTTTTCAGGGGTAACAGGCCTTGTATAATATGCTGGCCTTTTATTTGTTGTTATTTGTTTTAATTTGTTTTAACTGATTTCAATTTTATGGTGGTTTAATTGTCTTTTTAAATGGTTGTATGCTGTTAATTTTAACTGTTGCAAGAACTCCTTGAGTCTCAACCTGGTGAAAAGGTGGGATATAAATAAATATAACAACAACAGCAACATTAACATTAACCATGTTCCTTTGCTCTGGCTTTATAATGCCCATCAAAGTTGCCTCTGGAGGCCTGATTTATTAATTTAGTGCGAATTTGTTTTGCAAACTTTTCATGCCATTTTCTGCCATCTGTACAGTGTAGAACTTGATACAATGGCAAGTTATGATTTTGTGATTGTTGTGTCAAATGGTGGCTGGTGGAGCCCTTCCAGATTTTCATTAGCTTTAAAGGAACTATCCAAGGTGCTGAACCTATTTAAGCCCCTTTTTTTCCAGCACCTTGGAGAACTCCTGTAAAACCTAGATTAAAACATAGCATGGTTTCACTGTCCCACTGACACAGTAACCACCAGTTACCAATGGTCGTATCATGCATGTTTTATTTCTAAACTGTCTTGGAATGTTTTGGGTTTTTTTAGTATGAACTGGGAGAGGGTTTTTTAAAACGTAAAATAAAACAAAGAGGCAAGTGACTCTGATCATAATGGGAAGAGATCAGGAAGGGTGTTTACTGAACTACCCACTGAATAGAGACCAAGTCTGAATTTGGATTTCTCCTTCAAAATCTCCCCCCACCCAAAAAAAACTCCTCCCCTGCTCACCCTGCCGTCTTCATTTGGCACCAGAGCAGAAGGGCGTCCTTGGCTGAGCGGGTCTCTCGGTTGTCTTCCGTTTCAATTTTAATCACCTGGATCTGAAAAGGAGCCATGGGGAAAGACAGAATGGCAAGGGGGCATGCCTACCACTCCTCCATCAAGAGAGCCCACCCCCTTGCCATGTCCCCCACCCCCTTTTCCACAACTGCCTTCCCCAAAATGTGCATCAGCTTCCTGACCTTTCAAGAGGAGGACCACTGAATCGAGACAGTCCCAGACCATTGGGACCATTGGCTGTGCCTCTGAATCTCAAAACCCTCAGGGAAGATATGTTTTCCAGTGATGGCTCAGATCATCTCTGCCCACACTGAGAGGGATGCAGCCAACTGCCTACAGGTGATAGGAGGAACAGGCTTCTGTCCTGTGTGCCCCAGTTTGCCACTAAGGTCTGGACTGCTTGGAACTCGAGGAGAGGCAGAAAAAGTCCTGGATCCCTAGTACATTCCTGAGTTCTCTTTGTGGGCTCAGCAAATGACAGGAAGGCAAAGAATGTACCCCCACCTTGCTTCCCATTTCTCCCTCTCAGCCCTACCTGGAACCTCAAGATGATGGTCCAGATCAGGCCCAGTGTCAGGCGATGGTTGCCATCAACAATATCGTGGGAGCCCACATTCTCCAGGTGGACTCGCTGCTCCTTCAGGAACTGCAACGCCTTGTCCACATTTTCCAGGGAGTGGATCCGCATCCGGCCACGGGTTGGCTTGGGCTTTCGGGAGGGACAACAAAATAGGTTGTGGAAGACAGCCCAGGACCCCAAGGAAGCACATGCCATGTACTCCTTCTCCTTGACCCCACCATTTCACACACCCCCTCACAGACCTCAGCCCTAGAACCTGCTCTGCATCTCAGGAAGTTTGGAAGTGGAGCAAAGAATACATATCTCTGTCCATGCACAAAGTGCATTTCACCTTTATAACGCACTCAGAATTGGCAGGGATTCCAAGGACCATCTTGTCCAAGCCCCTGCCAGTGTAGGAATTTACAGCTAAAGTATTCCTGATAGGTAATTATCCAACCTCTGTTTCAAAAATTTCAACGAAGGAGAGTCCATTGCCTTCCACAGTAGTCCATTCCATTGTTCAACAGCTTTTACTGACAGGAAGTTCTTCTTAATGTTTGGGGGAGTCAGCTACAGATCTGGTCCAGCCCTTTCCTCCTTGGAAGTAAGCTGCTAGATGTCTTCCCCAGCAAAGAGTGGGCACGTGCATGCACACACACACACACACACACAGAGAGAGAGAGAGAGAGAGAGAGCACTTACCAGCTGCTCCCCAGACAGAACTTCCAACAGCTTGGTCAGCATGTAGCCATCCCGTAGGTCTGTGTAGAGGTCATTGATCCGGCAGGAGACTTGGCTGAGGTGAGAGTTGACCCACTTGGTGAAGGTCTTCTTCTGCACAGCGTCTCGCTCATCTAGCAGAATTTGAGCATGTTAGGTGAAGTTTCCTTTAGAAATTCAAGACCCTCACCTTTAAGAACACCAAGGAGAATCCAGGTGCCCAGAATGCCTGCTTTCTTGCTCAGCACTCATGTCCTTCCTCTGGCATGCCTCAGAGCATCTGATGGAAATCCTCACTGGATTAGAGTGCTGTCTCTAATCCAATGAGGATTAGAGAATTAGAGTGCCATCTCTCAGATCAGAATGCTACCTCCATCCCGCTTTATATTTCCCCCTGTAAAGATGACTTTGCTTCTAGTTTTGATCTATCAAACCCTACAACCTATGGGCAGGACCGGTTTAAGGAATTTTGGGGCCCCCTGCAATGCTTTACTTTGGGGCCCCCATATGTTTATCTCAGGTCAATGTAACCTAACCTATTCACCGTACAGGATGTTCAGATTATAGTAGGACCCCCGTATCCCTGGATTCATTATCCATGGGACACAAAACAGCACACCTACCATAGAGTCTTCCTAGAAAATGTGTCTTCCCTAGCCCTTTTCTAGGCCTTCCAAGGCAACTCTATGGTATTTTAAACCAGAAATCCCATTATTTTCATATTAAGGAGGCCAACACGGGGCCTTCTCTTGACCTCGGGGCCCCCTCTTGACCTCGGGGCCCCCTGCCAATGCTGATTTGGCAGACAGGTTAAACCGGCCCTGCCTATGGGTATAGGTTATGAGCTATAAAATCCTATACATCTTGGGTCCAGATTATCTCATGGATCATATTATCCTATATGAGCTTGCCCATATTTTGAGATCTTCTGGGGAACTCCTTCTCTTTGTCCCACCACCTTCACAGGTACATCCAGTGGGAACATGAGAGAAGGCCTTCTTGGTAGCTGCTCCCAGGCTCTAGAACTCCCTACCTAAAGAGTTTAAACTGGTGCCCTCCCTGCTATCCTTTCATAGGCAGATGAAGACTTTTTTGTTTCAACATGCCTTTAAGGGCTGGTTGTTCAGGGGCTGAACATGTAGCACAGTTTATGATTTTTTAAAAAAATGCTCTTGCTTTTAACTGCCTTTAATTCTATTGTAAATTTAACTACAGCTGAGATCCTACAGCAGACATGCAGCAAGCAAGGATGCCATGACTATCCTCTGTCCCAAAACTGACCTTAAAATCCAACCAGCCATACAGAGATGAAGTTGTGTGATGTCGATGAGTGGGGCAATGAAGGAGAATGTATTTAGGGCCCTGCAAGGGTCTCTAAGTCTGTTCTTCACATCAGCACCCTGCTCGCCAGCTCCACCAAAATCTGTCTGTTGGTGTGGCTGGCTGGATTTTAAGGTGGGATTCAGAGGCATTTATAATTATGGCAATGGGACCATAATCATAAATGTGAAGAGGAAACAGTTACAGGGTCATAAGTCTCACAACATCATAACTGACTAACAGGCTGCCAGCTGCTACTTTTTAAGTTAAAAGCTGTATCTCTTGTAACCTTTGTAAACCACCTTGAGACTGGGAGAAAGGCAGGAAATAACACAGCCATGTTCAACAGCATTTACTGATAGGAAGTTCTTCCTAATGTTTAGGTGGAGTCAGCTACGATCTGGCTCAGATCTGTAAGCAAAGGGATCTTATAGCACCTTTGAGACTGATTGAGAGGAAGAAATTGTAGCATAAGCTTTCGTAGATTTGGATCTGAGGAAGTAGACCAAGTCTACGAAAGCTTATACTACAATTTCTTTCTCTGTTAACCTCAAAGGTGCTACAAGATCCCCTTGATTAATAACAATAATACTAACGATGGGTTGCTATGCCTGCAATCTATTGTTCAGCACCTCGCCCTTCTACTCCTCATAAGCCAAAGACCACAATTATACCAGATACTCATAAGCATAGGGGTGTCCGGACACAACCCGCTGACGTACCAGCCAATGCTTTGATCCGGGAGCATTCAAAGAGTTTGGCAGTGGCAGTGGTATCATCCCAGGGTCGGTGGTGATGGTGGTGCTCAGCATTCTCCCACCGTGTGTTGTTATTTTGTTGCTGTTGTTGTTGTTGCTGCTGCTGCTGCTGCTGTTGTTGCTGCTGCTGGGCTTCCATGTTATCCAGTTTAGCAGGAGTGACATTTGCCATCTTGCTGCGGCTGTGGGGGAGCAGATCCCATCACAGATCTGTATGCGAGGACTTCATGAGCTCCTGAAGTTGCAAGAGGCTATTGAATCTCCCTGTTGGGTTTAAGATTTCAAAGAGTACCAAATAAACTGACAGAATGAAAAAGTCTTCTCTTTCAAGAAAGGTTTTGGAGAAGGCTTGTTTACAGGGCACCCTGATCCCTTGGCAATGCCCAGCGTTTGCCCCCAAAGCATTCCTAGAAAGCCTGCCATTTCTTAAAGCTCTAGAGTCTCCCAAAATGACGAGAGCCTTCAATCTCTCCAATAGCTTTTCAGGCTTATTTGGTGGGAAGAAGGGAGAGGGCCTTCTTGGTGGTTGCTCCCACACATTAGTACTCACTCCCTAGGGAGGCATAAGATTGGGTCCCTCTTATTCTCCTCTTGCCCACAAATTCCTGTTCTGTCAGGCCTTCAGGAATTGACTGTGAAGGAGTTTTAGTGGTGTGCTGTGTAGTTTTGTTGGTTCTTGCATTGCCTTTTAATGATTTTAATGGTTTTAACCCTAGATTGTCGAATTGTTCCTTGAAATAACTTATTTTTTTTACTGATGTTTTTGTATAGTTTTTAATCTGTACTGGTTTAATAATGTGTAAGTCAACTGGAGTCCCATTACTGGGAGGAAAGGTATGCCAATTTATCTAGTTGCACGTGTATAAATAATTGCTATAATTCAATAGTCAAAGATCTTAACAGAGTGGGAGCAGACTGTGATCAGGTGCCCCATATGCCTGCCTGCTAAGTCTTCTGCCCAGGTGTGCCAACTGTTGATGGGCAAACAAGCCTCCCCTCTCCACTCAATTTTCCCTTCCTAGATTATAAACTCTACAGACTGGGCACCCTTTCAAATAGAGGGCACTTTCAAAGAGTAGGCTGCCCAGTTAAGAACCCACACAACAGCTCATGATGGTAAACTTCATAAAATGGTTATGTGCTGCCCATCTTGGATTTTGACAGTCATCATCCTTGATTTTATGGGACAGGGAGAAACCAGTTCTCATACTCCAACTTCTCTGCACCACACAGAAGATTGGGAACTCTTTATCATGTTTGCAGACCCAATGTGTCCAAAACCAAACTGTCTTTTGCCTCCCAAGTCCTCATCTTTCCTGCTGCTTTGCTTGCCCACTGGCAATGTCAGCACCCACCCCAGTGAACAAGCATGTTACTTTAGCTTTAGCTTTGATCTCAAACTCTCTTTTGTTCCCTAGATATGGTCCCAAGCTAAGAAATGTTGCTTATGCCTGCAGCTGCTTCCCAGAGACCTGCTTAAGGTTTCTTCCTTTGCTTCCCTCCAGTCCTTACCCCAAACCCACTGTTTTCAAACCACCTTGGGCACATTTCCATCATTACTGTACATGATGGATATCACCAAGTCTGATATTAAGACTTAAATTAGGCCTTGTCGCACTACACTGTTATAGCACTGTTATTCCACTTTAACTGCTATGGCTGCCTCTTGTGGAATCCTGGGGTTTTCAGTTTAGGGAGGAGCATTTAGCATTCTCAGCCAGAGCTCTTCAACTTCACTAGACTACAAACCCCAGAATTCCACAGGAGGCAGCCATAGCAGTTAACGTGGAATCATAGTGCTATAACAGTGTAGTGCGATAAGTGCATACTAAAACATTTACACAGTTTTCCCCTGCCCTCAGCTGCATTTCCCACCCCACTTGGTTGTTTCCCTTGTATCTACTTTTCAATTGGAAGCTCCTCAGGGTGGGGCCCTTCTCTCTGTCATACTCAGTAAAGCACCAAGCACAGTTTAGGACATTGTCAAAATCAATGGTGGTCCTTCTTGCATTCCATCTACAGAATCCCTGTTCTCTTTGGAAAAGCTACACCATCAAAACAAGGCGGAGAGAGAAGGGCAGCAGCTCCAAGAGCCCCTGCTTTGTAAACAAAAATCCCCTGCAGATTCAGTCCCTAGCTAGGGAAGCTCCTTCTCTCTCTGGAATCCTGGGGAAACATTGCCAGTCATCTGCCCTAGATGAACCCATTCACTGAGTAATATAGGGCAGCACCCTAGGAAAGAACCTCAGATCTTGAGGACAAAATGCAGCTTTTGTCCAGGCATTTGAGCTAATTTCCCTGCCTTGGGTGGGGCTAGCACTTTAAAAATTCTAGGACATTGGCTCCTTGAAATTTCAAGCATGGTTTTCTGCTTTCTTCCAGAGTGAAAGATATTCCCTCTAACCCCTGGCCTAGTCTAAGAAGCAGTTAATTCAGAATCCATGCTGCCTCACCCCACCCCAGGCTCATGGCTGCAATAAGGTGATGAACACAGGGCCCGTCCATCACTTCACCGATCTTGATAAGACACCCACTGCATTATTGGCCTCTAGCCAGTGCAGCTGCTAAGATAATAAAAATCCAAAAGAAGATCCAATGAGACCCAGGAGGAACTCCGGGCAAGTGGCGACTTAGCATCTCCCTCCCAACAGAGGCAACAGCAGGTTAAGTCATCTTCCTAGTAGGGTTGGGGAGAAGCAATGCACAGCATTGGGAGACACACACAGAGGCTGGAATTATAGAAAGCCATTCACCTCCATCGGTGGTTTACCAAGCCACCTGGCTTTTTATGTCAAGTGAAAACAAGAAGCCAGCAAAATGTGAAAATATTTATTGTTGTTGTGTGCCTTCAAGTTGTTTCCGGCTTATGGCGACCCTAAGGCGAAGTTGTCACAGGGTTTTCTTGGCAAGATTTGTTCAGAGGTTTGCCTTTGCCTTCCTCTGAGGTCGAGAGAGTGTGACTTGCCTAAGGTCACACCCAGTGGGTTTCCATGGCTGAGTGGGGATTTGAACCCTAGTCTCCAGAGTCCTAGCCCAATGCTCAAACCACTACAGCATGCTGGCTCTTAAAACATTTACTGTTGTTTTTAACTGACATCGAGTCGACTTCGACTTATGGCAACCCTATACATGAGAGACCTCCAAGTCACCCTATCCTCAACAGCCCTGCTCAGGTCTTGCAGACCAGGGTCGTTGCTTCTTTGATTGAGTCTATCCATCTGGAATGCTGTCTTCCTCTCTTCCTACTGCCTTCTACCTTACTAAGCATTATTGCCTTTTCTAGTGAGGCATGTCATCTCATGATATGGCCAAAGTATGACAGCCTCAGTTTAGTCATCTTGGCTTCTAGGGAGAGTTCAGGTTTGATTTGCTCTGGGACCCATTTATTTGTCTTTTTAGCAGTCTATGGTATCCATAGAACTCCTCTATATGACCACATAATGTTTCATCCCCCCAGTGTGATGGGCACAATTGATTGGGGAGTTTGTTTCAATGGGGCCTGTGCAGGAGAACTTCCCAATGGGTTTTTCCACCTCCAGTCCTCTTTCAGATATCCCAAGGGAAAGCCAAGTAAAACAAGCTAGTTGAACAAAACATTCCCAAGGGAGTCTTCAAAACAAACAGCTCCTCACAAATCCTGAAAGCACCTGGAACCAATGTCAGCCATAACCAAGAACAGACCAGACTTTTGACACACTTAGTTGTATGTGTGCCATCAAGTAGCACTGAGTTGTCCACCCTTGACCACCAAGAAAGTGGAACTCTCGGCCTGGATCTGAGCAAAGATGGAGTCCTTCTTTGAGAAGCAGCCAGAGCTTTAAAAGGGACTGTTTTGCACTACAACTCCCAGAATCCCAGCTGGCTGGGAGATTATGGGAATTGCAGTGCCAAAGGTTCCTTTTAAAGCTAGATCCAAGCAGCTCCCCAAGCAAACTCTGCATTAGAATATACAACATGGAAAAGGAAACACCTGTATGCTGCACTCAGATTGAAAGAAGACAGGTTTCCAATCCAGATGGGAAGAGAGGGAAGGGGGAGAGAAGAACAGAAACTCCTTTCTTCTGAAGGAATATGGGTGCCACTCCATCTCTGCCCCTCCCATCTCCCTGACCTGGGCCAGAACTGTTTTTTTCTCTTTCTCTTCCTTCACAAAAAGCATGAAGAACAAGGAAAGGAACTGCTTAGGTGCCTGGGAGGGGGGATCCACCTCCTTCTCTCCTCCCCAGGTTAGATTACAACTAAGTTGTGGTGCACCCATGAGTATGTGTTGGTCCTGTGCCGCAACAGCCTGTGCTCTTCACCCCACAGTTCCCATCTGTCCTCTCACTGGCCCCCATAGACCCTGAAATCTGAAATGGCAATCTTGAAGGCAGCTAAGCCTCAGTTCTTTTCAGACACACTATCCACGGCCATAATGATGTGGAAAATCCAAACCCAAAACCTGGGGTTAAGGAGGCTGGAGAGAAAATGGCTCAGAGGGAGAGTGGGTGAAGAGCAGAGATGCCTTCTGTGGCAATGCATCTGGCAAAAATGCTTCTGCACCCCTACTGCTCACAGAGATCAAAGGGAAGGCTCAAGATTTGAGACAAAAGGGGGGCAGACCGCTTCCCCCTGGTTATGACCACCTTTCCTCTGACTCCCTCTTCCAGTCCCTGTCTACATAGGAGACAGGGCCTTGCCCCCCGACAGGAAGATGAGCACACACACCTATCCAAGACCTCATCCTTTAGTAGGAATGGCAAGGATTCACATGGTTTCTTGCTGCCAACCCTGATATGATCACAGGTGTTAAGCTGTGACAGCATCTTAGGCTTAAAACACCCATTGAAAACACTCCTTGTTAGTCTCAGCAGTATCATACTACTTGTCAATTCCCTTACAGTGATGGTGGGAGTTAGTGCATGTGGCCCACAAGACTGTTTCTGTGGCCCTCAGCCTCTGCAGATTTTGACTGTCACACCTTTTTTGGCCCCTAACCCCAAAAGCAGAAGTGAATTACCCCAGCAATTCACTTTTTAAAGAGTTTGCAGTGGCCACCTTTCACATCCCCCAAACACAGTTTGATTTAACATCCCCCAAACACAGTTTTTTCAGAACCAGAAGTGACCTTCTGGCCGCTTATGGATTCTGGGGTGGGGTCAATGAAGCCCCCCAGAAGAACCTAAGTGTAGAACATTGTTCCCTAAACTCATCACAGTTGCCCACCTCTGGTCTACAGGAAGATCATCTGTACAGCCTCTGTTGAAGAAGACCCAAGAACATAGATCTCACCCAATATCCTGTTTCCAATTGTGGTCAACCAGAGGGCTTCTGGGGTTGTTCCTAAGGTGGCAACAGCGGCCATTCCCCACAAAGCTGCTGGTGCCACTGCTGCGGCTCATGTTGCATAAGGAGACCACCTAAGGGTGAGGAGTCCTTTGTACCCAGAGACAATGTGAGGCCCAGTAGAAAGGCACACAAAACCTCAACATTGGGGGGAAGACAGCCTTTTCCCAACTCCAGACCTGCTCCAGACCTCTGAGCATGCACAGAGCAACAATCCTCTTGCCATAAGTAGTCTTAAATAACAGAAGCCAGCATTTGTGGACCCACTGGTGATGCTTTATGGCAGCGCAGGGTTATTAGCCCTCTCAAAAAAGATTTGCCTGACTGTGACTGGGGACTTGCGAACACACATTGCTGCTGCATTAAAAGAAATCCAGGCACCTGGGAGCATAGGCTTTGTGAGCGGAGGAGTGGGGAGACTTGACTGCCTGTTCCACCAAAGGCCTCGGCAACCCTTATCTTCAATTACCAGCCAAGCTAATTAAACAGCCAATGCAAATAAGCCATCACAAAAATAGGCCTGTTCCCCCATTTAGGGATCAAAAGTCGATCTATTTTCCCAGTGTTACAGAAACCTAATTTTCAAATAACTGGAATGTTCAGAATGGAAAGCTCAGCATTTTGAGTACTGAAATGGTAAAGCATCGTTATGTCTGACCTCAAGGGAGAAAGCAGGGGCACGATCCACTACAAAGCTGTTCTGCATAAACCTCGTTGAAATAAAGGAACACACACACACACACACAAGGGAACTGTACGGGTTCCTGTCATGTCAATGGGGAACTTGCTGCTGGATCAGGCCTCTAATGCTTTATCAGCCAATGCAATGATGTACAAAATCACCCGCTAGGGCTACTAATG
Organism: Gambelia wislizenii; assembly: GCA_030847615.1. Taxonomy (NCBI): domain Eukaryota; kingdom Metazoa; phylum Chordata; class Lepidosauria; order Squamata; family Crotaphytidae; genus Gambelia; species Gambelia wislizenii. The sequence continues at coordinate 32,054,525 of JAUMIR010000010.1, forward strand.
CACCTGGTGAAAGAGACAGAGCAGACTGGGTGTGTAAGAGAAGAGCATTTCCTTGATGGGGGGGGGTGGACAGCAGGGAAAATGTCCCAGATTCCTGTCTCCCCTCTTCTCCCCTCATCTCTTGAAGGCCAGGCAGGGAGGCTTCCTCTGGATGAGGCCATGGGGTCCTTTCTTGCTGCAATAGCCTCCACTTAGTCACCATCTTTGGGCCTGGATGGGTAGGCAAACCTGGGAGATTGTAGATGCCGCCGCCACCCTGACTGTGCTTTGATCCTGCTGAACCACACAGGGGGCGGTGGGTAGGAGAGGAGACACCCAAAGGTGGCAAAAGCAAACCAGGCCTTGTCCAGAAAAGCTAGAAAGGCCTGCGGTGACCTTTCCTGTCCAGGAGAAAACAGACATGCACAGTGCTGGGTCTCTTCCTCTGCTTGGTGCCCGAAGGGGGTCAACTGGGGATGCCATGCACCCACCAGGGGCAGCCAGGCAGCAGCGTGTGGGGGAGGCATTGCCCGGGACCAACAGGGGAGCTGGAACCAGCAGGGGGGGAGGAGAAGGAGACCCCCCTCTCTCTGGGAAGGGAGGGAGAAGTCTGCCCCCTCCCTGGCTTCTTTCCTGGGCCCCTGGTTCTCCCACCTCTTTGGGGACTGGCACAAGGAGATGCCAAGGCCAGGTTGCCCATCCTTGCACGTACACACACACACAGACAGACACGGCTCCCTCCGACCCAAGCAGCCTCCCCCGCCTCTGCCTGCTTACCTCTCCACCGAGCCCTCTGCGGGCTCCCCGGGTGGCGGCGGTTCTGGCCCGCGGATGCAGGAGGAGGCAGAAGTGGTCCAGCTCCGCCAGCCTCAGCATCAGCCTCAGCAGCATCGATCCCCCCCGCGCTGCCCGGGCCTTGGCAGCCAATCCCGGCGCCCGGCTCCCTCCCTCCGTCCCTCCCCACCCAAACCCAGCCCAGCCCGGCCTAACGGAGGGAGGAGGCCCTGCCTGCCCGCCTGCCCGCCTGCCCGCCCGGTGCAAGCAGCGCTTTCCAGGAAGGATGGGCTCGGCCAGGTGGGGGGGGGGGAATCGCCGCCTCCCTTTCAGCCCGGGCCCCGGGAAGGCGCAGCTAGGATGCCGCGCAGCCCCTCCTCTTCGGGGGGCACCGGGATAGTGTGTGTGTGTGTGTGTGTGTGTGTGTGTGTGTTTTGAGACCCAGCTCTAGCAGGGGCCCAGACTGCAGCATCGCAGGCTGGCAGGGGGGTGGGCGAGCTTGAAGGGCTGTTACCTTGGGGGTGTCCTTTTCCTCCTTTTTCAGGGCCGGTAGAAGGGCCCTGCAGCACCTGCAGCCGCAGGGAGCCCCATCATTGTGGGGTGGCCCGTGGTTAACCCTTCTCCTGCAAAAACATTAGTAATAATCTGAATATCCTGTACTGTGAATAGGTTAGGTTAGGTTACATTGACCTGAGATAAATATAGGGGCCCCCCAAAATAAAAGTGCTGCAGGACCCCCCAAATTCCTTAAACCGGTCCTGCTTCCAGCCCCCCTCCCCCGGCTCTTTTCTCTTTCTCCCCCCCCCCCCACTCCACTACCTTCTTTGGCTCACACGGCCCCAGGGCAGGTACCAAATGCCTTGCACCCCCACCAAGGGATGGGGTTTCCTCCAGGAATGAGGAAAAGGCAGGGGGGCTGAGCGGAAAAACAGAAGGGGCCCCCTCCACACGAACCTTGGTCAGTGGGGGGGGGCTGTCGTGAAGAAATGTCGGTCTCCGTGTCAGGTGATGGAGAGACATAGAGCAAGGCCTGAGAAAAGCGGAGGCCAGTGGTCCTTAACCTGGAGTCCGGGGACCCCCCCCCCAGAGGTCCGCGATGTCCTCGCAGGGGGTCCGCGAAGGCTTGAAAGTTGTTTGGCCCAACTCCTCCTTGCTTTGGAGTGGCCATGTGACAGGAGCCAAGGCAAAGGCTGGCTTGGCTTGCGTATTGTCATTCAATCCGCTCCAGCCACAAACTTGCGGAAAGAAGCAGGAGAAAAGTCTTCCCTTCCTCTTCAGTGCCTCTTAGGGAAGGTTTAACGGATGGTGTAATTGAATTGTTGTTGTTATTGTTTTAAATCTTGAGTTAAGTCTTGGGGGTCCATGGTAACAAAAGATATTTACAGGGGGGTCCTTAGTAAAGAAAAGGTTAAGAACCATCACTGGCCTAGGCGTCTTTTGCTTCTCGCTTCTTTCGCCCGGAAGGATGCCAGGGCAGCGGGTTCTTTGTCGCTCAGTTTTATCCAGAGCCAGTCGAGTCCAGAAAGATTGCCATCATTCCCAAATATCGACGGCTGTTGTTCTTTTTTTTTTTCCTTAATTATTTGTACGTTTGTTTGTTTGAGTTTTGCATAAGAAGAAAACTCGCCTCCGAGAGTTGTTCCAGTTTCCAGCTTTCTGGCTCCTTCCTTCGTGTCTATTTCTTCCCCGCCAGCAGGAGGCGCTCCAGGGGTGCTACGATGCCTCCGAAGAATCCAAAGGGCTACTACAGGCTCCCGGCTCCCGAGGGTGTGTGCCTTGCTCAGAAGAGAGGGTTTATTGGGGAGTCTGGTGGTGGTGGGGAATCGAGAACTTTGATCCACTACCGTGTAGAGGCTTCACACGTGCAAGTAGACACGCAGGGCTGCAGAGCCACGCCCAGCGGCTCCTGTTAGCCCAGGCTTGCTTTGCACTGGGGGAGATGGATGCCAGAACTCCCTGGAATGGCTCGACCCACTTTCAGATTTTTAGAAGAAAGGGAGAGATGGAAAGGCTCTCAATAGTTTGTGGTGGTTGTTTCTGGCGCGTGGCTCCTCTGCTTTAAGCAGCAGCTCAGCAGAAGGACCCAGAGGAAGAATATCTCGCTGACAAGACTTGCTTCTCTTCCCAGCCCCAGATACAGTGGACTGTCAGGAAAGAAGAGTAGGACTTGGAAGTGCAGTTATGACAATAGTAGATGAGCTCCTAAAATGTAAAGAGACATCATGGAAGACTTAAATCAGAATAATCCATGTAATAGCATTTCTGACTTGTATGTATGGTTGGGAAAGCTGGATACTGAAGAAAAATGAGAGGAAGAGAATCACAGTTCATTTGAAATGTGGCGCTGGAGAATAGTTCTATGATATCATGGACTGCCAAAAGGACAAATAAATGAGTTCCATCCCAGGAGAAAGATGGAGTACAGTTGTCCCTTCATATTCCCTGGTGTTTGGTTCCAGGACCTCCCTCCCGCCCCATGGATACCAAAATCCATGAATACTCAAGTCCCATTATAGGCAAGGGCATAGCAAAATGGTGCTCCTTATATAAGATGGCAATTTTTTAAAAAAATGGCTTTTTGGATTATTATTTTTTAAAGAATATTTTCAAGCCGTGAACAACTGTATAAATAAATAAGAGCAAAACAAGCCTGAACTCTGCCCTGAGGCTAACCTACTTTGGTCATATCATGAGACCACACAACTCACTGGAAAAGAAGACAATGCTCAGTAAAGTGGAAGGCAGCAGGAAAAGAGGAAGACATTTTAAAGAGATGGATTGATTCAATCAAGGAAGTCAGGGGATGATCAGGGCAGTTGATGTCTGGACCTCTCTCATTCATAGGGTCGCCATAAACGGAAGCCAGCTTGATGGCAATTAACAACAACAAAAGAGGCAAAGCCTATGTCTAGGCAGATGAGCTGCATTCCACATTGTCAGCAAAATGCAATTGTCTGTTTTAAAAATATATAAATTAACTGGGAGGGACTGGGGAACACATGCAGCCCCAGTTATCATGGATGGATGGATCTGATATGTGAAAAGTCTCTTTCCATCAAATTTGGACTTCAGGAGGGCAGAAATGGAGAGGGGGCAACTGGGGTGAACTCCTTATGTGATAGCTATGCCTCTGGGTTAACACAGGGCACATCTACACTGTAGAAATAATGCAGTTTGACACCACTTCTTGAAATTTTTAAAAAGCTCCATGGGGAATACACATTCCCACTCGTTGGGACAACCAATATTGCATAATAATAATAATAACAACAACAACAACTTTATTTTTGTATCCTGCCTTTTGCCTGTTAGGCAATCAAGGCGGCTCACAACAATTGGATATAAAAACAAATCATAACAATAGTAATAACTTAAAACAATTTACCCTCCTTAAAATGCATCACCATGCATTCTCAATTGCCTGGACTTCTAGGCCCAATTTTGCCAGGTCATTTCAGAGAGAGCTCTGCCTCACCAGCTTAACCTGAAAAGACTGGGGATTACTGGGAACTGTCATCCCAAAAAGTAACTGGGTATGCTGACTAGGGGATGCTGGGAGCTGTCACCACAGCAAGTGACTGGATAAACTGGCTAGGAGATGCTGGGAGCGGTCATCCCAAAAAGTAATTGGATGTGTAGGGGATGCTGGGAGCTGTCATCCCAAAACGTGACTGGACATACTGGCTAGGGGATGCTGGGAGCTGTCATCCCAAAAACTGACTGGACGTGCTGGCTAGGGGATGCTAGGAACTGTCATCCCAAAAAGTGACTGGACATGCTGGCTAGGGGATGCTGGGAGCTGTCATCTCAAAAAGTAACTGGACATGCTGGCTAGGGGATGCTGGGAGCTGTCATCCCCAAAAGTAATTGGACATGCTGGCTAGGGGATGCTGGGAGCTGTCATCTCAAAAAGTAACTGGACATGCTGGCTAGGGGATACTGGGAGCTGTCATCCCAAAAAGTAATTGGACATATAGGGGATACTTGGAGATGTCATCCCCAAAAAGTGACTGGACATGTTGGCTAGAGGATGCTGGAAGCTGTCATCCCAAAAAGTACCTGGGAATCCTGATTAGGGAAAGCTGGGAATTGTCATTCCCAAAGGTAACAGGACATGCTGGCTAGGGGATGCTTTTTGGGCGTTCTCATCCCCAAAAGTAACAGGCAATAGTGGCTAGGGGCTGTCATCCAAAAAAGTAAATGGCTATGCTGGCCTGGGAGATGTTAGCCAAAAAAACAACAAGTGGTCGTGCTGGTTAGACAATTATGGAAACTGTCATCCAAAAAAAAGTAACAGGTTATGCTGGCTGGGGGATTCTGGGAGATGTCATCCGAAAACGCATCTGATTGTGCTGGCTGGGAGATGTTGGGGCCTGCCCAGAAAAGTAACTGGCCATGCGGCTGAGGCTTTCCAGAGAAGTAACTTCCCCCACCGCTGCTGGAGCTCAAAGATCCTCCTACTCTGAGCAAGGGAGGGAGGTTGTTCCAAGGTCAGGCACCTTCCTCCACGGAGCCTTTCCCTCGTCGCGCCACAAGAGGGCGCTTTGCGCCAACATCTCGGTTGGGTTTCGGCGAATCCCCGCGTGACGTTTCCCGGGGGGGGGGTTGAGCCACCCTGGAAGGAACGTCTGGGGTCAAGCCGGCCCCTTCTTTTTTTGGAGGGGGGGGAGATCGTGGGCTCCTTCCCATCCACAGCTACTGGGACAGATCCGTGTAGCAGGCAGCGCCCGTGGAGCCCACTCGGGGCGGGGACCTAGGGGGAAGCAAAGCCATCTTCGGGAAGAGCGACAGTCTCGGCGCACCGCCCCCGGCCCGGCCGGTCCAGCCTCCCGGGAGGAGCTCCGGGCGGAAGGGCTCGCTCCGGGACTGGGCTGGGCTGGAGGCGATCGAGCCAGCGAGCATGGCTGCAGCCTGCAAGAAAATCGCCATCTTCGGGGCCACCGGCATGACCGGTCTGGCCACCTTGGCACAAGCCATCGAGGCCGGTGAGCCACGCGAGGGGGTGCAGCGAGCCCGGGAAGGCAGCGGCGTGGGCGATCCCCCCACTCCCCGAGTGGGCTGGGAAGGGGGGAGATGTTAAATTAGGGGGGTCCCTTTCCCTCGCCCCCCAGATCCCTGTGGCTAAGCCTGATGGCCCCTAAGAGCCACTCCCGATGGGGAGACCAGCCCCACGCGAGACGCGCCTGGCACCAGCCCTGGTTGGCTGGACCCCGAGTGGCCCCCAAAGGCGCTCGCCCTGGGGATCCCAGCCAACCTTTCTGGCCTTGGCCCGCCTAGCGAGACAGCGAGGAAGGCCGTCCAAGCTGGCCCGTGGGCGGTGAACATTTTCACCCTAGGGAAAGGGTTATTAATAGCATTGCCCCCTCTCTGAGCCCGCCCCCGCTTCTTGCACCTTTTCTCCTCCACCCTACAACCCTGCAAGGTAGGCCCTGGAAAGAGCACCCCTGGCTCTAATTGCCTCGCAGGTCTTCTGGCAAGAGGGGGGGGGAGCTGATGGCTGTGAATTCTCCCCCCAGCCCCCAAAAAACCTGGCTTTAGCCCCATTTGGCATTTGGGAAGGAGGGGCATGAGCAAAACGCCCACTCTGAGGAGGCGGGGACCAGCTGGCCGGGAGGGTGAGGGAGATATGTAGAAGAAGGGAGCATTTATCAGGCGAGGGCCAACAGATGGGCGAGGGCGATGGGGAAACTGGCCAGCCAGCCCCTGCCAAACAAGCACCAGATGTCATACTGAGGATGGAGCAAGCTTGTGTTCTGCTGCTCCAGAGACTAGGACACGGAGCAATGGACTCAAACTACAGGAAAAGAGATTCCACCTAAACATTAGGAAGAACTTCCTGACAGTAAGAGTTGTTCAGAGGTGGAATACATTGCCTGGGAGTGTGGTGGAGTCTCCTTTCTAAACAGAGGCTGGATGGCCATTTGTTGAGAATGCTTTGATTGGGCATTCTTGCAAGGATGTGGGTTGGACTAGATGGCCTTTGCATTCTCTTCCAGTTTAATGATTCTAAGCCTGTTTAGCCTGGGGCTCCTGTGTGCATTGGCTTTGAGGAGGCCTAAGCCTGGAGCAGGCTGCTCTTTCTGTCGGTAACAACAGCACACTCAAGCGAGCTGAGCTGCTTTGGAAGGTGCTTCTGGATTCTAATGCTTGACCAGATTTGTCTTCTAAAACAAGGGTGGGCAACTGTGACAGGTCCCTGGGAGGAGGGGGGGTCACCTTTTCCTCCCAGGACACTCTCGGGGGTTATGGACTACCCAAAAATAAAAACCAAACCTCCAAACAGTGAGAAGTTCACTTCTGGTTCTCAGAAATGGGTATTTTTTTGATGTTAAAACAGTACAGGGAAATGGATTCAAAATGTATGTTCTTGCACATAGAGGCTTCTAAGAGAAGCATTCATGCCCTTGGGGGGGGGGCAGAAAAAGGCCAGTCTGGGGATTCTGGAGGTGTGAAGTGCCACAAAGACATCCCCGGGAATTGGAGGACATATGCAGCCCCCAATTTGTACTTTGCTCACCCCTGGTCTAAGAGCTGCAGTTTCCTTTTTAGGGGAAAACCTCTGGCCAAATGACATTCTTCAGCCTGGGTTTGCTGGGTGGGGTGCATTTCTGCTGCTCTTGCACTGTTGTTTATGTCCGCGCCAGCCAGTGAATGCCAGCTGGTCTCCTTGGGGTACCATTGTTTGGTGGGTAAGTGGGGCTGTGTCTTTGGCCCTGCCAACTCAGAGAAAACACCCTGTGTCCTTCTCCTTACTCTCCCACCTAACTTCTGGCCTTTTGGTCATGCTTCTCTCCCTTTTCTTGAGTTGCTGCGCCTGTAGGGCATCTGTTCCATTGGTCTCCCAGCATAGCTGTGGAACTTCCCGTCTTGAAAGAAGGCCTGGCACCTTTTTTAAAGCTTTTCTCGGGTGTCAACAGCAGATCATAGGACTGGGCTTTGGGATGGGGCTCCTTTCCAAACTTCTGAAAGACAATTAAGATTTGTCCTTTAGAACAATTAGTCATGAAAGCGATGGGGTGGGGTGGGGGAGGTGGTGCTTGATTTGAGACTAACCAACCACAGCTTGGCATCCAAGACAACACTGAAATGAACTGCTTAGAGACAGTGACCATGGTACTGTGAAATTCCGACACAAATGTACAGTGGAAAATTGCCAGGGAAGACTGACACAGTCCTATTTGATTGCCAAAGGAGACATTTCTCAAAAATATATGGTGGAGGGGAGAAAGCAGAAGGCTGATTTTTACATAGAGCAAACTGTGTAAAATTGACTCTAATAGAAGCTTGCATAACTGATGTAACATAGATCAGAAATCGTGAGGGATTTGGAGAAGCATCATCCAAAAAATTTTCATGCCGGCTAGAAGAGTCTGGAAGTTGTCATCCAAAAGAGTAATTGTCCATGCTGGCTGGGGGATTTGGGGAGATGTCATCCCAAAAAAGTAACTGTCCATACTGACTAGAAGAAGCTGAGTAGGATGCCAGTGTGGTTAAACAATAATGTTAAGAAAGCCAGTGTGGAGGGGAAAAGACTGCGGTATCAACAAGAAATACAGTTGTCCCTTCACATTCGCTGGGGTTTGGTTCCAGGACCCCCTGTGAATACCCAAATCCGTGAATACTCAAGTCCCATTATATGCAACGGCATAGCAAAATGGTGTTCCTTATATAAGATGGCAAAATCAAGGTTTGCTTTTTGGGTTATTGTTTTTTTAAGAATATTTTCAAGCCGTGAATACTTAAAACCGTGAATGCCAAATCCATGAATGTGGAGGGACAACTGTACTATTTTTCAAAAGCGTATAAGTTCTGCCACACCTAATGCACAGGTACAATATTTATTCCATATTTTCTTTTTAAAAAAAATATGTGGACCACTCCCAGAACAAGCCAAAAAGTAATTTGGGGAACAAATAACTAAAAAAATTTTTTTAAAAAAAGAGGAAGGAAAAAATCATTTCAGGCACGAAAATTGTGTGGTCCTCTAGATGTTGTTGGAGTGAAAGTCTCAGCATTCCTCAACAGTTGTTATGTTGGATAGGGCTGATAGGAGTTACAGTTCAACAACATCTGGAAGGCCTCATCATTCCCATCTCTGGTCTAGATCTGAAATTGATTTCAGTTTCCCTCTTGCTGTGATCCTTCTCGGTTCCAACTGAGTTCTCTTTGAGGCGGCCCAACCAATGTCTCATTTCCTAGTGCTCCTCCCTTAATCTTTTTGACCTCAAGTAGCCCCACAGCCTCTGCAGCTGCTCTAGGAAGGTAGCTGTAGGGTCACTGGAGGTCAAAAGTATTGGGAAAGGAACACTATTTTTTTTTTAAAGGTGATGGAGAAATGATTTTTAAAATTGGTTGCGTCACTTCAAAAAGTAGTTAGTAGATATTTGAAAAGGATCACAAGAAGCAACTAAATTGATTGGGTTCTGAAGCAGATTTCAGCCCTCTGTATCCATGGATTTGGTATCCACAGGTTCCACCATGCACGGCTTGAAAATATTCTACAGAAAGTAAATTCCAAGAAGCAAATCTTGATTTTGCCATTTTATATAAGGGACACCATTTTGCTATGCCATCTATGTATATAAAACTCTTGTTGCATTTAGCGGTATGCTGATTGGCTGCTCAGGAAACACACCCAACCAATCACCACCCACATGCAAATTCCCTCTCCACCTCACAATCCACTCCTGCCACTCAATCTGCATCTACACTCCCAGCCTCACAAGGGCTCCTCCCTCCTCTCACTTCCTCAGCCACTCACCAGTAATGGGCTGCGACGGGATCCAGGCAGTCAACTGGTGGTGGCGGGATTTAAAAATCCACCAGCCTACATGACGGGGTTGTTGTGAGGTCTATCAGGCATTTTAGGGGAGTTTTTTAATGGCCTATGTTACACTGGGTACAGCTAGTTGTAAATTATAGGACTTGAGCATCCACAGATTTTGGTATCCATGGGGCATCCAGGAACCAACTCCAGCGGACACCAAGGGGCCACTCTATTTTTACCTTTGGGGACACAATTGATGGGGAAGTGATACTGATAATAAAATTAGGAACATCAGGCTTGTGGGCAGGAAATATTTCCCAGTTGAACTTGAGATCTCATGCTCAGGTAATCTGAAGAACATATGAAAAAAAAAATATTTCTGTGCCCAATCAGACCTCTAGACTTGGCTGAGCTCTAGTGCTTCTCTTGGTCAAAGAGATTCTCTAGGCAAATCTGTTCCATGGTTCGGTTTGTATCTCCCTTCTTGCCAGAGCCTGGTTGCCTTCTTTCCTTCTCCCCCTGCCCCTCTAGCTTGATAGTGGGGCAGGCTCTCTAGCAAGCATCCCACAACTATTTTTAAGGTGGATGTGGGCTCCTCACTGGCAGGCAGGTCATTATAAATTTTGCATACTTGCATGTACGTTTTTATAAAACAGTAAAAACACAGAATACAGTGAAGAAGAAGAATTGTTGTATAGTGTACCTTCAAGTTATTTTGGACTTCTGGCAACCCTAAGGTGAACCTATCATGGGGTTTTTGAGGCTGAGAGTGTGTGACTTGCCCAAGGTCACCCATGGTTAAGAGGGATTTGAACGCTGGTCTTTGTCCAACGCCCAAACCACCGCACTGTGCTGGCTCAAGAATAATAATACAGTACATACCTCTTCTCTTCCTGGCCATGTGGGCACTTTTTATTCTCTGGGGAACAAGTCCCAAGCACACACACTCTTTCGAAAAGCATGTGGTTTAAAAGTAGCTCTCTAGAGAAAGGTGCTTCTAAGTTCTAACAGCATGTAGACCTTCATATTTCTTCCTCCTACCTACCTAAAGATGCTGAACCTGTGTATTGATTATGCACATGCTACTTTTAAGTAAAATATCTTTTTATACTTTTAAAGAACACTAAGCTTGTTTTATTTCTCAGCTAAATATATTGTGTGGAGGGAGGAGGTGGCTGGCTTAATCTGTTCCCAAAATTTCTGCTAAGCACAACCTTAACTCTGCTGCTGAGATCACCAAATCTCAAATGTTTAAAATTCCAATACATACAAGGCTATGTTGGGGCAGGGCTAAACCCCTCTTGAAGTGATCAGACAACTAGGGATCAGGACCATCGTGACTCTTGTGTTGTTGAGTCCCCTGAGATTTCTTAGGGAAGGAATACTCAGAAGCAGTCCGCCATTGCTTTCCTCTGAAATGCAGCCTATAGCACCTGGTATCCCTTGGCAGTTCTCCATCCAAATACTAATCAGGCCTGATCCTGCTTAGCTTCCAAGAACTGAAAGCATGTAGTGCCTTAAAGGTATTTAGACTAGGGAGGGACTCATGCCTCCCCTTCCTGCCAGTTCTGGAGTCAATGCCCCCTAAGCTTTCAGCATCCCAGATTTTAAGCCCATTATATACCTGCGTGGTGTAGTGGTTTGCACATTGGACTACGACTCTGGAGACCAGGGTTCGAATCCCAGCTCAGCCATAGAAACCTACTGGATGACCTTGGGCTAGTTGTACTCTCACAGCCTCACAGGAAAGGAAAGGTAAACCCCCTCTGAACACATCTTGCCAATAAAGCCTTGTTATAGGTTTGCCTTAGGGTTGGAAATGTTGGGAATGACTTGGAGTCACACAACAACAACAAATACCCGCTTGCTGGATGCTACCCACCAAAAAGGTCTTTTCCTACTTCTCTCTTTTGTTCCAGGTTACCAGGTGACAGTGCTGGTGCGGGACCCAATTCGACTCCCCCCAGAGCTCCAGCCAGCGCAAGTGGTGGTAGGAGATGTGCTGAACCTGTCGGATGTCGACCGAACCGTGAAAGGCCAGGACGCCGTGATTGTGATCCTGGGCACCCGGAATGACCTCAGTAGGAGATGCAGCATCCTTCCCTGTCTTCTTCCCCCACCAGTCCTCAGCCTGTCAACAGTTCTCCTGATTTTACTTCTTCCATCTCCCTCTCAATAGGTCCCACCACTATGATGTCTGAAGGTACCCGGAACATCGTGGCAGCCATGAAGTCCCACGGCATCCGCAAAGTGGTGGTTTGTCTGTCAGGTAGGGATGCACATGTGGGCTGGGTGGGAGGAACAGCTCAGTGGCAAACAAGGATGGATACGCCTCAGGTTTTGGTGTTGGTGAGAGCACTTTTGCGCAGTTAAGGTGTGTGCGCCAACTGTGCCCTTTCCTTGAGATGGCTACGGTGACACAAACCTTAGTTACAGTCCCTTTGGATTACTATAACACACTCTATGTGGGGCTGCCTTTGAAAAGTGTTAGGGAAGTTCAGCTTTGAACCATTTTCAATGTCTAACTCTCTGCAATGCTAGAAATTTGGAGACTGAAAAAAAATTCATTATGGGCATAATTCTTGGGGGTGCAGCATTTTGAGCTCCCACCCCAGCTAAGCCCCTGATGTTCCTGGCTCCACTGAGAAGCTGGAAACAGGTGTCAGGTATGGTTTTGCATCACAAAAGCACTGCGTATTAGAAAAATAAAGTCTCAGGTCTTTTCTTTTGATACAGATCAGTGTTACAAGCTTCTAGAAGCTATTTATTTATTTATTTATTTAGGTATTTATACCCCACTCTTCAGCCACAAAGGCTCCCAGAGCAGCTTACAAATTGTTTAAGCAATAGCAATTTACACATCTACACCTCATTAAGCAGTTTCCAATGTGTGTTAGCTAATTGCCCCCACAAGCTGGGTACTCATTTTACAGACCTAAGAAAGTATGGGAGGCTGAGCAAACTTGCAACATTATGGCTGCAGTCCTGGCATTTAACCACTGCACCACCAGGGCTCCCTATGGCTAGCTGTAACTTTCCCCACATTAATCTGTGGATTAATTACAACATCCAGATTTGAAGCTCGTGTGAATTGTATAATGACCATAACAAAACCAGTGGGTTTTAACCAGTGGGTTTTAAACACCCACAGTTGCATCCCTCCATTGAGCAACTAGCTCAAGTTTTTTTTTTATCCTACTGGGGATTGTAGAAACATAGCTGGTGATACTAGTCTTGTATCTTTTTTATGTTGATACTTTCTTCCCTGCCACATTTTTTTATCTTTTACAAGAGTGCAAAATATGGGTTTGTGTGGACTAGGCCATGTACCTGGTTTAAACCTCAGCAATGGCTTGTAACCTGGAACAATGGTCCCATTCTGTTTCTGTCTTTGCTCCCATGTAGCCTTCCTCATGTGGGATTTAGACAAAGTGCCTGCCAAGCTACGGCCGGTGACAGAGGACCACATCCGGATGCAGCAGATTCTGAAAGAGTCGGGGCTGGACTGTGTCTACGTTATGCCGCCCCACATCGCAGGTATGGGCTTCTGACTGTGGTTCTGCCAGTGCCCATCCTGGCATTTGGGATTGTGCCAGAGTTGGACTGCCACAACAAGAAATAGCTTGTGGCTAGGCTGGAGGGTAGCTCTGCTTATTTGGACACTCTGTGTGCAGATGTGTGTAAGTAAAGCCTTTGCAAACTTGCTTGCAAATAGATTCCAGTCTCTGCATGTTTTGGCCTGCATTTCCATTCATGTTTTGCACAGGCCTTAACACAGTATTTTAGCCCTGCAAGCCACCTACCCATGCTGTTCAGTGCTAAATTAAGAGCAGATCTAGTCCTGATGGGGCTTGACTACATTGGCTGTATTTTTTCGTCATTAAAATGGCTGGGAAGAATAATTTCCATGGCTGAGAAGTCACACCTCAGCTGAGATTCTACATCAACCAGGTGAAGCGTAACATTCTGCCCACACAGTTCTGTGTCCTCTCTTTGCCCTGGCAGCTTTCAAGCCATGAGAGAGATGGCTGCTGTTGCAGCCCTGCTTACTGATGGAGAGGGGATGAAGAGGGGAAACAATCCCAGTGATGAAGATGTGGTTGCTCTGGTTTCTGGGGGGAAGCATATGGGGTGGGAGGAACTCACATGCCCTCCAGCATTTCACAGATGAAAACTGGGATATATATGGCTGAGCCACATCAGAGTCAAAAGAGTGTGGCCAGGCAAAAAGAGATAAAAGTTATGAATGAGGAAGAATGCATAAAACTTTCTGTTTTTAAGCAGAGGACCCCTGGAATGTATGTGCTGAGTTTAGAAAGAGCAAAGACTCTGCCCCTTTCTGCCCCTTTCTGCCCCCATCTCTCTGCTGAGTTAATGGGGTGCAAACTACTTTTGCACTTTGAACTCAGATTGCAGCAATTGAAGTAAGCCTAGAACCAAAGGGGAAAATTAAGGAGAGAAAAGGGACATTTTAAAAGTAGCTGAGAAAGTGGGGTGCCAGAGAATTAATTGGGACTGCTCTCACAAATAGAGTGCACTTTCCTTATCCTCCCGCCCTCCAGAGACCACAACAGCTATGTCTTCATCATCAGATTTGCCTTCCCTTTTTGCTCCCTTCCTCACCAGTAGGCACCAGCAATCATAGCTCCTCCTGGGGGACTGAAAGCTGTTTAGAGGGTGGGAGGTTTTAGATGGTACACAAAGGGCTCCTCGTGCCCCAGCCACAAGCACATAAGCCACATTTACATGCACATATGTCATTAACCGAATTCCAGCCCGAGAGTGTAGCTGCACTTAACACAGCTGTAGCAGTTTGATTCCACCTTAACTGCCATGGCCCCATCCTATGGAACCCTGGGATTTGTAGTTTGGCAAGGTCCTTAGTATTCTCGGCTATAGTTCAAGGGAGTGGACAAGAGCCCTCTAGTAGACAAGTCTACTTTCCTCAACAAACTAAAAATCCCAGTTTTCCTTATGATGAAGCCATGGCTGAACCCAGCTACTATGATCTGTGTAGTTCAGATACTACTCCTGGTAGCTAATGTGGAACAAAAGATGTACTGGAACTCAGCCTGGCCTGGCAGCTCTTTCCTCTAATCCAGAAGGCTGGCACCCTGATGTCAGGTGTGTGGCCCCTCTGCCCATGCTCAGGAAAGCCCTGATCATGCTGACAAGTCCCTGTGCTCTAGTACCACTTGGAACTTGTCTAAATTAAAGTAACTGAAATGGGGAAAAAGTGTTCTGCCTTCTGCAAAGCTTGGACAAGTTTTATTTATTTATTTTTTTGACTAGAACTCTCACAATCTCCCAGTCACCATGACTAGGCACCCACTCCTCAGCCTATTGCATCCCATTTAAAAAAAAAAATCAGCATATGCTTTGGTCAGCAAAGGGGTTCTGGTCTATGCACAGTTGTGGCATTGCCTTCCTGAATGGTCCCTTCTTGTTTTCACCTGTGGTGCCTCCTGGCTGTCTAATCCGAGCTCTCCTGCCCTTCCAGGTGACCAGCCCCTCACTGGTGACTACACTGTGACCGTGGACACCTCAAGTGGATCCAGAGTCATCTCCAAACATGACCTCGGGCACTTCTTCCTCAAGTGTCTCACCACTTCAGAGTACGACGGGAAAAATGTCTACCTCTCCAGACATTATCCCAAGGAATGATGCCTCCTGTCCTGTCCTTCTCTCCTTCCAGCCCCCCACCTCCTTCCAAAATGGAGGCTCTCGTTGACAAAGGGAAATTCTCAATTGCTTTGCTCTCCATCCCCCCCACCCTTTTGACTCCCTGTTTCTGCCTTTTGTGTTCTTGAGTGCCTTTCTCCCATGGAGGTGGGGACAAACCCACCCAGCATCCTTCAGTGTCAAGAAATCATGTGAGCACCATTGCATGTCAACATTTCTCTGAATTAAGGGGAGGGGGACACAGAACTGAGTGTGTCGCACTTCTGCCCATGTGTGCTTTTTGCGGTGATTCTGGGCTATAACTTGCTGTCAAGGAGGGAACAGAGGTGTTATATGTTTGGGTGCTAAGGGGGTGGCTGAGTGAACAAGCCATGGCTTGCCTAGACCACCAGCCTCTTCTTCATGCAAGAATGTATAGGTTTTAGACTTACACAGGACTAAACAGGCAGAACAGTAACAACAAAATGGCCAAGACTTGTCTATCAGAAGAGTAACATTTTTATTGTTGTTGTAAATCACTTGGAGAAATTACTCAGCTGGAAAGCAATTAATAAATGTATTTTTAAAAGATTACCAACTAGTGCAAAAGTGCTAAATTTGTTTTGTTTTGAACTGGAAATGGCTAGATACATTTGCATTAATGTTAACCAGCTTCCCTGCTCTGTTTGTGGCTGAGAAATTTTGTGTCATCTTCCTTGCTGAAGAAGTCTGTGTAACTTGAAAGCATACATACATCCTTGTAACAAGTTGTTAATTGAATAAAAAAAATATATTTTGACCTACTTAGTATTTCAGATTCTGATATTGCCACTGGAATCTAGTCGAGACTTGTTTGGATATAAAATTTAATGCCCTATTATCTTTGAAAACAACGTAGCACTATTATTTTACACATAGGAATTATTGGGTAAGTCCATACAGAAAGGCCTTGGCTTGCTATTAGTAACAATGAAGATTTATCAACACTTGAGGTATTGAATGCTGTATGAAATTTAAATACTGCCTTTTGACTACTCACAAGAGGCAATATTTTCATCCATGGGGGCTGGAGAGCCTATTGTTCAGTTAATTAATTATAAAGAACTAGTTGAATCTGGTTGAATGCACCAAATAGCTGTAAAGTTCTACTGACTTGGAGTGAAACTGTTTTTGTAGGTTTTTCCTACATCTGATGCAGTAGACTGAAGTTCACAAAAGCTTATGTCAAATAAAACTTGCTACATTTTAAGGTAAGAGCCAGTATGGTTTAACGGGTAAAGTCAGACTTGGGAGACCAAGTTCCAGTTCCTGCCCAAACTGAACTACAGCATTTACATCTGGCAGATTGATATTTTTGGTCCAGCAGCTGTCCTGGGAGAATAAAAACTGTGTGGTACAGGCAGCCTACCCTTTCTCCCCTCGGTGGGGTGTTTCTCGCCTTGGGGGAGAACATGCAATGATGTGGCCTAGCAGCTGTGGAAGGATCCTCAGACCCCAAACATGTAAAACTAGGTGGATCCAGAGCTTGGGAAGTTTCTTTGTTTGGGGCTACAAGTCTCAGAGGGGGCCAGCATGGTATAGTGGCTTGAGCACTGGACTAGGACTCCATGAGGCTAGGGCATGTCTACACTGCAGAAATACAGGTTGACCCCCGTATCCACAGATTCAGTATCCACGGTTTCACTTATGCATGTATGAAAAAAATAAGTTCCCTCTAGGCATTTCTAGGTTCGCCACTGTGATTCTATGGTCAACGTCTGATTTTTGTCTCATTGAAAATAATAGGGTTCCCTATTATCCATGTTTTCTGGTATCCACAGAGGGGGGTCTTGGAACATATCCTCTGGGGATACAGGGGTCAACCTGTACAGCAGTTTGACACCACTTTATCCACCATAATCCTATCCTATGGAATCCTGGTACATAGGATCCCTGTATCCACTGGGGATTGGTTCTGGGGGATCCTGTGGATATCGAAAACCATGGATAATAGCGAACGCCATTGAAAATAATGGGACTTCCGGTTTAAAATACCATAGAGTTGCCTTGGAGGACCTAGAAAATGGCTAGAGAGGACACATGTTCTAGGAAGATGCTATGGAGCTGTGCTGTTTTATGTCCCATGGATAATTGAATCATTGGATAATGAATCTGTGGATACAGGCGTCCTACTGTACTTGTAGTTTTGTGAGGTATTTAGCCTTTGCTGTCAAAGAACTTGGGTGCCTCACCAAACTACAAATACAGGATTCCATAGGAAAGAACTAGGATGGATAAAGTGGTGTCAAACTGCTGTATTTTTCTGCAGTGTAGACAGGCCCCAGGTTTCAAATCCCTGCTCAGCCATGGAAACCCATTGCGTGGCCTTGGGCAAGTCATGCTGTCGCAGCCTAAGTGGAAGGCAATGGCAAAACCCCTCTGAATAAATCTTGCCCGCCCACCCCCCAAAAAACACCCTAGGATAGGGTCACAATAAGTCAAGGTTGACTTAAAGTCACATAGCAAACACAACACGTTTCAAGCTACCACAAGACATTTTGTTAGTTTTGCTGCATCAGACTAAGAGTGCTACCTCCCTAGACATTTTTAGATGGTAGTGTTCACTCAGCTCCTTTTAGAGTGAAAACAAGGAGTCTTGGAATGCCTTAATGAGCAGAGGGGATCATGTGGCCCTCCAAATGTTCTTGGACTGCAATTCCCATCAGCCCTCAACCACGTGGCCAACTGTGAGATCTTTTGTCCCACGATATCTGGAGGGGTGCAGTTTCTGGTGTGTCTGCTGGGTGGGAGAGACTTAGCCCCTGCTCCCCACGCAGTCCACCCCGTCTATAAAGATGCTCTACAGCAGCAGTTCTTAACCTTTTCTTTACCAGGGACCCCCTTTAAAAAAACATTGCTGTCCCCTAGGGGTCCTGGGACCCCAGGTTAAGAACCACTGCTCTATGGCTCTCTTGTTTCTGTAGCATCAGATGGACATGACTGTTGCTCTCATGTACTTTCAAGTTGACTTTGACTTATGGCAACCTGCTGTTACGGCTTTATTGGCAAGATTTATTCGGAGAAGGTTTGCCAATGCCTTTCCTCTAAGGCTGAAGGAGTGTGACTTGTCTGAGGTCAACTGGTGGGCTTCCATGGCTGAACACTTGTTTCCTGAAGTCAGAGTCTAACCCTCAAACCACTACACCAACCTAGTTCCCACTGACATGGGGGCGGGGGAACGGACTGTTAGACACTAATGGAAGTTGGGGACCAACCACTGTATCTCCAAAAGTGGATCCACTGGCATAGCTTCTTTGTGTCCAAGACCATCCTGTCAACATGCTCAAGTCTTTGGTGCCTGATTTGCCATCAGTATTTGAGAATCTGTTCTCCTTCCCACCATGCTCTAAAAGTGGGTGGGCAACTGTAGTACGTCCAAAGGCCAAATTTATGTACCTGGGACCTTTGGGTGGCTTTATGGACTGCCCCCCAAAATGACAACAAAGCAGAAAAACCCAGAAATGGACAGAAATATGCATGTGGTTTTGAAAACCCCTGCAAGCTATTTAAAAGGTGGATTGCCTATTCCTGGAGACTTCAATGAGTGGCATTCATCTTTTCTTGGCAGGTGGGCGCATGAACCCCATAAGGGGGGGCTGACAGGGCTCTAGCCTGTAGGCCCAAGGTTAGGGGGGTTCAATGTGATACTATTGTAAATTTTTATTGTGTAAATTCATAATATATATTTTAAATAAATATAAATATTACTTTGGTATCATCATTTAAACTGACTTGTTTTAATTTTTGTCCTAAATCCTGTAGAGCATCTTGCTGCCCTTAACCTTAGCAGTAGGTCGGGAGTCCACCAAAGGTCCTGGCCTGGGGGCCCACTTCAAGATGTGGGGGCCATGGGTAGGTGGGTAGATAGGGGCAGAGAAAGGGCAGTCTGGTGTCTGGAATGATGCTCAAAGGGCCCCAAAGCCAGCCAAGGCAATTGTAAATTGCCCTCTCTTGCTACATCCAAATGCACAGGATCCCGGGAGACATCCAATAGGGTCAGTTTGGACTAAAAGACATAGCATGATGGGGGTAAGAGAGAGGATGTTACCATTGTGGGACTGAGCTCAAGAGAAATTTGCTTCTCAAACACAGGGAGGCACTGACTTATAATGCAGGGGTGTTGCCATATAGATTGTTGCAATCTGGTCACATTTGGAGGATTCCTAATTCTCATATTCTGGGGTATTGCATTGTCTAGATTGTGAGCAAGGCTGACATCCTGTTAGTGACATACACAGGCCTAAGTTGCACTATGCATGCAGATTGTGTGTGTGTGTGTGTTTTACAATGGAATGGTTGGCTCCCCTGATGACATAACTGGAACTGTGCATTTGGGACCATTGTGAACAGTGATAGCATATTGAAATACAATAACATGCAAATGCAGATTGCTGCTCTCTCTTTACGTATTGGGCATTGCCAGTGCTCAATGGGTTGTTAGACATGGGCATTAATGACAGATCCCCATACACTATGCTACACTGGTATTCAGACTTGTGTAGTGGCTGAGTTGTTGGATTAGGATTCTGGGAGATCAGGGTTCAAATTCTCCCTCAGCCACCAAAAAAACCACTTGGTGACCTTGAACAAGTCACAGCCTAAGAGGAAGGTCAATTCCAGGGCCCCCCAGGTCAACTCAGCCTTCTGTAAGTCGGTAAAATGAGTACCAGCATAATAAAAAAATTGCTGGGGCGACATGCTGTGGAAGCTGTTAATTCATTTCCATAAAGGCAGCAGTCATTATTACTGTACAATGCATTCTGCTGTGTCACTCTTGCAGCATTGTTTGTATACCAGCAGCGCCATCTATTGGCACTCACATTGTACAATTGTGTGCACTGAATGTACTGTACTCTGAAATATATTGTATTAGAAAATTGCATTGTAATGTATTGTATTGAATTTACTGTATACTGTACTGTGTGATGTTGTACCCTGCCCCGATTCTGAGGAGAGAGGCAGGTAATAAATAACTAAGTATTATTATTATTATTATTATTATTATTATCATCATCATTATTAAGGTTATGGCAAAGCTCCTCTGAATAAATATCAAGAAAACCCTAGGATGGGGGTCGCCCTAAGTCAACCAACTTGAAGATACATAGCAAAAAGTACTACTAGGTGATCCACCCCAGGGGCCAAATTTGCTACATTCTATGTAAATGAATTATTTCAAGGCTGGGAAGGCAAAGCTGCAAATCTCCACGTATTGTTGGACTGCAGCTGTTCCAAACTCCCTGCAATGCAATGGTTTAAAAAACCTGAACTTTTCTAGACGCTCCTCAACTTTGATTCTCCAGGTCCCACACAACCTATTCGTCTGACCTTGGAGTTCCCTTTGCCAAGATAGTCCATTTCCCTCTATTTATTTTTTTAAAATACTGCTACTATATTTTTTTAAATTCTTCTTATGCGCCTTCAGTGCGACTCATTTATGGTGACCCTGTTCTAGGGTTTTCTTGGCCAGCTTTCTTCAGAAGGAGTTTGCTCTGACTTTCCTCTGTGGCTGAGAGAATGGGGCTAGCCCGAGGTTACCCAGTGGGCCCCTTGGCTGCTGCCTCAGGATTCGAACCCTGGTCTCTTGGAGTCCTTGTCCAACACTGAAACTGCTACATCAAACTGGCTCTCAAGACTTATTCAGGTTTTCATTGCCTTCCTCTGAGGCTGAGAGTGTGTGACTTGACCAAGGTCACCCAGTGGGTTTCCGTGGTTGAGACAGGATTCGAACTCTGATCTAGAATCCCAGCCCAACACTCACCTCACTGCCTCCTGCACCGCAGAGCTAAAAGGCAGAGGAGATTATCTATTTGGAAAGAAAAGAGGCTTGTGGTGATTCCTGAAAGACCAACACGTTTAACTGGGCACAACTTTTAGTGGAGTCTAGCTCTGTTCCTCGGATCCACGGCGTGTAACTTTAGTGAGTGGATATTTCTACACCGGGATGAAGCTACGGGGGAAAGGAGGGCAAAATGAGGAGGGCATGCCCCCCCCTCCAAAAATAATTCTGCTCCCATGAAATTTTCCTTCGGTCCCCAGATTTTTAGCATTGTCTAATTCAGTCGAGCATTTAAAAATACAATGTATGCACCCAAGGAAAAGCGATGGCAAAGTGGCCAAGGGAATGTAAAGGCAGCAAAGCTCAACTTTTGGCATCCTGAAATCTCAATACACAAACGACGAGGGAACAAATTTCGAGCGTTGCCTCCCATGTGAGTGAATTCTCACCCCCTTGCATTCTTCTTTCAGCCCAGCGCCCCCGATTTCTGAATGTTAAAACATTCAGAAATAAAGTTTATGTACTCACAGAACAGGGGGAAGCACAGTAAATAGAAGAGTTCTAGGGATGGGTTATTTTCAGCCTCTCCCTTTTTGCATTGCTAGAAATGTGGGAAATGAAGGGAAATTTCAATCGGGTGGGGGAGAATTTCTTGGAATTTTAAAGATAGATTGTGTGGGGGAGGTGATGGTGGCTGGCTTAATCTGTTCCCATAAAAAACCTTCTCCTAAAAGTGATTTTAACTCTGCTGCTGAGATCACCAATCTCAAATATTTTTAAAATCCCAATAGAATTCTCATTTGGGGATAAAATGAGACAAATAAACAAAAATTCATTTTGCACCCCCTCCCTCTGCGTAGCTCCAGCCCATCGTGGATTGGGAAGAATGGGACTGGGGGAATGAAAAGGGGGGGAAATAGCAACGGGGACCATACATCTCGTGAAGTCAACCTCAATCGGGGAAAAATTATTTCTCTGCCCCACCCCACCTCCCCAAAAGACAGACAGAGGTATTTTCTTTGGCTGGAGCCATTCTTTAAGATACCCCCAGACTTAGTTAGCTTTCCTCCCACAGACTGACACATCTATCGCCCCCTCCTCAAATGTTTAATTCATGTTTTTGTTAAATTCTTTTAACAAATAAAGGGAAAGAACCACAACAACCATTATCCACAGCCCTCCCCAAACTGCGCTCTTCCCAACAATATAGGTCCCCCGATTTGGTCTGAACCGGTTAGGAAGACGTAAAATCACAGACCTGGAAGAGACCACAAGGGTCATCTAGTCCACCCCCCTTAACGTTAAAATTAGAAACGTTACTTTGGGGGATCCCGCTTGTACAGCCACCAGCCACGCTCGGGGGGGGGGGGGAATCCAGCAAATAAGCATCTCTCCCCCCCAAAAAACCGATTTTTTTCTTCGGTCCTCTCTGCAGAGAGTGAAAATCATTCCCTCCTAGAACACTTCGCTGGTTTCTCATTCCCTTGGAATTTCTACCTGCCGCCTTTTCTTTGGACATCTAAACTGTATCCCTGGTTGCTCCAGAGAAGTTTTCAATTAGTGCAATGCTTAGAAGTTTGAGGACTTGAGGAAACTTTCATGGATTTTTATTTGGGAGGGCAATATCTTCATTTTACATATACATACACACCCAGCTACACCGCGGATTCCAGGTGCAGCAATCTATAAAAAGGAACTTCTCCAAGGTCTGGAGCAGCCTTTCTCCACCTTTTAACCCTGGTTGCAACCCTTGAAACAATGTTCAGGTCTCAGGGAACCCCTGCCTAAAAATTATCATATCTTCCTCTGGCTTTTCTTCGCAAACGAAGAAACGAAGATTCAGATCTACAGCTAAAAAAAAAAAGGTGTCCCGCCCCCCAATCTCAATATCTCGTGGAACCCCTAGCATCCGCTTATGGAACCCTAGAGGTCCAGGAAGCCCTGGTTGAGAATAATAATAATAATAATAATAATAATAACAACAACCCCTGCTCTGTAGGGTGGGAAGCTGCAGCAGCCATGAGATACAATTTATTTATTACTTCTTTTATTGCTAGTCCACTTTCCCCCAAAGTGGGGGACCCAAGACTTCAGTCCGGCGGCTGGATTCTCCCATCCATTGTAGGGCAGTGACCAAGAACGTAGGAGTCCTACTGCGCCCCCTGGAGGCGGGGGAAGAGGCAGCACCGCCTGTGGCTGAATTTGGCCAGGTAAGGAGGCAGCCAATCAGAGCTCGCCCTTCCAGAAACCCACCAATGACCGCCAAGCCCCCCACGTGCCCCCTCTCCACTCATTTCATTCGGATTAAAAGCGGGAACCGAATCCAAGCGCCTTACTCGCGGAACTGGTGGAGGATGGAGACTCCAGCACAGATACCTGTACCCTGAATTATTGTGGGACACTCGAACTCACGCCTCGGCTGCAACCGAGAGAAGAAACTTGGCCAGAAAGAGAGAGAGCTTTCTAGGGTATCCACCACCGCCCTTCCAGCTCCGATCCACACCGGGCTTAGTAGGAAGAGAGGTCGCTTTCTTTCTCCTGAAACCGTTTGCACCTGGGGAGGGTTACTCGGAAGCGTTTAATTGCATTTTCGCATTTATATTCCGTTTTTTTCTCTAACAACAGCCCTGCGAGGGAGGCCAGGCTGACAACCAGGACCTGGGCTTTCTTTATCGTCTCTACATTCCAGCTCGGCTGTAACCGGGAAGAGAGCGCTTTCGGGGGACCACAACACCCGCCTCCTTTCCAACTCCACACCGGCCTTAATAGGTAAGTAGGTAACTTTCCTTCTCTTGAAGCAATTTGGCACCTGGGGAAGGTTACTCCGAAGCGTAGACCCGTGGTTTTCTTTATTTAATTGAATTCTTACATTTATATCCAGCTTTTCCTGCAGTGAGTTGAAAGAAGGAAGCCTATTGGACTCTTTCCTCCTCTCCTGGTTGCCTTTATAACAACAGTCCTGCGAGGGAGGCTGGCTTGACCCAGTGCCACAACACCCAGGATTTGGGATTTCTTTATCATCACTACATTCCTGCCCCGGCTGCAACCGGGAAGAGAGCTTTCGAGAGACCCCAACAACCACCGCCCTTCCAACTCCGTACCCTGCTTGGTATATAATAACCTTCCTTCTCTTACAAAATCTAGATACGGTTACTCGGAAGCATAGATGCACACCTTTACTTATTTAATGCAATTACTACATTTTTATCCCGCCTTTCCTCCCGTGAGCTGAAGGAAGGAATCCTCTAAGTCTCCCTCCGCCTCTGCGTCTTGTCTTTGCAACAACAGTCCTGCGAGGGAGGCCGGTTTGAGCCCGAGTGTACGTGACTGGCCCCAGGATACCCAGCGAGTTGCAGGGCTCGGTGGCGGTGTAGCTGGAGGGGGACCAAGCGAGAGCGTTGCCCACCCCAAATAAGATTTCTACCCCTCTCCATTGAAATTTTTTTATCACTCTCCAAACGTCTAGCATTGCAGTCAGGTAAAGCGTCGGTTAAGTACAATATTTAGAAGTACAGTTTAGGCAAAAAAGGGGGAGGCGAAGTGAACACAACAAATTCCAGCGTTGATGCTATGAACGGTTTTTGATCTCTGCAATGCTAGAAATTTGGGGAATGAAGGAAAAAATGGTGGTGGTCAGGATTTTATTGGGAGGAGGCAATGGCCTCACACCCCTGACTCCATGTAGTCTAGATGGCCCTTAACCAACCTGGGTTGTTTGTAACTCCTCACCTCCCGACTAAAATCGTCTAAACTAGTGGCCCCCTGGGCAAGAGGGATTGGGTCCCCAAAAGATTTGGGCCAAATCCCCACACTACACGAATAATCCAGTTTGAAACTGGATTATTTCCCATGCCTTCTCCTTCCTGTGGAATCCTGGGATGTGTAGTTTGGTGAGGCACCCGCACTCTTTGGCAGCTAAGGACCTCGTAAAAGTACAAGTCCAAGGATTCCATAGGGAGGAGCCATGGCAAAGAGTCCAGTTACAAACGGGATGGTTTGTGTAGTGTGGATTTGGTATTTTGTATCGGGACAGCTACTGTACTTCGTGTGCCATCTCCGAATTAAGGAAGACAGCTCCTTTGGACAGTAATTTAATTCTGGAAAATCTGGTTCTTCCTCATTTGGGGTGGGGGTGGGGGCTTCATGGCCCTGGCTTTCCGCGGAGGGAAGGGGAAGGGGTTCGGTTCGGGTTTGGTTCTTAGGTGGGCGAGCACATGCCTTCTCCACTTCCTCGGGCTGGAAGGGCCCGATCCTCAGCCCTAGTCGTGACCACCACCCCAAAAGTGGTCTTTGGGGGGGGAGGCCAGGCCAGGCCAGGCTAGGCTCCCGCAGTGTGGCTGTCCGATCTTCCCACTGCCCAGAGGGGGAGCCGTCGGAGAACAGCCTCGGTTCCTTTGCACGTCGAGGGTCTGGGGAGGAGACAAGGCTGGAGACTCAGGAGGGCAGAGGGTCAGGGGAGCCCTTGCAGCCAGCTTACAAGCGATAGTGCTTTGGCCTAGGCTGGGCTGCGAAGGGGGTGAGTGGGAAGCCCTTGCAAGAGTCTCCGCACTGGAGCCTTTGGGCTCCCGTCCCTGGGCCAAATCCACACCACCCAACTAATCCAGTCTGAAACTGGAGAGCTGGGCCAAAAGCTAACAAACGAGAGCTGGGCCAAAGCTAACAAAATGAAATTCAATACGGAGAAATGTAAAGTATTGCACTTAGGGCGAAAAAATGAAATGCATAGATATAGGATGGGGGAAACCTGGCTGAACGAGACTATGTGCGAAAGGGATCTAGGAGTCCTAGTAGACCACAAGTTGAACATGAGTCAACAGTGTGATGCGGCAGCTAAAAAGGCCAATGCGATTTTGGGCTGCATCAATAGAAGTATAGTGTCCAGATCAAGGGAAGTAATAGTGCCGCTCTATTCTGCTTTGGTCAGACCTCACCTAGAATACTGTGTCCAGTTCTGGGCACCACAATTCAAAAAGGATATTGACAAATTGGAGCGTGTCCAGAGGAGGGCGACTAAAATGGTGAAAGGTCTGGAAACCATGACTTATGAGGAGAGACTTAGGGAGCTGGGTATGTTTAGCCTGGAAAAAAGATGGTTAAGAGGTGATATGATACCTGTTTAAGTATTTGAAGGGGTGTCACGTTGAGGATGGAGCAAGCTTGTTTTCTGCTGCTCCACAGACTGGAACACGGAGCAATGGATGCAAGCTCCAGGAACAGAGATTCCACCTCAACATGAGGAGGAACTTTTTGACAGTAAGAGCTGTTCGGCAGTGGAACGCACTCCCTTGGAGCATGGTGGAGTCTCCTTCCTTGGAGGTCTTTAAACAGAGGCTGGATGGCCATCTGTCGGGGATGCTTTGATCGTGATTCCTGCATGGCAGGGGGTTGGACTGGATGGCCCTAGTGGTCTCTTCCAACTCTGCAATTCTATGATTCTATGATTCTATTAAACTGGATGATTTGCCATGGTTCCTTCCTGTGGAATCCTGGGGTCTGTAGTCTTGGAGAGGCACAGGCACTCTTTGGCAGAGAAGGTGAAAAACTTCGCCAAACTACAAATCCCAGGATTCCATAGGAAGGAGCCATGGCAAATCATCCCGTTTCAGCCTGGATTGTTTGTGTGGATTGGGTTTCTAGTGTAGCTCAAAGGGAGCAGATCATTTAACAGGGTTTGGTGGGAACCAAGGACAGGGCCTTTTCAGTGGCTGCTCCTACACTTTGGAACTCCCTCCTTGGGAAATCTAGGATTGCTCCATCCATGTTGTCCCTTTTATTCCATCAGGCTGTAAGGAATTGTCTGTAATAGAATGATTCTCCCTTTCTGTTAAATGGTGGTGATCTGCCTGGGCCACTCTGCTCCCAGAGGAAACCCTCCAGAGGGGAAAAACCCAGTTCATGCATTCTCTCCCTCTCTATAGATGTATAAGATGGCAGGCCAAGGCTGGGGTGGGGAGACTGATTTGTTGCAGCCTCTCCTTCTGTCCTATAGAGCCATAAGATGGCTGACAATGGGATAAGCTAGCCAGTGACTTAGCCAAGGGTGGCACCTATGCTTTGGTTGTTAAATTCCCCTCCACACACCCTGACCTGTCTCTTCTCTCCTTCCCCTCCAGAGAAACCATGGCACCCATCACCAGCCGCAGAATCTCTCAAGAGAATGAGAATCAAGCAAGGAGGGCCATTGTGAGGCACAGACGCAGGGACCGCCTGCTGAATCTGTCCCTCTCCAAGCTGGCAGAGTCAGAGAAGAGGGGCTGCATCAACTTGCGGGTCCAGGTGTTGGTAAAGAATGCGTATATCCACCTCAAGAATAGCGGAGACCTGCTCTCTACTGTTGCTGAGGGTCTCCAGCAGGAGCCTGGAGGGGGCCCAGACCCACACGTGGCCAGCCCCAGGCCTTCTGCTGAAGAGCTTCCCAGCTTGGCCTCTGCAGCTCTAGGTTACAATCCAGAGGAGGCAGCGGCAGCAGCAACAGTGGCAACCAGAAATTGGGATACTGTCCCCCAGGAGGGGTTGCTCTGTGACCCCTTATTTGGGGGGTTTGAGATCCAGGCTGCCACCTGCCCCCCCAACCTGCCCACAGACATCTTCACAGACATTGACTTGTCAGAGTTCAACACCATCCCAGCCCCTTTGCCAAGTGGTGGGCAGCCCAGCCAAGGCTACACCAGCCAGTTGATGGAGGTGGACCCCCAGCCTAAAGCTGTGCACCTTCCTGACCAGGCTGACAATGGCTTGGCTCAACTGGAGCACTTCGTGGATCTCCTAATTGATGCAGATAAACGCCATTCTACCCGCTGGATCCCTCAGACTTCTTATGTTCCAACATATTCCTCCTCATTGGGAGGGAGGGAGGGAGGGTGGGGGAGAAACAAGCATTCCTACTGACCTCTAGGGCAAGGGGGGGGGCGTGTGTGTGACAGAGGGCAGCCCTCTGGATGTTGTTGGACTGCAGTGCCCAGGAACTGTGCTATTCAGCATATCCAAAGCTGAGGAATGCTGGGAGTTAAAGTCCAATAATATCTGAAGGAGTTCTCCTGGGATTTGATTGGCAGACCTAAAGTGGAGTGAACCTGGCCTCAGGTGGGCCACTCAGTATCCCCTTGGCTGGCCAGTCCTCCTTTCCCCACCCTCTTAACTTCCTTTTGAAAATGCTGCTGCTGTTGCCTGCAAGTCACTTTAGGTAACCCTTGGCCTTACATGTTGCACTAGAAATCCCACTTAGTTACTTTGAAGCACTCCAAATGCATTATGATATGTTGATGGTTTATTAACCAATGTGTCCACTTATGACCAGTTATGTTAAAGGGAAGGGTGGGGGCTCCTGGTCAACTAGTGGCCAGGTCAAGATCTTCATCACCCTTTCCCAAAATTGTGCCTCTAGTGAAGCACTTGGTTTATTTTATTTTTACCAGTATCCTTTTCTGTGCAATATAAAATGCCTCTTGCAGGTGATACAGCCCCTTTCGGTGGCCAAAGCCTTGCCTGGGGAAGGCAGGTGCCACTCTGGGCAATACAATCCCTTTTTGCTCCACCTGGTAGGTCCACTAAGCAGCTGAAGGGTCAAAGCCTTCAGTGGTCTCCCACTCACTATGACTGATGTTTATACATGGGCCCCAGATCCCCCCAAAATCTGGCTCTCCTGGTCTCTTAATCTGCAAGCCAGGTGCTTGGTGTAACTTCTCAGCTGGACCTGGAATATCTGTGTAGATAGTCTCTTTTGATTCTGCTTTTAGTTATAGCAATTAGATTTGTATAAGTTTATTCACTGGTGTTTTTTTAGGTGTTTTCTGATGATGCAATGTTTTCACTAAGGATTTGACAATAAAAATACTTTAATATCTGTGTGCTGGAGATTTCAGTGTGACTTTCTGGATCTTTCTTGGGTGTGTTCTAACTGCATAGGTACAACTGTGGGACATGGATGCTGGGGGTATGGGGAGGGACGGAAAGAAAGGAGTGGAACCCCAGAAATGACTGAAATTTACACAACATGAAGACTTAAAAGAAACCACTAAACTCTTGTGTTTTCAAATCTAAGTTTTTACTTCCTATTTTTCTCCCAATAATAATAATATTCTGCCTTCTCAACAGGGAATCAAGGCAGAGTACAACATAATTATAACAATAAGATACTATAACAATAAAAGCTCAAAGTTAAAAAAACAATCCCATATCCCATCCCTCCCCCATCATAAAAACAACAATCATATGAAAACCATTAACTGAAAACAGGTTTTACAAACACTGTTAAAAATAATATTCATAAAAATACAATGTGTGTGTATGTGCCTTCAAGTCACCTGTTCACTTAAGGCAACCCCATTCATTTCATGTAACACACCCAATTAAAAGACCTATTCCACCACAGTTAATACTCATAGGTCTAGATATACAAAAAGATCTGCCTGTTGGCAGAAAGAGCCTAGACAGCCAGCCTAAGTGAGGATGCACTAAGATGGCTTCTTTAAAACCAGTAAAGTTCTCCCATGCTCCCTTTCTGATTAGCTGATTAGTTGTTGTTGTTGGAATGATGGTATGGAAAGATGGTGAAGTGGTAACAGGAGCAGAGAAGGGATTATCTTTTTATGACCCCAGACCCAAAGGAAGTATCCTAGGTCACATGGTCTTGTTGCTTGGTTGCAGACTATTTACAACCATGCACTTCAAAGGTAGAATTAAAAAGTTGTTGAATGAGAGAAAGAGAAAGATTTTAACATGCAGGAAATCCTATCCTATCTGTTACCCACTCGCTCTGATAGCAAGTGAGGGTGCGGGGAGAGAATGCTGGATTTTTTCAACAACTTCTGTGATCTACATTATGTTGATATCCTACTTTTTCACCAAGGAACCCAACTTTCAAGCTAGAACCTGGGTCAGCCCCACTCTTAACATTTCAACCTCTTCAACCACCTCTCTCACAGACTGATTTTTCTCCAGCCTTTACCACTTGGTCATGGACCTTCACCTGCGAGCTCCTCCATTCTGCTCCCTTATTGGGTGCAGAGTGTGTCTCCTAAACACTTCTAAAGAATGGAAGACAACTTTGGATCAAACCAAAAGCCCACCTAGTCTCAAACTTCTATTCCAAAAAGTCCCTGCTAACTTGCCCAGTGGTTAGGGGTTCTGGGAAATAAAGTCTAAAACACCAGTGTTTCAGAACCACCGGGCTATGGGAAGCCCCAAGAACTGCAACTGTGCCCTCCCCTCTTGCATTCCTCACCCTTTCTGAAGCTAATGATATCCACGGTGGTGACTAGTGGTCAGGAAGAGCATTAGTCTCTTTCCATTTGTCCAATGCTCCTTGAAAACCATCCTGCAATACCTTATGGTAGGCAATTCCACACCTGAACAATGTCCTGTGTCAAGCTCTGCCCTTCATTTCCCACCCATTCCAATTTTGGAGATAACTCCACATTCAGAGTTAAGAGAGAGCAAGTAAAGCCTCCCCTAGATATTTTCCTGGTCTTGGACTGAGCTCACCCCCTTCCTGTCCCCACTTGACCTAACAGAAAGGCAGGGTCCAAGGACAAAATGGCAGATGTGTGGCTCTATGAATGCTACCCTGATCAACTTTGAGGCAGGGTAAAAGTTAGATGAATGAACACAACTCTACCCTCCCATAGTAGATCCATCCTATATTGCACAACAATGGATCCAAGATCAGGACTGTACGCATCTCTGTTTCAAAGCCAGGGTTAGGGCATGGGCAGGTTCTGCAACCCCCCAGAGAGGATTTTACTACTCTAAGTCCCCCTTGATCACTTTCGACTAGTGAATGTGCTAATAGATTGCCAGGTATGTTAAAGGGAAAGTAGAGGGTAACTAGTCAGTTAGGGGCCATCACTTGATGTGTGATGGACTGCAGTCTATGAAACTCTTTGCAAAACAAACCTTTTTGTACAGCCCAGGGACTGCATATAGTTCCCAAACCACACCTTTGTGGCCCCTTAAGTCCCCTTGCAGCCCCTAGTTTTAAAAAAAATAGGTTAACTCAGGGACAATTTTTTCACCCCCAAGTATATTACTTTGCTATTTTTATGAAGCTTCACATTGAGAGCCAGCTTGACGTAAAAGTCTGAGTGTTGGACTAAAGTCCAAATCCCTGCCTGGCCATGGAGAGGTAGTTTGTAAATAAATGGGGGCTTCTGAATATCTGCATTTAATTAAATCAGATGTCCAGTGCAACCCAGTTTTGCCTGCCCCTGTATTAAAACTTAAAGCAAACAACATACCTTATATCTCTTAAGTTTTTGTTGATAGCCCATTATTAATGAATGTGCTCACTTATTGCCAGATATGTTAAAGGGAAGGAAGAGGGCTCCTGGTCAGTTAGCAACCTTCTTTTTCTTTTTTCAAACAATGTTAAAGTGCCTCTTCCAGGAGAGGTAGCCTTTTTTTTTTAAGTGGCCAAAGCCCTGCACAGAGTGGGGTAGGAAAACAGGAGCCACCCTGTATATGAGGAAGCCAGTGGCAAACCTCCTCCAAATAATTATTGCCAAAAATCCTATGATTAAGTCCCCATATGTCAGAGTCGGCTTTAAGCATCTAGCAACAAGTAGCTTTCAAACTACCATACAACATTCTGTGATTTTTGCTGCAACAGACTAACACAGCAAGGTCCAAACTGTCTGAACGATTGATCATACTTCTCTCTACAAACCTGCAAGGGTTTTAAGATCTGCAGTGGAAAGCTTTCTCTCAGTCCAACCACCATCACAGGTTCATTTGGTGAGGACTCCAGAGAGCGAGCCTTCTCAGTGGCTGCTCCCACCCTTTGGAACTCCCTCCCACGGGAGGCTAGCCTGGCCCCCTCTCTGTTGTAATTTCTCTGGCAGGCAAAAACATTCTTGCTTAAGCAGGCCTTTGGCATATAATTGGGGCTTTTATTGGGGCGTGTTTTTATTTGTTTTTTACTTTCTATGTTTTACTTGTGATATTAATTGTTCTGTGAGCTGCCTTTAGTCCCAGTTTGGGAGAAAGGCAGCATAGAAATTGCACAAATAAATATAAATAAATAAAATAACACTGTTACCTCCCTAAATAGTTGCAGGTGGGAACTAAAAGGCTTTGCATATAAGCGTGCAGGTTTGGCTCCTCGGCCACCCATGGGGTAGGAGTGTGTTGTAGGCCAATGACCCCAGAGAGGAAATGGAGAACCAGCAGTTAAGAATGGCCCTGTCTAGTCACCTATAAGCAACACTTGCTTTCTGTGGGCAAGTGGTGGTCTGTAAGCTTGGCTTTCTCCCTGGGCTATCCTGGTTCCAAGGGGAAAAAAAATCCAAAAAGAAAACCCAGTTCTGTCTTTACATCTATACAGACTCAGATATTGGCAGCCTCTTTTTATCCAAGAGACCCATGAGGTGCCTACCAATAATGCTTGCTCAATGGCTAGGCTAAGCATGGCTCACATGCTGTGGACATTGTGCTCCCCCTCCCTTTCTAATCTGTATTTTCCATTCTTCACCTCCTCCAAGGAAACCATGGCTCCTCATGGCTTCAAGCATAAGACCCTTGAGCAGGACGACAATGGTGCAGGGAATCCAGTCCAAGAGGGAAAATGCTATAACTATCTGATGAATGTGTTCCAGTGGAAACTTTTTGTCTTCAAAGAGAAGCATCCTGAAGACCTGTGCATAATTGCCCTGTCCAAAAACACTCACTGCTTCATCATGGAGCCATGCTGTGCATGAGGGCTTTTCAGGAAGGCAATTGCAAACCTCCTCCAAATAAATCTTGCCTCCCCCCACAAAATAACCCAAGCCTTATCACAGAAGGCATCTAGCAATAACAAGCTTCCAAGCTAGCAGTTCTCTCTTTCTCCTCTTCTCTGTATATGTATAGATGGGTGGGGGGAAATTGTGATTTCTTGCAGCCTCTTCTGTCCAACAAGGTGGCTGACAATTGGCTAAGCAAGCCAGTGACTAAGCCAAGGGTGGCCTAGCATTTCTCTCCCCATCCTAACCTGTGTCTTCTCTCCTCCCACTCCAGAGAAACCATGGCTCCTGTCAACAGGCACAACAGGTCTCAGCAGAGTGGGAGTGAAGCAAGGCAGTCAGTTCGGAGGTACAGATGCCATGTCCGCCTGCTGTGTCTGTCCCTGGATAATTTGATCTGCAAAAGAAGTGCTGTGAGGACAAGTGAGTCAGGGTTTTGTTAAGAAACACCTACTGCCACATCAAGGACAGCATAATGCATCTCCCAAGCTGGGGGCAGGGACAAACTTTCCCAGATATGTTAAAGGGAAGGTAGAGCGCTCTTGGTCAATTAGTGGCCAGGTCAAGGTCTCCATCTTTCCCCAAAGTGGTGCCTCTAGTGAAGCTGTTAGTTTATTATTATTATTTTTCCAGTATTCTTTTCTGTGCAATATTGAAACACCTCTTGCAGGAGATACAGCCCTTTTCAGTGGCCAAAGCCTTGCTCCAGAAGACAGGAGCCACTCTGGGCAATACAATCCCTTTATGTGAAAGGGAAAGTAGAGGGCTCTTGGTCACTTAGTGGCCAGGTCAATATGTCCTTCACCCATCCCCAAAGTTTTTAAAAGGATGCACATATGTGACTGATGACTCCTTTTCTGCAAGTGCAATGTATTCCTCTTCATTGGAAGGGAGGAGGAGGAGGGAAGCCACAAACATTTTATGACATACCCATTAGGTTCTTGGCTCTTGTAAGCATTTCTAGCATACCCAGTGAAGATTCCCTCTTCACTTCTGCAGTCAGGAGGGCCATGCTTTTCCTTGGAAACATTGGTATATGCTTTACTCAAACAGTTTTGAGATGGCTTTGATGCTCTAGGCCATGCACCTTCAAAAAAATCTTCCAATTCAGCATTGACAAATTCTTTGTCATTGCCAGTGTGTATGTTCTTGGGTTTGTAGCGAAATTTATAAGTGAGACAGTTAAAGTTCTCCTTGAATTTTGAAGATGCTTGACTTTTCTTTTTAACAAGGAAGTCTGCATGTATTTACTAAAATCTTCCAAAAATAAATTACAAAGTAAGAATTTCCACCTGCAGAGTGAGTGCTGAATGGGCCACAAAAATAGGCATGGAGGAGGTTTGGTGGATTGCTTTTAGTATTTGGCAAATGTGGAGTTCTGGTTGCCTTTGCCTTTAAGCAACCTCTGCATCTCTCCTTCTTAGAGCACGCTTTGCAATTGGAGTCTCTTGTAACTTTCTGACTGGCTAATTTCTTCATGCACTCTACATTGGGATGGCCCAATCTATGGTACCACAAATTCAAACAGTCTTTATGCTTGCCTTGGGTCACACTGTTTGCAACAGGAGTGGTCACTTCTATTTCAGGACATTCATTTCTCTAGGTTCCTTTAAACCTTCAGTATTTCCCATGAAAACCAAAACAGTTCTTCTTCTGAACAGGACCCATTTAAAAGAGTGGGGCTTTGAAATCTGGGGCATAGAAGGCACAAGGCTTTTATAAAGTCTCTATTAAGTACATTTCAATATTTCAAGCCCAAGGTTTATAATTATGGCCACTTGACTTTCCCATGTTGAGTAGAAAGTTGGGATGAACAGGTGCCCCATTGCTAAATCACCTTTTGTTGAAGCAGGAACAGAGAGATCTTTCACAGGTGGGATGAATCCACAGCAACAACATGGTCTCAGAGAAAACACTGGAAGGTTCAGATTGGATCCTGTAATCCAAAATTATAGGATTAGGGATAGATTCCCATGTTAAACCCCCCCCCCATTTTTTTGAGTAGAAGATGAAGACAGGTTCTAGAAAAGTCAGTCTGTGTTCAGCAAAGTTCACAAAGAAAAGTGTCAATAGAATCTCTTGAAGCCCTTACAAAGTAAGGCAAACATGCAGTATTCCTGTTTACTAGCAATGTTGAGATATACATTCAGAATACATACATATATATATATATATATATATATTGTTTAAACACTGACTAACTAAAGGAAGGTTTCAAATACAGAAAGAGCTCAGCAGAGCAGGCACTCACCATCTGGAGGGAGGAAGACAGAAAGAGGGGGAGGGAGGGAGTCATCTTTTATGTGGCCACAGACACACCTGGAAGCTTCAGTGGCCACGTGGTCAGCTTGATGAGGGGCCTCGGCACCTTGATAGCCATGCTTTCCAGCTGGTGATGATGGAGCAAATGGGGAAAGTTCTAGAGAGCCAGTATGGAGAGGAGGGTGGCATACAAGAAACCCTATTGCTGTCAAAGCAAATGGGGGAAGGGGCTGGACAGAAAAGGCTTCATGGAGCAGCATTTCCCAATAATTCCTAGGAACAGTGGCAATACTGGGAGGGGGGGTGCAGAGAGGACAAACCTCACCAGGTGACACCACCAGGTGGGGTAACACCGGCTTTAGTGATGTCACAGCTTAGAAATCTCTAAGGCAAGGGGGGGGGATGCAGACCTCCAGATGTTGCTGGAATTCAATTCACAGACTCTAGTAGCCAGTATAGCCCAGGGTGAGGAATGCTGGGAGTCACAGTCCAACAATATCTGGAGGGCCACAGGACGCCTGGCCCAGCTCTCATAGGGTCCTCCTGGCATTTTACTGGCAGAGTACCTAGAGTGATGTGAGCCTGGCCTCGGGTGGACCACATGACTTCCCCTTAGCTAACTAGTCCATCTTCCCCATCATGCCTGGTGCTGCTGCTGCCTACAAGTCACTTAAGTAAAACCTTGGCCCTGTGTGTTGGACTAGGAATCCCACTTTGAGACCTCCCCCTCTAAGACCTGACTTCAGGCCTGGGAGGGTACCTGGACTACCTCCTTACCCTGAGCTTGTATCCCAACCAAGCCACTGATGCTTCTTAATATTCTAAGAGCTTTTGGCTAAGAGCTTTTGGCTCACTTCTGCTTAGTCCATTCCTGGCCAAATCATGGCTACTGCACATCCTACAGGGGGTGGGGGAGGTGGCCAGCCTCCCATAGTCCAAGAGTGGCCAGACTTTTAAGCATGCTCTGAGTTCCTTTAAGTACAGGGGTGGATGAAGTAGCCCCCCCCCCAGATCCTGGGTCCCAGGATTCCTCACCACTGGCTATGTTGGATTGGGGCTGATGGGAGCTGCAGTCCCAAAACAACATCTGGAGAGGCAAACTTTGCCCCCTTGTGCATTTGTATAAACCAAATTGTTTAATTTCTTAATATCTTCCTGATTGCTTAGCCACAAAGTGAATGGTCCAAAGCAGTGGTTCTTACCCTGTGGTACACAGACCCCCAGGGGGGCGCAGTGTCCTCACAGCGGGTCTGTGAAGGCTTGAAGGCTGCTCTGCCCACATGACATGAGTCAAGGCAAAAGCTGGATGGCTTGGCCTGTGCATTGTTCTTCAATCTGCTCCAGCCACAAATTTGCAGGAAGAAGCAGGAGAAAAGTCTTCCCTCTCTTCCAGAGCATCTGAGGGAAAGTTTAATGGATATCAGGTATTATTGTCGTTAGGGTTTAAAATCTTGAGTTAAGTCTTGGGGGGAACCATGGCAACAAAAGGATATTTAAAAGGGGTCCCTGATAAAGGAAAGGCTAAGAGCCATCTGTCCAAAGGGTAAGTGCCCCTTTCAGCCTTCTGAATATCTGTATTTGATTAAATCAGCTTTCTGGTGTGACCCAGTTTTGTCTGCCCAGGCATTAAAACTTGAGACAAACAAATGTGTTAGAACTCTGAGTTGTTGCTGATAGCATGTTCTTAATGAATGTGTTAACATATGGTGCAAGGGCCAGCAAGAGGAGCTGCTGGTAGCCTTCTTCTCCCTGAATTTGTCAAAGATAAAATCTTTGTGGTGTAGTGGAAGCCATGGTGTCTTGGTTTTAGGGATTGACTTGGGACTAGGGAATTTCCCTTTTTCAGGACTACTAGCCCTATACTGACTCCAGGAGACCAGGGTTGAAATCCCAGCTCAGCCATGAAATCCAGCTGGGTGACCTTGGGCAAGTCACACTCTCTCAGCCTCAGAGGAAGGCAAGGGCAAACTCCTCTCAGAGCAAATCTGGCCAAGAAAAGGGTCTTGGCAAGAAATTTGGGGACTGAAGGATCACCCACCATAAGTCACAGGCCTATAACAACAACAACGAAGGGTGCAGCTACACATCAGAGATAATGCAGTTTGACACAAGCTACCAAAATTGTAAACTGCTTAGGGAGTGCTTTGGCACTGATAAGCTGTATAGAAATATCAGTGCTATTGCTATTGCTAAGCGCTGTAGCTCCATCATATGGAATCCCAGGTTTTGTAGTTTTAGAAGGTCTTTAGCCTTCTCTGCTAGAGTGCTGGTGCCTCACGAAATTACAAATCCCAGGATTCCGTAGGATGGTGCCATGGCAGTTAAAGTGGTGCCAAACTACATTCTTTCTACAGTGTAAATGCACCCAAAATCATCCATCTCGGTTATCCAATTTGCTACATTCTGTACAAAGGAATTATCTGGGGTGTGTGTGTGTAGGTAACACTGCAGTCCTCCAGATCAGGGGTCCTCCACCAATGGTTCTCCAGAAACTTGATTTCAATATCCAGCATCTCTTACCATGGGCCATGCTGGATGATGCTTCTGGGAATTAAAGTCCAAATTAATTTGAGGACCAACAGTTGAGCACCATTGCTTCCAAACTCTGGCTATCCACCTTTGGCTCTGCCAGCTGGGGCTACTAAGCAAAGCCTGAGGGATAAATCCAAGGATGGAGAAGTCCATTGAATGTAACCAGATTAACATATGCATATGCAAAGTGAGGCAACTTATCTGGGGGGGGGGAGTGACCTAGCCCTTGCAGGGCGGCAAAAATAATAAAACCCAGCACATTCAGATGTAAATGAATTTACAGTATCATTAAAGTTCCCACCTGGAGTTTTTAACAGCAGCATAAGCTCTGGAACACCACACACCTTTCCAAGGGTCAAAAATTTGAACTGTTACAGACTTGGGCTGCTGGCACACTACAAAAATAGTGCAGTTTGACACCACTTTAACTGCCATGGTTCAGTGCTCTGGAGTTCTGGGATTTGTAGTTTTTGTGAGACATTTAGCCTTCTCTGTCAGAGAGCTCTAGTACGACAACAAACTATAAATCCCAGGATTCCACGGGATGCAGCCATGATAGTTAAAGCAGTGTCAAACTGCATTATTTCTGCAGTGTGGCAGCAGCCTTGGAGATTGCAACTCCCATGGGTTATATTCCTAGAATGCTGTGCAGCTCAATGTGGGGATCCCCAGGAGAAGCAGTGGATCCTTGGGGTGCAAAGGAGTTTGGTTTGCCTAGGCCCTTTCCCCCTCTTTTTTGAGGAAAAAAAGGCTGCTACATTTGTTGCTATCATCTGCTTTCAATCTAACTGCTGACTGCTAGAGTTTTCTTGCCCGGATTCATTCCCAAAGTTTTCGGAGGCTGAGAGCCTAACTTGCTCCATGGTCACCCTTGGATTTCCATGGGTGAGCGGGGATTCGCACCCTGCTCTCCTAGAATCCGAATCCAACCCTCCTCCAACACCCACTACACCAAGATGGACTCTCAAGTTTGATTCAGAAGAAGTTTGTCATTGCCTTTCGCGACTTGCCCAAGGTCACCCAGTGGGTTTTCCACAGTTGAGCCGAATTTGAATTCTGGTCTCCTAGGTCATATCCACGCTACACAAATCACCCAGTTTGCAACTGGACTATTTGCCACAGCTCCTTCCTATGGAAACCTGGGATTTGCAGTTTTACAAGGTCTTTAGCCTTCTTTGCCAGAGTGCTGGGGCCTCATCAAACTACAAATCCCAGGATTCCATAAGAAGGAGCCATGGCAAATAATGCCGTTTCAGACTGGATTATTTGTGTAGTGTGGATTTGGCCTAGATTCCTAGTCCAAGAAGCAAATCAGAATTCAAATCACGATTCTCCCCCCTTCTCGAAATTGCCAGCACCTGGGATGGGATACCATTTATATATTATTTATGTAACTAATTTATTTTATTTATTTCCCACTTTCCCCCCCAATATGGGACCCAAGGGGCCGAGCCACCTCTAAGTTCTCCCTTGCAGCCTAGAGCATCACTCCAGGTTGGTCCGGAGAGCCGGCAGTTCTGCGGCGCCCCCTAGAGGCCGGGCGGAGAATCAGGCACACCTTTACCTGATTCTTTACCTGGTGACTTGGACCAGGTAAGGATGGGGCCAATCAGAGCCCGCCCTTCCAAAAACCCACCAATGACACGCCCCCCGCCCCAGTTTAATTCCGATTAAAAGCGGCGGCAGAATCCTAGCACTGCATTCCAGGAGCAAGCCGATGGTGGTAATCCTCGCTGAGATACACTGTACCCCGAGTTGGTGTTGGAGGTTTCGGACACACTCAGCTTGGTCGGTAGGTAACTTTCCTTTTCCTGCAGCCCTCCAAACCTGGGTACGTTTAGTCCAGTGATCTCCAAACTTTGGTCCTCCACATGTTTTGGACTTCATCTACCAGAATTTCTGACTGTTGGCCCAGGTGGCTAGAACTTCTGGGAAATGAAGTCCAAAACATCTGGATGAACAAAGTTTTGGGTATCACTGGTTTAGACGGAATTATAGATCGGCGGATTCATTTATTTGATTTACTTATTACATTTATATGCCACCCGTCCTTTCCTCCAGAAGCCTCCGGGGCTCTCTCTTCCTCCCCTGCTTATGCTCATAACAACAGTCCTGCAAGGGAGGCCGGGTTGAGCCGGGATGCTCACTGGTAGCTACAGCCCCACCAAGCCGTGCTACTCTCTGGGTGACCTGGGGCTAGCCACGTGCGATAACTGGACGACCTCGCCCTCCTCTTCTGTGCCCTAGTATTAGCCAAATTACTTACACCCAAGGAGTAGCACAGCTTAGTGGGGCTTTAGCTACCGAGAAGATGGGGGAGAACAGGAATTCTCCCCAACCTTGAAGTTTTCCTTCAATTCCCAAATTTCTAGCGTAGGGGTAACATAAACCTCAGTGGAGCATTTAGAACAGTGGTGTCCATCCTGTGGCCCTCCACGTTTTTTGGACTCCCAGCTTCCAGAAGCCTGAGCCAGCTGGTCCAATGGTCAGTTACCTGGAGGTGTTTTCTAGTGTTTCTATAGGTTCTTTAGTTGCCATTTAAATATCACTTTTGTATGTATGTTTATCCGCATTTGTTTTAACCCTTCATAAGCTGCCTTGACTGAGGTGAAACGGAGGATCTAAATGACTGAGGTGAAACGGAGGATATAAATGAATTAATCATAATGCAAACTACTAATTGTGGCACTCTTAAGATTTCTTTTACTATGAGCATTGGCTAACTGCAATCCCAGTTTCTCAGCTCAGGAAAATGTATGCTAAAATAAATCTGCTAGTCTTAAAGGAGCCACAAAACTCCCTAGTGTTTTGACACAGAGCACTAATACAACTCCCTCTTTGGAAACTGGGCAACTGGGAATGGTTATCCCATACCATCTTTTTAATTTTGCTGCACCAACAAGGGTTGGGCCATAGGACCCTGGAAATCTCTTCCCATTCTACAATTCTATGACTTACATGTTGATATCCTGCTTTTCAGCCAATAAGCTCAAGGCAGCATGCATGGACTTCTAATTCTCATGTCGTTTTCACAACAGCCCTGTGAGATAGATCAGGCTGAGCTGGCTCAAAGCCACCCAGTTTAAAATTTCATGGCTCACTGGGACTACAACCGAGGGCTTGGCTTTCTCTCTTGCTCTATCCTGCTTCCAAGGGAAATAATTCCAAGGTGGTACCCCTGTTCTATCTCTGCATCTATACAGACTCATAAATTGGTAGTCTCTTTCTATCCAATAGACCAGTGGTCCCCAAACTTTGGTCCTCCAGATGTTTTGGACTTCATCTTCCAGAATTCCTGACCATTGGCCCAGGTGGCTAGGACTTCTGGGAAATGAAGTCCAAAACACCTGGAGGAACAAAGTTTGGGAATCACTGCAATAGACCCATGAGGGGGCTAACAATTCAATTGTGGCTCTCATGTTGTAGATGTTGTGCTCCCTACATCCATTCTGATCTGTGTTTTCCATTCTTTGCCTCCTCTAGAGAAACCATGGCTGATCATGGCATCAAGCGCAAGAAGTTTGAGGACAGCGATGGTGCAGATAACCCAGTCCAGCAGTACAAGCGCTGCACCTATCTGCAGAATGTATCTCATTGGAAACTGTTTGTCTTCAATGAGAAGCATTCGAAAGACCTGCGCATGAGTGTACTTCTCAATAACGCTGACCGCTACATTAGAGAAAAAGTTACCCAGTTGCTAAACGAAGGAGATCAAGAATTGGTTCCCCCAGCCAGTGTTTTCAATAGCTTACCTTCTGAGGAGAACAGCTGCGCTCCACTGCAGGAAGATTCAGAATCACTTCTCCAGGAGGCTGATCATCACCAGCACTGATATAGCAACAGGATTCTCCCTCTCCTGCTGAGGGCAAGTGGCCAGCTTTGCTGGATAAGCCCAGACAGATTTATTCTCCTGAAAGAACCTCCCATGGGCTCTGATCTGGATGCAACCAGCCCCCTGCACTCCCAATTGGAAGAGACCCTACTACAGCTCTTCTTCTGAAGCCTTGCGCACAAACTTTGAGGAGGAGACCAGCATCTGGGATGTCTTCCTGGGAGGAGCTGTCCTGTGGCCCTTCTTTGGGAGTTTTAAGATCCTGGCCAACAACTACCTCTGTGGCCTGCCTTTAGGTGATATTTACCCAAAGTCAGAGTTTGACAGCATGCTCACTTCAGTGCCAAACAATGGGCAGTCCAGCCCAACCTGTGGTGGCAGGGTGCAGAGAGGATCCCCAGCCAGAGGCCATGAACCTTCCCTGTCAAAATGTGAGCAGCATGGCTGAACATGAGCACGTTCTTGGTACATTCTTGACCAAATTCTGGTTATTGCACATCCCATTGAGGGATAGCCAATCTCCCCTAGTCCAAGAGTGGTTGGCCTTTTAACCATGGTCTGAATTCCTTTAATTACAGAGGTGGATGACATTGCAGTATACAGCAATCCTCACCAGTGGCCATGCTGGCCTGGGGCTAATGGGAGTTGCAGTCCAAAAGCAACAACTGGAGGACCTCGCTCTACTCTCCTGTGCTCAAGTATTAGCCAAATTGCTTAATGACTCTTTATTATATGAATTTCTGGACCCCAAACTGAATAGTCCACAGTGTAAATGCCCCTTTCAGTCTTCGGGATATTTGCATTTGATTAAATCAGATGTTGGTAGCCTCCATTGGTCTATAGGCCAATTTACCCCGCCATGGACCACCCACTCACAAATTGCACTTTTTTGCACATTCTCTTTTAAAGCCAAAAGCAACCACTCCATGCACTTAAGCAAAGTCCTGATCCCAGGTTTTTAGAGATTCTCTGCTTCTGAAGACATGCCAGAACAGCACTCCCCCATTTTAACCTGTAAAGAAATGTTTTTAATGGTGGGGGGAGTTCCAATAGGGGGGGCAAAAAGCACTGACAACTGGCATGTGACCATGTGTTGCCTGCCTTATATTGAAACTTGAACCCTACATGAAGCATTATTGCTCTTAAATTGCTGTTGATTGATTGTTATTGATGGATATGCCCACATATTACCATATATAAGGGAGGGTAGAGGGCTCCTGGTCTACCTCAATGGTCAAGATATCCCTCACCTATCCTCTATTGAGGCTGTTGGTTTATTTTTACCTATCTTATTTTCTGTGCAATATCCAAGGGCCTCTTGCAGATGATACAGTTCTTTCAAGTGGCCAAAGTCTTGCCTGTAGTGGACCAGGAAGGCAGAAGCCACCCTGGACACTATCCTCCCTATTTACTCAGCAAAGGTCAAAGCCTTTGGTGGTCTTGCACTCCTATGACTGTTGTTTGCACTCTCTGCCCCAGATCCCCAAATATCTTGCTTTGGTTGTCTCTTAGCTTAAGAACCAGGTGATTGGTGGGACTTTTCAGCTGGAGTATGTGTATGTGTGTAGATATCCTTTGTGGATGCTTATTATTCTAGGGCACCCTTTCTCAGCCTTTTTGTCCTGGTGGAACCGTTGGAATAATTTTCAGGTCTCAGAGAACCCCTGTATAAACATTATTCTATATACTGCTATTGCTTTCCCCCCACAATCACAATCTCTTGAGGAACCCCTAGCAACCTCTTCAGGAACCCCAGGGTTCCAGGTAATCCTGGTTGAGAAACACTGTTCTAGGGACTAGATTTGTTACAGACTTGATGCACAGCTGTTTTTCAGGCTTCTGACCATGGAATGTTTGACTTAAGGATTTAACAATAAAAATATTTTCTCTAATGTCTGTGTGCTGGATGTCTCTGTGTTCTTTCCTGGCTGTTTCTTGGTTGTATGCCAACAGCACAGGTCCATCTCTGAGACATGCAACCTGGAGGGATGGGGAAGGAGGAAAGGTGGGGGGAGTCCCAAAAATGACTGTAGTGTAAACAACATGAAGTCTTAAAAGGAGCCACAAAACTCACTGGTGTTTTCTATCTAGGTGTTTAATTTATATCCCCCCTTTATCCCAGTTGGGGACCCAAGGCCAGATGAGATGGAACAAAATGTGGTTAAAAGACTGGATAAGAAATGTAGGGGGGAAATAAACAAAACAATCATATTACAACCATTAATTTAAATCAGGTTTTGAAAGACTGTTAAACTAATATTGTTAAAAATACAGTGTGTGTGTGTGCTGTCAGATCCCCATCAACTTATGGTGATTCCATGAATTTCATGGGGGGGGCGGTGTCCAAGGTTCACTCAGGCTTCCATCCTTTTGTAGGTTGGTAACATGAGTACCCAGCTTGTGGGGGCAATTAACTAACACACACTGGAAACCACTTAGAGAGTGCCTAGCACACTATAAAGCAGTGTAGATGTGTAAGTGCTATTGCTCAACAATTTGCAAGCCACTCTGAGAGCCTTTGTGGCTGAAGAGTTGGGTATAAATACTCTAAAAAATAAAAATAAATAATAAATAGGGAGAAGGGTTAAGGCAAAGAATCCTCAGAGGTATTTTTTATTGGGATTATGGAAAAATATTTGAGACTGGTGGTCTCAGTTGGCAGAGAAAAATATATCAGTAGAAGCTTTCTAATGTCAGTACAGCTAGGCTAGTCCCCAAGAAAACTACTACTCCCACAGATCAAGCGGAGAAGTAAAAACAGAAGTTCTACATCCTACGAAGCCACTACAAAATGTGGGTTCTCCATAGTTAAAATGAAGTGTGTCTGCCCCACATGGGCATCTCTTTTGGAATGGCAGCTGAGCTGAAGCTCAAATGGGGTGGAGAGGGAAAACTTCATGAACCAGTATTTCCCAACAATTCCTAGGAATCTCTAGGACAAGTGAGGGGCCAAGCACAGCCTTCCAGATGTTGCTGGATTACAGTTCCCAGGAGCTCTGCTAGCCAGCAAAACCCAGGCTGAGGAATGCAGGGAGTTGCAGTCCAACAATATGTGGAGGGCTGAAGGACTTCTGGCCCCTGCTCTCCTGACATTTTACTTGCAGGACACCTGGAATGGAGTGAGCCCACCCACCATCAGACTTCTCTTTGGCTGGTGCTGCTGCCGCCTGCAAGTCACCTTAGTTAGCCCTTGGCCTTGTGTGTTGGACTGGGAATCCCGCTTTGCTGTTACTGCCTCTTCCTCTTCTTACTCCTCCTCTTCCACCAACACCACCAGTTTATATCCCAGCCAGGCCATTGAGGCAGCTTAATGTTTCAGGGGCATTTGGACCACTCCTGGCTGGTATTTTCTTGATGGAATCCTGGTCACTTCGCATCCCCTGTGGGAAGAGTTAATTTCCCAGAGTCCGAG
This sequence comes from Gambelia wislizenii, assembly GCA_030847615.1. Lineage (NCBI taxonomy): Eukaryota > Metazoa > Chordata > Lepidosauria > Squamata > Crotaphytidae > Gambelia > Gambelia wislizenii. The sequence goes on from JAUMIR010000010.1 coordinate 32,099,279, forward strand.
GGTGATAGGATTTTTAACCATGACCTGGGTTCCTTTAAGTACAGATTTGGATGAAAGTAGAACTCTCCAGATATTGTGAGACTCTAGGTCTCAGTATTCCTTGCCCTTGGCTATGTTGGCTTGGGACTGATGAGAGTAGTGATCCTGAATCAACACCTGGAGGGCCACACTTTGCCAAATAACAAACTAAACCCAAATGCATTTCTACAAGTGAAATTACTTAATCCCTTAATAGCTCCCTGATTTCTAAGTGATAAAGTGAATGGCTCTCAGAGTAAATACCCTTTCAGCCTCCTGGATATCTGCATTTGATTAAATCAGATGTCAGGCTTGACCCAGTTTGGCCTGCCCCTGCATTAAGACTCGAAGCAAACAAAAAGTATTGTAACTCTTAAGTAGCTGTTGATAGCCTATTATTAAAGAAAGTGCTAACGGATTGCAAAGTATGTTAAAGGAAAGGTAGAGGGTTTCTGTGCCCTAGAGCTGCCAGATCCTGTCTGACCTTGGAAGCTAAGCAGACTCAGTCCTAGTTAGTACTTGGATGGGAGGCTGCCTACAAATACCAGGAGCTGTAGGTTATATTTCAGAGGAAGGAACTGGTAAAGCCATCTCAAGAGTATTCCTTGCCTAAAAAACCCATATGGAATTTGTGGGGTTGCCATAAGTCGACAGGTACTTGAAGGCGCACACACAAACACAAACACACAGAGAAGATTCCTGGTCAGTTTGTGGCTAAGACAAATTGTGCAGCCCACTCTTAACATATGAAAAGCGAGGGACTTATCTGAGTGGGGTTACCTAGCAGTTCCGGAGAAGCAAAAACAACAACATAGCAGCGTATTCGCATGTAAATAGCTTTCGATGGTTCCCATTCCCCCACCTTTGGGCGGGGATTCTTTGGATATAAGCTACTTGCAAACGTCCTGAAAGGGTAATTTTTTGTTTAATTGAGTTTTCTAGATGCTCGTCGACATTGACTCCACCAGCACCCACATTCTTCTGACCTTGGAGTTCTCTTTGCCAAGACAGTCCGTTTTCCCCTCTGTTTTTTAAATGGGTTCTACTGTATTTTTTAAATTCTTGTTATGCGCCTTCAGCGCGACTCCGACTTATGGTGACCCTATTCTATGGTTTTCTTGGCAAGTTTTCTTCAGAGGGAGTTTGTCCTGACCTTCCTCTGTGGCTGAGAGAATGGGACTAAGTTACCCAGAGCGTCCCTTGGCTGCTGCCCAGGATTCGAACCCTGGTCTCCTGGAATTTTAGTCCAACACCGAAACCACTACTGTACATCAAACTGGCTCTCAAGACAGATGCAGAGAAGGTTTTCCATCGCCTTCCTCTGAGGCTGAGAGAGTGTGACTTGACCAAGGTCACCTAGTGGGTTTCCATGGCTGAGGCAGGATTCGAACCCTGGTCTCCTGGAATCCCAGCCCAACACTCACCTCACTGCCTCCTGCACCGCAGAACTAAAAGGAACAGGAGAGGATCTATTTCAAAAGAAAAGACGCTGCTGGTCGTTCCTGAAAGACCAACACGTTTAATTGGGCACAACTTTTAGTGGATTCTAGCTCTGTTCCTCGGATCCACGGCGTGTAACTTTAATGAGTGGATATTTATACACGGGGTGAAGCTACTGAGCGAAGGAGGGCAAAATGAGGGGGCATGCCCCCCCCAATAATTCTGCCCTCATGAAGTAAATGTTCCTTCGGTGCCCAAATTTCTAGCATTGCAATAATTTGAAACTTCCCTTGAGCCTTTAGAAATGCAGTTTAGCCATTGCAAACCATGCTTTCTAAGAAACTCTTTGCTGGGTTCTCGGTAAATCTGTCTCAGCGTTTGCTTTGGATGCCTAAACTCCTCTTGGAAATGCTCAACAGAAATTTTAGGTTAGTACAATGGTAGAAATTGGAGGAAGCGCAGTAAATTTTCATGGGAATCAGCAGGACACAAATAATCCAGTTTGCATAGCTCCTTCCTATGGAATCCTGGGATCTGTAGTTTTACAAGGTCTTTAGTCTTCTCTGCCAAAGAGTGCCTGTGACTCACCAAACTACAAATCCCAGGATACCATAGGAAGGAGCCATGCAAATAATCCAGTTTCAACCTGGATTATTTCTCTAGTGTGGATGCTCCCAAGACAGAATTCGAATTTGGGGGGCACCCCTCCTTAGATTCTGGGACCTGAGGTCTTAAAAAAGGAACTTTTCCAAGCTCAGGAGCCTGCACGTGGGATGCTTCAACAGTCAGAACCTGGGATACAATTTCTTTATTATTATTATTATATTTTATTTTATTATTAGATTTCTCTCCCACTTTCCTCCCTTATGGAACCCAAGGCAGCAACCGAGAACAGCTCAGCCCGGAGAGACGAGAGTCCTGCGGGCGCCCCCTAGCGGCAAGGCGAAAAGGCAGCCGCGCTTCGACCTGAATTTGGCCAGGTAAGGAGGCGGCCAATCAGAACTCGCCCTCCTGGAAACCCACCAATGACAGCCAAGCCCCCCCACGTGCCCCCTTCCCGCTCAATCTCATTCGGATTTAAAGCGGCCGCCGAATCAAGGAAGAAGTAGACGGTGGTGACTTCGGATCGATGGGCTGATCTCGAATTAGTGTGGACGATCTTGGACACATATTGGCGGGGCTCTGATCGAAACCAAGAAGACAACCTTGGCGAGAGAGAGTTTTGGAGTGAGCCCAACCACCACCGCCCTTGCAACCCACCCAATCTTGGTAGGTAGGTAGTTAACAAATTGCTATTGCTTAAAAAACAATTTGTAAGCCGCTCTGATAGCCTTGTGGCTGAAGAGCGGGGTATAAATAAATAAATAAATAAATAAATAAATAAATAAATAAATAATAAACAAAATAGCTTTCCTTCTCCTGCAGACCTGGGTAGGGTTCCTCGGAAGCACAGATCCGTGGTTTGTTTTATTTCATTGCATCCTCACATTTATATCCCACTTTTCCTGCAGTGAGTTGAAGGAAGGAAGCCTCCGTTCCCGCTTATCCTCATAACAACAGTCCTGCGAGAGAGGCCGGATTGAGCCAGTGCCATCTCAGCCAGAATTTGGGATTTCTTTTATTATCAATACATTTCTGCTCCGGCTGCAACCGGGAAGAGAGAGCTTTCGAGAGACCCCCAACACCGCCGTTCTTCCAATTCCGTACAAGGCTTGGTAGGTAAGTAGCCTTCCTTCTCTTGCAAACCCAGGTACAGCTAATAGATGCACACCTTTGCTTATTTAATGCAAGTATTGCATTTATATCCCGTCTTTTCCTCCAGTGAGCTGGGGGAAGGGAGCCTGTAAAGTTCTCTCCGCCTCTCCTTCTTGTCTTCGCAACAACAGTCCTGCAAGGGAGACCAGTTTGAGCCCGAGTGTACGTGATTGGCCCCAGGTCACCCAGTTGTAGGGCTCAGTGGGGGGCTCAGCTGTAGGGGGACCAAGCGAGGGCGTTGCCCACCCCAAATAGTGTAGCCCAAATGTCTAGCATTGCAGCAGTGAAAGTACTGTTGAGTATTTAGAAGTGTAGTTTAGACATCTCCAGAAAAAGGGGGCATCCACACTAGAGAAATAATCCAGGTTGAAACTGGATTATTTGCCATGGCTCCTTCCTATGGAATCCTGGGATTTGTAGTTTGCTGAGGCGAAAGGCCTTGTAAAACTACAAATCCCATAGGCAGGGGATGCGCAAAGAATCCAGTTTCAAACTGGATTATTTGTGTCGTGTGGATTCCTCCTAATAATTAAAGTGACTCGGAATGGGAACACAGCAAATAGAAGCGTGGTTGGTGTGGACGGTTTTTAATATCTCCCTCTCTGCTATGCTAGACATTTGGGGAGTGAAGGAAAATGTCAAGGGGGGCGGTCTAATTGGGAGGGGGTATGGCCTCATCTCTATCCCTATAACTGCAGCCCTGAATTGCTACGGTGTAGTCTAAGAGGGCCCTTAATCGCCCTCCCCCGCATAAAGCCATCTAAACTAGGGGCCCCTGGGGGAAAAGAGGTTTGGTCCCCAGAACATTTGGTTGTGGGGCAGCTACTTACTTCGCTTGGCCTCTCTGAATTAAAACAGCCCCGGAAAGGAAGACAGCTCCTCTGAACTGAGCCTGTTCGCTCTTTAATTCTAGAAAATAGTTTCAACCTGGATTGTTTGTGTGTATTGGGTTTCTAATGTAGCTCAAAGGGAGCAGATCATTTAACAGGGTTTGGTGGGAACCAAGGACAGGGCCTTTTCAGTGGCTGCTCCTACACTTTGGAACTCCCTCCTTTGGGAATTTAGGATTGCTCCCTCTGTGTTGTCCTTTTATTCCACCAGGCTTTTGGGAATTGTCTGTAATAGAATGAGTCTCATTTTCTGTTAAATGATGGTGATCTGCCTGGGCCACTATGCTCCCAAAGGAAACCCAGAGGGGAAAACCCAGTTCTTGCATTCTCTCCCTCTCTGTAGATGTATAAGATGGCAGGCTAGGGCTGGGGTGTGGGGACTGATTTGTTGCAGCCTCTCCTTCTGTCCAATAGAGCCATAAGGTGGCTGACAATAGGATAAGCTAGCCAGTGACTTAGCCAAGGGTGGCATCCCTGCTTTGGCTATTCCATTCCTCTCTACACACCCTGACCTGTCTCTTCTCTCCTTCCTCTCCAGAGAAACCATGGCTTCTGTCAAGGAGAGGTCTCAGCAGAGTGGGAGTGAGGCAAGGCAATCAGTTCGAAGGTACAGACGCCACCGTATCCGACTGATGCGCCTCTCCTTAGATAAACTGATTGCCTTGGAGAAGAGGCGACGCAAGGACATGAGGATCAAGGTTTTGTTAAGGAACACCTTCCAACACCTCAAGGACAACAAAACCCCTCTCCCAAGCTAACCACAGGAACAGTCTTTCCCCTACATGTGTTAAAGGGAGGGTAGAGGGCTTTTGCTCAATTAGTGGCCAGGTCTGGATGTCCCTCACCCATCCTCAAAATTATACCTCTATGAGGTTATTGGTGCAATATTAAAGTGTCTCTGGTGGATCTTTCTAGTGGCCAAAGCCTTGCCCGGAGTGGCCAGCAAAGCGAAAGCCACGCTAAGCACTTATGGTCCCCTTTGATTCACTGGTGGTTTTTAGGTGTTCTCTGATGATGCAATGTTTTCACTAAGGAGTTGACAATAAAAATACTTTTATCTAATATCTGTGTGCTGGAGATTTCAGTGTGACTTTGACTCTTGCTTGGTTGTGTTCCAACTGCACAGGTCAACCTCTGGCACAAGGACCCTGGGGGTGTGGGGAGGGAGGGGAAAAAAGGAGGGGAGCCTCAGAAATGACTGAAACGTTGACAACATGAAGTCTTAAAAGAAAGCACTAAATGCTCTTGTGAACTAAAATCTAGGTTTTTAATTTCTTGCTTTTCTCCCAATATGGGAACCACAGGGGCTCACAAGATGAGTGGAAACAAAATAGTTATGAGAACAGATAATACAAAAGTTTTTTAAAAAAATCATATTAAAACCATTAACTGAAAACAGGCTTTACAAGAATGTTAAAATGACAAATGTTGATTAAATAATACTGATAAAAAATACAGTGCCACACAACCTAATAAAAAGATCTGCTCCAACACACAGTTAACGCTCATAGGCCTGGATGAACAGGAAGATCTTTGCCTGCTGACAGAAAGGGTGAGGGGTTAATGGAGATACACAGAAATGGCCTCTTATTTATTTCATTTGTATGGCATCTTTCTCCCAAGATGGGACCAAAGGTAGGTTCCATAAAATAACAGATTAAAAATACAATATATGCAATTAAAATGTTATAAAATCAGCTTAAAACATAAAAAAAATCTAAGATACATATAAGATAAAACAAGCCTTGAAAAAAAAGTTCTGCCAGTCTTAGATTTTCCTTGGGGTTTTTCTGAGCTGTGAGGCCCTGTTCTGAAAGAGTTCTTTCTGATATCTCGCCTGCATCTGTGGCTGGCATCTTCAAATTCTGTCAGTCTGTTTCAGGGCACAATTCAAAGCGCTGATTATGACCTATAAAACCCTATATGGCTCAGGTTATCTGGGAGACTGTATCTCACTCTATGAACCGGCCTGGGCCTTGAGGTCATCAGGAGAGGCCCTTTTCTCAGTCCCACCACCATTTCAAGAAAGGGCCTTTTCGGTGGCTGCCCCTAAACTCTGGAACTCCCACCCCAGGGAGGCCGGACTGGGGGCCCTCCCTGTTGTCCTTTCAGAGACAGGCCAAAACCTTTTTATTCAAGCAGGCTTTTAAAACAGACAGTTTTTTAAAAAACAGGCTAGAGGGTGCTGTACAGTCTTATTGAATTGGGTTTTTTAAAAAAAGATTTTTATATTTTTTTAAAAAATAATAATATTTAAGAGTATATTTTATTCTTTTAAATATTTTGGCATCACATTAATAATGTCATTAGTTTAATTCTGTTTTAATGTACACTTTTTGTATGCTTTAATTGCCTTAATCTGGGCCTTAATTAGAAACACTTATAGCTGCCTCAAGGACAGCATAATTCTAAGCCAGGGACAGGAAGAATCTTTCCCCCAGCCAATTCTAAATAGTAGAAATCAGCAGGCACCTATTGTTGAGGAACCCCAGAACCAAATGTCACCAACCCCAGGTCTTTGGCAGCTGGAGACCTTTGCAGCTCTGCCTTTCAAGTTCTGGCTTCCAACCCAGAGGAGAAGGAGACCAGTCTCTGGGATACCCTCTCCCAGTAAGAGATGCTCTGCAACCCCTTGGTCTGGGAACTTTGAGAACCTGGCCAACAACTACCTCCATGAGCTGCCTTCAGGAGGTTAATCCAGAGGTATGAACAGCAGGTCAGCCTGCTGAGTCTGTCACTCTCCAAACTCTTAGGTTTCCAAAAGAGGCATCGTAGACATGTGCACTAAAGTTTTGCTCACTAATATCCACCATCACATCAAGGACAGTGTTGCCAAGTTTGCAAGCCGGAGGCATCAGAAATAGGACTCCCAGCCAGTGCTCCCAAGTGCTGTGGATTTGTTCCCTTGTGCTGGAGAGAAACTGCTCAAAGGTCCTGCATGGGCCACCATGTGGATGTAGCCAGCACTGGCTCTGAAGCTAAAGGAGACTTTCTTAGCTCTGCCTCCCAAGGCCTGGTTACAGACTTTCAGGAATAGGCCAGCATCTGGGATACTCTCTCCTGAAAAGAGCTGCTCTGTGATTTCTTCTTTGGGAGCATTGAGGTACTGGCTGAGAATTACCTCCAGGGCCTCCCACTGGATGATGCCTTTGCTGACACTGATCTGTCAGAGTTTGACAGCATCCTGACCCCACACCAAAGAGGCAAGCAGTCTAGGTCAGCCTGCACCAACCAGGATTGAGAGAGCATGCACACATTCCTAGCCAGAATGTGAGTGGTATGGCTGAACTTGAGCACTGCATGGAGCTCCTAGTCAACTCTGAATAAGCTCCCTTTGGCCCCTCTGGATCCCTTGGACTTGAAGATGCTGCTGCAGTCGAAACTTTACTGGTCAGCTTGTCCCCACCCAACAATGGCTCCCCAGTGTACAGGGACTATTGAAGCATTTTTACAAGAGAGGAGAATCACACTGCTTTTAAACACAGCAATACTGATCTTTTTATCCTTTTGTGACTCCTTGTCTGCTGTATTCCTTTTCGCTGGAAGAGAGAGGGAGGGAGGGAAGCCACAAACATTTTATCACATACCCATTAGGTTCTTGGCTCTTGTAAGCATTTCTAGCATACCCAATGAAGATTCCCTCTTCACTTCTGCAGTCAGGTGGGCCATGCTTTTCTTTAGGAACATTGATATATGCTTAATTCAAACAGTTTTGAGATGGTATTGATGCTCTAAGCCATGCTCCTTCAAAAAAATCTTCCAATTCAACCTTGATAAATTCTTTTCCATTGCCAGTGTGCATGCTCTTGGGTTTGTACCCAAATTTATAAGTGAGACAATTAAAGTTCTCCTTGAATTTTGAGGATGTTTGACTTTTCTTTTTAACAAGGAAGTCTGCATGTATTTATTAAAATCTTAAAAAAAAAAAAACAAAGTAGGAATTTCCACCTGCAGAGTGAGTGCTGAATGGGCCACAAAAATCAGCATGGAGGTGGTTTGGTGAATTGCTTTTAGTATTTGGCAAATGTGGAGTTCTGGTTGCCTTTGCCTTTAAGCAATCTCAGCATCTCTCCTTCTTAGAGCATACTTTGCAATTTGAGTCTCTTGCAAATTTCTGACTGGCTAATTTCTTCATGCACTCTACATTGGGATGGCCCAGTCTATGGTGCCACAAATTCAAACAGTTTTTATGATTGCCTTGGGTCACACTGTTTGCAACAGGAGTGGCTACTTCCATTTCAGGACATTCATTTCTCAAGGTTCCTTTAAACCTTCAATGTTTCCCATGAAAACCAAAACAGCTCTTCTTCTGAACAGGATCCATTTAAAAGAGTGGGGCTTTGAAATCTGGGGCATAGAAGACACAAGGCTTTTATAAAGTCTCTATTAAGTACATTTCAGTTTTCCAAGCCCAAGTTTTATAATTACGGGTAGTTAGCATCTTCATTTTGAGAACAAAGTTGGGATGAGCAGATGCCCTGTTGCTAAATCACCTTTTGTTGAAGCAAGAATAGAGAGACCTTTCAGAAATGGGATGAATCAGCAGCTACAACAACGTGGTCTCAGAGAAAACACTGGAAGGTTCAGACTGGAGCCTATAACCCAAAAGTGTAGGATTAGGGATAGATTGCCATGGTGTTAACCCCCTCCCCTATTTTTTTTAGGGCAAAGATCAAGACCGGTTCAATAAAAGTCAGTCTCCTTCAGCAAAGTTCATTAAAAAAATGCTGAATCTCTGGGTTGCCCCTGAGACTGTCTTTAGCAAAATAAGACAAACAAGCCACATTCAAGTTTCCTTTACTAGCTACATTGAGATATATATTAAGAACGTAGTAATATTTTTTTTTTGCCTAAACCCTGACAATCTAAAAGAAAGTTTCAGGTAAATAAAAAGCTCAGCAGAGCAGCTACTCACCATCTCAAGGGAGGAAGACACTTGAGATGAAGGAAGGAGGGAGGCATCTTTTATCTGGACACAGACACACCTGAGAGCTTCTGTGGTCAAATAGTCAGGTTGATGAGGTGCCTGAACACCTTGGTAACTATGCATTGTAACTGCTGATGATGGAGCAAATGGGAAAAGTTAGCAAACTGCCTCCATATTAAGCTTGCCAGGAAAACCCTAGAGTGCAGTCATCATATCTGAACTGTTGACTTTGAAGGCACAGAACAACAACTTTTCAAGCTGCCACAAAACACTTCGTTATTTTTGCTCCAACAGACTAGCCTTACTACCTCCCAGAATATTTTTAGGGGGCAGTTCTTATTTAATTCCTTTTAGAATTAAAGCAACAAGGAACCTTGAAACCTCTTAGAGAGCTGGGGGGGGGTGAGAGCTTAGGGGAGCAGGTGGAATCATACAGCCCTCAAGATGCTCTTAGAATTTTTTTAGAATTAAAGGAACAAGGAGTCTTGAAATGGCTTAGAGAGCTTGGGAGGGGTCAGATTCACGCAGCCCTCTAAATGCTGTTGGACTCCAATTTTCATCAGCCCTCATCCGCATAGCTAATGGTGTGGTATTTTGTGGTTGCATTCCAAGAATATGGGGGGGCCAGTTTGTCCTCCCCTCTTATAGGTGAACAAGTTCTATTCAAAGCATACATTCACTAGCCCAGCAGGGCAGGCCACTAGTTAGAGAAGGGGGAATTCATGATAGGAAAGAGAAAGAAAGAACTTGGGCAGCACAGTTTACAGTCTGTGCAGAGATGAGGTGCTTTGCACACACAGTTTTGGGGTGAGGCACCCCTTACATATTCAGGGGGCACCCACACTAGAGAAATAATTCTGGTTGAAACTGGATTATTTGCATGGCTCCTTCCTATGGAATCCTGGGATTTGTAGTTTGGCGAGGCACCAGCACTCTTTGTCAAAGAAGGCAAAAGGCCTTGTAAAACTACAAATCCCAGATTTCCATAGGAAGGAGCCATGCAAATAATCCAGTTCCAAACTGGATTATTTGTGTCATGTGGATTCCCCTTCAGATTGTGAGTTGCCTATTGCATTGTGGGTCCCTTTCCATTCTGTTCACAGAATGAGCACATCTGCTGGCCACTAAGGCCAGTGAGTCACAAGAGGATCCCTGAAATACATCAGAACAAAGAAGGCCTCCCTTATCCAACATGAATTCATAAATATATAAATATCCCTCCTATTTACCTGTTAAAAAAGTCAGATCCCCTGGAAGGCAACTTCCATACAAAGGCAACTTGCTGTCTGCATCATTTCATTGCTGGCCAAGCAGGCCACTAGCCAGAGAAGGGGGAAGCCATGATAGGAAAAAGGTACTTGGGCCATGTCCCAGCATAGCTTACAGATATAGCAGGGGCATTTCCTCTCCCCATGGTTTGCCTATTGTATTGGGGGTGCCTTTCTACTCTGTTCATAGAATGAGCACTACAGCCAACAAGCCACAAGAAGACTTCCTAAACTGGATCAGAATGGAGCTGGCTTCTCTAAACCAATATCATATTTATATTATGCATGAATATCCTCATCAATTCCTGCTTGAGAAGCGAGGTCCACTGCATGGGCATGACTCTGTGTCCCACTAGTGGGAGCAACACATTGCATGGGGACATGGTCTTCTTTGCAGTGGCACCCCAGTTATAGAATACCTTCCCCTTGGAGTCCTAATTGGTGCCAACACTGGTTTCTTTCAGGCACCAACTTACAACATGGCTTACTAGTAAAGCCTTTGGGGCTGAATTTGTTTAAAGTGTACATATGCATGTTTTAGCCTTTTCTGCTCTTCTGACACAGTGATCTGTTTAATACAGTGATCTGTTTAATTATTTCACTGCTTTTAACTGGAATTGTTTTAAATTCTTAATATTTTTAAAGTTCAGGGTATGCTGCCCTGAGAGCTCACCATAGAGGAACGGATGGAGATATTTTAAGAAACAAATTAACCAATAAATCTTATTTCCCACTGCAGCCAACCAAAAGCTCTAGCAGGAAGTAATTGTGCCCTCCCATGAATCTCCCCATCTCTGGGATTGAGAGGCAATGGCCATTAAAGGGAAGAACCCCTGGTAGCCTTCTCTTCTCTGAATTTGTCTAGGATAAAGTCTTTATGGTGTAGTGGTGTTGTGGTTTCAGAGACTGGGTAAGGAATGAGGACATCTCTCTCTTTCTGTACTACAAATCCCAGAGGGAGCCAGCATGGTATAATGGTTTGAGTGATGGACTAGGACATCCAGAGACCAGTGTTCAAATCCCTGCTCAGCCATGGACACACAATGTGTGTCCTCGAGCCAGTCCCACTCTCTCAGCCTCAGAGGAAGGCAAGGGCAAACCCCCTCTAAATGCATCTTGCCAAGAAAAGCCTAGGATAATAAGGTCACCCACTAGAAGTCAAACTCAGCTTGAAAGCACATAATGACAACAGCAACAAAGTTGTCCACCTCAGTGACCCAGTTCACTCCATTTTGTGGAAATGAATGCTTTCACAGCTGGGTAGGCAACACTGTCATTTTCCAAATCACAGTTTCCCAACCTATGGTTCTCTAGAGATTTTGGACTTCAACACCCAGAATTCCTCATCATGGGCCATGCTGAATGGCACTTCTGAGAATCGAAGTCCAAGGTTGTGAGGACTCAAAGTAGTTGAGAACCACTGTTTTTGATGCTGTTGGATTGCAGCTCCCAGTATACTCCATCATAGGCTCTGCCTGGTAGGGAGCTGTTGGGAGTCCACCAACTGCAGGGCAGCATGATTTCCACCCTTGATCTGGGCACTCAGACTATAGGTGTTTTACCATTTATGTATTAAAATACGTGTATCCCACCTTCTATCCCAAGGCAGTATATAAGTAACATTAATTTAAGCAATATGAAACAATTTCAGTTTTAACGCCATTTAAAAAAAAAAGTTTCCAGACTCAGGGCAACTTTCAGACAGACCCTCTTGTTATGTGGATCTGATCCTGCATCAGCCAGAGCTCTATGGTCTCCCCTCACCCTGACATATCTTAATATAGGGCAAAAGATACATACTGGTATTTTAATAAAACAAACAGATCAATAAATCATTGGTGAGAGTATGTGAGGCTTTGGGGAATCAGTCAGAAGTGTCTTCCACTACCACTTGTGGGGTGCTTCATTCTCTGCTCTCACAGTGACTAAAAATCCCAATTTATGTGCTGTGTTATTTCAGGAGGCAAAACCTGAGAGAGAAATCCAAGGACAGGAGAGTCCATTGAATGGGTCCCCCTCTTAACATATGAAAAGCAAGGCAGCTATCCTGGTGATGGGATTACTTAGTAGTTTCAGGGAGGCAAAAAATAACAGCATGGGAGCTCATTCACATGTAAATAGATTTTTGTTCTTCACATTCTCTCCAGGGGCTTTAAAGGTTGCCTTGTTAAACTGTCTAAATAAAATGTGTCCTCTTACACACTTTGACTTTGAGACTTTTACAAGGTCTTTAGCCTTCTCGTCTCCCCATAGCTAAATCCCTAGATTCTGGGAGCTAACTTTATCACACTACACTGTTATAGTACTATCATTCCACTTTAACTGCTATGGCTGCTTCCTGTGGAATTCTGGGATTTGCTGTTTTAGGGAGGCCTAAGAGCTCTCTGGCTGAGAATGCTAAATATGCCTCCCTAAACTGCAAATCCCAGGTTTCCACAGGAGGCAGCCAGAGCAGTTAAAGTAGAATAATACACTATAACAGTATAGTGCAATATAATTTTTTCCCAAGCTCTGGAGGGTGAGAAACCGCAATGGCCATTCATTACCTGAGATACGATTGATTGATTGATTGATTTTATGGAATCATTTTGTCCTCTTTATTTTTTATTAAAGCTTATTTTAATTAAAGTTTGTTAGAATAAAACATAGAATGAACAATAAAGGGAGAAACAATACAAAATGTAGATGCTATGGAATGTTTATTTATTTTCCTTGGGTTTTTTCTGGGCTGTGAGGCTGTGTTCTGGAACAGTTTCTTTCTGATGTTTCGCCTGCATCTATGGCTGGCATCTTCAGAGAATGGTTGGGTAGGAGTGTGTCTGGGGTTTATATGCTGTGAACCCCTGTAGGGGAGTATATGTAAATTTATGTAATTGAATGGTTAGTTTCTGGGTATAGAAATGCAAGGAGGATTAGTGTCTGTTTGGCTAATCAATGGTTGGTTGATGGCCCATTATCTGCTGGAAATCCCCCTGTCCCTGGGTGGAATTCCTTTGTAAGTGTTGAGTTTTAATTCTATTGTATTTCAAAACTGGCAGACAGATTTTGTTTACTTTAAAGGTTTCTTCTTTCCTGTTGAAGTTGTCCAGGTGTTTGTGGATTTCAATAACTTCTCTATGCATTCTCTATGCATGATAGTTGTTGGCCTGGTTCGGAATTTCTGTGTTTTTAAATAACATTTTGTGTCCACATTGGTTTATAACATGTTCTGCTACTGCTGATTTTCTGGTTTATTTCTTTGTTTGTTTTTATTTATACCCCCTCTTCCCCCTCCTCCCCCCAACCTGGGACCCCCAAGACTTCACCCCACTGCTAGATTCCCCCTTCTGGCATAGGGCAGAGACGGGGGAGAGCAGCAGCCCAGGTTGGTCCGGAGAGATGGGAGTCCTGCGGCGCCCCCTAGAGGCCGGGCAAAGCTGCCGCATCACCTTTTCGCTGACTTGAGCCAGGTAAGGATGCGGCCAATAAGAGCGCCCCTTCGGCAAATCCACCAATGAGCGCCAAGCCCCGCTCCCCCGCACCCCTCCATTTAAATCGGAATAAAAGCGCGGCCGATGCAAACTGTGCATTGGTGTGGCGCGACTGGACTCTTCCCGTTAGGGCTGCGTCTGCAACCGGGAGGAGAAATTTGGGGAGACCTAGCCTTCCAGGGACCCCCACACACACCTCCGCCCTCCAACTGCGCACTTTCCACCGGGCTTGCTGGTAAGTCGCCTTTCTTCTTTTAAAAGCTGAGGACAGCTTCTCAGAAGTGCAGATGTTTGCATTTATTTCATGGCATCGTTGCACTTATATCCCGCCTTTCCCCCAGTAAATTGATGAGCCTGTAAGACTCTTTTTTTCCCTCTCTTCACTTTGTTTTCAAAACAACAGCCCAGCGAGGGAGGCCGCTTTGAGCCAGTGTGTACGTGACTGGCCCCTGGTCACCCAGTGAGTTGCACAGGTCGGGGAGGGTGTAGCTATAAGGGAACAAAATAAAAGCATTGCTCATGCCAAACAAGAATTTTGCTTCCTCTATTGAAATTTTCCTTTGGTCCCTACATTTCTAGCACTGCAGTTAACATGTTTGTGGGGCAGAATTCTTTTTTGAAGATATCTCTTACCTGAATTTCTCTGCCCTTATTGCCCACACCCCCCACTCTGAACTTGTCCTCCTCTTGAATAGCTACATTTCAGCCCTTGACTACTCTGGATTGTTTTAATTGGTAGTCACTAGGCAAGAGCAGGTTGGTCCCCAGTAAACTCAGGTTTGGGGGAGTTGCAGTACTTTGTTTGCTGACTCCAAGGCAAAATTTAGTAGCAGGGAGTAAAATATCCCATACTGCTTTTCTGATTAACTGCACTAACAAGAGTTATGAGCCTAGAGATACTTCCATTCTACTTTACTCCCTGCTACTAAATTTTATTTTGCTTTGGACCCATAGTTTTAAGAAGCTTTAGTCTATGGCACTGGTTTTCAATGTTAAAAACCAATGTTGGACTTCACTTCCCAAAAATCCCAACCAGCTTGGCCAGTGGTCAGGGGTTCAGGAAAAGTCCAAAACACCAAAGTCTGGGAAGTGCTGGGTTATGGCAAATTCACAATCTGGCCAGGAATGCAACTGCCCCCTCCTTCTTGTATCCCCCCACTTCTCTATCTGAGGCAAACTGTATAACTAGCAGCCAGTAACTGCCCCAGGCACCTTGGGTTTGTCCAATACTCCTTGAAAATATATCCAAGCTGGTGGCAACCTCTGCAGCTTGTGGCAGGCAGATCCACAGCTTAGCCATATCCTGTGCAAAGATCTGCCATGAATTTGCCATCCATTCAACTTCTGTAGAGAACCCCAGAGACAGAGTTAAGAGAGAGGAAGAAAAGACTCTCCCTATATACACTTACTCCACATTTCTTAAGCAAAGTATTCTCAGCATAGGCTAAAACTCCAGGGGGGAGGGACAGGCTGCTGTATATTTGTGGTCACAGCTAGATGTGGTGGCAGTGGAGCTGTAGGAATCCTTCTTGCCACTTAACTGGGTTCAGTGGCTGTTTGAATTGTGTAGGCCCAGCTAACTGCTTGCATCTCTAGCTTGCCAGGCCTGCATTTTGAAGGATAGTATGGGGCAGCCCTCCTCCAAACTAATCGCAGGCAAGCGTTTTGGACTGCTGCTCCCATCATCCCTGACAAATGGCTGTGCTGGCTGCAGCTGGAACTGGAGTCCAACTCACCTGGAGGGCACCAGTTTGGGAAATGATGGGTAGAAGGTGCAATGTAAATAGAACAGGGGTGGGTGACTACAGTGAGTCAAGAGGCCAAATATTCTGATAGAATACATGGAGCCCTGGTGGCACAGTGGTTAAATGCTGGTACTGCAGCCACAAAAGTTGTGACTTCAGTCCCAGAAGGTTCCAAGGTTGACTTAGCCTTGGGGCAATTAGCTAGCATGCATTGTAAACCACTTAGGGAGTGCTATAAATGCTATTGACATTGCTACATGGACGGCCCCCAAATGCCCTCCCACAAGCTAGAAGTGACCAGAATTTCCATTCTGATTTTGAGAAATTGAGTTACTAATCTTAACACTAATGTTAAACACCACAGAGGGGCCCTGCCATCTATTTAAAAAGGAACTTGCTGCTCTTGGAGGCAAGTAATCTTTTTTGATCAGAAAAACATGGTCAAGGGCTTCAAAAACAACCCAGAGAGAGCTTATCAGCTCAGGGCTGCCCCTGCATGGAGTAGAACAAAACAGATGTTCTGGTCCTCAAGCTGTTTTTGGACTGCAACACCCATAATCCTTCAGCATTGTGCCTAGGGCTGATGGGAACTGTAGCTCAAACACATCTGGAGTGCTACCATTGCTCACCTCTATACTATTTCAGCCTCAAGGCAGGAAATCTCATTCTGTACCAGACTTTCCTAGCACCATAAATGGTAGATAAGGCCAGATGTGAAGGAGATGAACTGGAACATCCTTTCCTGGTGTGCTAGATTTCTCCTTTCAGGGACTTCTTATTTTGAAAACTGATTCTGCACTTTCAGAAATCACCTATCAATCATAGCCTACTCTAGTACAGCAAGGGTGGTGGTGTGGTTAGATTGGTAGGCTAGGACTGAGAAACCCAGTCCTAAATCTCTACTCCAGTCACAAAACCCACTGGGTGATCTTGAGCTGAGCTCACATTCATCACATGACTAAACTGAGAGGTGGGGGCCAAGGGTGTGTGTCTATGAATGCTACCCTAACCAACTTTGGGGCAGGGCAAAAACTGAATGAATTATTTCATAAAACTCAGGTCGATTCATCTTGTCTCACACAACAGTTGATCCAAGATCGGGGTGTGTTTATTCCTGTTGCAAATTCATGTGCTGTTGGGCTCTATAGACACACAGTATAGGTACAATGAATGTTCTGGGGATGCTCTCCACATGTGCATGCTCAGGATCTGCTACACCTTAAAGAGGACAGCGATGGTGCAACCAATCCAGTCCAGGAGTACAAATGCTACACCTACCTGAAGAATGTATCTCATTGGAAACTATTTGTCTTCAATGAGAAGCATTTGGAAGACCTGCGCATGAATGTGCTTCTCAATAATGCTGACCACTACATTAATGAAAAGTATTGCCCAACTTCCAAGCCAAGAAACTACAACATATATATAACATATTGTGTGCATAGGATCTCTTTAGAGATTGGGGTCCCATAGTTCAAGGATGGACTCTGTTATTGTGGTCCTGTTCAATGTTTCCCCAGTGCACATTTGCATCTGCAAATGACCACATCAAGCAACCTGTGGAAGCATAGAGTCAAGTCCCACCCCTTCCCTGGGTACACACCCCATTGTGGATGTGTGGGTGCCCTTGTGTAAGTGCAGGAACTGTACAAAAAGGCATGTGCCCTTTTCTGATGAGGGGCACTATGAGGATGAATAATCCTTCTAGGCAAGAAGGCTTAGCAATGAATGTGCAGGTTCGTTCTCCCCCACCCCCAGCCACCCACACATTAGGAATATGTAGCAGGACAATGCCCCAAAATAGGAATTAGAGAACCATCAGTTAAGAACAGCCTGTGTCTATTCGGCTATTGGTGAGTCTTGCTCTGTATGGGCGAGTGGTGGTCGGGAAGCTTGGCTTTCTCTCTGGCCTATCCTGCTTCCAAGGGAAGTAATTCAGAAGAGAAACCCCACTTCTATCTCTGCATCTGTACAGACTCATACATTGGTAGTCCTTTTCTATCCAATAGACCTATGAGGTGCCTAATCATAGTGTAGCTCACATGCTGCGGATGTTGCGCTCCCGCATCCATTCTGATCTGTATTTTCCTTTATTTGACTCCTCCAGAGAAACATGGCTGATTGTAGCTTGAAGTGCAAGGCCTTTGAGCAGGACAGCGATGGTGCAACTAATCCAGTCCGGGAGTACAAACGTTACACCTACCTGAAGAATGTATCTCATTGGAAACTGTTTGTCTTCAATGAGAAGCATTCGGAAGACCTGCGTATGAGTGTGCTTCTCAATAATGCTGATCGCTACATTAATGAAAGTATCGCCCAGCTTCCAAGCCAAGAAAGTCAAGAATTGGTCCCCCAGCTAGTGTTCCCAAATGGGCTATCTTCTGAGGAATCAAGCTGGGCTCCACTACCAGGCAGTTGGAACCAGAAAGATTCAGAATTGCTTCTGGAGGAGGTCATGGAGATGTCTGCAAGCATGATGGACAACTCAAGGACTGTTATGAACCTCAGTACTGACCCAGCATCAGGGTTCTATAGCTCCTGCCAAGGGCAAGTGGCTGGAAGAAGTGGCTTGCCAGATGATCTCCTGGCAAATCTGTTCCCTCCCACTGGAGAGGATCTCCTGAAAGATCCTGGCTGGGACCCTGGTTTGGATGTATCTGGCCCCACACTTCATGATAAAGGAGACCTTCCCAGCTCTACCTCCAATGCCCTGGCTACAAACTCCATGGAGGAGAACAGTGTCTGGGATGCCCTCTCCCAGGAGGAGTTGCTTTGCAGCAACCTACTTGGGAACTTTGAGGTCCTGGCTGAGAACTACCTCCAGGACTTGCCTCTGGATGACGTTTTTGCTGACATTGATACTTCCAGCGTTTGACAGCATCCCAGCGCCAAGCAAAGAGTAGTTCTGTCCAGCTTGCACCATCCATGGAGGAGGGTGAGGGGCCTCCAGCCAGAGGCTGCGTGTCTTCCCAATCAGAATTTGAGCAGTGGAGCCAAGCTTGAACGCTTCATGTAACTCCTATTCTGAATAAGCTCCAGTCTACCCTTCTAGATCCTTTGGACCTGAAGGTTTATGGGTCAACTGAGCCCCACCCTGCAATGACCTCCTGGTGCAAAGGGAGCACTTTTTGCCTTTTTAAAACCAAAGTTTTTAAACATGACAGTGCTGATGTGTTTATCCCTTTTGAGAGGATGATGTATCTTCCTGGACACTGATCTGCTGCAAGTGCAATGTATTCCTGGTCACTAGAAGGAATGCGGCGTGGGGGCTCAAATATTCCTGCTTGTCTCTAAGGCAAGGGGGAACCAAATACAACCTTTCAGATGTTGTTGGACTGCCTCATCTTGGATCCCTATTAGCCAGCATACCAAGGGTGAGAAAAGCTGGGAGGTGCAGTCCAACATGATCGGAAGGGCTCCACAGATCTCCCAATGCCTGCGCTAATGGGGTTCCCCTACCTTTTAACTGACAAGACACCTAGAATGGAGTGAGCCTGGTCTCAGGTGGACCACATGGCTAGGTACTCCCTCCCTTTCTATTACTTTTTTTTTTTTAAATGCTGCTACTGCCTACAAGTCACTTTAGTATACGTACATGTTGGACTGGGAATCTCACTTTGCTACCTCTTCCTCCTCCAAGACTGGGCTTTAGGTCTGACTTGGTATCCATACTACCTACTGTGTAGGACACGCCAGCTAAATTTACCCAGTTATTCAGCCTGGCTACCTCGCCACTGCTATTGCCACCTTCTTTTCAGATTCCCCTTATCCCTTCTTTGGACTGGGGTCTGACTATCTGTGGATAGTATATGTAATTGTGTGGACTCAATTAGTAAGCATGCCTAATTTATGTCAGTGAGGGAAATAATTCATGAGGAGTCTGGGCTTTATAAACAAAGATTGGTTTGTCTGTGGGGTTTTTTCCGGGCTGTGAGGTTTACTAACTGCATGGTTGTAACAGCAGTGCTTCAATACTATGCCTCCAACTTTGTTAATTGTCAATTGCGTAATATCTTTTAGTCCCACTCTGTGGTGACCAATCACATATAGAAGCTCAGGTAATAGTCTTTGAGCCCTTAATAATAAAACCAGATAACCACCAGACTCAATCACTCTTTCTTAATTTCCACTCACTTTATAATCCATTTAGCCTCAACACTCTCTCACACACAGGACATACTGCACACAGCCATCACTTAACTGCACTCAAGAGCAGACAGACATAAAAGTAACTCTCAATTGTCATGCACATCTTTCAAACTCTAGGAAGCCCCTCCCATTACAGTCTCCTGCTCTGGGATTGGCTCCCTCTTACTCTCTTCCCATTCGCTCAGCAGCATTCCATCAACCACTCATCACACCTACCTCATTAAAGGTGGGGCTATACCCTAGCTATGCCCATGGATCCATTTTAACATTTTGTGGACTTTGGGTCCACTTCTGACTGGTACATTCCTGGCTGCATCCGGACTACTGCACATCCCATTTTTGGGGGGAAGGCCCAATCTCCCAGAGTGGTTGGTCCTCCAGATATTGTCAGACTGATGTTTCCGGTATTCCTTGCCATTGGCTATGCTGGCTTGGAGCACACATTGGGAGGGCTACACTTTGCTCACTTTTGCACTAGTATAAGCCAAGTTGCTTAATTACTTAATCTTTGTCACATTGATTTCTGAGTCCCAGACTAATGTCCAAAGTGGAAATATTCCTTTTGAGCTTTTGGATATTTGCATTTAATTAACTCAGATGTCAGTAACCTCCAGAGAGGGCTTAAATCCCCTAAACGCACCAGATACTGTCTGTTCTTGGAAGCGGTCACCATAAGTTGACAGATGACTTGAAGTGGTGTGCATGCACACACAGAGTAACTTCCATTGGTCCATAGAATAAATTTCTCCCTTCATACAATGCACATTTTTGTACAGTCTCTTTCAAACCCCATAGTGGGTTCACTTCCACGTAGTTGTTTTTTAAACCCTCAAAAGTCACCCTGCACTAAAGCAAAAGCCTGCCCCAAGCTTTAAAAGAGATTCTCTGTTCCTGGAGGTGTATAGGAACAGCAGCTCCTCTTCTTTGATCTTAAAAAAGGTTTTTACTGGGAAGGGTGGGTTTGATAGAGTCAGGGGGCAGAAGCCATGGTGACTGGCTTTATGCAACCCTTTGTTGCCCAACCCTGGATTAAAACTTGAAAAATGCATTATTGCTCTTTCACGTTGTTGTTGGTAGCTTGTTATTCATTTGCTAACATATTGCCTGATATGTTAAAGGGAGGGTAGAGGGCTCCTGGTAGATTAGCAGCCAGGTTGAGATGTCTCTCACCCATCCTCGAAGTTGCATTTCTATTGAGGCTTCTAGTTTCTTTCCAGCAGTGCTATTTTTACATGCTATGTTCAAGTGCCTCTTGCAGGTGATGTAGCTCTTTCCACTGGCCAAAGCCCTGCCTGGAGTGGGCCAGAAAGACAGGAGCCATCTTGTGCACCTGGGGTCATTTTGGTCAGCCTGGCAGGGCCATGAGCAGTTGGAGGGTCAAAGCCTTCTGTAGTCTTCCACTCACTGGCTCTCCATTGCCATCCGTACTGCAGTGTCCATGTGCCTCTGGAGCATTTTGAGTCTTTGTTCTACTCGTAAGCCAATCGCGCTCTTATTTTGACCCAAAGGGCATCCCACTCTGCGAAAGCAATTGGTGGCCCATTTTCTTCCAAGCTAAATTTGGGGTGGGGGGTTCTTGGAAATGCCAAGGTGAGATCTGGATGGGTAGAGGGCTTGTATATGCTTTGCAACATGCCCAGTATACTCCCTGGAAACTTTGCTACAAAAGGAAGCACCTGAACATAAACAATGCAGTGGTGAGTTTTGTTGCTTGCAAATTCTGTCCCAGATCCCAAAAATCTTGCTCGGATTTTTTGTTAAGCTATGAGCCTAGTGACTGTGCAATTTAAAACTTTTTAACAAGGACATTGTGTTCCTATTTTATTATGTTTTAAATGTGTTTTAATGGAGGTGTTGTGTTTCTATTTTAGTATCTTTTAAATGTGTATTCTACACTGTTTCTACCTTGCATTTTCAACTTGTTTTGTTGTTTTTTTAAATAGAAAATCTGGTTTAATTGTGCTTTAACTTTTGTATTAATACATTTTTTTAATGATTGCAAGCTGTCTTGACTCCTGTGTGGGGCGAAAAGCAGGATATAACTGAAATAAACAAACTTCCCAGCTGGAGGGGGAGTGAAGAAATTGCTTATTAAGAATTGTTATTCTAGCAACTAGATTTGCTACAGATTTATTCACATACATTTTTGATGAGTTGCAATACAGTTGCTTAATCTGGTGTTTTACACACTGGAGATCACTCTGTTCTTTCCCTATGGTTTCTTGTTTGTGTTCCAACAGCACGGGTCTACCTTTGGGCCTACAGAACCTGAGGGAGGAAGGGGAAACCTGCCCAAGATCTGTTTGCAGGGTTGCTCTTTTGTTCACTGTGTCTTGGGGTGAGTTTTAGTTATTAAAAATGTCTATATCCCACCATATATCATGGGATTGCAGGGTGGCCTGCAATAATATCTGTTCTAATCCATTTAAAGCAGGAAGCAAATTGTCCAGACAAACTAAAAGCATACTGAACCCTTTGAAACAAAAGATATTTAAAGGGGGTCCCTGGTAAAGAAAAAGTTAAGGGCCACTGCTGTAGTCTTCTTAGCTCTTTGTTTGTTTGCTGGCTGGCCCATTCTTTCAGTTTCATTTCTGGCTTCAAGTCACTTAGCTGTCCCTTAAATAATAAATTATGTGCAGTTTGTTTGAGCTCAGTTATGTTCCCGTAAGTGCTGCAGACTTCCGGTCTGGACTGAAAGAAAGATGCCTACTTTCTAACCTCCTTGAGAGGGAACCCACACAGTATGGGTAGTGATTTTTTTTTAAAGGCAGATTAACAAATCTAAATGAAATTTCAACTATTTTTAATCTGTGCCACTTCTAACTGTGTATATTTAGACATCTTGTCACCATGACTATTTTTCATCTAAGGAAATGCAGCATGAATATTAAAATATAAAAGGAATCCTTTCTGTGTATGGAAGTCTTAAAAATATCCTCTAACAGAAGCCTCTTCTCACTCTGAAACTCACACTTACTTTTGGGGAGTCCATGGCAATCACCTGTAGCAAAGATGCTGTTTCTAAACATCTGTTCGTTTCTAGAAACTACAGCAAGTAACAGAAGTAATTTACCTGAGATTTCGGAGTTAGAGGAAGCAGTCTTTGGCTTCTGTCTCTGCTAAACTGTGAAGATCCCTGCTTGTTCCTGAGCTGATCTTTCTTGATTTCATCTGCCTCCCAGATTTGTTTGTGGCTAGAGTGGATTGAATGGCGATGCACAGGCCAAGGCAGCCAGTCAGCCTTTGCCTTGGCTCCTGTCATGTGGCTGCTCTACTGCAGGGAAGAGGTGAGCTAAGCAGCCTTCAAGTCTTTGCAGACCCCCTGTGAGGCCGTTGCGGCCCCCTGGGGGTCCCAGGACCACAGGTTAAGAACCACTAGACTTATTACATTGTTTACCAAAGACACCCTTCAGCAAAAGCTTTCCTTTACTATCCTTATGTCAATGCTGCTTTAAAAAGTCCAGCTATACAGAGGAAAAGGAGGGCTGGTCATGCTTTAAACCCACTGGGTAACTTTGGGCAAGTCACATTCTCTCAACCTCAGAGGAAGGCAAGGGCAACCCTCCCCTGAACAAATCTTGCCAAGAAAACCCCATGATAGATTCCCCTTAGGGTCACCATAAGTTGGAAATGACTTGAAGGCACACAACAAGAAGAACAGGCTTTAAAACACTTTTGTAAAAAGGCGCTTCTTTGTCAGAGGCCTTGTGAACCGAGATATGCCTGTATAAAAGCATGGGGGAAAGAACTGTGGATGGATCCCAGTTGCTATTTCAGGTCTGGACCCAATTGTCCCCAAAATAAATAGATGGGTCAAGTTTGCCTCATAATCCCAAGCATGTTCTCGGTTTGCTTAGCCAAATTTGTAGTTTAAAAAATTAATTTACATGAACATATTGACAGAGTGGTGTTAAGGCGGGAGCTAAATAAAGGCTGCTTGTCTTCTGCTAAGGCAGCCAGTGACAACTGAAAATAGCAACAGACTTTGCTCAGAGCCTAGGGTTGCAAGCAGTACTCTCAGGGGCTTCTGAGAGGCAGGGGCTTATTTTCAGATAATGGAAGGGAAGAGTTCTCCATGCAGGTTTTTTTCGTTTGAACTTCACCTTAGCGCCAGATTGGGTCTGTCCTGAGATTGGCACAATGAGAAAGGGACTGTGGGGTCCCTGCCCCTTACAATCTCTACTGGCCCCAGATCAAAGAATTCCTCCTCCAGTCTCTATAGAGGTATCCCTGCGGGAGTTGCAAAAGGGTTTAATCTGGATTGTGTTACTCCTCTATTCTCATCCAGACTCAACGTCAGTGCAAGAGAAGGGGGACTCCAGCTTCCCTAAACTTTTGAGTGGGGGAGAGTAGTATTAATTAAACAGCGCTTTATTGATTTCATGGATAATTTTAGTGCTATTATAAGGTGCTTTTCCCATTCCTTTGTTTGACACCTCTTACATTATTCTATTTAAAAATTCTGGCCAAACAGAGGTGGCTGGGGCTGTTTAAAGAGAGTACTAAATCAATTGCTAATTCCAATTAGAGCAGACCCATCAATCATAGAATCCTAGAGTTGGAAGAGACCCCCAAGGGCCATCTAGTCCAACCCCCTGCCATGCAGGAATACCCTATCCAAGCGACAGATGGCCATCCAGCCTCTGTTTAAAAACCTCCAAAAAGGAGACACCACCACACTCCCAGGTAGGGCACTTCACTGCCGAACAGCTCTTACTGTCATGAAGTTCTTCCTAATGCTTATGTGGAATCTCAATCAAGTATTGATTCAGTAGGGCCTAATCCACACTACACAACACAAATAATCCAGTTTAAAACTGGATTCTTTGCCATGGCTCCTTCCTATGGGATCTTGGGGTTTGTAGTTTTACAAGGTCTTGAGCCTTCTCTGCCAAAGAGTGCTGGTGCCTCACCAATCTCAGGATCCCATAGGAAGGAGCCATGGCAAAAAATCCAGTTTCAAACTGGATTATTTGTGTAGTGTGGATGCACCCTAGGTCTATTCTAGCTGGCATGAAGTGGCTGGATTTAGGGCAGTAATGGCAGTACAGTTGTCCCTTCATATTCACTTGGGTTTGGTTCCAGGACCCCCATTGATACCAAAATCCTTGAATACTCAAGTCCCATGATATGCCCTCTCCTCCCTCTCTCTCTGGCTTTTCTTCACAAACGAAGATTCAGGAAGGACTCATCCCACGCTTTCTGCAAGTGCACTGATGACTAAAAAGGCCAATCCAAGATAAACAAGTCCGGTTGCAGAAAGCACAGCAGAAGGTCTCCTTGGGTGATGTTTCCGGGTTGTGATTCTTTCTACATTGTTGTTTCTCTTCAAGATTTTTTTGGCGTGAGTTCTCAAATAAGGCTGCAGCATTGTGGATAGTGCGTCTCCATGCCTCCCAATGTGAGGCCAGGGCAGACCACTGTTGGTGACCAATTTGGCCAAGCCTGAAATGTTGTTTCAGGGAGTCCTTGTATCGCTTTTTTGGAGCGCCCCTCTTACGCTGACCCATGCCGAGTTCACCGTAGAGTACTATTTTTGGGAGGCGATGGTCCTCCATCCTAGAAATGTGCCCTGCCCAGCGCAGCTGTGCTCTCAATATCATGGCCTCAATGCTGGTGATCCCTGCTTGCTCAAGGACAGCAAAATTCGTCACATAGTCAGTCGTGTATATTTAGGATTGTGCGTATACAGCGCTGATGAAAGCGTTCGAGGAGTCATAAGTGATGGCGATAGGTGACCCATGTTTCAGACTCGTAAAGGAGAATAGACAGTACAATGGCTCTGTAGACACTGATTTTTGTGCTTCACCTCAGGTGTTTATTACTCCAGACTCTTTTATAGTCTTCCAAATGCACTATATGCCTTTGCATGATATGCAATGGCATAGCAAAATGGTGTCCCTTATAGAAGATGGCAAAATCAAGGTTTACTTTTGGGATTATTAATTTTTAAAGACTATTTTCAAGCCGTGGATAGTTAAATCAGTGGATACCAAATCCGTGGATACAGAAGGACAACTGTATAGTACCATTTTCAGGTGAATTTTGTACAGAGAACTCCAGACCACACGCTCTCCGCCCCCACTGCGCCCCCATTTAGTAGAATGGTCTTATTCCAATAAAAAATTCCTAACCCCCATTGCGCCTCCTCTCCCCGGTCTCGTTGGAACCATTCGCAGCCAGGTTTGACTGCGGAGTGGCTCCGCTGCTCCTTGGCCAATCAGCGCGAGGGGGTGTGGTCTCCGTCCTGCTTGTTTCCCTCTTTTCCCGGCAGAGAGAGAAAGAAGGGGGGGGAGATGAGTCGCCCCAGCCGCCCGCCCACGCTTCTATGCAAATGAAGCACCCGTAGGAGCCTTCCGATTGGTCCTCACGCTCGCCTTCCTCCGCCCACGCAGCGCGAAATGTAACCCAAGTCCGCCAAGCCGAAGCAGCCCGGCTTCATTCCAGAGCGCGCTGCTCCGAGCGAGGGATGCTGGCGCCTGATTGGCTGCCCGTCGACCGACAGACCCCGCTGATTGGCCTCTGAGGAGCCGGGTATGTAAATTAGGGGGGTCTAAGAAGCGCGGGGACCCTCCGGCTGCTCGGGAGTGTTCGCAGTTGGATCGATCGGGGACCCTTGCTGGGAGCGGGGCGAAGGGGGACCGATCCGGGGCTGCTGGCCGCTCCGGTGTGACTCAGGCCGGGCTGAAAAGGGAAGAGGCTCCGGCTCGAGCGGCTGCATGAGTCACCCTCCGTTTCCGTGCCTGGCTGCCAAGGAGGGGGCGGCTGGCGAGGCCGGAAAGGGAGCAAATTGGGCTTTTGCACGCGAGGAGGGTGGGAGGACTTGGGTGGGCATATCTCCTTGACCACTGCCCCGAGGCCCTTTGCCTCCCCCCTCTTATTTCAATAAAAAAAAATCCTAACCCCCCCCCCAAAAAAATTCCAGCGACCCTGCCTGCAGGACCGGTTTAAGGAATTTTGGGGGGCCCTGCAATGCTTTATTTGGGGGCCCCATATGTTTATCTCAGGTCAATCTAACCTAACCTATTCACAGTACAGGATATTCAGATTACAGTATTACTATGTTCAAAGCTCTGAGAACTGCCCTTCCCTATTTGGGATGGTGGTGGTCCTCAACAACATTTGGTAGCTCAGGACTCCCCCTCCAAGGTGGAAAGAAAAGAGATAGGTCTGTCCTGTCCTCTCCCCTCCCCATTCTATTTCCACACTGTACAATTATATCAGTTTGATCCCGTTTTTAACTACCACGGTTCTGTCCTATGGGATCCTGGGATCTGTAGTTTGGGGAGGGACTTGGAATTTTGTTGTCCCATCTCCTCAGCTATATCCCTAGAGCAGTGGTTCTGAACTTGGGGTCCTCGGTGTCCTCACAGGGGTTCTGTAAAGGCTTGAAAGTTGCTTGGCTCAACTCCCTGCAATGACAGGAGCTAAGGCAGAGACTGGCTGGCTTGGCCTGCACATTGCCATTCAATCCACTCCAGCCACAAAATTGCTGGAAGAAGCAGGAGAAAAGTCTTCCCTTCCCTCCAGTGCCTCTGGGGAAAGGTTTAATGGATGGTGTAATTGTATTTATTATTATTATTATTATTATTATTATTTGGGTTTTAAATCTTGAGTTAAGTCTTGGGGGTCCACGACAACAAAAGATATTTAAAGGGGATCCCTGCTAAAGAAAAGGTTAAGAACCACTGCTCTAGAGAACTCCGAGGGGGAATTCTGCGCATCTCATGAAAATATGAATCCTAGGATTTCATAGGATGGAGATTGGGACCCTGAGTTTGCCCCTTAGAGATGGATAGAGGGGGTCACGCAATGCCGCTGGGTACTAAGTGGTGGTACCACTGATCTGCCAGGACTCAGCTGCCTTCTTCCCTGGCCAGCTCTTTTGGCAACACGGGAGGGAGGATCAGGGCCAGGCACTGCTATGCCGCTGCTTCCCAAACCGGTTCCACCAGAGCTGGGGAGAATAACAGCAGCAGGTTAGCTGTCCTGACAAGAGGGAGGGATTTGGTGTCCGGAAGTGAGTCCCTCTCTTGACTACCCTTGGGGCCCAAATCCACTCAGGCTGATTGGACAGAAGAGCCATTAACCTTATATAGAAGAGAGCTTGCCCTAGCATGGAAAACTTACCTTTTGGACTAGAACTCCCAGTATTTCCCCCTGGAAGTTAGGATGGAATGGGAAATAAAGCACTTTCCAAATTGGACTGCAGTTCTCATGATTCTAGTAGCCAGCATAGCCTTGATGAGAAGTTCTGGGAATTGTAATCCGGAAGATCACACTTTGCTGAACTCTACAGGACTCTGGTGGAAAAGATGCAGAAATATCAGATTCTCCACTCCAACACAGCAAAGATGGGAATCGTGCAGCCCTCTGGATGGTTTTGAACCATAGCTCCCACCTCTTGTCACCATTGTTTAATATGCTGGTCAAGGGGCTGTTGGGAGTTGTAGTCCAACAAAAATCTGAAGGGTGGCATGATTCCCACCCAGGTCTGTTTTGGAGCACAGGCACCAGTGTTTTCACATCTGCACATTTTAAAAAAGAGTATTTTCCTTCCACTTTCCAATTACAGTTGTCCCTCCATATCCACAGATTTGGTATCCATGGATTTAAGTATTCACAGCTTGAAAATATTCTTTAAAAAATAATAATCCAAAAAGCAAACCTTGATTTTGCCAACTTATATAAGGGACATCATTTTGTTATGCCATTGCATATCATGGAACTTGAGTATTCACGGATGTTGGTATCCACGGGGGCGGAGGGGTTTCTGGAACAAAACCCCAGTGAATATGAAGGGACAACTGTAGTAAGAGATTCCCCCCCTTTTAAAAAAAACACTTTTTTTTGTTTGTTTAGCTGTCATTCTTGGGGAGAGGCCTTCAGGGTTTTTTGCTTCTGATACTGAAATAACTAGGCCAGCTCCGAATCCTCTGCTGTTTGCAGGGATTTAGCTAGAGGGGGAGCAAAATGAGGGCATTCCCATAACAATTCCCATAACACACCCCCATAAAAATTCTGCATCCCCAGGACCATTTCCTTTCAGTCCCCAAATTTCTAGCATTGCAGTTTCTTAAAACTTCAGCACAATATTTAGAAACAGAGTTCAGTTATCCAAAGAGAAGAGACAGGCAAAGTTACCAAAGGAATGTGACCACAGCAAATAGAAGAATTCTAGGTGTGAGCAATTTTTAGTTTCTCTCTGCAGTGCTAGAAAATTTTGGACTGAAGGAAAATTTCATCTGGGTGCACAAATTCTTATTGGGGGAAGTAAGCGCTCTCTCACACACACACACACTGTAGCTACACACCTGGCTAATTGAATCAGAAAGGAGGGATGCTGTTTGCTGTTGTGCCTCAAGGCTTATCTACACAGGCAATTTACCCCGTCTTGCCCCTGTCTTAGAGCCCTATAGTCCATATGCTACAGGTTTTTTGCCCTGTTCTGCCCCCGGGCACTCCTCACAACCCCTGGGGCTAAGACAGTCTGTTTTTGCTGGTGGGAGCAGTTTTTCCTGGGTATTATTTTAAAACATGTTATCAGGCCTCATGAGACTGCAGGAGACTGTTCCGGCACACCGGCTGATCACTGCAGCTACTGCAGCAGGAAGGAGTCCCACAGCATGTGACCAAGGGTGGTTACATGTGGGGGGACCTTGCTCACATGTTGTGGGCCATCTTCCTGACTGACAGGAGAGTGAGGGAGATGGCAACGGCAGCTGCAGTGATGGACCGGCCTACCCATCTGGACTTCCTTCCATTTGGTGATGGTAACGGGATGAATAGGTCTGATCCACAGGCAGGGTATGCTGGCGGGGAGCCAGCATATCCTGGCCCATGTAGATGAGCCCTCAGACAGCATAACATCTGAGTTGATGGTGCTCCAGAGGATGGCCACCCCAGCTGCCTTGCCATGTGAGCCTTATGCAATGCAGAGACAATCTGACTCTGTTACCTCTTCCTTTTCTAGAAAAATGCTGGCCAAGGGCATAAAGCGGAAGTGGAGCGAAGATGAAGCACTGGACCCTCTCACGGCCACCACGCCATCCAGCTCCCTCTTCAGCCTCTCGGTTTCCAAGCTGCACCAGAGTCTCCAGCATGTGGAGCCGAACCTCCGCCACCTAGTGCTGGTGGCAAACACCCTCCGGCGCATCCAGGGTGAGATGCAACTGGTCACAGCCCCTGTTCTCCCACCGGCCCTTGGTGGAGGAGACCCTCCTGCCGATGACTGTTTTGGGAATGCCCCTGTTTCTGTCCTGCCGGAGCCTTGCAGGAAGCCCCCAACATCTCTTACCCCTCATGCAGATGAACTCCTGCTCTCCAACATGGACATCTCTGTCTTCTCCACCATTTTGGAGGACCTGAGTGGCATTGAGGGCCTGGGAGACTCTCTCCAGCCTTCCCTCATACAGCCTGGAGGCTCGCTCAGTCCTGAGCCAGAACGGACTTCCCATCCAGGGCCCTCCGGCCCTCTGGAGATTCTGGGTTCTGGTGGCTACCTCCTGGAGGATGGCCTGGAAGGTCTTTTTGAAGACATTGACACCTCTATGTATGACTCTGAGCTCTGGTCACCCACCAGCCTTCCACACCTCAAGGAGGCCTTCTCCACCACGGGGCAGGAGAAGCCGGACTTAGCCGATCTTGATTATCTCATGGACATGCTGGTGGAGGCTCAAGAGCTGTGATGGAGGGGAAGGGAAGGTGCGAGGGATTCATTATGGGATGGGACAAGTGCATGGACTCCTGTTATTGGATACAAGTGGGTGGAATGGTGGGAAGATGGGGATAAAGTAAAGCAGTAGTGAAAGTCCCAAGTGAAGCCATCACCATGGGTAGCAGCTAACATCTTCTCTGAGGCCATTGCCTAACCTAGTTGTGTGAGATTTTAAAAAACATCCCCACAAAAGCTACGGCCAACCTGAAATGTGCCTGGGTTGAAACTGATGGGGAGTCCTGCCACATCAGTAAGTATTTATGGGAACTTCCCCAATGCTGCATAAAAATGGGTAATTTCATATGACAAGATCCAGCAATGGCTTTTAAAAGAAAAATGTATATAAGACTTCAGTGGGACCCACGATGGATTTCAGTGGGACCCACGATGGTTAGGGCCTTTTTTCCCCCATGGGCCAGATTTGGGGCAGTGGAGAGAAGGAGGAACATTTCCAAAGCAGTGCCATTTAAGCCTCTTCAACATCTTGAAGTGCCTGTCTTAAGGGAGCATCCACCCACCCCATTCCACCTGGTCTGCCTTGGAATGTAGCAAACCTGTTTCCTCCACCAGCCTTCCCAAGCCAATCCTATGTAATCCTTCTGAAATGAACTGGCACGCATTTTTGTATGCATGTGTGCCAATGTATTTGGACTGCCGGAGGCTGGCATGAAGAGGGCTGCCTTCAGGCAGTTGAACAGTTGTGTGAATGATCGCATAATTTATTGTCTGAGTGCCAAGGATGTTTTTTTTTTAAAAAAACAACTTGAAAAACCATTAAGTGTCAGATTGCTTTTGAAACGATCCGTTGTGCATGTTTTGAAGTGGAAACACACACACCCATCCATCTATCCATTTGGTTCTGGAATATTTGCTGCCAACATCTGCAATAGCAAACAGAAAACATCTAGGCCAGTGGCTCTTAACCTTTTCTTCACTAGGGACCCCTTTTAAATATCTTTTGTTGCAGTGAATCCCCAAGATTTAACTCCAGATTTAAAACCTTGACAATAACAATAATAAATACAATTACAGCACCCATTAAATCTCCCCTCAGAGGCAGTGGAGGGGGAGAGAAGACTTTTCTCCTGCTTCTTCCTGCAAGTTTGTGGCTGGAGCAGATTGCATGGCAATGTGCAGGCCAAGCTAGCTAGCCGGCCAGCCTTTGCCTTGGCTCCTGTCGCATGGGAACTTCACTGCAGGGAGGAGGTGGGCCAAGCAGCCTTCAAGCCTTCGCAAAACCCCTGTGAGGACATCACAGACCCCTGGGGGTCTCTGGACCACAGATTAAGAACCACTGACCTAGGCCCTTGCTGTGGCATTACTAAGGGCAGTGTCACCTTCCCTGCAGCAGTGTCACCTGGGGCAGTTCGGCCTCTCTGCATGCACCCCTCTAGTGGCACCACTGGAACCTTGTAAATTTTAGATTCAGCCTGACCCAGATTTCAAAAGTCAGAGAGAACAGGATCTGAGGAGAACTGCATGGTAGCACCCATACATGTCAGAGTTTTATCACAACTTCAGGGGAAAGAGGGAGGGGCAGTCTCGTTGCTTCTCTGAAAGTTTTTCTTTTTCTTTTTAAAGGGTCAACCATGGGGTGGGCAAAATGAGAGCATTGCACCCTCCCCCAGTGAAAATTCTGCCACCTCAAATTTGCTTCAACCCCCTAATTTCTATCGTTACAGTACCGTAAAACTTAAACTGAGCATTTAGAACTACAATTAGGCATCCCAGGAGAAGGTGGCAGACAAAATATCCCAGGCAATGTATATGGTGCTGCTATTCTACTTCAACTGCTATGGCTGCCTCCTATGGAATTCTGGGGTTTGTAGTTTGGTGAGACCTAAGAGTTCTCTGGCTGAGAGTTCTAAATGTTCCTCCCTAAACTGCAAATCCCAGGAGTCCATGGATGCAGCCATA
Source organism: Gambelia wislizenii (assembly GCA_030847615.1). Classification (NCBI taxonomy): domain Eukaryota; kingdom Metazoa; phylum Chordata; class Lepidosauria; order Squamata; family Crotaphytidae; genus Gambelia; species Gambelia wislizenii. The sequence continues at coordinate 32,131,575 of JAUMIR010000010.1, forward strand.
GCAGTTAAGGTGGAATAATAGCACTATAACAGTGTAGTGCTATAATCTCCAAAGAATCCGATTGTAAACCATTTTTAGTGTCTCATTCTCTGCCATGCAAGAAATTTGGGGACTGAAGGAAAAACTCATCTGAGGTGGTGGAATTTTCATTAGAGGGCAATGCCCTCATTTTGGGCGGGGGGCATAGCTACACCCCTGGTTCACATTTCCAGTTCTGCAACAAACAGAAGCTTCAGGAGAAAACAACAAGGAGATGCACACGCCCTTTTCAGGCACACAACCTTCTCTAGGGCAGCTGTTTTGGAGTTTTGGGCCAGGGAGGAAATGTAAGGAGGAAGTGAGCACAGCTCCAAAGGAATGATTCATGCTGTGTGGCATGCACCTGGTGGATCATACCGATCATCCTAGATTCCTGGGGAGAAGAAGGATGGTGTGGTGCATCTATGTTGCCAGCCAGAGCACAAAGGCATTCTGGTTGTGTTTTCGTCTACCCCTTCCCAAGCATTCCTTGGTACATAAACAGATTCCTTGACAGATGTGTCAAGAGTGAGAAGGGGGCCTTGGGTAGGTCCATATGGCAAAGGGATGGGGTGGGAAATCCAAACAGTTGTGAAGTCGAAGGCTTTCATGACCGGCATCCATAGATTTTCCTTGGGTTTTTTTCCGGGCTGTGAGGCCGTGTTCTGGAAGAGTTTCTTTCTGATGTTTCACCTGCATCTGTGGCTGGCATCTTCAGAGAATGGTTGGATAGGAGTGTGTGTGGAGTTTATATGCTGTGAACCCCTGTTGGGGAGGATATGTAAATGTGTGTAATTGAATGGTTAGTTTCTGGGTATAGAAATGCAAGGCTCGTTAGTGTCTGTTTGGCTAATGGTTGGTTGATGGGCCATTATCTACTGGAACTCCCCCGGTCCCTGGGTAGAATTCCTTTGTAAGTGTTGAGTTTTGAGAACAATAGTATTGAGAACAATAGAATAAAAACTCAACACTTACAAAGAATTCCACCCAGGGACAGGGGGAGTTCCAGCAGATAATGGCCCATCAACCAACCATTAGCCAAACAGACACTAATGAGCCTTGCATTTCTATACCCAGAAACTAACCATTCAATTACACACATTTACATATACTCCGCAACAGGGGTTCAGAGCATATAAACTCCACACACACTCCTACCCAACCATTCTCTGAAGATGCCAGCCACAGATGCAGGCGAAACATCAGAAAGAAACTATTCCAGAACACAGCCTCACAGCCCGGAAAAAAACCCAAGGAAAATCCAAACAGTTGTGCTAATAAAAAAATTAAAAGCCACAACCACAGAGTTGGAATATGCCCAACCCAAACGTCACCAAAGACAAAAGTCTTCTTTCAGGCTAGATCACACACTACATGATCCGAGGGCTACATTGTGTTCCCAGACTCTCTGAAACTCCCCATCAAATTTGGTGGGGGATAAAATCACCTCAAATCAGCCAACAGCCTCTACTGGAGGTCTCAAAGAGTGGCAGATGCCCTCCAAACACCCTGTACCCCCACAACAAAGAAGCTAAAATTGTATCTCACAGAGTTGCCACTTGTATCCCACAAGAAACAGGGTCAGACCTCTTGTGACCCACGCCCTGTGTGCTGTTCACTCCCTAACCTACAAGGTCATCCTTGCTGTTGTGGAAATAGGTACATCTGATAAGCAGTTGGTGAATTGTATGAAGTTCCTATATCTCACATCATGGCCTTTTGCAAAAACTGCTTGTGGAAGTGGTGGGAGCAGGACTACCACTCCCAGAATCCCCAGCCAGCATGTATTCCAAAGAAAGGAACCTTCCCAGTCTCTGGGACTGGAGGAGACTTATCTTTGTTTAAAAGAGAAAATTAAAGGCAGATTTGATAGAGGTGTTCAAGGCTAACCCAATGAAAAGAACTATAGAGCATCTGCCTAATGTCTCTGATTCCACTGGTTGCTAGTTTCTTTGGTGTCCTGTTCCCCTCCAAGGAAGGAAGGAAGGAGCGAGCAAAGGAGGGAGGAGCTAATGATTTGTTGTTGTGTGTCTTCAAGTCATTTCTGACTTATGGCCACACTAAGGCAATCCTATCACACCGTTTTCTTAGCAGCATTTGTTCAGAGGAGGTTTGCCCTTGCCTTCCTCTGAGGCTGAGAGAGTGTGACTTGCCAAAGAACCTCCAGTGAGTTTCCATGGCCGAGTGGGGATCAGAACCCTGGTCTCCCAGTATTCTAGTCCAACACTCAAACCACTATACCACACTGGTTCTCGTAATGCTAACAATACTCATCTACAAAAGCCTTTGACAGCACAGCCTGCCAGAATCTCAGCTCAAACACTGCATTTCCAGGGGGGAGTCTTTCCATGCCTTGTGAGAGATGCATACCTGATAGGTGGTGGAAATCCTAGGCTGGGTACGTAAGGCAGACAGGGTCGCTGAATTCAATGCTTCGGTGGCTGGGTTTCAGACAGACAGCAGAGGGCGCTCCCAGCCCAGCAGTGGTTGTCCACTTCCATTCTGCTCTACCTCAAACTGGGCTAGAATTAGCATCACTTCCATCCATCATACGTTAGAAAACCATTTAAAAGGTAGCCAGCAGCAATGTTGGTTACTACCCTTTAAATGTTCTTCTAATGTATGATGGATGGAAGTGATGCTAACTGGGAAGCTAAGTAGGGTCAGCCCTGGTTAGTACTTGGAAAGAACTGGCAAAACCACCTCTGAGTATTTCTTGCCTAAGAAAACCCAATGAAATCCATGTGGTCACCATAAGTCAACAGGTGACTTGAAGGCACATGCAGTCAGCCTGCTGCATCCACAGATTCAACCAACCACAGCTTGAAAATATTCAGGGGGGAGGGGGAATTCCCAAAAGCAAACCTTGCTGTTTGCCATTTTATATAAGGGACTCCATTTTACTACACCATTGTATATAATGGGACTTGAGCATCCACAGATTTTGGTATCCATGGGGCTCCTGGAACTGAATCCAAGTGAATACCAAGGGCCCACCACACACACACACACACACAGGCAGTGACATAGTGGATCCAGGATTTTTTGATTAGCCAGAAGGGTGACATTACCTAATACCATCCCGTTGGACTCCCATGTTCCCTCTGAGTTTAGCTGTAATCCCCATAAAACATGGAGGGAAAAATAATTTCCCTACCAATGATATACAGCAGGGATGGTGATCATGTGGCCCTCCTGATGCCTTATCTCCCACAAGCCCTAGCCAGTGGTGAGGAATGCTGGGAGGTGCAGTCCCACAACATCTAGAGAGTTGTATGATTGCCACCCCTGATATATCATTATCCTTGATGAACACCAATATATTTGGAGATGGCTTTATAGAAGACCTCTTCTTGGTAGAGAAACAAATTGCCGCATTTTTGATCTCTTTGCTAGGGTGTTGCTATAGAGACTGTCTAGCTGAGGGCTGACATTTCAAACTGTATGTACCACGTTGTTGTTATGTACCTTTTCAAGTCAACTCCAGCTTAAAGTGACCCTACCATAGAGTTTTCTCAGCAATATTTATTCAGAGGGGATTTGTCCTTGCCTTCCTTGAAGGCTGAGAGAATGTGACTTGCCCAAGGTCAGCCAGTGGGTTTCCATGGCTGAGTGGGGATTTGAAACTTGGTCTCCTAGAGTCCTAATCCAATACTCAAACCTCTATACCATGCTAGTTCCCTCTGTGACTTGTAGCTCAAAAAAGCAAAATCTTAATTTTTCTAAGAAAACCTTCATTGGAGTTAATGGATTTTCTGTCATTATCACAAGATCATCCGCATAGACTTTCAATGTACAGTTGTCTCTCCATATCCATGGATTTAAGTATTCACGACTTGAAAATATTCTTTAAAAAAGAATAATCCAAAAAGCAAACCTTGATTTTGCCATCTTATATAAGGGATACCATTTTGCTATGCCATTGCATATAATGAGACTTGAGTATTCACTGGTTTAGGTATCCATGGGTGGTGGGCTCCTGAAACCAAACCCCAGTAAATATGAAGGGACAATTGTATACTGTTCCTTTTCCACTTTCATTCCACAGATTCTGTCTGCACAGTCTGGGAACACAATATTCTTATTTGGGGAGAAATGTCTTCATTTGTTGCCCCCATAGCTACACCCCAAAGGTGTAACCTTGCTGTTTGAATGACAACAAACCCCCAACAAGGAAGCCCCCATGTTGATAAGGATATCCTGTCTTTCTCTTAGATCCTCCTGGTGTTTGACCTGCTGCCACGGGGAGGGGAGCTGGGAGCGTTCTTCTAAACAGGGCTCAAATATAGCTTTGGCAGCTCCCAGTTCTATCTTTGGAACTGGCTCCTTTTTCACCCTTGGCCCAGGGAGTCAGTGTATGGTGTTCCTTCTTTGCTCATGAGCTTGGATAAAAAGGCTGCATTTCAGTGCCTTTTTTGAAAACACCAACATGCCTGGTGCAGAATATTCATCTAAGGGCCCTGCCCTGGGGACTGTATAGTGTAGTGGTTAGAGTGTTGCACTCAGAGTCAAGAAATCCAGGTTTCAGCCCCCACTCATCCATAAAGCTTATTAGATTACTTTGGACCGGTCACTGGTCTCTTTCACACTACACCATTAGAGAACTTTGATACCACTTTAAGTGGTATCACTTAAAGGCTGTGGGTCTGGCCTATGGAATCTTGGGATTTGTAGTTTGGAGAGGCACTAGAGCTCTCTTGCAGAGAATTCTAAATACCCCCTCCCTAAACTACAAATTGCAGGATTCCATAGCATGGAGCCATGGCACTTAAAGTAGTATCAAATGGCATTCTTTCTACAGTGTGACCTAAATCTTATAATTCCCCAATGCTCATCGATTAACAAAAGTCATTTTGCAAAAATCAAAAGAACTAGGCTTTGAGGACAGAACTAGCTGAGTAATGGAAAATGGAAAATTGACTGGCTCTTTAGCCATGTGGCTTGTGTAATTAATAATTTAATTAGTAATGTAATTCTGGAGAAACATTTATAGAGAAATTCTGACTCATTCGCTTTAGAGGGGGAAAATATATTTTATAAAGCAGGCCCTTTTCATTAGTAAATTTCCAACTTAATTAGTTTTAACTTAACTTAACAACTTAAATAGTTTTAATTAGTTAGTTCCTATCATTGACAGCAGGCAGGCAGGCTAAATTTATGTGTGGGGAGGGCTGGGGGGGGGCAAAAACAAGGCAGCCATCTTTTTCAAAGCTGCCTGGATGTTATAATTCCACAGAAGTATAGCTTCTGCTATTAATTAGAGACCCAAATGGCAGAGGGTTATTTGCCTGACAGTTTCCAGAGCTTGCTTGCCAGCTGTGCCTATTGGGCTAGCTTGCTCCTGTCTGTCTTCATGAATCAGAAATTGTATAGCTAGTATGTAGTGAATGAAACTGAGATAATTTCATATCCTCCAACTGTTCCAGTTTGGCAGGGACAGCCTCAATTAATCTTCTTCCATCCCATTTTTTCAGCTGCTTTTAAAATGTTCCAGTTTCTCCCCTCTTCCCACTTCCCCCTTTTATACTCAGATTATTTCAGCCGCTGCAAACTGAGTTCAAAGTGCAAAAATAGCAATTACAGAAGCCTCTCCCAGCTTGTGTGTTTTTCCTTATTAATAACTTTCCCCATCTTGACCACACTCTGATGTTGCATGGCCATGTGGGACTGCCTCTGCCACATGAGGGCAGTTGGAGGTATGGATTTGTCCCCCACCTCCTCTGTTCTGGGGTTTCTGATCTCAGTTCCTATCTGAGCCCACAAGAAGACATGCCCCCACCCAAAGAGAGGCTACATTGGGACAAATGGACTTGTCAAAGGGCTTGATGCTGTGCTCTTCTAGGCACAGAGATGCTTTGGGAAAATCCAGAGCTGCCAAAGCATACCACATGCACTGTAATATTACATGCACTGCAAGATTTCTGCAAAAGGCAAAATGTGACGCATTATCGAGCCTGAGAGGCCGAAGAGGGAATACCACCAGTAAGTGACCAGCATGAGGCAAGACTTGAATCCAGAGCTTCCACTGTCTCACAGTGGGACAGCCTTTTAAGTCACAGGGCCTTTGTGGTAAGAAAGAGAAGCATATCTATTAGTGTGCATTTCCTGGTTGAAAATAAATATTTTCCCACCCCTCAGAAAACCCTGTTGATAAAAAAAACAGAGCAGGTCAGAAATTGTTTGTGCTTCAGGAAGTCTTTCAAGGCTGTGCAAAGATACACCTGTTTTTCTGTGCCAAACCCCACATTTTTGCACAGAAAACTTGTTTTCTGCACAGGAAACAATGTATTTTGTGCAGAAAAACATTTTCTGCAACAACAACAACAACAAAGAGTGTGGTTTGTGCATTTCTGTGCAAAAGACTTCCCCCAAACTGGCCAGAGTGCATATAGCAATCAAAAAAATTGCACAGACATTTTCATGTTCTGGTTCAGTGGGGAGAAAATGATGGAAATTATTTGTTCCTGTGTGGGAGGGTGAAATAAGCAAAAGGTTATATTTGTCATCCTTTCTTGGTAATCCCAACCAAGTGTGCCTCTCAGGAGGAAAGGGAGCAGGCACTCAAATGCAGCAGAACCCTGGAAAAAGAGCACACACGCCCACAACCAGGGGTGTCATATTTGTGGGGAAGGACTGTGGGTAGTTAGCATCCCCAACAGAATGTGGCTTTCTCCTAAGTTGCCCCACTGGCCAACCTAGTTCAGCAAAGGCTGAGTGGAAGTTGCTAGAGGGGTCAATTGATGAGTTTCTGGCAAAGAAAAGTGCTCTACCCTCCATCATCAGACCTGGAGATCTCACCAGCAACTGAGCAAGGGGAAGCATTTGCAAGCCAAGCAAGATTGTTCTTGCCCTGGAGTTATTGCTGTTATGCACATTTGAGCTGACTCCAGCTTATGGCAACCCTATCACAGGGTTTTCTGGGCTGTTGGAGAACTATCTGTTGCCCGGAAGGAGAGCCTTCATTCACATTTTCAGGCAGAACAGAAACAATGCTCAAGGTGGGAAGACTAGTGTTCCAACTCAATATTAGACAATTTCCTGCTTTCCTAAGACTTGGGAGATGTGTGTCCAAAAAGCCCATCAAGTTCAGCCATCAGAGCACTTGCAGAAGTTCTCTGTTGCTGCTGTGCGCCTTCATAAGTTGTTTCCAACTTATGGAGACCCTCGGGCAAATCTATCATAGTTTTCTTGGCCAGATTTATTCAGAGGAGGTCTGCCCTTGCCTTCCCCTGAGGCTGAGAGAGTGTGACTTGCCCAAGGTCACCCAGTGGGTTTCCATCGCTGAGCGGAAGGGCTTCAAACGCTGGTCTCCCAGTCCACTACTTCAACCACTACACCACACTGGTGTTACCCAAATTGCTGGAGGGGAGGGTGTCCATGGGAACCTACTCATGACACTATGGAGATTTTCAGACAACTTTGTTATAGTGTTACTATTCCACTTTATTTGCTATGGCTGCCTCCTGTGGAATCCTGGGATTTGCAGTTTAGGGAGGGGCATTTACAACTCTCAGCCAGAGAGATCTTAGGCCTCACTAAACTATAAACCCCAGAATTCCACACGAGGCAGCCAGAGCAGTTAAAGTGGAATAGTAACACTATAACAGTGTAGTCTGAAAATCTCCTAAATGTGCAATATTAGTTTGATGAAATGTATGGCTATGAGAGGTCGTGTAATTTGCAGGACCTTTCTACCTATGCATACCAGTACTAACTGCCAAGACTCCAGTTCAAAGTGAAATAAAATGGTTTTTATTGGAAAATGACATGGAAACATTTACTCAGGGACCCATGCACTCAAGAGAACCACACAATGCTAACAAAGAACCAAGGCAGAAGGATTGGGATAGAGGAATAGATTCAGGGAGTAAGGGTGATATTTACCAGTCTGAAAGACCAGAGTTTCATTTCGTGAGGAAGACTCAGATGTGAAATGAGGGTGCCACAGCAATATGGCAGAGTGACAGTATCAAAAGAACTGTGCACACTTGACTGTTATTTGGGACTAATATTTATACCAAATTTCATACCCTGAAGGGTTGTTTGAGCGTATAACCATGCTTGAAAGGGTCTCCCCACCACTGATCAAAGGAAACCTGACTTTGTTAATTCCAGTAAATGGCTGTAAACTTGAAGTTGATGAGTTTATGGCACCTCCTTACTGTGGGAGAGGAAGGGGAGAGGAAAAGGTATGAGGTGGGATGTTTGGGGGGATGATGGATGTTCTGGTCACTGTTTGATATGGAGAGTAAGTCTATGCCAGGAACTTCCAAGCAGGGATTAGCACATTTCACCTTGATCACTTTATTTATGACGGGGATCCGCTTAATCCTATTTTGGGCGTGCCTGCTGGAAATTTCCAGGACACCTTCTTTAGGCTGTAGTAACCTCCGCTTGACTCTGCTTTCAATCGGCCCCAGTTTACTCAGACCTCATGAAGCGTCCAATATTGCTGAATTATGAAATACTAAAGAGTGGGGGTTACACTGTTACATGGAAGGCACGGTTACACTTTCTCCCTCCAGAGTCATTGCCCCTTCCAAAAGCATCCTGTCTTTCTACCATATCCATTTTTGTTGTGTGCCTTCAAGTCATTTCTGACTTATGAGGACCCTAAGGTGACTCTCTCATGGGGTTTTCTTGGCAAGATTTATTCTGAGGAGGTTTTGCCTTTGTCTTCTTGGGAGGCTGAGAATGTGTGACCTGGCCAAGGTTACCCCGTGGGTTTCCATGGCCGAATGGAGATTTAAATCCTGCTTCATCTATGCCTCCCCCCTAAGTTAGATGCCACACAACCACTCTCTTGCCCCACAGCCAAGCCTGATTATTTGGGTGAGGATGCCTAAAGCCAAGTCCTAGTGTCTCCCTTTTAGGGGGGATGAGCAAAACAGCTTAGATGGTTCTGCCCAGCTGGCCGCCTGCCCTCCCTGAAGAAAGCCGCCTGTCCAGGCAAATGCCGCCCTGGGCTTTTGTCTGCCCCATGCCCCATTTGTCCGCCACTCCTGCACAACAATGGAAAGGCTGCTTTGCAGAGGCTGCCCAAAGTGCTGATGGTGGGTTTGCACTAATCCTGCCGGCGGGCTTCCTTTTCAGGCGTGTGTGTGTGTGTGTGTGTGTGTGTGTGTTGGAGGGGGGTCTCTCACTGTGGGATTGGCAGCCCTGCAAGATTCTGGCATCCCACCGCTTTTGGCTGCTCCCTGGGGGAGGAAGTTTGGGGCACACCAGAACAGAGGAAGGATGTGTGAGTGTTTTACCAGGGTGTTTGGGGTCTCTTGGTCCCCAGGAGCCAGTTATGGTAAGGCAATATTTGAGGGTGGGGTGAGGTGGGGGACAGAGATGAAGAGATAAAGGGGGAGAGACAGAGTTGGGAGAAAGGAGGGGTCTTCCAGCTCCTGTTCTCCCCTTCTTAAATTGCAACCAACTACAATTACTATGGAATTCCTACCCCATGGCACTAGTGTGCCAGGTGGGCCATTGAGAGGGGGGACTTTTCATGTAAAATGTGGGGATGGGTAGGGATTTTGTGGTCTTTCATCCCATTTATCGGAAACATAAGCTGTGGCCCATTGGACAGCTGAGAATATGGTGAAGTGGGCTAGCAGATCCTAGCAAGAACTGTGGACTGTCCACTAGCCACTGCTAATCCCCTGCAGTTGCTTGATAGGGGTCTGTGTGTGTTGTGGGGGGATGTTCTGCATGGAGACCCCCCCCCACTCCATCAAGAAAAAGGCTACTGAGAGCAGACTGCCTTCCTTGCCTATGTAAGAAAGGGGTCTTCTACCCCAAACCACAGCTGTACTGGTTTAGAGTTTGGGCTGGCAGGTGACAGAGGTAGGTGGACCTGTACTTTATAACTGTTGTTTAGAAAAGGGAATTTCAGCAGTTTTGCAAACAACGCTTGCTGAAATTCCCTCTTCCACACAACCATTATAAGGCACAGGAGACTTGTCCCTTATTTCACCTGCTTCCATTTTCTCTGGTGTAAGGAAGAAATGGAGGTTCAAAAGAGGAGTGAGTGTCAGACCCCCCTCTATCCTTCTAGCACAGATATCCTCCTCCTCCCCGAATTATAGGACAAGATGTGTGGTGGTGAGGGGTTCAACATGCTTGCTTCTTCTCATCCAAAGGGATACCTTGGAGCTGGCGAAGAAGGAAGAGCCATCTGCACGTGCTCAGGGAACACCTTCCTAGAAGCCAAAACAAGCAAGTAGAAAGGTTTTGGAGGAACAGATGAAGCCATGGGTGGAATAAAGGTCCCCCCCCCACATTTTAAGCTGCCATGGGGTGGCGTTGTGGGAGGGGGGGAGTACAGAAAAGGTGACCCAGAGGCCCGACAGAATTCTTTGCCCCTGGTAGTCAAAGTAGCCCAATTCTGGAGCATTTGACCCATTTCTCACCCCTTTCCCAGCTCAGTGAAGCCACAACTTGTCCTCTTGGGGTTCCCACATTCGGACTGGGACCCACCGCTGGGGTCTTGGGCCAACCCCCTGCCCAGGTCTTTCTTGACCAGGGTCAGTTGGAGCATCTGATTGATGCCAGGGCTGAAGCACAAGAGAGTCTCAGAGCATGTGCAGACAGCATCCTAAGCACAATAGGATGGGGAAGAGAGGGTTAAAAAGGGACATGATAAACATGTTTAAATATTTGAAGGGATGTCATACTGAGGATGGGGCAAGCTTTTTTTTCTGTGGCTCCAGAGACTAGGACAGGGAGCTACAGGAAAAGAGATTCCACCTAACATTAGGAGGAACTTCCTGACAGTAAGAGCTGCTCAAAAGTGGAATACACTGCCAGGGAGTTTGGTGGAGTCTTCTTCTTGGGAGGTTTTTAAGCAGAGGCTGGATGGCCATCTGTCAGGGGTGCTTTGATTGTGTATTCCTGCAGGGCAGGGGGTTGGACTAGATGGCCCTTGTGATCTCTTCCAACGCTATGATTCTATGAGTCTCAAAGCATGTGCAGAGAGCATCCTAGGCGCTTCTAAGGCTCTCCTCCACTTCGAAGAGGGGGGCTTTTTTTCTTGGGGGGGCGTGCCAAGCCCTCTCGGGAGGGGTGGGGAGAAGGAGGGGGTGGTGGCTTACTCCCTGGCAGCCCCTCCCCGGGAGGGGCCGGGCTGACTGGCTGGCCGGCCCTCCGCGCCCCCTCCGTCCCTCGTCTCCCGGGGTGGGGGGGAGGACCAGGCCGCCCTCCCGCTGCTGCTGGTGGGGCTGGAGGGCCGGCCGGAGCCGCCCCCTTCCTGCCCGCATCGCCCCGGCCCCGCATCCCAAGCAGGGGCCGCCCAGATCGGCGGAGGAACTTTGCCGAGCGGAGCAGGACCGGGGCCGCTGCTGTGTCTGGGTAAGTGCCGAGGAGGGCTTGCCTTTTTGTCCAGGGTGGCCTACACTGCAGGAGAGGCGGTGTGCTTTCCCGGATGGGGTTTCGGGGCGCCAGGCTGATTCTCCGCCCCGCTTTTCCCAGCCTCCGGGGACTCGAGGGTTGACCGGGGTCTCCTCGGAAGGAGGGTCCCTTGGGTCCTTTGCTTCTCCCTCGCCGCCTGCAAGGCCAAGAAGGAGCCATGGAAGGGCGAGCGGTGGGGGGAAATCCTACACCCCTTTCCCCACCTCTGGGCTTGGGAGGGGGCAAATCGGCCCCACCGGCCTCTTTCTCCGCGAGATTCCAGTGGCCGCGAGTTCCGCGGGCAGCCAGAGTCGCTGGCTAATGGGGAGACCGCGTGTGACTGGAGGCTCGCTTTTCGGGTCGATCTTCTCTCGTGCCCCTTGGGTTCGTCCTGGGCAAGGCCACTGCTGCCCAGAGAGTCCAAGCAAGACACTACCCCCCCCCTGCGTCGCTTAGTGGCCAGCTCACCCTAGAAGGTTACCCGGTTGCCAGTTGGGCAGGGTATCCTTCATGCCCGGGAGAAGGGCTGCCTAGTGGTGGGATGGAGGCTGCTTTCCTGTTAGACTGGCAGAGGTGGTGTTAGAAGAAGAGGAGGCAGGATTTGGTATCTTTGTACCTGGGTTGACTAGAGGTCAGCTGTAAGTCCCTAAGGAAAGCCCTACTGGTGCTGCTAGGAAGTTCTATAGAATTATAAAATCATCAAAGTTTGAAGGGTTCGTAGATTCAGGGACCACAAAGGCCATCCAATCCAACCCTTTGCCACATAGGAATATGCAACTAAAGCACCCCCATGTGATGGCCATCCAAACTCTGTTTTAAGACCGCCAAAGATGGAGAGTCCATCACCCACTGAGGCAGTCTACTGTCGAATAGTTATTACAGTAAATAAGTTCTTCCTAATGTTTGTGGGACTCTCTTCTTGTAATTTGAATTCATTGGTTCATATTCTGCTCTCTGGATCACCAGAAAAAACAAGCTTGCTTCATCAACTATGTGACATCCCATCAGATATTTGAAGATAGCTATCATGTCACCTCTCGGGCTGCTGCCAAACTGCAGAAATAATGCAGTTTGACACCATTTTAACAACCTGGCTCAATGGTATAGAATTCTGGGATATGTAGTTTTGTGAGATATTGTCATGTACTTACATTCCCAGATGCAATGACCCAAAGTTTCAGAGTTAAATAGAAAATTTTATTGGCAGAGTAATCCAGAAAGCATATCATACAACGTTGTTGCTCAAAATGGAAACTCAGAAGACTGAGACATTTGCAATCTATGAAATCTGGCGGGCTACAAAGCTACTGGCCATCCATCATCCCCTGATGCCTCCTTCCTAGACATATTCCCTGGGTCTCAGACAAAGCTCTGCAGCTGCTGGGATTATCCCAGTGACCTGTTACACTCCTGTGTTCCCATGGTCCTCGTTAGTAGTGCAGGGAAATTAAAACATAATTAACAGCAAGGTTACAAATTGGCAGAGAATAGGTCACGTTTGACGGGTGCCACAGCAAACTACAAATCCCAGGATCCCGTAGGATGGAGCCATAAAGCAGTGTCAAACTGCATTACTTCTGCATTGTGGCAACAGCCCTAGTCTTCTCTTCCCCTATGTTAAACATACCCCCCTCAGACATTCCTCATAAGGCTGGGTTTCAAGACCTTTGATCATCTTGGTTGTCCTTCTCTGGACATGTTCCAGCTTGTCAATAGCCTTCTCAAACTGTGGTGCCCAAATAATCCCGAAGGGTCTGAAAGACTATCTGTCCCAATATGAGCCTGCTTGAGTTTTAAGATCCTTGGAGAAGAGCTTTCTATTACTCCCACCACCATCCCTGGCATGGTTGGTGAGGACATGGAAGATTGCCTTCTCCGTGGTTGCTCCTAGGCTATGGAATTGCCTCCCATAAGAGGCCAAGTAGGGTCCCCATCTTCTTGTGCCTTTTTGTTTACCCAGGCCTTTTGATGGTTGACTGGCTATTTCAGAAGATCCTTAAACTGAGGTGTACTGTATTTTTGTCCTTTTTAACTCCCTTCTGAACTTTTACATTCATGTTTTCCATAGGATTTTAAGAAACTTCTTTTTAGCCATTGTTTTAACTTTATTTTGTATCAGGGCTGTGGAGTTGGTGCACCAAACCTTTGACACTAGGGGCATCCACACTAGAGAAATAAATTCAGCTTGAAACTGGATTACAGTATTTGCATGGCTCCTTCCTATGGATTCCTGGGATTTGTAGTTTGGTGAGGCACCAGCACTCTTTGTCAGCAAAGGCTCAAGACCTTGTAAAACTACAAACCCCAGGAATCCACAGGAAGGAGCTATGCAAATAATCCAGTTTCAAACTGGATTATTTGTGTCGTGTGGATTCCCCCACTGACTCCTGTTTTTTTTGCTCTCTGATTCTGACTCCTAACTCTTTTATAAATGGCAAATGTATATTAATCAGTTATAACAAGTTTACTGTATTAAAATGGTAGCACAAGGCAATTCATCACCCTATCAAATAGCCCTATGTTTGTGCCGTGAGTGGAATGAGAGGACACTACAGCCTGGAAGTTAGATGACTTGTGACTTGCCTTGCAGACTGTGATTTGGTTTGCTTTCTCAATAGCACTACACGTAACTTCTCTGCATCCCCAGGTCTTCATGGTGTTTTTACTAAACATTAAACATTAGGAAGAACTTCCTGACAGTAAGAGCTGTTTAGCAGTGGAATGCACTGCCTCAGAGTGGTGGAGTCTCCTTCTTTAGAGGTTTTTAAACAGGCTGGAGTACTTTGATTGGGTATTCCTGCATGGCAGGGGGTTGGACTGGATGGCCTTTATAGTCTCTTCCAGCTCTGTGATTCTACTGGAGCTGGAGTTCCCAAGGTGCAAAGGATCTTCATAAGGGCCCTTTCACACTAGACTGTTATAGTGCTGTGATTCCATTTTATCTGCCATGGCTGCATTTTATAGACTCCTGGGGTCTATAGTTTGGCGAGGCACAAGAGCTCTCTGGCCGAGAATTCTAAATACTCCTCCTTGAAACTGCAGAGTCCAGCATTCCATAGGATGGAACCATGACAGTTAAAGTGGAATAGTAGAGCTATAATTCTGTAGTGTGAAGAGGCCCTTTGTCGCTACACTGGGTGCCTTTTAAAATTCTGTCTATCATATTAAACCGGATAACACATTCCTCCTCATAAAAAGTGGGAAGCAAGGATGACCCTGTTTCTTTCTCCTCCCATAGCCATACAGGGTCAGCCTCCATGTGCCCAATGCACCTGAGGGAGCTACCTTATACCTTCAGGACAGCTGGACTGCTGCCTGATTTTCCTGATGGCAGAGTTGAGAAGACTTCCCATCTCTGGGGCTGTGAAGAAGCATTTTGCTTGTTTTAACATCCACCCCATCTTAGGTCACCAGGCAAGACTATCTGTCCATGCAAAAGAAAGCCCTCCTTCAAACAATGGCAGAAAGGGCCTATGGAACTCCCTGTCACAATATGTGGTAATGGAGTGGCTTAGATGGCTTTAAAAGGGGGGTTGACATATCTGAGGAGGAGGAGGAGGAGGAAAGGGTGGTTGAGGGCTTTTATTTGCCAATAAAACATTTCATCACATTCAATAACATCCACATAAGCATTGACATCGACATATTCATATACAACTTATAATTGTAATATATACACACCACCTTTCTAACAAATCTAACACTTTCAAACATCAGAAATTCTTACACATTCATTCTAAAAAAATAAGACTTCCAATCTGTATCTGGGTTGGATAATATTGTATTATTGTTTTTCCTTTTTTTTTTTTTTTTAAATAATCTTAAGTAAGTCAGTAAATATTCACCTATTATTTCGTTTGTTCCAACCAGGACTTCTGGTTGAGGGTTTATAGAACCTCCATGTTCAGGAGTAGTCTGATGTCCAGCTGCTCTCCCAGGATTGTTTCTTCTGGGCATTCTTGCTTGTTAACCTTCTGGCCTGAGCAGAAAATTTCCACACCGTAGGCTCTTCTCACCAGGAAGGGTGGTATGGAGAAGAGCAGATGAGTTGTCCTGGGGCTTCATAATGTCTCTTTGGCCTGGCTGGCTTCTGTGGGAACAGCCTTGCTCCTGGTGGATCTGTGGCACCCATCCCAGAATTTCTTTCTGGGGTGAAGGGTGGTGGTGTGGATGCAGCCTGTACTACTTCCTGTTGCTGTGCAATGCTTAGCTTCTAAAAAGAGGTATTCTGTGGCTCAACTCCATACCTCCCTCCCCAAGAGAGGAAATCTAGAATTCCAAGTTCCAGAACTAGATTTGGAATTACATCTTCTCTCTGTACTGAGGAGTGCTGAGTTTTTGTCTCCAGCCTCCACCACCTCCCTCCCCTCCCCCACTCGCTCCACCACACATCCGATGCGGAAGAGAACCAACAATTATTTTTTCCTTCTCCAGCTTTTGGGCCAAAGCCTATGCCAGCCCCACTCAGTTGTGTTTGTGCATTTACAGGGAAAGGCCCAGACAGGGTCTGTCTGTCTGTCTGTCTGACAGTGATGATGATGGTGATGATTTCCTGGATCTTGCTCTAGCAAGCCCTCTTGGACCCCGAGATCCTCTCTAGCCCTGCTGGGGGTGCAGCATTTCAAGTCTTCATCCTAGTGGGATGTAGACCATGTGGTCAATACTGGCTAGCTGCCCTCCATTTTGTTCCAGAAGCCACACTTGCTGGATAGCTTGTTCCCAATTTAATGCTGCTCAAGGAGCAAAAGGCTCTTTCCTGCCCTTAATTGGATCAGAAACTCTTGAGCAGGAGGGGAAAAACCCATTCCTTTTTCAGTTCTGCTGTATTTACTATTTAATCCCAGGGTGGGCTAAGTGCAGCCTGCAGGCTGCATGGGGCCTTTAAAAACCCAAAGTGTGGCCCCTGAAGCTTCCCAAGGTTGCCAGACTCCCCAATTTTACAAAAAAAAAAAGAAAAACCTCACCAATTTTGGGGTGTTTTTTAAAACAAAAAACCAGCTAAAGCTTCCCCAAACTGGCCATAAATGCAGACCTCTGATTCACCCACCCACCCCAAAGCTTGACGGTTGGCCAAAAATGTTGGCTGAAGGTGATGTGATGTCACTTCCAGGTGCCAAAATGTACCGATGCAGTCCTCTGACAGTGGGAGGAATGTCTCCTCTGCTTTCCGTAGTTGTATATCCCTGGTTTAATGCAACAGCTGCTGATCTTTCAGTTTGGGAAAACTCGTGGAGAGTTCATTGGACCCTCACTTCCTCACTGCAAAATGTGGATTCACCCAGCAGTAGCAATAGTGTGCTGGATGATATGAAGACCATAGATTGTGGCGTCATGATCCCCTTACACACAGGAGGTTGGAAATCCTTACATCCTTGTTGGGAAAGCCTATTGACCCAGATTGGTTGAGTCATGGTCATGGGTCTAAATCCAACTGCAACTCTTGCTTAGAGTAGACCCATTGTATCAATTGCTGAAGAGTAAGTCAGCACATACTATTTTCAGGGCTGATAAGAGCCAGAAGGGGAGGCTGGTACAAATAAATGGAGCCCTGTGGTCCAGAAGAGGCCGGTGGCTTGCCTATTCATTGCTTATCACACTACACTGTTATAATAGCACTATGATTCCACTTTAAACTGCTCTGGCTGCCTCCTGTAGCATCCTGGGATTTGCAGTTTAGAGAGGGAGCATTTAGCATTCCCAGCCAGAGTTCTCTTAGCCTTCATTAAACTACAAAACCCAGAATTCCACAGGAGACAGCCAGTTAAAGTGGAATAATAGTGCTATAACAGTGTAGTACAATAACTAGTTATCATTTGTCAGTGATTTTTGACATCCATTTTAAAATTGGTGGATTTCATAGAAAATAGTAATGGCATACAACATTTGAATCTTGTGTCAAGATTTTTAATTGATCCACCAGGGGCTCAAAATTGCCACCAGGCAGGCCAGGGAAGGAAGCTGGACTCCTCAAGAGTTGCTCCTGCAGCTACCAAGTGAAGTACTCTGACCAAGGGAGCACAGGATGAAAGTCCTCCAACTGAGCACGTTCAGGCATCAAAGACCCTCTCCTGTCCCCATCCTAATCTGCCTGCTGCACAAAACCACAGCCTTGCTCTCCCCACCATCTTGTGTTTGCCTGCTTGCGCACCTTCCTCGCCACCAGGAATGCTGAAGGCATGCCCACTAGAAGTCATGCCCCAGGCAGCAGGTCTACAGTTTCCTAGCCTCTAGATAGAAAGTCAGGGAGGGGAGGAGGGGAACAGAAGAAATGCCCTTTCTTTGAATCCCTCCCCTTCATGCACAAGTGGGAGCTTATTTCCTGTTTGGCCCATCATGCCCTAGAGGTGTTTACCTGTACCAGTAGTCATCTACTGACAACCACTAACAGCACAGATATGCTGCTGGCAAACAGCTGGGGAGGATTTTAATTGGGCCCCAAACCCACTTGACTGTTGCAAACCCCACTGATACCATGGGTTAAGACTGGCAGTTGGATTTACAGTGATAATCTTGGGGCCTTCCAGATGTTTTTGCACCTTAGCCGGTGTAGCCATTGGTGAGGGATGCTGGAAGCTGTAATCCAGCAAGAGGGGTGCATGATATGCACCCCTGATTTTAGACTAGGGCAGGGATGGCCAGATTCTGCCCCTCCAGATGTTAGTGGGTGTTGCAATTCCTACCAGCCAGCATAGCCAACAGGGAGGTATGGTGCAAGCTGCAGTTCAGCAACATCTGGAAGGCTATGGTGTATACCAGTGATTCCCAAAGTGGGCGCTACCACCCCCTGGTGGGCGCTGCAGAGATCCAGGGGGGTGGTGATGGCCACAGGTGCATTTGGGGGCAATGAATAACTGTAAGGGGGCGGTGAAAGCATAAAAGAAAGAAGAGAAGATTTAGAAAAATTGATTTATGTATTCCACTCATAACACTTAATTTTTCTTTGAACAACATACTGGATGTTGGCTCGGTTCCCGCATACTCCCTCACTTGCATTGAGGTATGTGCAATCGCGCACTGCTACTGTTCATGTGGTGCCACTGAATTGCCGTTCCAAAACACGTGAGCACTACGAGCATTGCTGTGGACAACTGCCACTTGTACGATTGGTTGATCGCAAGGCCAAAGCCTGGAATGGCAGCGGCAGTACTGGCTACTGGCAGTACTACCAGCAGATTTTGGAGCACGCTATGAATCAGGAGATTTCCCGTAATTATTACGGGAAAATTACAGCATAATTTAACTCTGAGGACTTTTTCGGATGGAGAAATACACCGCAAGAAGGGTTGTCCCTTTTACGACGCTGCTGCGTGGCGGGGGGGTGCGTTTCGTATGACGCTGTCCACCTGCCGATTCTGTTCCGGTACAGATTGCAACTCCAGCGTCATATTTGGCCGTTTCTTAATCACGGTCAACTTCCGTGATTAAGAAACAGCCAAATATGACGCTGGAGCTGTGATCTGTAATTGTAAGGGGATGGCCCTCAGTCCCTAACAGAGGGCTCAGACACTGTTCTGCTGACCAGCAGTGTGGGCAGCATCTAGTGCTTTGGGGACAGGACACAAGTGCTTTGCAGTGCTGATATTCCCTCGGCTGAAAAAGCTGAAAGAGAAACCAAACAAAAATGTGTTTTCTGGATTTCAAAGGACAGTTTTCACACTGACGACACAGAAAAGACCCCATGAGCACTTTAAGTTATTGTTACAGAAGGATCGTTTTAATCAGATATATTATGTTTTTCTCTTGTTACTATGTTTTAATGTGTGTAATGTTTGTAACTGAATGGTTTATTTAATGCTTTAAACATTTTGGTATCAAAAAAGTTTTTAAGAGTACTGTACTTGGTTCCTAACTTAATGTGAGCTGCCTTAGGGCCCATCTTGGGAATAAAATGGGATAAAATAATAAATAAATGAGACCCCATCTCCTGTAACCCACTGGGCTCTTTGATTCTTCTGCCACACATTTCAGGCAGCAGTTCTGATTTAGGCTGTTCCATTCTAGACCATTTCAAGATATGAGCAGCAGGATCTTTGCTGCCCACTTTCCATGAGGGAAGGGGAGGTTGTTGGTTTGGATGGGATTAAATTCTTACAAAGGGTTTCAGGGAGAGTAATTTTATGGGACAGACTGAAGCCTGGAGACAGGAACTAGGATGAGATCAGGGAAAGGGATCTATAGAGGATGTCACAGGCTGAGCAACAGGAAGCAAAGGGAAGGCACTCAACAGAATTATAGTGCTTTATTCTACTTTATATGCTGTGGCTTCATCCCATGGGATCCAAGGGTTTCTACTTTGGTGAGGCGCCAGAGAGCTCTCTAGCAGAGAATTCTATATGCCCTCTGCCTTGGTCATGCCTCACCTAGAATACTGTGTCCAGTTCTGGGCACCACAATTCAAAAAGGATATTGACAAATTGGAGCGTGTCCAGAGGAGGGCAACTAAAATGGTGAAAGTTCTGGAAACCATGCCTTATGAGGAAAGACTTAGGGAGCTGGGTATGTTTAGCCTGGAAAAAAAGACGCTTAAGAGGCGATATGATAGCCCTGTTTAAGTATTTGAAGGGGTGTCACATTGAGGATGGAGCAGGCTTGTTTTCTGCTGCTCCAGAGACTAGAACACGGAGCAATGGTTGCAAGCTCCAGGAACAGAGATTCCCCCTCAACATTAGGAGGAACTTTTTGACAGTAAGACCTGTTCGGCAGTGGAACACACTCCCTCAGAGCGTGGTGGGGTCTCCTTCCTTGGAGGTCTTTAAACAGAGGCTGGATGGCCATCTGTCAGGGATGCTTTGATCGTGATTCCTGCATGGCAGGGGTTTGGACTGGATGGCCCTTGTGGTCTCTTCCAACTCTACAATTCTATGATTCTATGAAACAGCCAATCCCAGGATTCTGTACGATGTTGTCATGGCAGTTAAAGTGGAATTATAGGGCTATCATTGTGTGTAGTGTGAAAGGGCCCTAAGTACTCCCTTTGTCAGGTATGTAACTCTGGAAGGCTTCATTTTTTGAGGATGCTGCTGAATGCTAAAGACCCATTTACACCTTCTTGGTGTGGAGGACTATAAACCCCATCTTCCCCAGAAGGGTATTTTTAAAGAAATTGTTATGGGGCATCTAGTCTTCCATTCAGAAAGTTCATGAGTGGAAGCTCCTCTACTGCAAACAATCCTGGCATTCAGATTTTTTTGAAAATGTTTTTTTTTCCCCCAAAGGAAGAAGACAATGCAGAACTGTATATACATTTACATGCATCAGTATCTTAGCAATTTTATTATCCTGCCCACTGTCAGAAAATATCTTAATTAAAAAGCAGAAAAATCCTTAAAGTTCTTATCAGAGCTTAGGAAATTCGGTTTAATACCACAACTAATATGGAACTGCAAAATATAGGGATTTGGGAATCATACCCTCCAACATTTCACAGATGAAAACACATGTAGCCAAGCAACATTGAAGTGTGGGCAAGATGGCAAAAGTTATTAACAAGGA
Organism: Gambelia wislizenii; assembly: GCA_030847615.1. NCBI lineage: Eukaryota > Metazoa > Chordata > Lepidosauria > Squamata > Crotaphytidae > Gambelia > Gambelia wislizenii. The sequence continues at coordinate 32,152,458 of JAUMIR010000010.1, forward strand.
AGAACACACAAGCTAGAAGAGGCTGCAGCACTTTGCTTATGCTGAGCCTACTGGGAAAGGAAAGATTCCTTTCCCACCTCTCTTTTCCTACCTTCTGAGTTAATTGCATGCAAACCACTTTTGCACTTTGAACTCAGTTTGCAGCAATTGAAGAAGTCAGTTCTCTGATCATATGTTTTCATTTGTCTCCACTAGGTGTCCAAAAGCCAAGGCTAGGGCTGGTGTCACACTGCAGAAATAATGCAGTTTGACACTGCTTTAACTGTCATGACTCAATGCTATGGAATTCTGGAATGTGTAACTTTGTGAGATATTTCGCCTTCTCTGTCAGAGAGCTCTGGTGCCACAACAAACTACAAAGCCCGGGATTCCATAGGATGGAGCTATGATAGTTAAAGTAGTGTCAAGCTGCATTATTTCTGCAGTGTGGCAGCAGCCTTGTGGTGTCTTTTTGGACACAAAGCTCTTAGTTAAAAAATCCCTCCTTCCCCAGCCAGGACCCATCTGAAGGAGACCAGTTTGCGGGAAAGGCCACCCCAACAGGTCAGACATTTGCAATTTCTTCCTGTTTGTGGTGGTCTAGGATGCCTGTATCCTCACTTGGCTCAAAAATATATTTAGTGCAGGAAGTAATCCGGTGCAGAAATCACCTGCATTTCCCCATTACTGATCAGGAAAGGAAATCCTTAACACTGGACACTGGAAAAACAGTTTATCCCACCGAATCTAGCTTTAGCTTTCTAGGGATACCACTTTTGAATTGAGCATCTTTCTCATCTAGGGACCCAGACTTTGGTTCTTGTCCTTCCCTTGAGCACCCCAAATATGAAACCTTAAAATCTCTCTAAATTGACACGAAAAACAGAGATGCTTTTGCATTTTTCAAAAAGGGAAGATAGGACTCCCCCCCCACCAGGTGTATAGAGAATCAGGACTCTGCTCTTGGTCTGAGAATAGCAAGGAGTGAAGCTTCTCCCCCACCCCAACATGTGAGGAAGGAAGGATGTGCTCCGAGCTGGGCTGGCGACAGAGGGGCATCCGGCTGGGAGCACCAAGGGCTCATCCGGGCCTAGAATTAGCAACAGGATGCTGGAGAGCAAAGGGTGGGGTTGGGCAAACTCTTAAGTGTGTGGAGAAGGTAGAGTTGGCTCTGAACAGTTCATTACTCCAGCAGTTCTCCCCCAGTGTTGGGAGAGATGAGGGTGATGCTCATTCTCACAGAGTCACTCCCCAGGGTTTATCATGGCTGCCTGTCCTGGCTCAGCCTCTCCCTTCCCCACCCATGTCCATGATCAGGGCTATTGATTCCGCCCTCTCCTTTGGATAACCAGGAGAAGTGGGCAGGCTTTATCTCCCATAGCAGGGTACTTAAGCTGAGAATGCTGGCTTTCTTGAAACATATTGGGGAACCGCAGTGTCTCTCAGGATGTACAGAGTGCAGTTATCACCAGCCAGTCACGATTACAGTGGGCCCTTGGCATCCGCTGGGGTTTGGTTCCAGGACCCCCTGTGAATACCAAAATCCCTAAATGCTCAAGTCCCATTATATACAATGGCATAGTAAAATGGTGTCCCTTATATGAAATGGCAAAATCAGTTTGCTTCTTGGATTTTTTTCAGAGGGAGGGAATATTTTTCAAGTGTGGATGGTGGATTCCGTGGATACAGAGGACCAACTGTATGTGTTGTAACTGTTTATTGAGATAATATAGGTGGTACCCATGCAAGAAAAAAGGAAGGGACTTTCCCACCTAAGTGGGACTGGAAAGTTATGTGTGTGTGTGTGAGAGAATGGTCAGTGTCACTTGCAGTCACTTGGCTTTCTTGTACTTTGGCATGAAGGTAGGACAAAGGTGATGTTTGCCAATGTTGACTTAGCTTTTCTCCAGGGTTTCACCTTACTCATAACCTAGTGTTCCTGCCAGCCAGAGCCCAGTGGCCCTTACACCTTTCCCTTCACCTGCTCTGCTGGTTGCAACCTCCCAGCTGCTTGCATTCTGCCCCCGCCTCTCCTTGCTCTTATTTTCACTCCCAGAAACTCCACCCTGAGTCTGCTCTCTTTTGTTCCTGAAATGTGTAGAACACTGTAAGGAAATGCATTCCAAGAAGGAGCTTCCTTCCATTCTAGGAATAGAGGGGAGGGGGGGAGGATAGGCAAACCCATTTCCTTCCTTCCTCATAGGCCTCTGTGGAGGGGGGGATGGAAGGTGACAGCAAGAGAGATGGGCTTTGGGAGGAGCTGACTCTGAAGGATGGAGATGTGAGAATGCCAGCCTTCTTTTTTTTTTCTGACCAGAACTTTTCTGAGTCTGCACATTTTTTGCCTGCATTCAGTAGAATAAAAATAAAATGGTGGCTGGGGAAAAGTGAACCTGGCAGGGTTTTCCAATCCATCCCAGTTCTGACCCCTCACCAGCTGCCTTTTTGATACTGTTAACTCTTTACTCAGCTGAACAACCCCTCCCACCCTGCATAATTTCTTTGCTTGCTCTTTTCCCTGTGTGGTGAATTATGCTAATCCCATCCACAGCGTGTCAGCAAATGTGGTGGTGTCTGTACTGAATCCAGGCCAAGCTATGGAAGCAAATGAGATGTTAGCTGCTGCTGCCACACTGCAGAAATAATGCAGTTTTGACACCGCTTTAACGATCATGGCTCCATCCTGTAGAATCCTGCGATTTGTAGTTTGTTGTGTCACCAGAGCTGTCTGAAAGAGAAAGATAAATATCTCCCAAAACTACAAATTCCAGAATTCCATAGCATTGAGCCATGATTGTTAAAGTGGTTTTAAACTGCATTATTTCTTCAGTGTGTCAGCAGCCTTAGTCAGAGTTTGGGGAAGTTACTTTTTTTGCTGGTTAGGGGGTTCCAGGGAGTTGTAGTCCAAACAAGGAACTTTCCCAAGCTCTGGACCTGGTTCTCAGACCCTCCCCTCAGCTGCCTGTGGTTTACCCAAACAGGTTCACTCTCTTTTAGGAGACACCTGAGTTCCTGTTGTCTTCTCATGAGCGGACTGAGCTGTGAAAGAAAGGGATATGCATTCCTGAAAGTGGGAATAAAAGTGAAGAGGAGGCAGAGGGGAGGATTGAGGTTGGTGTAAAAACAAGAACAGGAACAACAAAACATTTTGCACATTAAAAACAAAGTATCACACAGCCTAAATGTGAAACAGGCAGAGTTTATCAAGAGGGGCTCTCTGATTATCATAGGTTTCCTTGCCTGCAGTTTAGAACCCAGCGATGGAGGAGACATCCTGAAATTCCATAGTGTTTCCAACATTTCAGTAGAGCTGCAGGGATCTCAGGGCCATCTAGTCTGTTCTCCATCATAGAAAGCTGCCCCCATCCAGAGTCCAAATCTTGGTCCTTCTAGCTCTGGGTTGCTAACTCTGGCTGGCAGCCACAGCTATCCAGGATTTCTTTCAAACATAATTCTTTTCCTTGGGCTACCCCAAGGGTGGGCAAAGTGTAGACCGTGAGCTGCATCCAACCCCCCAGACTCCAGGGGTCAATTGTGTGTGTGTGTGTGTATTTTTTGCTCTGAGTGCTCAAAAAAGATCTCTAGGGATTGCAGAGGGCATTTCCACCACGTTTTAGGCCTCTTGGACCCCTTCAGACCCCTCCCCTGGGGTCAAAACAATTTTTCTCAAAAATAACCCCTCCATGCTCTCTAGGAGCTCAGGAAGCCCCCCCCCCCAACATGCCTCCTAGAGGGCATTTGGGAGCAACCTTTTTAATTTTTTATTTATTTATTTATTTATTTATTTATTTATTTATTTATTGCAGGAGCAGGTACAATATGGGGTTTGGCCCTCCAAGGTCTCCCAGAAGTCTAATGCAGCCTCTGAGCCTTCCATAGTAGTCACTCCTGCCCTACCCGATCATTTCCCCTCCAAGTACTAATGAGTCCTGACCCTGCTTCCAAAATCAGGGTGTGGTGCTCCGAGCAGGCTGGCTTGACTCCTGCAGCATCTGGGGCAGGGTTGGGGGACTGGCATGGAACCCTTCTCCTGGGTGTTCTGCTGTTATTACTAATCCAGGCTTTGGTTGTGTTTCCCCCCACAACTCTACCACTGCCGCCCCGTTTGCTGAGCCTACAGAATGCCTGGAATTCTCCTGCTTTCTTGCAGCGATGGACATGTTGTTGGTGACGCTGAGCGAGCAGAGGGAGGAGGGGAGACCTGAACAAGATGCATATTGTCTTGCGTTCTGAGTGGGAGCAGATCTCTCTCCACTGTCTTTTATAACCCGAGGGTAGTTGGATAGGGTGGGGAGGAGTTGGATGGAGCAGGAAAGGCCTCCATTGCAGAAATTTCACCTGCTGGCACCAGCAAGTATCAGAATGTCCTCTGACTGCATCCCTCCTTTCTTCAGGTTCAGGTGCCTGTCCAAAAGTGTGTGGGAGGGGGAATCCTTGCTATAGCCTGCCTCCCCCAATAGATATATGCCACAATGCTACTGAGCTAGGGTTGCCTGGCCCTGGTTTTCATGGGTCTTTTCTAGGCAGATGAGGGTACAAATTCTCTAATTTGGGGGGGCGGGGAATCAGCTCCAACTAAGTGGAGACGACTGTGTGCAGACCTCCAGCTTAGCTAGTAGAGGAGCAGCTTGCCACAATGTCCAAGGCTTCATTGATTTGTTCTTGCAACTTGCAAAGACTCTTTGGAGGGTAGATCTTTCCATTTACGTAACTAGTTCCTTCCTTCCTTGCCAGTCATTGTGATGTCAGGGCTCACCTTCTATTCTGCTCTGCATCTACCTTCTGGCTAGAAGCAAGTAGGACAAGATTAAATGTCCCTTATCCTGTCTCCCTAAGCAAGTCAGAAGCAACAATCCCCTCATTTCACCTTGATCTAGGAACAGCCCCTTTAGCTGAGCTTTCTTTCTTAATTTCCAGCGGTGAAAATATATTCATCTGTGTATGTGCTTGAATGACAAGCTGTGAGCAACAGCAGTTGGTACTTGATGTACAACACATAATGGCATCAGCTTGATTCATCCCTAGATCCCAGGTTTTGGCACAGAAACCCGAGGGCCTGGGGCAATCCTGAATGGGCAATCATACACTGGGCCCACACAACTAATTGAGAGAGGTAGTAGGTATCCATTGTTGCTGTTATGTCCCTTCATGTCAACTTGACTAATGGCGGCACGATTAGGGTAGCCAGTTGAGAATCATTCCAGGCCCTGAGGTGTCTGGGGGGAAACCTAAGAACTAGGGACAGCCCCTGCAGATGCTATTAAGCATTATTCATTAAGTACCAACCACAGTTACTCATGGCTTGTCATTTCTGTTTTGATATTAAGACAGAAGTCTTCGCTAAGGGGCATATTTTACAGATCAAGCTCCATGACAGATCCTGATTGGGGCAGAGGTGGATGTAGGGGAATTGCAGGCCTGTTAGTAACAAGGTTGAGAGGTGACATGATAGGTACGTTTAAATATTTGAAGGATATTATACTGAGGATGGAGCAAGCTTGTTTTCTGCGGCTCCAGAGACAAAGACATGGAGCAATGGACTCAAGCTACAGGAAAAGCGATTCCACCTAAACATTAGGAAGAACTTCCTGACAGTAAGAGCCGTTCGGCAATGGAATGCACTGTCTGGGAGTGTGGTGGAGTCTCCTTCTTTGGAGGTTTTTAAACAGAGGCTGGATGGACATCTGTTGGGAATGCTTTGTTTATTCCTGCATGGCAGGGGGCTGGACTAGATGGCCCTTGTGGTCTCTTCCAACTCTACGATTCTATGAAAATGCTTTCTTCTGTACATTGCTCTCTGTTCATACAAAGATCCTTATCACACTACACAGTTAGAGCACTATGATTCACTTTAATTGGCATAGCAACATTCTGTGGAATCCTGGGATTTGCAGTTTAAGGAGGGGCATTTAGAATTCTCAGCCAAAGAGCTCTTGGGCCTCACTAAACTACAAACCCCAGAATTCCACAGGATGTTGCCGTGGCAGTGAAAGTAGAATATAGCCCTGTATAATAGTGTAGTGTGATAAGGATCTACCCTTGCTGCATGCAAGGAATGCATATTGTGTCCCCAGTCCCATCCATTTCTGTCCCTGAGGTTTCCAGACCCACTTGACCCAGGCTTCTGATGCCTCCTGATACTAAGCCAGAGATGCTGTGGCAAAAACCTGTCTGCCTTAGGCTGGAATCTCTTAGAGGAACCCCAAGAGGCATTCACCTTTCCCCAAGGCTGCCCTGCCTCCTTGGTGGCCGCTGTGGAAGGAGCTGTGCCAGCAGCTACCAGGCTCCTGCAGGGCTCTCTTGAGGAGGTGTTTTTAGGAACTGTTCCCAGAATTCCGGCAATGCCTATGAGGGCTTGGCCAATACGCAGCACCCCTTTGTCTCCCGGGGCCTGGGAATGTGCGGCATTGAGCCATGACCTTTTGGGGAATGGTGTGGCGTGGGTCCCCAGAGTCCGGGCGTGGGAATGAAATGCCACTCATCAGGCGGAGCCATGGGATTCCACCAGGGAAGGGAGGGACTCAGAGAAGGGGACCTTCCTGGTGGTTGAGCAACGAAAGAAGACAGAATCAACAAACCAAGGGACAAACGAATAAACAATCATTGGATTGTTGGGCAAAGAGAGAAGGGAAGGGCCTCGTCTTAAATAGTCTTTGGGCAAAAATACCAGTGAAATGAAGACGTTGCTGCCTTTCAGAGTAGAGGGTCATCTAAGTCCCCTTTCCCAGAGGCTGTGGGGCACCCTCTTCCCTATAGGGCCCTGCTTCCCTAGAGGACTTCCCACCTCCATGATCCATTCTCTCCCCCATGTGAACCTTCACAGGGGTTAAAAAAGCTCATCTCCCGTCTCCCTGGACCCCAGTCTCCATTCATGACACCCTCTACAGACTTTGTAGTGAGCCAGCATGGCGTAGTGGTTTGAGTCTTGGACTACGATTCTGGAGACCATGGTTCAAATCCCCACTCAGCCATGAACACCCACTGGGAGACCTTAGGCAAATCACACACTCTCAGCCTCAGAAAAACCTGTGATCAGTCCGCCTTAGGGTTGCCATAAGTTGGAAATGACTTGAAAGCAGACAACAACAACAACAACAACAACAGGCCTCTTAGACTCTAAGGGTGCTTCTACACTGTAGAAATAATGCAGTTTGACACCACTTTAACTGCCATGGCTCTACCCTGCAGAATCTGGGGATTTGTAGTTTTGTGAGGCAACAGTACTCTTTGGCACAGAAGGCTAAAAACCTTGTTAAACTACTAATCCCAGGATTCCATAGGATGGGGCTACAGCACTTAAAGTGGTGCCAAACTGTGTTATTTCTACAGTGCAGATGCGCCCTGAGTTTAATGTAATGTTTTAATCCAGCTCTTATTTGTACTTCCGCTGTTGCTTTGCACCATCTCTTACAATGTAGTTGCATTTGTTTTTTTATCTCTTGGGCACTCTGGGTGATTATCAGTTGAAGTTTGTGGTGAATGTTTCTGCAATAAACAACATAATAGTAAAATGCAATCTGTGAAATCCAGGGCCAACCCCAGGAATTGCATGGCCAACCTGTCCTCTCCACCCACCAAAGCATTTGCCTGCCTGTCCTTGTGTGTGCCATGCTCCTTAATTGCCCCAATGCACTGTTCCCCAGTCTAGTTCTCTTCACCTGCTACTGAAATGCAGGCATCTCCAGGAAGGTGGAAGGCAGCAAAGGAATAATAGTGCCAGAGGAGAAGGTTACAAAAACTGGAATAACTCATGATGCTTTCTCCTTCCTGCAGTTGCAGAGGGCCGCCCACCAGGAAGCCATGTTTTCAGGACTAGACAGCAGTCAACAGTAAGTAACCCCCCTGTCCCCCCAAAATTCCCTTTCAGCCCCTGAATTGGGCTGAGCTCTCCTTTTCTTGGGACTGGCTGCAGTAAAAGGCTAGTCTATAGCAGAGGTGGGGTGGAGGATGCAAACTGAAATTAGTGTAACTGCTCTTGCATTCACCCTTCTCCTATCCCAGGAACCTAGAGGATTACATGGAGGAGGAAGGAACTCTCTGGTTACAGCTTAGTACTGGGTTTTGTCATGTGATTGGCCTATATACCCATTTTTCAGATGGGTAACTTGAGACTTTCCCAAAGCTTCATGTTGAGTCCATGGGTTTGCTCAAGTGCTAGTGGCTGCAGAGCAACTCCAGCAACAGCATGCAGTGATACAGGCCGGCATGCAGGTACAGACTCCTGCTATCCTGCGATGAACCCATCTGGGTTCTCTCCCTTAACGCAGATTTTCCTGGGTGTTTTATTAAAACATTTTAAAGGGCTTTACTTCAGCTTCTCCCTGGCTTTGCCTTGGATGTCATCAGGATTGCCTGGAAGCAAAATGGGGCAAGAGCCCTGTGCCATTTGGACCGCTGGGCTCCAAGCCGGCGGGTGGGGGGGGTAACTAGAGTAGACAGCCCATCTAGACAAGGCTTTGCTCTTGGTCCTCTGGATGCTTGCAGGCAGGAGGTTCCTGAGGGGTTTTGCAGAGTGGCTTCTCACTGTCTTCTTGTTTCCTGTCCTCCAGCTAGCAGAGTCGAAAGGGAATGAGCAGCCTGCCCAGCTCCAGACTTTGGCAAGTCCCCACCCACACCTGTCCCCAGAGGAAGCTGCTGACCCAGAAAGAGCTGTAGGTTTGGAGAAGGACGTGGGGGGGGCAGTGGAGAGGGAGTGTTTCTCGGGATGATGTGGGGAGGGGAGGTTAGAAGGGGGAGGATAAGGCTATCCATGGGTATGACTTGGAATGACTATATATCACCTGTAGTATTGGAGGCCAGAAGCCTTTCTGTATCACAGAGGGTGTGGTTGCCCTGATGTCTTACTGGCTGACTTTGCATTGGGTTGGCTCCCTCGAGAACCAAATGCTGGTGATATGGAATTGCTTCTCCCAGCCACACCAGGAAAGATTAATAGGGTGGGCAGGTGAATCGAGGATCCAGCTTTATTGAAAGAAAGAGATGCATTTCTCTCCCCCAACCTGACAGACCAGAATCTAAACAAAATGGGAGCCCTGAGCCATGAGCTTGTACGCACTAATTATATGTGTTTCAAAAATGGTTTCCACCCTTCTCCAAATTTGTCTGTTAATTTTTCTCTTAACAACGTTAATGTATCCATTTCCACAAGTTTGAATACCTTCCTCACCCACTCTTCCACTGACGGAAGAGACATTTACCATTCTCAATCCTCTTCCAGGCCCAAAAGGAGAAACTCCATGAAGAGCTGAAGCGAGTTCTTCAGAGGAAAGGTGAGAGCCGACGAAGCACTGAAGAAACCGTGGGCAACGAGGAGGAAAAAGAACCACTGCCACCACCTCTGACTCCTACAAGCGAGATGGAGGCCAAAGTCAGTGCCATGGAGGTGAGCAGGGTTGCCACATCAGAATCTTCCCAGGCCCTGAGATTTCTCCGCCAAGACCTAAGACCTAGAGATGGACCCTGTCACAAGCATTATGCATTAAATACCAGCCACTGCTGTTCATAGGTTGTCATTCAAACAGAGAGAGAGAAACTGTCCTGTTTGGAAGTTAAAACAGAAACTTTAACGAACAGGGCTCTTTCTAGATCATGGTGAAATGCAAGGATTATTCCTTCTCACCTGCTTCGGGAGACAGAATAAGGAACTTTCAATCTAGCCAATTTGCTTCTAGCCAGAAGGTGGATGCAGAGCAGAGCGGAGGGTGAACCCTGGTGCCACAATGACTAGGAGGAAAGTGGTTTACACATAGTAAAAAGAACTTGTGCTTTTACCCCTGAAAAAAAAAAAAAGCTTGTATAGAAAACATTTCTGCATAAAAAAACCCAGTGCATTTTGTAAAGAATACACTGCTTTTTGCACCCCAAAAATAGATGTTTAAGGAAGGGTTGGGTTTTTGTTGTTGTTTTATTTTGTTTTTTGTTTTTGCAGCTTCCTTAGTATAAAAAGTGTGAAATATTTTAGGGAAGTCAACCATTTTTTGACAGAGTCTCAGTGATGTGTGATACGCTTTCTCCCCCAGGATTAGAAAAATGGTAAAATCTTTAAATTCCTAGTATCAGGTCTGCCTCAAAATTAGGTTCTATTCTCTCTGGTAGCTGGCAGACAGGAGCCCCACCATAGAGCTGTTCTAAGGGTAAGTGGCTGAACAGTATACAGTGGGAGGCCTGATCTAGTTTCCCTCCTACTCCCTGTTCCTAAAGGCAACAGCGATAGCACTGGGACTGTGCACAGAGCAATCAAGAGTTTCCTTCCCAACTTTTCTTTCATCCCTTTCCCTGCAGAAAACCATTGAGACATCTGAATTGCTGGAGATCATTGTGGAGACAGAAGCGGAAGCTGGGGTCAGTGGGATGAGTGTGGCCGGAGGAGGGAAGGAAGGCCTTTTCATCAAGGATGTACTTAAAGACTCACCAGCTGCACGAGCACTAAGCCTCAAGGAAGGTGAGCAACCTCCAAAAGGGCAACCGGGAATGAAAGACCAAGGGTGATGCAATGGTTAAATGCCAGTACTGCAGCCACAACATTGTATGTTTGATCCCACAGGGCTCCAAGGTTCACTCAGCCTTCCATCCTTCCATAGGTCGGTAAAATGAGTACACAGCTTGTTGGGGGCAATTAGCTAACACATTATAAACCGCTTAGGGAGTGCTTTGCACTGATATGCGGTATAGAAATATAAATGTTATTGCTATTGCTAAGGATGGAGACCTAGGCTTGAAGAACAGGGATCCATACTCTGCTCTGCCACAGGCATCTTGCCCACTTTGGACAAACCAAATCCCAAACACACAAATCAAATCAAATAAATCTTATCCCTTTATCTCCTGTGGGAAAGGCCTAGCAAGCTTTCTTCTGCTGCTACTGCTTGGAGATCCAGTTCTTGCTAAGTGGCTGCCTATGTCAGCAGGATGTGAATCCACTCTGTCTTTTAGTCCGAACCTTAAAGGCTCTCTCCAAGGTGCTGAATCCTATTCCCAAATGTTCCCTGGATAGCTCCTTTAATATGCAGACTAAAATCCAGAGCAGATTCAACCAACAGCCCCTCCTCTGTTCTAGAAGCCACCAGCCTCAGTTTTATAATCCTTCTATTGGCCCATGACCATAACCTAGTGACCACTGATGCCCACAGTAGCCAGTGGGCTTAGCACAGGAGATGCCAAGGGGTCCCCAAAGGTGGAGCCAACTACCTTGAGTTTGTTACCAAGACCTGGCAAGGTCTTGTACCTAGGGCTGCCAGGTTTTCTGCAGAGCAATATGGGATGTGTGAGGCAGGTCTATATAAGGCTGCCTTAAGCCTTGCGAGAAGAGGACCTCTTGTGAGATCAGCCTGCCTTCACTCCTTCCCCTCTGCAGGTGACCAGCTCCTGAGCGCCAGAGTGTATTTCGACAACATAAAGTACGAAGATGCCTTGCAGATCCTCAAGTGTGCCGAACCGTACAAAATCTCCTTCTGCCTGAAGCGGACGGTGCCCAGCACAGATGTCTCCCGCAAGCCTGGAACCTCTACCTTTGAAGTAAAAGGCCCCAAAGCCAAGATGGCTAAGCTGGTAGGTGGCACCGAAATCACTGCCAGTCCTTTGGAGCTGAGCTGGCTTGCTCATTGCTCCCTCTTTTCCAGGGAGCAGAGTCCACTTGGGTGGGAAGGGGTACTGCTCAGAATTTTTCTGAGGCCTCCTTCATTCATCTCAGGGTGGAGCAGCCAATGGAGCCTGGTGGCACAGTGGTTAAATGCTGGTACTGCAGCCACAGCGTTGTAAGTTCGATTCTGCAGAGCTCCAGGTTGACTCAGCCTTCCTTCCTTCTGTAGGTTGGTAAAATGAGTACCCAGCTTGTTGGGGGCAATTAGTTAACACATTGTAAACAGCTTAGTGCTTTAAAGCAGTATAGAAATGTAAGTGCTATTGCTATTGCTATTATGGGGACAGGATGCAGTGGGTGGTAATGGAGAGTTTTAAATGCAGGGTGTAATAAAAAATGGAGCAGAGTGAAGATCTCAACAGGTCGAGTTTCTCCATGGACAGAGGCAGTCTAATTCTGAGAGCCAGATTCAGAGGGAAAACCAGAAGAGGCAGCCACCCTCTGCATCAGGCCACAGGGGCATCAGGCTGGTCACGGCTGCTAGCAAGCCACACACTAGGCAGGCACGTAGATTGATCTCATTAATACATGTGCCTACAAAAAAAGATTTGTGTCCCTCCTACCCCACTTCTGCCACCTCAGGAGCTTAGGATGGCTTACATGGGGCCCTTCCACCCAGTGCAATAGAAGAGGCTGAGATAATGTGATGCACATAGGCTAGCCAGTGAACTGGGATCTCAACCCAGTTGTCCTTTGGGAGGTGATGGGTTAGAGAAATGCAGCGCATACATTCCAACATTGCTATCCTGGAAAGGAAGGGTGAAAACCAATCCTTGAATACAAATTAAGAATCACAAGATCATAAAATACTAATTACTGCGAGGGATTCCAAGGGCCATCTAGTCCAATCCCTCTGCCAGGGCAAGAAACTAACCCTGAGACTCTCATGCCCTAGAGAAGAATCAGGTTATCCTGGGCTTTCCCTTGGTGGCCACCCCGCTTTCCCCATGACTTCATCATTTGGTTGTTTCTCAGATGTTGTGTGAGTCCCCCCCGCCCCGCATTCTGAATGTCAGAAACACATCTCCTTAGGCTTAGCTTTTTGTTGTTTGGGAAAAGGTTGCCTAAACGGCCACTGACCTGCAGGCCAGCTCTTCTAGAGCAGTGCTTCTCGGGCTATCTGATGTCTGTTGTTGCTGTGTGCCTTCATGTCATTTCTGACTTATGGTGACCCTAAGGCAACCCTATCACAGGGTTTTCTTGGCAAGATTTGCTCAGAGGGGGTTTGCCTTTGCCTTCTTCTGAGGCTAAAAGAGTGTGACTTGCCCAAGGTCATTCAGTGGGTTTCCATGACTGAGTGAGGATTCAAACACTAGTCTCCAGAGACGTAGTCCAACGCTTAAACCACCACGCCAAACTGGTTCTTTAGGCTTAGTTACTAGCAGTGAAAGCACAAAGCTAAAATATGGCTGGTATTTTGTTTTGTTTTGACCCTTTTGCCTCCCCACCTCACTAGGATGGGCCCCCCAGAACTACAATAGAACCCCCGTATCTGCTGGGGATTGGTTCTGGGGGACCCCGTGGATACCAAAAACCAGGGATAATAGCTAACACCATTGAAAATAATGGGACTTCTGGTTTAAAATACCATAGAGTTGCCTTGGAGGACCTAGAAAATGGCTAGAGAGGACACATTTTCTAGGAAGACTCTATAATAGGTATGCTGTTTTGAATTCCGTGGATAATTGAATCAGTGCATAATGAATCAGTGGATACAGGGGTCCTACTGTACTCTGAAATTGAATATGACTCTCACGCTGATGGAAATTCTTTATTCTTATTATAAATCAGGGATGGGCAACTATAGATCAGAGAGAGACCATTTCCCCCTCCTCGCATGCCCCATAGTGATCTGTATCAGTGTTCCCAATAGGACCAGAAGTGACAGGGCATCACTTCCAGTTTCAATTTTTAGCTGATTTTTGGATATTTTTTTACATTTTAAATTTTATTTTGGCTTTGGGAGACACTTGGCAGGCTTATGGGGGTGGGTCAGAGCCATGTAAAAGGGGGAGGGGGTCTGAAGGCTTTGAATGGTTTCAAGGGGTCCCAAGGACTGCATATAGCTTGCAGGCCACTATTTGCTCACTTCTGCTATAAAACAGTGGCATGGAAAATAAGACCTAGCTATGTTAGTTGCAAAGAGCACGCAGCAGCTATGATGTTCCCTTTTGCTGGACCAGAGGGCTTTCCCCCCCACTTCCTGATGAAGAATCCTATGAAATACAGAGGTTTGCTTACTTCTTTATAAGCTGAAGTTGGTCCAGCAAAGGAATGTGTTTTCTCTCAGGGTGTGTATTCTCCCCAAGATAAGATAGAGTTTCCTCCAGGAAGGGCATTCCTGTTTCTTGGTTTGTCTCCCTAGCTGAACATTTCACAGAGCACTTTGGTTCTTTCCATAGAACATCCAGAGCCTGTCGTCTCTGAAGAAGAAGCGGAAAAAGAAGGTGGCGAAAGGCCTGGCAAAGGATCTGCAAGAGCCAACAGACCTGGCTGGTGGGAAACTGGAGATTGCGCCGGTTGACGTGGAATTCTCCCTGCCCAAGTTTTCCAAGCTGCGCAAGGCCAAGAGTGCAGGCGAGGTGGCAGTCGCTGAACCAAGCCCAGACCTTTCTCCGCGGCTATCTTCTTTGGAGACCAAACGGCGAAAACTGAAATTCCCCAGGCTGAAGGTCAAGGAAGCAGCAGCAGCAGTGGCGGCAGGTGGGGCAAAAGTTGAGGGTCCTGAGAGTCGTCTGGAAGTGGGCCTACCCAAGGTTGCTGTCGAGGTGAAAGCAGCCACCAAAAAAGAAGCCGAGGGGAAAGTATCCAGATTCACAGTCCCTTTCACCAAGGCCAAGAAGGCCAAAGAAGAAGCAGGGGGCAAAGTGGAAGCTGGATTCCAGGCTCCTCAGGTAGAACTTGACTTCCCCTTGCTTCAAGTTGGGGCCGGTGGAGAATCGCCCAAAGCTGGTGCCAAAGGGGAAGGTTTCAAGATCCAAGCACCTCAGATTGGGTTGCCCAAAATGGACGTGGTGCTGCCCAAAGTAAGTACTGTAGGGATGGAAGTGCCAGAGGGTGATCTCCAAACAGGGCTGAAGCTCTGCACAGCAGAAGTGGCAGCACCTAAAGTAGACATAGACCTCAGCTTTCCCAAACCGGAAGGCACACCTCCCCCAGAGGTTGTCCCCAAAGGGGAAGGCTTCCGAATCAAAGTCCCCAAGTTTGGAGTCTCTGCAGAAGAGGCCAAGCTGAAAGTGCCTTCGGGCAAAGTCCCAGCCCTGGAAGTCACCCTGGAAAAAGACAAGGTAAAATCCAAAGATTTGGAGGAAAAGCTGAAGGTGACAGTGCCATCTCTAGATGTGGAGGCCCCTTCTGTGGACCTAGAACTCCCCCTGCCGAAAGGGAAGGCTGAAGCAGAGGTCCCCAAGCCAAGAGTGGAAGTCCCAGGGGTCTCCGTCAAGATCCCCTCAATCAGCCTAGGCAAGGTAGTCTCCAAAGCCCAAGAAGGAGAAAGCAAATTGCCCCAGGTGGAACTCGGTGTTGGGAAACCAGAGAGCCCCAAGACTAAAGCCAAGGGCCCCAAGATCCAAATTCCTGGGTTTGGGATTTCGCTGGCGGAACACAAGTCAGAGAGCAAAGAGACTGCTGCCACAGTGGCAGCGGAGAGTAAGGTAACATTTCCAGGGCTGAAGATGCCCTCCCTTGACATCTCTGTCCCCAAAGTCAATGACGTACAACTTCCTAAGGCCACACGAGAGTTGGCAGCCCCCTTTGAGCGGGCAAAGTCACAGGAGGCTGCTGAAGGGCCTGGATTCAGGTTCCAGATGCCCCAAGTGTCGCTCCCAAAATTTGACCTGCCTGCCAAGGCACCACCCTCCCCACCCCTCCAAATTCACACCAAATTCCCAAAGCCAGAAGGTGATGTAGGTATGAAGGTCAGTGTCCCAAAGGTGGATCTTGCCTTGCCTGATGTGCAGCTCCCCAAAACACCATGTCAAAAGCCAGAATTGGATGTTGCAGTGGAGAAGCCTAAAGTAGAAGTGGCCATCCCCTCGGCTCGGCTGAGCTTCCCTTCTGGAGCTGTGCCAGCACTGGATATTGACCTGCCCAAAGTTGAGGTTGGGTTGGATTTGCCAAAGGTTGAAAGGGAGCTTACAGTCTCTGAGCGGCTGGCACCCAGGGACCATGAGATCAAGCTGAAGTTGCCCACCTTTGAGGCTGTGAGCAAAGACCTGGAGGTGGAGCTCAGCGTCCCCACATGCCGGCCTGATCAGCCTGAGCTGGAGCCAAGCACAAGGACCTTTGAAGGGCCAGATGTCAGTGGGATGGTAGCCAAAATTCCTAAGGTGGATCTTGCTTTGGGCAAGGAGCTTCCAGCAGCTGAAGGAGAGCAGGGACTGGAGATTGGCTTGGACCTGAAGGCCAAACCATTGCCAAAAATCAGCCTAGAACGAGAGGGCTTGGCCGTGGGTGGTAAAATGAAGCTGCCGTCTGTAGAAATCCCAGCTGTCACTGTCCCAGGTGTGACCGTCGAGAGCAGCAAAGTCCTTGAGGTGGAAGCAAAGCAGAAGTCCTCCAGGTTTGCTCTCCCTAAGTTCAGCATTTCTGGCCCCAAGGTCTGGAGAGCCAGTCCAGAGGCATCAGCCCCTGAGCTGGAGGTCCCAGAAGCTGCCGACAAAGGCTCAAAGTTAAAGATGCCAAAGTTTGGGATCACTTTCCCCAAGTCCAAATGGGGAGCAGAGGTGGAAAGCCCCAAATTAGCTCTCAGCGTCGAAGGGAAATCTCCCAAGGAGAAGTCTGGTGCCATCTTTGAGCCTCAGGTGGGTCTGGATTCCTCTGAAAGCAGGATGAAGTTGCCCACCATGGAAGTCGAGGTGCCCAGTGTGACTGTGGACATTGGCCTTCCCATAGGGAAGACAGAAGAATGGGCTCATGAAGAGGCTGCAGGCCCTTCCCCTGAGGTTGGCATAGACCTCCCTGATGTCAAGCTGCAAGTGCCCAAGTTTTCGTTGCCCAAATTTGGGGGCAAAGTCAAGGAGGGGGAGCTGGAGCTCAAGAGCCGGGAGGCCAAGATAACAGAGAAGGAGGCCAAAGCCAAAGTGTCCAAGTTCAAAATGCCCTCTTTTAGCATGATGCGCAGAGATGTGGAGGTGTCAGGCCTAGAAGCGGAAGCCAAAATCAAGAAAGGTTCTGGAAGTCCCAAGGAGAAGGGTCCATCTGTGAAGATGCCCTCTGTGAAGATGCCAACGTTGCAGCTATCGTCTCCTAAGCTGGAAACTGACAAGGGGCAGCTGAAGCTCCAGGCTCCAGAACTGGAAGTGAAAGTCCCCCAGGTTGAGCTACCCAGGCTCAGCACCAAAGAAGGCAAAGCAGAGGCAGGGCTGCTTGTGGGGTCAGAGAGTCCCACCTTCAAGGTGAAGATGCCATCCCTGGAAATCGCCATGCCCAGCCCCAGAGCGGAAGGGGAGCTGGAGAAGCCGGTGGTGGATGTCTCAGAGGCTGACATCCGAGGCTACGAGGGAGAGCTCAAGATCCCCAGCATGCCTTCCATTGGCATTTCTGCTCCCAAAGTAGAGCTGGATGTTGGTCTACCCACAGCTGGCACAGCAGAGTCCATCCCTCATGGCACTGCCGGTGCAGATGCCAAGATCAAGCTGCCAAAAGTGGAGCTGCCCAAGTTTGGTAGAGGGGAGGATGGCGGGATGGTGGAAGCAGGAGTGCAGCTGCTGGGACCCAAACACAGGCGGGAAGGAGAGAAAGAGGTGGAAGGAATAGCGGAAGGCTCCATTCTGGGCTCCAAAGTACGGGTGCCCAAAGTGGATATCTCCTTGCCCAAAGCCAGGCTTTCAGATGCGGAGCTTCCCCTCACCGAGGGAGACGGGATGGCTGAAGGAGCAGAAGGGAAGTTCAAGATGCCTTCTGTTGGACTGCCAAAGTTCTCCACCCCTAAAATGAAGGCCCCTGAGGTAGAGCTTGACATGAGTTTGGAAGCAGCAGGGAAGATGCCCAAGGTCAAAGTGAGCAGTCCTGCCATTAAGCTGCCCAAATTTGGGGGTTCCAGCTCAGATGGGGAAGGGGAAGCTGAAGTGGATTTGCCCAGAGTCCCACAGCTTGAGCTGAAAGCTCCCAAACTCCGAGGGAGCGCTGAGATGCTGAGCCTGGAACCCGGGACAAAAGAAGCAAAGATCAAGATGCCCTCTCTCCCCATTGGCTTTGGCCTGGGCAAGGCAGAAGCAGACACTGGGCTGGGAGCTGATGACAACAAGTTCAAACTGAAACTCCCATCCTTGAGCATCTCCAAGTCAGGCACTGAGTCGAGCACGGACACCCAGCCTCTCTGCCCTCCTACTGAGGGGGTAGACTTCTCTTTCAAAATGCCCCAGATAGCTCTGCCAGGTGTGGGGTTCTCTGTAGAATCTGAAGGAAAGAAAGAAGTGAAGGAAGAATCAGGGAAACTAGCAGGTATGGCAGATCTGGAAGTGGATGTGGGAGGGTTTGAAGGCAGGCTGAAGATGCCCAAGATCAAGATGCCAACGTTTGGGTCACCAGGTCCAAAGGAGGACACAGATGCTGGAAGAGCTTCTCCCCTAAGACATCGACGGGGCTCAGGAGGGGGAGACCTGGGAGAGAAGAAAGCAGCCTTCAAGGTGCCTGGCTTGGAAATTTCAGCCCCAAGCATCAAAGCTCATGCTGAATATGAGGTGGAGGAGATCCAGCTCAGGCATGGTGGCTCCCAGGAACTGGAGGGAGCCAGTAAAAGAGGCCGTACTGGCAGCAATGGCCGGAAGAGCCCAGCGGGCAAAGGAGAGGGTGCTGATGCTGATGTGGAGAAGAAATATAAAGTGAAGATCCCCAAGTTTGGACTCTCCTTGCCCAAAGCAGGATCAGAAAGTGAGGAAGGCATCCCAGGGCAGGAAGGAGAGACCAAGGCCAAGAAATCCATGTTTGCCCTGGGAAGGCCCAAGGCGAAGGGGCATGAGGGCTCCTCCGGCCTCCTTGAGGGAGAGGAGGAAGCTGACGGCAAGGGCATGATGGCCAAACTCAAGATCAGACCTACTTTTGGATTATCTCTCTCCAAGCCCAAACTGGGGTTGGAGGTCAACGGAGATTTAGAGGAGACTTCCTCCAAGCTCAAGGTGCCTAAACTGGGCTTCTCCACATCAGAGGAGAGTGCCCAGCTCAACGGAGAACAGGCCAAAGCCTCGCTGCAGAACGGGGCCCAAGAGAGCAAGGGAAAGATGGGCAAGATCCGGCTGCCTCAGGTGGAACTCTCGTCTCCACCCAAGATGGCTGATACTGACCCAGAGCTGAACCTCAAGCTGGTGAGGGCAGAAGAGGCCAAGGAGGACACCCATGGCAGTGGTGGAGGCAGCTCTGGCACCTTTGCAGCCTTGAAGGCGTCTAAGTTCAAGTCACCCAAGATCACCTTCTCTGGCTTCAAGAAACGGAATGGGGAGGCGGCATCGGGAGCTGTGGTCTCTTCCTCTGCCCGAACGGAGATGGCTTCATTGGAAACAGGCGACGTGGGAGCCAAGGGGGAGAGGTCCCCCAAGTTCAGATTCCCCAAACTGGCGCTGAGCCCCAAATCCCATGGGGTGCTGGAGATCACTTCTGAGCACCCAGAGGACGAAGGGGGGTTGAAAATCAAGCTGCCCACTGTGGGTTTCTCTGGGGAGCTTGGTTCTGAGGAACCAGGCCTAGAGGCTGGCTTGGGGCCGGTGAGGGTTGTGACCAAACCAGAGGGAGGGGCAGCGGCCCCAGTGTGAGGGGAAGTGTTGGTGCTTGTCTGGCAGAGCCATGCCCATCTCTCTTTCTTCTGTATAATGTTTAGCACTAACCACAAGTGAGGGCAGGCTTGGCACCAGCCAGCAGTGGGTGAAGGAAGAGAAAAACATTTGGGCATGCTCATGAAGCGTGTGTCCCTCCCAACATAGTCCCTTTAACCACCCCTCCTTGGAGGCCACTGAAGCTCCATGCCTGGAAATTGGGTGGGTTTTTTTTTCTGTGGAAAACCAATGTGAATAAATATTCCATTCCTTGATGTCCTGTCTGTTTCAAGGACCTGCTTCACCCTAGCCGCAAAGCCGAACGTGCCTCCTTCCTGTGTCCTCTGTTCCACCTCTGTTGTCCTCCTCATAAGTTTTGGGGCCAGGCCCAGAAGCTTCCATTTCCCTATCTTTGCGTTAGGAAGCCAGACCTTTTTGGAAGACAAGGTCGTATGATATGGAACTAACTTAATAACGAGGAGGGAGGGAACAGTGTGTGTGGTTTTGTGAGCAGAGGGAATAGGGCGTTTAGAGATGAGGGAGCTGTGCTCAATAGTGAAATCTTCTTCCATAGAAAATGACCTCTAGAATCATGGATTTGATGAGGATCCCAAGGGTCATCTAGTCTAACCCCTTGCCAGTACAGGATTCAAAATAGACAAAATCTTGGGGGTGGAGGTAAGCCAGAAAATTGGGGAATGGGCAGTTCAAAGACCCAGCTTTAAAAGGCTCATCTAGATGGACAGGAGCCAGTTCAAGAGAGTTTTGAGCAAGGATAATGCTCCTAACTGACTGGGAAATACTGTCCCCCTGCTAAGTCCTATCCTCAGTCCTCCATTTTGATCAGGAAGAGTCAGGGCTCTTGGACTGTCGGGTTCCTGTGGTGTTATTGCTGCACCTTTTTTAAAGGGTGACCTCTAAAGTGAGCTGAAACTGTCAAAGGTTACTTGGGTGCAAAACAAGATTACAAAGCTTTTCCATGCCAAGATACAGGGTGGTGTCTGGATTTTGAAAGTCTATCATCTCCACCCTCACCCTCCACACATCCCCCTAATCCCTCCCTTGTGCTACCCCAGTCTTCTCACCTCTCGCCCTCTTTCCTTAATGGAACAATAAAACCCCACAGAGCATGGGGTCTTGTGGTTTGTGCCAGTGTCTCCTCCCCACCTAGGGTTTCCCCAGTGAAAACCGGAGTGGTGCCTGTATCTTTAATGACTGTGCAAAAGAGGGAATTTCAGGAGAGATTGCTTGTCACAGCAACCAGGTCACAAGCAACATCCCATCGTTGAAATTCTCTTTTCTGCAAAACCATTAAAGGGACAGGAGCCCTCTCCAGTTCTCAATCTGGCAACCCTAGGTAGGGAGGAGAGTTTGACACAGATGGCACAACTCTACTGTCTGTGGAGTTTTCACTCTTCCGGGTTAAGGAATGAAGTAGAGCAATAGGAAACCTGGGGTAGTTTTCAAAGAAGTAGCCATGTTAGTCTCATGCAGCATTAAAAATATGCTTTATACCCAAGGCTTTAGTATCACTCTGTACTGCATTTGATGAAGTGGGTTTATATCCACAAAAGCTCATGCTAAAATAAAAACCAGCTAGTCTTAAAGGTGCTGCCACATTCCTTTCCCCCTTCCTTTTTTTTATGGAAGCTTGGGGAAAACACAGAGAAATGGAGAGGGGGGGGGTAGAGATGAAAGATTTTCAAGACCCTCCCCTCACTCCCTCAAAAAAAAAAAAAATCCCACCTTCTCTGTTGTCTTCAGAAGGGTGGTTTTCACCTGTAGCCCCAAGTGTACTTGAATTGCAAGAGTATGGTGCCCCCCTTCCTTTTACTGCAAGGGGTTCTTCCAGGCCTGCTACTGCAAAATATCTTACCAATTTGGAGAGGGGGCGACCAGTTTCACCTGCTTTTCAAAGGAGACGTGTGGGGTGCAGTGGTCACATTAAGGTGTTTGCATTTAGGCCAGAAACAAGCATGGGTAGGTAAAGGGTCTCCATTCTCTCAAGTGAGTGGGGTGAGGTGGGGAGAAGAGGTGCAGAAATATCGTTTTGTCATTCTGAGATGTACAGAAATCTTTTGTTCTAATTGTTAACTACTTCAGCCTGCAGTGATGGGCTTTCCTATTATTTGCCGCTAAAAACATTTTTTAAATGCCAGTAACTGCCTCTTTGCCAGATCATCTGTTTAATTAATTACCTTTAAGAAAGTAAATAAAGATGTTACACTGTATCTCCGATACACTGTACTACTGCTGCTTTTGTTTTGTTTTGTTTTCTATTCTGGGTTTGAATAAAAATTAATATGAGGACTAACTTTGCTGCTTTTTTGGTCATTTTTTGCTATGCATGCAAGAGTAAACCAAGCCCCAGCTCTCACTAGCTAGAAGCTAAAATGACTAAACTGGGGCTGTCGTCCTTTGGATATATCATGAGATGACATGACTCATTGGGAGAGATTATAATGTTCCGTAAAACAAAAAACAGTAGGAAAAGAGGCAGATAACATTACAGACAGATTGACTCAATCTAGGAAGCAATACCCCTGAGTTTGTGAGACCTAAGCAGGGCTATTTATAACCGGATGTCCTGGAGGTCTCTTATTCATGACATAAGTCATAGACCATAGTATCAAAGAGTTGGAGAGGATTACAAGGGCCATCTAGTCCAAACCCCTGCATTGCAGGAATTCCCAACTAAAGCACTCCTGAAAAGTGCCAATCCAACCTCTGGTTATAGACCTCCAAAGGAGGAGAATCCACCACCCTGCAAGGCAATCTATTTCACTGTCAAACAGCTATTTAGAGTCAAAAGGTTCTTCCTAATGTTTAGATGGAATTTCTTTTCTTGTAATTTGGATCCATTAGTTCATGTTCTAGCAACAAAAAACAAGCTTGCTCCACTTTCCATATTCCATCCTTTCAGATGTTCAGAAGTCAAACCTGACTTGACAGCAAGTGACAACTACTCTGACATGGGAGGGGTTATACTCCTGGAATTTATACTCCTTACTTACACACACAATACACACCTGTTTCTGCTTTAATACAGTGCATGGAGTCAGAAGTTTTTTAAATGGTCCAGAGTAGGAGCAAGTCATTTCTGAACCAGCCAAATAACAGCTAAGTGTGATAGCTTGCAAAGGTAGGTATGTAATTTCCAACTTAAACACCTTTGCCCACTTTCCTTTGGTCATCCAATTCCTAAATGCCAAGTTTAAGTAAGGGGTGGGAACTATTTATTCCTCCAACAGTTGGATTTCAACGCCCACCAGCCCAAATTGACATAGTGCTCTTGCTGCTAAACTTCCCCTGCCCAAATTTTCCTTGCAGAAGAAAAACTCTCCAGGAAGCCATGAAAAAGAATTGACATCTGAGAAACTGGGAGCCATCTGTCCCAGGACCTTGTCAGAAGTCTCTCTGCAGAGAGGTAAGGGAGCTGAAGGCAGAGAAAGGCATTCAGGGGAGGGCAGATTGCAGGGTGGAGAAAAAGGGGAGATACTGCATTGGAAATCCTGAGAAGACAGTCTTGCGATGGAGGGTGAGACAACTAGGCTCGAAATTTCACTTGGGTTCAGTCTCTTCTCTCTTGGAACCCTTTAGTAGCTATAACTTCCTTCTCCCCAAATATTGGGGATTTCCAGTGCCTTCAATTGCCTTTAAATACCCTCCCCATCAGCCTATTATATTCTGACTATGTTGGAAGGAGCAACATGTGGCCCTTCAGCTGCAAATTCCCTCAGCTCTAGCCATTGGTTTGGAAAGCAGTGCAGCAACGTCTGGAAAGCTGCATGATTCTCACCCCTAGTTCATAGATCTTCTTTACATAAAGAAGGTGGTCATGTCCAGACTATGATGTGAGTTCACTTTGCTTGTCATCAGTCCTGGATTATGTGCACATGAGCTGTCCATGTTTGAGCACTGGAAGCTGTCCTTTACACCTCTCACTTGTTTCACAGCCTTCCATTTGGAGTAGTTTTCAAGGAAATGAAGAAATTGTGATACTCTGCTCATGTTTTCTCACCCCTACATCCGCACTAGCATTTGGCAAGTCCTTTTAGCTCCCTGTGAGATGAAGTGATGCTGGTTGTTGCTGCAGACAGGTTGCTTAAGGAGAGAGGCTGATCCTAAACTAATGCAGAGTCAGTCGGTGTGTCTTAGGACATTTTCAGACGCCTAAAATTAGCTTCTTGCCGCGCAAGCAGCCTCCGGAACAGTATTGAGGCTGCTGCGTAGCAAGAGTCCATTTTGGACGATGCCGTTTCTCTCTCGGCATCGTCCATGACTGTTGCGGCCAGCACTGGAGGCGGCCACGCTATTTTTTACTCAAGGACAACTTTTGTGAGTATAAAATAGCGTGGCCGCCTCCAATGCTGGCTGCAACAGTCATGGACGACGCCGAGAGAGAAACGGCGTTGTCCAAAATGGACCCTTGCCGCGCAGCAGCCTCGATACTGTTCGGAGGCTGCTTGCGCGGCAAGAAGCTGATTTTAGGCGTCTGAAAATGTCCTTAGTGTGAAAGTTGCACAGGAGAAAGAATACCTAAGCAGTTAGAGCCCTCCTAGACTGGCTCATGCCCACAAGGCTCTGATGCCTCATGACACCAGATTAACCTAGATCAGTATCCACTCTTCTGGGGCAGGCAGCTTGGATGGAACATGTAAGAAACATTCTTTTGTCACTGGTACTTATGACCTTCTAAAGGGATAAGCCACTAGAGGATCAGTGTAGTGTGTGGAGGAATGTGTGGGTCACTTAAATTACTTTCAGACTCCTCTCAGTTCTTTTTTTTTTTTTTTTTTAATGCCCAAGAAGCAGAGCCAATTCCCAGCCACAATGCCTCCAGGCCAAATACAAATTCCTATAAAGCCTGTCTGGTGTGTGTTTTATGTTTGCATTCTGTGTGGGGCTTTGTCTTTGCACTTTTATCTGCAAGCTCACTTTTTTAGAAGAAAAAAATCTTGCAAGAACTTCTAGAAATTAGCACTTTACCTTGGAAGAATCATTCCCCCTAAGCCTGGCTTTATTTTTGGAGAGCGTCCACGTCCATCTCTGCCAGCTTTCAGCTTCACCATCCTTTGACCACTCTCAAAAAACTTCCAGTACACATGACCAAAAATAACTTCTGGGCTTGGGTGGGGATCTGTTTTCTGTCTGTCTCTCCATGCCTCCTCCACACTTGAAAAGCAAAAAAGATGCTCTGGTCTCCAGTGTGGCCACCCTTTTCAAACAACCTAAGCAGAGGAGGCCAACTGGGCCAACAATTTACTTGTGAAGCAGGGATTGAGGGCCACCCCACCAACACACTCTGTTGTTGCTGTATACCTTCAAGTTGTTTCCAACTGACTCTAATGCAAACCTACTTCAGGAGTTTCTTGGCAAGGTGTGTTCACAGGGAGTTTGCCCTTGCCTTCCTCTAAGGCTGACAGAGTATGATTTGCCCAAGATCACTCAGTGGGTTTTCCATAGCTGAAGAGGGATTTGAACCCTGACTTCCCAGATTCCTAGTCCTCCATTCAAACCAGTACACCACACCAGCTCTCTACCCTCTCTATTCTACTAACCATCAAGCCAAGGTTACAGATGCAGAGCTCTGCATCTACTCAAGGTCTGTTTTGAGCATAGGGAGAGGGAAGCAGATAGAGAGATAAAGGAAGAACTCTTATGTGGCAAAGGCCCACCTTCATTTGAAAAACCAAAAGCCTTGACCAGAGTCCTCTCTTGCCCCATCCATGGGTACTGCAAAGCTCCTCCAAGTAAGGGTGGTGTTTAGAAGTCTCCAAATTTGGGCAGTGTGGCTGAGAGTCATTGCATGGTGAAGGCAAGGGTGCTTGGCTCACACTTTGGCCCAGCTTCCTGTCTCAAGGGAAAGGCTGATGATGATCTGATCAGGCAACTGGCCTCCATAACAGAACTTCTTAACTTGGCAACTTTGGAACTGAGCTGACTGTTGCATCACCTATTGTTCCGGAGAAGGGTTGGGGTTCTCTTGGCTCAAAGGCGGCTGAACCTCTCTTTGCAAGAAGCCAGTTTTGCACCCGTGTTTCTGAGCTTGGGCAAGCCCAGAACGATGGTCACAATCGAGTCAGAATCAGACTTCTATGACGTTTTTGAGATCCTGGGGAAGGGGACATTTGGGGAAGTGGTAAAAAGCTGGAAACGGAGCACAGGGGAAATGGTTGCCATCAAGATCCTGAAGAATGACTCCTACCGGAGCAGAATAATCAAGAATGAGCTGAAGCTGCTACAGACCATGTCAGAGGTGGACTCAGAGCAATCTCACATTGTCCAGTTCCATGAGTTCTTCCATGACGAGCTCAAGTTTTACTTGGTCTTTGAGCTGTTGGAGCAAAACCTCTTTGACTTCCAGAAAGAGCACAATTTTTCCCCTTTGGCAGTTCGCCACATTCGGACAGTGACCACACAGGTGCTGAGAGCCTTGGCCAAGTTAAAAGAGCTCTCCATAATCCATGCAGACCTGAAACCCGAGAACATCATGTTGGTTGACCAGGTGAGGTATCCTTTCCGAGTCAAGGTGATTGACTTTGGCTCAGCCAGCATCTTCAATGAGGTGCGCTATGTCAAAGAACCCTACATCCAATCCCGATTCTACCGGGCGCCAGAGATACTGTTAGGTCTGCCATTCTGTGAGAAAGTGGATGTATGGTCCTTGGGGTGTGTGATGGCAGAGCTGCACCTTGGCTGGCCCCTTTACCCTGGGAACAATGAATACGACCAGATACGGTACATCTGTGAGACTCAAGGGATGCCCAGACCCACCCTTCTCAATGCAGCCAGGAAAGCCCACCTCTTTTTCAAAAGAAGCCAGCACCCTGAGCTGGTGAATTCCTGGCAACTGAAAACCCCAGCAGAATATCTGGCGGACACCAAAGTGAAGTCTGTGGAAAGAAGGAAGTATGTGTTGAAGTCCCTGGACCAGATGGAGACAGTGAATGTCCACAAGATGATCTACCCAGACAGTGAGGCGTTGGCTGAGTACTTTGACCTCAGGAGCATGGTAGAGCTCATCAAGAGAATGTTGACCTGGGACTCCCATGAGCGCATCACCCCTAGTGCAGCCCTGAAGCACCCCTACATTTCCACACAGCCACTCAAGCAGAACTATGACCTCACTCAGTATTATCAGTTCTGCATGAGAAGCCTCCACGAGTCGCTACCCAACCAGGGGAAAGCTATGGAGGAGGAAACTCAGGTCTACAGTGCCATGGAAGAGGAGCACTTCTACTCTTCCCAGGAGCCTTTCAAGGAAGAGAATGCTCATGGCATCCAAAGGACCACCAGCCAAATGGATGATCTCAGCATTGCTGAAGCCAGCCGGGATGTGCCCCTGAAAGTATGGGGTGAAGGTCCCAGTGGAGTGTTTTATGAGCCTCTCTCTGGCCCCACAGAGGTTGTTTCTGGCCGGCGCAAGCCCCTCCACCAAAACCTTCGTGTGCGCCATGAACAGCAGGCCCAGCAAGAGCCTATCCTGCCCTACTATAGGAACCGGCACGGGAGTCCCAAGCATCGCAAAGCATCCCACCATGGCAAGTTGGATCCCACATTTGAAAACCTCATCTTTCTGGGACAGTACTCACCAGAAGATACCCCAAACTGGGAGAAGGAGAGCAATACCAGCACTGCTTCCCTACCAGAGTCCAATGCAAGGGAGGATCCCAACTACCCGAAAGGTCTGGTGCTGTCACCCAACACTCAGGTAACAGGGATCACCTATTGAATTCTTCTAGAAGAAGGGGACATGAAACCACTCTTTCACTTAACAGGGGAGATTCTCAAAGACGCTTTCTAATACAGAAGTGGCAGTCCAACACTTTAGACCAGCCTTTCTCAATCTTTTTACCCTGATGGAACCTTTGCAACAATTTTTAGGTCTCAGGGAACCCCTGCCTAAAAATTATTACATCTAGCTAAAAAAAAGTATTTTTTTCAATTTCAGTTTCTAGCAACCTCTCATGGAAGCCTAGGGTTCCAGGGAACCCTGGTTGAGAAACCTTGCTTTAGACAGTGGGTCAAGGTCTTGTGAAAATTCCAACAGGGAGTCTTCACCATCATTCCTTAGCATAGCTATTGCTTCCTAGAGAGGTTTTAAAAAAAAACTTACATGAACATGGAGGTAATATGTGTGATCCCAGTACAGCATTGATTGATTGATTGATCAATTGACTCATTCATTTAAATCAAAACATTGTTGGTGGCCAGTACTGATGGAAACCAGATCTCTAAATTAGACATCCAGGGACTGGACCAGAGATGCAAGGAGGGTATGAAAGGCTGTCCTCCCTTTCTTCCTCTTCCTCTTTCTTCCTATTTAGCAAGGTCTAAGATGCCAAATAGTGACCAGAGTAATGGCCCATTTTGCCCTCTTCAACACTTGTTTTCAGGCTTCCAAATAATGCATCACTGACTTCAGAGGGGGAAAACACACACAGCAGTAAAGTGAGTGAGATCAATCTTCTGTGCATCCTGCATAGCTTCTGTAATTTACCCCACATATACCTCTGTCTCCTCCATTGTCCACATGTATATTGATAGTCCTGGTAACTTGCTATTGAAGGATCCATCTTCCACTAATGTGCTGGTTCTTTTCAGAAACCTCCTCTCCTCCCCTCTAGATCTTTGTTGGCTTCTAGACTCGTAGAATCATAGAGTTAGAATCATTGTAGAATCATAGAGTTAGAAGGGGCCACACGGTTCATCTAGTCCAACCCTCTGGCATACAGGAATACATAATTAAAGCATTCCTGAAAGATGCCTTTCCAGCCTCTATTGAGAAGAGAGTCCACTACTCTCCAAATGAGGGGTCAATTTAAAAAATTAAAAAGAAGAGAAAGGAGATCCTGGAGAAGTAGCAGAAAACTAGAATGATCAAGGCTAGAATGTTGAAGACAGGTGGGGATCATACAGTCCTCCAGATGTTATTGGACTACAACTCCCAGTATTTCTTACCACTGGCTTTGCTGACTAGGGGCTGATGGGAATGGCAGTTCAACATTTGGAGGACATGCTCCCCAGCTCCAGTTAGCAAAGGCAGACAATTTGTGGCTCTCCAGATGTTTTTTTGGATTGCATTTGCAATTCATGTCATCCCCGCATCAGTTGTCAATGCAGGCTAGGGCTGATGGGAACTGTAGTCCAAAAAACATCTGGAGGGCCTTGCCTTGAAGCATATAGTGGAAAGGAAAATTGTTCTTCCCCTCCCCACACTTGAACACTTGGGGAAAGACAAAGCTTTGGGGGCATCCACACTACACAAATAATCCAGTTTGAAACTGGGTTATTTGCCATGGCTCCTTTCTATGGAATCCTGGGATTTGTAGTTTGGTGAGGCACCAGCACTCTTTGAATTCCAGGATTCGCTAGGAAGGGGCCATGGCAAATAAACCAGTTTCAAACTGGATTATTTGTGTAGTATGGATTAGGCCAGAGAATGCCAGCTCCCTACTGTGGCAGTAGGAAAGAGAAGAGGTAATCTTTGAGGGGGGATGATAAAATTAAAACAGATATCCTGATCTGTGAAATGTGCCTTTGGCGCATCGTCGTTTGAATACTGAAAGCAATGCTCACACTTCCAATAACTAAAGATAAATGGGTGACTAAATATGTGAAATCATACTCTTTCTGAACTGGCTGGCCATCCAGATGTTTTTGAACTGCAACTCCCAGCAACCCTAGCCAGCAGAGCCAACGGTGAGCAATCCTGGGAGATGCAGTCCAACATTAGATCTTATATGGCTACAAAAGGCAGAAACAATATGGAAAGAATATAGAGAGGTTTCTAGACCATAAAAAAGAAGAGAAGGTCAACATGTTTCAGTAAACTTTTTATTCAAAACTAAGACTGTGCACATGTGAAATAAAATAAACACAAGTCAGGTAAGACTTGCGTAAGCAGCCAAACCCATTTTCAACCTTGTGGAGACCACTTGAAGGCTTCTTCCAAAATGTATCGAGGGTTAGCTTTTTCTTTCATCTGCCTCCATTTTCTTATGATTTTAACTTGGCCAAACTTAAAAAATCTATCCTTTTAAAATATATATAAAAATACATAATACATACTGGGGTATCCAGTGAATCTGGCTTATCTGCTTTCCCCCTTTTCTCTCTGTTTTTCTGTTCACATATGCTCAATAAGGGATTCTGCAGGCAGCTGCTGTTTGCCTTGCCTGCTGTAGGAGGGCACACGCAGCTATTGTAGGATCGGCTCGAGTAGAAACTCTCTCCCATCTCAAGCTTCATTGCATTGTTTACTGCTGCAACCCAGTTTGTGTTTTTCCAGCCCTCACTGCATCATCTTCCCAATGCCAAAGCTGCTAGACAAACACTCAACTAGAGAAAGGATGAGAAGGAAAAGTGTGTGTGGGAGGGTGCTGGGTGAGTGTAAAAAGACTTTGTTAAAAGGTGCTTTGTCAGAGGTTTGGTTAACTGAGATAAGCCTGTATTTAGCCTCCTTTTCTCCCTTGAACTGTACCAGGTCAGAGTTTTCACTGTTGGTGGGAGAGGGACTGTTGACACAAGCAACATAGAGCGCAGTGCTGCTTAAGTCTTATCAGCATGGCTCAGGCTGTTCTGGAGGACCAGCAATAGGGTGGATACTGGCTGAGATCCTATATACAGTACATAGTTCCATGTTCTCCCCTCTTCAAAGCAACTCTCAAGACCTGGGAGGGACTGCTGCTGTGGCTGTTTACTGATGGGGAGCTGAGAAGAGGGGGCAAGTCAGACAATGAAAAAACAGTTGGTCTCAGCTTGGAAGGGGAAAGAAATGAGGGTGTACTCACAGATATCGTGTACCCTCATTTCCCCTCAGATCCCAGTGCAGCTGCATCTTCATGCCTTATTGAGCACTCCCTTGGAGCGTGGTGGGGTCTCCTTCCTTGGAGGTCTTTAAACAGAGGCTGGATTGCCACCTGTCAGGGATGCTTTGATCAAGATTTCCTGCGTGGCAGGGAGTTGGACTGGATGGCCCTCGTGGTCTCTTCCAACTCTACAATTCTATGATTCTATGATTCTATGATTCCCCTCTGTCTGCTCTCCACTGGTAAGCAGCAGCAGCGCTATGGGCCTTGACAGGTGCTGAGGTTGTAAGGGAGGTTTTGGGTAGGATGGGAAGGACTAGAGAATAGCCCCCTGTCCATCTATCCCCATACTTTGCCCAAATTATGTGCACATGGCACTAATAGGATGCCACTCCCTAGCCCACAGCAGGGAGGGAGGAGAACATGCATGTATGTGTACATGTGTATGTGTCCTGTTTTATCTTGGTGGGTGGGTGACTGAGTCTTATGCAAAGGAAGGGAATTTTCCTTGTGACTTCGAAGGCTTTTCGTGGTTTTTTTCCAGGCTGAGAGGCTGAGTTCTGGAATTCAGAGCCCCCTGAGCCAGGGACAGGGGGATTCCCAGCAGACAATGGACCATTAGCTAAATAGACACTCATCCTCCTTGCATATCCTCCCCCAGGAACTAGCCATCCAAATACACAAAGGTACATATCCTCTCCAACAGGGACTCACAGTATATAAACCCCACACACCCCTATGCCACCATTCTCTGAAGATGCCAGTCACAGATGCAGGTGAAATGTCAGGAATGAACTCTTCCAGAACACAGCCTCACAGCCCGGAAAAAAACCAAAGAAAACCTATGAATGTTTCCTTGGTTTTCAGCAAAAAACGAGTTCAAAGCCCATGTATGCTCTGAAGTCAAGAAGTATAAATAGAGTCTTGAAACAGAACCAAATGGGCTTCTTGTTTCTCTTGGTGAAGATGGCGGGGTGGAGAAAGCAGTGGCAGGAAGTAGAACCTCCCATGGGCTGGAGGCAATGCATCTAGCCATCCAATGGTAGCTATGCCTCTGCATATTACCACCACCTTTGGAGATTTTCAGATGGGCAATTTAATCCATGGGAGACACGGAACAGGGTTGGGGGAAAGTCTTCTTTTCAGAAGACGTCGAACCTTTTCTGTGTCTCCCCTGTCATCATTCCACATTTCCCCATGATATTTTCATCACAGGGAAACATAATTTTTGGGCCACCCATTCTGTTGTAGTAATGGAATCACGGGTCATCTGAAAGATGTCCCATTCCTCTCCCGTGATGACAGCTGTGGGATGGAGGTCCATTCTGGACACTTCCGGGCAAGAACGGGACACCCAGGTAAGTGGCACCCTTCCCCACCCCTCCCCGGGTTACTTGTTTTTGTGTGTGTGTGTTTCTGTGCTTGCTGTACTATTTTGACAGCTGGGGGGGGGGTATTTTTAAATTTCCCTTCAGTTTCCAGTCGTAAAGGCAGCCTTATGATGACTGCATTTACGGCTGGCCAGTTTGGGGAGAGGGAGGATGTTCCTGCTGTGGAATAAAGGTACCGGTAAGTGTTTGAACATTTTCCCTTTATTCCATGGCAGGAACAGGATTGGGGCTTGCAGGGCAGGAATAGGGCATTTGGCCCCATTTGAAAAAGTCCATAAATTAAAGTTTATGACATGGCTGGAATGGATAAACTAACTGTCTTATTAAAAGGTAAGTTTGTAGAAGACTATCGGATAGCTTGGGAGAGCCTATCAGACTTTCTGGAAAAAAGATGGGGGAATTTCGCAACAATCCCCTATTGAATAACTCTAATAATGTAAAGAAAGCAAGAGTATAAAACCTATGTATAAGTAACATTATCAAATTCAAATCTATTATTATTAAATTTAAATCTCAGTCCTTTATATTCTGTTGAAGAATTTAAATTGCATATACAAGGAAAATTGAGAAGCAATATGATGCAATCCGGATAAATATGTGAGTGAGAAAAACAGTCGAATAGAGAAATGACAAGTAAGAGATACGTTTATGTGTTGGAACTTACAGGCATACTTATTGTATAGTTAAGTCAGATATTACAAGCTATTTTTACAATTTAAGCCCTCATGAGAAAGCTGGATAGGAGGTTAGGTCAGTATGTTTGAGCGATATGTGCGATAAGGAGAATGTTATAGAGGATGGTGGATGGGTGAGGATCCTTTTTCTTTTTCTTTTTCTTTTTATGTATGAAATGTATGTTCTGTCTTATTAATACAAATATTAAAAAAAGAAAAAGAAAAAGTCCACTGCCTAAAAGATGAATCTAAAGGCAGAATCAGCTCCTATTTCTTTCTTCCCATATCCTCTGCCCTGGTCCTCAACCCTCCAGGAAGACTCTCAGGTAATGTTTGGGGCTGAGCCCATCTCCAAGCAGAAAGGGTTCAATCCTGGTTCAAGGGTAGTGGTAGTGGAGCCCCTTTTTGAACCCGGGCTGACTGAACCTGGCATGCTGCTGCTGTGGATTGGGCCCCCTCCGTTGTTTCAGAGTTGTAAAATGGCCCAAGTGGGACCTGTTGGCCAACACACTACAACAGAATTTTGTGTCCACCTTCTAGGATAGCCTTAGCTTGCCTGTTCACCTGGTTCCCCAGATGAGAGCCAGAATAGTGTGGTGAGTGCTGGGTTCAAATCCCCACTCAGTGAGAAAACTCTGATCAGAGGATGATTACTCCCTCTCACTTTAGCCTACCTTGCAGGGTGACTGTGATGATTAGATGGGGTGTTTTTTTGGGGGGGATGGATCATATATCCTGCTAGAGAGACAGTGGATATAAACACTTACATAAATGGGGGCCACACCATCCACAGGTGACTTACACACCAGAATGGACTGGGACATACATAGCCAAGCAACATCAGAGTGTGGTCAAGATGGTAAATGTTATGAATGAGACAGAACACACAAAGTAGGAGAGGCTGCACCAGTTTGCTTTTGCTTGAGCCTACTGGGAAGGATAAGATTTCACTCCCTCCTCTCTCCTCTCCTCTCCTCTTGTTGAGTTCATTGAGTACAAACTATTTTTGCACTTTGAACTCAGTTTGCAGCAACAGAAATAAGCTGAGGATAAACTGGGAAAGGGGAAGGAGAAGAGAGAAGTGGGGGCAATTTAAAAGCAACTCAAAAAATAGGGCCACAGAGGATTAATGGGGACTGTCCCTACCAGATCAGAATAGTCGGGCATTCCGTGCAAAGCTTGGGAAAGTCACCTTTGAGGATTGAGTCTGCCACACTGGTTGGATGACTCCTGGAGTATTAAGGGAGCTATTTCCCCTCGGCTATGGTTCAATGTGAGCGCTTGGATTGTAGAGGAAGGGGGGGTTGAAGGCAATCCTGATGAAAGGACCCAAAGAACTGAACCACTCCCTCTTTCTCTCCAGCAAAGAGGCCCTGCCGAGGCATATGAGCCTGCTGCCACTGCCGCCGCCACAACACAGCTGCCTGGGCCCACAACCTGGCTGCCGAAGGATGACTGGCTGGCCGAGCACGGCATGGACCGAGGGGCTGCCCCACTCAAGGTCATACTGCACACCCCGCGGAACCGCCACCACCAGCTGCAGCCCCCTTACCTCCAACATATCGCCAGTCACCACTGACCCATCAGCAGCGGGGCTTCTTTGCCCAGGCAGGACAAGGGCAGAGGTGCAGCAGAGAAGAGAAAAGAGAGAGACAGAGAAAAAGAGGGGGCACCCAGGTGGGGCCCTTCCCTCAAACAGAGAACCTTTGTAGCCCTGAAATATATAGACTGTTCCTGGCTGCCCCCAGCTGCTTCCTTCATAATAAAGAAAAAGCCTCCTTGCTAGCATTATTCGTGAGCTGTACAGAGAGCCCCGAGGGCACAAGGCTCAAGGGGGTGGGGGAGTGATGGGGGGTGCAGAGGGAGTGGGGCAGTGGGGGATATTAAGGGGTTTATCCCAACTAAGGGCAACAGCTGGTCCACTTGCTCTGCCAGCCTACTCCTGGATAGAGCAGATGCCATCAGCTGGGCAAGTGAACACTTCTGGCCCACTTGCACCCTGTGATCCAGTGCTTTCGATTGCTGCTGCATCCATAATAAACTCTTTATCAATTGCAGAAAGCTTTTCATGGCAAATCTTTGGCTAGGGACACACAGTGTGACCCCAAGGCCGGGCGAGCCCGCAACCCCTTCTCCCCACAACATGTGCCCCTGTGGAGCTCAGGATTTGATAGAATCTTTGGGCTTGTCTATACAAGGGGGGGAGGAGGAATGTGGATTGATGCGCACTAACGCCAATTTGAAGCAGCTTTGATTTGTCTTAATGGCTTTTTTGGCAAGATCACAGGCATGCAAAGCTATCCACTTTTGCTGTTCCAACAGGCATGCCTGCGAATCAAGATGGCAGGCACAAGTGAATTACTCGTGTTTTTATTCTCACCAGTTGCTGTCGACAAACAGTATCTAAGGTGCAAAAGTGAGATACTCCACCTAAATAAATAGGAAAAAAGTTGTTTTGTCGCTTCAGTACACAATCACTATGGCAAAAATCCAACATGGAGGTTCAGGGCACTTGCCTTGTTAGCAAGCTCCGCCCCCTGGGCACGGCCAACCAGCTTTCCATTTCTGCTCTTATTGGGAATGCAAATGAATGCAAATTGGTTGTCCCAACAGGCAAGAATGTGCATTCCCCGCAGAGCTTTTTAAAAAATACATGAAAAGCCATGAAGGCTTTTCCTACTGAGTTTTGGATAGACTTGGCCCCTTCCTTCCAAATGCGGTAGATTGATGTGGGATGGCATTTAGATAAATCACATTCTCCTTGAATTCTATGAGGATTATTTTTGCCATTTAGACAACGGCATTTAGAGTTGGAAAGGGCCCCAAAGGCCATGGAGCCCAGCTCAAGGCAGGAAATCCAGCTAAGGCATGCTTGACAAATAACTCTCCATCCTCCTTTGGAAGACAACTGGAGAAAGAGACCCACCATCTCTTTGGGCAATTGGTTCCATTGGCAAACCACTCTTACCCTCTAGAAGTTCCTTCTAAAGGTCAATTGAAATCTGTCAATTAGACCTGGGGTGGCAGAGAACAGGCCTGCCCCCTCCTAATTGGGTGCAAACGATTTTTGTACTTTAACTCAGTTTGCTGCACCAGAAATAAGGTGGAAAGTAGGAGGAAGACACAGAAACTGAGACATTTTAAAGGGAGATGAAAAAGTGGAATGACAGAGGGTTAATGAGGACTGTCTTTGCCAAATCAGGGCATTGGAAGGTAGGCAACTTTCTAGCAAAAAGAAAGAAAGAAAGAAAGAAAGAAAGAAAGAAAGAAAGAGAAAAAAAAGGAAAAAAGAAAGAAAAAAGAAAGAAAGAAAAGAATTACCTCCCTCTGAAGCTTCCACGAGCAGTCCTCCACCTTTTACGCAGTTCACAGTTTCCATCCCTTGAGAGCAAAAATACCCCCCTTTCCCAACTACAAATAGACATCTAGCTACTTCCATTTTTTGTGGGTCATTGCTTGTTTTCTCTCCCTTCTTTCTTTCAACTGGGTCTGTGGGCCAGAGGATCCCAGGGCAGAAAATTGGCCTGCAGGCCTGTCCAGGTTACCCACCCACTGTTCTAGAATCTAGACTAGGTTTGCCAGGTGTCTCGTATTATAAGGGATATTCTTTATTGGATAGTGGAAAAGCTTGTACCTTATAGGAGTGACAGGTATCCCTTATTATAAGTGATGTCCATTATTTTGGGGGTTGGAAAGCAATCCCCTTTATATAGATTGAGAAAGGTGCAAAAAAAAAATCCTGTATTTTTGGATGTGAGCTTTTCATAAAGGCAGAAATGTGTGCACCATGCAATTTATGAATTATAATATTTTAATTTTACAGAAAAATATGTGACTAAGGGTGTAAATACCCTAAAGGAACCAGGTCCCATACACTTTTGGAAACTAAGCAGTGTCAGCTTTGGTTAGTACTTGGATGGGAGACTGCCAACGAATACCAGGTACTGTAGGCCATATTTCAAAGGAAGGCAATGGCAAAACCACCTCTGAGTGTTCCTTTCCTAAGAAAACCATATGAAGTTCATGAGGTCGCCATAAGTTGACAGGCGAATTGAAAGCACATACACACACACACGGGTAAGTTGACTGAAATTAAATCTTTCATCTGCTGTTTTAGGTGGCACATAAACTTATTAATAGCTACTTCCTGACTGTCAGTCAAACCTACATGGCCATGAATTTCGACTGTCCTTTATTCCTGTTTTGAAAACCTGGTGACGCTAGTGTAGACATCCAGCCTAAACCGATGCAATGGATAGTTAAATAAGGGTGGTGGGTGGGGTGGTCTTCCTCCATCTAAGAAACTTTGAATCTCTTCTCTTCTGCTCAGCCATTCCAACCAAAAGCTAGCTCCATCTGCAGGAGAAGGCAGCCTGTGGACCGCAGCAGAGTAATGTCCCAGCCGCCTTTCCAAGCCGGATCTCTGAAAAAAGTAAAGCGAGTCTTGGAAGAAGACCTGATCCCAAATTCCTATCTCCAAACGTACATTAGACAGCTCCCCAACCGGTTCCCCAACCTGCTGCCCCACTTCATTCCAGATTTCTAGAAGAATACCTAGCTTGTATAGACTTAAGAGATGTGAAGCTCCCCCCAAAACCCAGAAAAATCCAGGAAAAAAAAACCATGCTTCCCCCCATTGTTTCCTCTGAAACTTTGTGTTTTTTTTTGTTTTTTGTTTTTAAATTGAAAAACAGGAAGAAAATCTATTATTTTATTTTAGCATGATGAATAAAATCTTTAAGACCAGGTGTTTATATATTCTCCAAATAATTTCTAAAAACTATGTACATTATCAGATTATTCTAATTTTTGTGCACTGAGGATACACTGTGGAGAGGAAATATAAATAATTTTCTTTGTTACTAATGTTGATGTTTTTTTTTAGGTTGGTTTTCTTTATTATTATTTTTTGCCTGCTCCATATAAACTAGCAAAACCAAAGAGGTTCCATATAGTTCAGGAGATGGTCGCTCCATTTGTTACAAATATAAATAAATAAATAAAAGTAAATTCCGTTTGTAGTAACTGTGTGAATACATTGTATTTTTAATATACCAGTTGTGATTATTTTATGCCAAATCAAGTGTTCACTGGAAAACTGGAGAATAAGCATTGAATGGACCACATGGTTGGTGGAGAAACTCACTAACACTGTGGCAAAAAGTAGAGGAATAAAGACAAAAGAGATTTTTCAAGAAGAATGGATGCCTTTTATTGGTTACATCAATAACACATTGCAATGCTTACAACCACCAAGCAGACATCGAGACCTTTGGAAAGACGCTTTTCCCGCAGATGTCTTCACACAGGAAGGTAGTTCTGGGATCCAAGAACATATATAAAATGTTGATTTCAGTCCAATGTATTTTTCTTATGTCCCACAGTTGTTTGTATAGTTGTCCCTTCATATTCGCTGGGGTTTGGTTCCAGGACCTGCAGTGGATACCAAAATCTGTGAATACTCAAGTCCCATTATGTGCAATGGCATAGCAACATGGTGCCCCTTATATGAGATGGCAAAATCAAGGTTTGTTTTATGGATTATCATTTTTTAAAGAATATTTTTAAGCAGTGAATACTTAAATCTGTGGATACCAAATCCGTGGATAGGGAGGGACAACTGTATAATGTTTACCTATTTGAGATGGATGTTTAAAGTCGTACTGTCTATCCTCCTTTATGGATCTGAAACATGGGTCACCTATCGCCACCACCTACGACTCCTCGAGCGCTTTCATCAGCGCTGTCTACGCACAATCCTAAATATACACTGGACTGACTATGTGACGAATGTTGCTGTCCTTGAGCAAGCAGGGATCACCAGCATTGAGGCCATGATATTGAGAACACAGCTGCGCTGGGCAGGGCACGTTTCTAGGATGGAGGACCATCGCCTCCCAAAAATACTACTCTACGGTGAACTCGCCACGGGTCAGCGTAAGAGGGGCGCTCCAAAAAAGCGATACAAAGACTCCCTGAAACAACATCTCAGGCTTGGCCAAATTGATCACCAACAGTGGTCCGCCCTGGCCTCACATCGGGAGGCATGGAGACGCACTATCCACAATGCTGCAGCCTTATTTGAGAACTCACGACGAACAAGTCTTGAAGAGAAACGACAACGCAGAAAGAATCACAACCCAAAAACATCACCCAAGGAGACCTTCTGCTGTGCTTTTTGCAACCGGACTTGTTTATCTCGGATTGGCCTTCTTAGTCATCAGCGCGCTTGCAGAAAGCGCGGGATGAGTCCTTCCTGAATCTTCGTTTGCGAAGAAAAGCCAGAGACTTTAAACATAAAGTATATGTTTGGGGGTGGGCGGTGTTTGGGGATTTTAAATTGTATTGGTATTTTAATTTTTGTAAGCCGCCCTGATTGTTTTAACAGAGGGGCGGGATAAAAATAAAATAATAATAATAATAATAATACAAATTTAAATTTAAAAAGTGCTAATATTGCATTTTTCTTAATTTTCCTTAAAAAAAATATGCATTTTTCCTGAAAAAAAAAACCAGGAGAAAAAAAAACCATTTTTCCCCATGGTTTCAAGATTTCCGGAAATTTTTACATCTCTATATAGACTACAACTCCCAGAATCACATATACACATACACTACAAAACACCATGTTGGGAGGGAGGAGGAGAAAGTAAAGCCCATTTCCCGATTTCGTGGCTCCCTTTGTTTCTGCTTGTCTGTCTCCCCCCCTCCCCCAAACTTTTAGGAAGGAACTATTTTCATAGCTGGGGGGGGGAGACAGAGAAAAGTGAATCTTTTGGGGAAGGCAGACGAAATTAATGACAATTTAAACAGACGATGCAATAAAGAGAGATTGAGAGAGAGAGAGAGTTGAAACAGAGCTGATTCTTTTAGCACCCCCCCTTTTAGGGAGAGAATGGTACCAACCCAGTTCTCATTTTGTCCCCGCCTTGGAGGTGGGGCCAAGACTAAAGAGGCGGGGCTAATGCCTCCAGTTCGACCTGTTCTTTGGAGTGGGTTGGTTTGGAGGACCTTTAAACCCCCCACTCCGGGGGAGGAAAACGGGAGGGAGCTTGGCTAACCGTGGGGGTCCCCTTTGGAGGGGAGGATGCCCTTCTAGCCCCCTAATATCAGTCTTTTAACCCCCCCTCCCCAAACCTTCCTGCTTGTGATCAGGCTGTAAGAGGAACGGTGCTGCACTTTGCACATGTTCAGAGGCTCTGCAAAAGACCCTGAAGGGCACCACATCCTGCAATGAGACACTTCTTTCTACTTTTCCTCTGCGTTTTGCCCTCTGGATGAGATGGCTGCAATGTTCAGGGCCTTCCTGTACATTGGATTTGCACCTTGTTTTCCATCAGTTTCCCATGGATTTGCACCTTGTTTTCCATCAGTAAAAGGATAATTTTAAAAAATCCCCCCCCCCGAGGGTCGCTTCCCCTTCCCCGCCTCCGTCCACACCCACGGGTCCCGTCCCACAACGAAGCCCCGCCTGTGGGCAGGAGGACCGCCGTCCCTCCCCGCAAGAGCCAGTCTTTGCAACCACCGGGACACCTGGCTCAGACTTCTCGTCCGACCTGTCCAAGGTGAGTGGTTGGTTGGTGCAAGGGGCATTCACACTAGAGAAACAATCCCGGTTGAAACTGGCTTCTTTGCATGCCTCCTTCCTATGGAATCCTGGGCTCTGTAGTTTGGGGAGGCAGCAGCACTCGGGCAGAGAAGGTGGAAGACCTTGCAAAACTACGGATCCCAGGATTCCATCAGATGGAGCTATGCAAAGAAGCCTGTTTCAAACTGGCTGATTTGTGTTGGGTGGAGTGGAAATGGAGGAAAGGTGGCTGGGACTGGCGGAGGGGAGCAGCAACCTCAAATTTGGGGTTCCCTTTCTTTACCTGGGGTAGAGGGTGCGGAGAGAGGGGGTCAGATTGCAAATCGCTAGAAAGCTTCCTCTTGCCTTGCCTGGAAACAAAGGGCTGTGCGTGTGTGTGTCTTTCTTCCTCACTACAGTAGTTTCTCTTGCAAATTTACAGAGCAATAGCGATAAGCATTTATGATGGCCAAATCCACACTACACTAATCATCCAGTCTGAAACTGGGTGTTTTGCCATGGCTCCTTCTATCCTACTGGGTCCTGGGATTTGTAGCTTTACAAGGCCTTTAGCCTTTTCTTTCTTTCTTTAGTTATTTATACCCCACTCTTCAGCCACCAAGGCTCTCAGAGCGGCTTACAAATTGTTAAACAACAGCATGTTACCCATCTACACCGCTTTATAGCGTGCTAGGCTCTAAGCGGTTTCCAATGTGTGTTAGTTAGTAGGCAGCCTTCTCTGCCAAAGAGTGCTGGGCCCTTGCCAAACTACAAATCCCAGGATTCCATAGGAAGGAGGAGCCATGGCAAATCATCCAGTTTCAAACTGGATTATTTGTGTAGTGTGGATCTGGTCTTAAATTCCATACCGCTTATCAGTGCCAAAGCACTCCCTAAGCAGTTTATAATGTGTGCTAGCTAATAGCCCCCCAAACAAGCTAGGTACTCATTTTACTGACCTACAGAAGGATGGAAGGCTGAGTCAACCCTGGAGCCCTGTAGGAGCACACTCAGAAGGAGAGATGTATGTGTCCACATTAGATAAATAAACCAGTTTGGAACTGGATTATTTGCCATGGCTCCTTTCTATTGAATCCTGGGATTGGTAGTTTTACAAAGTCTTTAGCCACCTCTGCCCATAAGAGCTGGTGCCTCAGCAAACTACAAACCTAAGGATTCCATGGGAAGGAGCCATGGCAAATAATCCAGTTTCAAACTGGATCATTTGTGTAGCGTGGATGCACCCCTACTAGTGTGTGTGTGTAGAAGCAGGTCAAGAATGCTGTGGCCAGAATGCTGACCCAAGCCAGTTATGGGAGCATATAACTCCTGTCTTAAAACAGCTTCATTGGCTACTGGTTCCTTTTCAGGCACAATTCAAAGTGCTGGTCTTGACCTATAAAGCCCTACCTGGCTTAGGTCCAGACTAGCTGAAGGATTGTATCTCCCTGTACAAACCTGCAAGCATTTTAAGATTTGCAGGGGAAGGTTTTCTCTCAGTCCCACCACCACCACAGGCTTGCTTGGTGAGGACTCCAGAGAGAGAGCCTTCTTGGTGGCTGCTTCCACCCTTTGGAACTCCCTCCCACTGGGAGGCTAGGCTGGCCCCCTCCCTGTTTTCATTTCACCAGCGGGCAAAAAAAAAATCTTGTTTAAAAAGGCCTTTGACATATAATTGTGGCTTTTATCAGGGTGTGTATTTATGTTTTTATCTGTGTGTTTTTTTTACTTTGTATGTTTTAATTGCTTTTAATTGTGATTTTAATTGTTCTTTGAGCTGCCTTGGGTCCCACTTTGGGAGAAAGGCAGCATAGAAATTGCACAAATAAATAATAAATAAATGGGGGGTACTAGGATCTCTCCTCCTCCCCCCCCCACACTTCATACTGAATCCCAAGCCCAATTCTTCAGTTACAGAGCCCAAAGGGTTGGAGTTATTATTTTTTTAGCATTATTACAAAGATCCCACCTTTCCTCCAAAACTGGGATTCGAGGCAGCTGATGAAAATTAAAACATCCCCCAAATCCCACAATCTCTTCCCTGCATTCCCATCGTTCCTCAGCCCCTTTTCCAGGAGGAGCCTGTGATCACAATTTTTGCTCCACAGCTGGCACCTCTTGCCAGTGGCATTGCCCCCTACGATCATCTCCCTTTCAAAGGATCGGGCAGCCCTGCAACAGAAGAGGGGTGGGGTGGGGTGACCCTTCCCAGCCCGAGATACCCTGGAAGAGAGCTGAGGACGCCAGTTGAAGGAGACAGTGGTCCACTGGACAGGTGTGGGCACAAAACCACTCACCTGCTCCAACAAGTTGCCCTCTCTAGGCCGTACTGGCCGTCCAAATGCCAGGGACCCAAGAAAGCAGGTGGACTGAAGTCCAGTCTGGTTTTCGAGGGCGGGGAGGGACAACAGCAGGGATGAGTAACTGCATGGGGATCTGGTGCCCATTACCTCCCCTCTGAACTCCCTGTGGGCCATGCGCACGCACACACACACAGAGCAAGCCCCAATACCTCTGTTTTCTTCTGCGACCCTTCTCAAAATGGCGACAGGAAGTAACTTCCTGTCAGCACCTGTTGCCATTTTGAGAGGGACTGCAGAAGAAAATTGAAGTATTTGAGACTAGTATGAGATTCTGGTGTTCTTGTAAGGGTTAGAGTATTTCACATGTTTTCCTGTATTTGGAGTGGGGGGGGGCTTTCAGCATGGTTTGGGGGTAAAAATTGCTCATAGGTCACACTATTGCTTTTGAATTGAGTAGTTGGGGGCTTTAGGGGGCCACAGAGGTGGGGTATAGGGACCCATGGACTACACTTTGCCCACCCCTGTAGTATGAGGTGAAGGGTTAGTTAGATTAAACTCACTGTAAGCCCCAGTTCCTTGCTTCTATGGAGGCTGTGAGACCTGGTGGTGGGTGAACATGCAGGACTCCTGGACTTCATACTTAGGCAAGGAGAAGAAGTGTTTGGTAATAAATGAGGCTGAGACCTCCTAGTGGAGAAGGCCTCTGAGCCACTACTTCAGTATCCCTTCCCTCTAGGACAGCACACTCAAAATGGTGGTCCATTTTGCTGCTGGAACCATTGGCCTTTGGGCCCTTGGGAGTTTCCAGGAAAGAAAGAAGCAGCTGAAGCCAATGGGCACCAATATATCACCAGTCCCTGATACACTGGGAAAAAATAATTACTGTACTGGTCTGCTATATCAGATAGGAAAGACCTAGTGTGGTGTAGTGGTTTGAGCATGGGACTATGTCTCTGGAGACCAAGGTTCAAATCCCCACTTAGCTATGGAAACCCATTGGGTGACCAAGTCATACTCTGTCAACCTCAGAGGAAGGCAAAGGCAAAAACCTTTCTGAACAAATCTTGTAAAGAGAACCCTGTGATAGGTTTGCCTTAAGGTTACCATAAGGTGGAAATGACTTGAAGGCGCACAACAACAACAGACATCAGACAGCCGAAGAAGCATTGCTCTACCGGACTGCAGGTCAGTGGCCATTTGGGCAACTTTTTCCCAAGCCGGCTGCTTGGTTGGGAATCCCAGCTAAGCCAGTGCTTTGTCTGCAGGAGGTCTCAGGCTCCATGCTTGGTGGCAGCATCTCCAGATAGGACTGGTGGGATAACACCCCAGCCTTGGAGAGCCCTGGCTGGTGGTCAGAGGAAACCATAGTAAGTGAGGTGGACCCATAGCTTCAGTACAGAAATGCATATAACCCTGTTCCCACCCACATACCCACACAGCATGGC
This sequence comes from Gambelia wislizenii, assembly GCA_030847615.1. Taxonomy (NCBI): domain Eukaryota; kingdom Metazoa; phylum Chordata; class Lepidosauria; order Squamata; family Crotaphytidae; genus Gambelia; species Gambelia wislizenii. The sequence continues at coordinate 32,196,017 of JAUMIR010000010.1, forward strand.
CAGCACACTGAGAGATGAACAAGCTGAGGGGAAAGCTGCCATAAGGAGCTGATCCTGTCTTTCCATAGACACGGGCCAGATGGATCTGAGTTCTCTCTTCCTCATCAAGGTGGGTGCCAGGTGCCCAAGAGGCCAGAGAAGAGGTGAATGCTAGGAATTGTGGCTTCCCTCTATAGCCCTGAAAAGCGGTAGTTGGCCTCTTCTGGGTTGGAGTGCCCGCTGAAGAACCTCTAACATTGCTCTTGGCTGATCTTGGCTATGAGGAAAAGTCACCCAGCCAGTTCCTGACTCGGTGCTTGCTGACTTCTGCTCATTAAAACAAGCTGAGTAAGTCAAGCTGGGTGTGGATATTGCTTGCCTGCTTCCTACTTATGATCTAGATCATTGTGGGTGGGGGAGCTTCTCTTTTCTACTTCTTTTTGTAACCGTGACAGAATCCGATCTTGATTTGCTGTTCACTTTGGCACAGGAGAGAGGGAGAGATGGGCCCTGGCTTGGTAGGGGCAGACGGGCCTTTCTTGGAGGTCACATTTTTGGGGTAGCAGCATCTTTCCTTGCAGGGAAGTAGGTTGATGCTGCACAGGAATGGCTCGTAAAATGAGCGTCATTGCCAATTTGCATTCTTACCTCTGGGCGAGTAACAAAGAAGGAAAGATCTCACACCTACCAGGTGTCAGAGGTGCATTTTTAGGAGCTGGGATCAAAGTTTGTATGGGCCTAAATACACTAAAACTGTAGTCTGTCTTTGCAGTGGAAAATTTTGCCCCTGAATATAAATTGTACATTTTATTCAGCAATACCAGACTCAAGGTTCTAGGTTTGTCTTAAGTGCTAACATTTGGGCACAATGCATTCAGATGTGTGGTGCTTGTGAGAGAGGGGTACCCTCTGCACAAACTCAGAGGCACTTTCTTCTGCAGTATTAATTCATGTGCTCGAATTTAGATTGTGCAGAGAGATTCCTGGGATCTGTTGCCATCATACAATTACAACAATGTGATCCCATTTTAACTGCCAGGGCAACATCTTATGAAATCTTAGGGCTTGTGTAGCACTTGAATTCTCTGGCTGAGGATTCTAAATACCCCTCTTTATACTGCAAATTTCAGGATTTCATAGGAGGTTGCCATGGTAGTTAAAGTGGAATCATAGAGCTATAATAGTGTGGGGTTGCCAGGCCAAGGAGTATTGAATCTGGGGGAAATGAGATGTTTGTGGCCCTGCTGTTTTCCTCTAAAACTCTCTAAGAGATCAGTGGGATGCATAGGACCTGAGTTGGGAAGGGGGCTTCCATTGTGTGGGTCTAGGTTAATTTGTTCCAGTTTTCCCCACCTCACAACCTAGGCAGTAGACTTCATTAAGAGTCACTGTGATTGAAAGGGCAGCAAAGTTGCCAAATTTGCACCTCACTTTTTAAAATGAAGTTTCACCATGACTTGCCTTCCAGGGAAATATTGAAGTGAGCCATGTATGAAATAGAAAGCATCAGACCTGCCCAAAAGGTTAGGAGTCCTCAGTAATAAAGCAAGGAGCCATTTTGGGGGGGGCAGGGGAGAGTCAGAGAAAGAGAAAGTGCAAAGTGAAACATGAGTGAAAGGAGAAGAATCCCAAAAGCCAGAATGAAAAGCAAGTGGAAAGTGCGGAAGGAATGACAAAAAGAAGAGTGTATCCATGCACATTCTGTTCCTGCTTCCACACTCTCCTCTTCATCATTAGAGTCAAAGAAAGTGATTTTTGCTGTTTAGGGTACTGAGCATGAGTAAGTAGGGCAGGAATCCTGAAGTCTGCTGGCTACTCTGCAAATGGAAGCCTGGTAAGTGTTGGGTTTCAAAATCAAGGGGAAAGGAGGGGGACTCCAGACACGTGAGAGGGTGTCATATGACCCACAGCCTTGATTAAACACTCCTGACTCAGGAAAGGAGAGTTTCAGCCAATAGCGGGCATAGCATTTTTAGAAAATTCCTTTCCCAATAATTTCAGGAACTAAAACGATCCTTTATCAGCACTTTCCTTTCCTTGCTTGTCCCCTTCCTTTTCAGCAGTAACAGGCATGTCAAAGCTGCTCTTCAAGCAGACTTCTTTGGCCTCTTGCTGCCATGCCTGGCCCAGATCTGACTCCCTGTTTTTGGCTACCATGAAATCACCACAATGTAATACTGATTTTGTAATATGATTTTGTAATACTGTTTTGGGGTGGTGGTGATAACGAATGCTGCTTTGGGTGATAGGCCTAAGGCAAGAGCCGAGATTTCTCTTAGCAGTGAGGACTTGATAATAAAAATAAGGACTCTCGCCAGAATCCGTAGCTAAGTATACATAAAGTTAAGTAATGTAGATGGTAATCTAGGATTCTAGTGCACATTTTCTTCTTCTTTAGTATGCCCCCAGCAGCTGGCCAGCAGTGCTACAAATCCCGTTGTGCAGATTAATGAGAGCTGGTGCTTTGGGTGCCCTTGCCAGTCCAGCCATCCTTGGCAAAAGAGGCACCCCAGGGATTGGATAGTTGAGATGGTGGCTCAGATGGGCAGAGCATAATGCTCCATTTGCACCGTTTTGTGCCTGCTTTCCTCAAGCAGCTGTCAAGCCCCTGCTGTTAAACAGAAGGGGGAGGGAGGGGACCAAGCAGTGGGGACAGCCTCCTTCCATTTAATAGCAGCGGAAACCCTTCCCCACAGGTCTTGGCAAGGAAGCTAGCAAATAGCTCCTTGGCCCCAACCAAAAGAAAACATATGCACATGAATGTGAGAGCTTGGGCCCCCTTAGAGGTACACATTCCATGGGAAGATAATTGCTCTGCATCTCCCACCCCTCCTTCCCCCTCAGAGGTAATAAATACCAGAGGTCTATAAATGCCACATGCTGACCCACCATTATATGAGGGAAGATGGGCACGTATACAAGATAGATCAATGTCAATGGACCCCTCCCCTGAATAGTAGGGATTGGCTCAAACAAATGCCTGATTTCAGATGTCATAGCTATCTATAAAAGGTAGGGTTGTTTTATAGTTCTTTGTCCCTAATCTGGCACCCCAAGCGTGCTTGGCATAGTTTTGTATTCTTGTAGTACAAGTTTCCTGATTCAAGAAACTCTCCTGTCTTTGTCTGTCTGTTCAAAGCCGAGGTTGTTCATCTTAATGGGAGAGTGAGGTGACAAATGTTGCTAACAGGATCCTGGCCTTTGTGTCTCATGGAGTCTGATCTTGCTCTGCTGCACCATTGCCCCAGATTGCTTCAATAATCTGAATCTGCCAGTGTTTCACCCTGTATGCCCCAGGTGCACATTCACTGGCCACCAGGCAATCCTGCCCTTTGTGTCGTGGCCTCCTGCCGAGCCAGTCAGCAGCAAGGGATGCAACTCTGGAAGCATGGAAGCCATCATTCTCTTCCATTTATCTGTTGCAGGTTTTCTTGCATTTTCCTCTGCCTGTTGCGCCCTAGCTCATGGAGAAAATGAAGCCTCACGTCACGTACCAGCAGGTAACTCTCAGTTGTGCAAACTGGGTGTGTGGAAGTCTACTTTGTACACGTGCTTTTGGAGGTGGAATTCCACAGGGGCGGGGAGGATTCTCTTTGCCCACCATCATAATGATAACCAGGGGCAGACTATCCAAATGGCTTTGGCAGTAGTGAAAAATGTGAAGCACAGTCCCCATGGATGTTTTCCTTCAAGTCCCACTAAAATAGGTGGGGAGAGTATAACCCATGGCCCCATGAGGCCATAAGCCATTTTGTGGCCCCCAGAATTCTTCCCAAAAGAGTCACCTCCTGTCAAAAAGAAGGGCTGTTCTGGGTCTACAACACCACATAAAGGGCTGAAACACCACAAAATGGGTCCCTTATCACCCTTAAGGTTGCTACTGTTGCTGTAGCTGCTCAAAAGATCTGTTGTCATTTTATTAAAACAACAGCAATGAATTGCAAAGGTGACGAGATGTTGTAGACGGGATGTTATGAGACTCTGTTTTGTTGCCTGATCTACTAAGATTTCCCCTTCTCCTTTTTATAAGCTGATAAGCTTTTTCTGCAGATTAACAGCAGATGTTATCCACTGAAATGTATGGGTGTTGTTTATAACATTTTGTAATAGTCATTGTGCCTTATACAAATAAACAGTTGGGTCCCATGACCCCTAGGGTGCCTCTTGAGGGCACTGGGGGCAGGAAAACCAATTCAGGGTGGGAGGGGCTGGAGTAGTTCTTCGCTGTCCTTTTTTGGGGGGAACACGGCAGCTCCCAATAGCTGCCCTTTGCACTAAAGTAAATGTGGTCTGATAGTGCTTTTGCACACTATTTTGCCTAACCTTGCACATGCATTCAAGAAAACTTCCCTGTGGATCATGCCCTGTAAAGACTGTTGGTGGCAGTACCATTTGAATTTTCTTCAGTGCATTTCCGGTCTGCTGATTCCTGAGACAGTGGTATTATGGGAGTTTGCAATCCCCTCCTGTGTGAACTGGGGAGTGAAGGAAACATTCATCCCTCCTGCTAATTGGATTTCCTAGTTCCTTAATTTCCTTGTTCCTTTCTTACAGCTGAAGGCACCGCACAGCCCTGAAGAGCCTCCACTTGCTGAGCAGCCCAAACCAGCTCCATACAGAGTGAGTTCCTTCTCCTCTGCTTTCCTTCACTTTCTCAGAATAGGTTCCATGGAGTGTCCTTCCTGGGTTTCTTTTTACTTTGATCTTTTAAAAATTTATGTCCCAGTTTTGACTTGGGAGCAGGGCGGGAAGGGGGTCTCCAAGTTAAGGATACCAATATTTAACACATTTTTTTGTGGTGGTGGGGAAAGAGGATTCTAAAACTTATGCCTTTTTGAATTCCATCCCACACTTGTGATTGCAATCAGTGGGAAGTGAGAACAGTCCTTTCCAGTTTTACAAAGTCTAATAGAATTTGAACTCATTTAAACAGTTCGACAGTCGGAAACAGTTTAGGAAGCCTGGATGTATTTACTGTACTTCTAAAGAATAATACTTTTTGAATGTAACAAAATGATGTTTTTGGGTTTTTTTTCAAATTAAGTAAGATTTATTTCTTAGATTTGTGTGAACAACTTGACAATGCTGGAGTTATTTTTTGTACACATTTCAGAATCATAAACAGAATCATAGAATCATAGAGTTGGAAGAGACCACAAGGGCCATCCAGTCCAACCCCCTGCCATGCAGGAATACACAAATCAACATTTGCCCTACATATTGTTCATTCTGTAAGATTATTTAATGGAAATTTTAAAAAAGAGTGAAAATAGTCTCTTTCCAAGGTAAGACAAAGCCTCCAGGCTCATTAGTCTGTGGAGTGGGGAAATTTCATCATGTGGTTCCAAGTTGCCACCTTCTCAATGCAAGGCTAGGATTCTCTGCTACTAAGGTCGTGCCAGTGTTGGCTGGTGATTCCCAGGTCAGTGGGATAGAAAAACCACTCCCAAGTTTTCTCCCAGCTCTCCAAGGTGTTGAACCTAGTCCTCAATCAGTATAGCACCTTGGACAGTTTCTTTCAAACTAGGGAAAACCTGGAATGGATTGACTGCCCAATATATAGTGGGTCATGCTGCAATGTTGTGTGGATTTAAATACCAGAGCATAAACCAGCCTTTTCCCATCTTCCTTCAGTTCCTGCCTCAGGACTTCCGCTACATCTTGGTGGCAGCCATCTTGTTTACAATGCTGATGGCAGCCCTTCTGATCCACAAGTTCTTCCTTCCTGTCCATAGTCCAGCCTCTATAGGGAACATGGTGGCTACCCCATCTCTGGGCAACACATGCAATGACCCATGCAGGTGAGCCTCCTCCCTTCTGCACAGTTCATTTTGGCTTTTTGGTGTGGTACCTCCTGTCCTCTGGAGAATGATTTGGGATGGGGAGGGAAAATTCTAGTATGCTACTGACTCTGTACAAATACTCATTGATGGATTCAGAGTCAACATTCCTCAGCAAGGCTGTAAACCTTCTCTATTCTCATTCTCCCTTGTAAAAATGGAAAATGTCAAATGTTTTCCTTCCACTTGGCAGTTTTTGAATATTTATGGATTGTGGGCATCTTTTTGGAGGAGGTTTTTTTAATTTTTTTTTTTTTTGCATTGTGAAACTTTTTTTGTGAAAAATCCATGTGCACAAACCCCCTTCTTTTTGTGAAAAAACAAGACTTAGCACAGAAATGTCTTTGTGTTCAAACCTTTATTTTCTATGTTAACCCCTGCTTTTTTGCACAAAAAATAAGGTTATTGCTGGGTTGTTTTTGAAAAAAAGCCTCCTCAAATGTGTAATGTCACAGAGGCTGAGCATTTTTTTCAATGAGGTCTCTTAGATATGTTGTGGCATCCTTTCTCAAAATTTGTGAGTATTATTTACATGCCTACTCCTGAACTACTTCTCTGCTGGAGGTGTCTCCTCACTTCATACTGTTGCTATTTTGTTGTTGTTGTTGTATACCTTCCAATCATTTCTGACTTATGAAGACCCTAAGGCAAATCTATTACGGGATTGATTTTCTTGGCAAGGTTTGTTCAGAGGGGGTTTGCTCTTGCCTTCCTCTAAGGCTGAGAGAGTGCAACTTACCCAAGATCACCCAGTGGGTTTCCATGGCTGAGCAGGGATTCAAACCCTAGTCTCTAGCTCTGAAATACTATTTACTCCTGGTAAAATTTACCTGTGGGTGAACCTGTGTTGCAGGATTGTCCCATGAGGCAAGGAGTATGTCATATTCCTGCTAGGGAAAAAAAGGTCAGGAAGAAAGTCTTAAGAAGGTTTATAGTGTCAGGACAAAAGCTCTGATCCATCTTGGTGGAACTGATAGGAAGGGATTTGGGATTCCAGTTGAACTGCTTCTCACCTCAGTAAGAATTATGGGTGTATCAGCTGCCTCCAGTGTTACATTCCTATTCATAGACTTCCCAGCATAGGCTGAACCCCAACTCCAACCATCTGTGCCCCCATTTGCTTCATGGATGGTGTACCAAATGGCGTTAACCATGGGAGAGGTGGGATGGTGTCCATGTGTCTTTCCATTGGCTAATGGGTAGCACTGTGAGCTTGGGAAAGTTGCATTTTTGGACTACAGCTCCCAGAATCCACCAGCCAATGTGGCATTGTACCAGAAAACTAACCCTTCTAAGCTCTGGTGAGACCATATAGCTGGAGTTATTGAACAGGGCAACTATTGGGGGTGTCTTTAGGGGCTGAGAGGAAAGGTGATGCTTTATGCCTCGTTGCATCCTGACCCAGCCAGTTCACTCAGGGTGTTGGAGTCCTCCATGCCACCAAGTTCTCAGGCTAGAGGGACATCTTTCTCTCCTCAGGATCACGCTGGTGGAGAGCATCCCTGAAGGGCTGACCTACGATGACAACAGCACCATCAACCCCTCTACTTTTGAGGCCTGGGTGAGGCTTTTGGGAGATGCGAGAAGTACTGTGGACATTGCATCCTTCTATTGGACCCTGACGAATGAGGACACTCACACCCAAGATCCCTCCGCCAGCCAGGTGAATAGGCAGCATACTTCTCAAGGAATTAAGTTCTGTGACAGAGCTTGGTACGTTGCCTGTTTGTGGAATACACCTCCCAGACTCCCCCAACCTGCATGGCCACTGCCTGGGGGATTCTAGGAGATGTACGTCAAACAAGACAGAGGCAGCACTGAATGCAAATATTTCTAAGTTCCATCTCCAGGTAGGCAGTGGGGGGCAGCTGTTTAACTTTAGGCCCTACATTGAATAGTCTTGTGGAAAGATGACTTTAGTCATATATGACCCTAGCATCCGCAGGGTTACTGTGGACAGTGAAAATTGTGGATAGTAGTGAACCCTATATTTCCAGTGGAAGCATACCATAGAATTGCACTGGAGGACTTCCAAATGCCTAGAGAGAACAACTCTAGGCATTTGGAGGTCTTTCAGCATGACTCTATGGTCAACTTTTACTGGATGTTGACCATAGAATCATGCTGAAGGACCTAGAAAATGCCTAGAGAGAACATATTTTTTCAGACGTGGGTAATTGAAACCAGTCCCACAGATATGGAGGGGGGATCATATGCTACTTCTGTTTAGAAGCACACAATAAACATTTCTTCCCTTTCTCTCTGTCCCCAATCCGCCCTTTTGGCCACTTCCATTATTTGGAAATGATTCTATATTCCTAATACATTCGAGGGGAAACTGACCAACCAAAAACCACAAACTCTGAGAAATAAAGCAATACGAGAATTCTTGGAAGGTGCAAGTTTTACCTTTTAAACACTATCATGACTGCATATGGAGTTTCATTCTGCTGCCTTGAGGCTAACTCCATTCACTTGGCCTGGCAAAAAGCATGTTTTTTGTTGTTGTAGAAAAGGACAGTATATTTCTTGTGGGAGAAAAGTATAATATATTTTCAGTACAAATAATTACATGATCGTCTGTAAGCGTATATGTATCTACCAGGCGAACCCTACCACGGGGTTTTCTTGGCAAGATTTGTTCAGAGGTGGGTTGCTTTTACCTTCCTCGGAGGCTGAGAGAATGTGACTTGCCCAAGGTCAGTCACCCAGTGGGTTTCTATGGCCAAGCAGGGATTCAAACCCTGGTCTCTAGAGTCCTAGTCCAATGCTTAAACCACCATCATGCTGGCTCTCTTAACTTTGGATAAACTTTGTATCCTCCACATACTCTCTTATTGTGCAGAGATGAGAGTGTTTTTTTTAAAAAATTGCTGATGTCTGCTAACTGTTGGGTCTAAACACACACACACACACACACACACACCGCTGCTGCAAACAAGCATCTAATTGCCTGGCCCATTCAGTCTTGGGTGCCAACAAAGGTCCCTTTCAGGGAAAGTGGAACATCCGTTTGTTGGGGTTTTCGTTATGGGGGTTGAGCAGCACAAGCTTTGGATAAATTCCATAGCAGTGTAACAGATTTGGTTTTCCATACCTTCATGTTTTCCATGCCATCAATCAGGGAACTTTATCCACAGAGCCAGTCCTTTGGGAATGTGAGTACCTTTGAAGGTGGCTAAAAGAAGGACGTGGCTGACTTTCTGATAGGCTGTTGTTTCACAATGGAGAGAAGCTTAGCAGATAGAAACATAATCTTTAGATAAAATATTATCTGCTAGTCTCTTTTTTCCCCGCAGAGTAACCTTGGGCAAGTCACATTGTTTCAGTCTTAGAGGAAGATAATGACAAACCTTATCTGGCAAATCTTTCCAAGAAAACTCTATGATAGGGTTGTCATAATTCAGAGTTGACCTGAAGGCACATAACAACACCAAGAACAGAGACAATATGTTTTCTGAAAATGTGTCTGTTGTGTTTTGATGGGCATATTTTTAAATGGTGATTTTAATTATTATGAATTTGGAACGTGTCCAGAGGAGGGTGACCAAAATGGTGGGAGGTCTGGAAGTCCTATGAGAAGCGGCTTAGGGAGCTGGGTGTGTTTAGCCTGGAGAAGAGAAGGTTCAAGAGGGGACATGGTAGCCATGTTTAAATATTTCAAGGGGTATCATACTGAGGATGGAGCAAGCTTGTTTTCTGCTGCTACAGAGACTAGGACACAGAGCAATGGGTTCAAACGACAGGAAAAGAGATTCCAACTAAACATTAGGAAGAACTTCCTGACAGTAAGAGCTGTTCAGCAGTGGAATACATTGCCTTGGAGTTTGGTTGAGTCTCCTTCTTTGAAGGTTTTTAAACAGAGGCTGGATGGCCATCTGTTGGGAATGCTTTGATTGTGTATTCCTGCAGGGCAGGAGGTTGGACTAGATGGCCCTTGTGATCTCTTCCAACTCAATGATTCTAAGTGCTACAGTTGTCACTCTGTTCTTCTAACTCTATGATTTTATGAATCACCTTATTGTAAGTATTTGCATGCAAAAGGAGGCTAAGCATTACTATTTAAATACTTCATGAAATTATGCTGAAGGCAGCTCCTGTTGGTGAAATTGTGTCTGGTTTCAATTGGACTTGAAGCAGTTAAATAGAAAAGTATAATGTTAAAAATGTTGAGTGTTACAACAAAAGTGTGTTTATGATGCTTTGCTTGGATTTGGCTTAGAGGGGTCTCTCCCCTTGGTCACTGAAAAAAGTGGACAACTCCTACCTCTAAGTAAAGCGGGAGTAAAATGAAGGCATTGCACCTCCAAACAAGAATTCTGCCTCCCTGATGAAATCTTTCATCAGTCCACAGATATTTAGCTTCTATTTTCATTCCTTTGGTCATCTTGCCTGTCCCTTTTCTTGGGATGCCTAAACTGTATTTCTGAATTCTTAGTGGAAGTTATAAGTTACTGCTGTGCTAGAAATGTGGGGACTAAAGGGATAGCAGAATTCTTATTTGGGAGAGCAATGCCCTCATTCCCTGCTCCAACTAGTTACATCCCTGATTCCAAGCACCAGCTGAGATATTTAACCCAGGACTGTGAGGCCCAGTTACGGGTCATTTTAAGAACTGGGGCCTTCTTAGAATTGTGAACAAAACATACTTTATGTTTGCATAGAGATACTGCATAGTTCTGAAGTGCATAGTTCTACTTGCGGTGGAGTGGGGTTGGGGAAGAGGCAGTGGTAATATACAAATTTCAGCTGGTTCTCTCAAACCCCCAAGGGCTTGTTGCAGTGCATTTTAAGCTGGGAACAGACCCACTGAAATTCACACTAGGACACAGAAGGACTGCAGGAGAAACAGCGCGAGAAGGAACCTTTTTGACTTTGTGCAGCAGCAGGTCTTTCACGGTGCTTGCTTTGCAAACAGGGGGAAGAAATCCTAGCAGAGCTGCTGGAACTGCCAGGCCGAGGGGTCTCAGTAAGGATTGCGGTCAACCCCCCTTCCGCCAAGCAGCCCTGCAATGATCTCCAGAAGCTGCAGGAAAGTGGTGAGTAAATTCAGGCAGCTACCATAAGGCCGGAAAGCGGTCACAGGGCTTCCCTTGTTTATTTCAAAGAGGATGTGTGTTGGTGCTAAGGAAAAGTGCAGAGCAGCGCAACCCAAATGATTCAAAAACTGGAGCCTGTAAGGAAAAGGTAAAAATTGGAAACAAAGGGAAGGAGTAGACTTGGTTGTGTTTGTAAAATTAGGCTTAGTCTGGAGAAAATGGATGGAGAGAAGGTTTCTTTCTCCTTCTGTCATAAATACTAGAACCCAACGGGGGCATGCAATAAAAATAATTAGTGTGAGATTCAGGACAAATAAAAAGAAGTAGTTAATGACTCTTTCTCATTTGGGATGCATCAACACTGTAGAAATAAAGTGGTTTGGCACCACTTTAATTGCCATGGCTCCATCCTACAGGATACTGAGCTTTGTAGTTTTGTGAGGCACCAGCACTCTTTGGCAGAGAAAACTAAAGATTTTGTAAAACTACAAACCCCAAGATTCCATAGGATGGAGCTACAGCACTTAAAGTGGTGTTAAACTGCATTATTTCTACAGTGTAGATGCACTCCCAACATCGCACGTGTGTGTGTGTGTGTGTGTGTGTGTGTGTGTGTGGCACTTTATAGTGTATGAGACAGCAGGCTTCTGCCCCCAGGAGTTTCCAGTTTAAAAGCTGACACAGGAGAAACAGAGGAAAGGGAAGTAGGAATCAAGATGGCAAGACTGTATCCTTGTTTATGTTCAGTGCTACAGGACATGAGTTGCATTAGCCTGTGTCCAAAGCTTCATAGAAACAGCTGAGGTTCTGAGGAGGTGTTTGGAGGATGTAAGAAGAGCAGTATCGCACAGTTATGGAGGATCAGGGACAAATGAAGGAGAAAGGGCTGAGTCTTTTGAGGGAATGGCTCAGGGCAGTGGAACTGAATCTGTAAGGAGACTGGAATTCCCTGCCCCAAGATGTAGTGACAATTGCCTGCTTAAATGGTTCATGGCCATGGACTAGAATCTGGAAGATCAGGGTTCAAATCTTTGATTCATGGCGACCCTGTGAACGAGACGCCTCCAATACCCTCTGTCCTTAACTGCTCTGCTCATGTCCTGCAGGCTCAGAGCTGTGGCCTCCTTGAGTCTATCCATCTGGAATGCAGGCTTCCTCTCTTTCAACTGCATTCTACCTTTCCTACATTATTGTCTTTTCTAGTGAGTCCTGATGTGGCCGAAGTATGATAACCTCAATTTAGTAATTTAGCTTTCAGCTTTCAGGGAGAGTTCAGGCTTGATCTGTTCTAGGACCCTGCTCAGCTATGGAAACCCACTGGGTGATCTTGAGCAAGTCACACTGTCTCAGCCTCAGAGGAAAGCAAAGGCAAACCTTCCTTTGAACAAATCTTGCCAAGAAAACCTTGTAACAGGTTCACCTTATGTTCGCCATAAGTCAGAAATGACTTGAAGGCACACTGCACCAACAATGAGCTGAGACACAAAACCTAATACAGTCTGTTTCCAAATCTCTCCAGGTGCTCAAGTCCGCAAGGTCAACCTACCCAGGCTCACCTCAGGAATCCTACACACCAAATTCTGGATTGTGGACCAGACGCACCTTTATCTTGGGAGTGCCAACATGGACTGGCGTGCCCTCACACAGGTGACATACCCTTCCTGAGGGGCCACAAAGTCAAAAAACACTGTGTCAGAAGATGCCTGATGCTTTGGCCAAACCAAGAGAAGGAAGGTGTTCAGATTATGGGTCTAAGCAGTGGGGGTGTGGATGTGGGCTAGAAGCATCTCTAAGGTCACTGACAGCACAATTGTGCATGAGTGGATGTGCTTTAAGAACACCAGCCAAAAGGCATTCTTCTCTGTGTATCTCCTTCGCAGCTGGTTGAGGCAGATGTCAGTGAGGCAGAGGGCATTTGGAGGGGGTTGTATTAACCATCAAGGAATAGACTCTCCCAGAAAGCTGCTTGGTGCAACACTGTCATTCTTCAGGTGCTAAGTAAAAATATTTGTATTCATCCAAGCCTTTAAAGAAATAATGCTGCCATGAACATACTTAAGTACCACTCTGCAACAGTTACTTTGATCATGTTTTAGGGGAGGTTGGGAACCATGTGGCTTTCTAGGTGTTGTTTGATTGCTCCCGATATTTCTCACTATTGACTATGGACTGATGGGAATTGCAGTCCAGCATCTGGAGGAGGCACACAATTCTCACTCTAGTTTTAGGAGATGTTGTTATGTTTTCTTGCTCTTCCAAATGGCCTTGAAATCTCGAAAATTAAGAGCTGTATGTTTTAAGGAGGGCATGTCACTCTGGCCCATCATCCTCTTGGAGCATTGCAGAAATCTGGTGTGCACCTCTTGGATTATGCAATGATGTTTCTCCCAGGAAAGGTAGCAGTGATAAAATGGCTTGAACTCATCCTACCTAGAATCCAGATGGTCAACTGTGGCCCTCCAGATATATTTTGGGGAGGGCTATAGCTCTCATAAGATCTAGCCAGAATAGTTACTGGTGAGGGGTGAGGGGAGCTGTGATGCAAAAACATCTGGAGGGCCATGTAGTTCCTACCTCTGGCCTAGAAGGAAACCACCTTCCATAATGCTGTTCTCTCCTGGTGGCAGGTGAAGGAGCTGGGGGTGGCTGTGTACAATTGCAGCTGCCTGGCCCAGGACCTGGGGAAAATGTTTGAAGCATACTGGTCCCTGGGTTTGCCCAACGCCACCATCCCGTCGCCCTGGCCAGCCAATTACTCCACCACATACAACAAGGAGACACCCTTAGAGCTCCAGTTGAATGGCACAGATGCTGGGGTGTATTTCTCGGTGAGTACTTGGCACATGCACGATACAGCCTGGCACTCTGTGCAAAACTGATGCCAGTCCTCACTTGTGTGATCCTTGATCAGATGAGATATCCCTGTCTAAACAATTGTTTCCAACCCTACTGTTCTATGCTAGAACTGTGGGTAGCTCCTCTGCAAGAATTTCTTCAGCGCAGAACACATGTTAACACTACAGTTGGCTCCCTGTATCCATGGATTTAGCATCCATGGATGTCACTATCCATGGCTTGAAAATATTCTTTAAAAAAAAATCCAAGAAGCAAACCTTGATTTTGTTATTTTATATAAGGACACCATTTTACTATACCATTGTATATAATGGGACTTGAGCATCCACAGATTTTGGTATCCATGGGTGAGTCCTGGAACCAAACCCTAGTATATCCCAAGCGCCCACTGTACAGCATAAGCTTTATTAGTGGTATATGATGCAGCATCTGCTACACAGCAGAGATGCACTCTAGTCCTTTCACTGATGGAGTCTGGCAACCCCTCACAACAAATGATAGACTTGGACACCCAAATAACAAATTCTACCCAGACTATCCCTGGCCAGTGATCAGATTCCCCATAGCTGGCTATATGGGTCCCCTGGATTGGGGTACACCCCCTCCAGGGTGAGGCCAGTGGAAGATGGACTCCCAAGGGTCATACAGGGTAGAAACAAATAAAGAAAATCAAACTACACATAAACCCATCTCCCCTCACACCCCACTTAGCTATGAGAACTGTGCAACCAGCTAAGTAACAGAGGAAAATTCACTCCCGCAGTCAGTTCTCAGCTTCCATATCTTCGCCTAGCCTCAAACTGTCGAGCAAATGCAAAAAGTACCATACAAGGTCAGTAAAAGAAACGAACCCTTTCATGCCACTGGAAAGCTGTCAACATCTGGCAGTGATGCCCAACAAGGAATCTAAAACCCATCTGACTGGTGGCAGGGGTCCAAGTCACTATACTTGCAAAAGTGTCCCCACCCCCGCCCCCAAAAACAGTGAAGGTGTCAATTTTTGCTAAGATACTGGTGAGATTCTTAAGAAGTGTTTCAGGATGTAGTCCAGCACAGGACTGACATCAAGCAGGGGCAAAGATCATGGTTCAATCTTGTTGCATCGTGAGAACACAAGTAGCAGTTCCTGGATGTCTTAAGTTTGGTGCCTTTGTTTCTCGGGATCCCAGGACACCTGGAACGACACATTGTGGGGTTTTAATACATGACTGTGGGGTGGGGGCTTAAGTTTGCTTGCTGGGCAAATTGCTCAGGTGAAGAATACTCCTACAATGTTCTGTAACTAAGCAGAATTCTCCTAAAATAATCAGCCGGCACTTTGCCCCCAATTGGCCATATGGCTGATCAGTTGGAGACCCCTCTTCATGTCCTGGGTCTCATTTCCCCCTCTCCTCTGTGCCCCCCCCCAGAGTGCTCCCCCAGCCCTGTGTGCCAAGGGGCGGACTGAGGACCTCAAGGCCTTGCTGGGTGTCATTGACGAGGCCCAAGAGTTTGTCTACATTGCTGTGATGAGCTACTTGCCCACGATGGAGTTCTCCCACCCCAAGAGGTAACTTGCGAAGAGATGAGATATGGGAAGAGAGGAAGTGCAGGACTGAACTATAATCTCTCATGTTTTCATGTGTGTTGCACTCTCAGCATTCTGAGACTCCGTCCCATCAACGTAAGCTTTCCTACTGTCCATTAAGAATGTGAGAATAGCTGTCGCCATAGCATTTTGTTTCCAACTGGGAGCAGCTGGAGACCTCTGGCAAGCTCACTGACTGGCTGGGAAGGGGATGCCTTGTCTCCAGCATCTGTTGCTCAGATATACTGCCACTGTCCATGGAAGTCTATATCAAGGCGCTACCAAATGTTGATAGCTGACTGAAGCCTCAATACAGCTTTGTGCTAGAACACTTGCTTTGCACTGCATTGCCAAAGGTCCCAGATTCAGTTCTCAGCATCTTTCCTGGGGGAAGAAACACTTCTGCTTGGCATTCATGGAGATTGTCTGCCAGTTAATGCCAGAACCACCAATGATCTGACTTAGTAAATATTCCAGTCCAGAGCTTAAGAAAGTTCCTTTTTTAAAACTTGTTCAGCCATGTTGGCCTGGGGATTCTGGATGCTGCAGTCCTGGGAGTTCCCAAGCTCTGGTGCAAACCTTCATGGGTGGTAGCAGCTGATGGAATAGCTAGCTCCCTTGAAAAATGGGGTTTCTGCAGTTCAGATGGAATGCTCCCTTTAATCTGTCCCCACCCCCATCCCCCTTTCCTTTCCTTTCTATGGGTTGGGGAATGAGATTTTGGGGAAGGACATGCTCTAAAAAGAAAAACACGAGGGGCCCTTTCACACTACACAATTGTACCATGATGATTCCACTTCTGCCATGGCAACATCCTGTGGAATCCTGAAGTTTGTAGTTTGGTAAGAGACAAGTGCTCCTTGCCATAGAACTCCACATTCCCCTTCCCAAACTACAACCCCCAGCATTCCATAGGAAGTTGCTATGGTAGTTAAAGGGGACTGATAGCACTATAACTATGTAGTGTGCAAGGGCCCCAGAAAGGAACAATAGAGTTGGGTAACTAGAATGAGCCTGCCAGGCATCCATAATCACTCTGTCCCCAAAATACTCCCCAAAGTTCAGCTTGTGCCATCCTCATTTACAGACTGTGCCGAGTGGGAGTGGGGGCATGAGACAAACCATGCTAAAAGTAGCAGTACAGGAAGTAACTCAGAGCTCTTGACTGTTTCCACTCAGATTCTGGCCAATGATTGATAACTACTTGAGGAAAGTGGCCTACGAAAGGCGAGTGCGAGTCCGCCTTCTGGTCGGCTGCTGGAGGCACTCTAAGGCCAATATGTTCCCCTTCCTGCGATCCCTGAATGCCATGCAGGACAACCGGACCCACTACAACATGGAAGTGGTGAGGAACATCCAGAGCTGGAGAGATCAATGCTGGTGGGGGCAAGATCTCTGGGCTCTTAACTTTCTCCTCAGTAGCTGTGGTCCTCTGGGGAAGACTTGCTGTAATCTTTCCTTTTAACTTTCTGTCTCTCTGTGGTTTTTGTTATCTGTGCACCAGGTGGGTTTGAACATACATTTCCTCCTGTGCACAGACTGCTTCTAAAAGGGTTGGTCAAAGCACGCCCTACAGGTTTCCTGCTGCCCTCGAGGCCTTGGTATGACCCCAGAAACCCTTCAACACCCCCCCCCCAATTTGGAGGATATATTCAGCCCCCCAAGTGGCTCAGAATGGGTCAAAACTGCTGCAAAATGACAATTTTGTTTCCCTCAAACACCCAAATACCCCCAGACCTTTAAAAAAACACAGAAAAATTGGCCAAAAGTCAGCTGATTTAAAGACTGCAGGTGATGTGATGTCATTTCCAGTCATGTTAGGTATGGTAGTGCAACCTGTTTGGGGGTGTAGGGGCAGAAAATGGGCCCACCCTCTCCACATTTGCCCATCCCTGGCTTAAAATGACTGTGGGTTTCTCCCTACACTGCCCCTGAGCCCCAGCATCACCACTGCCTCCCTGTCATCTTCTTTGCACCCTGGATGTCCCCAGCAGACTCCAGCCTTCCCTCCTTTAACCTTACCTCCATGTCTGTCTTGTGTCCTTCCTCTGCTATAGAGGCTCTTTGTGGTCCCAGCGAATGAGACGCAGGCACAGATTCCCTATGCCAGAGTCAACCATAGCAAGTTCATGGTAACGGACAAGGTGGCTTATATTGGTGAGTAGCTGAGGTGAGGTTGTCTAGTCATTGAGCATCCTAATGCCATGGGGAGAAAGCTCTAGGAGGTCTGGAGAGGCATTTCTCCAACCTCAGGCTTCCACCCCACGGAGCTATACTAGCCCCTGCAACTAATACTGGAAAGGGCTGGAAGTTCACTTTCATTTTGGAATAACTTCCTTAAAAAACTTACTTAACATCTTCCACTGTGCCTTGTCTGCAAATTCTGCAGTGTGCATTATGTGTTGTGGTTGTGAATCCTATGTGTTGCATGAGTGGTGTGCATCCTATACTTTGTATCGTGTGCTGTGCATTGTGCAATGGCACCGTGTCATTGACATGTGTTGCGCACTGTTACTATTTTGCATGGGGGTTGCGTAGCACTCGTGTAGCATATCTCCATGTGCGGGTATTTGCACTATGCGAAGGGGGTGTTGGATTTGAGGCCAATGTGTGGCATGTGTAAATTTGTGAATGCCTTGTCTGAATATTTTATTCATCATTCTAAATCCTAAATATTTCCATCTTTTTTCCTGGGTCTTCATACATCTAGATGTGGCCCACTGCTCCTGATATATCCCTTTCTCCATTTTCTTCCAGGAACATCCAACTGGTCTGGGGATTACTTCCTCCACACAGCAGGGTCTGCCCTGGTTGTGAATCAGAGCAACGTAGAGTCCAGGATCCAACCCACCCTCCGGGAGCAGCTGCAAGGGGTGTTTGAACGGGACTGGGACTCCCAGTACAGTCGGGAACTGAACTCCTTGGGCCAGTGGCAGGATTTTTGTAGCCCCCAGTAGACCATCTCTACCTCCACTGTCGGCCCTGCGTGATGACCAGCTTCTGAGAACAGCCAGAGTGACTTCCCCAGAGCCTCAGACGAAGACATGATCTCCCTGGTCAATATCTGCAAGACACTGGCTGTTCCATGGAGCTAACCACAGAGGGGCTGCCTAGGTCTTTATGGCATGAAACTTTTGACTGGGAAAAAGAGTCTCTCTCAAATCTTTGGACAGGAAGAGAAACATACATGCAGAGCACTCTTCACATGGATAGGGGATAGAGGGTGGGGTGGGGAGAGGAAGAATCGGGGCCTTTGCTGACACTTGTGTTCCAGTCTGCCGCTGTGTTTTGATACATTGCAAAGGCTTGTTAGTGCAAGAAGCAACAGATGCTGATCAAATCTCATGGACAAATTGGGTAAAGAAATGTTTCTCGGTTGGGGCTGAATGTAGAAGAAATAGGGAGTGGGTTTAGGTGTTAGAAAAAGAGAAGTAGGACAAAAGTTAGGAAGAGTTTCCCATTCAAACGAATCCTGGAAGAGGATTTTTCTGGGGACAGCCCTCCGTTATTGGAGCCCTCAAAGTTTTTAACAGAAGCAGACAGCATGTGGTTGTCCAGATGTTGGTGGAAGTCTACAACTATTGCAGCTCTCCTCACCTTTCACCATTAGCTCTTCTGGCTAGGGCTGATGGGAGTTGTAGTCTAACAGCAGCTAGACAGCTCTGTGTTCCCCACTATGGGATGGCTACTACCTCTCCTTTAGGAAAGGTTGCTGAAAGATGAGTCTTTAAAAGCATCTCAAGGCTGTGAAGTTTTGAAGGCTTTCACGGTCAGCATCCATAGGTTTTCCTTGGTTTTTTTCTGGTCTGTGAGGCCATGTTCTAGAAGAGTTTATTTCTGACGTTTCACCTACATCTGTGGCTGGCATCTTCAGAGAACACATCTCAAGGCTGTCGTACTTTGGATATTATGGAGTGACATGACTTGTCTGAAAAGATTATAATGCTTACTAAAAGCGGAAGGCAGTAGGAAGAGAGGGAGATTACACTACAGGGAAATTGCTTCCATCAAGGAAGCCACAGCTGCCCTGGGTTTGCAAAACCTGAGCAGGGCTGTTGATGACCAGGGATCTTTGAGGTTTCTCATTCATAGGGTTGACTTTCATAAGTGAAAGTCAACTAAGTGAAAGTAACAACAATAAGCATGCCATACTTGGCACCTCCTGACTATTCACCAATATTTTTTTAATTAAATTTGCACAACACTTTTTTCACAGACAGGAGGAGAGGGAGGCAGGTAGAGGCTCGGGGCGCCAGCCTACTTGTTCACCAGCACCAGAGGAGTTGCCTCCACTTCTTTGCTATATTATGTCAAAATTGGGCAAGGGCTTCTTAGTGGTAGCACCAACCCTCAGTTCTCACTCAAGGCAATCCTGTTGCTTTCTCAGCGGGACCTTGTGGTGGGAGCCACTAACATTCATAGATGGCCTCCCACAGCCCACCCCTTCACGCTGTTTTCGGTACATACCTTTTGCCAATTAAAGGGTAGTTTTCCTTTCAGTTGTGGTTTTGTGGTTTATTGATTGATTGGACTATCCACAATGCTGCAGCCTTATTTGAGAACTCACACCGAACAAGTCTGGAAGAGAAGAAACAATGCAGAAAGAATCACAACCCGGAAACATCACCCAAGGAGACCTTCTGCTGTGCTTTCTGCAACCGGACTTGTTTATCTCGGATTGGCCTTTTTAGTCATCAGCACGCTTGCAGAAAGTGCAGGATAAGTCCTTCCTGAATCTTCGTTTGTGAAGAAAAGCCAGAGAGAGAGAGGATTTATATCCTGCTTTTCCTCACATGAATGTGACTCAGGGCAGTCTACAAGTGCACAAAATGAATAAAAAAATTAAAAATTTACAACACACCAACAAAATTACAGTACAGTTGTCCCTTCATATTCGCGGGGGTTTGGGTCCAGGACACACACACACCATGGATACCAAAACCCATGAATACTCAAGTCCCATGATATGCAATGGCATAGCAAAATGGTGTCCCTTATAATAAGATGGCAAGATCAAGGTTTGCTTTTTGGATTATTTTTTTAAAGAAATATTTTCAAGCCGTGAATACTTAAATCTGTGGATTCGGAGAGACAACTGTATCACATAGAATTATAGAATCATAGAGATGGAAGAGACCTCAAGGACCATCCAGCCCAACCCCCTTCCATGCAGGAATACACAATCAAAGCATTCCCAGGCGCTGTCCAAAGGAGACTACACACTCCCAAGCAGCGCATTTCACTGTCAAAGAGCTCTGTCAGGAAGTTCTTCCTAATGTTTAGGTGGAATTTATTTTCCTGTAGTTTGAATCCATTGCTCCACGTGCTAGTCTCTGGAGCACCAGAAAACAAGCTTGCTCCATCCTCAATATGACATCCCTTCAAATATTTAAACATAGCTATCATGTCACCTCTTAACCTTGTCTTCTCCATGCTAAGCATACCCAGCTCCCTAAGCCGCTCTTAATAGGGCATGGCTTCCAGACGTTTCACAATTCTGGTTGCCTTCCTCTGGACACATTCCAGCTTCTCAATATCCTTCCTGAATTGTGCTTCCCAGAACTGGACCCAATATTCCAGTTGAGGTCTGACCAAAGCAGAACAGAGTGGCACTATTACTTCCCTTGATCTAGACATTATACTCCTATTCATACAGCCTAGAATCGCATTGGCTTTTTTAGCTGCTGCACCACACCGCTGACTCCTGCTCAGCTTGTGGTTCACTAAGACTTCTAGATCTTAAATATCTCTGTAAAAGGATTAGGAACTGCGAATAAGCCAATAATTTCAGCATGAGGCAACAACTCCCTCCCACCTCTCTCGTTACACCCCTGCTGCCATTTTGGGTTTGGGGAGAGCAATCCCCATCTTAGAAGACTCCCAAGCAAAGCTCTACTCTCCCACTCTCTCCTCCCTGAACGGAGCATTCCTTCCACCGGCCACCAGAGGGGGCTCTCGCAGCCTATCTCCGTCTCTATGGCAGTAGCGGCAAGAAGGGACCCGGCCCGAGCGGAAGGAGAACCTTCTGACCTCCAGGAACTTCCGTTGCGGCCTTGCTGGAGGCCTTAAGGCGGCTGAGAGGAGTGGAGGGCTCGGAAAGAGGAGAGGGTGGTCGTGGCGGGTCTTCGCGGTCGGTGGGTGAGCTCGGAGGGGGTATTTTAGGGTGGAGGGCGGTGACTGGGAATTTTGGGGGGGATTAGGAATTTTTAAATTAAAACAAGACCACTCTACTGAGAAAATACAGTCATCCCTCCATATCCACGGATTTGGTCTCCACGGAGTTAAATATTCACGGCTTGAAAATATTCTTAAAAAAATAATAATCCCAAAAGCAAACCTTGGTTTTGCCATTTTATATAAGGGACACCATTTTGCTATGCCATTGCATATAATGGGACTTGAGTATTCACGGATTTGGGTATCCGCGGGGGGGTGTCCTGGAACCAAACCCCAGCGAATATTTTTTTAATAATTATTTTTTTATTTTATTATTATTATTATTATTATTGAATATGAAGGGACAACTGTACAACCGACCGCAAAAGGCTGTAACAATAACGCAAAAATAAATAAATAAAAATAAAAATTGTTTTCCTCTTTTCTTACTAATACAGAAATAAAGCTATCTATCCTAACAGTAATACATTTTTCCTCTTAATCTAAACACACTATAATCACTCTTTTTTTTCTTTTCCAATGAACACTATATTTACACATTACAATTATACATATTTGGAGAAGAAAAAAATTAATAAAAGCTTAATAAAAATAATAATACAAAATAATAGAAGGGGGTATTTGGGGGGGTGACTGGGAATTTTGGGGGTAAGGGATTAGGATTTTTTTTATTGAAATAAGACCTTTCTACTGAAAAATACACCCAACCGCAAAAGGTCATAACAATAACACAAAGTAGTAATAATAATAATAATAATAATAATAATGTTTTCCTCTTTTCTTACTAATACAAAAATAAAATTATCTATCCTAACAGTAATACATTTTTCCTTTCAATCTAAACACACTATAATGACTCTTTTTTTCTTCTCCAATGAACATTATATTTCCATGTTACAATTATACATGTTTGGAAAAGAAAAATAATAATAAAAGTTTAATAAAAATAATAATACAAAATAAAAGAAGGGGGTATTTTGGGGGGGTGACTGGGAATTTTTGGGGGGAAGGGATTAGGAGGCTTGAGGCGGGATACAATATGAATTAAAATACAATATATAACATTAGCAATGATATACTCAGACTAATAATAGTGGTATGATGGGTAAATAACTATACAGTAGAATAAGCATGAAAATTATAATCATTATAGAGACCTGAGAGAAGGTTTTAGAGTATATGAGAAAAGAAGAAGAAATGTAGAAGAAGATTTGGAAGGGTATAGATCATGGTTTGTAATGGACAATTATAAATATGTAGAAATGATGTTGAGGAAATGCGGGAAAATGTGTACGTGAAAAGAAATTGTAGGAAAAATGATTTATGTAAATCTGTGGGAATATGTGGAATATTATAAGATTGCTTGGTTTAATAAAAATATCAATAAAAACTATGTAACATAAAATCATTAAAACATATAAGTAAAAACACATAAGATTAAAATGAACATTACATTAAAATAATCCATGCAAATTTAAAATTCATAGATTAAAATCAAATTATTCTTTCACTTGGTTCCACTTAGCGGACAGACTATTTATTGTCTTTTAACATCTACTTAATCTCTTCAGTCTCTCAACTCCTTCACACAACTTGCTTTCATACAGTGCATTCCCACTATCTCTCATACATCTGGGAGAGCAAATTCAAATATTCCAAACCAGTAACAGGCAAGACTGGGTTGGTGGGTGGCTGCAGTGTCAGGCAAGGAACCAAATAACTTTCTAGGGCAGGGGTGGGGGGTAAAATAGGGCCCTTAAGATGTTGTGGAACTTCGACTCCTAGCAATCAGCCATTACAGTTGGTGGTGAAGAATGCTGGGAGTTGCAGTCCATCTGGAGAGCCACGTTGACACCTGTTCTAGATGTTGTTGGACATCAGGTCCCCTTATTCCTGACCATTGGCTATGCTGGCTGGAGTTGTTGGCTATTCCAACAACAAAGGATACCCAGCCTTGTTCGAAGACAGAGGTGGCACAACTGACGTGGCTAGGAAAGCCAAGCTGCTGCTTCTCCTTCCTCCGGGTGCGTGATTGGCTATTCTGGCTGTGTGAGTCCTGTGGCTGGCATGCCAGTCCGGCTGTAGGAGCTCAGCTGTTTCATTTGGGTATTTTTACCTCACTGCAGGCATTCTAGTGGCCCCGACAGAAGCAACCTTGCTGTCCCTTGCCTGTGTCTGCCCTGGGTTTGCTACAATGGTGTCTGTTACAATGGGTAAGACTGATTTCTGTGTGTGTGTTTGAAAGGAAATCCTAGCAAACCAAAACAGAGAACCCAAATAGGACAGAGAAGGTAATGGAGGGTGCTGCAATATGTAGGACCCACTTCCTTTGTTTATGGGTTGGTTAGCTGTTGAACTGAGCTTTGGACAAGTAGCAACAGCTGTGTATTTGAAGAATTCAAGTCAGGAAGCTCACTGAGGATTGTCTAACAAAGCTATGGAAGCAGCAGCCTGAGTAGAAACGAGGAATCAGGAAAGGGAGAAATAATCATCATCCTTCATGGACTCCCACCCCACTGAAAAAGAGCCCCATTTCTCTATGTTAAACAAAATTCTTAGTTTGCTGCCTTGGACCTGGCACCTGCTGAAAAAATATTGGTGGAAAGCAAGGGTGAGAGACTTGAGTCCTGAGCCGAATCCAGCCCTCTGGGCTTTCCCACATAGCCATAGCCCTTTTCCATTGGCAACATCATTTTTAAATCAAAGGTTTTCTAGGACAAGCACAAATAAAACAGATAGTTATTAAGAAAGTGACGTTTGGACCAATTGAGTCTCAGTAACTTTATTGTTGACATTACTGATAACTTTTTAGGGACTGCTACCTTGATTGTGTGGCATTTCAGTGAAATGATAACAAGCAGAAAATGAGCTCGAAAGCAGCCTTATGGGAATCTGCATCAAATCATCCCTGGACCAAAGTTTGCCCTCCAACTCCCCAAAACCCCTGTTTTTGATTCATCTGCAATCATATTTGAGAAAGCTAGCTAAATTAGTGATAAATTAGTGATATAGAACACTTGTTTCATATTTGTAGAATAAAAAATTCAGAATCAGGTCAGTGTTGGAACAACTGCGGTCTTAGGGCCATCCACTAGTATATGTGGTGGGAATGCCCAGTCATCAGCTCTTTTTGGGATCTAACAATTCAAGAGCTCTCCACTGTTCTGAACATGCTGATAGTGAGGGATCCCAAGCTTTGTCAGGCCTTTCTGAGAACAATATTCTTTTATGTCAAGGCCTTGTGGGATTCTGTATTGTTGTAAGAGTAGCCAAATCGTGACAAAATAGCCATGCTTATTTTCTGTTTGGATGGTGGGAAAAGATCTGATATTGAGCCATTATGGTGAAAAAACTGTTTCACAAACATTTTAATGCGTAAAAGAAAAACCAAGCCCAGTGAATTTTAATCCACCTGGTGTCCATTTGTTCCATATACTAATGATAAAAATATAAATATTGTTAGTACAAACTACAGAACAGAAAGATTATGATAATTACAACATGAAAAGGAATTATTAATGTGTAGATTTCAGGGGGGGGGTTCAAGTTTATCCATCTCATAAGAGAATGTTTGAATAAGAATTAACTCCATGCCATTCTAATCTTTCTGTTTTATTAATTACTGTGCTGCAGGGAGGTAGAGGAAGGGTTCATTCTTATTTGATATGCTCTAAAATTCAAGCAATAAATTTTTTGTAAGAAAAAAGGTGGGGGAAGATATCTCAGCTAAGACAAAAAGTTTCTTTCCTCTGAGGAGAAAGGGGGTGTATATATCAGAATTTCCAATTGATTGTTGGTAGGTACTAGCTCATTAGTGACATCTTGTACTGTCTGCCACTCAAAAATGTCCCTTATTTGTGTGTTTTTTGACTGTCTGTTTCTCCCCTCTGCCTAATTTTTCTATGGTGTCCAACAGCAAGGATTAAGGAGATTAACTGCTTAAGAGCAGTGTCATTTTTGTTTTATTTTCCCCAGCTACATCCGAGTGGATTCAGTTCTTCAAAGAAGCTGGGATTCCCCCAGGACCTGCTGTCAACTATGCTGTCATGTTTGTGGATAACAGGTGGGGCTGTTGAGAGGTGAAACCACACTGAAATAGTTTGCTGTTATAATTTTTGAGTTTTTTCTACAATCTTAGAGATGGGATTTCTAGAGCTCCCCTGCAGTGAAATCCCATGTCAGGGAAGAACTAGCAGCCCTGCATTCCATATGATAGCATTCAGTAATGAGAACTGAAGCTGTCAGCTGCTTCCTGAAGTCTTGGAAGTTGTGCTTATACACCCCTCCAAAAAACTGAAGTGTTCCTTTAGTAAACAGCCTTGTGGGGTTGGCTGGGGCCCATTGAATAGAAATGAACAATATCTTTCTTTACACAGCTCTGAAATGTTACCTTAGTTAACTCTTTAAAAACAGCATGGCTTATATTATGTAGCCTAGGGGTGAGGAAAGTGCAGTCCACAGCATGCATGTGACCTCTCCAACACCTTTTTATGGCTGCCAGCGACAATCATCAAATTCCCTCTAAACATTTTTGGATGACTTTTCATCTCACTCAAACTCCCATTTAGAACTGCCTGAAAATGTAGTGTGTTGCCTCCTTTGTCCCCTGCAAACCTCTCAAGCGGCCCAGAAATGGCTGGAAGGGAACAAGAAGTGACATGGCATCACTTCTGTTTTGCGGCTGATCCACTAGTGTCTCCAAGGAGAGCAAAAAGTTGCCTACCCTTGATATACCCCAAGATAATTTTTCACGTGTTCACCTCTCTTGTAGTGACTATAATTATATGCTTAAAGAAATGATACTAGGTTTGTGTTAATGGTACTGGGACAGGAAGGCAGCTGAAATCTTTTTGGCTCTAGGAACTTTTCAAGACAGGCTAGCCATTGGGTAGTTTCCTATGCAGTGACGACTTCTTCTGCTCTAAAGTCCAGTAGCAGCTCCCTGCTCCCCTTAAATCCTCCATAAGGGAGGCTAGAACAGCCTTCCTTATACCAGCCCACCCTGTTCAGAGTGTTGGCAAGTCATGTCAGGGAGCTGGGGGTGGGCAGGAAGAGAGAGACATTTTGTCATGAGAGTCCCCATCATCATAGCCTATGTGTTCCCTCCAGGATCCAGAAAAACATGCTGATGGACCTGAACAAGGAGATCATGAACGAGCTGGGCATCACCATAGTTGGGGACATCATTGCAATCCTCAAGCATGCCAAAGTGGTGTATAGGCAGGTAGGTTCCTCTTGGAGCTCCAGCCAGATCTGTGAATAAGGAGCTGCATTCTCCAGGGCTGGGTGGCTCCAGCACTGGAACTAGTGCCCAAAATTTTGATCCAGCACCCTGAGCCCAGAACTTTTGTCAATCTGCCTTTTCCTAGTTACTTCCTAGTTCCTGCCATACTTGTGTGGAATATTTTGGTACCTTTGTGGGAAGACAAATGGAGGCTTCTGGCTCTCACCACTGTATTGCGGCATCCTCTTGTCTCTAGGAAATGTGCAAAGCTGCAACAGAGTCGGTGGCCTGTAGTCAAACCACCCTGCAGTCTGAACTCCGCAGAAATGCCAACAGCCGTGAGTATGGGAAGCACAAGTGGTTGACAGTTTCCATTTTAACAATTTATTTGTGTGCTTTTATTTATGTCTTTGTATGTACAATTGGACCCCCATATCCGTGGGGATTTGGTTCCCGGACTTACTGCAGATACTGGAAACCCCGAATAACAGTGAAACCTATTAAAATAAAGGACTTCCAGCAAAAACATACCATAGAGTTGCATTGGAGAACCTAGAAGATGCCTAGAGAGGATACTTCTCTAGGCATTTTTCAGTGCAATTCTATGGTATGTGTCCCTATTTTGTGTCCCACAGATAACTGAAACCATGGATATTGGTTCTGTGGATATGGGGTCCAACTATACTTTTATATGTATTTGTTTTAAATATTGTCAGCCACCTTCAGTCACACCTTTAGGATAAAAGTAGTATTTGAATGTACTATTACTACTTGTAATAATAATACTTTACTAATAATAGTAGTACTAATAATGGCATCTTCAAATGCATGTTTGAGAAGCTTATTACCACAAAACAGGGTGTGGCTTCTTAAAAGCTACTCTTAAGACACTATCAAACTTCATTTTCTTTATTATAAAAGTCTAATGTGGCTTTCTTATTCTACCATTTAATTGTAGTTTTTATTGCTGTATATACATGCATGAGCTGAATGCCTTGAGTATATTGTATTGAAAGTGGGATAAAAACATGGTGAATAGATAATAGTCCCACTTCCAGTTCTCATGGTTCTCCCTGCTTCTGTTTCATTACCTTGTTCTTACTGTTTCTGCAGCTGCCACCCGGATGATTGCAAACAGCTTAAGTCGAGACTCTCCACCTTCCACTCCTGTTCGGAGACCCGACAGCAGTGCCTCGAAAATTTCTGTCACCGTCTCCAACAAAATGGCAGCAAAGAATGCCAAAGCGGGTGAGTGAGGGAGGGGTGGGATGAGAAGAGCGGTGGTGTTTGGGCAGTTTTCTGTGTGCTTGGTGTCATGGGACAGCTCATGGGTTCTGTCCCTCTCTTTGTCTGAGTGCCAGCTGGATTCGACCAAGTCCTTGAGGAGGGTGCAGGTTTCTTCTCTGCTGACCCATTAAGCCAGGTCTAATGGCATAGTGATTTGAATGTTGGACTACAACTCTGGAAACCAGGATTCAAATCCTCGCTCAGCCATGAAACCCACTGGCTGATCTTGGGCAAGTCACACACTCTCAGCCTCAGAGGAAGGCAATGACAAGCTGCCTCTGAACAAATCTTGCTAAGAAAACCCCAGTTGGAAGTGATTCGAAGGCACACAACAGCAAGTTACTAGAGGGTAGATTTTGATTAAACATTAGAAGGAACTTCTTTATGGTAAGAGTGGTTCGGAAGTGGGACCAGTGACATAGGGAGACAGCAGGGTCTCTTTCTCTGGATGTCTTCAAAAAGAGGCTGGACAGCTACCTGCTGTGGATGTTGTAGCTGGAGTTCCTGCATTGAGTGGGGGTTGGACTCAACATCCTATGGGGCCCCTTCTAACTCTATAACTCCATGATTCTACATTCTGCTTCTGAGCCTCACTCTCAAAACTGTGCAGACTGAGCAAAGAAAATAATGCTGCTGCATCACTCCATAGGACTGATACAAAAGTAGCACAGAAGGGCTGACTGTGGTCATCTCCACCTGTTGCATAAGAACGTGTCTGCCAGAAAATATTATCTGAGTTGTTCAGCTGTAGAAGAACCTGGTGCTTTTTTGGAACAGGGTGGAATGGAAGATACTGTAACATAGTGTAACAGTGATGTTGTTATTTGCCATTCTTCTCAGAATTGCTTAGATTTGTTTGACTAGTTCCTGAGGGATGGGAAGAGGTGTAAAGAACATGTGTCAAAATGTTTATAATCTGGAAACTCAAATTGGGGAAAATGTGAGAAAAGTCAATTTCAGTAAAGAAAGATATATCCCAGTCTTGGTTCGAGAGAGGGGCCACATGAGAATGGACTGCTGTATTCCAAGTTCTTCACTGGTAATCTCTGTGCTCCCCTCTAGTGGCTACACTGAGTTATTGAACTGGAGAGAGTGCATGTCCTCTCTCTCTCTCTCTCTGGCTTTTCTTCTCATCCCGCGCTTTCTGCAAGCACGCTGATGACTAAAGAGGCCAATCCGAGATAAACAAGTCCGGCTGCAGAAAGCACAGCAGAAGGTCTCCTTGGGTGATGTTTTTGGGTTGTGATTCTTTCTGCGTTGTCGTTTCTTTTCAAGACTTGTTCGACGTGAGTTCTCAAATAAGGCTGCAGCATTGTGGATAGTGCGTCTCCATGCCTCCCGATGTGAGGCCAGGGCGGACCACTCTTGGTGCAATGCTGTGAGATTGGAGCTGCCACTGTTTACCCTGATTCTGCCTATTCCACTGGGAGCCAAAGAGAACAGAAGAGGGCAGTGTAGCCCCTGTGCTGGTAGGACTGCAGGCATTTGAGCTGGACAGCTGTATCCCCTGTTGGGCACATAAGAGCATCCCAGCAATTTGAGATTCTTGGTCTGTTGTTTTCGTGGACATGCTCATGAGCCGTGCAAGCAGAAGCCCCTTTCTTCAGTGTTCACCTGAAGCAGGATTCTGTGGTGAAGTGAGCCTTTTTGCTTCTGCCTTCTTGCAGCTGCAGCTCTCTGTAGTCCTGGGACTGAGAGTTCCACAGTCCCAGTGAAACGCCGCCGTGTCACCGCAGAGATGGAAGGGAAGTACATTGTCCACATGCCAAAAGGAACAACACCCAGGACCAAGAAGATCCTGGAACAGCAGGCAGCAAAAGGTACCTTGGCTACATCCCTATGGGGGTGATAGGGTGGGTGTCTCTTAACATTAGGAAATGGCAGGAGAAGAGTATGCAAATGACTTAGAGTGGGGTCAGCATTTTTATGATTACAGACCAAGATTAAACAGTTTGAGCAAAAATGGGAAACAATGCAGATTTAGTTTCCTTCAGATGTTCAGACAAGAGCTTGGAACATACAGTTCATCTTTTCTTTTTAAAGTTTTTGTTAGATAAAATAATTTCCTGTCATATAAAGCAACATAGGAATATAAAGAAAAGAAAACATACACTACACTACAAAAGAATAAACACACACCAACAAAGCTAGAGCAGAGGAAAAACAAAAAACAAAGTAACTTCCAGCTTTCCTACTGATGGTTGTAGGTGATACAATGTTATACTTCATCTATCACCAAACATCACTTCCACATCATTATTGAATCCTACCAATCTTCAAATCCCTCTGTTGCTTCCCCAAAAAGACCACCACCAATTCCCAATCCTTTTAAAAACTATTCAGTGACTTTTCTCTGATTAAAGTAGTTAGGTTATCCATTTCAGCAAGGTCAAGCATTTCATCAACCAATTCTCTTGAGTAGGAGTAAGCACCACTTTCCACTTCTGCGTATATATTGGCCTGACAGTAGTAATCATATATTGTATGATTCTCCTGTGCTTTCTCAATTTCTTCTCCCAACAGTCCCAGTAAGAAAAAAGTCTGGATTTAGTTGAATGTTTTATCTTCAAAACATCAAGCCATAAATCTGAACCCGTTTTTTGCACTTTCTCACAAGTCCATCACATATGGTAAAAGTTTCCCTCCTGTTGTTAACATTTTCAACAACCATTATTAGACCCTCTATACATCTTAGATAATTTCTCTGGAGTCAAGTACCAATGATACATCATCTTATAAAAATGTTCCTTAAGATCATAACTTAAGGGGTACATTTCAACCCCTTTAATCACATTTTTCCCATTGTACCATTTGTTTGTTATGACCAACATTCTAAGCCCATTTTATCATACATTCTTTAACTTGCTCCTCCATCTCCATTTTCAACAATAATTTATACATCTTGCCAATTAAATGTTCCTCATTCATACATAATTGTATTTGAAAATCTGATTTAGTCAATTGAAACCCATGCAATTTTTTATCCATGTTTAATCATTCATATATCTGTCTGTAGAATACCATTGGAAACTGGATCCTCTTTTTTGAAGTTAGCTTCACTGACTTGGTTCCCATATCACAGAGGTGGGCAAAGTGTGACCCATGGGGGCACATGAACCCCCCTGGCCCTCCCAAATGCCCTCTGGGCACATGGGGGGGCATTTACACCATTTTTTTGTGTCTCCCCTGGGCTGTTTTAGGCCCAAGAAAGGTTTTTTGTTTTGAAAAAGGTCTCTCCAGGGTTTAAAATGGGCCAGGGGAGCCTAAAATCATCATGAATGTATCCACCCCCCACAGCTCCTAGAGGGCATTGGGGGACATTTTGGGGTAAAAAAAATGGGTGGAGTTTTTTTACAGTGGGGGCATGGTGATGGGTTGTAGCCCCTCAAGGTCTACTAGAGGGTTAATGTGCCCACCCCACCCCTACCATAGAACATTAAACAAGGTTGTACTTTATTGAATTCTGGGTTCTTGTTTTCTAGCTCATCCCCATAAACCAAAGTATGGCTTGTTAGCCAGTTGCAGGCTACATTTAAAAACCATGATTTGATCTTGGCTTGTGAATACTGGCTGGTATAAACCATGGCTTGCTATGAACTGTTGCTTATCCCTGGTTTTTCTGGCTACTCTGAAAAAAAAGGTGACCAAAGGGGTGGGAAAAAAAGTGGGATCCAGAAGTAGGGAAAACAGTACGGTAGTTGGTTTGGTAATTTGTACAATAACTTGTGGCTAAAGGGACAAACCATGGCTAACCTAAATCATGGTTTACCTTGACATGGTAGCCTTTTTCTGAGTTTAGCTCAAAGTGCTGGTAAACAAATGGCTTCAGATGCAGATATTTACTAGCTAGTTAATAGCTAAAGAGACTTTTCGTTTAACTTCACTTTTTACTTTTTAATTTTAAAAATTGGTATGGTGCTTCAGAGGTTTCTTGGCTGAAGATAGTTACATGCAATATCTGTTATATATTTATGTACTGTGAAAGAAGTATAACAAGTAGAGATACCTATATATCCATATCTGGCTTTAGTGTTTCTTTGAAAAGCATCTTTCCTCATTTTTACTTTGCTTGTCTTATCCAAATGTTGTGTCTGTTTTGCTTTCCCCCCTCCTCTCTGATCAATAATAGGTCTACAGAGAACCTCAGTGTTTGACCGTCTTGGTGCAGAGACCAGTGTAGATACAACTACAGGAAGTAAAGTAAGAGTGGGACAGTGATGCAAATTATTTGCCACAACACAATGGATGCATTCTGCTGACAACAGTATTGAATGTTGCAGTGTTGCACATTGTGCAATGCTGCCCAGTCATTGACAGGTGTGGTATAGTGTTGCTTTTCTGCATGGGCATCATGTGGTATATATCTGTGCATGTGGATATTCATGCTACATTGAGGGGATGTTGGATTGCAGCCTGACAGTGTGGCTGCATCCACACACCCCATTACTTGACAACTTTCAGCCAAAGAGAGGGGACTATGGCTAGAGCCCTTTGGGCAGGAACTGGGCAGCTTAGATGTCGCAGGGGTTGGCCTCAGTCACAAGGAGGCTAGTACTTTTACCAAAGCCTCCCCTCCACGTTATACTCTTCACAGGACAAAATCACACTTGCCTGCACGCAAAATTCAGGGTGCTTGTACGCCTCTTGTATGGCTTGAGAAAGGTCTGCTTTGGATCTGTCTTCTAGACATAGAGGTGGGAAGCTGGGCCCCAGGGGCGTCCCCTGGAGCCTGATGCCCCACCTCTGACCCACTCTGGTTTTTGGCAGCCCACAGGAGTGTTCAGCCGGCTGGGGGATATGCAAGAGGCAGAGGAGGACAAAGCGGCCGAGAGTGACGATGATGATGACAGTTCCGTCCTGCAGTATGCCGGAGTGCTGAAGAAATTCTTCAAGCCATCCAAGCCCAAAGGCAGCTCCAAAGCTGGGGTGACGGTCAAAGCAAAAGCCACCAGCTCCGAGCCCAAGGTCACAGTCAGTGCTGCCCCCTCTACTGCCATCCAGCGGCTTGGGAACAAGGGCCCAGTAGGCCCCGTGGCTCCCATCAAGGAAAAGAAAGCAGAGTTGCCCCTGATAAGCCATGTTGCCAAAAGACTGGGCAAGCGCTCTCTGCCTATTGAAGCCCAGGACAGCAGTGTCACCAGCTCCAGGAGCAAACCTGATTCTGGGTTCCGGGTCACTATAAAGAGAACTTTGGGAAGTACAAAGGTAAGCAGCACCACGGAGGCCCCCAGTGCCCAGATGGACAACACAGGGACAGTCAGCGTCTTTAAAAGGCTGGGCAGAAAGACTGTATGAGCCCAGCCCTGCTCGTCTGTCACAAGCATGTTGTGGCACCCTGATTGGAGGGGGTCTCCAGAGAATTTGAATTCAATGTGTGTGGTTTCTTTCATTTTCACCTATGGCCCACCCACCCTTCATGTCTGTTTGCACCACAAATGGGCTACTGTGCTACTTCTGGGCTGATTAGTCTTGGTGAAGACTTGTTCTGTGTGAAGTTGCCTGGTTGGTTCTGCAGGTTTATTAGGGTGAGCTCAGCCCTTCCTGTGTGAGCAGATCTGGGGAATGGGATCCATATGTGATCAGTAACCCCTAGAGCCAGTGGCAGGGCACCAAACCATGTGTGGCCCAGAAAGGGAATGAGGGTAGATAGAACTTTGGAGAGGAAGCAAGACATCCTTGGGTAAGATTGAAAGGGCCCTGAACCTCCCTTTCTGTTGTTTTTCTTTCTGCAGGTCTTTGCATCTTCCTAGGAAGTAGTGTCTCCTTGAGGGACTCCGTAAGAGAGGCAGACAAACAGAGGCACTGGGCTTGTGAGATGCAGGAGAGGCCTTTTTCCTTGTCCTTCCTTCCTTCCTTCCATCTTTTTGTCCTTCCTTCCCTGAGCTTTTCACCTGCTGGGTCCTGGAACATCTGTATTCCAGGAATGGCAACTAAGTAGTTATTGGTAAATTCCCTTTGATGGACACTGGAGCTGTGTACTTGGCAAACACTATCCCAATACCAAATCCTACGACATGATGGAAATAAGAAAATTCTGGTTGCTTTTCTTTAGGTTGCCATTTTCTTATACTGCCCAGGAAGAGAGATTTTTTCTTCTCTGGCTTTGGCTGTTGCCTGTTGAATATGGATATAGTTCAGCGCGGAGTCATCATGGCTTCTTGTGTTGGAATTTCTTTCTGGGTTGGCTCCATCTTTCTTGTTCAGAGTCCTCAAGTGTCCTACTCTGTTTGCAGGGGTCAGGTTGAGTGGAAGTGTGATCTTCCCCCCTTCCCTTTCCTTTCGGAGCACTTTCAGTCATTCCCTGAGCAAACCAGAGGCACAATCAGATTGGAAATCACTTCTGTTATTTTGGGGTGGGGGGGATGCCACCATTCCAATGTCCTGCCCACAGAAACCTGGGGAGAAAGGGGCAGCAGGAAGGCATCTATTTCATCAGAGAGGAATACATTGCTGAGGGTTAAGTTATCTGCCCCTGTAACTTTGATTTGAAGTTGATGGTGGTCAGTTACAAAATTAAAGGACCTGAGAGGCTTTTGGGATACATGGGCAGTGTGTATGTCTTATAGAAGGAGCCATACTTGTTCAAGCCAGCTGTTTCTTAAGTTTTATGTTTTCTACCCCTGTGCCAGAAAGCTGGTAAAGTCTCCCTTCTGTGTACACATGATCCACCACAGGACAGCTGTTGAGGTGTGCAGGGTCTCTCCTTTGCAGGTTGTCATTCTGTCACAGGTCAATTCAATAGTGCCAGATTGTGGCTTTGTATGAATGATACAGCATCCATCTGTTGAATGTAGATCTAGGAAGAAGCTTGCCTATTGTAGTTTGTTTGTTTTGCTGGCAAGCAGGATATTGGCCAGGCCTGCAGGATGTATACACTCTTTCTCCCTTCCTTCTTTTCTCTCTCTCCCCCGACACTTAACGCATCAGGATATTGGGGCAGATATCTGGGCCTTAATTTCACTGTATGGCCACTCTTTCCCTCTTGGCTGTGACAACCTACTCTGTATCCCACCATCCACTGCCAGGGCAACATCTCTTGAATTGGCTTCTAATTTGTCCTAAGATGAAGGCCGCTCCCTTTTGATGCCCTGCAGTATCTTTGCACTTATTTCAAGCTAAGCATCTGCGTCCATGAATTCTGCCATGAACTGTTAGAGAACATGTTTCTTTACTCCCTAGAAGTAAAGTAGACATCATGTTGTACTGCTGATGTTTTTAAAGAGCTCTATTGAATAAATTTAGTGATGCTGGAAGAGTTACAAAATAACTACAGTAGCACCCCCGTATCCGCAGGGGATTGGTTCCAAGAGTCCCTGAGGATACTGAAAACCGTGGATAGTAGCGAACATCCTGAGATGGGGTGGAGGGAGGAAGAGTTATGCTCTTCTCCCCCCTCATCCACCTCCTGCCGTCGCCAACCATGGATAACTGAATCAGTGGATGGCAAATCAGCGGATATGGGGGTGCTACTGCATTAATGGTTTCGGTTGTGTGTGTGTGTGTGTGTGTGTGTGTGTTTTTAAAGTCTATTTTTTGAGTTAAGCAAACATGGATGTAGCCTAGCATTTTTTGTAGTCAGTTGTATTGGAGATGGGGGAAGGCTCTTCACTCCTGCTATCTGAATTCGTCAAGGGCCTCTCCTGTGTAAGGAGGCCATGAGCATTCTCTTGCAATAAAAGTGTCTCCTCTTTCATAGCTCAAGCATCTCTTTTGGAGTTCCTCATGAAGAGGACCATGGGGTCTTTAGTGCCTCACCCATAGTTCAGTATCTGACAGCCTCCATGAGCCCTGCTTACCATTGGAATTGCTGCAGAAATTTCCTCTGCTACTCTAGAACATACCTATGCATACACAAAATGAGGGTTTAAATTGGATTTGATTATTGCAGGAGGATCAGCTGGGCAGTATTCATGGAGGAGAGGGAAGCCACTTTAAAACGAAACAGTCATTGTTTTGACACATTGATATTAACCTTTGTTAGACAAGCAAAAATAAAGTACTGGCAAGAGAGATGCTTTTACATGCATTCTCCTTCATTTTCTGTCTCAGATCCCTGCAATACCTCTAATTCATCTTATCGTTGGGCCTCAAGGAGTTACACACCACCCATAATGTATAATAAAACACACACTTTAAGTCAAAGGGCTTCACACAGCAACCTTCAATAATCAGATTGGGAATACCTGGGAGAGGGGCGGAATGGAAGTATTCCCCTTTGCTGCTTTGAGCTCCTTGGAATACAAATAGAGGAAAACATGTATTTTTAAACCTTATAAATTGTATTGTTTATAACACAGGTATTTGTAAACTCAGCAGGACTGTAGTAATAAAGGGTTCCATGTCTGGCATCTCCTTTTAAAAACATGAATCAGGGCTAAGAATAACACCCCCTCCCCTGCCACAGAAAACAAAAAGATGGTTTGATTCAGCCAAAGACAGCTTCATCATTTCCAATATGGTGATCATCACATTGGCTTCTGTCATCTACAGTTAGCCATTGGACTCACCTAGGATGATAGCTGAGGAGAGGAGACCCAATTCCATGACTTATTTGGGCAGAGGCAACACAATGCTGTATGTCAGAGGAGGATAGATGTGAGCCTATTACAAGTTTAATAGAGTAGATATGTTCCTGTGCATTACTTCTCACAGAAAACATGGTACCAGAGGCAGAAAGAATAGGGATAGGTTTAACATGTTTTAGCATACTTTGCACCCAAAATTAACAATATGCATATGTGAAATGAAACAACCAGGTCAGGTAAGTCTTGGATAAATAAACAAACATTTTTAGCCTTTTAGACACCATTTGAAGATTTCTTCCACAACATATTAGGGAGCCCTGGTAACAGTGGTTAAATGCTGGTACTGTAGCTACGATGTTATGAGTTTGATCCTGCAGAGCTCCAGGGTTGACTCAGCCTTCCATCCTTTTGTAGGTTGGTAAAATGAGTACCTGGCTTGTGGCGGCAGTTAGCTAACACACATTGTAAACCACTTAGAGAGTGCCTAGCGTGCTATAAAGTGGTGTAGATGTGTGTTACTGCTTAACAATTTGTAAACTGCTCTGAGAGCCTTTGTGCTGAAGAGGGGGGTATGAATACTTAAATATCCAGGGATGAATTTTACTTTGCCTAAGCCTCCACCTTTCTTGTGATTTCCAATTTGGTGATCAAGTTTATGCTTTTTTCGACAAGCTGGGGGAGCTGATGAGACAAAGCTTATATGTGCTCTCCTTGTCTCTTTGTTATGCTGTTCACACATGCTTGGTAAGGGATTCTGGAGGCAGTTGCTGTTTACTTTGTCTGTTGTAGACAGGCACACACAGCTACAGTAAGATTAGCTGCAAGAGAATCCTGTTCTTTCCCAACTCAAGCTTTATTGCATTGTTTACTGAATCCTGTGCTGGGAGAAAGGCAGGATATAAATAAAATAAATACTACTGACACCCTACTGCAACCTAACACCAAAAGTTTCTCCAGCCCCTTTTCACCATACTCTCAATGGTGTCCGGGTGGGCTTTAAAGGCTTTGTAAAAGGGGCTTCTTTGTCAGAGGCTTTATTAACCAAATTGTGTCTATATGGTAGACTATAGATATGGTATTATTTACAGATGGGCAATTGATACCAAGGAGTGGGGTGACTTGCCCAAGAATGCTCTGTGCCAAGGGCAGCCAGAAAAGCCAATACAATTCTGGGCTGCATCAGAAGTGTCTAGATGAAGAGAAGTAGTAATGCCACTTTATTCTGCTTTAGTCAGACCTCACCTGGAATACTGTGTCCAGTTTTGGGCACCATAGTTCAAGGATGTCAACAAGCTGGAACGTGTCCAGAGAAGGGTGACCAAGATGATCAAAGGTCTGGAAGCCAAGTATTATGAAAAAGGACTTAGGGAGCTGGGTATGTTAGTTTGAAGAAGTCTGAGAGGTGACATGATAGCTATCCTTAATATCTGAAAAGATGTCACATGGAAGATGGAGCAACCTTATTTTCTGCTGTTCCATGGTTTGCAGAGTTGCTGCTTGTTAAAGGGGAGAATACTGGGCTAGAGGCTTTTTTTCTCTAACCTCCGTACTACAATTATAATCAAATGGGAGGCTTATCGGTGGACTCCTTTGCTTTGATGGCCAAGAAGCCTTGTTATGACACTGAACTTTGACATAAACTCACCTGGCAACCTTGGGGGTAAACCACTCTGAAGCTTCCTTCTCTGCAATATGGACACCTGGGAGACTGTGCCGGAAAACAGGACATGGGGACGTCCTAGATTCCAACTGTCATTAGGCCATGAAGCTCACCCAGTCAGTTGCTCTCTTCCACCACTGGCCACAACCACTGGGAAGTTAAGAGGCAGAGGATGGGAATATGACAATAGCTGCTCATTGTGTCCCTCTGAGCTCCTGGGCAGAAAAAATGAATATGTGTGCTTATATATAAAAAAAGTGGCAATACTGATTTGTTTTTAAATGGAAGTGTGCAGTATGTTTTAAAGGTTACTCTGTTGTTGCAGGACATGGAAACAGGAGCTTCTTCAGATGCTGGGAACAGCTCTCCAGTTGGTGTAACACCTGCTCCCACATTTGCTTGGCCGCACTATACAAATAATCCAATTTGAAACTGGATTTGAAGTCGAAGGCTTTCACAGCCAGCATCCATAGATTTTCCTTCGGGGTTTTTCCGGGCTATAAGGCCGTGTTCTGGAATAGTTTCTTTCTGACGTTTCACCTGCATCTGTAGCTGCATCTTGCCAGCCACAGATGCAGGCGAAACGTCAGAAAGAAACTATTCTAGAACACGGCCTTACAGCCAGAAAAAACCCCAAAGAAAATCTATGAAACTGGATTCTTTGCCATGGCATCTTCCTATGGAATCCTGGGATTTGTAGTTTTACAAGGTCTCTATCAAGAGTGCTGGTGCCTTACCAAACTACAAGTCCCAGGATTCCATAGGGAGGAGCCATGTTTCAAACTGGATTAATTGTGTAGTATGGGTTTGGCTACAAAATCTTAAAATGTGTGTCTGGAACAGTCCAACCTTGGCAAGAGGCTACAGGTTCTTGACGTTTTCAGCTAGGCTTAAGCCCCCACCCACCTTCCCCTCAAAGGCGACCCCCTTCCTGCAGCTAAGGGACAGGCACAGCACAGATTCGCCCCTTCGGGCTCTCTCCTCCCTAGAAAAAATAAAGCACAATTGACCTCAGAAGTTTGGTCCCTCGGAGCAACACTCCCGCCCAGGAATAGCCCTCGCGCATGCGCCGCGCCGTCTCACTCTTCCCCCCCCCCGGCTTGGCCACCTCCTCCGCCCACGCAGGCGCCATCATGACTTCGCGTCCGACTCGCGCCTGCGCTCTGGAGACAAGCTGGGCCGCGCCTGCGCAGGAAAGGCCAAACTGTCGGCGACGGGGGCTCCTCCTCGTCTTGTTACCCCCTCCCTCCCTCTGCGCCGCAGCAGCATCAGCATCAGAAGTACGAACACAGTGGGCCGCCCTCGGCCTTCCTGCATGCGTGGGCCTAGTAGTAGTAGTAGTAGTGGCGGCGGCGGTAAGGGAGGGGCGGCCGGAGTTTCCGCCGTCGGACCTGACGAGGATGGGCCTGAGGGGACGCCGGTAGCGGCAACAACAGCGGCGGCAGGTGAGCCGTTGGCGAAGGGAGGGGGCGCAACTGTGAGAGCTCGCGAGGCCCCCCTTTTCAAATAGACCCCCCCCTCCCCGTGAGGCAGGGCCAGGCGCACGCGCGGAAGGTTAAACCATCAGGCCGCAAAACGGAGGGGGGTGTTGAGTGAGGAGAGGGAATGGAATGGAGGGAACCACCGAGGGCGCAAAGCGTGGGGGGGGGGCGAGAGCGTGCGATGAGCGCCTGTCTGCGTCCCAGGCTGCCTCTCGGAGGAGGGATGGATGCGCTTCTCTCGGGAAGGCTGTGGGGCTCCCTCCCAGGGTGTGTGGCCTAGTGGGTCTTAATCGGGGGTCCTGGGATCCTCCCCCCCCCAGGGGTCCGCATTGTCCTCAAAAGGGATCCACGAAGGCTTGGTAGTTGCTCATCCCATCTCCTCCCTGCATTGGAGTGGCCACATGACAGGAGCCAAGGCAAAGGCATGCTGGCTGGCTTGGCCTGCACATTGCCATTCAACCCGCTCCAGCCACACACTTGCAGGAAGAAGCAGAGGAAAAAATTTTCCCTCCTCCCCCCCCCTCCAGTGTCTATGAGGGAAGGTTTCATGTATAGTGTAATTGTATTATTATTGTTGTTATTATTATTAGGTGTTAGTGGGGTTGTAAATCTTGAATTAAGTCTTGGGGTGCACAGCAGCAAAAGATATTTAAAGGGGGTCCCTGGTAAAGAGAAGGTTATTTATTTATTTTATTTATTTTAGTTATTTATATCCCGCTCTTCAGCCACAAGGCTATCTGAGTGGCTTACACATTGTTTTGTAAGCAATAACAATTTACACATCTACACTGCAAGAAGCAGCTTCCAATGTGTGTTAGCTAATTGCCCCCACAAGCCGGGTACTAAGAGTCACCGGCCTAGATAGACCCACATGCGAAAGGTCCATGGTTTTCTTGTTGTTTTTTTCCTGCCACCCTCTGTGTGCCTGGTGCTTTGGGGATGGAGAGGTCTCTGCCCCGAAGTGTTTCTCTTCTGAAGGGCATCCATTTGTATCAAAACAGCAGTGATGTGACTCGCCCTCAGTGCTGGGTATAGGGTGGGGAGAATTAGCAGGAGCCCTGCCTGAGGAGGCAAAGTTACAGTGTCATTAACTGTGATAGTTGTGGATGTTATTAGATTTATGCCACCTTCCTGCTATTCCCCATAAGAGTTCTTCAGGGACATGTGTGCCTCTCCTTAGCTCACATGCTGCTGTCACCCAGGGACTCTGTTGGTGATGTGTTTACAATAAAAGTATTGCTGTAGTCATTGGTGCATCGGCTTAGTTGCTGCCAAGCGCTGCTTGAGGAGAGAGGAAAGCAGGAAGTGGCAGTGCCATCCCATAGGTGCTCCAAGAGCTTTTAAAGACTCGGTCCCAATGGAAGGGGAGAGGCTTTGTATACAAGCACAGGTTGCAGTAGGAGAAAGGGACTGTTTGGCTTCCTTGGCTAGTCTCTTTCTGCTATGTTCTATTAGAACTGTGTATGAGATTGTACCCTTTTATCTTCCCAATAACCCTGCAAAGTCAATAAAATAGCAGGACAGCAACAAGCTCTATTGTGGCTGAACTAGGATCTTGCATGGTTTCTCTTTCTTACACGGCATCGCATTGGCTTGCAAAATACCAAATATATATATATATATATATATATACACATGGTAGAGAACAACATGCACAAAGTAGGGTAGGTAGCTGGGGGAAGGCTTTAGGCTTGCTTTAATGGGAAATAGCCTGGCTAACAAGAGGAAGAAGTGGGCAATCAGTGTCCCTTTGCCTAATTTCAGAAGTCTGTTACAAGCAATCATTCCGGACCCCTGGTGAGCAGAGTGATCTGTCTTCCCTAACAGGCCCCAGGGCAGGAAAGAATGGAGTAAATGGGTGGGGGGAGAAAAGATGAGCTGGCTCCATCCCTTTTGAGTGTCTCCACCCATTGCTGGCTTTGGCCCTGCCCACAACCAGCACTAATCCCCATCCCATTTGGATTCACTTGATCTTATCCAGGAAGGGATATAGGAGGAAGATGAAGAATAGGTGTGTGCAGGTATGATGATTCTGTCTGCTACTTTTCTTGAGCATCTGTTTTTTCATCTCTCTCTCCCACTATTCTTCACACTGGGATCTGCAACAGTTTCAGAGCTGTTCTTTCCAGGCACTGTGCTTGTATTGGCCTGGTGGAGGAGGCGCCTTCCTAAAACTGCAGTTTGCTCTCGGGCTGCAAGGCAGTTTTATTTGAAGAAGGGCTGGCTTTTGAGAGCTTTCTCTGCCAGCCTGTTGCATAGC
Organism: Gambelia wislizenii; assembly: GCA_030847615.1. Classification (NCBI taxonomy): domain Eukaryota; kingdom Metazoa; phylum Chordata; class Lepidosauria; order Squamata; family Crotaphytidae; genus Gambelia; species Gambelia wislizenii. Next base: position 32,237,912 of record JAUMIR010000010.1, read on the forward strand.
TGTGGACAGATGCTAACTAGTATGGTAGGAGCTGTGTACAGCAAAGGAACCCTTCTCTTCCAAGGATCTTACCTTCTGTCCATTTTTAAAATTTTAAATTAATGTTTAAGTAGTCATCTTCATTTATTTTATTTATTTTAAGTCTTTCATTTTCTTACCTTGCAGCACTTAACAGGTGCTGTCTATATCACTCACTGGTGTATCTTTTCTCTTGTCTTTACCCCCTTTCTTTTTGAGGCGACTATTGGCTTTTGGGTGTTGTCCATGGACAGAAGCACACAGCTGTGGTTCATGTTGATTCTCCTCTAGTTTTCTTAGTTACATTTGAACAGAAAGGATATGTTGTCTCTGTCATCTGGGAGTTATGCTGTCCAGGAACTAAAGGGAGGGGGCAAAATTGAAGCTCTTTCCCCCCAATAAGAATTATGCTTCCCCTGAAGTTTTCCTTCAGTCCCCAAATTTCTAGCATTGCAGTAACAACACTTCACTTGAGCTTTTAGAAATACCATTTAGGCATCCAAAGAAAAGGGGCAGATCAAGTGACTAAGGGAACGCAAACATACCAAATATAAGAGTTCTAAGTGTGAATGATTTTCAGTGTCTCTCTCTCTGCAATATTAGAAATTTTGGGATTCACAGAAAATGTAATTTGAGGGGACAAAATTCTTATTTGAGCAGGCAGTGCCCTAATTGTGGCTCCATGTTCATGTACAGTGCAACGATCCTGAGACACTGAAACTTGTTGCTGCAAGATATAAAATGGCAATACAGCAGCAAAACTCAGAGTCAGTTCTCACTGAAAGGGGCAAGGGGAAGGTGCAGCAGTCAGGGAGCTCATTCTGCCAGTTCCAGTGTGTGGGTTTTTGTCACTGTTGGATGAATATTGTTCTTCTATTAAAGGATATGTTCAGGCTTGGCTTGTGAATCTGAGGTCTGTGAGCCACGTATGAAAGGCAAGCTCCAGTTTGGCTTTTGCTGGGCCTTTGCCAGTCTGTTTCTTCTGTTGCATGGGGGTGGACTGTAATGTGCCTGCCCCTTTCAATGTCACATGTATGTCTCTCCAGCCTTTAAAGGTCGGGAGCAAATGAGTCACTGCAAGGTTTCTACTCTCCCTGAGAACCTCAGTGCCAAAGTTGTTTGCTGGATCCCAGTTCTCTGCTAGCTGGGCATGTTTTTGTCAGCTTCACCATCACACCTGAGCACCAGGCATTCTGGGGCTGTTGTATGTGTGATGTGTGTTTATCTTCCTGCACTGTGACATGTACACAAAACCACCTGCCTTTCTGTACCCTGAGTCTTTTACATCTCCCTCTACATCCCTTGGTTGTGGGGTTTGTGTGTAGGAGCTGAACTTATCCCCCCCCCAATAGTAGCCCACTCAGGATGCTAAAAATAACTTTGAATTGGTGTTCAACATTTAGGAAATGCCCTGGCAGGCAGAAGGGTCTCTTGCTCTAGGATAGTGCACTCATTTCTGCCTTTACAACTGCCTTTGGAATTTCTGTGGGATGTAGCAACAGCTAGACTTGAAATTCCACTCTTGAGAGAGATTTTGAAGAGGGAAGTGTCAGCTACAGGAGCCTTCTTGAGGAAATGAGAGGGCACTGGGTCAGGGAGTAGAGGGCAGGATCCCTTGAGTGCCCCGTTGGCTTTCTTTCTTAAAAGCCTGTGCCAAAACTCCAGAACAAGCTTGACGAGGAGGAGTCACAGCATCCAGTACTTGGCAGCCATGGTAGGGATGGGGGGGGGTGGCGGGTTGAAAAGGTGTGATTCAACACTGTGCCTTAGTAATTCCTTCACACCTCAACCAAGTGGTTCAAGCCCATGATGGGTGTCTCTGGTGCTTAGACTTTCCAAACCAATGCAAAGAAAGGAAGGCTGCCACTATTTTCTTGTCTGTGGAACTCCAGCCAATCTCATGGAAGCTCCCTGATCTACTGAAGGAAACTGTATTTCCCCATAATGAGGTGTATTAACTCACTCAAGGGCTACTCTTGATCTAGATTTTCTTAGGACTCCATATTCTAGAGCTAGAAGCGTCCTTCAGTTAACGAAGTAGATGTGTTCCTGAGTGTTACTTCTTTCACAGAAAATTTGTTACCAGAGGTAGAAATAACACGGAAAGAATAGGGATAAGTTCCTTCACTACATACAAAAAGAGCACTTCACCAAACTTTTTATCCAAAACTAACAATATGCACATGTGAAATGAAACAACCCAATCAGATAAGCCTTGCAGAAATAAAGAAAAGCATTTTAAACCTTTTAGAAACTACTTGAAAGCTTTTCCAAAATACATGCAAGGGTTTTGTCTGTCTTTCACCAGCCTCCACTTTTCTTATGATTTCCTATTAGGTGGCCAAACATATAGATGTGTGCTTCTTGAACATGTTGGGTGTAACTGATGAGGCAGGCTTATCTGCTTTCTCTGTTTTCCTGTTCATGCATGATCAATGAGGGATGCTGTTGGCCTTGCCTGTTGTAGACAGGCACATACTGCTTCAGTAGGATCTGCTAGAAAAGAAGCCTGTTTTTCCCCAGCTCAAGCTTTGCTACATTGTTTACTGCAGGCACACTGCTGCAACCTGATATTAGAAGTCTGTGTTTGTCCAGCCCCCCCCCATCACTATCCACCCAGTGTCTATGTTAGCTGAAAAAAATGCCCTTTAACTAGGCAGATAATGTAACTCAGTGTGCGTAGTGGTTTGAGTTCTGGAGACCAGGGTTCAGATCCCTGCCCAGCCATGGAAACCCTCCAGATGGGCAAGTCATACTATTTCAGCCTCAGAGGAAGGTGAAGGCAAGCCCCCTCTGAACAAATTTTGCTAAGAAAATTACATGATAGGTTGCCATACCTCAGAAATGACTTAAAGACACACAACAACACAGAGGATAAGGGGGAGGTATAAAAAGACTTTATAAAAAAAGAGCTTCTTTGTCAGAGGCTTTGTTAATTGAGGTATGCCTGTCCTTGAAAGCTTTGTATCTTTCAGGTAAAAGCCAGAGGTCTTGCGCTAATGTGGCTTGGAAATAAATCTGCTTCATTTTAAGCCTGAGCAGATCAAAGTGCAATAACAACAACAACAATCTTTTAAAGAACGAAAAGCATTTCCTTTTTGACAGCCCAAACCAGGGGAGCGGGTGAAAGCAGTGCCTTCTAAGCCTAATTTGCTATTTCTATCTCACCTTCATTCTGTCTCCTTGTCAAATGCTTTCCCATTTGCTACTTGTGCATAATTAGTCTTTCTTAATGGTGTACAACTTGTTGTTTCACTGGCTTCTTCATCAGGTAAAGGTGTTAAAAATCAGACAGAAGAAAAGTGAGATGAGCTTGCAGCTGGTTTGCTTAAGGTGGTGTTTAAGGTGGTCTTGAGGAAGTCTTTGCCTTTGTCTCTGCATGGCCAAGAAGGGTTGGGACCTTTACCTGCATCAACCAGCCCTCAAGACCACTTAAACACTATCTTAAGCAAATATCTCAAACAAGTAACTCTGACAGTATTACTTTTCTTGTCCTTCATGATTTCAAGTAAGCCAGTGAGCTTTGAAAGCTTGTGTTAATGTATTTTGTACCTTTTGGTTGTCCTAATAAAGGTATCATCCTGATGGATTTTGTTGTCTGTTGCTGCATGGTGAGTGTAGCTACCCCTGAATATATAACTTGGTGTTTGTGTTTTAACAAAAGTGACTGGATCTGATAAACACATACAGTCTTACCCTAAACATCTTTCTGTCCATACTGCAGTTGCACTAGCACTTAATGTCTGAGAAGAGGGATGTCTTTTCACAAAGGTCTTTCAGTGAAGGGTCTGCATAATCTGAGACTTCTGGATCTCACACCAGCCTCTGAATGGTAGGGTCAGGTCCCAGAGTGTTGAATTGGGGTTTACAACCAGTCTTTTTAAAAAGAAAGTTACTAGCTAACCCCAGCCTGTTGGATGAACAGTTTCCTTTCTAGGTAGTGGGAGACTTTTATTTCTGTCTCTTTTCCAGCAAAGTATTGAGGGATCAGGTTCAAAGTAGAAATGCTGCTGCTCTAGGAGGTAGTGGTAGGAAACTGTTTCTGGAGCCCACCCCCATTTCTGACATAGATTAAGTCCCAGTTCACCTAGTATGGTTTACAGTCAGGGTGTGTCAAGGCCCTTACCATTGGCATACACTAGAGAAAGGTTACAGCCAGACTCACTTTTGGTTTTCCTTTTAACTGCTGGTATTGAGAGTGGCTGGGTGTGATGATGGAGAGGGAAAGAGAGGCCAAGGCTTGACTCACATGGTACTGTCTGAGTGGGGGCAAAGGTGAGCTTGGTGCAGGAGATGTAGCTCTATTTAGCCATCTCTGTTTGGTGCAGAAGCATCCGCAGCAGTGATGGGAAGCAATTGCCTCCTGTCTTCCAGACTGTCTCCCTTTCCCTTTGCCTTAACACTAGGCAGTGAAGACCTGTTTTCGCCCCTTCCCTCTACATGGCCCCCTCCCCTCCCAGTCAATGGGGTCACATCCTGGAGTGCTGTAAACAACTCTGGGGCTTGCAGTGTCTGAGTCACACATGCTCTGCAAGTCAACAAGCTTCCCCCCCCCGCCCCATGTGGGCTGAACTTGCTGCTCCTGCGTATTCGGGATTTAGCTGCATTCTCTCAAGTCGGCAGCTGTGCTTTGTGCCTTTCGGGATGGAGAAGCAGCCTGGCATCTTGTGTGGTAGGGACAGGTGTATGATTGGAGGTAGGGTGGGGGACAGCACTCGGTAGCCCTGTGAGAAGGCTGGATAGATGCCTTCGCATTTCTGTTCAGGGAAATCCCCCCCCCCAAAATGAGAGAAGGGAGACCCAGATAAGTATTGCCCAAATAAATGTAAACAACTTGGGGATGGGGGGTGGTATGCACCATGACCACAGGCATTTTCACACAACTGTCACTTGGTCAAGCTTTCATCTAACAGCTTCAAGGATTGTGTGAATTTTTTTTACCTCTGGTTTGGCAGGTTGTGGAAACACCTCTTGATCTTATATGGAGCCATAGTTCTAGCTGTTTGCTGTCATATCTACCTCTAGAGGGTCAGCATTTTTGCCTCTTCTCTCTCCCTCTGAGGCCCCTTCCCCCTGAAGTCTAAATCATATTGTTAGTTTCAGCTAGGGTAGACTCATTCAGTCAGTGAAACTTACCCAAGTACTGACTTAGAAATTCCCATGAATTCTGTAGATCTGCTGTAGTTGGGACTAATGGCTGGAGGCCTGAATTTCTGTAGCAATGTTATCTGTGTCTGTACTGTCTTCTTAAGGGGAAATGGTAGCTACTTGGAATGCCCTCCATCCTGCCTCTCTGTGGTGTCAAGAGGCTTACTCTAGTATGAGGAGTCTCCCGTGGCCCAAAATCTGTCTGTCTTTCCACCGGACACCTAATGAGGCTGATTCAGAAGTGTTAGCAGTGTGTACAGGCCTCAGGTTGAACCCCTGGCCTCTTTAGTTGCAAGATTAGGAAACTGGGCTAGAAGAAATGCTTTGAGGAGAGCTGAATCAGACACTGATTTCACTCAGTGCGCCTTCTGTCTCATTCATCCTTTTCCCAGGAGGAAACACTTGAAAACTGGATACTTCAGAACCAACTTCTTGTGGGAACACAGGGGGCACTGTGGCTGTTTTAGCTGATAGCTGTTCAGCTTCTAGTACTACCACATCTTATGGCGGTGAATTACTCAGATCATGTCTTTTTATTTGGTAGCAGCCAAAGTGTTGCTTTTTGTTATTTAAGCTTGTATTTGTTAACTTCAGCTGGTGCACTTTTCTTCTAGGGGAAGAGGAGTATCTCTTTTATTGCCTACTTTGTCCAGAAGACTTGTGAGTTTACAGGCTAGTTTTCATATTTCATTGCATTTCTTTCTTCCTAGCTAAAGATTCAAATGGCTCACACTATTGGGCTCTGACAGCTATAATTGGCATAGCATCCAAATTAAAACACTTATGAGGAATAGGCATATCTGGAACATTAATAGAATGCATTAATGTTCTATCTGGGGCATTAAATAGAATGCATCTGCTTTGGTTGTATTGGTAGACAGTGCGCCACAAAGTGAGCAGGGTATATGTGCCCATTATGGTTCTGCTGGATCTCTCAGCAGCTTTCAGTACCATCATTTGTGGTATTTTTCTGGGTTACTTGTCTGGAATGGAACTTGGGTAGCTGTTGTACAATAGTTTGGGTCTTTTCTGGAGGTGCAAACCCAGAAGGTGATACTAGGGAACTCCTACTCAGCACTGTGGCCTTTGACTTCTGGTGTCTTCAGGACTGTCTCTTGTTTTCAATGTTATTTAACATATAAATGAAAACTCTGGGAGAATTTGTTCAAAGTGATTCAGTGTTGCTGATAATTCTGATAGTATCCAACTCTGATTCACTTTTCCATATATATGAAAGGAAGCAATACAGGTTCTTATAAAAGCACAGGATGAAGTTGAAAAAATCAAGCTTAATCCAAGCAAGACACAGGTACTCCTGGTCATTCAAAGGGGAGACCAGAAAAATACAGGAAATCAACCTATGCTAGATGAGATCGCACTGCCTTGAAGAGTCAGATTCACAGTTTGGGTCTCATCCTGGATTCTTCCTTGAATTTGGATGCCCATATTTCAGTAGTGCCCAGGATTCAGTAGTGCCCAGGATAAATTGTATTTATTTGCGTTTGATCTTTACTTCTGTAAGATACAAAATAAAGCCTGGTCTTCTGAGTGGGTTGTTAATCCGATGGCAACACAGACAATATCCAAGTAGGCCTCTTGAGATTAAAAGGCAGGAAAAGAGGGCCCTGGCACCCTTGTAGTATGAAAGGGTCTTGTCTCCTCTCCATTTGCTCCTCTTTTTCTTTCTCCCCAGCATATTGAGAGCCCTCTTTCCCAGTCCCATTGTGGAGGGGGGGCTTTGTGGGAAGCCAGGCTTATGCAAAGGGCAGGAGGACTCTTCTTGTCCCCTGTGCGATAGAACCCTGCCCTTTGGCCCATATCTCTCCTGGCCGAGCAAAGCAGAGGGAATGTTGCTGGTTCAGGCATTCTGCTGGGTCCATTTGCTCTCTTATGTAAATGACTCTGAAGCCCTGTCATAACACCACCCCGTTGTGGGTCTCAGCCTCTGTGGCAACAACAAATGCTGCTGTGTCATTGTGCAAGTTTCTTCCTGGCCTGGTTGGAGATTGGCTTTCCCTTGTTTTTAACCCCCAGCATCAGTGGCAAAGTGGGGGGTGGGGGAGGAACACAAAACTCTGGTTATAGAATTATACTTCAATTATATTTTTTAACTTTTGTAAGCTGTGAATTTTTAGCTATGTTTGCTTTAACTGTTGTAGGCTGCCCTGAATCCCAAACTGGGGGAAAGGTGGGATACTATAAACATCATTTCATGCTCAAAGGCTACAGCCCTGTTAGGTTCTCCTTGTCTCACTTTAGCAGTTATACAGGTGTTTGAGGTGAACTGGAACAGCTTTTCAGGTTTGTCAGGGGCCCTGGAAACAAGGATGTGCTCAGTCTGAGAGATCTGTGTGCTGGATGCTGCTCCTGGGCTTCTGGTGACCACCATAGTTCTCTCTCACTCCAGTTCCCAGAAGCCTGAGCCAACTGGTCCAATGATCAGGAATTCTGGAAGTTGGAGGCCAAAACATCTGGGGGGTGTGTGTGCAGTTGTCCACTGACAGTCACAAAGCTAAGGGTAGCCCTTTGCCCCAAGGGAGCAGATACCAGACTTAGTGGGGGGGGGGAAGGTTGTTTGTTTTGGTAGCATAGTATGAGCCCTTAAACAAGTTCCCTCCTCATGTGTTGCATTCAGATACTCTACAGACCTGAGAGGAGTATGTCACAGGCTTCTTCTGTGTAGCTTTTAGCTCTCATGTTCAAACAGTCCCCCAAGTGGGCTGGACAAGGACTTTCTTGACTCCTCCATCCTCCAATTCCTGGCCTTTCCTAGAGGACAGAATAGGGGTTGGCAAGCAAGCTTGTGTGGCAGTGACCCATGCAGTTTGCTCTCTTAGCCTCCAAGCTTTGTATGCACCTACAGGATGGCTATGTGCCAATGGATTCTGCTCCCACTCCACCCAAAAGAAAGGTGTTTGAAATCCACGACATCAGCCTCAACATTCTGCAGTGCACCCCAACATGACAGGAAGACCAACTTGTGGACAGCCCTTCCAATTGCAAACACCTCTGTGGCTAGAAATGTCTTTGGGCTTGTCTTTGAGTCTCTCCACCACCCACCCCCATTAATCCCATCAGGTGCCTGGGATTAATCTTTCTCTAGCTATTTGTTTTTGCTGCAAATGTTCTTTGTTCTGAGCATGTGCGGTTTCTTCGGAGGCCCCTTATCACTTACTACTTTTGATAGCAGGGCAAGACGCAGGGGCAGATAAGGCCGAAAGGGAAATTGAAAACTGAAGTGCAAACATTATGGTGAGTGGGGCGTGGGGGGCATGCTGTCTGTCCAGTCTGGTCCTTCAATCCAGAAATGTGTATCATCCTCTTTATCCAGCTTGATTGTGCTGGTCTTTGAATACTTGCACTAGTGAAAGGGGGGGGGGCTTGATTGTCCTGCTCCCACTTTCTGCCCAATGTTGGGAGCAGCAATTCAGTAGCCTTGCCAATGTTGCTGTGCTTCCTAGCTGCACAAAGCCACTTGGCTAGCCTTGCAAGAGGCCTTGGTATTAGAGACAGCTGGGGTTGCTGTGCAACCTGTATTGCCCCAAGGCAGTTTTTCTCAGCTGAGGGTTCTGGCCATCCCACAGCTACTGGTGGGGTATTCGGGTTCTTTGGGGGAACAGGAGTGGTGGCTGTTTGGTTTTCTTGAGAGATCTGTTGTGCTTGGAGACTGTGCTTGCATGATGTTGAAAAATGCTGGACACAGAAGTGTTGAGAAGAACATGTTCAGAGGCAGGCGGTGTGGCTCGGGGTCACCATCAGTTTCTTGGAATCTCTCCTTCCCCAACTCCCAGGACAGCCACTTTTTTCTACTCTCTGCAGGTCACCAGTTGGCCCACAGTTATTCAACTGGCAGAATCTAGACTCTCTCAATTTAGCACGGCCACGTCAACATGAATGAAGTGTCGGTCATCAAAGAGGGTTGGCTACACAAGAGAGGTAAGCAATGACATGCAACCCACCCCAGTAGTGAAGGACTGAGTGGAGCCTTATTGAATTCTTTCTTCCCTGAGAATGTGGTTATTGTCACATGCTCTCTGTCAGGTAGAGCTCTGTGTTATCTGGAAGTTTGCACAAATAAAATGGACTGCTTGAAGAGTATACATTGCTGGATGCATGTTTTGGCTTTTCTTCAGGTTTGTGCTGGATTCCTTTTGGGGTTTTAATTCTTGGCAGAGCTTGGTTTCTGTATGTTTGAGGTGGTGGTGATGCTGATGCTGCCGCCGCCGCCGCCACCATCATGTCTAAAAGGTTGACTGTATAAAATGCCCTCCTGTCCAGGTTTAGGAAGCAAGAGCTCACAGATATAACATAGTTCTTTGTAGCTATCTTTCAGTTCTGGTTTCTTGCTTTGGAGATACATCAGGGCCCAACCTTGAGCAATTTCTAGGAGGAAGGCCTGCTATGATAACATTATCATAAGCCTTGGAGTACTGTGCATGTTACTGGTCACTGCCTCTAAAAAAGAAGGTTGGAGAACTCTAAAAGGTGCCAAGAAGGGATAGTAACATGGTCAAAAGGCTGGAACAACTCCCTTGCAGTGAAAGGCTGTAACACTTTTGCTCAGAAGAGGAGGTGAATAAGAGAGGGGTATAAAACTATGCATGGCGGGGAGAGAACCAGTGAGACCATCACTTAATACATAGAGAGATCATCCACTGAAGTGGAAATGTCAGGACACACAAATGAAAGGACTTATTTGCATAAGCCAGAATTGAACTACCTTAGATAGTACAGCTACCTTTAGATGTATAGTTGTCCCTCCGTATTCACGGATTTAAGTATTCACAGCTTGAAAATATTCTTTTTAAAAAAAAATTCCAAAAAGCAAACCTTGATTTTGCCATCTTATATAAGGGACACCATTTTGCTATTCCATTGCATATAATGGGACTTGAGTATTCATGGATTTGGGTATTCACAGGGGGTCCTGGAACCAAACCCCAGTGAATGTGAAGGGACAACTATATTCATGGATTTTGGTATCCACGGAGGGTCCTGGAACCAAACCCCAGCAAATATGAAGGGACAACTGTAGTGATAGCTACCAAATTAGATAGAGCTACAGGGAAAGAGGCAAGTTCGTGGGGCTATTAATGGTTTCTAGTAATTGCTGGGATGCTCTGAGTTTGTAGGTAAAATTTCGCTGAGAGCTGGCTGGCTGGGGGCTCTTGCTGTTTGAGCCCAAGGTTGGATTATCAGTCGTGCTCCATCCAGCCCCAGTTCCCTGGCACAGTTCAGGTCAGCAAGGAAATAGATAGCCTTCTGCTAGTCTTGTTTGTAACAGACAAGGAGGTACCCTGTGGAATTAGAAGAGGAAAGACCTAGAATTGAGGACTTTTCCTCTAGATTAAAAGAATCCTGTGGCTTGTGGAAGATGAACACATTTTTAAATGACAGAACCTTTAAAACTGAGAAGCTTTCTTCTTCTGCACCTACTTTGTGTTGTACTGTGCTTTGGCTGGGATCCTAGACTACTTCTCCTGTACATGCTAGCCTTAGGAGGAGCCACATGGGTGGGCATTTGAGCAGCTGCAGAATCTAGGATGACAGATGGCACCTGTTAGCAACAGGTAGGTCTGTCACAAGAGCTGTATGTCTTGGTACAAGCCCTTTGGTTCTGAAATGCTGCTTTGTCTTTATTCAAGTCCTCTCTTTCTATCTACCCCCCTCACACTGCCCCATGTCAGTTTTAGCTGTCCCCCTGTGGTGATTCCCCTTGTTGTCCTGTCCCTGCCCCTCCCCCGCTCCCCACTTTGTGCTGTGGCTCCAACAAATTCCTCTTCCCTGCTGACAAATATAGCGGGCAGCTGGTGGTGGCCAAGCTGGCCTGGAGGCTATTTTGGTACCTGGAGCCGGTTGCAATTTCTAGCTTGGCAGGACTGGGTGAGCCCTGCTGAGAGAGAGGCCCCCTCTGTTGTGCAAAGTCCTGTGGAGCTGTGAGGAAAACCCAGGGCTTTGGTGTGAACCAGCCATTTACACAAGAGATGCTGGAATTGTGGAATTTTGCCAGACATGGAATTGTGCCAGACCATAGTGCAAGAGGATTGTGACTCTGGAGGAAGAGATTTCACCCTATAGTCTCTGAACACATGGCCCAGGCCCTCCTGGCTGTTCAGTTGAAGTTGTCGTGGTATTCTGGCCACTGAGATTGCTGGGAAGGGGCTGAATTGTACACTCTGGGGGTTATCTCTGTGACATTGTTATTGGCACTTAACAGATCTGGAAAGACAAGTGGGGATCTAAACAGTGTTCCTTCTGGATCCTCCCAGCAGTCAGAAGCTGCAGCTGAGCTGATTTCTTAAATTACTCTGAGTGTTGCCAGAATAGGCTCAACTGTGCATATTGTGCAGCAAGGTCTGCAGCAGATAAAGGGTGCCATCCTTGCTAGCAGAAGCATGTGTTATGTGTGGATGGAATACATACCCCAAGAGACCAATTGAACTTTTGTCAAGAGGCCATTTGAACCCTGAGATCACATTCAGGGTTTTCCACTGCAAATGTCTGCTCTCCCTCTGTGCAAAACAATCCAGTAGGTAGGCAGCGGGAAAATAGACCTTGTTCTAGGTCACTTGAAGGGAGAGAGGTGGCTGGATTTGGAGGTCTCAGGCTGCTGAGCCTACGTTGGTCAGTCCCTGAAAGCTGCAGAATAGGAGAAACTTGCCAGGAAAGAAATGCTGAACTGCTCACAGAAGATATAGTGTATTTGAATCATGATGCAGGGGCAAGTGCCACACAGAACACAGAACAAAAAAATAAAAATAAAATAAAGTGTGAATGGTTGTAGCAGGTATTCCAAAGGCTGGCTGGCTGTTGCTCTGACTCCCCACTCTGAAAAACCATATCTGACCCATCTGCTTTTTCTAGGTGAATACATCAAAACCTGGAGACCCAGGTACTTCCTCCTTAAGAGTGATGGTTCTTTCATTGGATATAAGGAGAAGCCGGAAACAACAGACCAAAGCCTTCCCCCCTTGAACGACTTCTCTGTGGCAGGTATGTCATGCACAGGGTGTTGAGAATGCGGGGTGAATTTGGACAGAGGGTAGGATGCTTTCCTGGGTCTTTAGGGAGTTCCGACAGATGTGAGTAACTTCCATCATCATGTTCCTGTGTTCCTAACTGAAAGTAGTATGCTCAGGGAGTGGAAAGATGTCCTGGTTGTGGGAGAGAGGGAAACGAGAGTGTACAAGGTTTTCGGTTCCTTTCTCTTCCATCCCATAGTGGACCACAAACTGAACATGAGTCAGCAGTGTGATGCAGCAGCTAAAAAAGCCAGTGTGTATTCTAGGCTACCTCAATAGGTGTATAATGTCTAGATCAAGGGAAGTAATAATACCACTCTGTTCTGCTTTAGTCAGACCTCACCTGGAATACTGTATCCAGTTCTGGGCACCACAATTCCAGAAGGATATGGACAAGCTGGAAGGTGTCCAGAGGAGGGAGACCAAAATGGTGGGAGGTCCAGAAGCCATGCCCTATGAAGAGTGGCTTAGGGAGCTGGGTATGTTTAGCCTGGGGAAGAGAATGTTAAGAGGGGACATGAGATCCCATGTTTAAATATTAGAAGGGATGTCATATTGAGGATGGAGCAAGCTTGTTTTCTGCTGCTCCAGAGACAAGGACACAGAGCAATGGACTCAAACTACAGGAAAAGAGATTCCGTATAAACATTAGGAAGAACTTCCTGACAGTAAGAGCTGTTAGGCAGTGGAATGCACTGCCTCAGAGTGTGGTGGAGTCTCCTTCTTTGGAGGTTTTTAAGCAGAGGCTGGATGGCATCTGTCAGGAATGCTTTGATTGTTTATTCCTGCATGGCAGAGAGTTGGACTGGATGGCCCTTGTGGTCTCTTCCAACTCCATGGTCTGTGATACCAGGAAAAAGAAAGGATATAAATGAAATAAGCAAATAATTTTCTTGGAAGTTAAATTACTGCATAGGCTGTCCTTGTCCATGTTCCTCTTTCTTGCTGATGTGTTTGTTTCTGTCTATATAGGGGCAAGTTAGGTGGATTTGTTATCCATCCAGGTTGGTTGGTGGCTTATCACAGTGGTGTGGGTGGAGAATCCCATTATGTAGGAGTGGGGCAGCTGGGAAAGTCCCTAAGGTCCACTTTGGGAGGGAGGATATTTGTAACCCTTAAAGTAAAATCCTGGGCTAGGCAAGGAAAACAGAGGGTGGTGGGTGGTAGGGGTATATGCCCTTAAAAGTTCGAAGGGAAAGAATCACTGAGAAATGACTGTTTCTGAAGAGCTTTCAGCACGAACTCTTGATGTCTCCTTCCCCTACTTCTCAGAATGCCAGCTAATGAAAGTAGAGCGCCCCCGTCCCAACACCTTCATCATCCGCTGTTTGCAGTGGACAACAGTCATCGAGAGGACGTTCCACGTGGATTCCCCAGATGAAAGGTGAGTGGCATGAGCACAGTTGTATTGGGGTGTGAGCACAACCCAAAGGCAAAATGGGAGGAAAGAGGTTGCTCCATTTTGCTCTCTCAGCTCCTTAGGCTTCTTGGACTTCCCCATCAAACAAGTGGTGTCCCTGCCTGTGAAGATGGCCACATCATGTCTGTCCCCAGCACGTTGGAGTCAGACATTTTTGCCCTTGAACATGAAAGTAGCATGACTGGTTGTCAGGGCTATCAGCCATTGACTAACTCATAGATTTTTCTCAACCAACTTCTGACAGCCAGCTTATCCCCCAGGCCAGTAAACGTTGTACTTCACTGTGGCAAGGAGTTTCAGGTGTTATAACAGTTTTGCTTGAGGAAGTGTTCATTCTTTCCACCCTGAATTTTGGTGTGTGCTCATAATGGATCCTTGGTTTCCCCAGGGAGGAGTGGATCCAGGCCATTCAGATGGTTGCTAATAGCTTAAAGAACCAGGAACCTGAAGAGGACAGGATGGACTACAAATGCGGCTCTCCCAGTGACAGCACAGGGGCCGAGGAGATGGAGGTGGCAGTGACAAAGACCCGGGCCAAGGCGGTAAGGGGGACCAGTATGGAGGGCATAGGATTTCTTCTGCTTTGGCTTAGCTGGGGACAGCACAGAGGCGAACCCAGTGCTTGCACAGAAGTAGTGCTACCTTAACAATGGATGTGGACTCCTTATGTTTTTAATGGTTTTTTAAATTCTGGTTTTAAAGGTTCTCAGTCTGCTGATGGGAATGAGTTTGGTCAGTATGCTCTCTCTTTGCTTTCTTTTGATGAAAAGACCATGAATGACTTTGACTACCTGAAGCTCCTTGGGAAGGGCACTTTTGGAAAGGTCATCCTCGTGCGGGAGAAGGCCACCGGACGCTACTATGCCATGAAGATCCTGCGCAAAGAAGTAATCATTGCCAAGGTATGGGGGCTCTGGCGTGCGTGCACCAGTGGGACAAGGCTGCCTGTCAGGCAGCATCAGGGCCCAAGGAGAAGCACACTCTTGAGTTTCATGGGTTAGTGGGAATTTAGCATTGCCTGTAAATATGTCCTGGCATCCTATTGAGTTAAGACTTTTGAAAGAAAAGGGACACCTAGAATTACTCCTTGTATCTTTCTGTGGAGAAAGAGGGATTCCAGAATTCATTCTTATTTTGGGTTCCTGTAAATAAGGCAGGATCCAAAGAGCTATGCAGACGGGTATGAAGGTGCACTGAGGTTTTCCTGAATCTCATGTTCCTCTACAGATCATTCACCCCTCCCCTCCGCCCCTCCCCCAGCAAAAAAAGAACCTTCCAAAACCTGGTATCAAGCCAATAAAACCATTGATCTATTTGATTGATTTTATTTTTAGTGTCTTGTTTTTAACTGCTTTTAGTTCTGTTGTAAACTTAATTATATTTTTAATTTTTGTACAATGTGAATTTTAAATCTATATCTGTGTTAACTTTTGTGAGCTGCTTGAGTCCCAGACTGGGAAAAACGCAGGATATATTAACAGTAACAACAGTAACAACACCAAGAATAAGAATAGTAATTATAGGAGATGCTAATGTAATAAAACTCCCACAACTATTCTGGACTGGCTGTCTCTGAAAGGGGAAAGGGTCCTTCTGGCTTGCAACAGTATTCTGGGTTGTACCAAGCCACCCCCAACAGCCATTTAGCTAAGTACAGCAATTCAGATAAAGATTGCCATCCTAACAATCCTTCATGCTTCTCGCATCAATCCAGCTGTGCAATTTAAAGGACCCTAATTTCACTGCCTAGTGCCCAGGGATGTCAGTGCAGCTTTGCTTCTGTCACATAGAGAGCAGCAACTTCTTTAGGGAATGATGAAGGCACTTGCAGCATCAGAGGGGGAGCTGAGTATGGGTGGCCTGTTCCTTTTTGATTGTGCATATCAAGTCCCAATGCTTTCCTATCTTTTGTAGGATGAAGTGGCCCACACTGTCACAGAGAGCCGAGTCCTACAGAACACAAGACATCCCTTCCTCACGGTACATAAGACTGAGGAGCTTGGGCCCTTCTCTTGCCAGTCCAATCGGCTAGCTGCTCATCTTAATCCATCAGGGTGGCCACTGACCTCACCCTGACAACCCAGTGGGTGGGTGGGTGGGTGGCTGCTTCTGGGTGGAGTCTGGAAGAATGGACCCTTGGTGCCTGGGTTGAAAGTTTTAAGACCCACTGAAGTTTTGAGTGTTGTTGTTATGTGCCTTCGGGTTGTTTCCTAAGGAGAACCTATCACAAGGTTTGCTGAGGCTGAGAGTGTGACTTGCCCAAGGTCACCCAGTGGGTTTTCATGGCTGAGCAGGGATTTATACCTTGGTCTCCAGAGTTGTAGTCCAACACTCACTATGGCACGCGGGGCTCTAGGTTCCACTAAGCCTTGAAATTGCCGTGGTGCCCAGTTCACTGTTTCTGCCACCTTTATCACCAAAGGGACTGAAAGTTGGTGCTTCTTATATTCTCTGCCTCTTTCTCAAGTAAGGCCAAAAGTCTTGAGTGGGGCCAAGTACCCCCTCACAGTATCTGTTCCACAGTAGGCTAGGCAGCTTGAGGCTGACTGACTGCTACAAGCCTTTCCTGTGCAAAGCTAGATTCCCTTTGCTTCCAGAGTGACTGGCTCACAAGGGGAAGATATGTTGGGATTATGGTACCTCCTGAAAATGGGAGGACAACGGCTACTCTTTCACAGTGGGATCTGTTAACTCACATTTCTAGGCACTGAAATATGCGTTCCAGACCAATGACCGCCTCTGCTTTGTCATGGAATACGCCAATGGTGGAGAGGTGAGTGTCTGCTCCTAAGAGGTCTGTAGCCCTAATGTAGACCACACAAGGAGATTGCTTCACATCTCCATGGCTGAGCTCAGAGGTTCCATGGAAGAAGTGTTTCTCTCCAGGCCTGTTTCTTTCTTGCAAGAGGGATGTAGGGCTTGGGTGGTTTCTATATCTTATGATTGATCAGCTGCAGTACCCTCAGCTGGCAAGAGCCTCACATGCTAAGGCCTGTCGGGGCACAGTAAGCTTTGGGCCCATATAGTCAAGTTGCTTGGCCACGGTTCCTGCTGTTCACGGTGTCCCTTTGGGGCTTACCCCCCTTCCCCTTGCAGCTGTTTTTCCATCTTTCAAGAGAGCGCGTCTTTACTGAGGACCGTGCACGTTTTTATGGGGCTGAGATTGTTTCTGCCTTGGAATACCTCCACTCCCGAGATGTTGTTTACCGCGACATCAAGGTAAGGTGGAAGGGTGTTGTTATTGGCATGGCTCTCTGTTCACTGAAGGACAGAAAAGGAAGAGGTTTGGTGGGCTTTCTGGAAGAGGGAAATTCTGGGCACCACCAGATTCCCCATTGTTACTAGGTATATTTCAGATGTCAGCAGAGTGCTTTCCATTCACATCCTAGTACACAAAGGTAACTAAACAATCTGTGCCCAAACCATGTTGGTCTTTTAAAAGATGCAAATTGAGCTGAGGAATGTCCTGGAAATCATTAGAACTTCTTATAAGGAAAGGTTGAAGTGTTTTGAGCTCAGAAGGAGATAAGTAAAGTGGTGGGGGCATGACAGAGTCATGTAAAATTCTGCATGGTGTTGAGAAAGAGCTTTTCTTCCTAGAACCTTTTCAACAGATTATCCATTAAAACAGAATGATGGGCAATTCAGGGAAGATAAAACGGAAGCCCTTCTTCACATAGAGTTTAAACTGTGGTATTCATTATCACAAGATGTAGTGAGGACCAACAATTTGTATAGCTTTAAAAGGGGTTTAGATAAATTCGTGGTGGTTAAGGCTAACAATGACCACTAGTCATCATGACTATCTGTCACTTCCATTGTTAGAGGCAGTATACATCTCTACTAGTTGTCAAGGTGTCCAAGCAGATCAGAGGATGCTCTTGCCCTCCTGGCTTGCTTTTGTGCTTTCCAGAACAGGTGTTTGGTTGATCACCATGAGAACAGATTACTGGACTAGATGAGTCTTACATTCTTAATAACAAGAATGTCGTCTGCTCCATCAGACAGGCCATTGTCAGCAGCCTGGGCCCAAGACCCTGTCCTAACAACATACTAGTGTACATTGCAGCAGTCTGAAAAGAGTCTGGCTAGGCAGCGCAGGTGTGGTGTAGGTGAATCTGCCTTTGATTCGTGAGTGCATCAGTGTTGTTTAGATGGGCACCAGCCTGTTGCTCGCTCACTCATAGGCCCACCTAAAATGCAATTTCTGCCTGTAAAATACAGTTTGGCTTGCTCAGTATTGTCTGTTCTCTGGGACTTGCCTTTTTGCTGCTCCCAGCTGTTGTTAGCACATGTCGGTCTTAACAGTTTGGCTCTCTAGTCACCCTGTAAAGGTTTCTACCATGTGGGACACACCATGCCCTTTTGTGCCTTCCAGCTGGAGAACCTCATGCTAGATAAAGACGGACATATAAAAATCACAGACTTCGGGTTGTGCAAAGAGGGCATCACGGATGGTGCCACGATGAAGACTTTCTGTGGGACGCCGGAATACCTGGCCCCTGAGGTAACAGAAATCTCCCTTGGTCTGTAGAGCTGACTTGCTAAAAGGCTTCCAAACAGGCAGGGAACAAGGTGATGAAACTGGAGGGCCAGCTGCCTCGGGAAGACTCAAACCAGTGAGGAAAGCCAATTTTGCAGCTAAGATTGTGCCTCTTCCTTGTGAGGGCTGGCGGCACATCCTTCCTGGCTGCCAGGTTCTCGTGACACGCTCCAGGATGTGTCAGGAGTTAGATCTCTTTGGGCACAGGAGTATCTGAGTGTGGCAGGGGGTTGAAAAAGCTGCATTCACTGGCCGGGCCCCGGTGACAATGGCTGCCTCCTCTCCCCAGCACCAAGTCATGCTGTTGTTCTTCCTTCCAACTGTAGGTGCTGGAAGACAATGATTACGGCAGAGCTGTGGACTGGTGGGGCCTTGGTGTCGTCATGTATGAGATGATGTGTGGGCGCCTCCCCTTCTACAACCAAGACCATGAGCGCCTTTTTGAGCTCATTCTCATGGAGGAGATACGTTTCCCACGCACACTCAGTCCTGAGGCCAAGGCTTTGCTGGCTGGACTGCTCAAGAAGGATCCCAAGCAGAGGTCAGTAAGGGCCAAGTGTAGAAAGCAGGGGTGGCAACAGCTCTCCTTTGGATTGGTGGCACACTTGAAAATGAAGGGGCCTCTTGCTGTGACTTGCCTTCCACGCAAACGTCTGGTCCAGAAATCATAGCATTGTTGAGCCTTGATTCCAGTGTCCAGGTTCTGCAGCTCAAGTGAATCGCCTCTTTTGTCAAATTAACCATGTGTGTGTGTGTGTGTGTGTGTGTGTGTGTGTTGGGTGATTTTTAGGGCTCTTAGTAGTAAAATTTGGAGCCCCATTCAAAGAAAGAGGCAAGCCCTCAGAGCCTCGCAAAACCCTCTTCACCCAAATCTTGCACTACTATTCCCCAAAATTGGGGGTGGCAGAAAGTTGCCCCCTAATAGTCAATCAACACTCCTGTACACCTTCAGGAGTAGTAGATACCTTTCAAACACTCCATCCCAAAAGAAGATTGGCTGAAATAGAAACCACAAGTTACTTCCAGTTTGGCTTTTGGACAATTTTCAGGGGGTGCAGCCTACTCTGTGTATGAAAATTGACTCCAGTGCCTTCTTTAGTTGCCTAGTCCGGCTGTTTAATTTCACCAAGGCAGAAGGGACTAGGATCTGGAGCTCCCCGCCCCCCTCTGCACACATACACATTAGTAGAATTCTCACTCCTGTTTTCACTCAAGGCACTGGTTGTCCCTGTAATGGAGGGCTGGAGTGTAGGCACAGACATTTCCACTTGGATCATGGTCCTCTCATAATAATTCATGTTCATGTGCATGTGTGCGCTCCCCCCCCCAAAACCCAGGGTCTTCCAGTAAAGTGATAATGGAACCCTTTGTGTCTGCAGGCTGGGGGGTGGCCCCAATGATGCCAAGGAAGTGATGGAGCACCGTTTCTTTGCTGCCATCAACTGGCAAGATGTGGTTCAAAAGAAGGTAAGGGGAAAACAGTGACTTATCTCTTCTCCTCTCCCCCCTGCCCCAGCCACTTCCCACAGCTCTGGGTGTTGGGTGACTTGCCTTCCATTCTGGACACTTGTTTGTCTTCGAGGAGAAGTGGTTCAAGGTGGTGGTAAGTGTGTGTGTGACCAGGCAGGACTATGGAATAACTTGGTCTTTTTCTTTCCAGCTCATTCCCCCCTTCAAGCCCCAGGTGACGTCTGAAATCGACACACGGTATTTCGATGATGAGTTCACAGCGCAGTCCATAACCATCACCCCACCTGACCGATGTGAGTAGAGTGCTGTAGGTCCTTAGGGTGGGGGTATTGTAGCCACTCATCTCTGAGTGCCAAGCCCAAGGATTGGGGTGGGCGGGGAGCCAGGTTATTCCTTCTTGTCCAGCACTTAGCAGGGAAAGTATGAGTGGGTTTTTGGTTTGGGGGCCATGTTTTCTACTTCCTTCAAACAGCAGTTGCTAAACCTCTGCTCTCCTTCCCTGCAGATGACAGCCTGGACTCCTTAGATGCCGACCAGCGGACCCACTTCCCCCAGTTTTCCTACTCAGCCAGCATACGGGAGTAGGCAGGCAGCCTCCCCATGGTGCACCTGAAGGAGAGATGGACCGTAGAGGGTGCCAGACAGCAGAACGCCATGTGGGGGGAGGGTGTGTGTTTCTGGTTCCTTCCCCCCTTCCCCCCATATAGCTGGTCCTGCAGCAACCCAGCTTCCAGAGGGACTGAGCAGACTCCCCCATGCCTGCTGCACTCAACCTCCTACAGTGGGGCCACAGGGGCCAGTCCTGCACTTGCCACCATTAGTCAAGCTGCTTGGAGCAGTGGAATCCCTCTTCACCTCCTCTTGCTGACCCTTGCATCCCTGACCTCCAAGCCCCACTTGAGTTTTAAAGGAAAATGGACTTGGGCGTGTTTCTTCATCATTTTTCACCAATCCCTGTCCTGCCATGGGCTTGTGTTTGGATGTTTGTTTGCAAAGCCACCCGGGTGGGAGGAAGAGGTCATGCTGGTGCCAAGTGAAGCCAGGCAAGAAGTTGCTGGAGCGGGAGGGAACCTGTGGAATGGAATGAACCCTTTGCAGCAAGAAATCGACATTCAAAGGCACGTTTTTTGGGGGGCGGCAGCTGCTCTCCTCCAACGTCCTATGTGGATCACAGAGCGCACAAACCCTTCTGCTAGGGCAAAGCTCACAAGCAGGAGCCCTGGGTGTGGGTGGCAGTGTTTGCTAGGTCACTGAAACTGGCATTGTGCAGCCCAAGCAGACCATTCACCAACGGTTTCGGGTTTGCAAGAAGGGGAGGAGACATCTCTGCAAACTCACGTGCCCCTCTTTGACTTCCAGCCTCCTTGGAGAGGGAATTGGCATGGGTCTGCTTCTCCTGTTTGCCGCAGAAGCGGCTGCTGAGGTGCAAAGGAGGATTCCTCCCACTGCTGCTCCTGCTGCTACGTGGTTACCAAAGCAATAACGGCTCCCTTCAGGACTGTCTTAACCCAAGGGCAAGGCATGCTCAGTGTTCCCCCCTCCTGTTCCATAGCTTCACTTGCCATCAGATCTCCTTTCCTATAGCACAGTTGGCCAGCAGGCCTGGGCCTCGGGCCTGTGCATTGGCAGCAGTGGTCACACAATATGGGCCTCACTTATGTCACATCAGCACCCTCTGCTTCCTTTGGCATAGTGGGCTGACTTCTGGGAGCTATAGCTGCCATTGGTTCTGGTGCTCCTGTGAACAGCCAGAAAGTCAAGGTGCTGCTGGGGCAAGGGAACTCAAGGTTAGTTTTATCACACCCGAAGGAATTGGCCCGATTTTGATATTTTCTCCTAGTAGATGCTGGTTGATCTGGATGGTTATCTGAGATGCATCAGCAACTTTCTTTCCCCAAATGCTGGTAGTGCACTTGATGCAATGTGCAACTGCTACCTCTCGAGGGCAAAGAAGTTGCCTTCTTCCAGTTGCAGGCAAAAGGTTCACCTGCCTTGAACCTTGGAGTCAGGAGGGATCAGGCCCAGATGCTGTAGTTTCCATTGGCAAGGCACCCTAGCAAGTGTGTTACCAAGTTCAACAGAGGTTTTCCACAAGAGAGTGAATGAATGTGTGTGTGTCCCATGTTAGGGTTAGTGCAGGACAGCCTGCTTTCTTAGAACCAAAATCTTTGCTTTATTGTCTCTAGAGCTCCCTCCTGCCCTGGCTTCAATTGCATTCCTTGCAATGCCTCCCTTCTACTTGCTGCTTCTGGAAGAGATAGCCTTCCCTTGCTATACCTTTGCCTCCTGAGGTATTTCCATTCTTAAATGCCTTTCTCCAGCAAGGATCTGTCCTACCAGAACCATTGCTTCCTACTCTGGTCTTTCCGTTACTCCAGCTATGGTTTGGAGATAGACAGAGGAGACCAGACAGGCTGGTTGGCTGCTTCTGTGGAGCCTTCCATGTTTGCAGTGATGGGAAAGTTAGAAAAAGGACAGTGCTGAGCTGGATACATTTTAAAACTTTTTCAGAAGGAATGGGGAAAAATTAGAGGCCTGCTGTCAGCCAGTATGTTTGGCTGTTGAAGAAGTAACCTTCTGCCACCAATGCTCCCAGCAATCCTGTTCTTTTATTCTTTCTGATTTGTGTTTTTTCATCCTCAAGCTTCCAGTGTTTTCTGCCCTTTCCTCTTTCCTCTGCCACAGAGAGAGAGACGGCTGTTTGCCTGCTCCTATCCATGTTCACTGACAAGTGAGTTCCCATAAGTTTCAGCGGGGCTTGTTCTTGTATAACTGTGTGGAATCACAGCCTTACTAGCTTACCTTGAATGTCTTTGAATACCGTATGCTTTTTCTGGAGCCCTGTTCCCCTTTTGAGTCCTCAGTCATTGTGGCGTCTTCAGCAAAGACATAAGCTTGCTCCGGGAGCTATTATCCAGAGAGCAAAAGTAGCCCAACACCCGAGTCTTTGCCAAGATCAGCTGCACCACTGAGGTATTGACGAATCCATGTCTGTGACAGGAGCTTCTTTTCCTCCTGGAGAGGTTGCAGGAGTCAGTAATCCTGTGCACAGTTAGGAGTAGATTGGAAAAAGTGGAGAATATGGTTTTGATCCCATAAGATTAGACTGTCACAAAGTCTAGATTTCCCTCCTCCCATGTGGATGCCCTGGTTCTATTTGGGCCAGGAGTTCTCTCCCCACAGGCCATTGCAGTGTCAGGGGAGCTGATATCATTTGGAATGAGTTTCCACCTATAAGGTGTCACTTCACATTGATTTTCCATTGGAGAGACGTTGAACACCCCTTCCAGCCTGGGCTCAGTGCATAATTTGGTTTCCTATTAGGCAGGCATGGCAGTGATCCAGTTGCATCTTCACAGCTGGAGCAGGGAGGCAACTGCTCCATGTACCAGTTGACGGAGCAGAAACATTGTAGGCCCTTGGCTCCTAAGGCTTATGGAAGCTGCCTTCAGAACTACTGGTCCACCCAACCTGGAATTGTCAACTGACAGCCACTCTCTAGGGCCCCAGCTAGGGGTGGTTGGGTGTCCTCAGCCCTACCTGAAGATGCTGCCAGGAAATATGCCAAGGAGCTTTTGAGTCCAGTGTAGGAGATCTGGGTCTCCTTGTTGATCCAGTCCTTTTCAGGTGGGCAACAGAGTGGCGGGGAGGGGGGGAAGAATCACAAGGATATCTAGAGGCAGGAGCCACTGTCTGGTCTTTCCTAGAATTAAATACAAGCCAAAATGACCTGGGGGCTGCTGAGCTATCATAGGAGTATGTTAGCAGGGGCCACTGCATTTTCTTGGGGGTCCTTTCAATCACTGAATACCAGGCAAGGTCATTGAGAGAACAGAAACATACAGGACTGTTTCTCTGTAAACTTCCCTCTGATGAAGGGTGCAACTGTGGATTGTAAAAACAGCTGCCATTTCCTGGAGCCATTCTCTTAGAGCAGGGCTTCCTAAGTTAACTGATGTAGACGTTTGGCAGTTATTTTTTTCCAATGTGTGCCGGGGATCACCACCATATATGTGCCCATTGGCTCCCATTGTTTCTTTCTTTCCTGGACCAGCAGCTGATGGCTCATGGACCAGCACTGGTCCCTGGACCACCACTCCGAGTAACACTGCCTTAGACCTTGTGTGCCAATGTCTGTTTGCATTGGGAAGCAAGAATCAAACCCTTATGTAGCCTTCAAGCAGATCCTTGAAAAGTGCATGAGGTACCTTTGCAGACAGGATTGCCCTTTCAGGGCACAGGAGTAGCCTTCTAAACAGCTTTAAAGAGCCTGAGATCTTTCAAGGCCAAAAGAGCCCCCACTGTGCTTTTAGGAGCTACTGTTGGCCATGGTCTACAAGCCACCATACTCCAAATCTTGCCAAATGGGGTTGCCAAGTCTGTCTCTACTCACACTACCTCTTGCTTTGCAATGGAAAAGGGCAGCTGTGGCCCCAAGGCTGCCTTGCTGTGAGCAAGAGCGCAAAGCCTTGCTCCCTAGAGCTTGCTGTTCTTCGTAATAAATGATGGGGGAGCCCCTTTGGCTGGGCCCCACCTTGCTTAGTGCCCCACGAACCATGCAGGGGCCATGGCTGCTTTTTTGGGGAGGGAGAGGACAAAACAACTGCAAGAAGCTACCCAGTAGCTTGGCATCACAGACAGGTCTGGATGCCTCATGTTTGCAGAGCTCTCCCATTTCTTGAGCAATGGCTGCTCCTGCCTCTGCTGCAGGCCCCTCCTGCCCTTCTGGAGAGCTGAAGTACTCTGCCATGGTGTGAGATGGCAGCTGGCCACAGTCAGAACAGGCCCAGCAAAGCAGGCTGGGGTCTGCAGGTGAGCTGGCCGACTTACTGGCCATTAGCAGAAGCCCTGGGGCCATACTGCTGTGGCCTAGCTCCAGTTCTCTGAACCCTCTAGCCTTAAGATCCCCTTTAATGGGAAGCATTCCTGGGTTGCTTTCAGCTGGGTCCTGGTGATCTTGGCTGGTCATCCCATGTTCTTACCTCAGCCCCAGTGGCGGCACTTCTGTCGGTCAGTTCTAGTAAAGCCTCTTCCTGTGTTGGGAACACAAGTAGGAGAGACATTTCTTTGAATGTAAATGCACATCTGATCCCCCCGCCCAACTGCAAGAAGCCCCCACGTGCCAGCCAAGACATTACTGTGCCATTGTCAGGACTCAGGTGGCCCTAGTGACCTGCCTTATTGTTACAACCTCTCCAAAGAGCATGGCACCTTCGGAAGCCAATTCCTCTTCTAGTGGCTACCAGCATTGGTGCGTAGACAGGTAGCCCGTGGTCTCAAGTATGAGATTTCTCCTTGCTGGGTTCACAAGCAGCCGGCTGCTTGAGCATGATCATACTGCCCCAGGAGCCAGAGGGGGGGGGGAGTGACAGGCATTGTTCTTAAGGTATCCCTGCCTTGCCCTTCTGCCATCTTGCTGTCACCAGATGTTTGGTGGCATTTCATTCGGGTGGGCTCAGGCTGGAACTGGCTCCATAGCTCCGAATGGTTCAAGGGCATGGTAGTGCCCACATTTCTTCCCCCTCACTGCAGGGTAGTTGGAATTGGATTCTGAACACAGCAGCTGCTGAACTCTAGCCTGTGCTCCATGGTTGCCACTTGGCCTTCCATTTCAAGGCAAGTCTTCCTTTGATGCCTGCCTAACTCCAGAATGCCAGCAGTCTTAGAACCTCAGTTAGATGCTTTGTGGTTTTCATGACTTGGTCTGCTTTCACCCTTCAAGAAACAAACCTGGGATTGTAACCAAGGTGTATAGGAATGCTTGGACCCCCAGACTACGCATCTGAATTCAGGGTGAAACCCAAAGACAGACTTTAAAAAACAGCGACACACACAAACACACATACAAGTGCTTGGGGAGTGGGGTTAATTAAAAAAAAAAATCCCCGCTTGGTTTCTGTAGTTGTGGTAGTTGAGGTTTCTTAACTAAATACTGACCCTTGTTAGCAGCTTTGGGGAGGGGAATGTTTCTGCTGATGTGCTGTGTTTTTGTTCTTTGTGGTCTCTCTCCAGCTCTTGAAACCAACCCCACAGCAACACTTGCAACCAGAGCCAGCCTTTCTCAGGTTTTTGCCTGAGGTTAAGAATTCAGCTTGTAAAATAAGATTTGCCCGAGAGGCGAGTACTCCAGGGCATCTTTTGTAAAAAGTGGCCGATCAGTAGAACATGCCTAGAAATGCTTGGTTTTTTTGTTTTCAGTTGTTTTGTTTTTTTAAGCCTTGGAGGTGCCTTCCTCTGCCCTTGGATTTGTACGGTACAAGCAATAAAAGGTTTTGTTTTCTTTCTAGGCTGTATGCTTTTATTCTTGCTGTCATATGCTCTTTATTTTTAAAACTTAGATGTCATTCACAATTCCCTTTTCATACACAAAAATGAAAAACGCCACCGAAGCCCTCCATGCTTTATCATTTTCCATCTTGTACAGTATATATTGAGTTCAATTTAGTATATTGTATGCTGCCCTTGAGAGCCAGTGTGGTATAGTAGTTTGAGTATTGCATTAGGACTTGGAGTTGTGTGCTTTCCAAATAATTTCTGAATTAACAGCAACCCTAATGTGAACTTATCACAGTGGGTTTCCATGGCTGAGTGGGGATTCAAAAGCTGCTCTCCAGAGTCAATAGTCCAGTGCTCAAACCACCACACCGGCTCCCAGACTGAGAGTGTAGGGTTCAAATCCCTGCTCAACCAGAGAACCCACTGGGTTTCCTTGGGCAATTCACACATTTGGTCTAAAAAGAAGGCAACTTCCAGTGCCCCTGGCCAGTGGCCATTTTGGCTGGGGAGGATGAAAAGTAGTCCAAAATGCCTTGAGAGACCCATCACAGGGAAGGCTGGGTTACTGTGATCTACATCCTCCACTGTTTCTGCTGAATTATGAGTACATGTTCTGATCAGATGCAGAGTCAAGGAGCTCCCCCAGCGAGCTGTAGTCTCAAAGTAAGAACAGTCTCCATTAATCTAATTTTTGTCAGTTTAGCTCTACCTGCTCTTAACACTGCTCTTAAACCTGCTCTTAACCCATCATCATTTCTATCCTTCCAGCTTGTTACAGTGCACAGCAGAAGTAAACTGGTCAAATCATGATGGCTAGTTATTTCAACATCTCGGTAGATAAACTAATAATGTTATCATTAGCTGTTGCTTCACAGAATAAAATAACACAAAAAGAGCCAACCCTGCCAAAGCCATACAATGTAAAAATAAATATACAGTAGGACCCCTGTATCTCCTGAGGATTGGTTCCGGGGGGCCCCATGGATACAGAAAGCTACAGATAACAGTGAACACCATTGAAAATAATGAGACTTCTGGTTTAAAATACCATAGAGTTTTCTTTGGATGACCTAGCAAACATCTAGAGAGGGCGCCTCTAGGCATTTTCTAAGACAACACTATGGTAGGTATACTGTTTTGTGTCCCACAGATAACTGAATGAGTGGATAATGAATCAGCGTATATGGGAGTCCTACTGTACACACATGAGAAAGCGTAATACAAATAAAAACCAATGCAACGCAATTGTAAAAACACAAAAACCAATGCAAAACAAGCTAACAAATATGTATAATCAAAATGTATATGATTTATGAAACAAACTGAAATCAAAAAAGATTTGGAAAACAAGTTTTTGAATGGTGATTTAAACAAGAGTAGAAGGGCAGGCTCATGACTTCATGCCCTACTTGTAGGATTGCCAAAGATGGTTGATTTGCCACTGGGGAAACACACACTGGACCAGAGGGCTCTGCTTTGGTCTTGTGTTCTGATGTTAATCCTGTGTATGTGTCAGAGATGTCAGTTTACGTCTGGGATATGTAGTTTTGTGAGATATTAAGCCACCTCTGTTAGAGAGCTTTGGTGTCATAGGATTCCATAGCATTGAGTGATGGCAGTGGAAGCGGTGTCAAACTGGATTATTTCTGCAGTGTAGATGCAGCCCTAGTCTGGAGCAGCAGAAAACTCCCTCTTCAATATATCCCTTCAAATATTTAAACATGGCTATCATGTTACCTCTTAACCTTCTCTTTTCCAACCTAAACACACCCAGCTCCCTAAGCTGCTCCTTATAGGGCATGGCTTCCAGAACTTTCACCATTTTTGTTGCCCCCCCCCCGGACACATTCCACATTCTTCTCCAGCCCCTTAGTGAAGTTCTCCAATGTGGGACAAAATTCCTGACGGCTGCCTGCCCACCACTGGCTGAAGCTGGTTGGCCACTTCCACTCCTGCTAGATCACAGCAAGAGACAGCTTACTTCAGCATTTTATTTCTCACAATGACTACAGAGGTACATGAAGGGAAACCCACAGGCAGCTGAAGTAGCATGAAGGCAACAATCCATCTCCCCACTGTATTCTGCCCCCCACTTGACTGATATCCCAGAATTGAGCTAACTGGAGGATTTACATTACTCCCATGACCAAAAGTTAGTATTCATTTAGAAAACCATCTTCCAGGAATTGCTTGCTTATTTTTAAAGTCAACTGATGTATTTGGCACCACACCCTGCAGCTTCAAGTACCCTAAGTTAACAGAAGGGCTAAGGAGTTGCTGGGTCTTAGGGTGTTGCTTAGAGGGTGCAGGGGTTGAAGGCTTTGCTGGCCCCAGAGAAGAATTCTGCCACCCCCAATGAAATTTTCCTTCACACCCCAAAATTCTCACTGTGCAGAGAGTGAGATATTGAAAACCATTCACCCCTAGAACTCTTCCCATTGCTTTGTTTGCCTCCCCTTGGTGGCTTTGCCTGCCCCTTTTCTTTGGATGCTAAACTGTACTGTATTTCTAAAAGCT
This sequence comes from Gambelia wislizenii, assembly GCA_030847615.1. Lineage (NCBI taxonomy): Eukaryota > Metazoa > Chordata > Lepidosauria > Squamata > Crotaphytidae > Gambelia > Gambelia wislizenii. The sequence goes on from JAUMIR010000010.1 coordinate 32,266,326, forward strand.
TGACTGAGGTTTTAAGTTATTACAGTGCTAGAAATTTGGGGACTGAAGGAAAATTTCACCCGGGGAGCAGAATTCTTATTTGGGGGGGGTGCCCTTCCCCCTGCACCCCTAAAGCTGATGTATTTGGCACCATCCTGTGGCAGTGTGTACCATAAGTTAACATGGGAATATAAAAACCCAAAGGGTCTGGTTGTTGGGTCCCAGGCCTTCCTGGTAGTAGTGCCTTTTTCTCTTCCTAATGAGCCTTAATTAAACCAACCTGGGTGCTGGGTGGAGGCTGGGGCCAGTGTTGGTCTTTCCGGGAAAGCTGAGTTCCCTCCCCAACCTCCCTGGTTTTGCCCTTGGAACCATGTGGGGCAAGCCCACTGCATATCTTGCCACAAGCCCCTGGCCAGTGGTGCAGAGAGGGGTAAGGGGGTGTCTGAGATTGTTCTCTTGGACTCATTGCAGGGGAAAAGGCGGCACTGAACGACTATTTCTGGACCTCTGGCCATTCAAACAAATTTCTTCCAAAAGGGAGGCAGCAAGATGGGACCTTTTTCTTTGGAAAGGAGAAATCCTTACCTTGTTTCCTCTTCCCTTCTCCCAGCCAAGGGATGCCATTTTGGAAAGGGTCCGGGGGTGGGTGTTGCAGGGGGCAATCTTCTCCATTTCTCAGTCAGTACACCCCCACGGTCAGGCTGAGCCTTTGGGGATTTCTAAACAGAATGGCTTGGAGAAGCCCTGCAGTTCTCTGGCAGAAGTGACATCACCAGAGCTGGAAGGCTTTCTGTCCAGTCCCCAGTGCAGTTTGTTAGATGGCTGGGAAGGGAGGGTTTCCACTCTGCACATGCTCAGATGCTTTAAAAAAACCTGTACAAGCCTTGGAGCTGAGCCCCCACCTGCTGCCATTGGAACAGGGGAGCAGTTTCAGCCAATGTCTTTCTTTGGAGCAGGTGCCTGGCTTTCCTCGCTTGCTCAAAGCCAGGGTTGAAGAGGTAAAGGAAAGGTCACCTGCAGTTTCTTAGGGCAAAATTTTTCTCATCCATCCAAACATTTCACCTTTGTGGAAGGGGATCATTCTACTCCTCTGTCCCCAGCAGGGCTCATGGAATACCTGTGACCTCCGCTCTGCCTGAGCTGCCTTTTTAACAAGCCCTTGTAGGTGCTGGTGGGTGGATGGGTGGCACCCCCTAAAATTAAGGAGCTTAAACAGTATAGGAATGGGGGGAGTATCCCTCTCTGTCCCTTTAAATCCTCCCCAATGATGCTTGCTTGCTTGCTTGCTTGCAGGTGGCAGATGAGAAAAGGGAACCTTTGAAAAGCAAGGACAACAAAGGTTTGAATAGCGAGCAAGGATCCAGGAAGGTGAGTGTCTTCGTAATTCACAGTCTGGGCCTGCCTACTTAGTTGCCATGATTTGGTAGCCATCATTCTCTTTTACATGAGGGCAAGTTTCAGAGCTTGCTTCAGTCATGAAGCCTCATTCTTCCCTATAACAGGAATTTGTGCTAACAGTTCTGGATCAAAATGGACAGGAGTGTGATGCCACTTGGAAAAAATAAAATGGGTAAGGGTGTGCATGCAGGGGTGGAATAGAGTGCCCTGTGGAAGGTGCTGACTGGCTGGGGACCAGAAATTGACTATTCTGGTTAGGAGGGGAGGATATCCATACTGCAGCATATTGTTACAGGCTTGACTTATTTATATCTTGTACCAGTTTTCTCTAATAAGGAGGATCTTCTCTAAAAACCAAGATGGGGAAGACACTGTCAAAGGTATTCAGTACTTCCAATATTCTTTCAGCTGAACCTAGTATTGCAGGGGTGGATTCTGGGACAATTTAAATCCAAAATGATGGGAAACAGTCCAGGGTTCTGCTCTCAGCCATGTCTCCCAGGCCCTTGGAAGTGTGAATATGCATACGTGTGTACACACACAAACACAATATCATGCCTTTTGTCCAAAAGTGGATACAAAACATTATTATGTGCCTTCAAATTGACTCCAAATTATGGCTATCCTATCTTAGGGTTTTCTTGGCAACATTTATTTGGAGGAGGTTCGCCATTACTTTCCTATAAGGCTGGGGGAATGAGACTTGCCCAAAGTTAAACAGTCGAGTGGGGATTCGAACCTTGGTCTCTCCAAATCCCTACTACACAAATAATCCAATTTGAAACTGGATTATTTGCCATGGCATCTTCCTATGAAATCCTGGGATTTGTAGCTTTACTTTAGCCTTCTCTGCCAAAGAGTGCTGGTGCCTCACCAAACTGCAAATCCCAGGATTCCATAGGAAGGAGCTGTGGCAAATAATCCCATTTCAAACTGGATTATTTGTGCAGTGTGGAAAGATGAAGCTGAACACTCAAATCACTACTCTACACAGGTTTGCTGCTTTTGTATCCAACAGTAATAAAATTCATAGAGAAGCAAATGCAATTAAAACATAGAAACAGATTAAAGGCATTGGAGGCCACTCCATCTGTCTTGTTCCCATGATGCTTTCAGGAGAAGCTCCTGGAGATGGCAGCCAATAGAGGAAGGGTCCCTCACTCTCTGGGAAGGATGCTGGTACATTCTAGCATACTTGCTGCCAAACCTTTCTTTGCCCAAATCTTTCTTGCAGAAGAAAAAGGTTCCAGGAAGCCATGAAAAAGAATTGACATCTGAGAAGTTGGGAGGCATCTGTCCCAGGACCCTGTCAGAAACCCCTCTGCAGAGAGGTAAGGGAGTTGAAGGCAGATAAAGGCAAATTGGGAGGGCAAATTGCAGGATTAATAAAAAGGGGAGATGTGCTGGGAATCTTGAGAAAACAGCCTTGTGATGGAATGTGAGAAAATTAGGTTAAACTGAGGTTTAGTCTCTTCTCTCTTGGAGCTTTCTCGTAGCCATAGCTTCCTTCTTCCTAAATATTGTAATTTTCAATGCCTCCAAGTACTTTTAAATACCACCCCCGTCATCCCATTATATCCTATCAACAAATTGGAAGAAGCAACATGTGGCCTTTCAGTTGCAACTCCCACCAGCCCTAGCCTGCGGTGCAGAATGCTGGGAGCTGGAGTCCAACATCTGGAGGGCCACGTGACTCCAGACCCAAGATCCTTGCTGAACTAGTTAAAGCACACAATGTAGAATCATAGGATTGGAAAAGAGCACAAGGGCCATCTAACCTGGGATGCGGAGGAGGCACTGTATAAATGAAGTGATTGATTGATTGATTGATTGATTGAACAAGTTGCCTTGCAGAGCAGACAGCTGTGGATAGCTCTAACAAGTGAGCCAAGCTACACAAGCCACAATAGTCTTCCTCTCTGCCTCCTCCTCAGTTGTTCCTGTCTCAGAATCCCTCGTGGAGGAGTTGTCCCAAGCCATGGTGCGGATGGACATGGGCCTAGAGAGGGAATACGCCTACGATATCTTCAGCAGCATGATGGTGAGCTGGAGAAAGAGGAAGACAACAGCAGAGACTTGTACCTTGCTAACAGTTGTCCACTGTCTTCCTCTATACATCTACTACTCTTCCAACTTAACCTAGTTATAATTGTAATCATACTAATAACCCACATTCTTACCTATAGTCTACAAAAATGAAAACAGAAAAAAGGAGCATAAAATAATAATATTAATCATACTCTTTAGCTATTAAACCCAATAATACAACTTGATTCTAAGTGGCAACATCCAAGGCAAAGAAGGAAGAACTCAGTAGATGGACTGGCTGTTTAAAACAGGAGTCCTCTACCACCCGAAAGACTAACCAGTTTTATTATCATGACTTGCTAACAGTGAAACCCCCATGTTTTCACTGTCCCTTATTGCTGTTTTGAAAACCTGGGAATTGTATTAATACCAAGTACAGATTTTGTTTGCCTCCAAGTGGTTCATGTGAGTTGACTGTGTGGATAGACACGAAGCTAAAGGCAGCAGGCAACATACGGCAAGAGCAGAACAGCAATGGCTCTGGGGAGGGGTGTTCAGGATGGGGGAAGATAAACCTCAGGGGCTCTTGTCTTTTCCTCTCCCAGCAGAAGCAGCAGTTGCATGCATTCCAAGCCTTTGACTTGCCACGTTCGATCACAGCAGAGATGCGCGCCCTTGTCATTGACTGGCTTGTGCAAGTTCACGTAGGTATTTATGAGATTGCCCATCTAGGTAGGGTTGCCAGATCTCAGGGCTTAGCCCCTGAGTCTCTACTTTTCATGAGACATCTCAAGCTGGGAGAGGACGGTGCAAATTCTCCAGGTTTTTTGGGTTCAGTTCTAGAGAAGAAGAAAAGGTTGTATACAAATCTGCAGATTGGGCAAAGGCTCAGGCAAAGCCTTTTTCCAACAGGAAATGACCCAGAAGTCACTTTTTGTTGAAAAAAAGCCTCCTCTGGTCCTAAAATGGCCAAGAGAGGGCCAAAACTTGGGGAAATTGACCCCAATGCTTCCTAGGGGGTTTGGTTAGTGTTCTTAGTGGTGGGAATTTTTAAAAAATCCAGGAGTTGCTGCCCCATACCTTTCAACTTTCCCAATCTGGCAGGGACCATGTCAATTAATCCTCTGCCCTCCCACTTTTTCAGCTACTGTACTTTTAAAATGTCCCAGTTTCTCTCTCCTCTTCCCCCTTTGACCTCAGCTTACTTCAATTGCTGCAAAATGAGTTCAAAGTGCAAAAGTAGTTGAGAGTCAATTAACTCAGCGAGGGTGGGGAGGAGATGAGAGGAGGGGGCTGAATCTTGCTTTTCAGTAGCCTCAAGCAAAAGCGAACTGCTGCAGCCTCTCCTGGCTGATGTGTTCTCCCTCATTAATAGCTTTTGCCATCTTGATCACACTCTAATAATAATAATAATAATAATAATAAAATTTATTTATACCCCACCCCTCTGTTAAAACAATCGGGGCAGCTTACAAAATTTAGCCACAAGTTTCCTGGTTTTCATCTGTGAAATGCTGGAAGGCATGCAGCCCTCCAAGGTCCCTTGGGAGGCAATGTGTCCCCCCCCCAACCCCATCAGTTGCCCATCCCTGTCTTACAATAAAGCCGGGGGTCCTTGCTGCAAGATCCCCCCATCCATGTCCTCTGCTGCTTATGTCACCTCTGCCTCTACCCCAACTCCTGTTCTTACCAGGAATATTTGGGCCTGTCCGATGAGACACTCCACCTGACAGTCTACCTGATGAATGCCTACTTGAGAGCAGGCAAGGTGCGCATTCCCAGCCTGCAGCTTGTTGGTATCACTTGCCTCTTCCTGGCCTGCAAGGTAGAAGACAGCACTTGCCCAGAGGTAAGTAGAAGGCTGGTATTGGTAGTGGGAGCTGCTTGCAACTCATTCAGGAAGGACTGCTTCCAGATTTGGCCTGTTCAGGAGAGGTGGAAAGGAAATGGCATATCCTCCATCTATCCTTATTTGCCAGGAACTGTCCTGATTAATCCTCCATCATTCCACTTTTCCCAGCTGATTTTAAAATGTCCCAGTTTCTCTCTCCTCCACTATCCACTTTCCTATTTTGGCTTCACTTTGCAGTTTCTACTGGTGCAAACCAAGTTCAAAACACCAAAGTACTGTAGTTTACACTCAGTTAACTCAGCTGTGGGGAGAACAGGAAGGAACATAATCTTGCCCTTCCCAGTAATCTCAGGCAAAAGCAAACTGCTGCATCCTCTTCTAGCTCTCCTGGCCTTCCTCATTAATAATTTTTGTCATCGTATCCACATTCTGATGCGGCTTGGCCACACACGTCCCAGTTTTCATCTGTGGCATGTTGGAGGGTATGAGATGGCGGTTGGCTAGACAGTAGCTAGATGTGCTCCTCCACTGAATAGCCATTGCTGCTAGGTGGGTCAGGATGGCAGCAGGGGGTTTGTTTGCCTGCGCATCCTCCTGGTAGGTTTCCTGCAGGCCCTGTTGAACAGTGTGGATGGCCACGCAGAAGGTGAACTCCTGGAAACCCCTTTGCTTGGCCATTAGAAGGACGGGAGTCTCGGGAGGTCGAAGGCCAGAAAAACAGCCTCAGGGACCACATGAAGCCTAGAGTAAAGGACCTAGAGTAAAGAAAATCTCATGAGGAGCTGTGATTTCATCAATGCAAGACATCCCTCCACCAATGCCAGTCTCAATTATTCCACACTGTCGTGATATCTGTGGTTGCTATGGCCAATCCAGCTGTGTCCAATGTGGAAAAGAGCACAATGTGGATGGGGTGTTTACGCACTGTAGTGTCTCAGCCTCTGGGCAGTAGTGCAACTCTGAAAGTGTTTTGGCCAGGGCAGGTGGTGGCTGGCCAGCAACCTAGGGGGGCTTCTGATTTCTATCAAGGGCTTTTGGAGAGGGGGAGGAGTGAGACCTTCTTTGGGATAGCCCCTCCATCCCAAAAGAAAACTCTTCCAGTGCACAAATACTGCATTAGTAGAAGCCTGCCACCTGCTGTTGCCTGCCCTTCCTTCTCCCTTGCAGCCAGCCCAGCTGTGCTTCATGACCGGGAACTCATTCAGCCGGAAGGAGCTGCTGCGCATGGAGCGCAAAATCTTGGCCCGCCTGAAGTTTGAGCTGCATTATGCCAACCCCGTCCACTTGCTCTGCTGGCTGGCAGAAGTGGCCCATTCCACCTTGGAGGTAAACATCACAAGCCGCATGGTTGGGGGATGGCAGTTGAACCTCAGCCAAGGATCCCATACCCTTCCATTTGGTAGGGACCACCCAGATTAATCCTCTGTTGTCCCACTTTTTCATCTGTTGCTAAAGTGTCCCAGTTTCTCTCTCCTGCTGTCCCCACCTTTGTCCTCAGCTTACTTCAATTGCTGCAAAAGGAATTCAAAGTACAAAAGTAGTTGACAATTAACTCTGCAGGAGAGAGAAGAGAGGAGGGGGTGGAATCTTGCTCTTCCCTGCCGGCTCCAGCAAAAGCAAACTGCTGCAGCCTCTCCTCAGTTGTCTGTTCTTCATCTTAAATAACTTTTGGCATTTTGACCTCACTCTGATGTTGCTTGGCCACATGTGTTCTGCTTTTCATTTGTGAAATGTTGGATGGTATGGGTTTCTAGTGCTGAGTTGGGAAGAATTAACTCTTCCTCTTTCCTCCCAACGCTCTATAGGTAGTGGGGCTCAAGCCCTGCCCTGGAGTTACTTTTGCTAACTGGGAGCCCAGCTTATAACCCAAATGTAGAGGATGGGCAAGGGGGGAGCAGGCTTAGGTGAGTAGTTAATTCAGATAGAGGGCAGGATATGAATATTCCAATTAATTAATATAATAATCTCTTGCCTTGTATCTTATCTTAAAGGGTGGGATATAAGTACAGTGGGTCCACTGGCTCCGTGCGGGTTCAGTTCCGGGACCCCCCACAGATGGCAAAAAACGCAGCTTGTCTTGCCCATATTATTAAATAATGCATGCATCACTGCATCTGCTTGCACATCACTGCCATTTTAGGTACGGGACGCAACAATCTCCAGGTGGTTAAAACCATGTATTAGGAGCCTGCAGATCAGGAGGGCCTGCTGTATTTTAATTCATAGAATCATAGAGTTGGAAGAGACCACAAGGGCCATCCAGTCCAACCGCCTGCCATGCAGGAATAAATAAAGCATTCCTGACAAACAACCATCCAGCCTCTATTTAAAAACCTCCAAAAAAGGAGACTCCACCACACTCTGAGGCAGTGCATTCCACTTCCAAACAGTTCTTACTGTCAGGAAGTTCTTCCTAATGTTTAGGTGGAATGTCTTTTCCTTTAGTTTGAACCCATTGCTCCATGTCCTAATCTCTGGAGCAGCAGAAAACAAGTTTGCTCCATCCTCAGTATGGCATCCCTTCAAATATTTAAACAAAGCTATCATGTCACCTCTTTACCTTCTCTTCTTCAGACTGAACATACCCAGCTCCCTGAGCCACTTCTCATAGGGCATGGCTTCCAGACCTCCCACCATTTTGGTCACCCTCCTCTGGACACCTTCCAGCTTGTCACCCAATTCATTTATGTGTTTATTTAATTAGTAACTAAATATAATAATTAAAACATTGATTTTAATTAATTGATTAATTAAAAGTCTTATATCCTGCCCTCTATCTGAAACTCTCAGGGCAACATATAATAGAATTTATGTAAACCATAAAATGATTTTTGAAGGGCTACTCAGAGTCTTGAAGTTATGCAGTCTTTGTTGCTCCTGAGCAGTGATTTGTTGCTCTTTGGAGGGCAAAAGGAAGGCAGTCCATTTGAAGAGGTGGCAGTAGGACTCCTGACGTCTCTCTCTCCCTGTTTCCCTTCCCTGCCTTGGCAGGTGCGGTACTTGGCCCAGTATTTCCTTGAGCTCTCTCTGATGGAGGTGGACTGTGTGCGTTTTGAACCTGCTCAGCTGGCTCTCACTGCCTTGCACCTGGCTCAGCGCTTGTTTCTTCAGGAGGCAGGCCTCAAAGGGACAGAGATGCTCCAGGAAGGTTCCTCCAAACTCCACACCTACAGGTAAGAGTTTGGAGGGGGAGGGGATGCCCAAGCTCAAATCTTGCCCACCAGGGAGAGAGGAGAGTTCTGCCTCCTCAGCCCCAATTCCTTCTGGGGTAATATCAGCCCCCATTGAATGACTGGTGTCAGGATTATAGGGGTGACGATACCCCCAACATCTGCACTCCACCACTGAGGCTTAGTGGGACTACAATCTTACTCAGGGTTCCGTTTCCTTAGAATGAGGTAACCAGAGACTTGGTGTGTTTATTGTTTTATGTGGTTTATTTTCAACAGGGGTAAAGTTCATGCAGCCCTCTGGATGATGGTGCTTGATTGCAGCTCCCAGCATTCCTCACCATCAGCTATGCCAGCCAGGGCTCTGGAGGGCCACACAATTCCCACCCTGGTCTAAAGTCCGCTTAAGTCAGCCAGCCTCTAAGTCAGGGTGGGAAGCATGGGATTGCAACTCTCACCAGCCCCTGGACCAGCAGAGCTGATGGTAAGGAATGCTGGGAGTTGCAGTCCAATGACATCTGGAAGGCTGCACAATACTCAGCCCTGATTTGCACACTCATAAACTGGCTGAGTGTAAAAGTGGGGTTCAGAGTATTGGCATTTCAACAACACATTCCAGTGTTCTCATGCCAAAGTCAGGGGAAGAAAGAGGAGCCATCATCTCTGCCTGTGTCATCATCCTCTTCACTATTGCATCCACCTATGCCTTTTCCTCTTGGCTTGAGGCCCCATAGTTCCCATGGAACTATATCCCTGGAATATTACCGGGCATTATCTTTCTACTGCCAGATCTTTCAGAGGCATTGCTTCAGGGCATCTGTCCTGACAGTTCTACCTTCTGAAAACTTGAAACCCAAAATTACAGAGTTGGAAAGGAACACTGGGCTGAAAACAGGTCATTCAGACTAACCCAAACCCTCTTCCAATGCTATGCTTTTGTGTAGTTCAGTGGTCTGGAGACCCCTGGATGTCCTCATAGGGGGGTCCACAAAGGCTTGAAGACTGCTTAGCCCATCTCCTCCCTGCAATGGAGCAGCCACATGAGGAGTCAAGGCAAAGGCCAGCTGGCTGGCTTGACCTGCACACATTGCCATTAAATCTGCTCCATCCCCAAACTTGTACAAAGAAGTAGGAGAAAAGTCTTCCCTCCTCCTTCAGTGCCTCTGAGGGAAGGGTTAATGGATGGTGTAATTGTATTATTAATATTATTATCAGGTATTATTGTTGTTGTTGTTTTAAATCTTGAGTTAAGTCTTGGGGGTCCACAGCAACAAAAGATATTTAAAGGGGGTCCCTGGTAAAGAAAAAGTGAAGAGCCACTATGTAGTTCACTGCTCTGCCTTGTAATGGGAACTTAGGTATACAAAACACTATGGGATGGGGGGAAAGAATCACTAGCTAGATACAGGTTAATAAACATAACACAAACAAAAAAACCCACCACTTTAAACCCTTCAACAAAGAGGCAGCAAAACCCATGCCTGTTTCAGACTGAGATTGTGGGGTGGCTCCAGTCTTGGTTCCCACCCTGCAAAATCAACACCCCTGACTTGCATGCTGGCTCACCTGCTCTGATCTTTTTTCAGTGAGTATGAACTGTCTGTCGTGTACCCCTATATGGCCAAGGCCGCTTTGCGAGGACCCAGCTCTGCCCTCCGTGCCATCTTCTTGAAATACTCCCGGCCTCAAAAGCTCTGCGTCAGCACCAGCTCAGCTATCACAGCTTCCGAGTACCTGAGTCGCTGCCTGGGGAGTCCTGTACTGTGAAGGAGGAACATTACCTCACCCAGTGGATGGGTGACATTAGGCCAGACATTACGGCCAGAATCCCATCAGGTTGGACAAGTGTGTAAAACGAATTGTGTTAATTTCCAGTGTTTTTCTGTGTCTGTATGTGTCACTCTTTTCCCTTCCGTGTTCTACTGCTTCTGTTTCTCTGTGTGTGTGTGTGGTGTGTACCATCCCTCTTCACTCTTCTCCTTCTTCCTTACCTCTTATTCATTGCATTTTAACAACATTATGCTACAAGGAAAGGTTTACCCCTGTCCAATCCTGTTGAATTGGTGCAAGGCCTTTTTTAAAAAAAGAATCAATGTCTTGTAAGAAAATGGGCTCTTCAAATGTCTAATAAAGTATTTTATTCTCTCCATGTCTCCCAGTTCTTCTCATCGTGAGTGTGTGTGTGTGTGTGTGTGTGTGTTCTCTCTGCATATTTTGTGCTGGAATTGGATGCAGTTTCAGACCTCCTCAAGAGTTCATCTGGTGCCCAACACTGATACACATTATTGCTATAGTATACGTTTTATTGGTGGTAATTGATGCAGCAAATGGTACACAGCAGAGATGTATCCCAGCCCTTTCGCTGGTGGGGTCTAGCATCCCCTCAAAACTAATTATAGAATTGGGCCCCTAAGCAACTAATTCTAACCACTCTAACCCCAGCCAGTGATCCAATTCAATCCCCATCACTGGCTCAATGTGGCCCCTGGACTGGTGTACATTCCTCCAGAATGAGGTTAATGGAAAATGGACTCCCAAGAGTTATATGGTACAGAAACAAAGAAAATTAAAGTGTGCAAGTGTGACCCGTCGTCTCTATGAGAATGGTGCAAGTATGTTAGCAACAGTGGAAAATTCATTCCCCCAATCCATTCACAGCCTTCATATCTGCAAAGCCTTCATTTTCATTTTCAGCCTCAAATGGCAAAGTTAATGCAAAAGCTAGATAACTCATACAAACAAACTCATTTGTGACACTGGACAACTGTTAACATTTGGCCATGATGCAGACTAGGAGTCTAAAATCCATCTGCCTAGTGACAGAGGCCCAAATTACTCCATGATCAGTGGCTTCCTTTGAGACTGGAGCTGAAGGGAAGGGGAGGCCCCTGGCAAGGACAAGGCAGGATTTTCATTTTTATTTTATTTATTAGTTATTTATACCCCGCTCTTCAACCACAAGACTATCAGAGTGGCTTACAAATTGTTTTAAGCAATAGCAATTTACACATCTACACTGCATTAAGCAGTTTCTACTATGTATTAGCTAATTGCCCCCACAATCTGGGTACTCATTTTACCGACCTACGAAAGGATGGAAGGCTGAGTGAACCTTGGAGCCCTCTGGAATCAAACTTGCAACGTGGTGACTTGCAGTACTGGCATTTAACCACTGCGCCACCAGGGGTCCCAGGATAGGGTGGTCAACATGACACCCTGAAGCTGCATGTGGCCCTCAAAGTGTTTTTTGCAGTTTTTGTCACCTCCCAAATCCTGCTATTGTTAACACCCCCTCCTTATTGAATAAGGCCTTTTTGAACAAGTAGTTTCTTTGGGAGTTGAGGATGTAGGAAAGGGGCTGTTGTTGCTGCCTGGGCACAGAATGAAGTCTACCCCACCTGAAGAATGTCCTATAGATCTCCCCAAAGGTATGTTTCTCTCTCTCTCTCTCTCTCTCTCTCTCTCTCTCTCTCTCTCTCTCTCTCTCTCTCACACACACACACACACACACACACAGTGTGGCGCCCTGCTGTGTTAGAAACTCAGGTTGCCACAGAATTCAATTCAAAGTGCTGATTTTGACCTCTAAAGCCTTATACAGCTTAGGGCCAGACTATCTGAAAGACCATTATCTCCCCCCTAAGCCTTCCTGAGCCTTAAAATCTTTGGGGGAAGGCTTTTTCTCCATCCCACTCCCCTTCCAGGCTCAGCTGATAAGGACAGGGGAAAGAGCCTTCTTGGTGGCTGCTCCTAGGCTTTGGAACTCCCTCCCAAAGAAGGTTCAGCTTGCCCCTTCTTTGTTGTCTGAAAGCCAAGGAGCCTCCTTTTCTTTAAACAGACCTTCAGACCAGGGTGGAGTGATGTGCAATTGGGTGTGCTGTTCTTGGTATGTAATGTGCATATAAGTGTTTTAATTAATTCTTAATGTCTTAAAGGCAGTGTTTTAATTGGGTGTATTGAGAGCCAGCATGGTGTAGTGGTTTGAGCATTGGACTCTGGAGACCAGGGTTTGAATCCCTGCTTGGCCATGGAAACTGGGTGACCTTAGGCAAGTCATACTCTCATCCTCAGAGGAAGGCAAGGGCAAAGCACCATCTGAATAAATCTTACTAAGAAAACCCCTTAGGGCTCGCATAAGTGGGAAACATAAACGCACACAACAATGACCATGGCGTAATGCTTTTAAAAAACGTTTGCATTCCGTATTGTTTTAGCCTCTTTGAATCCCCTTCAAGAGAAACGTGTGATAGAAATCAAACAACAACAGGAAGAAGGCTGGATGTGCATCCTGGCACCAGCATTGTCACCGGGGCTCTTTTTGGCAGAAGGTAGTGGACTAGATCAGTGGCTCTTAACCTGGAATCCAGGGACACCCCCAACAGTCCGCGATGTCCTCACAGGGGGTTCATGGAGGGTTGAAAGTTGCTTGGCCCACCTCCTCCCTGCAGTGGAGTGGCCATGTAACAGGAGCCAAAACAAAGGCTGGCTGGCCAGCTGGCTTGGCCTGTGCATTGCCATTCAATCCACTCCAGCCACAAACTTGCAGGAAAAAGCAGGAGAAAAGTCTTCCCTCACCCTCCAGGGCTTCCTGAGATAAGATTTCATGTATGGTGTAATTGTATTATTATTATTATTATTATTATTATTATCAGGTATTATTATCAGTTGTTGTTTTAACTCCTGAGTTAAATCTTATTTTATTTAGAGTATTTATACCCCACTCTTCAGCCACAAAGGCTCTCAGAGCAGCTTACAAATGGTTAATTTAACAGTTCCCTGCCCTCAGGGTTACAATCTAAATAAGATGATACAACAGGAAAAGGGAATGGCAGTAAGGGTAGGGATAAAATCCAGCAGATACTGCTGGTTCTTCTCTCTCCCCAAGGCCAGAGTGGTGGCTGCTGGGATGGAAGGGGGGCCTTTCACCTGGTGCTGGGCCTGATGGAGTTCTGCCTGCCTCTTCATCTCTCCTTCCAAGGGCAGGGCAGTGGTCATTGGGATGGAAGGAGGGCCTTTCACCTTTTGCTGGGTGTAACGGAGTTCTGCCTGCCTGGTGGCACAGTGGTTAAATGCCAGTACTGCAAGCCACAAGGTTATGAGTTCCATCCCACAAGGCTCCAAGGTTGACTCAGCCTTCCATCCTTCCGTAGGTCGGTAAAATGAGTACCCAGATTGTTGGGGGCAATTAGCTAACATGCCCTAAACCACTTAGGCAGTAGTTCTCAACCTGTGGGTCCCTAAATGTTGTTGGGCTACAGTTCCCAGGAGTCTTCTGAAGTCTGACTTTGACAGCTAGTTGGTCCTCCCAGTCATTAGTGAGGCTGTAGGCTGTGAGTTCAATCCTACAGCCTCACTAATGACTGGGAGGACCACCTGGCTGTCAAGGTGAGACCTCAGAGGGCTCCTGGTAACTGTAGTCCAACAACATCTGGGGACCCACAGGTTGAGAACCACTGGCTTAGGGAGTGCTTTGGCACTGATAAGCGATACAGAAATATCAATGCTATTGCTAGTGCCGCTTCATCTCTTCTTCCAAGAGCCGGGCAGCAGTGGTTGGGATGGAGGGAGGGCCTTTCCTCTGCTTCTGGGGGCCTGAAGCAACCCTCTGGCTTTTCTTCACAAATGAAGATTCAGGAAGGACTCATCCCATGCTTTCTGCAAGCGCGCTGATGACTAAAAAGGCCAATCCGAGATTTAAAAAGTCCGGTTGCAGAAAACACAGCAGAAGGTCTCCTTGGGTGATGTTTCTGGGTTATGATTCTTTCTGTGTTGTCGTTTCTCTTCAAGACTTGTTTGGTGTGAGTTCTCAAATAAGGCTGCAGCATTGTGGATTGTGCGTCTCCATGCCTCCCGATGTGAGGCCAGGGCGGACCATTGTTGGTGATCAATTTAGCTGAGCCTGAGATGTTGTTTCAGGGAGTCCTTGTATCACTTTTTTGGAGCACCCCTCTTACGCTGACCCGTGGCGAGTTCACCGTAGAGTACTATTTTGGGGAGGCAATGGTCCTCCATCCTAGAAACGTGCCCTGCCCAGCGCAGCTGTGTTCTCAATATCATGGCCTCAATGCTGGTGAGCCCTGCTTGCTCAAGGACAGCAACATTCGTCACATAGTCAGTCCAGTGTATATTTAGGATTGTGCATAGACAGCGCTGATGGAAGCATTCGAGGAGTCGTAAGTGGTGGCGATAGGTGACCCATGTTTCAGACCCATAAAGGAGAATAGACAGTACAATGGCTCTATACACACTGATTTTCGTGTTTCACCTCAGGTGTTTATTACTCCAGACTTTTTTGTAAAGTCTTCCAAATGCGCTATATGCCTTTGCTAATCTGTGATCGATCTCTTTGTCAATCTTGGCATCTGAGGAGACGATGCTTCCCAGGTAGGTGAACTGCTGAACGGACTTGAGCACAGATTTGCCGACGGCAATGTGGGGATGCTGGTGTTCGTCCTGTGGTGCAGGCTGGTAGAGAACCTCTGTTTTCTCCAGCAACCAAACACATTGAAATGGGGTCCCTGGGAAAGCAAAGCTTAAGAACCGCTGGACTAAAATGCTCCCTGGGGATCCCTTTCGACTCGGTGCTTGGTGCTAGGGTCATGCCTTTCCGCTCACCTCCCAGCCTGGGTGCCGCCGAGACCTCCACAGGCAGGCCGGCGGTGATGCTGATGCAAGAGGAGGCGGAGAGGGAGTTTCCCACCATGCACCGCGCGAGCGCTGTCCGCGGTGCTGATGCTCTGGTTGCTGCTGCTGCTGCTCAGCATCGCCGCGCCCGTCCAGCCGCTCGCCCGCCGGCCCATTGCTCGGTCCCGGTCCGGGCGCCTCCTTTATGCCCAGGGCTCTCTTGTTCCAAACCGTGCAGCGGAGACCGGCCTTGGAAGGGGGGCAGCGGGATGGGCCCGGCCCGGGGCTTCTGCCGCCGCCTGTGAAGCCGGAGAGGAAGAAGAGGAGGAAGGCCATGACCATGATGAGGATGGAAGACAAGAAGAAAACCAGCCCTTTCCACCGGAGCTGCCCGGAGGCCGGCGCCGGGATCGGGGGAGCCGGAGGAGGGGGCGTCGGGGGCTCCCGGGCCCAGCTGGAGGCCACGATCCAAGCGGCGGTGGAGTTCAAGGCGGAGGGGGCCCGCTGCTACAAGCAGAAGAAGTTCCGCGAGGCCATCGGGAAGTACCACCGGGCGCTGCTTCAGCTCAAGGGGCTGCTGGGCCAGGAGGGCGCCTCCGACGACGGGGCGGCCGCCGAGCAGAAGCCGACGGGCGAGGGAGGGGGCGGCTGCGGTGGCCGCTGGCGGTGGCTCTCCGAGGAGCAGCGGGCGCTGGTGGAGAGCACCGAGATCGAGTGCTACAACAGCCTGACCGGTGAGCCGGGGGGGGGGAGGACTGGCCAGGAGGAAGGCAAAAGGGACCCAACCAGGGAGGCTGGAAGGGTTGCTAAGGCGGGTGTGGGGAGGGGGGGTCAACATTGGCAGGCAGGTACTTGCCAGGGTGGAACAATTCACTTGGAATCATAGAACTGGAAGAGACCACAAAGGCCATCCAGTCCAACCCGACAGATGGCCATCCAGTCTCTGCTTAAACCCCCCCAAAGAAGGAGACTTGCCAGGTACTTGCCAAGGTAGAACAATTCATTTGCCAGGTACTTGCCAGGGAACAATTCACTTAGAATCATAGAGCTGGAAGAGACCACAAGGACCATCTAGTCCAACCCCCCCTGCACTACAGGAATACCCTCCCGACAGATGGCCATCCAGTCTCTGCTTAAAAACCCCCCAAAGAAGGAGACTTGCCAAGTACTTGCCAGGGTGGAATAATTTACTTGCCAGGGAACAATTCACTTAGAATCGTAGAGCTGGAAGAGACCACAAAGGCCATCCAGTCCACCCCCCCCTGCCCTACAGGAATACCCAATCAAAGCACTCCCAACAGATGGCCATCCAGTCTCTGCTTAAAAACCTCCCAAAGAAGGAGACTTGCCAAGTACTTGCTAGGGTGGAACAATTCACTTTCCCCATCACAGAAACATCCTTACATGGGAAGAATGTATTTCAATTCCCATTATTTCAATGGTGTTCGCTATTATCCACAGTTTTTGGTATCCACACACACACGCGAATCAATCCCCAGCAGTTACAGGGGTCCTACTATACATCTTTATTTAATTAATTAATTGAAAAATTTCCCTATTATTTTATGCATTTCTTGTTCTACTTCCTTCCAAAATCTTTGTATTTTGCAACTATTCCACTGCAGTGTGATGCCAAGCAGCTCACCAATGAAAGGGCGCACAGACATATACAAACAGAGTCCTGCTTTTAAAATAGTTCCAGCCAGGGCCTTGAGCACTTGAATATGGCTTCACCAGCTCTCCAGTTCACTGCAGCATCAGCTTTGTGGTGCTGCTCGATTTCAAATCCAAAGGCCTAGGGCAGGGATGGGTACCAGAACAGTAGCTAGGTGCCTATTTCCTACCCTTTGACACTCTGACCACATTCCCCCCACCTCAACAACATTCCCAAAGACCTCTGTCTTCATTAGAGTCCTTCCCAAAATGGTGGCCAAAATGGCACTCCTCCTCACTATCTTTCCACAAGCAGATAAAAACTTTTTTTGTTCTGGCAGGCCTTTGAGAATTTATTTTTTTTAGAAGAAATGGGTCTTGTTTAACATGTTGTTGCTGCTGCTGTTGTTTGGAATGATTTGTTTTTAACTGGTTTTCATTTTATGATAGTTTAATTGCTTTTTATCTTAGGTAGGCTGTAAATCTTTAACTATGTTTGTTTTAACTATGTTTGTAAGCCACCTTGAGTCCTGTACTGGGGGAGAAACATAATAATAATAGCAATAACAACAATAGTAGCAGCAGCAGCAACCACAACAACAACCAGAATCACTATTGTCATCATCACCACCACCACCACCACCACCACAATATCTCATCATGTTCAGAAAGATTCTGACAAAAATAGAAGTATTGAGGGCTGCTGCAGGAAGTCCTGGGGGTTTTTTTTGTTTGTTTTGGTCTGGGGTGATTTTGCACATTTGGGGGTCTTTCTGCACATTGGGGGAAGGTGTCCAAAAATTGTGCCGATTTGTTTTTTTTAAAAGTGGAGGGTTGGGGCTTTGGAGGACTGGTGGGGGCTTCAGGGACAAGAGAAGCGGGGTTTAGGGTCTGCATGCAGTCCATGAGATGTACTTTAGCCAGCCCTGGCCTAGAAGGACCTGGTTGGTGCCAAATGAGCCTTCCCATCTCATGGATTCCTACACTGCTTGTAAGCCCAGCTGGGAGCGGGGCGGCTGCATGCTGGTGACATTTTGTACAGTGCCCAGCTCATTGTTGGTCTTAAATCCACATAGTTGTTGGTGGTCTCAAGGAGTCAAGGAGCTTCAGCTGGGTGGATGGTGCAGAGATTTGTAGGAATTGGAACTTGAAGTGCAGAAGGGAACTGGAATTGGACTGAAAGTGGAGTTGGAGTTGGTAATGCTGAAGGGGATTAGAAATGGATTGAAGGTGGACTTAGAATTGCAAGAGGGGACTGGAATTGGACTAAAAGTGGAATTGGGAGTGCAGAGGGGGATTAGAAATGGATTGATGGTGCAATTGGAATTTCAGAAGGGAATTAGGAATTGGATTGAAAATGGAATTGGAACTGGAAGGCTGCTGCCACACTGCAGGAAAAAAAAATGCAATTTGATACCGCTTTAACTATCATGGCTCCAACCTATGGAATCCTGGGATTTGTAGTTTGTTGTGGAACCAGAGTGCTCTGACAGAGAAGGCTAACCATCTCACAAAACTACAAACCCCAGGATTCCACAGCATGGAGCCATGGCAATTAAAGCAATGTTGAACTTCATTATTTCTGTAGTGTGGCAGCAGCCAAAGTGAAGAAGGGGTACTTGAGGAAGAACTAGCAGCGATGGAAGAACTTGCAGGACCTGAAATCCTTCTGTTAACTCTTCTCTCCCTTTTCCTTCTGTGTGGGTCTCCCTTAGCCTGCCTGCTGCAGTCAGAGCTGGTGAACTACGAGCGTGTGCGGGAGTATTGCCTCAAGGTGCTTGCCAAGGAGAAAAGTAACTTCAAAGCCATGTACCGGGCAGGCATTGCCTTCTACCATCTGGGGGATTATGACAACGCCTTGCTGTATTTGAAAGAGGCCAAGAACCGTGAACCTACAGGTGGGAGCTTTGGTCACTCACACAAAGGGGAGAAGCACAGGGAGATGGGCTTGTTTGGGGGCAGGGATAGGTTTCAATTACAAAAAAGGTGGTCCCTTCCCATGCTCTGCACATTGAATCCCTACCATCTCTATTCAGGGATTCTTGGGGCCCATCTATATGAGGGTGGGGGGGAAACAGACTACCTTGCAGTAATGGCATTTTGCAGCAGCAGTAACATGTCTTAATGGTGTTTTTGGTGCCAGAAGCCCCCAGAAGTGTTGCATGCCAGATGGAGGCTGCAAGTGATTTACTCATGTTAGTACTTCACAGTGCCGAACTTAAAAAAAAAACAAAAGTCGTCTAAGGTGTACTGGAGTGATATAGCAATTTTTCAAATTAAAAGGATAGCAAAACAGAAAAACCCAGCATCCTGTTTATCGCCTTAGCGATTGCTCGCTAAGGCGAAAATCCAACATGGCGGCAGTGGGCTCTTGCCCTGTTAGCAGGTCTCACCCACCCCCATGTTCACCCGGCCAATCAGCTTTGCGCTTCCTCTCAAATCACTTGTCCTAATGAGGCGGAATTCACACACACCCTTGCTGTTTTTAAAAAACTATGGGAAAAGCCAGACAGGCTTTTCTTTCATTGCTTTTGCTGTTTTGGCCCCCACTCCTTCCAAATAGTGTGGATTTATGTAGGATCCCATTTAGACAGGTAGGATTCCTAGCGAAGTCCACGAGGGTTATTTTGACCATTTAGACAACCTCTTGGAAGGCATTTCCCAGTCAGTATAGAACAGGAGTGGAGGGTGTCTTTTGGCTGAAGGGTTTCAGAGACTCTTAGGAGCACATTCCACTGTTGGGTACAACCAGAGGCAAAACTGTGCGATGCCCCCTCCAAAAATCCCCATAGATTTTAGGCTATATATTTCCCTCTAATAACGATGTCTTAGGGGATGCATTTTTGAAGTGGAGGAAGGTGGAAGCTAAACAAAAAGCTGGGGAAATGCCAAACAGTGGGGTTGCGGGCAAGGGGAAACCTAGAGGGCCAATGAGCATGTAAGTGTGCCCAATGTGTATGCAAGTCTCTTTTGGGATGGGGCACAGTAAGCTGTTTATCCTTTTGCATACCATCCAAAACTGCCCCCACCCCCAGCAGCTGTTAAACCTCAGGACTGGCCTCTGCTGCTTCTGTTTACCAGTGGGGAGAGGCAATTCAGATGACGAAGATGCAGCTGGTCTGGGTATTAAAAGGAAGGAAAAGTAGGGCCACTCCCTCTGCGCTTTCCTTTCTTCCCCCTCCAAGCTCAGACCAACTGTTTCTTCCTTATCTCTGTTTGGAAGTGGAATACACTGCCTGGGAGTGTGGTGGAGCCTCCTTCTTTGGAGGTTTTTAAAGAGAGGCTGGATGGCCATCTGTCGGGAATGATTGGATTGGGGGGAATGATTTACACGGCAGGGGGTTGGACTGAATGCCCCTTGTGGTCTCTTCCAACTCTTTGATTCTATGATCTGAATTGCCACCCCCATCCCTCACCTCCCCACTGGTAACTGCAGCAGCAGAAGGTCCTGCCAGGGTGGTGGGAAGACCGAGACCTGTGCCAGGTGGAGAGCATCCCAGTCTACTTGATTGATGCAGGACCTCAACCCAGAAAGGCCAGAAAGGATAGCAGTTTTGGGGACTGAGAACCCCCACCCCTGGTATAGCTAAACAGTACCGAGTTAGACAAGGAAAAAGGTTTGGACATGGCAGAAGCAGGCAGGTTCGTCCTAGTCATTATGTCTTGGGATTCTAGGCTGCAAGACTGAAAGAGTTGTCCCCTTGCAATTTCCAGCAGTCGCTCCTCTCATAATAATGGGATAAGAATTCAAAGTGCCAGCTTTTGACTTACAAAGCCTGATATGACTTGGGCCCAGGCTATTTGTGTCTCCCCGTATAATCCTACTCAGACACTGAGATTCACTGGAGTGGCCTTTTTCTTAGTCCCACCACCTTTACAGGTTTAGTTGGTGGGAACACAAGAGAGGGCCTTCTTGGTGGCTGCCCCTTGATTTTGATTCCTCTCTAGGGAAGCTAGAACAGCCCCGTTCCTTGCTAACCTCCCATTGGCAAGCAGAGACTGTTTAAAATTTGGACAGGCTTTTAGAATGTAAGGCTTTTAAGGAAAGGACTGTAATGAGGGTGCTGCATTCTTTCAAATTCTACTGTTTAAACTATTTTTAGTGTATGTTTTAAGTCGTTTTAATAAGATTACATAGCTTAATCCAGTGTTAATATTGACTTTTTGTATGTCTTTATACTGTAACCTTTTAAATGTGTGAGCTTCCTTGATTCCCAATCTTGGGGGAAAGGAAGGATATAAATAAAGATTATGATTATCAGGCCTCCCTCTGCAATAGCAGCAGTATAAGAAGGTTTGGGAGAAGGCTCAGTACTCATGTAGCTCAGTTGTGCCACCTCAGCCATTCACCCTGAATGATCAGCCTACCTAGATCCACCTGCTAGAAGCAACATCTGTCCCCCACTTAGTGACAAAGACACTCAAGCCAGCTTGGAGTCTCTGCCCTGCTTTCTGGACCCTTGGAGCTGGACCCTGACTACTCTTTTGCTCTTGGTTTTCTCCTGGTGCATCTACACTACATAAACAGTCCAGTTTGAAACTGGATTATTTGCCATGGCTCCTTCCCATGCAGTCCTGGGATTTGCAGTTTGCTAAGGCACTGACACTCTTTGGTAAGCAAAAGACCATGTAAAACTACAAACCCCAGGATTCCCTTGAAGGAGCCATGGCAAACAATCCGGTTTCAAACTGGATTATTTGTGTAGTGTGGATTCTCCCCCAGAGACTGGCTGATTCTTCTGGTTCTTGACCCTTTGGACTGCTTCTCCTGTCTCCCAGTGAATTATGCTAGCTTGCTTCCGGCCTCCTACACACTTTTATAACTGCTGCTTTCCCAAGGAGAGACACACCACTGATGATAGTGTTTGAGATTCTGCATCAGAGGCTACGATATGTAACTTTACAATGAGGGAGCTACATCGCTGACCTGATATGCAACCATGCTAGTGAATTATGATGTTGCACAAGGGGGCCCACCCAAGAAATCCTGTTGCACAACAGGGGCTCCCATTGTGCAATTTATGTCTCCATGGGCAATGTGTCCCAATGCATGACCAGGACACCTTGTGCGCCAGGATTCAGGGATGTTGTGCAGCTGCTACGGTGCTGGCGCCATTTGTGCAATGGTCTCAGAGACGTAGCTATGGAGATTATCAGACGCAGTGGAACACAGCAAAAAAACCACCTTTCAAACCGTGTCAGAAGAATGCGGCGGAAACAGAAAGGACGACATTATCAGACACCCATGTCCTTCAGCTGTTCTGAGAGTGTAGCGCTGCTGTGGATGAGGCTTCCCCATTTGTATCGACAGGGACAAGCCGCTAATAAAAAGGGACATCTTACTCTCGACCGTGCTATGCCCCAGGATGCTGAAGGACATTGTTGTCTACTAATCTCACCCATTCCTTTTCTTCCTGTGATCTTTTGATGTGATTTTTGCTGTGTCTGATAATCTCCCATGTCTCTATTCTGCTCCTGAGAATATGAGCTTTGAACAATATCACAATTCACCTTTACATGATTGTTCAATCAGTTTCTGATGGCGTAAATGTCTAACAAGATACCAGATGATGATGGTGATGATGAGGATGAGGATGATAAGGATGATGGTGGGCTTTCTTTTTTCCCCTCTTCACAGACACCAATGTCCTACGTTACATTCAGCTAACTGAGATTAAGATCAGCCGCTGCAACCAGCGGGACAAGGAGATGATTGCGTAGCAGCGTTGGACCTGTCTCTTCCCCCATGTCCACCCTAACCACACGTCAGTGACAGACAGAGCCTTCTACACATGGTGCCAATAATGCCCGGAATCGACCCTCTGCCCTCCATGCTCCCGGAAGATGCTCACAGGTGCCCGCCACGCCCTGGCAGCTGCCACAGCCAGAGAGCTTCCAGCTGAGAGTGCTGCTGCTCTCCAAAGACAGGGTTGCCTCTGGTCCTCTTGGCTGTGGGACGTGATAATGTAGCATTTTGCCAAAACACTGTTGGGGTTGCTTATTTTTTTAAAAAAGAGAGAGAAAAAGATGAGAGACCTTGCCAGGTGTGCCTCTGTAAGATTGGATGAGTGGTGTGGGGAGTGGGGTGGAGAAAACCCTATGGGGGTGCAGAATAGGTTGGGCATAATGGGGATCAGGCCATGCAAAAGGGAAGGCAAGTCAGAGTATCATTGAGGGGGGGGTATGAACAGCAGATGCTCTCCCCAGAAAAGGTGGGGAGCTGAGAATGAATGCTGTACATTCATGGTGGAGTGGGTCTCCTTCTCTTGTCTGGAACAAGTTGGCTGCTCTTCTCTACATTAGCCTCCACCTGGTGGTCCATTTGCTTCCCCACCCCCTACTCCCCACTCCCAAATTACTTTTCCTCTGAATTCCCTGCCCCTTTATCCAAGGTGTCTTGGTAGTCCTTGCTGTTTTCTTACGTGAAGACTGGTGGTTTAAGAGAGGCAGAATGAGAGGAGCAGAGGAGAAGCCCCAAAGCTGCATCAGGCTATAAAAAGCCCAGCATCCTGTTTCCACCACAGGTGCCTCTTTGAAGTCCCAAAGCAATAACACCCTTGTCAGAATCCTTGTCAGAAGCATAAGTCAGAATCCTGTTGTGGTTTTATCCCACCACAAATGCCAGGACACAAGGGTGTTATCTAGACGGTGAAAAAATCCTCTCAGAATGCAAGGGGAATACCTTTTTGTCCAGATGAGTTTCTGCAGCAATTTGCCATATTCGAAGGGGGGAGGGAGTCCAAGTACTTTGCGATAACAGCCTTCGCTGTTTATCGTGACATTTAAAAAAAAATACACAGAAATGCACATTCCCACCCATTTGAACAACTGATTCTAACTGGAGCACATCCCAGAAGTAAAAATGTGAGTGGTTGGATATGTGCAGGGACGGGCTTGCTGGCAATGAAGTGGCCAGAGCTGCCATTGTTTATTTTCACGGGAGCGATCGTGCACTATTTTCAAGAGGCAGAGCAAATAATAATAATTTTTTTAAAAGCAGAAGATCACTCTTCCGCGTCTCTGATTTAACAAGGGCAGGGAGGGAAATGGAGGGAGCCTTTGAGGAATAATAAAACAAGTAATTCACTCACGGCCACCATCTTTACTCACGGGCATGCTCTGTGTGAACTTCAAACACGGATAGTTTCCCATGCCAGTAATCCTGTGAATGCATTGTGGAGACAAATGAAAGCTGCTGTGATGGTGAGTTAATGTGCTGTTTTCCACAATTAATTCTCCTGTCTAGCTGAGCCCAAGTAGTTGCAGTTTCTCAGCAGTTGTTCAGGGCTGCACAAGTCCAGCAATGATGGCATAAACCAATGCACAAGCAGTTGTGTGGTCTAGGAGGTTCTGTTGGATCGAGTGTTGTGTGGTGGGGAGTGCAATATCATACCATCTACTGCACAATTGGTTGTAGGGCGGTCACCCAGTGTAACAGGCTAGGATAATTTTACACAACCAGTGAGGGAGATCTTGGCTTCCTCAGCAGTGACTACAGTTGTCCCTTCACATTTGCTGGGGTTTGGTTCCAGGACCCCCCCATGAATATCCAAATCCATGAATACTCAAGTCCCATTATATGCAATGGCATAGCAAAATCGTGTCCCTTAGATAAGATGGCAAAATCAAGGTTTGCTTTTTGGATTTTGATTTTTTAAAGAATATTTTCAAGCTGTGAATAGTTAAATCCGTGAATGCCAAATCCATGAATATGGAAGGACAACTGTATTCAGTGGCATACCACAAGTGAGCAAGGTGGAGCACAGACTCCCCAACATTTCACAGATGAAAACCAGGGAACATGGGACTGAGCAACATCAGAGTGTGATCAAGAAGGCAAAAGTTATTAATAAGAAAGAACACACAAGCTAGGAGAGGTGACAGTAGTGTGCTTTTTCCTGAGTCTACTGGGAAGGGCACGATTCTACCCCTCCTCTCATCTCCCCACTGATGAGTTAACTGGGTGCAAACAACTTTTGTGCTTTGAACAAAGTCTGCAGCAATTGAAATAAACTGAGGATGAGGGGGGTGGGTGGGAAGAGGAGAGAGAAACTGGAACATTTTCAAAGCAGCTGAAAAACTGGGATGACAGAGGATTAATCAGGACTGTCCCTACCAAGTCAGGACAGTTGGAGGCTGTGAGAGCAGAACTCCTTTCTTCTCTGTCACAGGGAAGAGAGATGGGTTTGTTGCTTCTTCTTCCTCCTTCTTCTCCTCCTCCTCCTCCATACGTTTGTCTATTTCCATTTTAGTGCCACCTGAGCCCATTCTCATCGCCACTCTTGTAGATGCAAAGAGTTAGTACTTGAGACCATTGCAAGAAAGAAGACTCCCACCCAACCTGATCCTTACAGCAGCCTGTGGTCAGCAGGCCTTTCAGGCAATTCATGCTTAGCCAAATCTCATCTGGACCCAAACACTGAGATTACTTAAAGTTTGAGCTAGAATAAGAAGTTTCTGGTATTGCAAGCCTACTTCATTGTTCCTTTAAAAAAAATCACCATCCCTCTCTCTCCCCCCCCCCCCTCTCTCTCACACACACAGAGACACCTTGTTTTACAGTTTTGACACACAGAGGGATTGTATTTGGAGGTATCCCTGGCTTGTACTACTCTAAGGCAAGGCTCTTGTATCCAAGCCTAGTCCCTTTCTCTAGCCCTCTCCCCAATGACAGTCCCCTGTGTGTGGGAGACAGGCCCATAGCCCCATGAAGATACTCTAGTAGAAATGTGTCAGCACACTTTAGGTCCCATCCTGTCTTGTCCTTTGGAGGTGTGTAAGCAGACAGAGGGAGTAGGTGGGTGGCTGGGGAAAGGTCAGCAAACAGATTTGCCAAAGGAGGGACCGCAGAATGGAAGGAATGCTTGAGTGTGCTGCTACTCACAACCAAAGAGCTGCACTGATCTGTAAGGAACACAGGAAACACACACCAGCGTACTCTGTAGTATAGATGGGGGTATTGGAGTGTATTTGTATCTTCATTGCACAACTCTACTTGTCTGATACCACTTTAACTGCCAGAGTTCCATCCTATAGAATCCTAGGATTTGTAGTTTGGAGAGGGACTTAGAATTCTCTGCTGGAGAGCTCTAGCACACTACCCTGAGCTACAGTTACCAAGGAACTCTTTGTGCCTGTCAACACATCTGAGTTAAACTGATTTAATCCAGCACCTCCTTCCTCTCGGGGAGAACCCTAGAGTACTCTAGAAGAGAATTCTAAGTCACTCACTGAAACTAAAGATCCCTGGATTCCTTAAAATGGAGCCATGACAGTTAAAGTGGGATTGAACTGCAACAATTGTGTAGTGTGAACACAATTCTGGGCCATGTTGGTTGCTATGTTGGGGCACTCCTGACCACAGACCTGTCACAAGCAGGAGAAGTACATGGTCAGGGCTTCCCCCAAAATGGCAAGTCTTTTCTATACAGCCCTACAAGGGAGGCCCTATTACTTTCCCAATACCACAGCATTTTGCTGTGAAGGACTGACTTGCCTAAGGTCATCTGATAGATTTGTGCCTGACATGACAGATGAACCAGAAGCTTCCTGGCTCACTGCTAACCATGGTGTTACAGTAGTACCATATTTCCAACTCAGTGGTAGAAACAAAAATGCTCCAAACATTCCAGATGTGTAGCTCTCAGGGACAATCACAGAAGGTAAAGGGAGGGAGTCCAGGTGAGATGTGCAGTTCTGAAATTACTCTAAGGTTCTGGGTCCTGCATTGTTGATGAATTTTCAACAATGTGTGTGTGCTAGCAGGGGTGAATTTTCAATCCCACTAGATCTGAGCTCCTAGTTGGTCTCTCGAGCAGTTCAGGCAGCTTCAGCCAGACCTGAAATGGGAAGTAAAACTGTCAGGGAGAAGATGATCCAGAATGGATAGATTCTCACAATAACTTGATCCACAGCAGTTAACCCTGAGAAGCTGGGGGTGATTTCACATATCTACAATTTCATTTTGATGGAAGAAAGTGGAAGGTTCACACCCTTGTTATTGATGCTTATGGAGACCAACAGCAGGCACGCCCAAATGAATTCAGAACCACATAGGTGTGAACAGTGTGTATATCTCCATCTCTGCATGCACAAAAGATGCTATGAAATCTACAGCAGGACTAACATTCCTGGAGAGTTTGACTCCAAGTGTAAATATCACCGCAAACCACAGCAACCCTGGGAGCTGACCGCTGCCTGCCTTCCTGTAGATGCTGCTGCCTGCCCTACTTCAGGTACCACGATGTTGTTGCTATGGTGACTAGCATGCAGCAGGGAAGATGAAAGATGTGGTACTCTATTCGCTGGAATTTGTAGCGCAGGAAATGGGGAGGGGGAGATGGAGCTTTGGGAAGGGTGGTGGTGGAAGGAACCCTTTCGCTTGCTCCTTTTGCCTACTACTTTTCACTATCGGACTTGGGTTAGACAACACAAGGCTATTCCTCCATCAGATGAAGTCTGAAATGGATCATCTTTCCTTTTGAAATTAAGCTGCAAGATGGAAGTAAAGGAGAGGGAAGGGAGATATCGCCCCCATTTCTTGCCAAGGTAACCTTGTGTGAACATGGCAACAATGCTGACCAGAAGCTGCAGTATCAGTGCTCATCTTCCCCAGCTCCCTTTACTCCTGTGTCATAGCTTTATTTCTAAAAGGAGGAGGTGACCAAGTTCAGACTTCACCAGGGGACCAGTCACACTGTACCATTATAAGCACTCTGATTCGACTTCAACTGCCATGGCAACATCCTATGAAATCCAGGGATTTGATAGTGAGGGAGAGGCATTTAGACTTCTCAGCCAGAAAATACTAGAGCCTGTCCAAACAAAAGACCCCAGGATTCTGTAGGGTGTTGCCACAGCAGTTAAAGTGGAATCATAGTGCTGCAATTGTCTAATGTGGAAGGAGCCCTCAGGACAAAATAGTAACTTGCACATTTGCCAAAGCACTGTCTTCATTTTTAGGACATTCTTTTTCCTGGGGCATCTGCTTCCTCTGTAACCCCTACCCCCATCCACTGATACAGGCCTCCTTGGCAATTAAAATGGGCAGAATGGGGAACTGGCTGGGCAGAAATTGTTCTTAACCCCAGGGAGCTGCAACATCCTCGCAGGGGGTCTGCAAAAGCTTGAAGGCTGCTCAGCCCATGTGACAGGAGCCAAGGCAAAGGCAGGGTGGCTGGCTTGGCCTGCGCATTGCCATTCAATCCACTCCAGCCACAAAGTTGCAGGAAGAAGCAGGAGAAAAGTCTTCCCTCTCACTCCAGTGCCACTGAGGGAAAAGGTTAATGGATAGTATAATTGTATAATTATCAGTTATTGTTGTTGTTGTTGTTAGGGTTTTAAAGCTTGAGTTAAGTCTTGGGGGTCCGCAGCAACAAAAAGTATTTAAAAGGGTACCCCAGTAAAGAAAAGGTTAAGAGCCACTGTTTTAGACTATTCTTGCTCATTGCAGGTCATTGGTAAGCAAATGAAGGCTTCTCTGATGCCTTGAGAACAGTGTCCTGTACTGTTCCCCCTATGCAGGGAGGTTGAGGGAGACTGCACCATTTACATCACCCAAATCCCTGGCAGTGTGGCGCTTTGTGGCTACCTTCCCAGTTTATGTAGTTGTATGCATGCATGCACAGAGGTATGTGAGAGAGAGAGATCTTCCTTGGCTTTTATGGATGAATGTAAGAGTTTGTTAGAGCATCAAGGCAGTGTGATGTAGTGATTAGAGCAGGGGGGAAGTCATGCTATCCTCCAGATATTGTTGGACTGCAGCTCTCAGCATTCCTCACCATTGGCAATGCTGGCTAGGGTTGCTGGGACTTACAGGCAAACAATGTTGGAGGATGGCATGATTCCCACCCTTGGATTAGAGAGCTGGATTAAGACAGATAAGAAACCAGGTTTAGTTTTACACAATTATGATGTTCACTTGGTGAAACATTATTTCCTGGGTTCCTCTTGATGACTGGGGATTACAGTGGCATAACCACTTTTCAGACATTACATAAAGAGGTACATAGTACCTCCTTGCACAAAAGTATTTTCCTGGCTGTGCTACAGGTACTGTAGCATAACTCCACCCTCTGTCCCAGTCACTGATTGGCTGAGACAACTTCCTTACTCATTTGCCAGGCTCATAGTCATCATTGTCCCAGACCTCCTGCATAGGTATGCTGGTAGAATTTACACTCCTCTAAAATCAGATAAGATATCAACCACTGTCTGCTGGCTTAGCCTGTTTTACGGTGCTCTGAGGATGAAAAATGGGCACAGGAAGAACCCCCCTGAGCTCCTTGGAGGTTGAGCGAAGGGAGTATAGTTACAATATATATGTACCAAACACACAAAGTAAACCTAGGCTGAAATCCTGTTGGTGATATACCTGCACATAACTCAAGCTTACGCATGCATATGGGCCAGTCTAGACAAGACAATAAAATGTGAATTGGGGCACAGAAATGCTAATTCGCAGCTGCTGTCATCTGTCTCAACCATTTTTGGCAAGATCATTGGTGTGCAAAGTTTTCTGTTTCCTGTTCATATGGAGGCATGCGAGAGAATCAAGATGCCCCCACCAATTTTTATTTATTTTTTTTAAAAAAAACCTAACTCCAAGCTGTGGAAGAGCAATCTTCTGATTAATATTTTTTTAAAAGGAAAGCCAGTTTCATTGCCTCAGTGCATGATCGCTATGGTGACCATCCAACATGGCAGTTCTGTGATCTGCCATCTTAACAAACTCTGCCCCCTGTGCACATCTGACCAATCAGCTGTCCTCTTCAGCAATGTGACACAATGTAATTCGGTTGTCCTAACGGGCGAGGGTGCATATTTCCATTGGGGTTTTCAAAAAATTCAGGAAAAGTCCTGGAGACTTCTGCTGCAGACTTTCCCCAACTTTTGCTCCCCCTTTGTCCAGAAAGGACCGAACGCTGGGGGAATCCCATTTGGACACATGGGATTCCCCACGGATTCTAAGAGGGTTTTTCCCCAGTTTCAAAGTGGTTTATTTATCTAGTGTGGATTTGGCCCCAGTAGCTTAGTCAGCTTCCTCCCTTCTCCTCAACCTTCCTGGCTGTTTAATGGCTGCAACAGTAGCCCCCATGGCGCTTGACAGCTGACAATGTGGGAAGGTTTGGACTTGTGCAAGCAGAGCATTGTACTCTGCAGGCCTGGAAGCTGGATCTTGGCCCATGGCATGGAAAGGAGCACCCCTTTGACCCTGGACATGCATTTTGCTCATTACAAATGCAGGCTCCTTGATGTAATGCTGCTGCCCAGGGAAGAAAGGAAAGTAGCCACAGTATTTCCCATTGCTATGTAAAGTTGTGAAAGCTGCCCAGTAAAGAAAGCTGACAGTAAGAAAATCAACTCATTTGAAACATGATGCTGGAGGATTTTCTGCAGATACCATCGACAGCCCAAAAGACCAATAAATGGGTCCTAGCGCAAATCTCACCAGAAGCCAAAATGTCTCATAAAGCAAGGCTTTCCCACTTTGGACTATTATAAGACAACATAACTAATTGGAAAAGATGATAATGCTCGGTGAAAAGCAGTAGGAAAAGAGGAATATCTCACTACAGATAAACGCAATCAAGGAAGCCATGGCCCTGAATCTGCAAGATCTGAGCAGGGCTGTTGATGGTAGGGATTCTTGGAGATCTCAAGTCAAAGTCGACTTGATTGCAATTGACAACAACAAGGCATTTGACTTCTCAGACACACACCTTTCTTTTGTTTGTTTTTAAAAAAGGGAAACAGAATCAGAATCACAATGCTTGGATCAGACATTACCTATGAAGTCCTGGGCACGTACACTCATCAGCACCCTCGTTCATAGCCATGCGCACAGACAGAGAACATAATGTCAGCCCGGCCCACCCCACTGGCTGAGCCATCTCACTGTGTGGAGAGGAGTTCAGCTTGGGATGGCCACAGTCAATAAATAAAAGTGTCCCTGCAGCAGACTCCCACCTCTCAGCTCAGTTTCTCTCTTGCCATGCATCCTGGGATCTAAAGAGACTACGGTTGCCAGGCTGAATCTGAGAAGGGGCTCCTATAACTTTGATCCTGAACAGACCGTGGAGCAAGAGGAGATGCAGGTCAACCCCTGTATCTACAGGGGATACATTCCAAAAGAACCTGTGGATACTTGAAACCATGGATAATAGTTAACCCTGTTGTTTTCAATGAAACAAACACCAGAAGCTGACCATAGAATCACATTGGAGGACCTAGAAATGCCTAGAGAGAACATATTTTTTCCGACGTCGATAAGTTCAAAGGGAGCCCTGGCGGCACAGTGGTTAAATGATGGTACTGCAGCCACAACATTCTAAGTTCGATCCCAAGGGCTCCAAGATTCACTCAGCCTTCCATCCTTTCATAGGTTGTTAAAATGAGTACCTGGCTTGGGTGGGGGCAATTAGCTAACACACATTGGAAACCGCTTAGAAAGTGCCTAGTGCGCTATAAAGCGGTGTAGATGTGTAAATGCTATTGCTTAACAATTGTCAGCCACTCTGAGAGCCTTTGTGGCTGAAGAGCGGGGTATAAATACTGTAATAAATAAAAAAATAAATAAGTGAAACCATGGCTATGGAATCCATGGATATGGAGGCGACCTGTACCGTGAAGCTTTGTCAAGCGAGACAAATGTACCTTTCCTCCCTCACCTTCCAAACCTTATCTTTCAGCTGCAACCTTCCCCTCCCAAAATGGCTA
This sequence comes from Gambelia wislizenii, assembly GCA_030847615.1. Classification (NCBI taxonomy): domain Eukaryota; kingdom Metazoa; phylum Chordata; class Lepidosauria; order Squamata; family Crotaphytidae; genus Gambelia; species Gambelia wislizenii. Next base: position 32,297,748 of record JAUMIR010000010.1, read on the forward strand.
CTGCCTCCCCAGTGGAGAGCAGGTGGAAGGGCCATGGAGCAGCACCCAACTAAGGACTTGTCCAGACTATTTTTTAAAAACTGAGCTATCTTGCTTACGAAAAGCTTCACATCTCACTCATCAGGACAATTTGGCCAATACATATTCAGATTTCATAATACTATAGGCAATTGGCTGGTGAGAGATCTCTTCTGTGTCTTTGCTCGCTATTGGCTATGTTGGGGGTGGGGGGAAACCTGAGCTTTTTGCTGAAATCTAACCTGAAATTAAAAAAGCCCAGCTTTTAGGCAAGAATAAATCAGTTCTGTGTTTCCTGCCTGCTCCCACCCCCCAAATTCTTCTGGATATTTTGTGAAAAGGAAAGCATTGTCTGTTTAAAAAAAAAACCTGGGAACCTGAGCAACAGATAGAGCAGAAAACAGGAGCCATTCCTCCATCTGTTTTCCCCCTTAGACAATAGCCATGTTGGGACAGAATGGCTACAGCTGAAAGTTGGGGTTTGGAAGGGGAGAGTGGAAAGGTATCTTCATCCCACTTGATGGAGTTTCATGGTACCTCATCCTGCTCCATGATCTTCTCAGGATTAAAGTTAGAGAAACCCAATCCTGTATCCAACCTTGCAACTCTAAGAAAGACACGGCTTCACCCCTGGATTTCCCAGATGGCAGGAAAGATAGCACTGACCCAGCTGAAGGAGAGCAGCTGTGTCAATGAGATATGTCTGTCTCCAGGCTGCAGCACGAGGTCTGCCCCCCGCACAATGGCACGGTGCTGTCCCGGTTCTGCCCTTCCATGTCCATGTCCAGAAGAGTCTGGCGGAAGGCTGCTGTCCCCTTGGTGGCCTCCCCTGGTGAGGAGTTGCCCCCCGGAGTCCGGCTCAGTGAGATGAGCTTCCAGGGGTCGATGCGGTGCCGGCCTGGGGCTGGGCGAGGTCGGGGTGCAAAGGCCAGTGTCCGAGGCCGCTCTACTGGCATGGCGTTCAGAGAGGATTGACCTGAGGCCTTGTGGCCAGTTTGGGAGGTGCTGGAGGAAGGAAGGCCCAGCAGACGTGGGAAGGGCAAAGTTTCCTGTAAGCCTGAAGGGGGTGGCGTGGGGAGGGGAAGAGAATAAACAGGCAGAGAAGAAAGTGAGTATGGGACACACTTGTTATTCTGTGATTTCTGTGACAATCTGTATCCACCAACAACCTGTAAAATTTGGGGAACAAGGATATACTGTACCTCCAGTTGTTCCTTAACTATTAACACCATTGGCAGCTACATTTTCCGGATGTAATCCCAATATACCTGCACTGTGCCTCTTACACAGGTGTTGTCAGGATCAGTCCCTTTTGCTCCTGCTCTGGCCATATTCATTAGTTTCCCTGGGGCTTTGATGTAGAGTGTGCATAGCAGTTTGTGTAGGTGGAAAATGATGTATGTGTAACTGTTTGGGCTTTGCTTGGGAGAATAGATAACATGGCATCTGCAATTAACGGTTCTAGTCTCAAGGTTAGAGACTCTGGGAAAATGTTAATTTTTGTTTTAAGGAATGCCTGTGTCAGTGGATGATGGAGAACCAATAGCCTGGTTTTGTTGATTGTAAAATGCTTTTAACTTAAGTGTGACTGTTAGGTTCTCAGGACATTATCAGACTAGCCCCTTAAAACGTTCTTTTGCCAGCATAAAAAAAAAATTATGCCAGCAAAAGAACATTTCCCCCTGTACTTACTTTCCTTTCCTAGCAAAGGCAGCCCTGGCAATGAAGAGGAAGTGAATGGAGGCCCGTTCACTTCCTCGTTCGAAATCCCACAAGATTTTGTTGCATGGGAAATTTAAAAATAAAAACAAAAATTAAGCATAAAAAGTTTTTAAAAGCATGCACACACACTTGAAAGTCCCAAGTAATCCAGGGAGGGTCATAAAAAGAGCAAAACTTATCTGGATGTCCCAATCTTACCCAGAAGTGTTCACGCCAGACCAGCCATTCTCACTGCAGTCGCAAGAGTTAAATGGCCCAAGGTTTTGCATGCTGGCAATGCCAGCACTAAAGCACCACGGGGATTTATTGATGGCTTCAGCCATCAATAAAAAGGTACACGTTTGGGGCTGATTTTAACTATGAAAGGCCGACGTCATCTGAGCTGCGTGCCCTTTCGCAGTTATGTGGCAGTGTTATAATGCCTTATTTCACGTATCTGATAAAGTCCTCAGTCTCAGCAATGACTTTGTATTGTATGCTTCCTGGATTTCTAGCAATAAAGCTTTCTGATGCAATCTGAAGCTTGTACTCTATGAGTTTGGGAACACTGGTACCTGACAGATGTCACGGTGTAGCTACAGGAGGGCAAAATGAGGGCATTACCACCCCCAAATAAGAATTCTGCTCCCCAAATGAAATTTGGCTTCAGTCCCCAAATATCTAGCATTGCAATAACATAAGACCTGAGTTTAACATTTAGAAACAGAGTTTAGGCATCCAAAGAAAAGGGGCAGGCCATTAACAAGGGAGTGTGAACACAGCAAATATGAGAGTTGTAGGTGTGAAAAATTTTCAGTGTCTCACTCTCTGCACCCCTGGACAACCTATTCCCCTGCTGTCTGCAGATAGGATGAAACAGTTTTTCCACCCACCTTCCCATGTTCATCCCATGTCACTTTTGGCAGAGTCCCTCATCTGCATATTTACTTAAGAGTTTGGAAAACTTTAACTTTTTTTGGACTATAGGTTGCATGATCCCCAGACAGCATGGTTGTGCATGCTCACAGAGTCTGGGAATTGTAGTCCCCAAAAGAAATCTTTGTGCGTTCTGGTACTTTCTCCAGTGAGAAATTAGAAGCTCAATCATGCCTGGGTCCACACTTTCCCTGGCAAAATTGGAATGGCACTCAGCTCCCATTTCTTTTTTACCTTTCCTTTCCTTTTCTTTTTTTGCCTTCCTGCTGTACTTGGGCAAACTCCAGAGGCACTTTTGGATGGACTGAGCTCAACTTTAACCCAGGGGTGCTTTTGGAAGGGCTGAGCTCAATTTAAACTTCACAGCAGCTTTTGGAAGACTGAGTCCAACTTAAATTCCAGGAGCACTTTTGGATGGACTGAACTCAACTTAACCCCAGGGGTGCTTTTGGATGGGCTGAGCTCAACTTAAACTTCAGAGCAGCTTTTGAAAGACAGAGCCCAACTTAAACTCCAGGGGCACTTTTGGATGGACTGAGCTCAACTTTAACCCCAGGGGTGCTTTTGGATGGGCTGAACTCAACTTAAACTTCACAGGAGCTTTTGGAAGACTGAGCCCATCTTAAATTGCATGGGAGCAGTTAAATGGCTGAGCTCAACATAAACCTCAGGGGTGCTATTGGATGGGCTGAACCAACTTAAACCCCTAGGGAACTTTGGGATAGGATGGACCCAACGCAAACACCAGGAGAGCTCTTCACTTTAGCAACTGGGGCTCACCTTGGCAGTCGGTACCCTGCAGGCCCTGACGGATGGCCCCATCCGATGGTGTCCGACGGTGGCCCCTGCTGACGGCCTGCGTGGCGCTGACATGGGTGGGGGTGAGCGACTGGTGGGGGTCCTTCTTGAAGCTCTCGACAGTGACGTCCACCAGGGGGTTGTAGCGAGGAGTTGGTGAGGGGCTCTCAGGGAGGCGGGGGGGCTCATACACAGGGGCTTCATCACTGTCCGAAGGCAGAAGAGACTTGGTGGAGTTGCAATCCGAGAGGGAGGAGAGGGAGAGGAGGGTAACAGAGCTGGGGGGCCCCGAAGCGGCACGAGCTCTCAACCCTTCGCCTGCCAACTCTGCCAGCTCAGCACCCAGGGCAATGGAGGCTAAGATGGAGGCACAGCCCAGCAGTACAAGCTCACTGCGACGACGATGGTGTATGGGGGCTGTGCCCTGCTTGGACCACTCCAAACTGGGTGGTAGGGCCCGCAGACTGGCATCTTCTTCACCTGCTGGCGGCGGCAAGAGGGGCATATATGGTGAGTGAGGTGTGCTGCTCTCCTTCTCCATGTACTCCTCTGGGATGGCAGAGAGAGAAAGGAATAGCTAGTCAATATTTGAGTCACATACCCTCTCAGTGACATACACTAATGAAGCATTACGTTAGGGTAAGTACTTTTTTGTCATCGCGTAAGGAAGTGTTCTATACCTCTGTGAGCAATGGAGGAAGCCACTGTCCAAGGAGGTATAGGATACTTCCTTACACAATAGCTGTTTGATGGCAACCTAGCTCCACCCCATCTCCAACATGAACAGCTACTGATTGGCCAGGGGGTGCACCAAGACAGCTCCACCATACCATTGCCTAACTGGCAACTGTTGCCCTCCCAAACCTTTCCTTAATTTCAATAATGCTGTTTAACACTCTGGCAGCATAAAATAGGATCTTAGCCATGTGGAGCCCTACCAAGACCCTGTGGGCAGAGTTCCAAGGGGAGAGAGGAAGTGATCACAACAGGGCCAGTCCCCATTATTTTCAATGTTGAAATTGAGAAAGCACTCAAGCAACGGAGAGCCTTATCGCACTATAATGTTATAGCACTATTATTCCACTTTAACTGCTATGGCTGCCTGATGTGGGTTTTGTAGTTTAGTGAGGCCTAAGAGCTCTCTGGCTGAGAATGCTAAATGTCCCTCCCTAAACTGCAAATCCCAGGATTCCACAGGAGACAGCCAGAGCAGCTAAATTGGGATATAGAATTATCCCTGTTTCTTTACATCTGCTCCCCCATGATTGCATGTCTGCCTTTCATCCACTCTGCTCTTCCCTTTGATCATAAAACTCCAACCGATATAATGCTTCAAGTTTGCAGAATATGATGGACAGCCAAGAAGCTACTTGGGTGGGGGGTCAGAACAGCAGGGAAGGGGCTCACATATGCCACAGCTCTTCTGAGATGGTTATGATGCTCTGGTTCCCAGAGCAAAGGGGCTGATATCCACAATAGTTTAAAGTAACAGAGTGACATTCAATTTTGCATTTTTCAATTTTTCCAGAAATTTCAATTTTTTTTCTGAAAAAGTGAAGAAACCCTATCTTCTCCCCATGGATTCAAAATTTCCAGAAGTTTTACATGTCTAGGCCTGTGGCAGGTCTTGGGGTTGGTGGGGGGAAGGAAATTGATCTTTACCCCTTGTGCAGGGGTAGGGCCAAGAGGTGCAAAACCAGCTCACCCATCTCCGTGAGGCTAGCAAAGCCCCCAGTCAGCGGCAGGTGCTTGGGAGACTTGCCCAGGTTGGGCGCACTGGAGGACCACTGTTTGCTCCCTTCAGCCAGGGACTTCAGCCTATACAAGTGAAAGAGACAAAGCAGAAGAATGACCCCAATCTGGAGGCTTGAACCCTCTCCAGTCTCCTTCCACAGAAATGCCCACCTTAAGCTCCCAGCCAATCTTGCAGTTTATTATTCAGCCCACCACCCCACAACTAGCCTTAACTCTTCCCAGTGCCCCAGTGCCATCATCTCTTCTGAGTTTCAGGCCCCACACCTTTCCTCTCCTCCAAATCTCTCCTTGTGGACAGTAGAACTGGGCCCCCATGTCCTGCCTTTCTTCTTGGTCCCCACCAGCTCCTCCTTCTTGATCACAGTGCTGCGTCCCCATGTCCGGTTGCCATCCAAAGGAGTCACTACAAAACCAAGCAAGGAGCAGGAATTGACAGAAGGCAGAGGAACAACAAAAGTATGAGATCTGGGGCTTCGTCATCAGCTTTCCCCAGATCTACCATCCACACCTTGCCAAAGCTTCTCTCCCCTCTCCCTACCCAACCTCCACAATCTGGGGTGCATCAGCAGGAGCAGACTGTCCACAATTGGGGGAAATAGTTGTACCACTCTATTTTGCTTTGGTCTGACCTCACCTGGGATACGGTGTCCAGCTTTGGGCACCACAGTTCAAGAAGATTAACAAGCTGGAATATGTTCAAAGGAAGGTGATTGAGGTAGTTGAAGTTCTGGAAGCCAAACCCTACGAAGAACAACTAAGGGAGCTGGGTATGTTTGGTTTGGAGAACAGAAGATGGAAAGAAGACCTGATAGCCATCTTTAGATATCTTGAAGGGATGTCATGTAGAAGATGGAGCAAGCTTGCTTTCTGCTGCTCCACAGATCAGAACACAAACCAATGGATTCAAGTTACGAAAAAATTAAACATTCCTAAATGTTAGGAAGAACATTTTTACTGCAAGGGCTACTCAATTGCCTCAGAGTGTGGTAGACTCTACATCTTTGGAGGTCTTCAAACAGATTGAATGGCCATCTCTCAGGAGTGCTGTAGTTATGTATTTCTGCATGGTAGGGGGTTGGGCTAGATGGCCCTTGCGGTCCCTTCCAACTCTATTATTCTAATCCTTAGAGTTGACTTGGTCAATAGACTTTGACCAGCCATGGTGGCACTTCCCTGTGGACCTCCCTACCAAAGCTTTAATAGTCACTTGTAACAAGTAATTCATTCAAGATACTTCTTTCAGAATTTTGAAAGGCAGACCATTGCTGCCCTGCCCAAATCCTATCAGTGTTGAAAAAGATAACTTGTTCCTTGGGGGCTCACTTGCTACTATTCCGGTTGCTCTGTGTTACCTTGAGGGTTCACAGAGGAGGAGTTATTTATCTGAGAAAAAATCTCCAGAACTGTAAAGACTAGGTTTTGTCTGTCTGTCTGTCTGTCTGTCTGTGCACACGTGCACACACGCACATGTATGTATTTTAAGAGAAGGCCAGGATTCTAAATTTCTGCTTGCCCGGTGTAATCTGGGGTGAACAGGATGTCAGGCAAGGACCTAAACTAATCAGTACCTCTTGCAACCTCACCCTTGAAGCCCTAAGATGTGTCTCACTTCCAGCCAAGGCTCTGCAGCGGGAAAGGCAACACAGAACTCTTGAGCATACTCAGCTGCCTCTCTAGCTGTCCCCAAAAGCAGAGCTTGGAAGAGTTACTTTCTCAGATTAATGCTCCCCAAATCCCCCAGCCAACACAACTAGAGGCCATGGTGGCTGGGAGATTCTGGGAACTGGAGTCTAAGAAAGTAACCTTCTCAGGCTCTTCCCCCAAAACTATGGTTTCCCCAACCAGACACTTCCAGAATACTGGTGCCCAACAGAAGACAACCTGCCTTCCCTATGAGGCCAATGCTTCCCCTTCTCTAGAGGCAAGCCCAGGGCATTGGTGGTGATGGGGACTCCAGAGGCGTTGATGGTACTTACAGCGGATAGCACGGAGGCGTGGGATGATGTTTGGGCTCCCAGGAGGACTGGCCCCATTCGCCCCCAGTCCTTTCCGACGGTCAAGAGTGGGGGACGCCTGCACTGTGATCTTGTGCTCAAACCCTAGAGTAGGAGAAGGAGGATAGCATTTCAGAAAGTGAAAGAGAGAATGAGAGAAAGATTGCATGAGCTCCCTAACACACAGGTTCTTTCCTATCTTCTTTAGGATTCTGTCACAGAAGTCTGGAAGTCCAGCTCACACACACACACCACTCCGATTGTAGCCAGATCTTTTTGCATCAAGCTGTGGGTCTGGTGGGGGCAGCATGAGGGTGCATAAGTGGGATGGCAGGAAGCCTCTCTCCCTTTTGTACAGTCTTCACATGTGAAAAACAGGATGGAAGGAGATTATTTTGAGGCGTCATTGGGGAGGGGAATGACAGAGTGCAAGGGATGTTTGGAGGCAAGCAATAGTATGAGGAGATAAGAACAAGTGGTGGGAGATCCAGGGGGAGGGTTTTTTTTTTATATCATGGCTTAGGAGTGTTCGAGGTGCCAGATGAGCAACCCAGTCTTTGTGTGTTTTGTATAGAAGAGAAAGAGACAGAGCGAGACCTCCTTGGGTTTCCTAGACTAGTGCGCCCTAAGCTACCTGATGTGGTCCATTGGCACATTTTTCCACCAATCTTCCAGAGACTGGCACCATCTTTGTGCCCATGAGCTACAACTATTCCATTCATTCTTGCAACCTTGCTGTGGACCAGCAGCTAATGGCTTGTTGGCAGGCACGGCTTCAAATACCACCACTCTAAATAGCAAAGTCTTCTGCTCTGTTCAGCTCTGGGCTCTCTCACGCTTCCCTGGTCTATGTTGACCTTTCTTCCAATCCCGATCTGAAAATTCTTAGGGTTGTTGATGCCACTTCCCCCTTCCTGTGTACACACGGTCTCTCCCCTCGGGAGAAGGCATTTACACTTTACTGTGGAGCTGTGGCAGTTGGTGGCTTCTGTGGCTACAGGGAGGCGAATCTACTCTGTGTTTTAGTCTGAACTTAAAAGGAGCTCCCCAACGTGCTGAAACCTATGCTCCATGTGGGTTCAGCCTATGAATAGCCTTTAAGTTGGAACTAAAACTTACCAGCCACTTACTGAAAAGGTTGGATAGAAGCAGTTGGAAGGAACTGCAATTCACAGCATATTCTTAAAAGAAACATGAGCTCACCTGTCTTCTTAAGTGAGGAGTCTTAGCACGACTGCATTCCAGGGGTAAAGAGTGACCCTGTAAATGATCCTGGTGTTTCAGGGGATTAAATCATTCAAGGAGATTGTCAGTTCACACAGTGAACAAGGAGTGCTTCTGAGCACCTCCAAACTGCCTTTCTTTTGCCTCGGAGACCAAGCCTTGAGAAACACCCAAAAAGCCTGTGGATGCTGGGGGAAGGCAGTCCTACAGGTCTTTAGGGAGATTAAACTGGGGAATTTAGGAAGTCCACCAAAAGCTAGCTCACAGCAATGCAACGCTGTCTGACTCCAACGGATCCCCAATGGAAATGGGGGGTCTCTGTCTCCCTCTTCCCCTTGTGGGCCCTTTGGTCTGCAAAACAGGAGCTCTGCCCTTGAGTTCAGATCCCCGGCCCAGCCTGTGTACCTGATGGAAGGCTGATGCGGTTTCCATCACGCAGCTTAAGGCGGGAACATCGGAAGTGCCCCTTCCGCTTCTTGACCCGAGGCCTCTCCTGGCCCATCTGCATCATGATGAGGTTTAGCTCCCTCTCCACAATGTCGATTTCACGCTCCGCCAACTCCTGTTCACGCCGGCGTAGCTCCGCTTCCTGGGTCTTCTGCTCCTGAGCCGCACGGAGCAGTTCTTCCTCCCGGCTCCGCAGCTCCTGAAAAGAACAAAGAAGATACATTTGTTTTTAATGTGTTTTTTAGCTAGAAGGTTTTAATCTTATTGTGTTTAATGTCTTTTTATGTGGGAGGGTGGGGGTGGGTGGTGTTTTTAGTCATTATTATAATGTTTTAATTGTTGGAAGCCGCCCCGATTGTTTTTAGCAGAGGGGCGGGGTATAAATAAATTTTATTATTATTATTATTATTAAGGTGTGTATCAGGGTAATATTGCTTTAAGTACAAAAGGAAAAATGTTGGAGCAACAAACCACAGACTAGCACAGCTGATGTAGGTTTGTTCACAGCTGTGGCTAGGCAGAGGGAAGACTAGCAAACACTCCTATATAGTCAAAGCACAAGGTGCTTTATGTATGGGTTGGTGTCATGGAGAAAGAGGAGTGTTGGTGGATGTTGGAGAAATTGCTGTTGAGTTTATAAATGAGGTTTGCTATGTATATACTGTGTTTGTTTATACTGAAACTAAAGACAAAGATCTCCAGATATCTATGGATGAACCTCGCTGCCTGTAAGTCTCTTTTTGTGTGTGAAAGTGTGTCAGAGCTGGAAAATGGCTGCTAGCTGACGCTTTTGTTTTTGTGCACTTTCTACTGCACAGTTATACTGCTCTGGCTACTCCTGGGTTAGTTCATCCCCAGGCTGTGGCAGGTGCCTCTCAGGGAGCCTATACTGAGTGGACAGTGTGTCTACACTACACAGTTGTAGCAGTTTCATACCATTTAAATTCCATGGCTCCATCTAGGGTTGTAGTGAGGGAAGAGAGGCGGAATAAGGATATTGCTACCCCAAATAATTATTCTAACCCCCCCCCACCATGAAATTTTCCTTTGGTCCTCAGATTTCTAGCATTGTAGCTGAGCATTTAGAAATACAGTTCAGGCATCCAAAGAAAAAGGATAAGGGAGAATCCTGCAAAATCCTAACACCAACACTTCTCAGACTTATGATTCAAATTCTGACTCATGTGCTGACACCAAACAGGTGTACAACACTTTATCAGAGAGAAGTAAATGTATTAATCTTGATTTTTGAAAGTAACCTATCTGCAGGAATTTAATGTGGACAGTTTCTCCACAAGTCTTCAGAGAAATCATGCTTATTAGACGTTATTTACAGTTCAGATTATTATAGTAGGGTAACTTGCACAATACATATTTAATTCTTATTCACTGTTATTTACACAATTATTTTGCTTGTGGAAAATACTGTATTTTAAACTGATTTGTTTTGATGGAAGCTTTGCAACATCCTTTCTAATTCAAATGCATTTTTCTCATTACCTATGAAAATGGTTTTTTCCACAGAAATCTCCTTTGTAGTGACCAATGCCCAAAACTTCTGCCACTTCCCAGTGAAAATTGTCTTGTTCCACCCTTGGTTCCAGCTTATAGACTCTTGGGTGCTTTATTTATAAAAAAGGAGTACGGAAAGGGGCGGGAATAAAAGGATTGGAAGACGTGCATGGAAGTCTGAACCAAAGCGATGGAGACGGTGACTCACTTTCTCCTTGGTCCGCAAGTCGTGGAACATGCCAGCAATCTCCACTTTCCAGTCCTGCTGCAAAGAGTGGAAGGACTCCAGTGGCATCTGGAACATTGCAGACTGCTCTATTGCCACCAGCTGCTGCAGGATGGAACTGAAGTCTGGTCGCGCATGGGGGTCCGAGCTCCAACACTCTGCCAGGTCAGAGTGGGAGGGGGCAGAGAAAGCAAGAGTGTAAGCCTTCTACAAACCCAGCATGAAAGGAAACATTTGTCATGCCCACCTTGAAAACAAAGCCCATTTAACTCTTGCCAAAATGCACAAGTATTAATGAGTGAGGCAAGGCAGGGCTCTGAAATTATAAAATATCTCTGAGCATGGGTGGATTGCACCACCCTCATCATGACATCTGCCCACAGCCTTCGCAGATATCAGAATACATGGAAAGATGTTCCAGAGCCAAGAATTAGACTTTTAGCCAAAGTTGGGGTGTGTGACTTTTTCAGACTACAACTCCCAGAATCCCCCGATCAACAGCCCAGGTGTGGAACAAAACATAGCAGTGGCTGGTGGCTTCCATTTCAGTAGGGACCTCGAAGTCTACTTTACAAGAGCTATCCAAGGTGCTGAATCTATTTGTGCAAATAGCATGCAGTACCTTGGAGAGCTCTAAATGGAAACCCAGAGAGGCATCACTCCCACACCGATGCCAGGGCCCATAGCCATCACTGCAGATGCAGGTAGTCAGGGAGAAAGAGGTACTATGAAAATAGAGCTGGCACCTCCTGGCAACCCAAAGCCCCAAGAGGGAAACACAGGCAGAAATGGGGGCGACCTGGGTCTTTCCCTGGCTCTCACTCACCTTCCAGCAAGCGGGCAAAGGGTTCAGGACAGGTGGAGGGGATGGGCAGTGTCAGCTTGTTCATAGCCACACCGTAGGCCACGGCAAGGGCATCAATCTCCCGATACGGAACTTCACCAGTCAGCAGTTCCCACAGCAGCACCCCAAAGCTGGGGAGGAGAGACAAGGAAAAGAGATGGAAAAGGAAATGAGTGAGCAGAAGTCTCCAATGAGACAAACACATGTGTACACACACACACACACACACAGCATGGGTTACTCTATCTGGGGAAGAACTCCCACCCCCAGAGCTGCATCCAGCAGAGCAATGAGGAAATCCTGGGCATCTTTTGTAAGCCACTTTGAGTCCCTTGCCAGGAGAAAAGCAAGATATTAAATAAATAAATTCCCCCAAAGTCCTTCCCTGGTGGCACCACTGGCTGTTAAAAAAAAAAAGACAAGATACCATTTCTGACACATCTGCAGCTTTGCCTCTTCATAAGTGGCTGCATTCCCTTACCACTTCTATCTGAATCCCTAAGAATGGGGTGGGTCAAAAGGTTCAACTTTTCCCAGCAGGAAGCCAATGCCTTCATCTACTGTTCCAACAGGCTGAAATGCAGCTGGTAGAGCTTCCTGGATTACTATCTTGCAAGGACAAATCTCTGCCAGTCCTGTGTGGGAGCCCTGCTAGGGGAAAAAGATGCCCGTCTCCTGCCAAGAAAGGTGACATCCACTCTGTTCCTTCTCTCCTTCCCTTAATACTGCGCCTTACCTCCAAACATCACTGCTCTTGGAGAAGAGAGAATGTTTGATGACCTCAGGTGCCATCCAGGCATAGGTGCCAGCTGCGCTCATCTTGGTGGTTTTGTGCCACTCGCGGGCCAGGCCAAAATCGGTGATCTTGAGGGTGCAGTCGCTCAAGTCCTCATTCTCGATGCGCTCCAGAATTAAAACTGGAAAGGGCCAGGAGAAATGGCAGGTGGCAGAAAGGAGGGGTGGGGGTAAGAGAAAAGGAGAGGTGGACATCATTTCCACTTCTTTAGTACTTGCTGGCTTCACCAGCTGCCTGAAGGCCAATTTGTTTTTATGATGGGATGGATTTCAGGACTGGGTTTGATTGATCTCAGCTGCACACAGCATTTTCAGAAAGACAGGAGATTAAACAAACCTCACCCTCTCAACCTCACCGCCACCCCTGGACATAGACCAGCAAGAGGGAGAATGGGGTTTCTTGCACATTACATAACTGTAACACTTTGATACCATTTTTAACTGCCCTGGTTCCACCCTGTGGAATCCTGGGATCTGATCAAGCACTAGATCTCTTTGGCAGGGAATTCTGAATACCTTACAAAATTACCAACCCCAGGAATCATATCCTCATGGAGACCTCCATCTTCAAGTGCCCAACATAATCAATGCAATTTGTTACTGTGTTCCTTTTTGCCACACCATACCGTCCAATATTTCACAGATAAAAATTAAGACACATGCAGCCAAGCAAAATATGTCCCTGCCAAATCGAGACAGTTTGGATGTATGAGAGGCCTCCATTTTCAGTGCCCAGTACAATACATGTAACACATTATTTTTTCTTTTGCCATGCTCCTCCCTTTTCGTTCTGCATCTTGGCCAAGCCACAGCCCATATTAGATCTGCAGATTCTGGAATGAACTAATAGATGCATTCATGCTGCAGTTTTAAAATCTTCAAATGTGTGCAACAATTTTCATTGTAATCCACCTCATCACAAATTCACATCAAAAAGGTCAACACAGTGTCCATTTTACAGACAAGGAATTGAGGTTTGTGGATTCAGCACCTGCCTAAGGCTGCCCAAGCAACTGATGGCACAGCAGGCCTCTAAGGTCATAGAATCATAGAGTTAGAAGAGACCACAAGGGCATCCAGTCCAACCCCCTGCCACACAGGAAATCACAATCAAAGCATCCCTGACAGATGGCCATCCAGCCTCTGTTTAAAGACCTCCAAGGAAGGAGACCCCACCACGCCAAACTACTGTTCAGTGGGCTCAGCTTGAAGGACTTTTTAAATCTCTTCAAGACAGCCAGCTTTTCTCAAATTGCAATGGCAAAAAGCAATTCCCCCATCTGAGCCTGACCAGACCACAGTGGGATTGGCCTAAGTCAGGATGAGAAACTGTGGCAGGCCATCGAGCCAATTTTCTACTGCTGCAAATGGCCTGATATTCACTTTTGGCTTTGAAAAACAAGGTCCCAGTTTCTCTCTCTTCCTCTCACTTTCCTTCTTTGTCCTCAGCTTACTTCAATTGATGCAAACTGAGTTTAAAATACAAATGTCTGAACTTCAGTAAACTCAGAACTCAGGAAAGGAGAGGAAGGAGTGGAATCTTGCCCTTCCCAGTAGGCTCAGGCAAAAGCAAACTGTTGCAGCCTCTTCTAGCTTGTGTGTTCTTTCTTATTTATAACTTTTACCATTGAGACCACACTCTGATATTGCTTGGCCACATGTCTCCCAGTTTTCACGTGTGAAAATCTGGAGGGTATTCCTAGGTCTTGGAGCAAAAGAACATGGAAGGAGGAGGAGAGCATAGGAAGCAGAAAACATAACGATATCTACATTTTTCCTGTTGTTCTCATAACATAGGCCTTGGACCAAAAGGTAATTCCCATCTTTCTTCTCTCTTGGCCTGGGTTTTGTGCCCCTGCTTTCTCAAGCCAACAAGGCAATAGGACCTCATCTGTAGCTGAGCAAGGAAGCCTCAAGGAGGACAACCCATCACTACAGAAGCAGAGTTGGATAAAAGAAGTCCACAAAGCTGGAATAGAAGGATGGGTTTAGGACACCAGTAGAAAACAGGCTTCATTCCAGATGTGGTTGGACTGCACATCACAGCAACCCTAGCCAGCATGGTCAATGGTAAGGAATGCTGGGAGTTGCAGTCTAGCCATAGTATCTAGAGGGTTGCATGATCTCCACTCCTGGCTAAAGGCTCACAGTTGGAACCCTGATCCAGAAACAGGAGTCAAGTTTCTTACTATGGTCCCACATATTGCTCCTCTAACCCACATGAAGGCTTCTATAGTCTCTTTCGAGATCCACAGTAAGAGCCCAAGTTTCCAGCTCTAACTTCTTCACTGCTCAAGCTTACAAGAGCACTCTTCCAAAAACCTGGGGCCAACCAGAAGAAATGGTTCAGAAGAAGATAAAGGAAATTAAACATTACCAATGCTAACACAGAGAAAAGCAGATGAAAATAGGACAATGTTCTGTGTTCCACTGACCACCATTGAGCTGGGGAGTTGGTGGTGTGGCCAGGTAAGAGCCTGTTGACAGGAAGGAGCGATGCTGGTGCTGAGATCCTACATTGTTTCAGCATAGTGTAAATATCCACCAGCGGAATTAACATTATGCAACCCTATACTGAATATCAGCACAGCATATGTGGGTCAATGGTTTGTGTACATGGGATACAACCCATTGTACAATCACGATGTGCAGTGCAGAAGGGAATGCATAGAGGTAATGTGCATTCATGTGCTGTTTAGTGTATTTTAATGTGCCTTCACATGCACCATCAGCTAGATACAATGGTTACTCAGTGCCCCCCAAAATTGCTCCATATGAGTAGTACAACTTATGCCTGCATATGTCACCAAAAGGATGCTGGTCTGTGTGTGTGTGTGTTTAAGAGGAAGGTAGGTGCAATAGACTGGTCTGAAGTAGGAAGAAGCAGATCTGGGTAACTAGAAGGTATAGGGATCGATTTTCACTCCTGCAACAAGCTGAAGTCCCACAAGTCAGCTGCCAATTGGCCACAGATGAAACCAGAAGTAACATCTAGTTTCCATTGGGGGGCATTTCAGCTAGTTTTCTCTTTGGAGAAGAAGATGGGGAGGGGGGATTGTTTTAGATGAATGCTTCCCAAGAGTGGCAATTGCTCTGTTTTGAGCAATTTTCCTCTGTCACAAACAACTTTTAAGTGGATATAGGGACTTGGAGTGCTTCAGAAGTTCTGGCTGGTGTCTAGGAGGCCACAAAAATATCTGAGGGCCACAGTTTCTGCTGGTATATGGAGTGGATGGCAACATTCCACTCATTTCTCTCTTCCCAGAGCCAGATCTCCCACCTCATGGGACTTACTATTGATAGACTTGAGGTCCCGGTGGATGATGGGAACGATGGCTTCATTATGGAGGTAGTTCATGCCCCGGGCAATCTGGACAGCCCAATTGACCAGCACATGGGGAGGCACCTTCTTGCCTGCCAGTGCCCGGTTGAGTGCCCCTCCACGGGCATACTCCATCACCAGGCAGAGGTGAGGCGGGCTGAGACAAACAGCCTTGAGGGCGATGATGTTGGGGTGACGCAGCATGGCGAAGAGCCGGGCCTCTTGCCTCACATTCTCCACTGTCACAGCGATGTCCTCTTCAGGGTCTTGGCGGGTGGCCTTGATGGCCACCTCTTCCCCTCGCCACACCCCCTTGTAGACTTTCCCAAAGCCCCCCACCCCAATGATTTCATCCAGTTCCAATTCCTGGAAGGAGATTTCCAGGGGAGGTGGGCAGCTGAGGGAGTCCTGGAACTGGCTGTAGTTGTGGTTGCTGGTGACATAATTGCTTGGAAAGATGCCCACCTTGTCTTGAAGTTTTCCCGTCCACCAGCCCTCGTCCCCAGAGATGGTGGAATCCTTCGACAGGACTTCCACCCGATCTCCCCTCCGTAAAGTGAGCTCCTCTTCTGCTGCTGCCTCATAGTCAAAGACGGCTGTCCAGAAGGGGTTGGGGGTCAGTGGGCCGGCATTCCAGGCTCCTCTGCACTCCCCCACCTCCTTGCATGCCTGCTCCATGGAGTTGGTGGCCACCACAGGCCCTGTTTGCTGCTGGTGGCAGCCTTGCATGCCTCATAGGTCCAATGGGGTCAGAAGGACAACCACAGCTCCTGCTGAGTCCCAGCTTCCAGATCCACCACAGTCTGGAATTCTTGGTTTTGGAGCATCCATCCTCCCTGCCAGAGCCCTTTTTAATTTCCCTTTTTCCTTTCTTCCTTTCTTTTTTACCCCTGAAACCCCTCTGTACTTTTCACTAGTGTAGCAGCAATAACAAATTTCCTGGACAGTCTTCTGAAGAGTCAAAGAATCTTCTTAGACCCAACATTTGAATTGTTGGGGGGGGGACCTGCAAAGGAATCATGGTTATTATTATTATTATTATTATAAACTGTCTCTTTAAAGGAAAACAATCACTCCAGCCTGCCTTCATTCTGCCCTCTCTCCCAGCTGAAGGGAGCTCCAGCCCACCGAGTGAACTGAGAAGAAAGAGGCCATTATCTGCCCCACAAACACCACCCTCTGATGACGGACAAATAAATATATAAATACGGGCCATTAAAACAACAACGGAAAAGCCCGCCCTTCCTCCCATTCCTTTCTCAGGGAGGGCCCTCAGCCTGCTGTGGCCTGGGTCCCCCATCTGGAGGGACCCCCCCAACTTTGCCAAAAAAAGAAGAACCCCCGCCACACACACACACACACACACATACACATTTACTGCGGCTGTTGCAGAGCTGCCAGTGAAGCCAGCTCCCAATTCTATGGGTGTCCTCTCTCACACATACACACACCCCACAAAGGCTTGGGGAGGGGAGCAGCTGGGCTAACAACTGACCAGCCGGCATTGGGATGAGCTTGGCAAAAACCTTTAGGCAAGCTGCTATGGATGGCCATGGGGTGGAGTAGGTGCCCCGTTTTTGTTCCAGTCTCGTAGGCCAGGAGGAAGAGGATGGGGCCTGGGTGGGCATGTCACCTGCCCACCTCTCTTGCCCAGGAGGAGGAGGGAAAGAAGCCTCACCAGGCCGGCTCTGCAGTGCTGGCATCCCGGTTGCCGGGTGCATGGTGCCCCCTTCCCCTTTGCTGGCCATCCATCCATGTAACCATCCCTCCACCCCTCCTTGCAACCATCCCTCCATGCAACCATCCCTCCCTGCAACCACCCATCCACCTGCTTGCTTGCCTGCCTGTCAGCCCTCGCTGGAGAGATGCGCTGGCTCCTTTCACTGGCAGCAGCTCAAGGCGGGGGGGGGGCACCGACAGCAGCAGCAGCAGCCGCCTCCCCCTGGACTCCCCCTGGGCCGCCCCCTGTCCTGCCTGCCTGCCTGAGGAGTGCGCGGGGGGCGCAGCGGAGGCGCGGGAGGAGGCGGAGAGGCGCGGGGGGGGCGCGTGCTGGAGAGGGGAGGGGAGGGGGCGAGGCTGGGGGTCTGCCTGCCTGGCTGCCTGGCTGCCTTTCCCAGCGGGGGCGCCGGCTGTCCGGCTGGCGATTACCTCCCCCCTTCCTCGCCCCCCACCCGGGACATCCTGCGGGGATCGGAGGGCGGGAAGGGACCCGGGCTGGCTGGCCCGCTGCGCCCCCCGGCTCCCACTCGAGGGCTCTCTTTCGCCGCTCCCCGGGGTCTCGCTTTCCTCCCACCCACCCACCACCCACCCGCTCGCTGCAGCCGTGGCCGGAGGACCGGTCAGCTGGTGCCCGGGTGGCCAGGAGGCGGGGAGGCGCGGGAGCCGCTCCAGGCTGGCAAGCTGGCTGGCTGGTTAGCTAGGGCATGATGGGATTCGTAGTTCTCCCAAGCAGACCTGGTAGGGAAGCTGGCTGGCAGGCAGGGGTTGGGGGGGGGTAGGGCTTGCTCGCCCCCTGCCAGCGGATCGTGGCTGAATCCACACCACACAAGCAACCCAGTTAGAAACGGCATTCTTTGCTCTGTCTCCTTCCTGTCTTACGCACACTATACAAATAATCCATTTTGACACTGGATTCTTTGCCATGGCATCTTCCTATGGAATCCTGGAATTTGTAGTTTTACTTTAGCCTTCTCTGCCAAAGAGTGCTGGCGCCTCACCAAACTACAAAGCCCAGGATTCTATCGGAAGGAGCCATGGCAAATCATCCAGTTTCAACATGGATTATTTGTGTAGTGTAGCTGCACCCCTGCTGCTGGGATTGGCTGTGTTACAAGGTCTTTCACCTTCTCTGCCCAAGATTTCACCTTCTCTGCCTCATCCAGCTACAAACCCCAGGATTCCTTAGGAAGGAGCCCTGGCATAGCATCCAGTTCACCAGCATTGAGGCCATGATACTGAGAACACAGCTGCGCTGGGCAGGGCACGTTTCTAGGATGGAGGACCATTGCCTCCCAAAAATAGTACTCTACGGTGAACTCGCCACAGGTCAGCGTAAGAGGGGTGCTCCAAAAAAGCGATACAAAGACTCCCTGAAACAACATCTCAGGCTCGGCCAAATTGATCACCAACTATGGTCCTCCCTGGCCTCACATCGGGAGGCATGGAGACGCACTATCCACAATGCTGCAGCCTTATTTGAGAACTCACGCCAAACAAGTCTTGAAGAGAAACGACAACGCAGAAAGAATCACGACCCGGAAACATCACCCAAGGAGACCTTCTGCTGTGCTTTCTGCAACCGGACTTGTTTATCTCAGATTGGCCTTTTTAGTCATCAGTGCACTTGCAGAAAGAGATTAGCATCGATCCGTAGCTGATTGGAGCTCTTTAAACTTCCACAGTGACAGAAATACTCTCCCAAGAGGAGCTCTGTCTGCAATCCTATGCATGTGTTTTGTTCTTGTTGTGTGCCTTCAAGGCATTGCCAACCCTAAGGCGAGCCTATCAATGGAGTTTTCTTGGAAAGATTTGTTCAGAGTGGACTCATCACCTTCCTGCAAGGCTGAAAGAGTGTAACTTCCCAAAGTCGCCCACTGGGTTTCCATGGCTC
This sequence comes from Gambelia wislizenii, assembly GCA_030847615.1. Classification (NCBI taxonomy): domain Eukaryota; kingdom Metazoa; phylum Chordata; class Lepidosauria; order Squamata; family Crotaphytidae; genus Gambelia; species Gambelia wislizenii. Next base: position 32,316,930 of record JAUMIR010000010.1, read on the forward strand.
AGCAAGGATTGAAACCCTGGTCTCTCAGAGTCCAAATCCATCATTCAAATCTCTACACCATGCTGCCTCTCTCACAGTTAGGAATTCTGGGAGATGAAGTCCAAAACATCTGGAGGACCAAAGTTTGGGGACCACTGAATTAGATGTATCCTGAGATAGCTCATACATAGGATTGTAGCATAAGGTCTGGATTCTGTTGACAGTTCCAACTAGAACACACACACTGAATCTGTTGTTGAACTGCAACTCAATGCTGATGTAAATCCCATTGATTCAATGGATCTATCCAAGGGGGGGGGTCTGCTAATAGGATCCAGGCCTTGTTGGAAAATTTCAGCATCCTCTCCCAACCCCACTGCCCTGTCCTGCTGTTAGAGCAATTGGGGTTTAAATAGGACAGAATTTCCTGCATGTGAAACATTTCTGTTTTACTCATCTAAAGCCTCCCAATTTTCTCTTCCTATCTTCTGAAATCCATAATCATAAATACTTTTTTTATCCAATTAACTAAACCATGTGACCCAGGAAACTTCCTAGGATCATCAGTCATATTAAAGCCCACCACCACTTCTCATTTTCACGTCTCTCTACCTTTTCACCTCCTCTTCCTTGCCCCACCTTCAGCCATGCTTCTCTTCTCCATCAACAAGGTGGTGAGTTAAGAATGAAGTTACTACTTTTTACCTAATCTTTTCATTAGCTAGTTAGGATGTAGGCTCTCCATGGCTGTGTAAATGTAAAGCCATTAGTAAACTTTTCTAAGTTTGAAACCTGAAACTGCCTGCCTTGTTTGAACAAGTTTAAGTTCAGGGAAGCACTCCCTTGTGCAGCTGAATCCACACTACACAAATAATCCATTTTGAAACTGGATTATTTGCCATGGCTCCTTCCTCTTGAATCCTGAGGTGTGTAGTTTTAAAAGGTCTTTAGCCTTCTCTGCCAGAGAGTGCTGGTGCCTCACCAAACTACAAAACCCAGGATTCCATAGGAAGGAGTTATGGCAAATAATCCAGTTTCAAAATGGATTATTTGTGTAGTGTAGATTCAGCTATTCTGATAAAATAAGACTGATTCCTAACAGTTTTCGCTTTCATATTCCCCTGCCCCCAAGGTGCTAACACTGTGGGAAATTCAAAATCCTACCAGACCTAAGGTCCATCTCTGCTGCCAGTAGAAAAAATACATGTAGAAAAGGCCTTGGAAACTATGAATTAAAGACAGGATCTACATGTAAATAGTAAGCAATGTGGTCTCAGCCAGTTTTATTCATCCATGGAAGTGTAGCCAGGGCAGTGGTCTAAGATTTGCTGCTCAAAGAAGAGCAAGACAAGATCATTGCACTGACAGGGAGCTGGACCAGATGGCCCTTAGGGTCTCTGCCAGCTACATGACCCAAACATGACAACCTCTCTCTTGTCCTCGTGCAGAAATTGGACTGGACTAAAAACTGAATCTCACCTCAACACTTCCCTGGGCTAAAGCTTTCCTCTCCATCTGAAGCAGCTGGTGACTTTACGTAGCCCAGGCGAGGTTGTGTGGCATATAAACAGCTGTCCTCCACCAAAAGAAGGGAACTGATTCAATGTATAGCCCACCTTTCTCACCACCACTTGGGAGTGTTCAGGTCAGGAGCCATATCTGAAAGGTTACCACTGCTGCCCTCCAGTATCTGCTACTCACTCTCACTCTGCCTAACCATTGGACCAGCCCTGACTAGAGTTGCAACCCTACCTCCCTCCATGAAATTTTATTCTACTTAAACTAGCTGAGGATTTGGCACAGTGTTGGCATGGTGTTGGCTCCATGATCCTGTGAGCCTGTCCTGTTATGCTTCACTCAGGTTGGTTAAACTGGAGGCAGTCTATCTTCTAAACTGGTTTCATTACCAGTCAAAAACAAATTACTCATCTGGATCCCCCCCCCCGGCTCTGTTGCCTAAAGCTGGTTGGATTTGTTTATTAGCTATGACTTGATGGGAAATGTGTCTTAATGGGAAAGCACACTTTCTTCAAATTCTCCCTTTTAAACATATGATGCATAGCTATTGCATAGAACCAAAGAAATTAGCATCGAATTACAGAATGAAGCATGGAAGTGTTTTGCATCAGTGGGAGTAACACGCTGTGGACTTTTTCGGACGTCTCAAATGCACCGCAAGCAGCCTTGTCACGTTGCGAGGCTGCTGCGCTGCAGGGTGTCGCTTTCGGACGATGCTCTCCCCTGCTGGTACTGTTGCTGTACCGCAGGGACATTTGAGCATTATATTTCGCCAGTTTTTAAGCACGAAAGTTGATCACGATTAAAAAACGGTGAAATATAATGCTCAAATTTCCCCGTGGTACCGCAACAGTACCAGCAGGGGAGAGCGTCGTCCGAAAGCGACGCCCTGCAGCGCAGCAGCCTTGCAACGTGATGAGGCTGCTTGCAGTGTATTTGAGACGTCCAGAAAAAGTCCTGTGAGAAGGATGTGGAGGACTCTCCCAGAGGCATCTGGGAAGTGTAGTCTGGGGAAAGAGTGAAGGGCTGGCTCTGCAACACAGCAGGGTGAAACAAACTGCTTCAGGCAAAACACAGAGGGGGCAGATGATGATGGCAGGGAGTGGTGTCTTAATGGTGCTCTGAGCCTTTTTCGACATATTGCCCCTAGAAACTGACAGAGAGGGCACCGCATGGAGGGCTTTGCTTCAGGAAAGCAAACTGTCTTGGGCTAGCCCAGAAAGAGGGAGGGAAGGAGATGGCAGAGCTACAACAACACCCACACCAATGCACACAAAACCAGACCAGCAGGTTTCATCTGTCCTTTGCTAAGCCATTTGGGAGTGGCAGCAGGATGTGACACACAGCAGGTGACTGGCTCGATACAACCTCTTTGCCAATGAAGCCCAAGGACACAGAAAAACTCTTTTCTCCTTACCATGAGTCAAGATAGAAGCATGGGGTTTTGTTAGCTATAATGTACTACAGTGTTTCTTTCATTACAAGTGCAGAGATTATCAGCTGTTTCCTGTTCACTGTACTGATACTGTTGGATGAATGGGAAACATAGGAAGCTGTCTTATACTGAATCAGACCCTTGGTCTATCTAGTCCAACCATGACTGGTTGCATCTGCACTACAGAAATAATGCAGTTTGACACTGCTTTAACTGCCATGGCTCAATGCTATAGGATTCTGGGCTTTGTAGTTTTGTGAGATGTTAAGCCTTCTCTGAGCTCGGGTGCCACAACAAGCTACAAATCTCAGAATTCCATAGCACGGAGCCAGTGTCCTAGTTCAACACTCAAACCTCTACACCATGTTGGCTCTCTGCTTCACCATAGCAATGGAAATATCCTTCAATCTCTGGCTAGCTCTGTGTGTGCGTGTGTGTGTGTGCGCACGCACACACATTTTAAATTAATAGGATTTTTTCACATCAGATAATGCTGTTGGATGGTGGGTGGTCTATATTGAAAGCCTGTGTCCCCAGGATCAGCGGCAGGATCATCCAGAAGAGCCCAGACAGGTGCAAAGAGAACAGAGCTAAGCAAGGTCTTGACACAGAAATGGCCCTGGATTATAGGCTTCTCCCTGTAGACAGCAGGAAGGATTAGGAGGCACGTGATGGCGGCATGGAGGCTTTGCAACAACAGGAGCAGAAGGAACTGGTAGAGAGGAGTCTGAAGGAAGATAGATGTTTCCTCCTGTCTGGAAGTGGTGTGTTGGCTCTCTCTCTGGCTCTCTCTTCTTTCTAATTATATCATGTGTATCTTACAGTATCCACCATTGGAACAAAATGCTCCCAGGAAGGCATATGCTAACATATTGTCAAGACAGACTCAGCAATATTAAAAGCAGTCCAGCAGCACACCCTCACACTCATGTACTAGCTCAAGAGGCCTTCACTGCATTCCTATAGCTAGCAGAGTTTGTACAGCTTGAGACGGAAGATTGGACCACCACAAATTGGGGTTGACCACTTTTGTTTGCCCCCTAGGATTGCCAGAGCAGGAATATCCCATACCCTCCAACTGTCCCAGTTTTGCAGGGACAGTCCTGATTAATCCTCTATCCTCCCAGTTTTCCATCTGCTTTTAAAACGTCCCACTCTCCCTCCTCATTAACTGCTGCCTAGTGGTATAGAAAGGGCTGGTTTGTGTTAGTGACTTTGTGAGATACTTTTTGCATCAGCTTGGCAGTCTGGGGCTTGGAAAAGAATTGAAGGCTCTGAACAGACTGGGGAAATGAATTTCCCTCTGTTACTAACTTGCTTGCACAGCTCCTCATAGCTAATGGGGAGGTTATAGGTCATACTTGCACACTTTGATTTTCTTTGGTTGCTTGTGCACAATATAACCTTTGGGAACCCATCTTTAATCAGCCTCACCCTGGGGAATGCACCCCAGCCCAGCGGCTCCCCATTTAGCCAACCATGGGGAATTGGATTGCCATCCAGGGATAATCTGGGTAGAATTAGGTGGTTAGGGTCCCAGAACACTATGATTCTTGGGTTTTCCATACCTAAAATGGATGCTGAAAGATTAAAAAAAGATTGGGGTGATTAGGAATGGCTTTGTATGGGTGTGAAAGCTGGACAGTGAAGAAAGGTGAGAGGAAGAAAATCATCTCATTTGAAATGTGGCGCAGGAGGAGAGTTCTACAGGCACCATGGACTGCTAAAGACAAATGAATGGATGCTAGAGGAAATCAGGCCTGAACGCCCCCAGAAGGCAAGATGGCTAGATGAAATCTGTCATACTTTAGAAATGAGACAACATGACTCATTGGAAATGACAAGAATGCTTGTGACATGAGTGGTGGTTTGAGTGTTGGACTAGAACTCCACTTGGCCCTGGAAACCCACTGGGTGACCTTGAGCAAGTCACACTCTCTCATCTTCAGAGGAAGGCAATGGCAACCTCCCTCTGAGAAAATCTTGCCAGGAAAACCCCATGATAGAGTTTGCCTTAGAGTCACCATAAGTCAGAAATGACAAAGGCACACAACAACAAAGAAGGCAGTGGGAAAAGATGGAGACAGGTAGATTGATTCAATCAAGAAAGCCACAGACCTGAGTTTGCAAGACCTGAGGCAAGGCAGTTGATAACCTCTTGAAGATCTCTCATTCATAGGGTTGCCATAAGTTGATATAGATTGCAAATAATAACATCAACAATGAAAAAGGACTGTGAGCTCAGTTCATCTCTGGTACTGGAAACAAATTTGGCTCAGCACCTGCTGGCACCTTGTTCATTAATGCAAAGGGAAAGTCTTTTGCACAGATCTCTGAAGGTAGATTCTGAGTTCTGTGTTGTTTTTAAATCTGACAAGCAAGAAGGCTAACCTCTCTGCAGTAGACAATACTGAGATAGACTGACCAGCAGTGGTTTGACTGGGAAAAAGAGGACCAACACTCTAGATGGTTTGGATTTTAAAATAACAAAGGGATCTGCCCCTAACAAGTTGAATCTCTGACCTTTCAGCCATTCTGGGCATGGTTTCACAATACCTCTAGTGTATATTAGCTAGGACGAAGATCCTCTTAGTTCATATATCCTATTGTTGGCTTCTTTCCATCTGTTCATGGATCATCTGTGGAACCCACTCACACATCTGCCAAAAGGGGGTAGAAGCACACATTTTGTTTAAACCTTGTATATTTCAGTGGCTTTTATGGGTCACGTAGCATCATGCTGCCAGATATCAAATCCTTAATAAAGCTGCACTTTTGCAACTGCAGAGGCTACAAAAGGTTTGCACAATCTTGGTTCCACTTGGAGGCCCTGGAACTGTTTTCAAGGTGTGGAGGAGCTCAACTTTGACAGGGAGTTTATTCATTTAGCCTACTTGCAGAGGTAAGGCAAATTACTTTTCCCACCCATTATTATTCAGATGTTCTTTAATATGAAGATTCTTACAAGTACAATGTGTATGTAAAAGTACCCTTCATGTGTTCACTTACTTCCATGCAAGTACGCGTAGGATAGATTGTAGGCAGCCTTTATTATTCCTAGGAGAGCTCAATGACAATTGCTGTCTTAATATTTCTTAGTGTTTGATCATTTAGCATACTTCTGATTCTTGAGAAGGCTCAACTATATCTTGGTGGACCAATTTTGCAAGATAATTCCAAGAGGGGCTCAGTCCCTTCTAGCTTGACATTTTCTGACCTGTTTTTGGTGGGGCTCGCTACCCTACCCCTGTTTTGGGATCCATGGTTCCACTTGGCCCTTTGGGTCTCTGTAGCTATAATGACTGGCTTAGGCCTACTCCCAATTGATGTGTTTCATCCTCTTGAGTGGCCAATAGCCTTAAACACACAAACCACCCATTTTCTTGCCCCCCCCAAAAGGAGGGGGAGAGCTTCTCTTGGGGCCTATAGGACTAACAATTTTTCAATGGTCTCACCTACCCACCCTTCCTGTTACACTGTTAACATCAAAAAATGCCAGTAGATTTCTAGCTGCTTCTATATATTTTTTTCTGGGTATGTTTTTGTTTTCTTTCCGGGGCACTTTTGAGCAGTCTGTGAGCCCCCTTCTCCAAACATTTCAGGGCCAGAAAACTGGTCCCTGGATCCACTCCATTAAACGCCCCTGATGTGACCCACCCACTCAGCAATTGTTACTCCAAATTCCCTCAAAATGCCTCACTGTTTCCTCTTCTTATTCATAGATGCCCTTTATTGGCCAGAATTCAATAGATGGTTTATAGCGGCCTAACCCCCAGTTAAGCCAGCTTACTTACTTTTAAAGTCATGGTGGGAAGAGATGCCCCATCCCTTCCTTGTGCAGCACCTTTGTGCCAGGTGCACAAGCACAGCTGGAAGCCACTGGGTACAGCTCCCCCCTGCCAGCAAATGATTGGCCATAGAAGCATGTCCAGAAACCACCAGGCAGTCCTTGTACCACTGGGAATGAAGTAGCAGCTCCTGCCCTTGCCCGGAGGGGCAAAAGCTGTTTCTTCATCTCCCCCAAGTGCATAAAGAACAGCTCCTTGGAACATGCCTGGGGCCAGTTGGTGACCATGGGGTAGAACTGCACCTGGGAGCCTTCAGCTGCCCTTCTCCAACAGCAGAGGAGAAGTCGTCACACACAATCTGCTTAACCAAGTGGAGCTACACTGACAGACACTTGGGCGTGTTGGATCTGAGTCATATATCCAAGGCTGTACTCCCTCAGTAGAAAGTGGTCAGGGCCCATATATTAGCAGTGGGTGAACATCCCCCCCCCAAATTGGCCTGTCCCAAGAGCCTAGAGGATATGCACACACAGCTCTCTCTCTTTCTTGCTCTCTCAGACTCTCTTTTGCTACCTCATCCACTTCACAAGATTCATCCATTCAATTCACAAGATTCATCCATTCAAGTACACACATCCCTCTCCAGCCCCCCCCCATTGCCCGTACTAAGGATTAGATAAAGCTCCTATTAGTGCCAATGGGATCTCCCTCCTCCCCAGACATTCCCCCTGGACTGAAGCATGCAGGAACAGCAGTGCAGCTATACAAGAAGCATCTGTACACACCCTCTGTCTGTCTTGTATTGCTCACCACAATCCCACTATCATCACCACCACGCCTCCATAGTCAGGCTCACCCGCCTGCCTGCCTGCCTGCCTGCCTGCCTGCCTGTCTCTCTCTTTCTTTCCCAATCTTCTCACTGTGGATTGCAGCTCAATCACATTGAGGAGGCTGAGAGACAAATAAGAGAGAACCCTGAAGACAAATGCATGAGCAAGGCTGGAGATAATGCATGGGGAAGATTGTAGCTCCAGCCACAGAGTACAGCAGCAAGAGCATTATTATTATTACTAGCTATATGCAGTGTAACATACACCCTTATAGTAGATTTGAAAGGTTCACATGGTTCAACTACATGCTATTATTTTAGGGTGAAATATTGTTTAACATGTGGGTGGTGAGTGGCTGAGGGAGTGAGAGGAGGGAGGGGCCCTTGTGAGGCTGGGGGTGTAGATGCAGATTAAGTGGCAGGAGTGGATTGTGAGGTGGAGAGGGAATTTGAATGGTGAATGGCTGAGGAAGTGAGAGGAGGGAGGGGATTGGTTGGGTATGTTTCCTAAGCGGTCAATCAGCACACTGGGAAAGGAAACATATCCAAGCATTTTATATATAATAGATAGATAGACGATTTCAGGAAGCTGCATTTGTCGCCACTGTACTTCATGGCCAGATCTTGGTTGGACCTCATTCACAAACCTGTCTGCAGTACCCCTTCTTTCCATCTTCCCCATTCTCCTCATGGATGCAGCTGGATTGTGGCAAGACAAGAGACAGGTCAAAGTGCAGATCTAACTAAAAGGAGGGGACAGGTCAGATGAATGGGTTCCCTGTGTTAGACTGGCCCACAGGTCACCAGTTTCCACACCAATGCTTGTGCCTATATAAAACTTGCTTGTGCTTTCATTTCAACAGTAGAGGCCCTACTAGTTGCTATACCCTTAAAATAAGTTAGATTACAAGGCAGGAGGGACAGGCTGGCCCCTGTTTTATGGAACTCCATCCCAAGGAATTTGTGGTTAGCCCTCTCAATTGTGGTATTTTAAAAGGCTTTGCAAACTGGCTGTTATGAGTAGCTTTTATTGCTGTGTTTCATTGGTCACAGCAATAAAACATCATTGTTTCATTGATTATTTTTAAAAAAATCTGTGGCTCTGGAGAAACATTGTCTTAATTCTATTTTAAAGTGAATCTGTTATAATGTTTATATTTCTGTGTTTCGAAGGTTTAGCATAATGCTTTATTTTTATTATTTACTGTATACTTAAGAAGGTGGGGGGAAACAACTATGCTGGATCATACCATAGGAGACCTCCCTAGTACAACATGCTGTATACACAGTGGCTAACTGGATAACCAAAGGGAAGCTCACAGGCAATACATGATTGGAGCAGCACTTCCATCTTGTGTTCCCTGGCAACTTGCATGTTTTTAAATGGATGCTGTAGATGGGTTAGGCCCAGGAAGACATCTTATCTATCTTTTAAAAAATTAAATGCCAAACCTTATGAAAACTCAACAACAGTTGCATATAACATTAACCTCTCCTTTATTCAACAGGAAATTCCAAGAAACATTCAGTACCCTGGAATCTCACAAATGTCTGTATGCCTTATTAAAGCCAGGATGTTTAATTTTTTAAAAAAACAACAACTACTACTACAGTCAGTATAAAGAAATATATATGTGTGTGTGTGAGAGAGAAAGAGAAAGGGGGGGGTCTGCATTTATGTTTATACAGGATTATCAGAATTAAAGCTCTTTCAATTGGGCTCTGAATGCACATACAAGCGCAGCTTGGGCTCCTTTCCCTTGGACATGTAGGTCTTCCACTTGAAGGACAAGGTGCCATAGCGGGTGATCCCCCGTAACTTAAATGGGTGCACATTGTTCTGGTAGCTGAGTGGAATGATTCCATGCAAGGTGGGTGGCTTGGGGCGAAGCCAGGCTGAGTGATGGACCAATTCATAGAGGATCCGCTGGCCCAAATCAGCTTCACCCTTTCTCATCTTAAAGGTGGAGCCCACCAGATAGGTGCGCTGGTGACGGTCTCCCACCAACAGCTGCTGCATCAAGGTCCGGATGAGCGGGTTGTTTGCACCATAAAGGTCTAGCAACCTGGCAGACTGCTCTTGCCAAGCTGCTGAGCCAACACCACCTTCTACTTCTTTCAGGGACAAAAGTGACTGATAGAGGTGCATAAACCTATCCCAGTCAATACCTTTATCATCATCAAGACGGAAAATGTGCTGTCGGGCACCCCGCCGGAGCTTTCTCCGATGCATTTTGGATGTTGGCTTGGTGGTCAAGTACAGAGAATCTTTGGGAAGCCGACGCAATTTTTTCCTTTGGAGCTTGAGTGTTTCCTCAGGTGGGAGCGGCAGCTGCTTCTCTAGGTGCATAATAGCTTTCCAGGCCCTCTCGCGCTGCGCAGCCAGTGACCATGTCATCTGGACTGGCTTTCGGCGAATAGACTGTTCTGTCTTCTCCTGCTCCTCTACCACCTTCTCCTCCACTCTCATAGTCTCTTTGTCCTCCTTTCTCATGTATTCGTTGTCTTTCTCCTTCTTAGACTCATCTAGCTGGATGGGCCGTGATCTGAGCTTGAGACGTCTCTCCTTACGCTGCTGCTCTAACCTTTCCCACTGAGCCCTTTCCTGTTCCACCTTCCACTTTCTAATTGAATCTTTCAGTTTCTTGCCCAGCCAGGCCTTCTTCCCCCTTACCTTGACTTCACCACTCTCCCCTGTCTTCTTAGCTCTTTCCTCCCAACGTTTGCTCCATAACTCTTTCTCCAGCTGCTCCTTCAACTTCTTGATCTTTAACACAGTCTTGGCAGCTTTCATAAGGCCCTTCAGCCTGCTGGCAAACTGTATTGGATCAGCGATCCAGGACTGATGTGCCTCGACTGTTTCTTTGAGCTCTGCCAAAACAGAAACATCCTCTTCAGGCAAAAAAGCCTGCTGCTCCTCGCCTTCCTTTATGGTTTCTTCAGTTTTCTGTAGCAAAGTCTCTGCCAGTTCTTCCACATCTGTTGCTGAAGAAACCTGGCACAATGACACCACCTGACAGATGCGTTGGAACCTTTTAGAATCTTTGCGTGTCAGCTTCTCAGGTTCAGTCAAGATTTCCAGGATCAACTGTGCACGTTCTGAAAACTCAAGCTCTGCACCTGAAGAAAGTTCTTTCTCATACATGGTAACTAAGGCCGCTTGTTCGTCCTCAGAAAGGGGCCATGCACTCTCCTCTTCTAAGTCCTCCCACATGTCTGCCTCTTCTTCATCAGAAATCAGTTCCTTTCCCTCAGAAATTAAGTCCCTTCTCTCAGAAATTAAGTCCTTTTTCTCAGAAATTAAATCTTTTCTCTCAGAAATTAAGTCCTTTCTCTCAGAAATCAATTCTTGTTTGCCAGAGAACAATTCCTCTATGTCAGAAATTGACTCCTTTCTGTCAGAAATTGATTCCTTTCTGTCAGGAATTGATTCCTTTCTGTCAGAAATTGATTCCTTTCTGTCAGAAATTGACTCCTTTCTGTCAGCCATTTCTTTTTCCTCCATCTTCAGTTCTCTGAGTTTTTCCTCAATCATCTCCTGTACTTTTGCCCCAACCAGCTCCATTATTGTTGACTCAGAGAGCTCCGATATTTTTTCCTCTGCCAGTTCCATTGCTCTTGCTTCAGCTAGCTCCTTTGCTCTTGCCTCTGCTAGCTGCAAAATTCTTGACTCACTTACTTCTACCATTTGTTCCTTGGCCAGTTCTAAAACTCTTGCCTCATCCACCTCTGGTGATGCCTCCAAGGCAATTTCCATGGCTCTGGCTTCAGCCATTTCCATGGCTCTGGCTTCAGCCAGTTCTTTGATCCTTCCTTCCATGAAGGCCTCCACTTCAGCCTCATCAACCAGCGCCATCTGTTGTACTTCAGCCAGTGCCTTCTCTCGTGCCTCAGCCAATGCCTTGTCCATCACTTCCACCATGGCCTTCTCTCGTGCCTCAGTCAGCACCTTCTCCCACGCTTCAATCAAAGTCATCTTTCTTGCTTGGAGCAAGGCCCAATTCTTTGCTTCCTCCAAGGCCATCGCTCTTGCTTCTGCCAGAGCTCTTTCTTTCACTTCTTCCACTGCTATCTTTTGAGCTTCAACCAGAGCTCGCTCTTTCAATTCTGCTAGCATTCTCTCTTTGGCTTCAGCCTGCAGTACAGCTATCATGCTTTCTGTCATCTGCAATGGCACCCTTTCCAAATCTGTAAGCAAGGCCCCCTCCCCCAACATTCTCTTCATATCCCAGACCATGGACCTGCTCTTTCCTTCTCTCTCCTCAAGAAATGTCACTTTCCTCTCCTGCAAAGCCTCTCCCCTCTTGTCACTCACTTTCCCTGGTTTCTTCTTGGTCACCTCTTTTTCTCTCCTCTCAGCTACTCCCTCTCGCTCCCTTCTCCTACCTGCTGCCTCTCGTTCTTTCACCCTGGCTGCCTCTCGTTCCTTTCCCCTAGGTGCCTCATGTTCTTTCCCCATGGCTGCTACTTGTTCTTTTCCCTTGACTACCTCATGTTCTTTTCCCTGGGCCACCTCATCTTCTTTTCCTTTGGCCAACAATTCCTGCTCTTTTTCTGAGGGCATCTCATGGCCTTTCCATTTAGAGATCTTTCCTTCTTTCACTAACTTTCTGGTCATTTTCTCTCCCCTTTCCACTGTCTTCCTGGCTTCTTGTATTTTGGAGACCACAGCCATCTGCGTGTCCACTGATGCTGCAGGCTCAAGCTCCTTCTCCTCCCTTACTCTTTTTATTCTGTCTCGCTTTCTTCTTTGCCTAACCAGCTCCTCGTGACTCAAGTCACTACTCTCAACATCACTCTCTGGACCTCTGAGCCAGTCTCTTCCCTTCTTCACATCCATCACACTTTCCATGCTTTCCATAGAAGGCTTGGCCTCCTTGAAAGAGGCCTTGAATAGTTCATCCATGTACTTCTTCCAGCCTGTTGACTCTGCCGTGATTTTCTCCTGAGAAGTTAGAAGGGACTGGCTAATGTTTGTGAAGGCCTCCCATGACATGGAACGACCAGCCAGGGCAACACGGGCTGATGCAAGGAAGTCTTCGGCTACTGTGCGACCTTCAGCCAAGGGGCCAATGCGAAGCATCATCAGTTTATAGAGGTCATTGCGCCACTTGGACCGGTCAGTGCTGTACTGCTGCTTCGGGTCAATGAAACTGCCTTTGACAGCTGTAGGTGCCAGGCTTGAATCCAAAGTCTGGCTGGGTTTAACCTGGACAGAACTGACCTCTTGCTTTGTTTCCCCTGGTGCGCTGACAACCGCTTGCTCTTTCCTGGCTTTCTGGCGCTTCAACATCTCAGTGTAGAGTTGTGTGCGGGTGTCACGCCGCTGCAAGAGGATAGGCGTGGCCCGCTTGCGTCCTTTGGCCAGCTTTTGAGGCTCCATGGAAGGGGCAGGAGGAACCTTGATCTCCTGCAGTTTCTCCTTGACCTTGGTCTCCTTCTTAGCACGCCGCCATGTGGCGCTGCTGCTCTTGGTACCACCAATAGTGATGCTGCTTGTACTGCTACTGACACTGGGAGTGAGGCTGGTGCTGCTAGCAGTCGGACTGCTGTCTGGTGCGGTCATCACCACACTCAACACGCCCATAGGCTTACCTCGTGCTTTCTGGATCCTAGGGAGCTTCTCACTTTTAACCTGTTTTCCACTTGGTGTGGTAGCTGCTGGGAAAGACAGTGAGTGAGATTAGTGTGAGGGGTCCAAGATCAGGACAGAGCACATGTTTTCCATGCATTATATCCACCACCCCTTGTCTTCCTACCAAGACAGTCAAAGTGGCTAACAACATTAGAAACAATATACAGTAGCACCCCCGTATCTGCTAATTCGCCATCCGCTGATTCAATTATCCATGAATGGCAACAACAGGGGGTAGGGGGGGACAGAAGAGAGAGGGGAAGAGTAGAGCTCGCCTCCCACCGCCCTCTCCACAGGGCTTCCAGGGGCATGATGGAGCTGGCGGGGGGATGGGGTAGGGAGGAGGAGGAGAGCTTGCCTCCTTTCTCCCTTCTGCATGCAGGGCGAGGTCTGGTGGCGGTGGCGAGGGAAGTCTGGCATTCGCTATTATCTGTGAATTTAATTATCTGCAGTGGGGCCCAGAACCAATCCCCCATGGATACGGGGGTTCTACTGTAATATAAATATTTCAGAACCAACCAATAAAATTAAAAGCAATCAAATGTCCCCTGCCCAAAACTCAATACAAAACTAGATCATCCCATGATAACAGAATAAAAATGGAGTAAGGAAAAAAATAAGAAAAAGAAAAGAAAAATCCTCATTTATAGCACAGTTATGGGCCACCACCACTACCACCACCACCCCTGCTAAAATAGCTTTCAATGATCATTTAAAAGCAGATAGCCATGGAGCTAAAGACCACAACTTAGGAGAAGCATGCAGAGTCCCAGCCAGAAAAGAAGAAGCTTTCCTTGCTGTTATCTACAACAAGAAAAATGAAGTCTACAAAATGGTGCTGAAGATATTTGAGCCAAGGAATTCTTAATTCGTAATCAAGTGAAAGGGGATGTACACCTATAAGGTGTGCTTGTGTGTCCGTCTCAAAGGGACATAAATTGACCACAGGTTGCTTATTCAAGTTGTGATAGTTTGGTTGTCTGGACTGTTACCTGCCCTGACACCCCCTACCCCATATCTGTAATAATTGGCAATATTTAATAATTTGGCCAAATGTGGCCTTCCACACAGTGTGGCCAATAAATGGGGGACTCCCATGAACCAGAAATCCCAAAAAAAAACTAGTGCTGAGACTCAGTCAGTTATGTACTAAGGAGGGAGCAGTCCAAACTCCAAAGAAAGGTAATACAAGACAACTTTATGCCTGAACATCTGGCTAATCCCATCAGCCTAAGCCTAAGTCCAAACTCCAAAGAAAGGTAATACAAGACAACTTTATGCCTGAACATCTGGCTAATCCCATCAGCCTAAGCTGAGATACTCAAGTTTGTAAAGAGCCCTCATATCTCTATCTTCCCCCAAACAAAGAGAGTTGCTTCCTCTATTCAATTACAAAGTAGCCACACATTAAGGGTTGTTTGCATATCCGGAGTGTCCATTGTCTTACCTTGAGAACCTTGAGAAGCATTGTCTTTCACTCTAAATCCCATCCCCTGAAGGAAATTATTGGGTATACATAAACCCCTTCAAAACCCCACTCAAGTGTGCACAGTTTCCCTGCTTCTTGACTCCACATCCAGTGTGTCATCGTTCCGGCTTTGGGATCCCCACTCTGCTGGTTTCTTCTGCAATCTCATCTCCTCAGATTGGTATAGTATCACCCAAAAACAACCTCCATTCTTTATTCCTCTATCCCAATACTTCCTACATTATTCACATTGCATGAATGCTTGAAGCCTGAGTGTGTGTGTGTGTGAACTTTGTTATTATTGCTTTCTCAAATAAAGACCAAATAATTGTACTATCTAGCTTAATGTCTCCTCCTTATTACCAGTATACATAGGTTAAAAGTGTCAGGATTTGCCTGTCCTCATAGAAGCTGATCCTTGATCCTGGACCTTGAGCCCTTGCCTTGCTACTCATGTTTGGACCTTTGCTTGCCTCATGGATCTGCCTCTGCCGCTGGCCCCGGGATATCTGGTGCATGCTCTGATCTTGGACTGTTTTTGGACTTTGGCTTGCTTGACCTCTGGTTCCTGTGGTCCAGACCTGGCACTCACTTCCTGGACCTTGCCTTGCCTCTGGCCTTCTGGACTTCTTAGTATGTGCTCTGACCTTGTATGGTTTTTGGCTTTGGCTTATCTTTGACTCTGCCTGGACTTTAGACTCTGTCTCTTGTATTCCTGACCTAGTCCTGATGTCTCTGCTCTGAGACCCTGCTGCCCATTCCCTGGACCTTGACAAAGGGTCCTGCTATCTGTTGCCCTCCTCCTGCATAGCCAAGCTGGGTATATTAATCCCCCAAATTAATATTGATATTTGGAGGTCCTTAAGACCCCTGAGTATTTAGGGTATCAAGATACCCCAAATAGGCCATAGTTCCAAGGAACAGAGGCCTATCTGTAAGTTACACTAAACAGCAATGGTCATCTCAGGTACATAACCTCCAACTGTCCCTCTTTGGTGAGAAGAGTCCCAATTAATCATCTATCATTCCACTTTTCCAGCTGCTTTAAAAATGTTCCATTTTCTCTCTCGTCCTCCTATTTCCCCCCCCCCTTCACCCTCTGCTTACTTCAATTGCTGCAAATTGAGTTCAAAGTTCAAAAGTACTCCAATAAGTCAGTAGGAAGGAGAGGAGAGGAGAGGAGAGAACAGAGTTTTGACCTTTCCAGTAGGCTCCAGCAAAAGCAAACTGCTTCAGCCTCTCCTAGCTTGTGTGTTCTTCCTCATTAATAACTTTTGCCGTCATGGTCACACTCTAATGTTGTTTGGCCACAATGACCTGGTTTTCATCAATGTCATGTTGGAGGACATGCAGGGATGGCCTTCTACTTACCTTGAGGTTGAACAGGCTTCTTCTCAGATTTGCCAAAGAGTCCCAGCCACCGGGCCTGGGCCTCCATGTGGGAATCCGGCTTAGCAGACTCTTCGGGTATTCCTTGAGACAAGGTCCTATGTCGGACACGGGCTGGGCGGCTGGAGCGCTGGGTTTCTAATGTGGGACACTCAGACAACAGATATAGGTTGGCTGTCAGCTGATTCTCCACCCGGTTCATCAGCCGCTCAGCCTCTTCTGTCAGGGCATAGACAGCTTCGTCGTGGGATTCTGCAATGATACCAGCAGCACGCACCCTGCGCGGGAAAGCTGGTTCTATGTTAGAACGGCTCAGTTCAACCCTGGATATGAACAAAGGTAGGACATGAGGAGGAATCAAGGAATCAAGGACCCCAGAGGAATGAGGTCCAAGTGAGATCTAGCCTTGTAACTTAGTATAGATCCTTCTAAACTCTGATAAAAATCTCTCCCCATTCTTAAATAAAATTATTTTCTGCCCTTCAGAAGAACCCATCCCTACACTTTATACCACTGTACTGGTATTTTTGCTACACCTGGATTTATACGTACACCTGGATTTATACCAACTGGACACATACATTAGGGGTATTCACACATTACATTAACACAGGCATAGTCTGCACACATGTCTACATATGATGGCAGTTCCTCAAGGACATAAAGAGTTGTCCTCTGTGCAAGCTGCTATATCTATATCTATATCTATATCTATATCTATATCTATATCTATATCTTGATCTATATCTATATCTTGATCTATCTCTTGGGTATGTTGCCTTTCCCAGTGTGCTGATTGGCTGCTCAGGAAACACACCCAACCCATCACCACCCTCATGCAAATTCCCTTTCCACCTCACAATCCACTCCTGCAACTATCTTTGGCCCAGATTGGGACCCAGGCAGTGAACTGGTGATGATGGTGGCTGCCGCTGTGATGGGACCCAGACCCAACTGGTGGCAACAGTGACAGCAGGGCAACAGAGCAAGTCACCCTCAGCAATTCCAGGGAAGAGGAAGACAGAATTTAAAAACCCACCAGCCTACTTTACAGGGTTGTTGTGAGGTCTACCAGGTGTTGGGGGGGAGTTCTTAAACATTGTATGTTATGCTGGGTACAGCTAGTTTTACATAGTTACACAAAGTGGACATATGTTCACCCATTCACAAAAACATACACAAATTTGCTCTTCCCCAGATAAGAGTTTTTTTTTTACCTGAGTACAAATCAGGAATGAACACAAGGACAGAGATTCTTACAAACATCTAAATATGCGTAAAGAAAGTGTGAACGCATGTACACTGTAATGTGTGAACATCCCTAATATGTTCCACATATGGAGTGGCATCCTGTTAGTGGCATACACAGGCATAAGTTAACCCTACACCTGCATATGTCTACTCTTCGTTGCTGTGGAGACTGACACTTCCTCCTTCTTTACACAGTGACCAAAGACTACCATAGAGTTGCTGAAGCCCTCCCCACATCCATAGCCATTCATGCCTGCGAGAGTGGGGGTGGATTGCAGAAATATCTGGCTATGTCCCCATAGCCAGATGCAAAATGATTACATCAGCTGCTAAGACCTCAAGAGGACCTCCACAGACATCAGCAGAAAATATAATCCCACTTTGTGTCTGAGTACAGGGACAGAGCCAGATGCTTCTGTAATCCCCCCTACTCTACTCCAGCCATGAATGGCCTTAAGAGGGAGCGTTTTTACAGCTCTACAGTAGCTCAGGACTGTAGGTGGTAAATGGCTCAGCATGGCATAGTTCCTCATGCTGAATAACTATGCTATGCTGAGCCATGCAAGATTGTTGCCATGGAACTATACTAGGTCAAAGTGACCATAGTCCTCCCTGCAGCACATGGAAAGTGACTCTTCCACCCTGTGCAAGCTCAGTACAAGTGCAGTGTTTTATGTGTGGCCCCAGCTTGGAGCACTCTCCTTAGTAGTATACCCATTGCCTAGATTTGGCTTCAGGTCAGAATGGGATTGGGAAAATTCTGTGTTGCCGTTTGGCAATTTGTTCTGCCAGATACAAAATAATGCTGGGGAAAGGTCTCCTTCTAGAAGCCTTATCATAATGGAACAATGGAATGGGACAATTCAGCATGGCTGGTTCAGCGCAGCCAGTTCAGCACAGCTGTTTTGGCACAGTGCAGCTCTGCTCATGTATCAATTGATAATTTTGTCAAGAAAATGTGATCAAAACCATTTCTGTTTGGTTGGGATTGTCTTGCCAAACCATTTGGGTAAGGATTAGGTTTAAGGTAAGGGTTACTAACCCTAACTCAAATGGTTTTGCAAGACAATCCCAGCCAAATAGAAATGGCTTTCGTTGCATTTTCTTGACAAAATTATCAATTGATATGCAAGCAGAACTACGCCACGCTGAACTAGCCACACCCAAAACTGGCCAAGTTGAAACATCTTAGATCCATTTTATTATGCCCCCCCAAAGATTCCAAGGAATGGAAACACATCCTCCACCCTTCTCCCAGTACAGAGAGGTACTTACAAGTCTTCTAGACTGGTTTCTGCCAGCCGCTGCATCTCCTGCTTTAGGACAAATTTGTCAGTAATGCCAGCAACAGAGTCAAGCAGAGACCGAGCTAGGTCACGCAGTTTTTTGTTCTCATCCAATAGGGCTCGGGCTAGTGGGACCACCTCTTCCTCAGTCAACAGGTCCATCTTTCCCAAGGCCTCCCAAGCTGCCAGCCTCATCCTCACCTATGGAGCAAGACATGGGATCCAAATCTTTGTATAGATGTACCCAAGCAGTGAAACAGTCAGGAGCACCCTTTCTGCTATGGACTTTCTTGTGCCTATCCAACTCAAGTGCCAGCCTCAAGTTTCCTCCTCTGCAAAATGCTTACACTGGCAGCCTACCTCATGGAGTTGTTGCAAGGACACATAATATGAAGAAAAAGATAACTCTTTGTAAATGAAAAGTGCTGGACACAAACAAGAAATGCTAGGTTTTGCTGAGAGGATGTGGGGGAGCCCTCTGAGTCTATGGCATGCCTCTGAAAATGTCAACATGGCTGCTCTATAGTCCACCTTGCTAAAGATGAACACAAGGAAACCCATGCTCATGTGCCATGTCAGGCAGGTTACGATCACTGTCTCTCAACTTTACCAGCTCACAGGGCTGTTTTGAGAAGAGGTAGGAATGGGAGAATACCTTGTATCCCGAGCTTCCTGGGAAAAGAAAACCTAAATACAGAAAACCAAGGTTTTTCTGGTCAGATCATGAAAATTGTGATCTAACAGACAAAAACAGGTAGCTGGGGCTGAAAATTCGGCCATAAACTCTAGTTCTCATAAATGTGGAGCTACTTGCTCAGGAAAGTGTGGGAGATAGGACATTGCTATCCTTCTCCATTTTGTTTGGGTCTTGGGGGCTAGACTTTGGTAGCACCATTGCTGGACTCTTGCAGGACTTTAGGCCTGTGCCCCATAAGGCAAAGGAGATGTTGCTCAGTCAGGAGGATGAGGAGGTATGAGAGCTGTCCTCTTTCTCTTGGCATTTGTGAGGCACTAAAGGGAAAAGCAACCAAGAGCCATGACACTGCTAGTAACAAGGCTGAGATAAAGAAAAAGGTGGGAAAGAGAAAATGCCTCCCCTTCATTCCTCTCCCTGCCTTTCAGCTCTTGTCACAATATCCTTGCTTGAAACTCTTGAAGTCAAGGGAAGAGAAGCTGTTAGCTCTTCCCTCTGTAAGATACTAAAAGGAGGGGGGAGAGATTACTGCACTGTTAGGAACAGTTATGGTTTTTTAAGAAAAAAAAATTGGGAAAACTTGTCCCACCCTGAACCACCACTTTCCCCAGCTTCTATCTCCCAAGGTGTCTGTTTCTGTCATGGCTCTGCTTGCTCACATCCAGAGCTGCCTGCTACCCTCTTAGCCCTTGTAGCACAGAGAGATGGATTTATTAAGCATAAGGTGAATGAAAACATACATCCCCCAAAGTGGTTGGGCGTTATCCTTCCTCCAAAGTCCCTTGAAGGGTATGTTAGCCACTGGTTGCTTTTGATTTCATTTTAAAATGTTATCATTTCCCCACAGAATACCCAATAAATATTTAACATCAGATTGACCAAGGAGACTTCTGAGTGAAACCTCTGGGAACAAAGTGAATTTGGCTTTTTGAGACTCTTTTTTTAAAAAAAGGTTCTTTTTGTCTTTTTTTCCCCCAGCCTGCAAACCAGTTGACCAACTTTCTTGTGTTCTCCACTCAACTTCAATCCTTCCCCATTAAATGGCTTCACAATTCCTGTGGAACCTTTCCTTCTCCTCAGTCCCACACCTTCCTCTTGCTCCTTTTCATCTGTGTCCACATTCAACACCCAGCTATATCTCCTCCCCCCACCCGACTCCTCGTGGCTACCATTTTGCATGAAGAACCCATGGCCAGTTGGAATCCAAGGGAGCTCTTCAAAGCTAACGAACTACAGATTTATGAAAGCACATTAGGGTTCCCAGATCTTAGGACGTGGTCCCTAGGCTCATCCCCCAATTTCACGTTTTGTGGCTGAACTCTCAGATCTTGGGATAGTCCTTACTTGAAATGCCTAATGAATATACAGGTCGACCCCCGTATCCACAGGGGATACATTCCAAGACTCCACCCCACCCTTGATACCTGAAACCATGAATAATAGGGAACCCTGTTGTTTTCAGTGAAACAAACACCAGAACTTGACCACAGAATCACATTGGAGGACCTAGAAATACCTAGAGAGAACATTTTTTTTGGACATACATAAGTGAAACCATGGATACTGAATCCGTGAATATGGTGGCTGACCTGTACCTCTGTGCCTCCCACCATCCCACATACCCCACCTGGTGACCCCTAGGCTGACCTCTTTGTGGCTGGTGTCCTGGATGAGACGGTCAAAGGCCAGTTCTTTGACGTGCGCTGGCAGATGGTAAGACTCAGAAAGCTGGACTAGAGCAGATGTACAGAGCAAGTAGGTTGAATAGGGCACATCATCCATTAGGTTTAGAATGGCCTTCACAACACAGGGCAGCGATGTTTCACTGGGCTTATGCCTTAACCAGGGTTTGCTCACAATTTCAGCCAGCAGATCCCGGCGGCGAGTTCCTTCCGAGATGGAAGGAGATCGCCTCAACTTCTGTGCCTTTTTCTTCCGGGCTTTCTCGACAACCTCTGACTTATCCCATTCTGGCAACTGTATCTTGATCATCTTCCTTGTTGGCAAGGGTTGCCTGCTTGACAGCAAAGGGCATGTGAGGCTTGTGGGAGTCCCTTTTGGAAACAATTGGGCTCGGATAACTGAATTGGGGACATAGCCATCAGGTGCAATGGGCCAGGAGCGTCCAGCTTTGAAACGTATCATGCGGTGTAGGGGAACAGCCTCAGTCAGTGGTGGGAGCCCACGATAAGGTGGTGGTGCTGGTGGAGGCTCAGCTGGAACATGCTTCGGTTCATGGGATAACTTCTTATGAAGAGTTGGTTGCTCAATAAGTTGGTACTCCACAGCAAACTCTGGGTGCAATTCCTTTGCGTCTGGTGTAAGGCCATAGAATTCTGGGCCGGGAATATTGCTGACCTCCTTGCCAATGAACTCCGCCACTTTGGCCACATTTTTCTCTATCACCACCTCCTTGTGATTGGTTATGGGCTCCAGACGTTCAAATTTTTTTGCCTGCTTGCCCACCTGACGATACCTTGAAGAGAAAAGGTTTGAGCCAAGAGTTTCAAGGAGTGTATGTGTGCCAAAATTACTTCCTGTTCCAAAGCCTCTATTAAGCTTAATGCAGCTGTAAGATTACAGAGGGGGCTATAAAGTATGTAGTTTGCAAAAAGAAAGAAAATGCCAGTTGTTCAAACATATACATTTTTGTCTGTCAATCCCCCAGTTTCATTAATGCAGTCACGTCATTCTCCCAAGCAGCTTAAACTAGCTGGGAAATCTTCTCTCTTTCCGCAAACTACATATTTTATAGCCCACTCTGTAATCTTACAGTGGCATTAAACTTAATAGAGGTTTTGGGGCAGGAACAAAAGGAAGTCGAGGTATGTTTAGGGAACACAATCATACAGTTGCACACACACTCTCCTTCTCATATGTCCAGCCAGCTTCCACTTCCTCCCAGAAAATGGAAGATGGAATATTCGCTGCTGAAAGTGGAAGTTTGGGGAGGCAGTTTCTTAGTTTTAAAAAACTGTCAGGAAGACTAAAATAACGGGGAAATGTGGAGCCCTTGAGCAGTTGTTACTTATGTCTTCAAGGTGAGCAGTTCTTTGTCTTTCTCTCTTGTCTCCTATAACCTCATCTCCTCAACCTGTTGTTTCTGCGTGTCTCAAAAAGCCAGACTAAATCTTGCCTGTTATCTTTGCCTCAGGTGTCATCTGCACTGCCTGGGGGCAAAATAGTGCAAGAGCCCTATGTTGTTTGGACTGCAGGGCTCCAAGACAGGGTAAATACCCCATCTAGACAAGTCCCTAGTTATCAATACCCCATGGAGCCTAAACTGAGGTCAAGAAGATGCCCCTATGACCATACTTATTTGTGCCTGATCCACTTCCACAAAAGGCCATGTTTCTGGGCCCTGCAAACAACCAAGGGTGAATTCATTTCAACAATGTGATTGCAGCTGGGCCAAATCACAGCAGGCTCCATGGTCAAATCTTGACAGATAGTTTATAAACCCAGAGATGTACATGCAACATTGGCTATAGAGACATGAGGGCTGAAACTGTGCACACAAGCTTGCTCCTGCCCCTTTATTTCTACCTCATAATAATTGCAAAGATTAACAGCAATGGGTAGAAAAGAAATGGCTTGTATCAAGACAGGGGCTATTTATTTCCAGTTATGGCTGCTTCTACCCCTTACTCCCTCCCCCCACATTCCCACATAACTTACTTGGGCACAAAAACAATGTCGAATGAGAGGAAGAAGCGGGGCAGGAAGGGAAGTGGGCGTTCGACCATGTCATCTCTCACACACCGGGTTGCCAACATACTGAGGTGCTTGCTGGGGAGGTAGGTGATACATGGGATGAAATAGATGTTCATGTTGCAGCCCACAACCAAGTCTCCCCGCTGGTTGGCAAAGCAGACTCGGCTAAATTTGAGGGTAGTGTCAAATTCCACTAACATCTGCCCCAAGATGTCCCAAATGCGCACAGAGCCATCAGAGCCACCAGTCACCAGTATGCTGAGAGTGTGGCAATAGTCAAAGGAGGTGATGCTGGTGGAATGCATGGCACTGGTTTCTTTCCAGAAAGGATTCTTTTTGCCAGGAACCAGAGATGCCTGGCGCCACAACCGAACCCGGTTTTGTTCTGTGAGGACACAGATGTAGCCAGGGATGAGTAGAAGGTTATTGATCCTGCAGTTGATGCTAGGAATGACGACCAAAGGTACCACCTCCAAAAGGCCGTTCCTCTTTAAAATCACATCAGAGAGAATAATGTATTCATCAAGGCCATAGGAGCACAGGTAGGAGGACTCCCGCGAATGGTATGATAAGTTCCCTGAGGCTGAAATGCTGCTGAGTGCTACCACATTGCCATCATGAATTCTGCGGCCTCCCATCCGATACAAGTTCTGGGTGATACTACGCACCTTTCCACTCTTGTACCCAGTGAAGATGAAGCTACAAGTGCGGCCATTCAGGTCCAGGCGGCTGTAGGCCAAACATAGTACTTTGTCATCTAGCGTGTCCGTAGCACGCAAGATATACTTAACAGGGCAAGGATTCTGGGCAGTATTAAGGACATAGATGTCATTTGTGCCAATTGTCACCAACAGCTCTTCCCGGTCAGGGTCATAAACAAAGTCCAGTGCTTTTTCTAATAATTGGAAGGGCCAGGTGACAAACAGCATCTCTCCTGTAACAGGAGATAGGAATCGGATAACCCCATCTTCAGTCTTTGCCAGGATGCGTGCCTTGTCTGGTCCACACTGCACCCGGCCCAGCTTCTTGAGGATAGAGTTGCACCTGTTGAAGAGTTGGTAGAAGTTGTTGACAGTACGGATGGAAAAAGTATACTTAGTACGGAGGAAGAGGGTCTGTTCATTGATGAACTGCATCTGGAAGACTGGTTCCCCAATGTCTACGCGCCGGAGCTGCTCACAGGTACTCAAGTTCCACTCCTTCAGCAGTCCATCCAGTGATGTGGTCATGAGAGTATGCACTGAAGTCCGGCTGATTATGCTGGTAATGGCACTCCGGTGAGCCTTGAATTGACTGACCAGGCTCCCTTTATCAAAGTTCCACACCTTGACATCCCCAGCCAGGTCTCCAGTGTAGAGGAAGCCCTGGGACCAATTAGCAGAGCAGCAAATGAGAGACACACCTTGGCTGACCTCGAAAGTGCGAATCTGAGCCTTGGTTTGGTAGTCATACACACGAATGTTGTTCTCACATAAGGCTACCAGTACTCTCCGCTCTGGCTCTACGTTGAGGAAGTGCACAAACTCACCACTTGCAATGAACTCCTCCTGCACAACATTCATAGAAGGAACTCCCTCTATGACCAATGACCAGAAAGCCACAATGCCAATGGCACCTGTCACCACTTCCCCTGTCTCAGGGTTGGAGCACATGCTGGTGATTGAATAGGGTGAGCTCATATCAGAGAGCAGCTTAAACTCCTGAGTGTGGTCACCAAAGAAACGCAAGTGGATATCATCGCAATAGGTCACAAGCAGGTGCAGGTGGGGGACATGGACAATCATGAGGGCCATGGGGTCTCCTGTGATAGCATACTCTTTCTCTGTTACTGGAGTCTCATCCTCTGCACTGTATAGCCAGACACGCACCTGCAAGAGAAAAGGAACTCATCCAGTGTCTATTTGAAGATGGGCCAGCCATGTTTGGTCCAGCTGCGAGTCAGAGGGAATGGCTCCTGTTCCATGCTCGGCCAGTGGGGCATGAAGGTAGGAGTCTTTGGTTCTGTTTGTTTAACAGAAGCAAAGTGCAGCCTGGGGGCCTTATGTACCCCAAGGGCCATTTTTGTGGCTATAGTAGCCCCCCAGGGATTAAAAAAGGCAAAAAATTTGCAAAGTTTCCTCCCCCTTCCGAATGCGCTCTAAGCAAAATGGGAATTTTTGCCACATTTTTGAGGAGGGCAGTTTAAGCCCAGGAGAGCTCTTTTTTGAAACAGGAAATAAACAGGAAGTGACTTTGAAGGTTTAGATCCCACCTCTTCATTTGATTGCCCAGAGTAGCTTAAAATTGGTTATACAAGTTGATTCAGAGCTCTGATAGTGGAGCAGCTGACAAACTGATGTTGGAGGACATAATGCAAAAGCCTCTCTCCAGCAATTTGGTATTCCTGCTGTCTCTGCTGATCTCTTTTATGAGCCTCTTAGGACTTTTTCAGACAGGACTTACTGCGTAAGAAGACTCCGGAACAGTTACGACACTGTCATGCGGCAGGAGGTCCATTTTGGATGACACCGTCCCTTTCTCGGTGTTGTCTGTGACTGTTCCGGGTATGATTGATGGCAGCCGCGCCATTTTTTACTCACAGAAGTTCTCCATGAGTAAAAAATGGTGCGGCTGCCTTCAGTCATACCCGGAACGGTCATGGACGATGCCGAGAGAGGGATGGCGTCATCCGAAACAGACCCCCTGCCGCGCGACAGCGTCGTAACTGTTCTGGAGTCTACTTGCACGGTAAGTCCTGTCTGAAAAAGTCCTTACTGTATTAAGAGCAGGGGGGGACATCTCCCATGGTGAAAGTAAAGCTGCAATGGTGACTGGCAGATGAAATTCTGGGAATTAGGTTCTTTGGGATGTGTAGTGAGTGATCTCTCCAGATGGATTTTAGAGTCTTTATTATCATCATGGCCAAACATGAATCACTGTCCAGTGATTTAGGCCTAGGACTTTATCAGACCAGGCAAATATGATGTCATGAGGACATCTAATGATCACGAAAGGACGTGCATACTAGACGACGACGTCCTTTCACAACCATATAATGTAAATGAGGCATACTTTTTCAGTGATGAGCCAAGCTGTCAACAGATCTCCCATTCCGCTTTTCTGCTGGCATTGCCAGCGTTCGAAACTTCGCGCCATTGTACTCATGTTATTATAGCATCAATGGGCAAACAGTTCTGGTTGAGATCGCAACACCCAGGTAGGGGACGCTCTTTTTATGACCCCTCTCCTGTGTACTTGGGACTTTTAAAGTGTGTTGTTGTGCTTGTGTGAACTTTATGTGTCTCTATTTTACTTTTATCTTTGAATTTACCACACTAGCAACTTCTCACAAGAATTGGTGAGATTTCAATCCTGTAAGTAAACAGAGCTCCGTTTGTGCTCCATTACTGCCGGGGAAGCCTCATTGACGCTGGGAAAAGTAGGTCTAGTGGGGGGGTTATTTTGCTGGCATAAAAATGCCACAGTTTATGCCGGCAAAAGAACATTAATGGGGGGTGGTCTGATAAAGTCCCTCATCCACACTACACAAATAATCCGGTTTGAAAGTGGATTATTTGCCATGGCTCCTTCCTATGGAATCCTGGGATTTGGAGTTTTACAAGGTCTTTTGCTTTCTCTGCCAATGCATGCTGGTGCCTCACCAAACTACAAATCCCAGGATTCCATAGGAAGGAGCCATGGCAAACAATCCAGTTTCAAACTGTAGTGTAGCGTAGATGTACCAGAGTTAATTTGTATTAGTGATCTTGTCAGATACTTTTTTGCATTTGCTTGGCTATTTGAGGCTGGGAAGAGATATGAAGACTGAGAATGGATTGCGGGGGGGGGGGAGCTTCCTCTGTTACCAACTGGCTTGCACAGTTCTCAGAGCTATGGGGGCAGGCTTGAATACTTTGACTTTCTTATTTATTTATTTCAGATTGATTGATTTTATACCCTGCTTTTCTCCCAGAGTGTGATCCAAGGCAGTTTACTGTAATTTAAAACAAGATTAAGTTTTTAAAAATTATTAAATAAATGTTTTAAAAGAATTAAAAAGAATAATGGTAACAATAATAAGTAACAACAGCATTTTTAAAAACCATGTCTAAAAACAGTTAAAACACATTTAAAGCATAATTGCTAATAAAAGAAGAAATACAGCACACTATTTCACAATAAACTACTGCTACATTATCTAAATCTCAAAGGCTTGCCTAAATAAAAAGGTCTTTGCCAGCTGGCAAAAAGAGGGCAGGCAGGGGGACAGCCAGACTTCCCATGGAAGCTAGTTTCAAAGCTTAGGAGCAGCCATGAAAAAGGCCATCTCTCATATCCTCCTCAAACATGCTTCTGAAGGTGATTGGACCAAGAGAAAATCTTCCCTTATAAGTCTTAAAACTTAAACTGGCTTGTATAGGAAGGATACAGGATTTTATCGGAACACCACCCCTTAACGTTCTTTTGCCAGCATAAATTGTGTCTTTTTTATTCTGGCGAAAGAACCCTGCTACCAGACCAACCTTTAGCAGCATCAGTGAGGCTTGCCTGGCAGTAATGGAGCATGAACAGAGCTCCATTTACTTCCAGGGTTGAAATTTCACCAATTCTTGTGAGAAGATGCTAGTGTGGGAAATTCAAAAATAAAAACAAAATAAACATATAAAACATTCAGAAAAACATAGAAACACACTTTTAAAGTCCCCAAGTACACAGGGGGGTGTCATAAAAAGAGTGCCCCTACCTGGCTCTCACAATCTTACCCAGAAGTGTTTGTCCATTGATGCTGCAGTCACGTAAACACAATGGTGCGAGGATTCAAATGTCAGCAATGTTGGCAGAAAAGCGGATTGGGAGATCTCTTGATGGTTTGGGCCGTCAATAAAAACGTACACCTCATTTACAGTACATGATCACAAAAGGACAACATTGTCTGGTATGCGTGCCCTTTCGCGATCGTTAGATGTCCTTATGACACCATATTTGCCTGGTCTGATAAAGTCCACGGTCTTAAAGCTAGTCTGGACCCAAGTTGTGTAGGACTTTAAAGGTCAAAATCAGCATCTTGAATTATGTCCGGAAACAGATTGGCTACCAATGAAGTTGTTTCAACAGGAGAAGTCACACTATCTCTGCAATCGGCCCGTCAACAGCCTGACCACAGCGTTTTGGACCAGCTGAAGTTTCCAGTTCCAAAAGGCAGCCCCACATAGAGTGCATTATGCTCCAAATGGGGTGTAATCAAAGCACATGTCACTGTAGCCAAATGAGACATCTCAAGGAACAGGCACAGATGGCACACTAGTTTTAACTGTGGAAATATGCACTCATGGTCACAGCCTGGGCAGCCAGGCTCAATTCTGAGTCCCCAAGTACACCCAAACTGAGTGGAGGAGATCACAACAAGTGATAGGAAGGTTATGATGGCTACATGCTGCCTCCAAGTTGGCCACTGTGGGAAACACAATGTTGAACTAGATAGGCCCTAGGCATGATCCAACAATAAGGTTGTTCTAACGTTCTTAGGAGAAGGTGTGTAAAGCTCAGAGGCTGGAAGACACCAAGGGAAGGGTAGCCCCTGCTGTCAACCACCTCTCCCATGAACCACCACACTACTTCCCACAGAGACTTCTTGGAAAATCTACCGGTAATGATCTCTGCCTAATAAAGGGGCCCATGGCTTCACGAAGGAACAGGGACATGCTGGATGCCAGAGAGGTTGCCTCACTGCTGCAAAAGGATTTTAAATTTACTGTCTTCTGACTCAACTCCACATGGCCAGGAAGTAGGAGTGGCCTCTGCTTGCATAAGATCCTTCACCTGAATAACAACACAAGTAACATGTGAAACAGCATGTAGGTCTGTGACTCCAACATTGTCACTTTTCTTTCTTTCTTTCTTAACATATTTTGCCTGATGAAGAAGCCAGTGGAACTTTGAAAGCTTGCATCTTGTGTTTTGCATTTGGTTGGCCAATAAAGGTATCATTTTATATATATATATATTTGTAGATTTAGGGTTTTGTTTTGCTGCATGGCCAACATAACTACCCCTGAATGTGTTACCTCTCACCTTGTTCCCCTTGCCTCTCCTCCAGGTAAATGACGCAAAGTAGCATTCTATGTCAGTGGACTGCAGGAAGAAGATGAGCGGCATGTAATCGGGGTAGCAGCTCTCCCGGAATATGATGCTGGGTCTATCACTCAGCAAGATTTGGGCTCCTTCAGTTGTGTCTGGCACGTTCTGTCCAAGGAGAAAGAAGACAGTGGGTTCCAGGTAAGAGAAAGACAGACATGAAGGAAGGGCTGACTAATCATGACAGATAGCCAGAATTCAGCTCTTGAGAGGAAGGGAGCACCAAGGAAGGCATCTTCTCAGTGAAATTTGGCTGAAGATTAGAGGAAGGATGGAAGAGAGGGAGGTATGGAGGGAAGATTGGAGAGTAGTACCAATGTGGTACCAATCTTGGAAGACATCTCTCCCCATCTGCCACCCCACCCCACTCTACTGAGAAAGAAAATCCTGGTTCTCATTATATAACAGTCAGTCGCTACTACCTTTTGTAGTTCCAGTGTTTCCATAAGTTGGCATTTGAGGTTCTGCCATAGAGGAACGATGCGAACTGGGCCTTTCAACATGGCCATCCTGTTCCTATTGCTGGTAGGCTCAGCTGTTGCAGAAAGCAGGCCTGGGAGCAGAGAGGGAAGCAGCACAGTCTACACCAATGATGTTGACCTGGAGTGGAAGAGAATGATGTGTGTGAGAGCAGCCTTTCATATTCCATGGGGGGAGGACCAGGGGGTGGAGTGGGGTTAAAACCAGGCCCAACTATTTAGCTGTTCAGATACCTAATTTTTTATAGGAATTACGGTAGGTGGCAATTACTAACATTTTCATACCCACAGAAGCTATAATGAAACCATTAGAAAGCACTATAAATACAGTAAATATAAAATGTTCAGTCCAATTAAACTATTTCATAGTGGCTTAACCATGGCCATAAAAAGGAAGGTTAAGGAAAGAGCTAACTCACATAGTCTACCTCCATATAAGATGAACTCCATTGGACCTAGCCAGCATGGTTTATGAGAAGTCTGCTCCAAAACATCTGGAGGGCACCAGTTTACCTACTCCTGTTCTAGGATGAAAGTCACTGCTAAGTTAGACTGGTGGTCCAGCTAACTCAGTACTGCGTAGTTCAACTAGCAGACTTTCTCCAGACCCTCAGACTGAAAGAGCTTTTTGCCAGCCCTACTAGTACCTGAGATCTTTTAAAAGGGTTTAACCTTAAAAGGTGGCTTGTAAATCTTGTTTTAAAAGTAATAGTGGCCAAGAACTTAATCCAGGAACTTCAGCATGCAAAGTGTGGTCTTCCATAGTAGCATCTATGGAACATAGTAACACACTCCCTCGGAGCGTGGTGGGGTCTCCTTCCTTGGAGGTCTTTAAACAGAGGCTGGATGGCCATCTGTCAGGGATGCTTTGATCATGATTTCCTGCATGGCAGGAGGTTGGACTGGATGGTCTCTTCCAACTCTACAATTCTATGATTCATCTAGAAAATGCTGATAGTGTACATTTGGTGATTCTCTGGGGGCAGAGAGCACCTCAGCTATGGGAACAGAGCTGTGCTAGGTCAAAGCTGACATTTCTGGAAAGAGAAGGTATATGATCAATCTCCACCTACCACTGCACCATCTAGAGAATATGTTTGTAGGATTTATAAGAAACAATGGTTCCTCCTCCAACGTTCATAGACTGAAGAATAGTACACTCCTATCCGGGATGGTCGTCCTCTTCCACCAAGCGCACTGCTTCGTGAGGGACACACATGGGAGTGGTGAAGGAGGAAGGGGACACCCACCTAGCCAGCCAGATAAGCTGAATCAACCCTGATGATCAATGGGGTAACAGATGTTGCAGACAGATCACCCTCACATCCAACTAGGCCTATTCTTAGTCACTGGCTCATCACACAATTCTTGGTTTGGAACCAGCATGCCAATGAAGCTCATAGGGTTTCATACTCCCAGTCCCACTGCAATGTGGGTACAGCTGCACTTGCTATAGCTGACCCTGGCCATTGGATTGTAACTTCTTCCCAAAACAAGTCTTGGTGACAAGGTGTGGGGGTTAGAGAGCCATAAGGAAGTTGCCATTGTGTGCAGCCTGGGCAGGCCACTATTCTTGACAGGAGTCACTTGGATCAGAGTGGCAACCAGGACAACATAAAGGAAAAAGGAATTACCTCTTTGGATCCTTGGAACCCCAAAGGAGAGGCAGAAGTATGACATCACAGCATTGTAGCCAATGAGCAATGGAGTATGGCTGCAAAAGCAGGGATCCGTTGAAATGGAATGTCCTTAGGTTTTTCATGGCCTGACCAAGCTCTCTGTGTAATAATAATCAAGAAAACAAAATCACATACTTATTCGACAGGAGGGGCCCCTAGAAATAAAGACCTTACCCATTGGCTATGTGATTGCTTTAGGCCAGTGATTCTTAACCTGTGGTCTGGGGACCCCCAGTGGTCTGTGATGTCCTCACAGGGGGTCTGCAAAGACTTGGAGGCTGCTTGGCCCACCTTCTGCCTGCAGTGGAGTGGCCATGTGACAGGAGCCAAGGCAAAGGCTGGCTGGCTTGGCCTGCACATTGCCATTCAATTTACTTCAGCCACAAACTTTCAGGAAGAAGCAGGAGAAAAGTCTTACCTCCCCCTCCAGTGCCTCTACGGAGAGGTTTATTGGGTGGTGTAATGTTGTTGTTGTTGTTGTTGTTGTTGTTGTTACAGTATTATTAGGTTTTTAAATCTTGAGTTAAGTCTTGGGGGGGGGGGCACAGCAACAAAAGATATTTAAAGGGTCCCTGATAAAGAAAAGGTTAAGAGCCACTGCTTTAGGCAAGACACTGGAAAAAAGAAGAGTGTGAAAGTAATCACACACATACACACGAGAGAAAGAAAAAATGCTTTGTGTGTAATTTTTGTATTTTGAAATGTTAAACACAAAACTGTTACATACTCTCCAGTTCTCCCAGTTTGGCAGTGACTGTCCTGATTAATCCTCTGTCATTCCACTTTTTCAGTGGCTTTTAACATG
The DNA here is from genome assembly GCA_030847615.1 of Gambelia wislizenii. Classification (NCBI taxonomy): domain Eukaryota; kingdom Metazoa; phylum Chordata; class Lepidosauria; order Squamata; family Crotaphytidae; genus Gambelia; species Gambelia wislizenii. The sequence goes on from JAUMIR010000010.1 coordinate 32,348,993, forward strand.
TCCTGGTTTCTCTCTCTTCCTCCCACTTTTCCCCTTTGTTCTGAGCCTTCTTCAGTTTCTGCAGACTGAGTTTAAAGTGCAAAAGTTGTTTGCACTTAGTTAATTCAACAGGGGGGTGGAGGGGCCAGAATTTTGCCCTTCCCCGTAGGCTCAGGCAAAAGCTGCAACCTCTCCTAGCTTGTATATGCTTCCTCATTAATAATTTTTGCTATCTTGACCACACTCTGGTGTCTTACATTCCCTACCAGATGTACATCTGAGGGTGGTAGATGTAAGAGAAAGTAATCCTTGTGTATTTCAAAACCTAGAGGCCATTTACATGGGGGGGGGGAACAGAGTACCTCTTAGTAATGGTATTTCGCAGTAGCAACATGTTTTAATGGTGTTTTTGGCCTCAGAAGCCCACATAAACCTCGTATTCCAGATGGCAGCCACAAATGATTTACTTACATTTGTTCTTCGCCGCCGCCGATTTTTTAAAAAGTCGTCCAAGGTGTGCTGGAGCGATATCATGATTTTCCAATTTTACAGGAAAGCAGAACGAAAAATAACCACCCCATTTTATCATGTTAGCGAGCAATCGCTAAGGTGAAAATCCAACATGGCGGCAGCAGGTGCTTGCTATGTTAGCAAGCCCCGCCTCTGGTGTCACCCAGCTAATCAGCTATATGCTTCCCTTCGAATTGCTTGTCGTTCGATTGTCCTAATGAGCAGGAATGCACACACCCCTCGTGGGTTTTTTTTAAGTACGGTAAAAGTTTTTTCTGTGTTGTTTTTGCCATTTTGGGGCACCCTCCTTCCGAATGATGTGGATTGGTGCAGGATCCCATTTAGACAGGTAGGATTCCCAGCAAATTCCATGAGGGTTTTTTTTTAACCATTTAAACAAGCCCCTGGGAAGGCTCAAGGGGAAAATATGATCCATCACATAGTCTGGACCCAAATCACATCATCAGCATCACTAACTCAAGATGTTATTCTTGAAGCAAACGAGACACAGACTCCATTTAGAAAAAAAATAGGCCAAATTAACAGCAATGAAAAAGTAATCAATGAAATGGTTTACAAGTGAACTTAAAATTACATTGATAAAGCAAGCAACATAAATCCTTTGGATTTCTAGATTGGTATCGCCTTCCCAACATTTCTGGGCTGTTTTAGAGAATTCCACAATGTAAGGCAAAGTTGTCTAGTGCTGCATCTGTTGACATTGTCACCTAGAGTTAGTTTTACCCTCCTTGAAAGCAAATATAGAGATTGGCTCCTTGACACAAATCAGGTTATTCTGGTCTCCAATGCTGCATATGTATTCAATTTAATTGCATTGTATGACCGTATTGGGCATCTTTCTATAAGGTTACATGTATAAGCAGGAATTAATGATGTAAGAGGTTTACATTATTAATCCATTGTTACATAATCCATGTTTGTAGCTTTAATATTAATCTTGGTTTGTCTCATTAAGCTGTTGCTCTTTGTGTCTCTGCAGTAATAAAATCCCACATAATCCTGGCCCAGCCCAGCCCCAGAGACTGACCTAAAGGTCAGGTTCATTTGTAGTGAAAACTTCAGTCTCTTGAGACTGTATAGCTAGTATTGAAATCCCCTTGTACAAGTCAGTGCAGCACAGCAGAAACTGAAATACTCCAGCGTGGCATAGCAACTACATTGGAAATACCTGTACTCCAGTTCAGGTCACCACATCTCAACACGGTAGTTCAATGTTGTAAGGTTTAGTTACAGTAAGGACTTTTTTGGACACTGAAAAATAACACAAGCAGCCTCGTCAACTTGCGAGGCTGCTGCGCTGCAAAGCGTCTGTTTCGGATGACGCTCGCCCCTGCCGGTACTGTTGTGGTACCACGGGGAGAGTTGAGCATCAATCAAAATCAAGGAAATATGACACTAAACTCTCCCCGCGGTACCGCAACAGTACCGGCAGGGGCGAGCGTCATCCAAAACTGACGCTTTGCAGCGCAGCAGCCTCGCAAGCTGATGAGGCTGCTTGCGTTATTTTTTAAACGTCCGAAAAAGTCCTAAGAGGAAAGTATAGGGCTAATTAAAAGGTGAGTAGCCACTTCATATGCAAAAGAGACATTTTGAGAATAGATTTTAAATAGATTATAAAGAAATAGAAGACATTGCATTATGGACATTTGGAGAGGCAATCTCATGCATAAAAGCAGCAAGGAAGAAAGGACAATGTGCTCTGAGATTTGTGGAGAGCAAAGAATAGTAAAGCTCCATATGTGAAGATCACAGATAAAGATGTATTAGCATGCAAGAGATGAGAAGGAACAAGATTGTCACATGAGTCTTGGAACGTAAGGATTAAGACTTTGGGATGGGACTGGGAGTGATCAGGGAGCCAGTGTAGGGATTTAAAGTGTGTATGTTGGGAGTGGCATTTCATGATCAACGGATTATTTTGAAGTGGGGGGGGAGGCATGTGGCTGAAATTAAGCCAGTTAAGAACATGGGCCTATCTACACGAAGGGGGGATCCCAAATACCTCGTAGTATTGGCATCTTGCAGCAGCAGCGACATGTCCAAACGTTTTTTCTGGCCTTGGGAGCCCCCATAAACCTCGCATTCCTGATGGCAGCAGTGAGCGATTTACTCACATTAGTTCTTCACCACCGCTGGGATTTTTTTTTAAGTCGTCCCAAGGTTCACTGGTGTGATAGAGCGATTCTCCAATTGTATAAGAAAGCAAAGCAGAGAATATTGATCCTTTTTATCACCTTAGCGACCAATCGCTAAGAGGAAAATCCACCATGGTGGCAGCGGGCACTTGCCCTCCTAGCAAGCCCCGTCCCCGCTCTCACCCAGCCAATCAGCTTTGTGCTTCCCTATGAGTTTTTTATTGTTCAGTAGTCCAAACGAGCAAAAATGTACACCCAGCTCACCGTTTGTGAAAAAGTACGGGAAGGCTTTTACACCATTGTTTTTGCTGTTTTGGGCCCCCATTCCTTCCGAATAGTGTGGATTGGTGCTGGATCCCATTTAGACAGGTAGGATTCCCAGCAGATTCCATGAGGGGTATTTTCACTGTTTTGCAAGACTCCTGGAGCTGGAACTGTGGCATTATTGAACCAGCAGGAGGAGCCAGAGGTTTCTACATCATGGAATAGTAAATCCACTCTGGGTTTTATTCCAGACTTTGAAGGAGCTGTCCAATGTGTTGAACTTATTTGGGGGATAGAGTTGAGCACCTTGAATAGTTCCTTTAATGCCTGGAATAAAACCTACTGTACAGTTGACTGAAACACAAGTCATTGGCTATCCCTATATTAGCATTAAGTAGTTTGTCCAAGATCTTAGGGCCTGGCCCTGAGTTTCCAGTTTTCATGGGTCATCTCCAGGAGGGAGATGAGAGTGCAGATACTCCAGTTTTTGCAGGGCTCAGCTCCAGGCAAGAGGACAGGACTATGTACAAATCTCCAGGTCAGCTATTAGAGCAGTACCTTACAACAATCTGCAAGGTTTGATTGTTGCCGCAATAGACTGTCCGGGGGATCTATATATTTACTTCGCTTCTTCCTTCACTGCAAGTTGCTGTAGAACCAGGGCTCACCCTCTGTTCTGCTGCCCATCCACTTTCCGGCTAGAAGTAAGGAGGCTACATAGGACTTTATCAAACAAGCCCCTAAAAATGTTTCGTTCCTGCCATATTTTAAACTGTAAGTGTGTCAGCAAAATAACCTTTTTTATCAAACGTTGCCATAAGAGTGTGAAAAAGCAGCTCCCACCTAAGTGGGACCCAGCCTTCAGACTGACAACAGAGATGCTTACTATAGTAATTTGTCCGGGGACATCCCTAATGAGGCTAGAGTTGACTATTCTTACAACAGGTATTTGACAAATGGAACATAAAAATTACAAGGAGCTGTTTCTTCAAGCCCTTTCCTGGCTCTGGTACCTGTCAAGGGATCACGGAGCGCGTAAGGTTGCCAGAGTGAAAACTGGAGATGACTGCTGCACCATTAATGGTTGGGTAGAAGAGGGAAATTTTAGAGGGTGTTGCTTATTACCTGGCTGAGTGAGAAGCAACAACTACTGAAATTCCCTCTTCCACGGAAGGTACAGGAACTGTCTCCAGTTTTCAGTCTAGCAGCCCTTTCCACCCACAACAGGCTGGAGCAGGGCCAAAGTGTTGCCACAGCAATCACAAAAGCATGGGCCATTTTCTCTCTAAGCATAAATCTGAGGAAAGAGGAAGCCTGTCTCTGAACCAGCCAATCCCACCCCTGCCATGACTTGACCTTTGTGGCTGTGTGGCAATGAATGACCACCAGAGGGCAGCAGGCACTCAACTCATTGCCAGCTCCATATGACAGTCAAGGGGTAGGTAGAACATCACAGGTGTTCTTGGGAATTTGAACTCCATGCAGGGCCGGTTTAAGGAATTTGGAGGAATTAGGAATTTTTTATTGGAATAAGACTATTCTACTGAAAAATACACCCGACCGCAAAAGGCCATAACAACAACACAAAAATAATAATTGTTTTCCTCTTTTCTTACTAATACAAAAATAAAACTATCTATCCCAACACTAATACATCTTCCCTCTTAATCTAAATGCATTACAATCACATTATATTTACACAATACAATTATACCTATTTGGAAAAGAACAAAATTAATAAAAGATTAATTAAAAAAGAATAGGGTCCTCTACAACGCTTTATTTTGGGGGGCCCTAATGTTTATCTCAGGTCAATGTAACCTAACCTAACCTATTCACAGTACAGGATATTCAGATTACAGTGTCCTTACAGTGTACATTGACTCATGTTCAGCTTGTGGTCCACTAAGACTCCTAGATCCCTTTTGCAGGTACTGCCATCAAGCCAGGTGTAACCCATCCTCAGGATCAGCTTTTGGATCCACTGAGAAAGAGAGAGAAAAAAGAGTAAGGGCTCACAGTATATAAACCCCACACACCCCTATGCCACCATTCTCTGATGATGCCAGCCACAGATTCAGGCAAAACGTCAGAAATAAACTCTTCCAGAACACGGCCTCACAGCCCAGAAAAAAATCATGAAAAACCGATGGATGCCGGCCGTGAAAGCCTTCGACTTCACAGAGTAAGCTGTTTGGCAACAGAATGCACTGCCTGGGAGTATGGTGGAGTCTCTTCCTTTTGGAAGGTGTTTTTTATTGTGCATATACACTTTTTTATTATGTTACAATGCTTGCAAAATAAATGATCCAATTACATAACTCCCTTCTTATCATTTGTAACTTTTTACATCATAAAAAAACCCGAAACAAACAAAGGGATACACCTCCGATAACAGCAATATATAACATTCCCAATATGCAACATATATAACAACATGTAACAATCCTTTTAATCATTCCTCTGAATGCCTTCCTTCTTTCCTGGTTTACTTGAGATTTGCTACCTTCCTTGATAAAGTTTTTCTGTTTATACTTTACTGCCCCTTCATATTCGCTGGGGTTTGGTTCCAGGACCCCTGTGGATACCAAAATATGTGAATACTCAAGTCCCGTTATATGCAATGGCATAGCAAAATGGTGTCCCTTATATAAGATGGCAAAATCAAGATTTGCTTTTAGGATTATTGTTTTTAAAGAATATTTTCAAGCCGTGAATACTTAAATCTGTGGATACCAAATCCATGGCTATGGAGGGACAACTGTATTACTAATAATGTTTTTGTTTTTGCAGGAGGAGGCTTACAAAGGGGCCCCCACAATGATGGGCCCCCCTGCAGCTGCAGGTGCTGCAGGGCCCTTAAACCAGCCCTGACTCCATGGAAAGAGAATCACTTACTAGCAGTAACATAATTTGTGTGTGGTGATACGAAAGCACTGTTGCTTCACACAAAGTCTGCATGGAAGGTATTTCCATGTGAAATGTTGGAGGGAATGGCTAAGTATGAGCCACAATGGTAGTGGCTTGAATGTTGGCCTTAGCAACCAGATGCCATTCATTGGGAACCAGATCCAAGTGTCTGTCTGCGTGTACGTGCCCATGTTAGTTAGGACATCCATGTTATATCTTTGGCTACCAAGAATCTGAGCATTTTGTCTTGTGCACTTCCAGAGCAGCTTGCTAGGCACAAATAGGAGATGCCTTGAGAACCCCCCTTTTTTTTCTGAAGAAAGGTAGAGTAAAAAATAAAAATAAACTCAAGCCCTCTTTGCTAGAGGGCATGTCTGGGAAAGGTCAGGGTCCTTCATACATGCCAAAATTCCATAGATTAAAAATCAGAACATGTGTTTCCAAGCAACATCAGCATATGGTCAAGATGGCAGAAGTTATTACAGAGGAAGAACACACGAGCTAGGAGAGGCTGCAGCAGTTTCTTTTGCCTGAGCCTACTGGGAAGGGAAAGATTTTGCCCCTTCCTCTCCTCTCTTCCTGCTGAGTTAATTGAGTGAAAACTGCTTTTGCAGCAATTGAAGCAATGTGGGAAAGTGAGAGGAAGAGAGAGAAATAGGGACATTTTAAAAGCAGCTGAAAAAAGTGGGATGACAGAGGATTAATCAGGATTGTTCCTGCCTAATCAGGTATAGATCTTAGCTCCAAGGTTTACAAAAAGGAGCCCTGATGGCACAGTGGTTAAATGCCAGTACTGCATGCCACAATGTTATGAGTTCCATCGGTAAAATGAGTACCCAGCTTGTTGGGGGCAATTACCTAACATGTCATAAACCACTTAGGAAGTGCTTTGGCACTGATAAGCAATATAGAAATATCAATGCTATTGCTATTACAAAATGGACTCTGTTCTTGCATTAATTTTTAAAAAGGGGAGGAGGGGAGATCAAATGGATGTCTGCCATTCAGTTCTCAGTCGTTGGATTGCCCTTTGTAGCTTGTCTAGACGAGAGGATATAATGCTGATCCCTGCACTTTATTGCAAATTTGCAGCAGCATTCATTTGTCTCCACGATCTTTTGGCAAAATCGATAGCCTATGAATCAAAATGTGCCTGAATAAATTAGCATGCATTTTTCTCCATACATTGTTGCCACTGCAAAGTATTTTTTTAACTTTAAAGCAAAGGTGCGCAGTGCGACCTTCTGCTTTTAAAAGGTATTTGATTGCCTTGGAGCAGCAAAAAAAAAAAAAAAAGATCTGCAATGCAAAAACCCCAAATGGCGCTTTCAGCCACTTCCTTGCTGGCAAGCCCCTCCCCCCACATCTCTGACCAATCTGTGGTTCACTTCCACTCCTCTCCAAGAATGTGCAGCATCCCGAAACGATTGTCCAACAAGCAATAATGTGCTTCCCCATGTATTATTTTTAAAACTTGGGGGAAAGCTGTAAAAGCTTTTCCTGCATAGTTTTTGGAGTTTTTTGCCCCCCTCCTTCCAAATAAGACGAACCACTACGGGATCTCATTGGGACAAAAGTTATTTTCCTTGAATTCTCTGAAAAGTCATAAAAAGAAAACACCAAGAAGGAAGAAAGGTAATCTTGGTTGTTTCACTGGTGCTGCCTAGTCAAGTTCGGTCACTTTTGTTCTGTTCATTGAGTAAAATACTTGCAGATAGTAACCAGTCCTTTCTCTTTTCCTCTTCTCCACGCCTCCCCTCAGCCCCAGGTCATGCATGTTCAGTCAATGTTTTTTCTTTCTTTCCATCAGCCCCACTCTGTAAATCCAGAAGACGGAAGGGCATGGAACTAAGTGGGGAACCTGCTGAACCTGATTTTCTTCAGTCTTTGTGGCTGCGAGCCAGAAGCAGGCCAACTGATACGGCACCCTTCAGTGGGAGAAAGGTATTTGTTTTGTTGTCAAGGTAGGAAACTCCTTCAGCCTTCTGAGCCTCAGAAGACATTATTGGAGAGCTTAAAGTGAAAACCCAAAGTTCACTACACACTCACATAGAGACAGTCTTGATTAAGCCTCTGCCATCCCACTTTTCCAGCTGATTTTAAAATGTCCCAGGAGATTATCAGCCATGGCAAAAACCACATCAGAAGAACATGACGATAACAGAATGGCAACATTATCGGACGTTGTCATCCTTCAGCGTTCCAGGGGCGTAGCGCAGGCATAAATAAGGCGTCCCTTTTTATTGACGGCTTAGCCCCGGCAATACAAAAGTGAAGTCTCATCCATGTCAACCCTACACCCCAGGAACAGCTGAGGATGCGGGTGTCTGATAATGTCACCCTTTCTGTTATCGTTGCGTTCTTCGAACGCAGTTTGGGACACTTTTTTTTGCCATGTTTGCCTGCATCTGATAATCTCCCCAGTTTCTCTCTCCCCTGTCCACTTTCCTCCTTTGTCCTCAGGTTACTGCAGTAGCTGCAAAATGAATTCAAAGTGCAGAAGTAGTTTGCACTCAGTTATGTCAACAGAGTGGAGAGAAGAGCAAGGAGAGGAATCTTGCCCTTCCCAATAGGCTCAGGCAGAAGCAAACAGCTGCAGCCCCTCCTAGTTTGTGTTTTCTTCCTCATTACTTTTGCCACCTTGACCACACTCTGACGTTGTTTGACCACACATGTCCCTGTTTTCATCTGTGACATGTTGGAGAGCATATTCACACACCTCGCCTGTGGAACTAACAAACCTTGGGAAGGAGGAGTCCAAGAACTTCCCAGAACAGCAACACCTTGTAAATCATGGAGCTTATCAGACGCGGGGAACCACAGCGAAAAAACACATCCCAAACTGCGGCAGAAGAATGCAACGGTAATAGAAAGGGTGACATTATCAAATGCCTGCATCCTCAGCCATTCCCAGGGCGTAGTACTGGTGTGGATGAGGCTTTACTTTTGTATTGACAGGGCTAAGCTGCCAATAAAAAGGGACGCCTTATTCATGCCCGTGCTACATCCCTGGAATGCTGAAGGACATCGTTGTCTGATAATGTTGCCTGTTTCTGTTATCATCACGTTCTTGTGACGTGGTTTTTGCCGTGTGTGATAATCTTCCCTCTGGCCTTTACCCTCTCTTCTCCAGTCTAGTGATGGTGATGGTGGTGGCATACCTGACAACTGTCCTGACTTACCAGAGACAGTCCTGATGTTGATTATGTGATTGCTTTAAGCAAGACACTGGAAGAAAGGATAATGTGAATGTCAAAAATGTGGAGGAAGAAAAGAATGCTTTAGGTGTTGTGTACTTTGAAACGTTAAACATAAAACGATTACATACTGCCCCACTGTCCCAACTTACCTTCTTTCCGACTGCAAACTCCAACTGTCTCAATTTGCCTTCCTTAATTGAATCAATCTACCTTAATGTGGTCTTCCTCTTTTCCTACTGCCTTCCACTTTACCAAGCAAAATAGTCTTTTCTGTGAGTCACAACTTCTCATAATACTGTATGACTAAACCAATGCTGTTATACTTCTAATCATGTTGGGTTCTGGTGAGAATTCAGGCCTGATTTGCACCAAGGGCCATTTATTTTTATTTTTTTAGCAGTCTATGGTATCCAGAGAACTCTCCTCAAGCTCCACATTTTTTCCTGTTAGCTTTCTTCACTGTCCGGCTTTCACCAAAAACAGAAATACTATGGTCTGGGTGATTCAGACTTTGGTATTAAACCATATATCTAGAGTATATAGATATGTACCTAGAAATGTGGAAATGGGGAAAGTATAGCCGTCCAGATGTGGTTGTACTGCAACTTTCACCATCCCCAGCCAACATAGACAGTGGTGAGAAGGACTGGGAGTTGAAGTCCAACAACATCCTGAAGCCTATACAATTCCCACCTCCAACAGAAGTGCAAAGGAAAATGAATATGAGGGTAGGGCAATTTGTCTGGTGTTTTCATTACCCGGAAAGTTGCAAAATGTGAGCAACCTTGACTATGATTTCTAGTCCCATCACTCCTGGCAGCTGCAAACTGCAAACTTCCAGAACACTCAGGGATTGAAGAAGTGGCAAGGAAACAGAGGAGGCTTGGAAGAGGATGAGGAAGAGGAGACATTTGTGAGTCTAGGACTCCCAGCCACAAAATGGGCTATTATGGACAAACAACCCAAGGCTGTTTGATGTACGCAAAAGAAGTTTGGCTCACAACTTTTCAGATTTATCTTGAGATTTTAGCCCAGAAGGACACACATGTAATTTATCACAAAACATATTATTATCATCATTTATTTTACAAGTAAAACAACAACAAAACAATTAAAAAACCAAAAAAAGCAAAACAGAACTGAAGAAAGAAAAACACAAAAAGAAAGTTTTTTGCTAGCTGGGAAGGAAGGAAGCCATAATAATAAAATAGTAACAATATATTAAACCCAGAATTAAACCCTTATATGCATACATTCTGTAGGAGAAACAGAGAGGGCACATGACTTGCCCATTTCCCCACTAGATTTTAGTATTAAAGGGTCGACTTTTTTCTCTTGTACAGTAATACCTTTATTCCCAGCACCACTTTATTCATTTCTAAAATAAAGCCTTTTGTGGGTTCTAGTGTGGCTGGAAAACAAAACTTTTGAGTGGCTGCAGCCACTGCATAGTCTGATACAGAAGTACTCTGCACGTAGTATCATAGAGCTGGAAGAGACCACAAAGGCCATCTAGTCCAACCCCATTCTGCCATGCAGGAATGAACAATCAAAGCATACACAACAGATCCAGCCTCTGCTTAAAAACCTCAAAGTAGGAGACTCCACCATACTCTGAGGCAGCGCTTTCCACTGTCGAACAGCTCTTACTGTCAGGAAGTTCTTCCTAATGTTTAGGTGGAATCTCTTTTCCTATGATTGTCTAAGTCCATTGCTCTATGTCCTAGTTTCTGGAGCAGCAGAAAAAAAGCTTGCTCCATCGTCAATATGACATCCCTTCAAATATTTAAACATGGCAATCATGACACCTCTTCACCTCCTCTTCTCCAGGCTAAACATACCCAGTTCCCTAAGCTGCTCCTCGTAGGGCATGGCTTCCAGAACTCCCACCATTTTGGTTACCCTCCTCTGGACATGTTCCAGCTTCTCCATATCCTTCTTGAATTGTGGTGCCCAGAACTGGACGCACTATTTCAGGTTAGGTCTGACCAAAACAAAATAGTGTGGCACTATGACTTCCCAAGATCTAGACACTATACTCGTATTGATGTAGCCTAGAATCACATTGGCTTTTTTAGCTGCTGCATCACACTGCCTGACTCATGTTCAGCTTGTGGTCCACTAAGACTCCTAGATCCCTTTTTACAGGTACTGCCATCAAGCCAGGTGTAACCCAACCTCAGGAACGGCTTCTGGATCCACTGAGAAAGAGAGAAAAAAGAGTAAGAGCTCACTGTATATAACCCCCCCACACCCCTATGCCACCATTCTCTGAAGATGCCAGCCACAGGTGCAGGCAAAACGTCAGAAATAAACTCTTCCAGAACACAGCCTCACAGCCCAGAAAAAAATCATGAAAAACCGATGGATGCCGGCCGTGAAAGCCTTTGACTTCACAGAGTAAGCTGTTTGGCAACAGAATGCACTGCCTGGGAGTGTGGTGGAGTCTCTTCCTTTGGAAGGTGTTTTTTATTGTGCATATATACTTTTTTTATTATGTTACACAGCTTGCAAAATAAATGATCCAATTACATAACTCCCTTCTTATCATTTGTAACTTTTTACATCATAAAAAAACCACAACAAACAAAGGGATACACCTCCGATAATACCAATACAGTATATAACATTCCCAATATGCAACATATATAACAACATGTAACAATCCTTTTAATCATTCCTCTGAATGCCTTCCTTCTTTCCTGGTTTACTTGAGATTTACTACCTTCCTTGATATAGTTTTTCTGTTTATACTTTACTTCTTCCTGTTACAGTTGTCCCTTCATATTCACTGGGGTTTGGTTCCAGGACCCCCGTGGATACCAAAATCCATGAATACTCAAGTCCCATTATATGCAATGGCATAGCAAAATGGTGTCCCTTATATAAGATGGCAAGGTTTGCTTTTTGGATTATTATTTTTTAAAGAATATTTTCAAACCGTGAATACTTAAATCCGTGGATACCAAATCCATGGTACCAAAATCCATGAATACTCAAGTCCCATTATATGCAATGGCACAACAAAATGGTGTCCCTTATATAAGATGGCAAAATCAAGGTTTGCTTTTTGGATTATTATTTTTTAAAGAATATTTTCAAGCTGTGAGTACTTAAATCCGTGGATACCAAATCCGTGGATACGGAGGGAAAATGTATTTCTAATCTTAATCTTATTTAAAAACCTAACCTTAAAAACCTTTGGAGGTGTTTAAACACAGGCTAGATGGCCATCTGTCGGGAATGCTTTAGCTGTGTATTCCTCCATGGCAGAAGGGGTTGGACTAGATGACCTCTGGGGGTCTCTTCCAACTCTTACGATTCTCTGAGAAGAGGGAGGAGAGACTCCGCCCCCTGCCCCGCCTACTCTCCAAAGGCCTTCCTTTGGGGAGAAACGGGGCGTGGCCTTCGCGTCCCTTTAAGCCACGAGGAGAGGGAAGAGAAGGCGTGGCCAGAAAGTATGGACCCGCCCCTGTTTTCCCCGCCCACTTGAGCCTCGGGCTCCCTCTGGGCCTCACAGGGTAGAGGAGGAGAAAAAAGAGGGCGGAGCTTCCTGGGCTCCTCCCTCCTCCTGGTATGGCTCGGCCCCTATCGGTGAGATTGAGGGGGAGAGAGAAAGAGTCAGTCAGCCAGGGAGAGAGTAAGCGTGAGGGAATCGTCTCTCGTTCTCCCAGCCTCCCTTCCTCCCGCGGCGGCTTCTTCCTGGTGTCCTCGCGCTCTCCGGCCAGCTGCCTGCCTGCCTCCCTCTCTCTCTCTTGCGCGCGCCTGCCAGGTGAGTTCGCTCGCGCTCTTCCTCCCCGCCCCCATCTCGCGCCACACAGCACCGAGCGACCGTTGGGCGCAACCATTCGTCCCCTGGGCGAGAGGGGTGGCTGGGGGGTGGGTGGGATGTCAGGAAACCTGTTCTTCGCCTTATATTATTATTATTTTTCTCTCTCTCATCTCTCTCTTTATCACTTTGTCTCTACCGCCCTCAAAACTCTCTTCTTCTCACCCCCCCCACCGGCCTCTTAGTTCCTAATTGCTTCCTGACTGGTCAGCTTTCCGTCGTCGATTAGGTCTCCCCCCCCCCCGCCACCGCCGCCGTCCCTTCACCGCCCCAGATACAGCTGCACAGCTCTCGTCTCTCTCACACACACATACACTCGCGTCACATACGCGGAGGAGGCGCGCGAGGGATTCTGGGAATTGTAGTATATAGGGGGCAGGGCGGTTGCAGAGGCCTTAAGTGATTAGTTCAAAGACATACTCGAGTTGGTCTGGATTAGTATGCAAGAGGGGTCTTGTAGTACCTTTGAGAATTTTAATAATATCACACTATGCTGTTATAGTACTATTATTCCACTTTAAAGGCCCTGGCTGCCTCCTGTGGAATCCCGGGATTTACAGTTTAGAGAGGGGCATTTAGAACTCTCAGCCAGAGAGCTCTTAGGTCTCACTAAACTACAAGCCCCAGAATTCCACAGGAGGCAGCCATAGCAATTAAAGTGGAATAATAGTGCTATAACAGTGTAGTGTGATGCACTGTATATAGTGCTGTTATGTCACTTGAACTGCCCTGGCTGCCTCCTGTGGAATTCTGGGGTTTGTAGTTTAGGGAGGCACATTTAGCCTTCTCAGCTGGAGAGCTCTTAGGCCTCACTAAACTACAAACCCCAGAATTCCACAGGAGGCAGCCCGAGCTGTTAAAGTGGAATAATAGCTCTATAACTGAGAGAAAGAAGTTGGTAACATAGGTCCTTAGTTGTGGCTGGAGGGAAAGGAAGACTACAACTCCCAGCAGCCCCTGCATGAGCTTGCTCTCTCTCTCTCTCTCTCTCTCTCTCTCTCTCTCTCTCTCTCTCTCTCTTTTGTCCTTTTTAATTGGGGGGCAGGTGCAAAAGAAGGGTGCCTCAGTTAGGGGAGGCAACCCTGGAAGAGCTGCCTAGGAAGACATGGGAGATCATCTGGGAGTAAAGGAGGAGGCAGAGGCTACCTTGCTAAGGCCTTCAGCATCCCTTGTGGGAAGAGGAAGCCAGTGGCTTGTCCCTCTTATACATTCTTTTTCTTTTAATTCCTTTTATCTAACAAGCTAAAAAGAAAAAAATGGCATACAAACCGGCTACTAAGTTAATAACATTACACATGCACCCCCATCCACCTCTCATACGTTACACTGATTTCTTTCTTTTGTCTTTTACCAATATATTAATATTAGCTTGAGATTATTACAACTAAAATGGACCTCAGCTATGCCAAGTCCCATCCTTCATAGATTTCCCATTAATTTTGTCTATCTCTGTACCAGCCAGTAATGCAAGTTAGGTAGCATTTTTATTAACATGGTTGAAAATGGTTATTACCAAATTCTCTCAAACAGTTTTATTGCCCTTAGTTTGATTAAAAGCTCAAATCACAATTTGTGGGGAAGCTTACTGCCCCAAGTTGTTGCATTAAAAATAAAACCAAGAGATAGTCTGTATATGGTATGTTACAATTGCTGATCTATCATAAGTAGGTAAGGAGAAAATTATTTGAATGCTTGTCTTGTCTACACTGATTTCTGTAGCTGTTATTAACAATAATGTTCATTCATCTTACAACCTTGCATCATTCTGTACTTCCCAATAAGATACCTTATACAAGAATGTATATTCTTGTCTGCTGTCCCATGCATCACCAAGGCCGCTCTCTCATTTGGGAATGGAATGTGTGGTGATTTCGGGGTGTGTATGGGGGGGTATAATCAAAGTATCCTTGTTTTAACACCTATTTGTGCTGCTGTCGCACTGCAGAAACAAGTAAAGCCATTGCCACCTCCTTCCATTGTGGGAGAGGGGATTTCCACACTTTGAGTTGCACTGGTGAAAATAGGGGAGGCATTAAGGCCGCAGGGTATGAGTAGCAGGTCTTGCCACCACCTCTCCCAGGAGGATAAAACCATAAGGCCACATCTATCAGTATAAGAACAGCAACAGAGCTGTAAGACCCCACCCCCAGAGCTCCAGTGTGGCTTGCACCCTTCCCATTAATTGTTCAAGCCACTTGCCTATCTGCTATGCTCACTTCTCTCTGGCTTGTTTTTTTTCACCCAAAGGTTCAGGCTCCCAGGCAGATTTGAGGTGTATGTCTGTGTGCCTGGCTATGTGGGTGTTGGAGTTGTAGAATAAAGTGCCACTTTCCCCCAGTGGGAGCCTCAGTAGGGCTTAACTGACCTAATTTTGCAGACAATCGGCTATTCAGGCTGGGTCCGATATTGCCTGAGAGAATGTATAGGGGTGCTTTGTTTCTAGTTAGGGTTTTGTTCTGCACTCTCTAGCAGTGTCTATGTGAGGTGAGAGTGATTATAGGGAGGAGCTTGTCTTTAGACTTGCACTGCCTCTTGGAAGAGTCAGGCTTGTCCATATCTTCTTTTCTTTTTATTTTAATAAAGTTTTCACTCCAGGTAGGCTTGCATGTATTGCTTTGTATTCTGGAGGCATGCTGGGGGTTAAGCCTGCCAGATCTCTGTCTAACCTTTGCCTGGCCCAAGTGTTCAGGGTTCCTCTCTGGCTGCAAGAGGAACAGCAGTTATTCTGATTACAGCCCCAGACTTGGCATGAGCTCTCACTCCATGGTGACTTTGGCCAAGCTTTTATCTTAAAGGTAGTAAATTGGGAACTACAAAGGAATACAGTCAGTTGTACTATCAAGTGGACTTAGTGAAGAATGCACTCCTAATCTCCTTTGAGCAAACCTGCCAAAACATGACTCTGATTTCCTGATGGTATTAGTGGTAAGAACTTTGTGGCTGTGGTTTGTCTAGGTGATTGTTCCCATATCTTTCCCTTCTTTACAACAACTCTCCATATTCTCTGTGGGTCAGTTCTGTCAGTGTGACAGGAATCAAAGAGTTGGTGTTGTCAGAGAAGCTGAATCAGCAAAATGGAAGTAGAATGGACAAAATGACATGAAATGGGAAGACATTAAACTTCCTAACTTTGCCTGGGGGTATTGGCTCTATTATCCTGTGGAAGGAGCAGCTGTGCCATAAATGAGGGGAGAGGGAGGGAGCAGGCAATAGCAGGGGGGATTTACAGCATTAGGGACAGGGGACTGTCAGACACAGGCTTAATAACCCCCTTTTGTTTTTATGGACATGTTGGAACACAGCAGGCACTTGCCAGGGAGGAAAGTGGCTCTTGCAGCAGGCAATGTAGGGCTTAGAAAATCCCCTGAGTGCCTGAGAAGATTGGGATTGTTTACCCTAGAAGGGACACAAGTAATAGGGGCCTGATAAAGGTCTGTAAACCTGTGCTTGGGATCAGCAAACCTGTTTCCTATTATAGTGAGAAGAAGCAGAGCATGTGAGCTCAGGGATATCTTGGCTTTTGGCTCACCTCACAAGCCAGAATTGTGGACCAGAATTTGTTCCTTGTTTACATTTTCTGGCTTCATTTGGATAGTAAGCTGCAATATCTAGTTAAGATTTTGATTTATTGAGTGGTCATGCTAATAGGTAAGAAAAATGTGGGAGCTAATGGGAGCTCTGTATACTAGCATGCAAATCATTCACAGTAAGCTAGAATTCTGGCTTTTTGTCCCATGTGAATACAGCCGTGGTGCGATGTAAAATCTGTTCACAAATGCTTGGGGGTGGGCCAAGAATGACTCTAGATGTTTACTTTTATGAGCATGATTTGTAAAGATCTCTGTCATGTAACTGCTGAATTGTTTAGGACTTCTTCCCTTGGTGTGGGTTCTGTCAGGAAGCAGCCAGAAATGGTTGCTTGGAAATCAGTTGTCTTATTGAACTCCTGCATTTTAAGATGCTTGTCAGAATTTAGCCTCAGGATGTGTGAAAAGGCAGATGATCACATCATGTGATGTGTGATTTAATTTTTTGGTGGATAAGACCTGTTTTTCAGTTTTGTGTGTTAGCATCTGCAGAGTTTGCATATTGACTGATCTGATGTGGCACATTTTTGCAAACATTTGGCTATTTTCTTAACATGCAAGCCACCAAAAGTTCTCTTGGAAACTAGGCGGCCTTCAAGTGAAACTGCAGAGACCAATGTACAGATTGGCCACTGGTAGTCATGACATAATTTCAAATTTCATGGGTTTAGATTTCTATGGTGATGTTTGCTGGTGTATACAGTATGCTGACCTGTGTGAATTTGGGTGTAGTTGGGCTAAATGTGTATTCTAGAGCAGCTTGCTGTAGTGATGCATTTTTTGAAGAGGGATTATAGAGTGGACTGATCTCTTTCCAAATGATAAATTGGGTACACCAAGAACCTCTCCTGAATCTACAAGTCCTAGACTTTGCCCCAGCCCTTTATGTGAATGCTTCTGACTCAGGTGTTACATGTCATCCTACTCCTGTGTGATTAGTAAAATGTCTAAATCTATGTATGGGTCATTGTGCTTAAGAGCTGGAAGAAACACATGTGGAGAGTGAAATGACGGTCCAGCTACCTAACCCAAAAGTTTGCAGTTGATAAAATAGCTTCTCATTTATGCCCTGATGCGTTCGTAAGCCAAAATGCACTTAACAATACAACCTGTTCCATTATTTCTATTGGGTTCTTGCAGCCAGAAGTTGGGCATCCAGTGAACATGAGATGTGCTTCGTTGACTGAAAGCTTGTTTGTCAGCTGGCTGTGGGAGTCTGCATGGCTTCTTACCACCTATGGGGACAACTCAACATGAGGGGCTAGAAAGCTTTACTTCCAGATCCCCAGCTGTCCCAGTAAGGATGGAATTTTAATCCTAAAACCGCCTAGCAGGGGCTCACAAACAACATTATTCTTTTGAAGATGTACTTCATCGCATTAACTTCTGTGTGGGGAAGGTGTGTCTTCAATCTTGTTGAGTTCCAGCTTTAGGCATTCAGACACTGCTTTGAGGGATTAAAGCATTGCTGCAGTACAAAACATTTGGAAAGGACTATGGAGACTGCAGGAAACTACCGGTAGTTGTAGTTGTCTAGGGCCCATCTGTTATTCAGGCCTGTAATTTAAAGTGGCAGTTGCGGAGAGGTGCAGTTGTCTGCTGCTATTGGTAATACTGCCTTTGTGATGGTAGTGTAAAAAAAGCCCCAACCCCCTGGCAAGATCATGTACATGGCATCCTCCTAATCTATACTTTTATGTGCTGCAGAGAAAGACCAAGAGTGTTCATGTTAATGTGGACCCATGCAAAATCTGCTACCCAAGGACAAGTGTTACAAACTTCTATTTCCATTACCAGAGGTATCCAGTCATACACAGACCTATCCCTAGAAATTTTGTGAACTGGAAAAATTTCAAAATCCTTGATTGCCCAGCTACCAAAAAAAAAAAAATGCTATTCAGCTCAGCAGTCACTCCTTTGTTGAAACCTTGATGCATTGCTACCTGCAAGATAAATCATTATACAGAAAGAGAGCTTGGTATGTATTACCCCGCCCCATATGGTATCTCTAGGTGTGGAGAATGTTTTGTGGGAAACTTGGTGCATTGTCAAAATATTCGCTGATCAGCACAAGCCTGTATGTATGAAAAAACAAAGCCAAGAGTCCAAGTGGGAGAGTTGTGTTTGATTTAAAGGCATACAAGTGACTCTCCATGGGCAGTTGTCCTTAAACAAATAGCCACTCCCTGCAGTATTTACCTGCCAAATATTCCTGTTGCAGGCACCTGAAAGTGAAATAGGCAGATGGTGTGGGATAATATGCAAGTTCGTTATAGCAGTTAAGTGTTGTGCAGAATCTTCTTTTGCTCCGAAATCTGAATTTAATGGCCTTTGATCTGCAGAAGCTGCCCTGTGTGGACATGTGATAAAATTGTCCACCTCACAGTCAAAATTATTCAAAACAGTGAGTATTTAAAATGAACAACATCTTCCCAAAAGCATTTGTGTAGGGTGTTTTGTGCATGCTTTTGCTTGCTTGGTGTGAGAAGTAGTAGGAAATGACAATAACTTGCAAGTGCTGATCACCCAATTCTCCATTAATTTGTCCAGTCTCCTTAAGAAGCTCTTCCATTTTGCTGCTCTTACTACATCTTGTGGCAGCAAATTTCACAGCTCAACTGTGTGTGCTATTTGAAGAATTATTTCTTTTTAACTGTGCTGAATCTCCCACCATCCAGCTTCAGTGGATGGCCCCAGATTCTAGTGTGTGTGTGTGTATGAGAGAAAATTCTTCGTATCTGTTTTTTCACACCATGCATAATTATATACATGTAATTAAGCAGACCTAGCAGTGCCTATTGCTGAATAGGTAAAAGCTTCTAGTGATTGGGGATGGGGAACCATGCCGTTGGGATGCCATTTCTGACAGGACTGTGGTTTCATAAAGCAGAGGATAAAGCCAGCACTTACAATGGGCACCTGGGAAAATTTGTACTTTGCAGTCTAGGCAGGAGAGTGAACATCCCCTCTCCCCTCCCAGTAATAATTGTACACAGGTAATACACAAAAGTAATAATTGTAAGGGAAGATGTGGGGCGACTAATCTGTCCTTGTACTGTTCTAGTACTGCCCTTGGCCTATGGCTGCTGGCAAGTCAGCAGCATCTTTAGCAGTGTGCCAGCTTTGTCCTCTTCTCTGCATGTGTCTTCATCTGTCTGTTCCGTTCAGGCTTCGTTACTGCACCATCTGGGCCGCTTATCCCAAAGAGTCAGCTTCTAGCTCAAGGCAGCTGAGTGAATCTGATGGAGCAGGGACTTACCACAGGTTCTTTGTAAGGTGGGTCACCTTTCCTTCTGCACAGTAGGCATTCATCTTGGAATTAGCTTTGAATGCTGCCAGCTTTTGCATGAAAACCATTAGAACTTTGACTGCTGGTAGAGTGTGGGTAGCTGCACCAGATCCTGTGTTCATATTGGTATCCTCTGTGTGTGTGTGTGTGTGTGCGCGAGAAAGAGAGAGAGAGACAGACAGACAGACAGACAGAGACAACATGGAAGGAAGAAGGAACAGTATGTGGTAGGTTCTAGGAAGAAGCATTTGGGGCCAGACTTGCAGATTCTGTTGCTAAAGAGCAAGTCAGTTCTGTAAGTCAGCTCTCGCATCTCTTATGTTTAGGAAAGGGTTTGCCCCCTGCAAAGATGAAGCTGCCAGCAGAGAGCAGGAACCTTGGAGGGAGAGCTTACCTGAAGTTTAGGATTTATTGAAACATTTCTCCCATTGTTTGTGTCCTTCACTGCTTGTGGTGATTTCTTCCTTCACTCAAGCAGCTGTTTGATGTAGTGACTGCAAGTATGATAGAGATCTTGTGCTAGTGGTATGTGTATTTCAGCAAATAAATTAGACCCTTGCCACCACAGTCTAGATCAGTGTTTCTCAACCAGGGTTCCTTGGAACCCTGAGGTTCCCCATGAGGTTTGCTAGAGGTTCTTCAAGAGATTGTGATTCTGGGGAGAAAGCAATAGCAGTATATAGAGTAAAGTATATGCAGGGGTTCCCTTAGAGACCTGAAAATTATTTCAAGGGTTCCTCCAGGATAAAAAGGGTGAGAAAGGCTGGTCTAGATGAAGAGACTCCAGAAGTTCCAGTTGGCCTGGTAAGGTTTCCTTTAAGCTTTTCTGTCTCTTTCTTGGTGCAACAGATTGGGATCAGGACTAGCCAGTTTACTCCTTTTTGCCTCCTCATAGATGTAATTTTGATCTAATTGGGTCACATTAGTTCTTGACAAATTAAAACCAGTTAGGCTTAGCCACTGTAAATCTGTTGGCCTTTAAGGCAGGGGTGGGCATCTGTGTCCCTTGACCTAACTTTAGAAGTTCTTTGCAGCTGATCAGTTTAGATTTCTGGCAAGAGGGGGCTGTCTCTCCTTTGGCAATCCTGTTGAGGGAGGAGGTGTAAGCCTGTTAACATTCCACTAGCTCCACACCTAGCAATGGCATAAACAATGCCACAAGTTAGCCCCCAGAAGACCATCTCCAGAAGAGGTGAAACTTACCCTGCTTAAGGTGTTGTAGGACTCCTTTTGTTGCTAAAACTGACATCATGTTTTGTTCTGGCAGGAAAAGAGTGGGAGTTTGTAGGCTGTCAATATGTGAGCTTCAGGGTGCCGGTACTGTGGGTCTGATGCCTCGTTTCCCAGTGCTTTGCAAGCTGTTCTGTACATGGACTGTTGGTTCTCGCAAATTCCACCTTCTGTTCTGGTGGAATTCTTTGCTGGCATGCTGTAAACGAGCTCACAAGATTCATGGTTTCTTTTCTGAATCTGGGTGTTGGAACAGAAGATGTGAGACCAGCAAAGTCTATGTCCTGTTATTTTTTTTAAGGGATTTTTGGTAGCTTTTTCAAAAGCATTGATGTGGCTTTAAACAGAATCCCTTTGAAAGGGATTGAGTTGTGTCAATAGCAACTGTTTGTGCAGTGTTTGCACTGTGTTGGTTGCACAAGAAAGTGCTGATCTGTGAGTTCACCAGGCTGCTAAAGCTACAAGGCTCAAAGAATACCATGAATGTTATGTAGTGCTCCCCTGATCTATATATAGGGGAGCATTCTCTGTAGTCACTCTCTGTTGTAAGAGACCTATACTAGTTTGGGATCTAACTAGGATAAAACTGCAAGAGTTATGGAGCTCAATGATACTAAAAAGCCCTGCCTTGTTGAGCTATAGTAGCCAAACAGGTTCCCCACTGAGAAACCCACAAGCAGAGAAGCCCACCTCAGCCTGTTCTTCCCCAGCAATTGACTTTGAGAGGCAAACTGTCCCTGGTATTGGAGGCTCTATATAGCCATCATATCTTCCATGATTTTTTTCCAGTCTCCCTTTAAAGCCACCTATTTAAGTCATCATCAATACATTGGCTTAAATCCATTTGTTAGTCCTGAATAGAGTAGTAGACCCATTGAATCAGTGGGATTTACCTACATGTTCACCTGTCATTCAGCAGTTGGTTAGCTGGGACTAACCAACCGGATGCCAGCCATTGTCTGGTAACAAATTCCATGGCTGTATGTGCTGTGTGAAGAAGTACTTTGTCTTATCTCGGTTGAGTCTCCCATCATTCAGCTTCGTTGAGTGACTCCAAGTTCTAGTATTACGAGCAAAGGAGAAAACTCTATCCACTTTGTTCACACCATGAAGAAATTGCTGCATCTCTATCATGCCCCCATTACATGCCTCTTTGGTAAGCTAGACATTCCCAAATATTGTAACCTTTCCTCAGAGGAGAGTTGCACCATTTCCTTGATCATTTTAGTTGCCTTTTCCTGCCATACTCAGTGATCAGACCCCTTTCCTCTGCGTATATATGCCTTCAAGTTGCCTGTTGTGTAGGGTTGCCAGGTGAAATAAGGGAGAAGGCTGCTGTATCTTTAATAGTTGTGCATAATAGGGAATTCCAGGAGGTATTGCTTGTCATGCAAGCTTCACCTGCTGAAATCCCCTCTTCTGTATAACCGTTAAAGGAACAGAAGCCTTGTCTCTTATTTCACCTGTCATTTCTATACTGTAATAAAGAAATAAACAAACTGGTGTGTTAAACAGTGCACCCATGTGAATTCAGCAACAAGCAGATAGCCATTTCCCATGACAGTACATAATTTCACTTTACAGGTAAACAAACCCAAAAAAGATGATCAGCCACAAATATAGAAAGCATTAAGGTGGTGGTGGGGTATCCAATGCATTGTGGATAAGTTACGTGAATAGTTTTTTTCCTTGCTGAGCAGAATTTGTGGGTGGTACTTTGTGAAGTAAGCTTTCCCAGTGGAGAGGGCGCCAGAGCATCCACATGCTTGGGGTTGTCCCTCCCACTTGTTCCCGGTAGAGGGGTGGAGAAGTGGGTGAATGGGGCCTTTGGGGGACGTGATAGCAGCATTTTACTTCCAGCTGTCATAGGGAAGGGTGCCCCTTTGAGGAAGAGGGAAAAGATCTCTTAGATGGCTTCCATTCTTGGGGGGATGAAGAAATATATTTTCATGCTAAGGAGATGTCTAAGGAAGGATTTATATTCATTAGCCACTGGAGAACATTTTGGGACAGGTCAGGTCCATACAGAAGGAGTCAGCTTTACTTGAACTGGATGAAACTAAATTGCTTCTGCTGAATCTCAATGAGATGCTAAAGTAGTTTTTAAAATGGATGCCAGAGGAAAGCCAAGAGGAGCTGTGAAGTGCTTGATTTGGGATGAATATTCCCTAGGGAATGAGTTTGAAAATCTTTTTGATCACCCAAATACAGACAAGATAAAGAAATAGGCCACAGGGAGAGATAAAGTAGAACATGGCAGCCAGCCACTCAAAGGAGCAAAAAGAGGAAAAAGCACAAGTGAACTGGAGGAGGACAACTTGTTGGGAGGGAGAGGTACCAATGCTAGAAGCCTCTGAGCCAAACTCTGGGGTATTGGATGGAGTGCTTGGTTTTAAAGAAGAGCATGGATGTGATGGGTGTTACTGAAACCTGGATCTTGCACTGGGAGAAAGGTGAGCTATAAATATAATAACAAAATAAACCTGGTAGCATGGAGAAATGATAATCTCTGAATATAGAATGTAGAGGAAGGACAGGGACAGGCATACTATTACTGTATATGCCTGCATATAAGACTGCTTTTTAACACTTGAAAATCTCCTCAAAAGTGGAGGTGGTGGTCTTATACCCCAGTAGATCTTTTCCCCTGCTGTGAGAATGATTGAAGTGTTAAATGGCCTGGGCAGTTTTCCCAGCAGATCCTTCCTCCTGCTGTGAGAATGACTGCTTTGCCTTTGAAGTGTTAAATGGCCCTCCATTTAGCTCAGGAGAGTCAAAATGATGTTTCTTTTCAGGACAAGTTAGCCTAAAGTTAGAATTTCTGGATTTAAACTTATAATTTTGCATCAAGTTTTGTCTATGGTGAAATTCTCTTGTCTGCCAATGTGGCTCTAAAATCATTAATGTGCTCATTCATTAATGTGCTCATTCAAAAATTTGGGATTTGATAGCTTCATATTAACCAACTTATTAATCATAGAATCATAGAATTGTAGAGTTGGAAGAGACCACGAGGGCCATCCAGTCCATCCCCTGCCACGCAGGAAATCCTGATCAAAGCATCCCTGACAGATGGCAATCCAGCCCCTGTTTAAATACCTTACTTTCCAAAGATTGAACACCACAGAGATTTTTCAAAGTATCCCATGCTTTTTTAGCTGTTCTCAGTCCTTTAATTTCACAGACTGTTCCATCATCTACAGCCACTGAGCTGGCTGGCTGGTGGGGGACAGGCTTTCCAGCCAGGTGGCTGGCTGGCTGCGGGGGGGGGGCAAACTCTATATTTTAACTTAAAAATTGGGGGTCGTCTTATGCGCCCAGTCATCTTATACGCCGGAATATATGACACTCCGTTTGCCAGCAAGGACATAGGCTTAAACAAACTAGAAACCTGAAGATAGTCATGCACATAGAATCACTGAGGGTAATAGTGTCAGCCTCCCAGCATAACTGGGTACTGGAAATATGCACTCATCCATCTAGTCAAAATTCTTAGGTTGCTGTTGAAATGGAGAATGAAGAGAAGGAGACATTGAAAGGAGAAACTATTGTAGTAAGGGGTTGCTTCAGTTATATGGTTTGAGTTAATCCATAACAAACATAACATAATCATAACAAACAGCACTAAGTCTAGCACCTCTAAAAAGCTTTATTCTAGAACAATTTTCATGGAATTGGCTAGAAGGAAGGTGACCATGGATTTAATCCTAAATGGAATCAAGGACCTAGTAGAAGATTGGAACCATTGTTAAACTAACAAAGCAGAGACCACAGTGCTATCAATATAAGTTTATATGTAAGTGGATAATTGCTGAGGAAGATTAACATTAGTATACTAGACTTCAAGAGAGGAAACTTTTCAAAAATGAGGAAATCAGTAAAAAGAAAGTTGAAGGGGAAAGTATAGAGTCAAATCTCTCCAGAACACTTGGCAATTATGCAAACCCACAATAATAGAAACTTGGCTAGAATGTATATAATAAGTCATAAAAGGAAACAATTAAGCTCATGAGGTCATCAGCCTAGTTAATGAACAGTGTCGAGGAAACTACTTTAGAAAAGAAAACTTTTTTCAGAAAATTGAAGTCTTGCTCAAACAAGCAGAATAAAAAAGACACATACTTGTAGAAAAGAAATACAGTTATAGGTTTTTTTTGTGTGAGGGGGGTTCGGGTTGTGAGTCCGTGTTCTAGAAGAGTTTATTCCTGATGTTTCACCTGCATCTGTGGCTGACATCTTCAGAGAATGGTGGTGCGTGGGTGTGTGGGGTTTATATACTGTAAGTCCCTGTTGAAGAGGATTAGCATGTAAATTTGTGTAGTCAGTTGTTGGATATTCAGTTCTTAGGGTGGGAGGATATGCAAGGGGGATTAATGTCCATTGTCTGCTGGGAATTACAGTTAGTCAAAGATGCAGAAAAGAATTTTGAGGAGCATGCCACTTCATCATTATATATTCAGATTGTAAAACCCACTGTTACAAGGTTTAGTGATGGCCAGCAACTTTCATAGTATTGAATAAGGTATTGGATAAGTTCTTAGAAGATAAAGCTATCAGTTGCTATTACTTGTGATGGGTACCAACTATACTCCAGTTTGAGAGGTAGTATGTCTCTGAGTACCATTTGTTGGGGAACATGACTTGGAGGTACTGTTTGCCCTTAAATTTTACTTGTGGTCTTCATCTAGTGAACTACTGCAGGAACAGCATGTAGATTGGATAGGACTTTGGACTGATCTAGCATGGTGGTTCTTACATTCTTAAAAAACATTTTGACCAGCCAAAATCATAGCCTCCCCCCACCACCACCTTTAAAATACACCAGAAGTAGGAAAGATGCTATGGGGACAGTTAGGTGTTAGCTGACAAGGGAGTTAAAGAAGAATTAGGAGATTGCAGAGGAGCTGAATGAATTCTTCAGCTCTCTTTGGAGCATAAAATCTAAGGCAGATACCTGTGGATGGATTAACATTTTTAAGAAGGAAGTCTGTGAAACTGAGGCAAGGAACAGCAAGAGATGACATTTTAAATCATATTAACAAATTGAAAATAATATCCCACTTAGATGGTATACATAAAAGAATCTTAAAGAACTGTGAAACTGCTGATCTTCTAACAAAAATACATAATGTTTCTAAGATTAGTCCCTTTCCAAGCCACTGGTGCAAATGCCAATGTGATGCCAAGTTCTGAAAACATCTTGCCAGTTCTTCTTTCAGTTGTAGTATCCTGGATGGTACAGTAATGTTTTTACCCTCTCTGCGAGGTACTTCAACCTCTTCTTGGAAATTGAAGGTTTAAGATAGTCCCTGATGGACTCTACTGTTCCAAAACATGTTGGCCTGTTTTCATCATTTCCACTTAAAAACTACTGTAGTTGTTTCTTCTTCTTCTTCTCCTCCTCCTCCTCCTCCTCCTCCCCCCCCCCCAGTTTTCTTGGGATTTGTTTTCAGCCTCTTAGATATTATTTACTTGATTAGACACACCTTAGGTCTAATCATCCATGGCACTTCTTATGTGGGCTTGTTTCAGTTTCAGCTGACAATTAATAAATTAGGATTAAATAAATTAAATAGCACTTGCTTTATACTCACCTGGCTGCTAATTACATTGATGATCTATCTGTGTGGCAGAGATGCTTCATTTGTTAGGGGTCCTCATCATGTTTACAGTCCTGTCTTCTGCATCATTCTTTCCTCCTCTTGGCCCTTTTATGCTGAGCAGTCTTGACTGCAGAGGCTTCTTTTCCAGGAATCTGTCCAGCAACATACAGCTGTGTTTGGTGGCAGTTACACTAAGAGAATCACTGTTGTAGAGGGTTGCTAAGGTACACGGAACAAGTCTTTTAGGGTCAAAGGTGGCACATTCTCCATACTGAGCTTGTGGGCAGCATGTAGTATCATAGTATCAGGCTAGTTCACAGGTTTGGAAATTGCCAGGGGAAAAGGTAAGCTCAGAGCAGCAGCACCCTTTGTGAGCTTTGCAGGGTCTAGAGCAGGGCTTCCTTTCGGAAGCGTTGCTTCAGAACTTGGGCTTGGCCCTTGTCACTTCTGTTTCTTCCACTGGGCCTCTGGCTCTCTTCAGGATATATTATTGTTGGATACCGGAGGAATGGCGTTGCAGCTGTGCAGCTCTCTTATCCTCAATTGGTATTCTACCAGTAGAAAGGCACCCACAGTTTCCCATTAGCAGGCAGCCTGCGATGTCAGGTTCCCACCAGCTTAATCTCTTATGCAGAAGATGAGCAGATCTTAATTAAATGGCAGACTGGTGGAACAAGGTTATGTAATGGGAGAGGGAACTTCTGTTGATTCCTTCTCCCAGCACCTACCAAAGTCATGAAAAGGCAAATCTTTCCTGAAAGCCCTGGGGCTTTTAGTAAATGGAGCCTTCTTTCTGCCCCTGATGACACCAGGGAAAGCCAGTCTTCAGGAGTAGCACTGTAGATAGCATTTTCCACTGTTTCCTGTTGCTTTTGTCAACTGGTTATTTGATTGGGTGATCACATTGGCAATTTGCTTTTTAAAGAACTGCCCTCAAATATATCCTCTGGTAAAGCAGAGGCTGAGGTGGGGGGGATGTCTGTTCCTTTGATGCGTCCACGTTGATAACCAGCTTCATAGCACCCACAGTTAAAATCAGAGCCTCAGAGAACCCACATATTTTCAATCAGCAAGCATAAATACAATACAGCATACACATATGTGTGAGAGTGAGAGAAAGAATAAATAAATGAATGAATTATTTGTTCAATAAGTTGACAAATCAAAAAGGCAGGGCAGCCCCCAAGTCTTGGTGGGTATTTGTCATTTTACCTTCAGCGTTTAGCTTCCTGAACGTCAAAAACTCATGGGACCCTACAGTTGCAACCCCCATATTATGCCAGATCCTAACAAGGCCAAATTTCCTTCTTTATAGAATAACTAATATTTCATTTGTCTTATATCCCATTGACCTCAAAGGCTGGGGAAGTAGCAAGAGAAGTTTACCTCTTGGGGACATCTTATAATCTGTCTTCCATCCCATGAATACTGAAGGTCTTGGGTTGGACTAATTTGGGAGTAAGCAAACAGCTTCAGAGAACTACCTCTCCAAAGCAGTTGCACCAGTGGCTGTTTCTGGTTCTGTATTGGGATTATTGAGGCATTTGCCATCTGTTCATAGGTTTTGCTTGTAAGAAAATAAATGGCAGAATCTTTAGTGGTCAATGAGGATTGCTTGGGTCTTACTGCTTGTATGTAATGAAACCCATCTATGTAAACTACTGGAGCAGCTGCCTTCTTAGCTCTTCAATTAATTTTCTTACCTGTTTCCCCCCATCATTTAGAGTTCCACACAACTTGTAAGCAGAAGGCTGGCTGGGAGAGAAATGGCTCTGGTTGTCATTGAACCTCCTTTTGTTGTGCTCTGGTTATTCACACCGCAGACATCGGGCTTAAATTTTGAGTAGATACACTGGGGATCTCATTGTTAGTCTTTCTGGGTGTGAGATGGAATGGAATGAAAAGGAGGAAAAGGTGTCTGGTTGGAAAATTGAGGTGGCAGAGGTAGGTAAACAAAGCCTGGTAGCTTTCATTGATCCTTTGCCTAAGCATGAAGGTGGGGCTTGCCTTGTACTTGCCTGTGATAATGTGGAAAAAAAGATAATTCTGGAAAAAAGAATGACATTGTATGAGGGTGTATTAAGAAAGCACTTTGTTAAAACTGCAAAGCAGCTGCAGAACTGAGCAGTTTTAACAGAGGAAGTGTGTAAAGAAATGAAAAAGTGGCCCATGCCACAGGGCATGTTGTAATGGCCTCTGCTTGCATGGCAGAAATGAAAACAATTCTCAATTTTCAACGTGTTGTCTTGAGAACTATCCAATTATGTATGCAGTCCTTCATAGGAACAATTTTTCATCTCCCCCTCCCCCCAACTGGCATACTTCTCTGTGTGTAAGAAGCTGGTCATGTTGGACATGGTAGAGTGGCGGTGGCAGGGCCAACTCCTGAGGGATGAATTACAAAAGTCTGGGAACCAGTGTTAAATATCATCCCCACCCCCACCCCACATTTGTTAAGTTGCTGTTTCATGTTTTTGTATCTCAGATATTTCCTCCCTATTAAAATATTCAGGAAATACCCCCAATATTACCCACCTAAGTTTCTCAAAACACTGTCTGCCTGCAAGGGAGAAAGTGGAGAAAATGAATTTCCTGTTTCACTACAGCATCTGTGATGACCGAATGTATCAAGCAGCTCATGGGTGCCCAGTTTCCATATTATGGTGGTACAGTTATGCTTCCTGCTATGATCAGTGACTGTCATCTGGTAAGCAGTAGCACTCAGAGATCTTTGCAGTGAACTAATAGAAAGCCAGGGCTCCAAGGGTCTACCCGTGCTTTTCTCTGAGAGCATGAGAACTAGAAGTATAGGTTTTGTTTTTGAATGAAAGCTTAGCTCTTAATGCGAAGCCGGTAGTGAGTCCCAAAGCCAATCTTGTGGGCTTTGTTTCCCACCCTGTCTGTTGCCCAGGACTTTAGAGCACCCAGGATAAAAGTTTATTTGTTTAAGAATCAGCAGATAAGGCCAAACTTGTTATCTGTCTGTGGTTCCCTGTGGGGCACAGAGTAAAATCTGCTGGCTGCAAACAAAATGACTACATTCATGAGCCCAGCCGCTTCTTCTGCCTTAAACAAATTGCAACTTCCTCATGTGGAGCAAGATAATGAAGCTTTTTATTATGTTACAGCTGTCTTTTCATTCGAAAACTGAAATGGTTATTGAACAGATGCAAGTTTGCCAGTTTTTAAAGGTGTCATTCACATTGCAGTGGTACATGATGGGGGAGGTACACCACTGTATGACAGTCTTGCCTGCTGGCCAGAATCTAGAAGGTGGAAATCTTTTGGCAGCTGTAAGAGCCTTTTATCCTTTCATAGAGTTTCCTCTTATTCCCCTTAAGTAAATGGGCAGGATCAAACACAACATGGTTAGCAGCTGAAAGGCACATTGAACCATTTTATTTCCATCTCTCTGTGTTTCCCCAACCAAACTGGAGGAACCTAGCTCATGGGTATCCCCTTCTTCCTTTTTCATGGTGTCTAGATCAGTGTTTCTCAACCTTTTTACCCTGGTAGAACCCTTGAAACAATTTTCAGCTCTCAGGGAACCCCTACCTAAAAATTATTATATCTATAGTGCAAAAAAAAAAAAGTTTTTCCCCCCAATCTCAGTATTTCGCAGAACCCCTAGCAACCTCTTGTGGAACCCTGGCTTAGATGATAGGAGGTGGAAATAGGAACATGTGACCTGTGGAAAAAGAGACTCCTTATTTCTGTCTCTTAGAAGAAGCATGGTAGGAGTGAAAGGGCTAGTGGACCTTGGGTCACCTGCCCCCATCCATACTGGCCCACATAAAAGAGTTTGATTTCTGTATATTAACTTCCAGCTGTGGTGACAGGATGTCTCTGAAGACAAGTAAAAGGGCACTGTTGCCCTCTTGTCCTGCTAGTGAGCATCCTGTTGGAGTGTCTGAGCCTGCTGAGAGGGGCAAATGTTGGATTAAGAAAGTCTTTGGAAGATCCAGTATGACTCTTCTTGTGTTACAGTTTGCTTGCCAAGCATATAGTGAATCTAGATTTGTGGAGTGGCAGAGTGGGAGACTGAATAAATAAAGATCCTTCTTCCTCTGGTTTTTAAACCATCCCAGGGACCTTCTCTAGAACCTCTGGGCTTCTGCTTCCTGCCCACTGCATATTACCACCATTTTAGGAATTTTACCTGTGGCTGCTGTTCAGGACATTGATGAATTACCTCTACAAAGATGTATATATTTTACTTTCTCTGGACATGGCTGTGTCATTGAGTAACTGGGCATGAGGTGTAGATCTGTTACCTTTGATCTTTTATGGCATGGTAGAAACTGGCAAACTGCTTGCCTTGGTGCATCAGAGAAGTCAGCAACCTTTACACTTGGTAAGAATTCAGGTTTGGGCCTGTGATTGCTTGCATTCTTTTTCCTGCTTCCCGTACAGGAGAGTGTTTGCAATGAAGACTCTGCTTGTGAGCTGATGCAGGATCTGTACTGTACACTGGCAGCAGTAGCTGAAGAGCCCCCCCCCCATCCGCCCCGCCTCTGTTAAAAGGTACTTTCTGGGGGAAAGGCAATAAGACAAAGGAGTTAGGGTGCAGAGAAGGAGGCTGAGGCCAGAAACGTTAAAATAGCATTTGATCTCACTATATACATGGTTGGTGGCATAAGAAAGCCCATTCATCATTAGGGCAGGGGTGAAGTACTTCTGTTAAACATGCTGTTATGAATCACTCTAATAGCAGTGCAGAAACATCTGGAGGATTTATTTCACTGGGGTTGGACTAGAGGGCTGCACTCTGTGGAGATGTATTAACAGTGTTTTCAGCCTGCATACTGGATAAGTCCACTAGAATCAGGCCACAAGGGTCACATCACACTAACTGTGCATTGCCTCACTTTTGTGACATAGCAGACTTTCTCCCTAGTTGCTCTTGAGTCATTGTGGCTTTTTCAGGAAAATGTAGCATGGGTTTTGTCTGTGGAATTTGTTTCTTAGTTAATAAAAAAAATCTATAGTCAACAGATAAATGAAACATGGCTGGTAACTATGTTGTAATTCAGTCTGATTTGCAAAAGCTCATGTAATTGTCGCAACAGGCTATCTAATGGACCTTGTGGTCTTGCACTGTAATAAGCCCCAATTGCATGGAAGCACTCCATTGAAGAATAATAATAATAATAATAATAATGCATTTTTATTTTTAACCCGCCCCTCTGCTCAGCAACCGGGGCAGCGTACAACAAGATTAAAACATCAAGTTAAAACAATCCCTCTCCATCCTAACCCTCCCACCCCTTAAAACTAAATTAAACTAATGAGGAGTTAAAACAAGAATAAAATATGATAAATAAATAAATATTCTACAGGTGCATGGTGGCAGAGATCAGTTTCTTGGAATATGTTATCTTTGAGGTCCCTTCTAGCTTTGTGATTTTGGAAGCTTTTGTCAGATGGCTTCCCTGTAGCTGAAAGTAGGTTATGTGCCTAAGGCAGGAGAGGGCAACTGCAAAGGGGGTAGGCACCATTCCCCCTTCCCCATGGATTTCATCATTGCTCTGGTGTGACCACCAAGATTTTCTTTTGTAGCCTAAGGGAGGCTGTTTTTCTTCAGTTTGAGGATGTAATGGTGGGCACAGAGATCACTACTTCATTGGGTGTTTGGGGGACATATATTGACTTTTAGAAGACTGACAAAAATTTAAATGTTTAGTGGGTTGAAGTCTTAGGGGACCACAAAATGGAGGGTGCAGTTTCCTCACACTTCTGAGTTGACTGCTGCCTCTGATTTGGCTCCTGTTTTGGACAGTGCCTGAAACAACTAGTAGAAGCTTCACATCTATGGCCCTTCTTGTCTTCACATACCTTTTAATTTTATTAATTTTCTCTTGCTGTGCTGTCCAGAGACAGAGCTTTCTGTTGCTGAGGCATGTGTTTGTGTATGCAACAGCCAGTGGGTTGGGGAAAGAAGTGGGTGTTCTCCAATTATCTAGCTGTTGATTTTGCTGCCATGCTTTGTAGTTTTTCTTATCAGTAAGGAGGAAGGACAAAAGTGTGGGCTGCATTTTTCAGGCTTCCCATGTGACTGTGTACTCATTCTACAGGACCTTTGGTTCCTGGTGAAGAAGGTGGAGACCAAAACTGACTTTCCATGTTGACTTTTGCCCCTTAGTCAGATGCATGGTAGTGTTCTGTTCCCTTAAAAACCGAGAAGAGGGAATGATAAGATTTTCTCTTTGCAAAGCAGCTCTGTATTGCTTTGCTTTCTTTCCTCACCCTTCTGATCTGGGGTCTGTTTTCATATGGTACCTTTTGTGTTCCTCCTCTTCCATCACCTCCTCCTCATGTTTGTCTTTCTTCTTGGACTGCAGTATTACCTGTTGGGGAGGAATGTTGCGATGAATTACCAGACATCTCTTGGGAGCTATTCTGCCATCTCCATATCTGAGGACTGTGTTGAGTACACATTATTGTGAGGGAGGACAACAGATTAAAACCAGTTTTAAATCATCTGGTTTTAATTAGTAAACTATTTAATATATTTTTAATCTTTTAAACTATTGCTGTTATTTATTATTTTAAACGGATTTTATTGTAAGGTGCCCTGAGATCTTCAGGTATAGGGCAGGATGGTAAATATTTTAATAAATAAAAAATAAAAGCAATAGAGTATTATGCACAGACTTTGCAGAATCAAGGCTCACTCTCTGGACTGGAAAGAATTTCATGCAATTTGCATCTGTCTTTGACTATGATGGCTGCCACTCACCATTCTTGTATTGTGCAGGATGCTCAAAACCCTTAACTCTTGCTGTTTTTCTTGTTTGTGACTGAAGCTGACTGGGATTTTGAGTTGAGAAGGGATTTGAACCCAGGTCTCCTGGGCCCAGCTTCAGTCTTTGTCCATGTGAGGTGGCTTTTGGGGGGTCAGTGCATAATACAAACAAACTACATCTGATCCTTAGTCGTGGTATTCTTGATCCTCAACTCAGTCCATGTGCTGTAGTCCATGAAAGCTTATGCTATTATACAGATGTAAGTCTTTAAGGTGCTCCAGGACTCTTGGTTGTTTTTGCTTTAACAGACTGACATGGCCTGGCAGTGCTGAGACAAGCACTCACCTGCTTGGAAGGTGACTAAACTCATGATCAAACTATTCTGAGCATCTCAAAAAAGTTGCATTTCTAAGGCTTGGCCTGATTTGGATTTGGGTAAAACTGAATGCTCTTACTTTACCAACTTAACAGGACTAAGGACACCAATAAGAAGCCACCACCTTTTTGGTGCTCAGTGTAACATATGATTTCTGAGGACCTCATTCTTCAATCCCTACTTCTCAGAGGAGGGGGTGTTTATTTATTAATTGCATTTATATGTTGCCTTTCTTCCTGAGTGGGACCCAAGGCAGCTCACAAACAGTAAAACAAAATTAGCTAAAACATAGCAGTACAATTAAAACACAATTAAAGGGGCATCATTTTTAAAATAATAAATTAAACAATATAAAATATTTTAAATATACAAAAGTTAAAAATATAATACCCACCCACTCCCATAAGAAGGTTACCTGCAAGCAATTAGTCATTAAAAGCCTGTTTGAATAAGAATGTCTTTGCCTGTCATGAAAGGAGAGCAGAGAGCAGGGCAAACTAAGCTCCTGTGGAAAAGAATTCTATAGGGTGGTGGGAGCAGCCACTAAGAAAGTTCTCTCCCCTGTCCTTGGACCTGTGATGATGGTGGGACTGAGAGAAAGCTTTCCCCCTGAGGATATTAAGACTGGCAGATTCATAAAAGGGATACAGCCTTTCAGATAGTCTGGATCTGAGGCAGGGTTTCTCAACCAGGGTTCCCTGGAATCCTTGGGTTCCACAAGAGATTGCAAGGGGTTCTGCCAGATATTGAAATTGAAAAAAATAAACTTTTTTTTTAAGCTATAGATATAATTTTTAGGCAGGGGTTCCCTGAGAGCTGAAAGTTGTTTCAAGGGTTCCACCAGGGTAAATAGGTTGAGAAAAGCTGATCTAAGAAAAGCTAAGGGTTGAGTAGCATTACTTGCTCTACTTAAAACTCTGCTTTGCATCCTCCTATGTAGTTGACAGGGAAGCAGACCAGCTGGCTGATGGCAACTCTTTCCAGCCATAGATATCTTCTTGGTGGTTTCTGTGCAACCACCAAAATGACAGACAACAAGCAGGGTGTTCTAGACACTTTTGGAAACCTTGGATTTCTGGCTGCTCCCCTTGCCTTTACACAATGATGTTCTAGACATGGGATGAAGATGTGGAGTTGGGATTATGTCCCCTGGCACTGGGCTACCTCTCAGCAGCTGTTTCCAATCAACTATTTTGGCTTATTATGTGTTGTTGCCTGAAACCCATTAATTTGCCTAATGGTTTGTTTTTGCTTTCTTAATATGTTGCTGCATTGTTGTGCTTTTTTACACTGTTATATTGTTATACGGGGGGGGGATGTTGTTTATATGTTGATTTTTCCAGTGTTTTGTTGTTATGAAGCATTTGGAGTTCAGTGCTGTCTGTGGAAAAATAACAAGTGTTCTAGTTCTGGATTATACAGAGAACAGTAGCAGGAAATTACTTCTCTAAGTAGCAAATTCTCTGAATGTTGTGAGGACTTTCCTGTTACTCTTAAAAATCTGTCTCCAAAGACCATTCCACATACTATGCAGCAGCCCGTGTGTGACTCTCTGCCACATTCAGGGGGTTGCCACAGCTAGTGCAGGCTGACTGGTACGTGCACCTGTCTGGAAATATGTGTTCAGCTTGGCATATGTATATATAATGTTTTTAGGTATTGATCGTAATTTGTTGTTTTAGGGCAGGGATGGTTGTGCTTTAGTGCCCATGTGGCCACAGTATCCAGTTTTTTACTCTTCCAGAGCTTTGGAGTGCTGCAGTTATGGCACATCATGGCTACCATTTTGGTGACATGAAGTGATGTGGTTTTGGTGTGTGGATCCCCTCAATGGGATTCAGTAGTCTTGCAAAGGACTTAAAGTGGTTTTTATCTGAAAAATCGGGGTCCCAGGACCTTTGGAGGGGGTGGGGGGTCCCAGGGGCCACACTCAAGCCCCCCCCCAGGGCCTTAGGCAGCCTGTGAACTACAGACTTCCCACCCCTAGTTTAGGGGACACCTTTAAACTATATTGCATGAAGTGTTCTCCTTCTCCCTTATGTTTGTACAAATGTACTCCTCTCATGTCTTTGTATTCCTTGTGATTTGTGGTCTTTGAATCTCTGGTAGCCCAGAATCTGTCTGGTTTTGCATCTTTTGAGAGATGAAAGAGGCTCACAAAAAAGATGTCTCGCTTTGCATTGGTGGGTAGAAGGAGGTAATACCTATCTTAAGTCTAACACTTGCTGTTCCCATGGCTCCTTGTGACTGGCATGTATCACTTTTCTGTGCTCTGTTGCCTTGATGCTGGGATGGATGGATGGCTGCCTCAGAAATGGCAGCATGTGATACAGTGCCCAAGTTACTACGAAGTCAGATTTTAAACTTCTTGATCTGGATATTCTCTTTTTAAATGTTTCACAGCACTGCTTTGAAATATTTAAACTGTTCTGTTTCAAGGTGGGCACAAGCCATTATGCCAGGTTTGAACTCATGAGTTTGCAGACCACATTTCTTGGAGATGCCACAAAGGACCCCTGTGTTTGAATAATGGTTCCCATGTAGGGAAGGATCCCACTTACTAAAGGGTGATGAAAACTGGAAGAATCTGTTCCAGTGGATCTGAACCAATTCATAAATAGAGCTCTTTTATGGTCTGGAATAATCTCATTTTGCTCTTTATCGCTTTGGTCTGTTGTGGGGAGATAAGTTTCCACATGACTGAAACTTCAAACAAGACCTCTTTCCTCTTTAACCATTTTTCTTTGTGCAACATTGATTTGAGTATGCAGTGGCCAAAAGCTATTCCTTCTCATTTTGGATCACTTTTATCCATGCATTTTCCCCCTTATCTATCTTATTAAGATGATTTTATGTCTCAAAATCAATAACATTTTAAGTTGAACAGGCATGTATAAACAGCCCGGTGTCTTTTTGCTCAGTATAATCTGTCTTTGTGGGTTTTTTACCTTTCCAAAGTTAAGGCTCGATTTGGATGAAAGGCAGGTAAGTGTGTATTTCTCACATATCTCTCTGGGCCTTCTATCCCATGCTTGCGTAGGTTTGCTAATGGATTACAGGGACTGGCCTAAGGCTTTCTAGGCAATTCTTTACCAGGACTTTTTGTTATACTGTACTTGGTGTTTGGAAGCTTCCACCATTGTCTGTGAGGCAGCTGTCATTTGTATATTTCTCTCAGTTTGGGCCCTGCTGGGTTTCTCATCTTCCCTTTTTATTTTTCTGTAATGTTTGAAGTGGTGCTGATTCTACACATCTGGGGAAAATATTGTATATGATTTGGCTCATAAGTACAGGGCACATTGATCTTTTAAGCCAGAGAAAAGCAACCTGGGACCCATTCATGCCACATAATTATAGTACTAGGTTGTTGTGTACCTTCAAGTTGTTAACAACTTATGGCAACTCTATCACGGTGTTTTCTTGGCATGATAGGCCTAGCGGCCATTGAGCATACTGCCTGGAACTGATGAGAGATTTAATCCACCTGGAGGCCTAACCCTTTGTTAAGAAGTCTTCCTGTTGCATTTTCAGGAGGAGCTCCAGGAGAAGAACTGGGTTTGAAAAGAGCCACAGAGTCTTTACTAGACACACACTGTAGAAAAAACAACTAAATGTCTGCCATGGGGAGAGTGGGGCAAGGCTGGTGCAGTTATAAACTCGAGAGGAGTAGCTCAGCTGACACTTCTGTGAGCAAACAAGCACTGAAGGAATTTAGACTCACTGAGCAATCTTTTCTGCAAAGGATGTTGGTGTTCCATTACCCCTGTGGCCCACAAAACCTGCTTTCTGGTTTTTGAAGCCTTTTGTCTTTTGTGGTTTCTCAAAACCAGGACAGCTTTCCTCTGAAAACAGTAAATAATTGCAGTGGGTTTGTGCAGCATTACTGCCTTATTATAAGCTTTAAGGCTGCTCTGCGTGAATCTTAAGGGCAACCATTCTGGAAAAAGGAGGCTCTGCTTTTCCCTTCCATGGCTCTGCCACTTATGTGCTGGCAACCTGTTGGGGCTTTTTTAAGGTGTTGACGTGACCCATTGTGTATTGAAAATGCTGTGTGCTTACAGACAAGAAGGATGGCAAATTATCTAGAAGCAGGAAAATTCAGCAGTGCTGTATGGAGACAGCCAGTGCTAACCTCCACTGCATTCACAAGAACAAAGGCAAAATGCACAGAAGTCATATTTACAGGGTAATCTCAGTCTTGTACTAAGCAAGTGGTAGGTGGACTGGCCAGTGCCTAGTGATGAAAAGAAGCTGCGTGTTCCTCTTTATAAAGGAGCATGCACCTCCCTATAACTCAGACGATGATGGAATAAGTGAAGGATTTGATCGTGCAGTAGAATTGTCTTTGTGGAGGCAGCTTTCTTGCCTTAGCTGCTTTTTGTAGGCATTACGCATTGGTTGTTTGTTGGCTCGGAGTTCCTTAGATTTCCATCAAATTCTCCACAGATCTACACAGTTTCCCCCCTCCCCTTCCAAATTTTATGCATCGGCTTAGCTCTTTGGTTTGTGCTTTTCTGAAATCTTGATGCTTTTTTTCCTGTTTGTGCTTAGCATGTACATGAATAGCAGCTCATTCCCAAGTAATAAAAAATTAATGCCCTTATAAATCTTTGATGCCTGC
This sequence comes from Gambelia wislizenii, assembly GCA_030847615.1. Lineage (NCBI taxonomy): Eukaryota > Metazoa > Chordata > Lepidosauria > Squamata > Crotaphytidae > Gambelia > Gambelia wislizenii. The sequence goes on from JAUMIR010000010.1 coordinate 32,387,293, forward strand.
TCCAGTTTGTGTAGAGGATGTTTCTGGCAGTGCATTTATGTTTCCCCACTGCTCTTCATTAACTGCTCCCCTCGTAGTGTCTTCCCTCCAGTCATAAATTTGTTAAATTGCCTTCCTTCTGAACTACTTCTAGCTCCTAGTAAGTTACCAGTGGGGAAATGGTCTCACTAGCAGAGCCTTCAGTGTCCTCGGGAGACCAGAGTGAGAGGGAAGATCTCAGAGTGTGTTTCTTGATGATGGCTTAGGCCTGCGTACAGTCTGGATAGGAGAAGATAGTCCTTTGGTATGATCCAGCACATCTCTTCTTATGTCGTTTGTATCAGGTGTATCTGTAGTGATCTTGGGGGAGAATAGCAAGATGCATGATATGTGTGTGTGTGTGTTCTGTAGGTAAGGAGAGATGTGTAAGGGAAGGGTGGAAAGGAGAGAAGGCAGCAGAGGGAAGGATTACTTGCTAAATGGCTAAATTCAGGAAGCAATTGTAGAAAATAGCTCCTTCCACAGACCCCTAGAAGAGTTGGCATGCATTGTGGAAGGAAGAGCATCATACTGCAGGACAGGGACAGGCCTGCTTGGGAGTTTGGATGGCTGGTCTGGGGGGAATCGGAAGTGATTTTCCAGTCACTTCTGGTCAGCTTTGGGGCAATTTTGTGGTGTTTCAGGTTGAGGAACCTCCTCTCTGAAACAGCCTTTCAGAGCAAAACTGTGGCCCCTGGGTCATTTTTCAGGTGAAAAGAAATTGGAGTCCCCCTGGGGGGAGCTGAGGGCCACATAGTTCATGAGCCATACAACTTCCAGCTTTCCTTAGGAGCTCGGTCCTCTTGCCCCCTTTGAAAAGAAGCACTACCTTAACACCCTGACACTTGAGAGGCAGTTGTGGTTGGGTCCCTGGAATCAGTAGCCCTTGATAGTGCTGGTTTCAGGGATGCAAGGCAATTTTGTCATTCCTGAAATAAGTGCCCTGCTGCATTATAAGCTTTCTCACATTGTGCAGTGTAGAGCAGCAGTGTTGAATACAGTTAGCTGGCATTAAGGCATTGGAAGATGATCTCTGATCGGGGTGGGCATCATGATACCTTCCAGATGTGTTGGACTGCAGCTCCCAGTAGCCCTAACTGTCGCAGCCAATGATAAGGAATGCTGGGAGTTGCAGCCTTAACAATATCTGGAAGGCTTCATGATTGCCACACTGTCTTTGAGGTTAAACTGCCAGGTGGCACCTAAGCTCTCTTAGAAATAAGGACAGCATGTTGCTCCCACCAAATGCTTCATTGTGCCTGCCACAGGTGGTGTGTGCTGTGACACACCCTTTAACAAGTTCTGCCTTCTCAAACACAGCATAATTATCCTTGTCACCCCTCTCAGTCTGGATTCTCCTTCCCAATGCAGGGAAAGCTGAATTTGACTAGGGAAGGGATCGCTGGCAACCAGAAAACCAACAAAAAAGGTCTGAATTGGTTGGAAACAATAACTGAATTTTTTTCCCTTTCCTGTAACATCTGTTTGCTGAGGCTGAGCTTGAAAAACCCAAAGTGCTGTAAGCTTTTCACCCACCCTCTCAGCACTAGGGATCTACAATTGCGGAAGCAAATTCTTTAACAGGGCCTGGTTGAGAGTTCATTTAGGGGTGAACATTATTTTTGAAATTGTTGCCATGAGAAGGTTGTTTGGATTGTATACCCCCTCCCTCCCCACTGGTTTCAGTGTTGCTAAATTTGGGGGTGGCTAAAGAAAGGAGTCTCTGATCTTGAGGTTCAGGAAAAAAAGGCTATTGATAGGATCCTTTAGCTCTGTATCCCAAAGGCCAGCCTTGTTGATCAGGGCATGACTTGGCAGTTGCCTCTGGCTACCAGATTCTTGCATTTGACCTTGAAAGACTTAGATTGCACATTAGCCAAGTCCTTGGAGTGGAACTGACCCTGCAGTAAAATGTTTTGAAAGCTGCATTTAAAATAATCCAGGGACACCTATGCATCTCCCAGTAATGCAACACATTGTTCCCTAGTGGTGATACCAGGACCTTGAAGCTTGCAATCTGCTTCCAACTCAGAAGCTGCCACTTATGTAATCTTGCCTGGTCTGGGCTCTCCTTCTCTACTTGCAACACACACACCCCTCAGTATTGTTGCACAGATCACTGGGCTGTATGAACCACTGACCAGATCCATCAGGGCTTGGGTTATGAGCTGGGAGAGTGTTGCCCAGATGTGAGGAAATAATACTAACAAACTTGTTGCTTTTATAGCTTGTTTCAATTGTACAGTTGTTCCTTCATGTTCACTGGGGTTTGGTTCCAGGACTCCCCGTGGATACCAAAATCCGTGAATACTCAAGTCCCATTATATTCAGTGGCATAGCAAAATGGTGTCCCTTATATAAGATGGCAAAATCAAGGTTTGCTTTTTGGATTATTATTTTTTAAAGAATATTTTCAAGCCGTGAATACTTAAATCCTTGGATACCAGATCCGTGGATGTGGAGGACACATTTATTCACTGTTCATGCTGGGGCTTCTGGATGTAGATGGAGTACAACTCCCATTATCTTTGACCACTGGCCCTGCTGATTGGGTCTTATGGTAGTTTGAGTTGAGCAGTGTGTATAGGGCAGGGAGGACCATCAGTACTTTGCCTCTGGATTTATGACTGAGCAGCATGGCTCAAAGTCCTGCTTAGCACACTAAATTTCAGTCTTTTGGTACAGAACAAGAATTAGTAATAATAATAATAATAATAATAATAAAAATTATTTATATCCCGCCCCTCTGCGAGCAATCGGGGCGGCTTACAACAATAGATTAATTAGGGGAGATCTAACACAGCACAGCTCTGGTCTGTTGAAAATCTCCATGTAGGACAGAGTGAAACTAGAGTGGGGGCTGATTCTGGTGATTCAATCTCACCTTCACAGTTTTCTGTGAAGTGGGCAGGTCAGAGCTGGGACAGCTGCCAGAAGGAGGTTGCTAATCACTTTGCCCCAGAGCCCCATTAATCCTCTCTGTAGTCTTGCTTATAGCTTTCAGGGATCTGTTGGAGCAAAATGCAGCTCCTGGCGGTCACCTTACTGAACCCAAAGCTACCTCTATGGGCATTCAAGAAACTCATTAGCCCTTTTCAGTGTAATTCTGGTAGCAGTCCCCCCCACCCCACCTTTCCTGTGGTTGAGAACCTTAGAAATGGCTGAGCCTTCCTGTCCTCCTTCAGAGTGTGATGCCAGTCACTTTCACCACTTCTTTTCAAACTGTCCTTCTGAGACTGCCTCCTTCTGTGTCACATTGTGCTGAATCTAGGGGGAAGGGGGAGGACTTGACAGTGCCGCTCACCCAGCTGAGGCTGGAAAGCCAAGTGCGGAGTCTGCTTTTGTGCTTTGTGATTCTCAAGCTGCCTCACTGGGCTCCGCTGGCACAGCTGCCTTGCTTGGGAAGTGGAGCTGCTCCCTGGAAAGAAGCTGGGCAGAGGCCTTGCCAGTGAGGCTGCCAGGGCACTTCCCCTGAAACAACCATCCCCCCAGGGTTGGCATCTGTGAATGATTTGGAGCTCTGGAATGAGGAAGTGGCTACCAGGCTGGTGACTTGCTACTGCAGCCTGTAAAGAGAGAGAGAGAGAAAATCTTTGGCCCTAAAAAAAAGTAAGAGTGTATATCATAGAATCAGTATATAGGTGGCCTCAGTGAAGGCTAGTTATACCTGAATTACTTTAAAGTGAAAGTGAAACATTTGGCTATTAAGCTAACGAGGACAGAGAGCTAGTGCTGAAATTTGAGGGTAACAGTTTCTTAATGCACAGGCATGGAATCTGTACAGCCCTCCATGTGTTGTTGGACTGCAACTCCCAGCAGTCCAGCCAGCATAGTCCATGGTGAGGAATGCTAGGATTTGTAGTTCAGTAATAATGAGAGGGCTCCACAATCCCTTCTCCCTTCTCTCGGAGTTTCCTGTGAGCAATCAGACTGTGTGATTCCTTCACCACCATGAGCCAAAAGTGCCAATTCCTTGTTTCACTGCAAACCCATTTTCACTGGATTATGATCATGTGAGTCATTTAAGTGATGGCCAAAGTGTTAGTGGAGGAGGGGTGCACTGGTAAGCAGAGGGGGAGGGGGTGCAGCAGGGGAAAAATCTGGTAATACCTTATCTCAAGTTTGCAAACTAGTATAGCTGATGAAGCAGGGTGCAAGATAGCTCTCCAGCCTCAGTGTTTGGAACTATGCTGGCTGCAAGGTGTGCAAGGCTGGTCTTCACACCAGAATCATTGACCTCTTCTGGAGTTCCTCTGATTACTGCCTTTTCCCCCTTGGCCCGTTCATTTGGAGTTGCTTCAGCTGCCCTCCTACATTTGACCAGCATCCCAGTTTGCAGTATTTAAAGGCTTTGCACATCACTGATCAGTCGCCAGCAAGCCTTTTGTCTATGTCTCTTCCTAACTGTAGCTCAGCTGCTGGCTCACAGTGTGGGAATGGCAAAACTGAACCTTTCGTGGGCACAATGGCTGGTGCTGATGCGAAGGAGACAGTGCCAGAGGTGATGCTCGTTCCTGAGCACTTTGGGAATCCAGGCAATGTGATTTCTAAGCAGCAACAGCCTCCTTGGTTCTGGAATGAGCACATTGTATCTTGCGCCGAACTCCAGGGAGGCTGTGGCGGTTCTGATATCATGAATAGATTGGATGTGGACTAGCAAGTGAAAAGCATGATCAACAAAGCAAAGGTGGTGTATCAGTGATAGAGGATCAGCCTGTTTTGGAGAGAGGGGCACTTGCTTTGGAAAGTCAGCTTTGCAATATAGGAAGGCTCCTAGATCTGGCAGTGCTGGGCAAAACACTCCTAGCCACAGTTTGTTATGGTGGCTAGGAGTGTTTCACCCATGATGGCCAAGTGTGCCAACTCTGTCTGTTTATGACAGGGCAAACCAGACCATGTCATACATGTCTTAGTACTCTAAATTCTGATGTAAATATATCAAACTCTCTAGATTTTTGAAAAGTATTACAGAATTTCAAATGCAACAAAATTCATTTTAATAATAGATACAAAATGTAGCAGTAAAGGTTTTGATAAGAACGTTTTGCTTTTTTTTAAAAAAAGAATGGAACTTTTATATTACAGTTGTCCCTTCATATTCACTAGGGTTTGGTTCCAGGATACCAAAATCTGTGAATACTCAAGTCCCATTATATGCAATGGCATAGCAAAATGGTGTCCCTTATATAAGATGGCAAAATCAAGGTTTGCTTTTTGGATTATTATTTTTTAAAGAATATTTTCTAGCCATGAATACTTAAATCCATGGTACCAAATCCATGGATACTGAGGGACAACTGTAATTTCACTGGCTGCCAGTCAAATTTCCAGGCCCAGTTCAAAATGCTGGTCATTACCTTCAGAGGCTTTGAAGGGATGAGGCTTGCTTATTTTTGTCTCTTGAGATGTTGAGCAAAAGTGCAAGGAGTCTAGAAATTTGTTAAGCAAATGAAAAGTTGTAGCAAGGTAGCAAACCAGTAGGTAGTGGGAAGCTGTATCCAAGGTGGGTGGGTTAAAAAAACATAATAGAGACAGATCAAAGGAACAGAAGAAGATCCAAGGTAGCAGAGATCTTGGGACTGGCAGGTTTGGGATGTTTTCTGAGCTGTGTGCAGCTTTCAATCAGAAGGGCAAGAAAATACAGAGCAGATCAGCAAAGAGAAGACCTCTTGTGCTTGTTGCTTTATAATTTTAGTGCCTCAGGCTTTCTTGCTGTTTAGTGCCAAGAATCATGGTTCCTTATGGAAAATGTGGTTTCTTCTGCATTGCAAGCCCCAAATCCTGGTGGATTGAAGGTTGAAGGAAATGCCCAGCACATACCAGCTTTCTGTCAATTCAGCCCACACTGAGGAATTCTCCCTCATGGAAAGCTAGGTTGTCCCCCTCTCTGCATTCCTTCTGCCAGCAGGTAAAAACCTTTTTATTTCAACAAGCGTTTGGAGATGAGCTGATGGTGCAAAAGGATCTTTTAAAGGTGTGTATGTGCTGTACTTTGTTCCTTATTGTTGTCTTTTTTTTAACTGTTTCATACTTTTTAAAAAATCGTTCATGTTTTAACATGATATTTCATTGCTAACTTGGGATACATGTCAGGAAAAAGGTTAGATATAAAATAAATAAATATATTCGGTTTGCTTTGGACATCTTTATTCCCCTTCTCCAGCATGGAAGGGTTCAGGGGCAGCTTTTGTGTGCCACCATCTTCTTGGCTATCCTGGCTTTTGCATCTGTTGTGCTTCTACTGAGTTCCCTAGCCCTGTAGTGCTGTCTCTTCTCATCTTTCCTTTTCTTTAATCTCTCACTTATTGTAATCCACTCCTTGGCCAGGCAGTTAATATGCTACCTTCCACAGCTGTCAGAAGCTCTCTTTCCCCTACTGGCAAAAAAATTATAAAAAGCAAATGTTTTCTGTTCTTCCCTGTACTGTCTTCTGACTATATTGCTCTGTCTCTCCTCCCACGTTTGCCTAGCCCTGGTGTGTTGTGTTCCAGGGTCCTGGAATTTCCTTCAATCTTGGGATAGTCTTTTATTGCCAAGAAAAATGTCCCCCCCCCCTTCTCCCCACACCCACCAGTTCAGTTTCCATGTGTGATTCCTTCACCACAAACCATCAATAATGTTTTAGCAAGTTAAACTCAGGATGGGAGGTTTGGGCTTTGTGAGAGGATTTTGCACAAAAAGAAGTAAGAGAGGCGGTTCTTCCTCAAGCAATGGGCACCATTGTGATAAAACTCTGGCTGTGAGAGTTCCTCTGTTGGGAAGGCAGCTGGACCCAGCCTTCATTGGAAAGCACTAAGGAGGCTGTCCCTTTCAGGACCTTGGGTGGGCGGCTGAACATATAACATGCAAGCATGAGTTGGATGAAGAGCCTAGGAAAGTTTCCTACCATGAACCCTTTGTTCTGAAACACTGGAAATTGAAATGTTGTTTCCAGCTTCAGCTTAAGGGCAGCGTTACCAAAGTTAATAGACTGGGTCAACCCCTTGGGGGAAGCCACAAATACATATCTTCCTCTGAGATTCAACCTACAAGACACAGTTTTCAGTTTTATATCCAATGGGGAAGAGCCTCTTTCCTGAAGGTCCCTTCCATCCCTCCCCATCTTATCCTTGAGTCATTGAATTGCTCATTTAGCTCCTGCATTGTTTCCTGTAAAAGCTGCTGCTCTTTTCTTAGCCAGCTCTGGGGCTCAGCGTCCTGGTGGAGAAGGCCAAAAAGAAGCTATTCCCCCCTCCTGACCTCTAGCAATTCCAAAAGGCGCTTTGTTCCCACAAGCTGACGTAAGGGCCCAGCAGAAGCGCAGAACCTACCCTGACCATCTGCACAGTCTTCACAATTCTACTTTTTTTAACTGCATTCCTACCATTTCTCATTTCCTGGAGGAAATGTCATAGCAGCAAGACGTGAGTAATTGGGATGACATACTGTGAGCTTCCTTCCCTTTGCTAAGATCTGTTTGGGGAAGATGTGTTCAGAAGGAATCTGGAAAGAAAAATGTAATTCAGAAGAAATAGTCTGCAGATTAGTAGCTTATCCAAGAAGAGTTCAGAGGTCAGTACACTGAGAGAGAAGTCTGCCTGGGGAGCTTATTTTGGGATGTGGTGCTAGTTCTTGTTTCCCCTTTATGGTCTACACTTGTGCACATGCTTCTAGCTTCTTGTTGATTTTGATTGTGTCCTTGATACAAAAATGGTGGCAAAGCATACTTGATAGTGGTTGCTTTCCTAGGATTTTGTCCCCTTGCAGAAGTTGGGATTGCTGTTGTCATGGTTTAAGTTGTGGTGTGCGTCTGCTCATTGGAGACATTTGTTGCTCAAGGAGAAATCAGCAGGTTAGGTGTTTGGAGGCCAGAGTTTGAAAAAGGCAAGGCTCCCATTTATGTATACATGCGCTGCAAGAGTGAGTTCTGCACAAAACCAAAAGGAATGAACAGGTTGAAGAGCAGGGCTGATTTGGATCTGGTCCAACTTTCTGTTCCCACACTCACCAGCCAAGTACTCCCATAGGAGGCCCTCAAGAAGAACATGAACAGAAAAGCACTCTCCTGTCCATGTTCCTCTGCAGCTGCTCTTCAAGAAACATACTGCTTGTGATGATAAAGATAATATATAGCCATTGTGACTAGTAGCCATTTATTGCCTTATTGTTCATGGAGTTTGTCCAAACATGTTCAAAGCTGTCCCCATAGAAATCCCTCACTATACTACAGTTGTCCCTTCATATTCACTGGGGTTTGGTTCTAGGACACACATACACCCCGTGGATACCAAAATCCATGAATACTCAAGTCCTATTATATGCAATGGCATAGCAAAATGGTGTCCCTTATATAAAATGGCAAAATCAAGCTTTGCTTTTTGGATTATTATTTTTTAAAGAATATTTTCAAGCTGTGAATACTTAAATCTGTGGATACTAAATCCGTGGATACAGAGGGACAACTGTATCTTGTGACAGCAAATTCCATAGTTTAATTTACGTGCTGTGTGAAGAAGCACTGCCTTTAATGTAGCTTACATCTCTTAGTTCTGAGCCCAGACTGGCACTGGTTTAGCTTTGTGATCCTGTTGTGAGCAGCACATGTGGAGTCCCTTCACTGCACTGTGGTACTCCCATTAATTTATGTGTGGTAGGTAAGTGTGTGATGACTTTTATGGAGACCTCCTCTTTCTCTGGATCTGATGGGTTCCTTTTTCTGGCAGGCGAGTTTAGCACAATCTTTTTTTTTTAAATCTTGCTGGAATATTTCAGATGTGATGCTGCTTGTCATGGGGGAATGTGCATGGAAAGAATTTCACATGGTTTTTTATGAATGAATCAAACTGCTGTTTCCTCTAGCAGCCTTGAGAAAGAAATTAGGCTTCAAGAGTTGAGTTGGCCAGGACTATGGGGGAGGATGCGCTGGATAATTCCAACATTATGGGGTGGGTGGGCTAGGGTATGGTGACTATGGGGTTTTTATATTGTAAGCCGCCCCGATTGCATTGCAGAGGGGCGGGATATAAATAAAATTTTATTATTATTATTATTATTAACAGTGGTGACTCTGTCTTCTTAATTATTTGCCAATCTGAACTTCAGATTCATTATATTTTCTGGCTGGCTTGTCCACATCTATGCATTTGAGAAACTTTTGTTCATTTCAGTTAGGCTTATGCAGGAAATGTTGCCTCTTTCAGTCTGGGGTTGTTGCTAGCTGCTGCTCCAGCCACCTAACCAAATGCACCTCCTTTCTTGAACACAGACAAGGCTTTGCAAAAAAAAGTAAGCTACTATGGCTGACAAAGATGCCCAAAGCTGTCTGTCCACCTTCGCTCTTCTTGTTCAGCTACTGATCTCAGTTAAGAAAGGTAGAGGACTGACCACCACTACAGTCCCTTCTGGCAGCACTTAAGGCAGATTGCCCTTTTGTTTAGCTGGGCCTCATCTTACAAGTTATGCCTAGATTTATGCTAATTCTTCTCCAGGCCATCTGTTGCATTCTTCCTGATTGACAATGTAAATGACACTTGCATGGTCTGATTGTTCTGGTTTAAACATTCTTTTTATTCTGTACCACTGGGGTCAGGTGCCCTCAAGTCTCCAATCTTTAAAGCAGGCTCATTGTTAAGTTGAGGGCCTAATCTTTGTAACCCCCAGCATTGTGGGGAGGGGTGAGAATGTTTGTTTCTCTTCCCCTTCCCTTGTGCCAATTGCAGCAAAGTTTTTGCATGTGTAGAGCGGGCTCACCTCATACCCTGTCATTCCACCCTATTGTTTTTCTCTTTCCCTAATTATCATGCAGAATTCCTTGGCAGCCCTTCCTAGCCCCATCAGTCACAGTTGTTCATTGTAAAAAAATCTGTGGATTTCTAGCTGTGAGGAATGGCAGTACATCATATGGTGGGGTTTGACATTTTCCTGAAAGAGACAGATGTGTGCTTATGTCATTTGCAGCAGGTTGGAAGTCCTCTTCAACCCGAGCATGTATGGAACTTGCATTTGAACCTGGCCTGCATTCATGTCAGCAGCGTATTGCTGGATGAGCTTATGCCACTATAAACTTAACTTCATGCTTCACCAGCTGTGATTTGGTGTCAGATTGCTGCCCTGCAATCCAGCAGTGGTTTTCCTGCTTTTTCCCATGGGCTGATGGAAGGAGACAGCGAGCAGCTCTTGAGGAAGAGAGCATTGCTGCATTTGTCTGCCTGGATACATAGTTGGGGGAGATGCCCATTTAAAAATCAGCATTCTGCAAACAATATTAGGGAAAGTGGCATAGCTACTATGGGGTGGACAGAAAAAATAGCCATCTGATCCTTAATGAAGGATCACTCAGAGGAGAGCAATAACAAGCCACCTCTAAATATTCCTTGCTTAAGAAAACTCTATGAAATACATAAGGTGAGAGATGACTTGAAGGCACATACACACACAGGGAGAACAGAATTTGGAAACGATTTATGGCTATACTTAAAGTTGGCAAAGCTTCTGGATGTTTTAAACAATCAGTGGACAATAGCGATAGGATCATGCCTGTGTCACAGTGTCACAAATATACAGTAGTGATACTTTGGAGTGGAGCTGTGCTCTCTTGCCTTCTGCCATTCCTGGCTCTCTGACTCACAAAGCAAACAAGCTCTTCTTTCTGTAGGAATCCAGGAACTGTTACCTAGGGGACCATTGGCTGTCCTTCTTGAGGTGCCAAGCCACATGGCCCAGATTACGAGCACACGAGCATTCACTCTCTCAGCAGCCTGCATATGCCAGGGTTGTTCATGAGGTTTTCCTGAATGGGATTGCTCTCAAATGAGAGTATAGTGGATATAACCCTACACTAAATTGGCCCTTTGAAAAGTTTTGAGAAATTCTGAGAATTTACAGAAGTATTATTTTTGTTCTCTGGAGCCTCTACTTATAAGGACTTTTCCCCCTCCATGCCCACCCTACTCGCCTCTAATGAATCAAAGGATTCTGCATAATACCTCTGCTCCTAGAAAATCTTCAGGGAACCACTCTTAGCCAGAGTAACTTTTTCCCCAGAGCTCTCCTGAGAGGTATATTTCTAAGCCTTGCCCATTAAATATAAAAGATTATTCCAGGCTGAGCCACTTCCTGTGGCTGAAATAACTACTTCCTTTTTACTTTCAAGAAAAAAACATGGCCAATAAGACACCTTCTTGTCTGGGCAGCAAATGATGGGATGTCTTCCCATAGAAAGCTTTTCCCTCTTTCCCAAGGGTTGCAGAACATGTCTACTTTTCCTTATTAACAACCCCAAACACTGTGTTTAAATAGCTGTTTCGTTTTTGTATTGCATAATTTTTCCTGCATGGCAGGGGGTTGGACTGGATGGTCCTCGTGGTCTCTTCCAACTCTACAGTTCTATGATTCTATGAATTTCTCAAGGCCTCAGTTATAGTACTCTTATTTGTAGGCCGATGTGATGTGGTTGGAGCTAGGCTGGAATAGTCTTTTGCCTGGACTAAACAATTCATACATATGTGCCTGGATACCAAAATGGCCTGCCTGAGTACCAAGGAGGAGGCTCTTTGGTTTATAGTCTTTGTGATAAATTGCACATTTATTTATTTATTTATTTGTTTATTTTTCAAAAAAAAAGAGGAGGGGATGGTTACTTGTAGAGTCTGGTTTGGGGATTGACTTGCAAAGGAAGAGGGGATTTGGACTGTCTGCAGATGGGCTTCGCTGTCTGCTCGGCTCCTAAGCTGCAGGGGTTTGGGCTCTAAGCCTGGTATTTCACCATGGGGTGGATTGGCCAGGGCCGCCCTGGGGCTCAGCCGCCCTGGGGAAATTCTGCATAGCTTTGTGACATGGAAGGGCTCTGGAGCCATAGGCCGCTCTCCCTCCCGGCCCCAGCACTATGGAGCACCTGTGGCTCCTGTCTGCAAGCCAGATTCTAACCTCCATCTGGCCTCTCCTAGGATGGAAGGGAGGGGGGAGCAGATGACTCTGTTCTTTTCCTTTCCCCATCCTGCCTTCTGCCATCATTGGAGACTGAAAGCTACCCTTGCTCTGCTTGATTGCCGAGTTCCTCCTGGAAAGAACAAAGATGAAGGCATCAGATGGAGGGGCAGATAAGGCTCAAGGAAATACCAGTCTGTACAGAGAGGAGTATGCTACTTCTATACCGAGGTGGGAACCTGCAGCAGGAAGGCAAGCACCTCAAGCACATTCAGAAGGCACTAGGATTGGAGGAGCAGTGAAAGAAGAAGCTGACAGGTTAGGCTGATAGCTCACACAGCCCAGTTTCTCCTTCCTGAGAGAGTATTCTTTTGAGTGCCAGTGAGAATGTGTGCAACATGTGCGTTATAGTGCCAGTCAGCTATGCCTTTGCCTCTCCAACAAGAAGACACCAAGGATGCATGTCTTCAATATGTGTCTGGTCTTTAGGGATACTAATTTTCTTTTTGAAGGCAGCAACAAGTAATTTTAGCAATTTTCTTCCTAGTGTGACAAAATCTTTGGAGATCCCACTGTTGCAATACAAGATTTGTTCTGTGCAAAACTTTGTAAAATACGTCCCAAACTGCAAAGATTCTTATGTGTCCAGGATTCGTCTCATTAGGGGCTTCTTGACATTTGAGAAACATGCTTTTCAACCATTTAAAGATATTTTTGAATATTCTTTCCCTCCCTACTGCTCTTGGCATACAATTCTACCAGAACATGAAGGATAGAGTTCTGAAGGGCTAATCCCAATGCATCTTTGAGAGCTTCCCACCTTGGCTTAAAGCACCATGGCTGTTCAGTGAAGTACAGTGGGAACTTGGTGTCTGCTGGGGTTTGGTTCCAGGACCCCCCATGGATACAAAAATCTGTGGATGCTCAAGTCCTGTTATATACTCTCTCTCTGGCTTTTCTTCGCAAACGAAAATTCAGAAAGGACTCATCCCGCGCTTTCTGCAAGCGCACTGATGACTGAGAAGGCCAATCCGAGATAAACATGTCCGGTTGCAGAAAGCACAGCAGAAGGTCTCCTTGGGTGATGATTCTGGGTTGTGAGTCTTTCTGCTTTGTCCTTTCTCTTCAAGACTTGTTCGGCGTGAGTTCTCAAATAAGGCTGCAGCATTGTGGATAGTGCGTCTCCAAGCCTCCCGATGTGAGGCCAGGGCGGACCATAGTTGGTGATCAATTTGGCCGAGCCTGAGATGTTGTTTCAGGGAGTCCTTGTATCGCTTTTTTGGAGCGCCCCTCTTAACGCTGACCCGTGGTGAGTTCACCATAGAGTACTATTTTTGGGAGGCCCAGCGCAGCTGTGTTCTCAATATCATGGCCTCAATGCTGGTGATCCCTGCTTGCTCAAGGACAGCAACATTCATCACATAGTCAATCCAGAGTATAGTTAGGATTGTGCGTATACAGCGCTGATGAAAGCATTCGAGGAGTCGTAAGTGTTGGCAATAGGTGACCCATGTTTCATGTTACAGCAGCATAGTAAAATGGTGTCTCTTATATAAAATGGCAAAATCAAGGTTTGCTTCTTGGAATTATTTTTTGGACTATTTTCAACCCATGGATGATGAAATCCATTGATGCCAAATCCATGGATACAGAGGGCTGACTGTATTTATTAGGACCTTAGGAAAATTCACAAGCCCCTGTTCTTGCTTTGAACTGTGTGGGGAATTCAGGTCCCTCTGTGTATACACACACACACACACACACACGTGCTTTCTTACTCTTAGAAGGCTAAAACATGTGACTGCTCTGCTAATACCATAGTCCTTAAGATGAACTGTCTTTAGAAGATGCGTGAAAAGATGGCCATAAAGAGCTCTGTACAATCTAAGGCACTTTGACTGAATGGGCAGTCGCTGTTACTCATGATTGTGGTGGTGCCAATTACCCAAGGAGGAACCCTTTTGTTCCTCTGCCTGATTCTCTAGCACACACAGAAAAGCCTCTGTGATTTGCGAAAGCCTTGCAGCCTGAGGTTAACGTCTGGCTGCCAAGTAGTTGTCTTGTCAGGAATTACCACAGTGCATTATTTATCATGCCGGTTATTGGGTTAAACAACCTGGGCCAGCAGGAAGCACTCAAGTGCTTCATTGCTTTAGCAGCAGCATTGGCAAACAAGGCAGTGGGGTGGGTTGCATGGGCCACAAGCAAACTCCTGGCAACCCACCACCTCAGTGTGCTATTCAGAGCTCTTACGCTTAGTCTCCACAGGGCTTTGGGCCCTCTAGGCTATTCCAACACGTGGCAATAAATCACTGGATGGTGCAGGATCAGCCACAGCTTTAACATTTCCCTGGAAAGCCAGGACTCCCCAACTGCCTCACTAGGCAGTTTGATTTGATTTGTTTGATTTGAGGAATGACTGATCTGGGGGAGTGGACCAGACCTTTTATTTTTCATAGCTGTTATTCTTATTTCAAGGCTAGTCAGGTCTGGGTGTACAAGTCCCCTTCTGAGTCCTGCAAAATCCTTTTATGAGAGAGTAGTGTTTCATACCCCACAGTTCAGTGTAGCTAGATGTGACCCATCTGGCCCATGAGAAATGGCAACTGTAAAACATGTCTGGATTTTACAAGCTCTTTCCTGGCCTAAATCCCTTGCTTTCCTGTGCAGAGATTTAAGAAAAGCTGCAGTCTTGCCTGCAAAGATGGTTCAGCTTTTGGGTTGAATTGGAATATTTATCTGATGCTTTATAAGGGCCAGAAGTCCACCATGAAGTTTCTGTGTGTGGTTAAACCGAGGATTTCAACTTGAGAGGAACTTTGAAGAGGCAGATGAATTAGACTGACCTTTGCTCTAATCTGAAAGGTTTGTGTAGTGTTGAGGATTTAGGACTAGATATTCAGACCAGCTATTGGCAACATAGCCCTAATGTACTGTAGGTTTCCACCTTTACCACAACATTTAGAAATCAACCACTGAGACTTTTACTACTGCTTTTCTTTAGTTTTTCCCACCAACTCACACCCACCCACTACATATGGGTTTGGGTTTAAAGGAAATGCAGTCTGAGTAGAGGACTGCAGAAATTATAGGTGCTCCAGAAAGCAGGACACTAACCGGTGGGTTCACATTACAAGAAAGGAGATTCCAACTAAACATTAGAAAGAAATGCTAACTGAACCATCTCTTTATCAGACTTTTGGCTACCATGGCAGCCAGGCAAGGTCTTTGAACTCCTGACCAATGAGGCCAGTGTTTCTGGGCCCCAAGGGACTCCATTATATTTTTCAGTTCATTGCATTTTCCTCTTTTTTTCCACCCCTTGCCACCTTTCTCACCTCCCCTTGTTCAGAGCTGTTCTGTCTGTTGTCCTTTCTTTTTCGTGTGCAAACATTCCTTCCTCTTCCAGAATAATTTCAGTCTGTTTAATTGCTTTTGAAGAAAGCTCTCACCCATGGTGTAGCGCAACAGAACTGAGGGGTTCCATGCATTCCTTCTGCTGCATTGGTTCTTAGCCATCTGACTGTGGCATGCCATTCTTCTGTGAGAGAATGCAGAGGGGAAGGATGGGACACCTGCTCTCTATTTTCTTTTTGCAGGTGCGATTGTGCGAAAAATCACTTAAAATTGACATCTCCCCCTTCCCCTGGAAAAAACAAACAAACAAAAAAAACCTTTGAAAAGTCCCTGCAACTTTTTTGTTCTGCCTAGAAAATCGACTTGGACAAATTAGTTCTTACTAATAGATGATCTGCACATGTGCTGTGCATCAGATAAACAACTGAACATTAAAGTTAGAATTGTCCATGCCATCGTATCTCCCGTCACTGTGTATAGGTTTCAAGAGAGGAGTGGTAAAGAAAGCTGCTAAAAAGAAAATGAACTCTTTTGAGATGTGGTGCTGGAGAAGAGCTCTGCAGATACTGTGTATGGCTAAAAAAGACAAACAAATGGGTCCTAGAACAAATCAAGCCTGAACTCTCCCTAGAAGCCAAGATGGCTACATTGAGGCTATAGTACTTCAGCCACATCATAAGAAGACATGACTCACTAGAAAAGAAATAATAGTTGTATAGGTAGAAGGCAGTTGGAAGAGAGGAAGACTGCATACCAGATGGATAGACTCAATCAAGGAGGCCATGGCCCTGAGTCTGCAAGACCTGAGCAGAGCTGTTGAGGACAGGGGGTCTTCGAGGTGTCTCATTCTCAGGGTTGCCATAAGTCGGGGTCGACTTGGAGGCAATTAACAACAACACATGTGCAATGGTGGGAATGGTTCAAAACAAAACACCAACAGAAAATGAGAGATAATTAAAAAAAAGTGTTAAGATAATATATAATACTATGAGAAATACAGGGGATGCAAGAAAATAGAAGCCTATAGGTAATACAATATAGCTAAATATCACCACTTTATAAGGCCATAGCCAAGCAAATGACAACTATATGGGCAATATGTAACTCTGATAAGAATATGTACAGCCAGATAACAATTATAAAACAAGAGCAGCTTCGATACTAATAAATAGTCCTTAAACCAGATCTGGAAAGTTGGAGTCTATTCAAACATCTGTGTGAATGGAACAAGCAAGCAAAATATACAGTAAGCCAAGAACTATGTACTACTGAAGAGCTGAAATGAGGAATCGGAATATGACTGCCCCCCCCCCCCCGGAATGTGGAGCCAGCTTCAATGAGTTTTCATCAGTGACTTGACGAGAATGAAGTTTTCCAAAATAGTCCCAATGATCACAGATAGAATATACTAGATTCTAAGGATACAAATGAAGTAACTAATATCAACAGTCAGAAGACCACAGGATTCACCTCACAAATGAAGCAAGAAAGCAATGAAGCAGTTGTGTGAGTGTTTTGTGGCAAATATTGCAACCTCCTCTTCTTTCTGCTTGCTTAAGGCCACCTCATTATCCTGTAGCTAATCATCTTGGGTGTTTAGCACAACAGCATTGGAACTAAGGGCCAATTTTCTCTTCCTGGATCTTCTGGGGCACCAGAGCTGTCAAAAATGCCAAAAATAAGCAAAATTGCAAATGTTGCTGGAACTTTGGAGAGGGAAGGGGATTTCTGAATTTGAGGAAAAACTGGTATTTTTAAAGGTATGCTAAAAAGTGCTGGGAGCCCTGCAACCTACTTAAAAGGTTTATTGCTGCTCCTGAAGACTCCCAGGAAAGGTAGCTTACCTTTTCTTTCTTTGTTCTTTTCTTTCCTTTTTTTTTTGGCCAGAAAAAAGGTGTTCTGGGGAGTCTTTTTGCAGTCCTTGGTCCCTCCAGTCTTGGGAAGCTGTGTGCAGCCCCAAGGCTGCATGCACTTCACCCACCCATAATTTAAAGGGATAGTTTCACTTTGTCGTTGCAAACTTGGCATTTGGCATTTTTCTGTTTTCATTGTGGCTTTTCTTTTTAGTTTGTAGATTCTGCACCCATCTCCACTCTTTTTCTCTCATCTTAAAACAGAATGGGTTATGGTTCCTGCAGCCCTAGTTTATCACTATACACTTTGGATATGCTTATGCTTCAAAACTAGCACTGAAGTCATCGTTGCCATTAGCACAACTAGATTGACCACTGAAGTCCCAAGGATCCTTTTTCAGCTGGGAGTTGGCTGTCATCCTGTTGACACTTTTGGGGTCCTCTGACATCCACTCTCGTGGGCAGCTGGTGACTCGTTCACATATATCAGAGATGAGAATCAATAGCAGTTGAATTTGGCCCTGAAGCAGGCTGTCAGAGCTGACTGGGCTCCCAGGAATTGATATGTAAGCAACACAGGACTGCTAGGCATGTGCATTTTTGAAACCAAAACAACCAAGAGTCTTGTGACACCTTAAAAGACTGACAAATTTATGGGGGCATCACTTTTGTGGACTAGAACTCCTTTTAGTGGATGCACGAAGTGGTGTTGGCAGATTGTGTATCTCTTTCTGTCCGCCTACACACACCCCATACTTATTCACTCACGGATGGCATACATAAAAGCATGAACAGTGTGTCCAGAGGGCTATGAAATGTAAGAAGCACATTGTCTGTCACTATGTGTAAAGCTTTAAAAACATGTAAGACAATTATTTGTTGATAAATACTAATAATTCAGAAATACCATGCCAGCATTAACCTTGCTGAACCACACTTGCATCATTAACACAGAGATGATGTTGGTGTATCTGTACTGTACAGCTCTAGTAGTATGATACTACTTAAACGCTCATAGCCCCATTTGGTGGAATTTGGGGTTTTTGCAGTTTGGTGAGCTACTTTGTATTCTCTATCGGAGAGCTCTAACACATTTCCTTGAACTGTAGCTCCCAAGGTACCCTGTTTTAATCCTCTGTCCCTCTTTTCAGGTTACCTTGTCATGAGACCATAGCTCAGAGACAGAGCACATGCTGCACATGCAGAAGGTCCTAGATTAAGTTCCCAGCATCTCCAACAAAATCTATAGGCACTTTCAGTTTGCAAAGGCACACCAAACCTCTTATTGGCCTTGATAAACCTGTTGGGTCTTAGCCCATCACTCTCACTTCTATTTTTTGGCCATTGGTATGGCCCTCTGTACTCACCCTTACTAATCTTTCTGCAAGATTTCAAAGTGGCAAGACCCACAGTCAGGTATATTACCTGAAGTGATGCTGTTGATTCCTCAGCATTACACACTTGCTTTAATGCCCTTGGCACATCCATCTCTCTTACCACCTATTCAGGCAACAGTCTTGTCCCTCCAGAGCATTTTCAATACAGAGCTCAGATTTTGTGTTGCCTCAGGCTCACATACAATATGTATCACGTTCTCTAGGTTGTTATTTGCTTCTGTAAATACATGTGATTCCTACCCTGGCCTGAAGCCAACATTTTGTTATTATTTTTGTTTTTAAATTCTAATTCTAGGAATCATTAACAGATTTGATTTTATTTGTTTAGTACTCAGTGGGAACCAAGGTTTTGTTTTTGGGGTGTTTTTGCTTCACCACAGGTGTGAACTAGTCTTTCTCTTACCTCATATGCAGAGGAGCTTTGCTTAGAAATATTTCTCTGTATATCTGTTGTTTCTGCCTTCTCAGGAAGATATCTGTCTACTCCATGAAAGCTTCTACCACCATACATTGCTTAGCATATCAGCGTCACAAGATTTTTACCCTTCTTCCACACACAGAAGATTAATGAACTAATCCACTTCTGTATGCAAGTGTCCTGCACCAGACCTTGGCTTGGAGGGCAGGTGATGTTTCACCACCCTCAGAGTTGGCAGTGCACCTCTTGGGTACACCAGACTTAGAAGGGAAGCAATACCAAGAGCAAACCATATCATTCCCTACCCCTATTTTAACTTGGGATGCAGGGGGAATACAGATAGTTCCTTTGGTGCTTCGTCTGTTTGGAAAGTCAGTATTCCTTCAGGGTTGAACCCTCACCCCAGTTTCAAGGTCCAAAGATCGGTGGGGGGTTATCTGTTTTATGCTGTGGCCCCAGATCTGAAGCAATGGCTTGTCCAAGCTTTGATTGGGGCTCTTGTGTATTTCACGGTACTCTGGAATTGAGCTTCTACTGGATGTTGTTCAGAGGGATTGAATTGGTAATTTCCCAGTGGAGAGGGCTCCAGAGCATCCGCATGCTTGGGTTGTCCCTCCCACTTGCTCCTAGTAGGCAGGTAACAGAGTCTTTGAACTGCCCACCGGTTAGGTCATCTAGGAGGGACGACCCCCGGCTGGCCAGTCTGTTTCCTGCCTACGCTCCTGGTAGGACGTGGTTTTTCCTTTGTCCTCATCTGCCCCCTGTTTCCACGTGGCCGGCGCCATCTTAAAAAAAAAAAAAAAAAAAAAAAAAATTCAAACTCTTTACCTTCGGGTTAAGGCCACGAGGAAAAAGGGGCAGAATGAGCACACCTGAGGAGATAGATGCGGTCATTGCAGCGGTTTTAGCCAGAGAGAGAACAACAAGGCAAGGCAGCACTCTGGCTGAAGCTGAAGACGTCTCAGGGAGCTCCGCAGCCTCTGGCAGCGGGAAAGCTCTCTCCAAAGGCAGCGGCAGCAAGAAGAAGCCGAAGAAGGGGGACAAGCCCCCCGCCTCGGCTGCTGCTGGCTGCGCCCCGAGCTCTCTCAACCCAGACGGGGTTGGGGACGACCGGGAAGACGATCTACCAGCGCTGCCTCTGGAGGAGGAAGAGGCGCGGACCGACCCTTTAAACAGGGCGCGCTCCGCAGCGCAGGCGAACCTGGCCATGCCCCCCGGCGACAGCGGACGACCGGAGACCGTGAGTGGGGCTGTGCCCCGTGGAATGGGTCTGCTGGGGGAGGGAGAGATTGCCTTCGCCCAGGACTGGGTTAGAGGCATCGTGGCCAGGGAGACCTTGAGCTGGCTGGCAACAGGCTTGTTCCAGCCAGCCTTGAGCTCGGGCGACCATTCTCGGGGGGAGGAGTGGCGGCTTCCCAGGGCCCCCAATCCCTCGTCTACCGCCGGCATCACCCTGGACGCGGTCACAGTTGGCTCCACGCCGTCCCCCGACGCGGACCAGGCGCACCATCCCCGCAAGCCCCCCCCGCAACAGCCCCGCAAACCTCCGGCACCCCGAGGGGGCGGCAAGGGAAGCGGCGCGGACAAGGGGAAGTCCAAGCGCCCCAGACCGACGGGGGACACAGGAAGGGCACGGGGGGAGGGTCCCACGAGCGCGGAGGAGCTCCCTGGCCCAAGCAACAGCGAAATTCGCCCCGCGGCCCCTCGTACACCCCCCAGTGATGAGGAGGATGAGGGATGGAGCACGGAGGGGGCGCAGCCTCCAGAGAAGCGCCCAAGACCTGACCCGCGGGTGGAGGAGGAGAGTACCCATGATGAAGACGCAGTGTCCCTATATTCATCATTGGGGGAGGATCCTGACCCAGATGAGTTATCAGGGAGAGAGGAAGGGGAGTTGTCGGAAGAGGAGCAAGAGGAAGTGACGCCCCGGTCTTCGGCGCGCCATTTTCTGCAGGATGACTTTGAGGTTCTACTGAAGAAGGCGGTCAGAACTCTGGGCCTGAAACTCCCTACCCTACCCCAGTCTCAAATGGATCCGGACCTGCCTGAGATTTCTGGAGAATTTTTCCCTGAATCCCAAGCGGCAGCGCTGGAAATGCCAGTTCCAGCCGCGGTTATGCGACTAATCTGTGATGAATGGAAGACGCCAGCCGTGGCTAGGCCACAACCGGCATTGGCAAAGAAACTCTATGCCCTCCCCAAGAAGGTGATGGGAAAACTACAAGTCCCACTCATTGATGCGCCTGTCTCGGAATTGGTCTCTTCTGCGATCTTCTGCAAGGATGGTGAGGAGACCTTGAAGGTGCCTGAGGATAGACGCATGGACATCGCACTCAAAAGAACCCACGATGCCATCTCCCTGGCAATCAGAGCGTCCACCACGGCTACCATGATGGCTCGCGCGGCAATACAGTGGGCCAAGGATGCCCTGAAGGACGTACCAAAGGCACACACTAGAACACGCCAGGATCTCAACAAGTTGACGAAGGTCTCCGCCTTCCTGGCGGACAGCACCTTAGACTCTATCCAATTCTGCGCAAGGGCCCAGGCGGCGGCGGTAGCGGCAAGACGACAGGTGTGGCTGAAATCATGGAATGCGGATTTCAAGTCAAAGCAGAACCTGGTTTCCTCTCCGTTCCTTGGAGAGAAACTATTTGGCGAATCCCTGGAACCAGTCCTGGTGGAGGATAAGGACAAAAAGAAGAAGACCTTGGCATCCGCCCGCAAGCGCGAAGAAAGAAGGCCCGCGAGAAGGTACCGGCCTTTTCGGGACACAGGGAGCCGCCAGGGGTCGACTTCGACTCCGCAACCCAGCTCCAGAGACTACAGACCCTCCAGGTCTCGTTGGGGGGACAGCAGATATAATCGTCGGAGCCAGCAGAACAGTGCGGGAAAATCTGGTCATTCCCAGTCCGCAAAGCCCGCTAATAAGTCTCAGCAATGACGGTGCCCTCCCAGTGGGAGGAAGACTTCAGGCCTTCGTGGGGATTTGGGAAAACTCTACCTCGGACAAGTGGGTCCTGCAGTCCATCAGGCAGGGATACCGGATAGAGTTCTCTCGAACCCCCCCACGTTGGTTCGTGCCTACCCCGTCACACAGGGACCCAGACAAACAGCGTCTGATGATCGAGGCCATCCAGCGGCTTTCCCAGATGGGAGCCATAGAGGAAGTGCAGCAAGATCAACGGGGGAGGGGCTGTTACTCAATACTGTTCCTGGTCCCCAAAAAGAATGGAACCTGGAGAGCGGTCCTAAACCTCAAGGGAGTCAACAAGTTCGTCAAAAAACGGAAGTTCAGGATGGAGACTCTGCGACACATCTTAGAATCTGTTCGACAAGGGGACTTCATGTCCTCTCTGGATTTACAGGATGCATACCTCCACATCCCAATCCATCGGGATCATCGACAGTTCCTGCGTTTCTGCTACAACGGCAGGCACTTCCAGTACAGGGCACTCCCCTTCGGCCTGTCATCAGCACCCAGAGTCTTCACAAAGATCTTGGTGACGTTGGTGGCAAATTGGCGGCGATCGGGAGTACATGTCTATCCATACTTGGACGACTTGTTGGTACGGTCCGCATCCCGCCGGGAGGCGGTGAGGGAAGTGCGACTCATCCTGGATTCCCTTCTCCGCCACGGCTTCCAGGTCAACTTCGAGAAGAGCTCCCTGATACCGGCACAACAGATCCAGCATCTGGGAGCAATCTTGGACTCTGTGAGCGGGCAGGTCCGCCTAACTCCGGAGCGGATCAGCTCGATCCACAGGACAATACGGATGGTGCTATCAGCTCCCAGGACGAGCATCATGATGCTGGCCAAACTTCAGGGACTCATGATAGCAACGGTCGACTGCCTCCCCTGGGCGAGATTTCACGCAAGGACGCTCCAGTGGTTCCTTCTCCCCTTCCAGCAGGAGATAGCCAACAGAACACACCGCACCGTACGGATACCACAGGAAGTCAAGAGGTCCTTCCGCTGGTGGCTCTCTCCGTCCATCCACCAGGGCAGACCCCTATGGCAGCAGGACAGAATCCAGATCACCACGGATGCCAGCCTAAGGGGATGGGGGGCACACTGTGGGCCCCAACTGGCGCAGGGAAGGTGGTCGGCAAGGGAGACGAAGCACAGCATCAACTGGCTAGAGCTCAGGGCAGTCAGGCTGGCCCTCCAGGTATTCGGCGACACAGTAAGGAACAAGGCGGTGTTGGTACGTACAGACAACGTCACAACGAAAGCGCACATAAACCATCAGGGAGGAACGAGGTCCCGGATGCTGATGGCAGAGTCAACCCGCCTCTTGAGGTGGGCAGAGAGGAACATCGTGTCGATAACAGCCGAGCACCTTCGGGGAGACCTCAACCTGATGGCAGATTGGCTAAGCAGATCGGACATCGACCAGGGAGAGTGGAGTCTCCATCAGGAGGTGTTCAACGCCATTACCCAGCGCCTGGGGTACCCGGAGATAGACCTCCTGGCATCACCAGTGAATGCGAAGCTCCCGCGCTTCTTCTCCCGATACCTAACAGAGGGGGCGGAGGACATGGACGCATTGACATGCCCGTGGCCTCCGGTACTACTCTACGCCTTCCCTCCAATTCATCTGATTTCCAGATTGATCAACAGGATAAGAGCGGAGAAAGCGGAGGTCATCCTAGTCGCACCAGAATGGCCACGAAGGAGCTGGTTTCCAGAGATCCTAGACCTACAGGTGGACACGACAACTATCCCCATAAGAGAGGATCTGTTGGCTCAAGGGCAAGTGTTCCATCCAGACCCAGCCTGGCTACAGCTCCGCGCTTGGAGATTGAGCGGCAGATGTTAACAGAGAAAGGATATTCGCACCAGGTTGTTGGAACGATCTTGGCATCTAGGCGGGAATCCACACAACGTATATACGAATACACCTTCCGGGTTTTCCGGCGGTGGTGCAGGCGAAAGGAGCTGGACTTCAGGGAGGTGTCAGTTCCGATACTGCTGGAATTCCTGCAGGATGGCGTACAGGTTGGACTTCGTCCGAACACTATAAAGAGACAGGTAGCGGCTATCACCTCATTTTTACCTCCAGAGCGGGCGTCCTTGGTGTCCGCTCATCCTCATATTCGACGATTCATCAAAGGTCTGTCGAACTTAGCACCCCCGACAGTACATAGATTCCCAACATGGGACCTTCATACAGTGCTAAAGGGCCTAACGACAGCGCCGTTTGAGCCTCTTCGTGAGGTACCTCTGAAGTTTCTGACATGGAAGGTACTCTTCTTGGTGGCAATCACGTCAGCCCGCAGGGTGTCGGAACTGGCAGCAATGTCAACCAGACGGGACCTCTGCGTCTTCAGAGAGGACTCTGTGGTCATCAGACTCCGCCCAGATTTCAGACCAAAGGTGGACTCTGCTTTTCACAGGTCCCAGGAGATCGTGCTTCCTTCCTTCTGCCCGAACCCGGAGAGGGAGCTGGAGCGGATCTGGCATACCCTGGATGTACGCAGGGCACTAAAGATCTACCTCAAGCGGACAGCGCACTTCAGGGCTTCTGAGGCCTTGTTTGTATCACCGCACCCCAAATTTCTGGGAAGGAAGGTGTCCTCCTCCACTTTGGGTCGGTGGATCAGGTGCTGCATCATTACGGCGTATGAAACACAGCACGAGCGGGCCCCGGACGGTATCCTGGCGCATTCCACCCGAAGCGCGGCGACTTCAGCGGCGTGGGAGAAGGACGCGCCACTGGAAGAGATCTGTAAGGCAGCCACGTGGAAATCCTCGTCTACCTTTGTAAGACACTATAGGCTGGACAAATGGCAATCCGCGGAAGCCGCCTTCGGTAGAAGAGTATTGCAGCGGATCGTCCAGCCGTGAAGACTGCAGAGCTCGCCCGGCCCTCCCATCCTGACAGCTTGCTACATCCCAAGCATGCGGATGCTCTGGAGCCCTCTCCACTGGGAAAAGGAACGTTGGTCTTACCTGTGATACGTTCTTTTCCAGTGTAGAGGCGAAGAGCATCCGGGCCCACCCAGGGCGAGCAAGTGCGGTGGTTAAGAAGACATCATCAGAAGTTCTTGTACAGACAGCGGAAGTCTCAGATGCTACTACGTCACGAGGCTGTGTTATAGACTGGCCAGCCGGGGGTCGTCCCTCCTAGATGACCTAACCGGTGGGCAGTTCAAAGACTCTGTTACCTGCCTACTAGGAGCAAGTGGGAGGGACAACCCAAGCATGCGGATGCTCTTCGCCTCTACACTGGAAAAGAACGTATCACAGGTAAGACCAACGTTCCTTTTCCACCTTTGATTGGCTTCCAAGTCCAGTAAAATTCTGCAGACCCCAAGTGTTCTTTCCATGCTCCTTGGTCTGGACCTCATTCACAAAGCCTGCCTGTAAACTACTTGTGGCTAATGTGGGTCTGTGCTAGATGCATCCCACCAGCAATAAAGTGAGGAAGATTGGGACTGGGGGCCCATGGACAAAGCAGAATTCTTGAGTGGTCAAGGAACCATTCCTCAACCTCTTTCAGGGCAATGGATCTGCGAAAGGTTGGCACCCCATCTACCTGGTGTTTACATGAGGCTAACCGTGTGGCATAGTGATTTGAAAATAGGGACTATGAATATGGAGACAAGGGTTCAAATCTCTACTTGGCCGTGAAAACCCACTTGGTGACCTTGGGCAAGTCACACCCTCTCAGCCTCAGAAAACCCTGTGATTGGTTTGCCTTAAGATCAGCATAATTAGGAAACAACCTGAAGGCACACAACAACAGCAAATCTCTGAATCTAGTCTAACCTCTCATTTGGCAGCAGTGGCTGCTTCCTCCACATTGGCAGACAGACAGATTTTCTAGTCTGGGTGTGTGGATGGATAGGGAGAGAAATGGGTTTTCCCAGGTTCTTCTAGCCTACTGAGCTTTGGAAGAATTTGGAGTTCACAATTGTGTGATCTCCAAATGAAACCAGACACCGAGATTTCTTTAACAGGGCGGCAGCAGCGAAGGGATCAGCAGCCTGGGATGATTCTACATGAAGGTTGTCATTTTGGATTATCTCAGTGACTTGCTTTTCTCCTGCTGCGTTCTGGGGTCACTTTAGGGTGCTGCTAGCTGGAGAGAGGGTTGTGAAGCAGTGTCCCCAAGGTTCTCAGAGGGGCTGGTGGATGAGCCCTTGGAAAGAAGGACCTTGGAAAACAGTCTTTGTAGGATGAATGTCCTTGCAGTATAGATTGCCAGTATATGGGGGAAGAGAGAATGCTAGGGGTTTTTTGTTCAAGCAGAAGCTACTGTCTGCCATGCTGGTTTCTTAGATAGGGCTGAGGTAGGAAGGTTGAGCACCACATGAGCTGCTTGTGTTCAAGTTTTCTCTTTCTGGTAATGCTATAGATACCCATAGCAAAAGGAAATAGCACTGTAATGGTGATGGTGGTGATAGTGTTCTCATTAGGAGCCTGGGAACAAAATCTACTCAGAGTTCCTCCTCAAAGTAGGTCAGTTGGAGGGAGGGGGTCCAGCCTTTTGTGCTGATTCATGATGGAAGCTGTTCCCAAGCGTAATGCCTTTAACTGGTTTATCAGCAGCTGGAACCGAGCCAGCAGGTCTCCTCTCCTCTTGGGATGTGGGAAAGATGTCTGTTGGAGGTCAGGCCTATGAGAACATAAGAACTTGTCCAGATCAAGCCCAAAACATATGTCATCCTGCATAAATGCCAGTACTGCAAGTCACCACGTTGCAAGTTCGATTCCAGCAGGCTCCAAGGTTCACTCAGCCTTCCATCCTTTCGTAGGTCGGTAAAATGAGTACCCAGCTTGTGGGGGCAGTTAGCTAACACACACTGGAATCTGTTTAATGCAGTAAATAGCTACTGCTTAAAACAATTTGTAAGCTGCTCTGATTGCCTTGTGGATGAAGAGCAGGGTATAAATAAATAAATAAATATCAATTGCCCATCTGTAGCCCGCAAGCAGGAGGTGAGTATAACTTGCCCATCAGTGAGAAGTGTTCTCCTGATTTTGGAGATAATTTACAGCCATCATGACTAGTGGCCATTTGGTGGCCTTATCCTCCATGGACTTGTCTAATCAACTCCCCAGTTACAGCAGCTCTACAATGGCTGCCATTGTGTTTACAGGCACAATTCAAAGTGCTTGTTATGACCTTTAAAGCCTTACTGTATTGGGCTTAGGCCCGGTCTGTCTAAAAGTTGGTATCCCATATACGAGCACGCCCAGGCTCCGAGATCCTCAAGAGAGGCTTTTCCTTCAGTTCTACAGCCTTCACAAGGCACACCTAGCGGGCATGCAAGATAGTGTCACCTTGGCAGCTGCCCCTTGGCTTTGGAACTCACTCCCTAGGGAGGCTAGAATGACTTCCTCGGTGCTGTCCTTCCATTGATAACCTTGGGCAATTCTCACCTTCTTAGCCTCAGAGGAAGGCAAAGGCAACCCCCCTCTGAAAAAATCTTCCCAAGAAATCACCGCAATAGGTTCACCTTAGAGTTGCCATAAGATCAGAAAAAACTTGAAGGCACACAACAACAATCCTTGATTTTTAATAATCATTTTACCCATGACTGACCTATTATTTTCTTGGATCTCTTTTGAAAACGTAGTGTTACGTTGGCCATTCTCCAGCTTACTGGTACTAATCTTACTAATCTTAGGGACACGTCAGTTATTTTTGTTAGAAGATTAGCTTCTTTTTTTAACATTTGCGTTCTTTAAGAACCCTTGGATAAGAACCATCTGGACTCACTGATTTGCTTGGTCTCAATTTGTCCATGAGATCTAAAACCCTATCTCTTGTCACCACTGTTTGCTTCAGCGGCTTGGACTCCCTTCCTAAAGTTATCAGTTCAGACCCAAATATCAGCACCCTGCATCTTCTGTAGCAAAGACCAATGAAAAGAATTCATTCAGCTTCTCTGAAGTCTCTTTATCTTCTTTTAATGCGCCTTTAACCCCTTTATAATCTCACAGTCCAACTGCCTCCCTAGTCATTTTCCTGATTCAGCTGCATTCAAAGATTTTTCTTTAGTGTTGGTCTGAATGCCATTATCACTTGGCTCCTCAACATTCTTTTTGCATCACTTCTTGTCTGCTTACATTTCTTTTCTGCAAGGCTATGCTCCTTTTTGTCTTGTTTGGGCAACACCTGACTTTCTGAAGCAAGTTTTCATGGAAGAGTTGATTCCATTTAAATCAGGTTGATTAAAACATGATTGCTATCAATTCTCTGAATGACTCAGTTTTATTTATTTAAATCATTAGTAAGGAAAACTTCATTTAGTCATGATTTGCTAGTAGAAGCACATTATTGTTTAGTATAACCTTAATACTTATTCAGAGAGATGTTTCATTAGAAGGCATGTATACACAAAGCAATTAATCTGTTTTCAGATTAATTTTCAGTTCATCCAAAAACAAGATCCCTTATTTTCCATGTTCAGATCTAATCCATCTCCCCAAATTATCTGTTCATTGACATTCTTTATTTTTGCATTTAGAGAGAGGCAAGGCCTTGGCAGAGATTGTGTGCTTAACTTGAATCAGTTTTGTTCTCTAGTAGTTATCCTAAAGACATCAGAGCCTATCTGATCTTGGAAGCTAAGCATGGCCAGCTCTATTTAGTACTTGGATGGGAGAACGCCTACAAATACCAGGTACTCTAGACAATATTTCAGTAGGAGGAACTGGCAAAACCACCTCTTGAGTATTCCTTGCCTAAGAAAATCCTAGGAGATTCGTGCAGTTGCCATAAGTTGAGAGGCAACTTATAGGTACATACATACCCCCCCACACACAGAGTTATCTCCCATCTCCATAAACATAAAATATGAGGGAGGAATTAATAGATTCATAAAATACAATTCAAATGTGCATAGTGTTCATGATGATATCTTTGACATAGGCTCTTTTTTTACTAATTGCTTTAAGCAAATTTTGAAATCTGATTTTAAAAATACAATGTAAATTTTAAAATACTGAGTTTTTATTTTTAAATAATTTATCTTTGTGAGCCCTGCTTTTTAAAACAATAGCTTCTGTTATATTGCTTGTTAACTGTGTTGATGATTTCTTGAATGTAATGATGTCTTTACAGACATGAAGTGTACATTCTAGCTGACTTTCCTACCATTTTGGTTTTGAGTAACCCCCCAAAGGTTTGTCCTATAAAAGCTGTATATTGCATTCATTAATGCAGGTAGCACAAAAAAGAATGGATCTATATTGCTCAACTGCACAACTGGATTCCAAAGAAAGGAGGTAGCCAGCCTAGTGTTGAGGGTCCAGTGTTTAGAAACAGGGGCTGCCATTGTGCCCATGAGTAGCTGGTTGACTTGTCCTGGCTCCTTCTCCTTGCCAGCCCCAGCTGCCTTTTTTAACTGTCATATTTCCAAAGTTTGTTTACCTTGGAATAGCTTTTGGTTTTGCCCTTTTCTTTGTTGACTTGATTGTCTCATTTGATCATACCAAAGCAAATCCCCCAAACTCATTTTGCATTAAACAGAAGGAAGAAGAAAAAGAAAGGACCTGGTTTATATTTAGAAGTTTTCAGGGAAGCAGCTAGGGCCTGGATGACATTCATTGCTCATCCTTTTCTTTCTTTCTTTTTTAAGAGAAAAGTACAAGTTGCTGTTATGCAGAACTTTGATTTTTCATCCCTTCCTTGAAAACCAGCCCAGAAAGGCAGCCTGGTATGTGCCAGTTCCTGATCTGGGGGTGGGATCCGGCTTCTGCTGAGTGTGGTTGCTGCTCTCAACCGCAAGTGTGAATGCAGTCCTGGAAATCTGAGAGCAGCAGACTGCACCTCCTGCCCACTCAGCCTCCCAAGGGCTCCTGCTCTTTTGATCTTGCCACAGTCCTGGTTGAGACTCCTGACGCTGAGCTGGGTAGCATTAAAGAGTTTTCCATTCCTCCTCTTGGGCCAAATGTGGAAGCAGTCAATTTGTGTTTCTCAGGGTAAACCTCATTTTTTAAAAGTGTGAAATGTAGTATGGAGGGGTCATAATTATGTGGCACAGTGGTATATATCTGTTCACCTCCTGCCGCCCCGCCCCCCAAAAAGAAACTCTATATAGGCATACCTTGATTAACAAAGTATCTGTCAGTGAAGATCCTTTTTACAAAGGCTTTTTAGACCTCCAACCCCCATTGTCTGTTAGTTAGATTTTGGCATTGGGAGGATGGTGAAGGAGGGCTGAAGAAATGCAGATGATTCATATTGGGATTCCAACAGCATATCTGCAGTAAATAATTCAATAAACGAAGCTTGTGCTGGTGAAGAGTGTCATTCTACTCTAGCTGATCTTTTTGTAGCCTTTGGTGCCTGCATGCAACAGGCAAGGTAAACAGCAGCTGCCTCCAGAATCCCTTATTGAATGTGTATGAACAGCAAAACAGAGAGAAAAGGGGAGAGCAGATAAGCCTGCTTCACCAGGTTGTCCCAGCATATTTTTAAAAAGCATATAAGGTTAGCCATCAGAATAGAAACCATAAGAAAAGTGGAGGTAAAGAAAAAGTCATTGCTAGATGAATTTTGGAAGAAACTTTCAAGTGTTCTCTTGAAGGTTCACAATGTTTTTGTTTATTTCTCCAAGGCTTACTTAACCTGGCTGTTTCATTTTGCACAAGTATATTCTTAGCTTTGAATAAAAAGTCTGCTGAAATATGTTGAAGTGTTCTTCTTTTTTTTGTGGCACGGGAACCCATCCCTACTCTTTCCATGCTATTTCTGCTGCTGTTACCAAGTTTTCTGTTGGAAGACGTAATGTTGAGTAACACAAAAACAAAAAAGTTCAGATAATGCAAGTGAACAGTCTTCAGATATCTGAAGGGCTGTCATGCAAACCACGGAGCAGTCTTGTCCTCTGTTGTTCTTGAAGACTGAAAGCAATGGTTGGAAGTGTCAGGAAATTAGATTTGAACTAAACATTGGGAAAAACATCCTGACAACGAGAGCTGTTTAGCCGTGGAACAGATTGCCTCAGAAGGAAGTGATGGATCCATCCTCGGCTGGGCTATTTAAGCAGAGGCTGGTCAGCCATCTGTAATAGGTAATGTAGTGGGTACATGCAGCATTGAAGAACCAGCATGGCTCCCAAGCAGTTTGGACTAGTTTGCTCTGAGGCGTAACTCCCGACTCCCTGGATCTGAATCTAAACCACTTCTGCCATAGATTCTATATGCAATTTAGAACGAGTCCTCTTTCCATCTGTGGACGTGAAATGGGAGCAGAGTTGTTAGCAATTTAGTCAGCTTTGCGCACACATATATGTGTACCCAGGTACACACCAGCCAAAGGGTGCCCAAAGTTTTTTACCTGTGGATGCTACTCTGAGATTCTGAGGCTGCCTCTGCTTCACAGGGCCCAGGTCATACCATCTCTCTTCAGGGTGGAGGGATCATAGCGAGTGAATGTGACTTTGGCTTCTCTCTTCAAAGGTGCCCTGTTCCCAAAGCCCAGTGTAGAGGATGAACACTGAACAAAGGAGACTTTGTAGGAAAGCTGAGCTACTGGAGCGCCTCATTGGCAAGCCCCACGCTTGGCAAAGAGACCATCACACGCATGCACACAGTGTTCTCTGCCTGCCCTGATGGCCTTGCACTTGTTCTTGGTTGGCAGTGGAGGAATCACTTGCCTATGGTGTTTTATTTTGTTTTAATTGAGGGGGAAGATGTTACATTTCTCCCCCATTTCTCCCATGCCCAATATCAGTCCAGGCACGTTTCTTTTCACCCAGGCCATTTCCACAGCTGGGTAGGAAACTGAGATGCAGGCAGGTGGGAGACAACTTCAGGTGTTACTTCCAGAGGCTCTTTCTTGGTTTCCCATTATCTCGAGCTTTCAGAGCAGCTGTGTCACTAGGGGGCAATGGAGGCAAAGCAAAACGGCCCGAGAGCACCTGAACATTCTGTAGTAGAGCTGTGAGGTTAAAGTTTGCTGCTCTGTGATTGAGGATATTCCAAAAGGTGTCCTTGTACTATCACCTACAGGGGTTTTCTCAGGTTTTCTAATGTGGGGGACTGGCATTCTCCCCTCCATGTGTCAGGGATCAATACCAGATTTGTTCCCATTGACTACAACTGTTTCTTTCTTTGAACCTTTCTGCTGACCAGCAGCTGATGGTTTGCAGACAGACACGGATTATATCTCCCTTGCTTTTTCCAAGGGCAGATTGATATCAGCTAGGAAACCTCAGATCTGTGTCTGTTTCACAGTAAGAGAGTAGGTTATAAAATGCTGCCATCCTCTGGAATTAGTGTCTTCCTTCTTCATCTCCCTTTCTAAGACTGGGAAAGAATGGATGGTCCATCCATAGTCTGACATCTTTAAAAGCAGGAGGGTGGCAATAAGTCTGGGAAAGCCCCCAATCCAAAACCCTAGAGATCTCCTGTTAGTTTTTCTATTCAGTGCTGAGTTAAACAGGTCACAGTCTCTGACTCAACAGAAGACAGCTTTAGGTATCCTATATCAAAGAGAGAAGAACACAGTATTTTGTGTTCTTTCAGTGATGATGACTGGTTTGCCCAAGATGGAAGTAGCTTCCTTCGCTGCATGGTCTTTCTGTAATGGCCCCTATGCTATGGCCTGGGGCTTGTTGTCATCTGGATAGCATTGCTTGTTGGGTGAAGTAGTAGTTGCACTGCTTTTGCCAAGGGTGCACTGGATGGACTCAGTCTTTCAGACTTTGAGATTGGGCGAGTCCAGGGTGCTGTCCTCTAAACTGACAAGTGGTGGTATTTTCTGAAAGTTGGGAGTTGACAGGAAGACGTTCAAAGGCTATGTCTGATTTGGGAATGGTGCGTAGCACCAGCTTCTTTCTAAAATCAAACCTGATCTTGTAGCTGTAGGGTAGCAACACGTGCAACCTGTTGCTGAGAGACTTGCATGTGCATGTTGGGGGTGTATGTGTGGAAGGGCAAGTTCTGTTTCCTTCTTCAGAGGTCCTCATCCTAAAAATAAAGTGTTTGCGGATAGCAAGGCATTTCTGTTGGAGAAGGTGACTTCAGTTCACCCTTTTTTCCTATATGAATGCACAGGTAGAGAGGTATAGTACGACCCCCATATCTGTGGAGGATACATTCCTGGACTTGCCATGGCAACGTGAAACCACAGATAATTGCAAACCTTATTGCAATGAACAACTTCCTACCGAAGCATATCATAGAATTGCACTGGAGGACCTAGAGACCCATAGAGAGAACACCTCTCTAGGCATTTTCTAGGTCCTCCAGCATGACCCTATGGTCAACATCCAGTGGAAGCATACCATAGAATCGCACTGGAGGAACTAGAAAATGCCTAGAGAGAACATATTTTTTTGGACGCAGGTAAGTGAAACTGCAAGTAATGGTCCTGCAGATATGAAGGTCATACTGTACTTTTTCTGAGCCACTCTGCAAGACTGGCTTGTCTATACTCATGCATGAAATGAAGGGCAACTAATGTGATGACAGCAAGAACTGGATGTGGTCAGGTACTGGTCAGTTGTCAGGTTGCGACTGCTGCCCATGCAACTGAAGGGACGTGACCCGGAAGAAAATCTAACCCAGTTTTCTAGGCCTGTTTGGGCAGCAGAGCTGCCCCCAAGGCTCTGTTAATTCTGCTTCAACTGCTGCCACTGCAAATGTCTTAAGCAAGCTGCTACTTTATTTGTGCCCATTGGCTGCAACAGTTTTTTTTTTCTTTGCTGAAAACTTACCACTGACTTGTAGCCAGCGCTTTGCAGACCAGCACTGGTCCATGGACCACCATTTTGAGTAGCACTACTTTGCAAACTGTAGAAGTGACACAATGTCTTCCACAGATGGGCTGCAGGCAAACAGGTGTGATTGAGGTTATGTAGGGTTCCACATGAGGACATGATAATGGAGTGGGAGAGGGTGGGCCAGGTGATTTGCAAGACTGGGAGGTAATGGCAACTGGTGATTCCAGTGTTGGTGGGGCACTGAATTGGCTCCAGACTTGAAAGGAGCTATCCAAAGTACTGAACCTATCTGGAAGATAGGGTTTGACACCTTGGACAGCACCTTTAAAAGTTTGACTAAAACCCATAACACTCATCACTGATGGAAAGTTATTGCCTTCCTACCTTGCTTGTAAGCTTTCAAGAGGCGTCTGCTTGGCCATGGTGGGGCGGTGGGGGGCAGAGGCAGTTTATATAGGCATCAGAAGGGCCTATGATCCAGGCTTTCTAATGCAACTATCAGTGATCCTTTTGTGATAGCTCAATATTTAGTGTGAATCACCACTGGCACAGTTTACTGTAAAAGAAAAATGCTAGCTAATTATACTTAAAAAATAGGTTCTGTCTGTAGCTCTCCTTTACCAACACCTTTCAGATCCTCCTCCTTAGATCTCTCTACTATCTCTTTGATGCAATGCGACATGTCCTCTTTCTGAGACTTAGGCTACCATGGTTGTGTTTGTACTCGCAGCCCAAGTTACCTGAAAAATATATGGCCACTGAAAAGAGAGTGGCCAGAATCAACTATCCTCTAATTGAGGCATGTGACCCTGCCCTTTACCCCAAGCCTTGTGTCTGTGAATCCGAAAGAGTTATAGACATCCTGGAAACTCTGGGTACACATTTATCTAATGTAGGACTTGAGTTGGATAGAATATGAGAGCTTCTGATAAGGCCCAGTCCTCGCTTCACTCTTCAGGAATTAGCTGTTGTCCATGGCATCCAGTTACAGTGAGTCCATTGAGCAGCTATGTAGTAACACAGTGAACTTTCTTGTATATTTATGGTTTCCATCCCCTGCCTGTATATCATTTGTGTGCCACCTTTCTCCCAAGATGGGACCCAAGGCAGCTTCCATAAAACAACAGATTAAAAATACAATATATACAATTACAATCAGATTAAAACATGTAAAATCTAAAACATACCTAATAAAACAAGCCCTGCTGCTTATACATTAAAAGCCTGCTTGAAAAGAAAAGTCTTTGAGACCTGAAGAGAGAAAAGAGAGAGGAAGCCACCTCCTGATGACCTTAGGGCTCTGGCAGGCTTGTATGGGGAGATTTGGTCTTTCAAATCGTCTGGGCTCAAGCCGTTCTAGGTCATAACCAGCCAAATGATGGGTCTGAGTTCCTTTTGAAGGCTTGAGTTTTAGTTTTGCCACTATCTGAATCTGTAGCCACTGCAAGGAAGAATGAGAACTCCTAATCTAATGTACCTTCTTTTTCTTTCTCTCCTCCAGGATGTCTTAAGGGTACATTGCTGCAGTTAGTGTTTCTGGAATAGTCTGGAGTGCATGAAGAAGCCTTGAACACCAGCCCTTTAAGGTGCTTGAGGATTATTGCCAACTCTTGCAATGGCAGGATGGCATCCCTTGGCAGGGGATCCTGAAGCAAGCTCTGTTAGGCTGGTGTCTCACTGCTCCACCACTCCCAGCAACGGCTAAGGCTTGCATGTCCCAATGGAGGTGAGCGGCGCCTTCCCACAGGGAGTCAAAATCAGCACCGCTGTTAGACTATGACATCGTATCGACCAGTTCATGAGAGCGGTGAGATTGGGAGCTCTGGCCTGAAAGCTGGCGATTATTACTCTCCAGGATTCTGGGCCCAGAATGGCTGCTCCATCCATACAGATGGCTCCGCTTCCACACGTCCCACCACGACAACCCCAGCCATGCCAAAAATGGGGGTGCGGGCCAGGATTGCCGACTGGCCCCCCAAGAGAGAGGGGCTGAAGGATCCCGCTGCCCCCAGCACCTCTAGAGACCTGGAGACCCCCACCTCTGTGCCACGGGGTTTCCAGAATGGACAGCTCCCAAGTGGGGCAGCGTTCCCCTCGGGGGTCAGAGGCTTCCAGCGCCTGGCCCGGAGGAGGTCCAAGGACACTGAATTCCAGGATGGTTGGCCACGGTCTCCCGGGAGGGGGTTTCTGCCACTACGGAATCGGAGCAGTAGTGAGATCACACTCAGCGAGTGCGACTTGGAAGAGGCTTTTGAGCCTCGGGGGGCCAAGCTTTCCAGCGGCTTGCCCCTTTTCCGGGAGTATGGGAGCACCTCTTCCATTGATGTGCAAGGCATCTCAGAGCAGAGCTTCTATGAAATGCTGAACGAATTCCGCAGTGGGAAGTCAGCAGCCCAGCAGCCTCCACAGCCACCACCACCAGACGCTTTCAGAACTTCACGGAGCACCAAAGCTGAAGCTAGGAATGATCAGGATGATTTTCCCCTTCATCACAAAGAAAAATCCCGTAAGAAGGGCCCCAAAGGAGAGGTGACAGGTGGCGAGTCCATCTTTAGGAAGTTGCGAAGCGTCCGGGGTGACGGCGAAACAAGCAAGGCCCTAGCAGACACCGAGGAAGGTGTCAGATCCTGGCTGTGCCAAAAGAGTTTTGCCCACTATGATGTCCAGAGCATGCTCTTTGATCTCAATGAGGTGGTGGCCCGGCGAGCCTATGTGGCACAACGGAGGAACACCACCACTGGCGCATCAGCCGCATCAGCTGTGTCCACCACAGTCTCCCGGGCCTGTGGGTTAACAGGGCTGGAGCCTGCCCCTTCCTTCATCAGCACCGAAGATCTGAACTACAAAGAGAACTTGGAACATGACCCTGGAGACAACAACAGCAATGACCTTCTGCTCAGTTGCCCTCATTTCCGCAATGAAATTGGCGGTGAGCAGGAGCGTAATGTCAGTTTCTCTCAGGCCTTGGCTGGCTCTCCGGGCGGGGGAAGCTGTGGAGAGGGCAGCTTCACTGAGATCTCTCCGGCCACCTACTGCACAAACACCAGCCTTTCTGTGCTGGAAGTACCTAGGGAGCTCCAGCGCAACATCAGCAGGCTGAAGCACTACAGCATTGAGCATGTGGACCTGGGTGCTCGCTACTACCAGGACTACTTCTGTGGCAAAGGTATCGGCTGCCACTGCTGCTTTGTGATTCTTTGTGTATAGGTAGGACAGGGAGAGATATTTAGGGACTCTTCCAGGTTAAGGATATGAGAGTGTTTAAGCTCTGCACAGGAAATGTCCCAAGAATTTGCCAAGTCTTTTTACTACAAGCACGAGACTCGGAAAATAATTTTTTAAAAACTTATTTATTGATTCATTGATTAAAATATTTATATCCCATGCTCTAGCTAAAGCATGATCAGTTTAAAACAGTGTAATAACAACAACAACACAATGTAAACATTGAAAAACATATTAAACCATATAAGAAGTTAAAAGAAGACAAATTAAAACCAGTTAAAATACAGATCGGCCCCCATACATTCTGAGACACCCCAGCTAAGAAAACCTGAAATTGTGGATAATAGGGAACCCTATTATTTTCCATGAGACAAGCACCAGAAGTTGACCATAGAATCAACTTGGAGGACCTAAAAATGCCTAGAGAAAACCTATTTTTTCAGATGTGGATAAGTGAAACAGTAGGTACTGAATCTGTGGATATGGGGGCCAGCCTATACTTGAAAACAATTTGAAACCACACACATGTGGATCTGTGTAAAACCAGCTAGCCCTCAAAGGCTTTTATAAACAACCATATTCTCACATGGTGCTGAAGTGACAGTAATGTAAGTGGTAATTGGGGTCTCTAAAAGGAGGGAATTCCATAATTGGGTTGCCATAGCTGAAGACAGCCCCTCCAGACCATCTCAAATCTCAGGTAGGCATATTTAGGGAAAGACAATCTTTCAGGTAGCAAGATCCCAAGCCATTTAAGGCTTTAACTGACATTACCAGCACCTTGAATTCAGACCAACGGTGATGTTAAATTAAAAATTGAAAACCAGTATTCATAGGTAGCAGAACAGACGAGCCTGATTAACTCCCATCTCTCTATCCCCGACACTGCAAAGTCCAGCAGGATTTAGACTCCCCTTCGGGAAGGCCTCCTTTACTTGATATGCCTCCTTTCCATACTGCTTAAATATAGAACTGCGTTCTACTGA
This sequence comes from Gambelia wislizenii, assembly GCA_030847615.1. Lineage (NCBI taxonomy): Eukaryota > Metazoa > Chordata > Lepidosauria > Squamata > Crotaphytidae > Gambelia > Gambelia wislizenii. Next base: position 32,425,139 of record JAUMIR010000010.1, read on the forward strand.
AACATTTCCTCCCAGTGCCTCCTGCATGACTTTTCGCAAGGCAGAACAGAGTCCTGCTAGCCCATAGTTGACTCCAGAGTCTCATTGATTTGCTGTAGGGGATTTCAAGAATAAGATAAACTTTTGTTTCAAATGACAAGCCTATACATTCCTAAAAGGATAATAAAATCTCAAACCTGTTGAGTACAGGAAAACAGTCTGTCACTCTTCTGTATAAATAAGCAAGGTACCCACCCATCTTTTCTCTCTCTCCCTCCCCCTCTCTAGAGCATTCCAACTATTTTGGGGTAGATGAGAAGCTGGGTCCTGTGGCTGTGAGCATCAGGCGTGAGAAGCTAGAGGATCACCGGGAGCACGGGCCTCAGTACCAGTACAGGATTATATTCCGCACCAGTGAGGTATGTTGCCATTTCTCTTTAGGATATCTCCACATTTTAAGTGGGGTCAGAGGTGGTTAAAGGTGCAGGAGAAGCTGGAACCGTGTCCAGAGGAGGGCAACCAAAATGGTAGGAGATCTGGAAGCCATGCCCTATGAGGAGCAGCTTAGGGAGCTGGGGACATGATAGCCATGTTTAAGTATTTGAAGGGATGCCGTACTGAGGATGGAGCGAGCTTGTTTTCTGCTGCTCCAGAGTCTAGGATACAGAGCAATAGACTCAAATTACAGGAAAAGAGACTCCACCTAAACATTAGGAAGAACTTCCTGATGGTAAGAGCTGTTTGGCAGTGGAATGTGCTGCCTGGGAATGTGATGGAGTCTCCTTCTTTGGAGGTTTTTAAACAGAGGCTGGATGGCCGTCTGTTAGGAGTGCTTTGATTGGATATTCCTGCATGGCAGAATGGAGTTGGACTAGATAACCCTTGTGGTCCCTTCCAACTCTATGATTCTGAATATGGGGTTGATGCAGGGATAAAACAACCATGAGTAATGCTATCTTTTTAAAAAACAACAATTAAATTCCTAGCAACAATACAGTACAACCCCCATATCTGCAGGATTTATGTTCCCAGATTTACTGTGGATATTAGAAAGTGTGGATAATAATGAACCCTATTACAATGAACTACCTCTGGGCTGGTCATACCATAGAGTTGCACTAGAGGACCTAGAAGATGCCTAGAGAGACCATATTTTTTCAGATGCGGTTAAGAGCAGCTATCTCCAGAATCCCTTACTGAGGGTGTGTAAAACAGCAAAGTAGAGAGAAAAGCGGGGAGCAGATAAGCCTGCCTCACCAGCTACCCCTGGCAGATTAAAGAAAGTGTATATCTCTGAGTGTGTCCACCCAAATGGAAGTCATAAGAAAGGTGGAGGCTGGTGAAAGAAGCATTCAGATGGTCTCTAGAAGGTTCAAATGTTTTTCTTTACTCAAGGTTTACCTGGCCTGGTTGTTTCATTTCAAATGTGCATATTGTTAGTTTTAAATAGAAAGTCTGCTGAAACATGTTGAACTGCGCTTAATTTTTATAGTTTATTCTGTCTGTATTCTTTCCATGTTGTGAATTTGTTGCCCCAGCAACTTTACCTTTTTGTCTCAGGTGCTCTCTTTGGCTCAGTAGAGGATTGAGGTGATCACTGCTAGTTTGATGTTTTAGGGTTAACCCCCAACCCAGAAGCCTTTTGGAAGGTGAGGACAAGTGCCTTGGGTAGGGCTTTCTCTGAAAAAACAGGGACTCCAAGGGAATGTGTGGATTTGTTTTCCCTAGGAATTGCTGCTCTACAATGAAAACGAGGGCCTATTCCCAAGAATTGAGTTGAATATGATACAAAGGGAGCATCAGTAATTCTCTGCACTTACCAGAGCCCAGTAGAGGGCATTGCAGTGTAGCGTGTTTGTGTATATATGTGTGTGAGAGAGAGAGATTTCAGCATGCTTAGCTTTAGCTGGCTGGAGAACCACACCTGCCATTAGTTGTTAGGCCAAGTAGAGAGAGCAACTGTGAGAGCTTTGAGGAAGCCAGGGATGCTAGTGGGTGGTCAAGGAGTTTTTCTGTCACATAACCCCTTAGCTTCACAACGTCAAGCTAACGCAGCAGACTGAAGGAGCTCTGGGATTCATTCAGCAGCTCCAGATCTCTTGTCCAAGAAGACTTTGAGGAGACCTTTCCAGAGAGGTGGTTCTTTATTTTGGAACTCAGTAAAGGGCCACTCCTGCAAGAGGTAGAGCCTATTGGGAGTGCTTTTTTTGACAAAGGTATTTTCCTTTTCATGACCCTCACACATGCACACATCTCAAAGCACCCCTTGATGTGTTTTTTTTAATCCCTTAGATCAGGGTTAGGAATTATGTGACCCTCCCCAGAGGTTGGACTTTGGTTCTTAGCATCCCTCACCTTTGCCTATGCTAGCTAGGACTGCTGGGAGACACCACTGACAGCATCTGGATGATTGCCCAGTACCCATCTCTGCCTTTAAAAAGTTGGGGAAATGCAAGATGCTTTGCAAACTTTCTCAAACACTGAAATTGCTTCTTCCTGAGTTAGGCTCTTAAAGTCCGTATTGCCCCAGAGGTTCTGTTGCAACTAGCAACAGTGGCAGGTTTTCCTCCAGTGCCTCAGGGAAGGCACCTCAAAGTGCCTGATTGCCACCTGCCAAGTCAGAGCAACATTGTCCTCAGGTATTTCCAATGAAATTTGCTGCAGAGAGGTAAATGCTTGCAGTTTTTCTCAACAAGAAAAGCCATCTCGCCACATTGAAACATCCTGTCATGAAAATTGTCAACCATCATAATGTTTTGGGGTTTGTTTTGTTTTTTTGCAATCAGGATTTCTGTGCAAAAAAAGCAAACCTTGTTTAGGCAAAATAACTTTTTTATGTGTGTTCAGAAAACAAAAAACAAGATTTTTCTACAAAAAAAAAGCCCCAAAGTTTTTTTTTTAATGGTCAAACAATGCACAAAAGCTTTCATAATCTTGCCTAGCAGAGAGAAAACATTTTGAATCATTCATTTTTCCATGCATTCTTGCACTTTGCTGTGCGGGGGCAGTGGGTCAGAAACAGGAAGTTCACACAAAGAGCTCCTTGTTAATCACTTCCATGAGCATTTCAGGTCCAGACAGACTCCACCAATTGTGAGTGGCGCTGGATGCTCTTCCTCTTTAGAAGAGGCTCTTATTCCCGCTCTCTCACTTTTCTCCTCCTGTCCCACAGCTGACAACCCTCCGCGGGTCCATTCTTGAGGATGCCACACCCACTACCACCAAGCATGGCACTATCCGTGGGCTCCCTCTCAAGGATGCACTGGAGTACGTGGTTCCTGAGCTGAACATCCACTGCCTGCGACTGGCCCTGAACGTACCAAAAGTGACAGAGCAGCTACGGAAGCTCGATGAACAGGGGGTGAGCAACTGGGGTGTGGGATAACCAAGCTGTCCAGCCTGGCCTGGGAGGTTTTCTCCACGGTGCCTTTCATAGTTTATTCCCAGGTGCTGGTCTTAAAAGAGTTGACACTCAGCCCCCACCTTAACAGCTGCTTGCTTTTCCTCCTTCCACACAATCTGCTATAGCTGGCGGGAGAAGAGAAGAGAAGGCCCAGGAGGGTGTGGATAAAATTAAAGGTTCCCTTCTTTTGCCTCTGCCCCTCTCCTCCCCCGACTCATGCCTTCCCTATGAAACATAAACAAATGTACACTGGGGTTTGGTTCCAGGATTCCCTGTGGATACCATGTATGCTCAAGTCCCATTACGTATATAAAATGGTGTAGTAAAATGGTTTCCCTTTTATAAAATAGCAAAATCAGGATTTGCTTTTTGGAATTTATTTTTTGTGAAATATTTTCATGCCATGGATGGTGGAATCCATAGATGCCAAATCTATAGATACAGAGGGGCAAATGCACTTCCTTTGCTCTTTCCTTCTGTCTCTCTGACTCTCCGCAGTTTCCTTAGAGAAGGACCGTCCCCTAAGAGATGGATTATCCAGGAGGAAAGAGGCTAAAACATGTGGGGTGTTTTGGCTTAGAAGAACTGTGAGCCAGTGGGCAGGAGTGCAAAGAGTTTTATAAACCTAGGGATGATGTGGAGAGATGTTCCTTCCCCCAGTAATAATAAAATCCGGCTCAAACGTGATCAAAGCCCCCTCCCCACAGAATTTGTAGTTTATGGAATGTTGACACCAAATGCTGATCACAAGCTTTGATGGCTTTAAAAGAGGATTAAACAAGTTAATGGAGGGAAGAGTTTACTCCCTGAGGGAATCCAGGATCAGGGGCTATTTAAGGAGGGGTGGTCTGTCGGGCAAAAGAAGAGTGCCATTTCCCTTCTTACCCTGCTTTTGGCCTCCTATGGGAGTTGAGATGCCGGGGCCTTCCTTGGTCACCCTAGCAGGGTGGTTCTCCCTGTCTGCTTTTATGTTCACCTGTCAAGAAGCACAGGAGGCTGGCAGGCCTCAGTTTGGCCTCCTGCTGGCTTTCCTGGGAGATGTTCTCACAACCTTCTGGTGCTCTCCCTCCTCCCTTCACAGCTCTGCCGGAAGCACAAGGTGGGCATCCTGTATTGCAAAGCTAACCAGAGCTCAGAGGAAGAGATGTACAACAACGAGGAGGCAGGGCCTGCTTTTGAGGAGTTCCTAGCACTGCTGGGGGAGAAGGTGTGCCTGCGGGGGTTCACCAAGTACGCTGCCCAGTTGGACACCAAAAGTAAGTTCCCAGCTGCCATTTGATGTTCTGGGGTGTGCAGGGAGGGGAAAGCAAAATGAGGCAGGCCAGCCCACTGGAAGAAGATCATCTTGGGTATGGAAAGCTTCTGTTCTGTCCCACCAGCACCCCACACACACACACACACACACAATGAGCTTGTAGTTGAAGGCCAGCTGAATAGGGAGCCCTGGTTGAGCAGTGGTTAAATGGCAGTACTGCAAGCCCCCTCATTGCAAATTCAATCCCCCAGGGCTGCAAGGTTCACTCAGCCTCCCATCGTTTTGTAGGGAACCCGGCTTGTGAGGCAGTTAGCTAACACACATTGGAAACCACTTAATGTGGTGTAGATGTGTAAATTGCTATTGCTTAAACAATTTGTAAGCCACTCTGGGAGCCTTTGTGGCTGAAGAGCAGGGTATAAATAGCATAAATAAATAAATAGGTAGGTAGGTGCCACCCACTACCTCCTTTCCTGAGCTGTGAACTCTTGTTTTTCTTCGCAGCTGACTCTACGGGTACCCACTCCCTCTACACCACCTACCAGGGCTATGAGGTCATGTTCCACGTCTCAACAATGCTTCCTTACACCCCCAACAATAGGCAACAGGTAATGGGCTTTCCCCAGCGTGGGTAGTGTTTCTGCCAGCTGGGTGCCCCTCACCCTCTGAGAACAAGTGGGGGTGCTACCATCTTTTTCTGGGGATGAATGAGATCTGGGGTTGAACCTGAGCAGGTCCTGAGTTCAGGTTTAACCTTTCTTGGGCTCACTCCTTCACTGTTTCATGTTCAGCACTGCTTGCTCTGAGTGCAAGGAAGCCATTTTCTCAGAGTTTAGTGCCATGTGTGCTGCCAGTGGTATCAATTGGAGGTTGTTGAGTGAGGTTTGGACGTAGAGGCCAATAGCAGGTACTTGTACATACTCACATCACACACGCAAACCTTGCTGCCATTTTAATTGGTGATGTTCCACTAGTAAAATGCACCAGACATTCTGAGCTGGCCTCATGAGGCCCAGTTTTCATTTTGTGTCCAAAGTGAACTTTCTGGCCCTGCTGATCCCTTAAGAATTTTGGTTGGGATCAAAAGTGTGTTCCCTACTCGTCACCAGAAATCTGTAACTTGTCTTTCTCTTTTCTATGGTTAGTTGCTCAGGAAGAGACACATTGGGAATGATATCGTCACCATCATCTTCCAAGAGCCAGGGGCCCTGCCCTTCACTCCCCAAAACATCCGCTCCCATTTCCAGCACGTCTTCATCATTGTCCGGGCCCAGAACCCTTGTACAGAGAATGTTTGCTACAGGTAACAGCCCATCCCCGCCCTAGGACAGTCTTGTGGCCAGTGTATCATTGAGCCTCAGAAAGGCTGATTGGGTTGCAGAAGGTCCCAGGCTTGGTCTTCACCCCAGTTCTGCATCTCTAGTGAAAAGTCAGGCAACTGCCGGATGATTTAAGAGGCTTCTTTCTGCCTGAGACAATCCTCAAGAGCTGCTGCCAAAGAGACAGTTGTGGATGGGATAAAGCCTCAGCCAGTGTAAGGTAGCTTCCGGGGTCCTATCCTGCTTTGTGTTTGACTTAGGTGTTGTTGGTACTCTCTTCCCATTTTCTGAACGTTTGGCTGGGGAAGAGGGCTCCTTCCCCTTTCAATCTCTGATACCTCCCACTCTAGGAATTAGGGTTGGGAACAGAAATGTTATTCAGACTACAAACAAATTTAGTTTGGGAAGAAATGAGGGGAGCTGCATTCCAGCAGTGGTTGGGCTTAAGGGCACAAGGTAGGGCCAAGCATATAGTAGGTAACACAGTGTTATGCCATCTACTCAGGAGAAAAGCCCAGTGTAAAATTTTCCAGAATTGAACTGGACAGCTCAGTTCCATTTAACAGCTTCCTAGGTTTTAATTGGCCTCTTATCCCCAATTTCTGGCAGGAGATAACAAGTAAAGAAACTTGTAGGCCCAATAGGAAACTTTCATAGACTGCATCTGGCTTTGGGCCAAAAGTAGCCCATCCCTAGATAGGCTCTGCATACAGGCGTCCCCCACTTATTTGACAGGTTAGGGACCAGTACACTGTCGAAAACCAGAAATCATTGAAATGTGGAACCTAGTTGTTTTTTTTTTAAGCTTTTTTCATAAGTATGAATTGAGAGAAAAAGCAGTGCGTGGTCACAAGCACATGGAAGGTCATGGAAACATGATGAAATAGGTCAAGAGAGTGGATCACTCATTGAGTGTATAGGTTCCAGTTATAGTTGAAAAGGGTCGAAAGATCTGACCATCAAAAAGTGGACTATTGAAAAGCGGGTGATGCTCTGTTGCATGTTCATACAGTTTAATCCACAGTTTTACCTTTTCAAATTTTCTTCCATGTCCCAAGTGTGGCAGTGACCCGCTCCAAAGATGTCCCACCTTTTGGGCCAGCCATCCCAAGTAGAGCCACTTTCCGCAAATCTGATGTCTTCCGGGATTTCCTATTGGCCAAGGTGATCAATGCCGAGAACGCAGCCCATAAGTCCGATAAGTTCCATACCATGGCCACTCGCACACGGCAGGAGTACTTAAAGGACCTAGCTGAGAACTCTGTCACCAGCACGCCCATTGACTCCACAGGGAAGTTCAACCTGATCTCACTGACCTCCAAGAAGAAGGAGAAGACGAAAGCCCGAATTGGGGCTGAGCAGTACAGCACAGGGGCTATTGCATGGAGAGTTCTGGCACAAGACTACAGCCAGGGGGTGGAAATTGAAGCTGTCTTGGGCATCTCCAATGAATTTGTTGTCCTCTTGGACCTGGGTGCCAAGGAAGTTGTGTTCAACTGTTTTTGTGCAGATGTCATTGGCTGGACTCCAGATACTTTCAGCATTAAGATTTTTTATGGACGAGGGGACCATATCTTTGTCCGGGCCATAGATAGCAATCCAGATGACATCAAGGAGATTGTGCAGCGGCTGAAGGTAAGTAGCTGCCATCTCCTACCCCTGCTACCCTTTGTGTTATTGAAGGATAGTACCGTTAGATCCTCATCTCTTTGCTTGCTTGTGTGAGTGAGCTGGAAATGGGTTAAAAGAGGTCCCTTCTCACCTTGCAGTTGCTCATTCTCTTCATAGGTCATGACCTCTGGCTGTGAGACTATTGAAATGACTCTCCGGAGGAACGGGCTGGGACAATTGGGCTTCCATGTGAAGTTTGATGGGACAGTAGCAGAGGTGGAAGACTACGGCTTTGCCTGGCAGGCGGGGCTGCGGCAGGGCAGCCGGCTTGTGGAAATCTGCAAAGTGGCCGTGGTCACACTCAGCCATGACCAGATGATTGACTGGCTACGCACATCGGTGACAGTGAAGGTAGTCATCATTCCTCCTCATGATGATGGCACTCCTCGCAGGTAAGCCTGCTTTTCCCTAATTGTGTGCCTAACTACCCAGTGCCAAACATGCTGGTACTGAAGATTGTAAAAGGGAGGCCTTGTGTGATTCAGGTGTCTGTTCGTGTTTGTTTTCTTGGTTTCAAATAATTGTTCTGTGCTGAGAGGATCCAGTTCCACAAGTCAAATTAACCTGCATGCATTTGTTCTGCATATTTTGCTATGGCCAGGGACCAATTGCTGATATTGCAATGATGTAGAACGTCACTGGTTTTGTGCAGTCCAAGCCCTACCTTTTTTGTACAGTTGTCCTAGGTCCAGAGCATCTTGGCAGTCAAGGCCTTAGCCTCCTTTCCCTAGAATGGTGGCAAAGATGGAGGAGGGAAGTACCCTGATTGGACAGCACAGTTTGCTGTTGGAGTTTGACTGTTTCTGATTTTTATGTTTCTTCAGGCAGGCTTTGCATTATGATCATCTGGGTATTGCCTAATTTGTCTCCAAAATGTGTGTGTGTTGGTTGGGGATTTCCTGGTGTGCCTTTTGTGTGATTTAACATGTCACTGCCATATTGCCTGGCACAGTGATGCCAAGGCAAGATGGCTGGCTTTTAGAATAGAGATCCACTGGGCTTAGCATAACAATGCTGGAATAACCGCCACTGCCGCCCCATTTTCCTGCACTCCCAGACTCTTTGTGGTGTATCTCTGGGCTACACTTGTTCTTTTGAATCCAGCATGGCCTGATGGGCTAAGTCAGGTGTGTCCTGCTACCTGGTCCCCTTCTCAGAGCATACCTCGTTGCTCAAGAATGATAGCGCCCAAGACAGAATCCAGGCTGCACCCTGCACTGGTGACGAGGATGGTGCTAGCTTGCAGCTGCTGTGTATCTGGAGAGATGTTCCTGAGAGGGGGGAAGAGGGGAGAAAGAGAGAGAGAGAGATTGTCAGAGGTTGTTTCAGTGCTGAGACCCATCTCAGACCTCCTAGTCAACTGAGTAATGGAGAAAAGCTTTTGGAGCTAAACCTGCTCTTGCCTGAGGGTGACCAGCCCAGGTCTTGTTTATCATCATTACTCTTGGATTTTAGTAATCTAAGAAATTTTGCAAGAAGATCAATTATCCCTACTCCAGGCTGAACACTGTCATTCTTGTGATAGTAAGTTGTAAAAACTAGTGATTGGACTGTGTGTATGGGTGAGTGGGTGTGAAAACAATAAGGAGTCTTATGATAATTTTCAGGACTAGTAAGTTTTGTTTGTGGACTATGGCCCACCAGTATATCTGATGCAGTGGGCTCCAGTGTGTCAAACCTTATGCCAAATAAAATAATCTGTCTCTGATGTTTTGACTCCCACCTCTGCTATGGACAGATTTTAGAGTTATAGCAGGAGTTAATGTAAGTTCTTAAGTGGCATCCCTTACTATACCCAGCTGCGTCCTTGGCTTTCCCAGCTTCCTGTCTGATTTGACAGGTGTGGTGTAGAGAGCAAGTTGAGGCACTGGTTGGCTTGTCTGCAGCTCTGTCCTCCCTCTCTTCTTCCCGCCCAGCCAACCATACCAGACTGTTGGTAGAACACATCCTGCTCTGAATGTCTTCCAATGCAATGGCAGATTTCATGCTTAAGATGGAAATTGCTGTTTGTGGAGCTGAGGAGATGGGCAGTAGATGTGTCCCTGCAGAGAAGGCAGGTATGACAAGCCTTGAACGTTGGAGATATTGGGACAGGCAGGCAAGCAGTAAGGTCATGTTGGGTGCTTGAAGCTGGTTCCAGCACCAGGAGTTGCCAGAGGGCTGCTTCCTGCAAAGACTTGTACGTAGTGTGCACAATGACTTCATTCTTCCCACTGCTGCTCCTGGTTACCCAGCTGCAGAGCTGATAAAGGGAGGGATTAGTGTCTTATAGAGACTGCAGTGTGTGTGGATGCAAGAAGTCAACAGCTGTGTGAGTACTGGAACAGTGCCACATATGTGGGGTTTGAGTGTTGTGGTCCTGGAGGTGAAGGCAGGCAGTCGGAATAAGGCATTCAAAGCACTGGCTGCCCTCCTTGCAAATCTACTTGGCTCGGGATGAGGGGAAGACTCCTTCACTTTGCAGCCTGTCCTTTAAGCCAGTCTCTCTCTCCTTTTTTTGTTTTATCACTTCCAACTTGGCTGGAAGTTCTGGTTTGGGTCAGAGGTGATGAAGGTGCTCTCTCCACCCAGGCAGTACAACGAGGTTGGTCTTGAATTACTGCGACTTCCCAAGAAAGGCAGAAGTGGTTTCTTGTAGAGTCTGGCATGTTGCATGCTTTTGCAAGACAGGAGGGACATCCCATAGACATGTACCAGAAAACACGTGGTTGGGAATTTGCACAAGAGGGGGTATAAGAGTGTGGCAGAGTATGTTGTGTAGATACTAGGGGGTGCCTTCTTCTGAGAAAGTTTTTCACAGGGGTTGATGCACAAAACTCAAGTTGACTTGAGTGGTGGGAGGTCTAGAAGCCATGCCCTATGAGGAGCAGCTTAAGGAGCTGGGTGTGTTTAGCCTGGAGAAGAGAAGGTTGAGAGGTGACATGATAGCCGTGTTTAAATATTTGAAGGGATGTCATACTGATGATGGAGCAAGCTTGTTTTCTGTGGCTCCAGAGACTAGGACACAGAGCAATGGACTCAAACTATAGGAAAAGATATTCCACCTAAACATTAGAAAGAACTTCCTGACATTAAGAACTGTTGGACAGTGGAATGTAGTGCCTCAGAGTGTGGTGGAGTCTCCTTCTTTGGGGGGTTTTAAACAGAGGCTGGATGGCCCTCTGTCAGGAATGCTTTGATTATGTGTTCCTGCATGGCAGAGGGTTGAACTAGATGGCCTCTGTGGTCTCTTCCAACTCTATGATTCTATGATTTGAACTCAAGACATGCCTTCTTACTTGCAGATCCTGTGGGATGATTGGTTAGAGTTTGGTGGAAACTCTGGGAGAAGGGGAAGGTTGGGGTTAAAGGGTAGGAATGAGGTAAGTAGCAGTCAGATTCATTTAGAACTAGGGTGGAAAGAAGCTCTTCCAGCCCAAGGAGCACATTCAATTTCAGTGAATTTCTCAGGGACTGTGCTCCAGTGTGAGCAGGGTGGAACAGCAAGAGGGGTGGGGCCCAAAAGTCCAGCATAGTTTTATCTTAAAGCTCTTCCTACCAAAAACTAAGCCTTAGGAGAGGTATTTCAACTTTGGAATATGGAAAAAGCCAGCTCTGGGAAGTTATCAAACAATAGTGCAATGTCGGAAGGTGCATGCGGTCATCTAGGAAACTCCAAAGGGTTGTATTTGGCCCCAGGACCTGAGGTTTCCACCACTGGTTTACAGAGTACTCCACCCTCCTCTTCCTAAGCATTGCCGAGCTTGTATCTCTCCCTCTTTGAGAAGTCAGCCTTTTCAGCAGCTTCAACAAGGGTCCTGCCTCCTCAAGATGGAGAGAGAGAAAGGGAGCATAGGCAACCCTCTGCTTCATGCCATGGACCTATCCTCATGAGCTTCTTCTCCTCTCCTAGGGGTTGGGCCGAGTCCTTTAAAATGAGTACCATGGAGCCCAAGATGGAACCCGAGAGCTTACCAGTCGGTTACCGGCCTCCATACCGCAGTAACTCCGCCTGGCAGTGGAGTGGGTCAGCCACACAGAGTTCCTCTCAATCTTCTAAGTGGACAGAGCAGCCAACATCAGGCCAATCCCAGTCTCTCACCAGGACCCCAAAACAGACCACCATGGCTCCTTACCGAGAGTCACAGCCCCTGCATGGCAAAAGGTGAGGAGATCTCATAGCATGGGGGACGGGAGGCAGCAGCAGTTTGAGTTATGCGTTGGGCACTATGTCAGCTGGAAAGCCCTCTGCTGCTTTCCTTTCTCTCCTCAGGCTAACCCTGTGCCCCTGGCACCTCAAAGAGCTTCTTACTGCGCTCATATCCGAATGACCTTTGCAACAACAGTCATGGCTTCCACCTGCCCACCTGATTATGGTCTCACCAGAGAGTCCCCTCCTTTGGACTTGGCCTGGGCAGCATTTGTGCCTGCTGGATGACACTTAGCATCACCCTGCCCTATCCCTGCCTTCTTGGCTAATTGCTCTTTGATCTCCTGTCTCTTGAGACAGCAGGGGAGCTTGCATGACAAGCTTGGGTTTCAAGAGTACTCTCAGTGCTTCAGGCAACTGGGAAAGAGAATCCTGAACGTCTCCCTTCCTCTGCACTGTCCATCTCTCTCTCTCTCTCTCATGTGAACTAGGCCCGTGAGCTTCCCAGAAACCCCCCATGCTGCATCATCCTCCCAGGGCGGAACAGAACGAATACAGGCATACAGGCAGCCCTCGAGCAGTTTCTCCGTGCCTGGCTCTTCAGGAGCTGCCTACAGCCGATTCAAGCCCTCCCCAGAAAGGTAGGATGCTGCAGGATGGGAATGAAAGTGGGATGGGGCGGGGGGCCCTGTTCCAGCGCATGTAGGGTGTTTGTAAAGCGCATCCAGGGTGAGTTTTACTCTTGATTATTGCTGTATAGAATTTGCTACTGCTACTGGTACTATTTGCCCACCTTTCTCCAAAAACTGGGACTTCAGGTGGCTTAAAAGAACAATACAACTAAAAACATACAAAAAGCGAACATTAATATTGAATGAAACTATTCACAGTATTAAAACAAGTTAAACCTGCTTTTAAAAAGATAAAAAGCAGTTAAAACAATTCATTTTAAAACAGTACAGCATCATCAGCCCATTCTTTAAAAACTCTGTTTTAAAAGCCCATTGGAATAAAAAGATCTTTCCCTGACAACAGAGGGACAACAAAGAGGGGGAAGTTCTGGCCTCCCTGGGAAGGGACTTCCAGGGCCTTCCAAAATTCCAGTTTGGGGAATTTCTAGGTTTTCACTGTGAATGAAATGAGACCAGTTTTGAGAACGCCCACCCAGCACTGAGTAAAACCTAGTTAGCTGAATAGAACATTGTCCCCTGCGTGGCTGGAAAAAGTAAAATAAATCATTTAAAAAAGAGAAAATGCAAACACACTCACGTTTGCTGTTTGCTTTGCCTGACCTCCTTTTCTGAAGCTTCCTTCTCTCAGGGCCAGACCTGATTTTTTTTAAGAGCAGCAGCATGTGTGCCCATCTAGAGTGCAAGTGTTCGAAGAGGAGGGGAGAGAGACTGGCACATTGTAATGTCATGATGAGCAGGATGAAGGGAAGACAGGGGAAGTTTTGAGGAGCTGCTTTCTGGTTTGTTCCTTGTATTTATGGTGGGTGATACACAAATTACATTTCATCCTATTGTAGCTGAATTAAAAATGGGAGTGGCAGAGACTATGCAGAACACAACCCCACAGTTTCTCCTAAGGGGTCAGCAGCAGGGGAATAAATCTTCAATACAGAATAGAGGTGGAAGTGGTCTGTTGCAGACGGAGCACACAGCTCCATCTCTTCTGGTTCTAGTCCCTTCTCAGAAGAGAACTAGCCATGGTGGGGTAGATGGCAAATCAGGTGGGATAACAAGTTGTCAGTGAATTAGGGCTTGTTTATACAAGCCCATAAAAAATGGAGCCATTTCGCAGCAGCTGCGACCTATCCTAATGGTTTTTCAGCCCCCTTAAGCTCCACATGCCCACTAGGAAACATGGGCGGCCATGAGTGATTTACTTGTGTTTGCACTTATCTGAATTTGCCAATGATGACCTTTTTTAAAAAAAAAAAAAAAAGATATCCAAGGTGCAATTGAGCGATTTTTCACGAATCAGATCACCTCACTTGTACTAATGAGCAGAAATGCACACCCTCTCGTTTTTTAAAAAAAAAGATGGGAAAGGCCACAAAGGCTTTTGCCGGTTTTGCCCCCCCTCCTTTACAATATGACAAAATCACACAGATTGCCATTAAGACAGATAGGATTCTCCTCGCATTCTGTGAGGGGATTTTTTCGCCATTTGGACAACCCCCTTAGACGCAAAAGGCAACTAGTGGAGTTTCTGGACTTTGCAGGTCCAAAGAGAAATTCCTTAAAGAGTGTCTCTTCTCCTTCACCATTGGACAAGCATGGGCTCAGCCCTTCAGACCTCGCTGACGTCAGCTGCCAGTTAGACTGGAGTGCCTTTCATGCTCCGTTTTGCTCAGACCCCCCAGAGGTACTGCGCAGGGCTCAGAGAAGCAGTGGTCATGCTCCGGAGGTCAGGGAGAGGGGAGGAGACAGTGCACAAGCCCCCTAATTGTCACATGCCATGCACCTTTTTCCCAAGGCCACTCAACCTATATTTGCCATCTCACCATTCGACACCAATGATTTGATGGTGTGTGTAAGATTCCGTAGCCCTCCTGACAGGAAACCAACTACCTGTTGCGGGGCGGGGGGTGTTTTCATTTTACACTCTCTGATTGGTGAAAGGTAACAACTGTTTGCCTTGGCCGGAGAGCTGCCACTTTGAACAACTGTTGAGGTCTCTCAGCTATGGAGTTGTCTTCTGGCCTTTGTGGCAGAGAGAAAGAAGAGCAGAGCAGCAGCAGTAGCCCTTGCTAACGGAAGAGCCTGAACGGCTGCATCCCTTGGGCCACTGCTGCACTCTTGGTCTCTTCTCTGCACATACATACATCGCCCCAGCCACAGAAGCAAAGCTTAGTGAGGAACTGGGCATGTGCATTCCCTTCCTTGCACTCACCTCCTCCCTCTGCATTTGGTATTTTTAAAACCTGCTAATGAATGAAGGAGGCTGGGTGTTGTCTTCCCTGCTGTATCTATCGCCTTCAGCTGTCTCACTTTCGCTCTCAGCTCTGTTCACAGATATGCAGGCCCCCAGCGGTCCTTGGTGCCATTTGATTCACTCTATGCCCACGAGGTGACCTCCAATGGAGGGGACTCCTCCTCATCTGGAGGACTAGCCAGCCAGGAGAGCACCATGGAGAAGCCCAAGCCTGGTAAGGACGAGGAACTGGGGAGAGGGGCAGGGCAGGCTGGAGATCTGAGCTGGGCCATGACATCCCCAGCTGCCTTTTGTACACACTGCCAAGGTTTTCAGAGTCAGCGGGGTTTTTTTCTGGGTTGATTTAGGCTTCTGTTTCTTCAGGATACACAGGCAAGTGACCTGTGGGTAGAAATACATACATACATGTTTCTCTGTTTGCCTACGTACACAGGCTCTGTTACACTGGAACGTAAGATTCTGCCTTATACTCTTGGGTCCATCTAGCCCAGAGATAAGCATCTGTATGATGGACAGGAGCCAATTCCTCCTGCCAGCTCCCCCCATGGGATCCACCAGGCCACATCCCTCTGTAGTTCCTCTCAAAATGGTGACAGGAAGTGATGTTCTATCATTTCCTGTTGCCATTTTGAGAGGGACTACAGAGGAAAAGGTAGTTATTTGGGGTACTACAGTGTTCTGGGGTACTTGTGGGAGATTGGTGGTATTTTTGCATGTTTTCACACATTTGGGGGGCTTTTTCTGTGGTTTCAGGACAACAGTTGCCCAAAAATCAAGCAGACTCTTTTTTAAAGGGAGGTTGTGGGCTTCAGAGGGCATTATTTAGGGGCCACATATGTCAGTTCAGGGGCTGCATACCCATCCCCAATATGCAGCAGTTTTTTTCCAGAGTTTCAACTAGGATTCTTTTCCTAGTCCTGTCTGCAGATTGCTGGTAATCCCTTTTGCTGATCTCCCATCCAAGTACTAACCAGCCCTGACCTTGAGTGGATGTTTTGAGAGTGGCTGAATGGTTTTTATAACCTACTAATGTACATTTGCAGGCTTCTTTCCCAGCTCTGCCCCAGGTAAGTGGTTTGGTTTCTAAGCAGTCAGGACAGTGCAATCTCACCTACAGAACCTGGAGTATATCTACACAACACAGTGATAGCACTTTAATACCATTCACTGCCATCCTATGGAATCCTGGGATTTGTTGTTTGATTACACACATTTATCTAGTGCACTTCCCACTAGAGCTCTGTGACGGAGAATTCTGAGTACCTCACCAAACTGCAAAGAATTCCATAAGAAGGAGTGTTGGCAGTTACAGTGGTATCAAAGCAGTATCGGTATATAGCATGGGTACACACTTAGTCTCTGTGCAGACTGAGACAAGATGGCATCACTCTGGGATAAGGACAGGACTGCTGTTGTCCAGATCAGCTCTGAAATAGCAGCAAGCATCGTGCCTTCCCCTCCCTCTGCTGACAAGCCCCAACCCTTCCTTTAATGCTTGGGGTCAAGTGGGATGGCTCTCAAGGCAAAAGGTTTCCACTCCAAGACCCATCTTTTGTGTGGGAAGAGCATTGCTGCTTTAACAGACTTTGCACTATACAAGACGGCTGAGCTGAACAGCAGGCAAAGCTTGCAAAATGGGCTGACGCTCCACATATCCCCTCCAGGGTTCCAAAAGAGAAACAGCAAGGATTGTCTTGGGTCTGGGTCGATCATAGACTGCCTCTTTTAAGAGGAGGCCATTCCAAAATGACTTCCCTTCTCCTCTTGATCTTTACAGAACCTCTTTGGCATGTACCGGTGCAGCCCAGAATCTCTGCGGCTTCTGGGAACAAGCGGTCAAGCCGACACGAGTTGGCAGGCAAGGATTCTCCCAACCGGCATGCCAAGGTGAGACTGGCGTCTCAGGGACCATGAAGCTTGCTAGGGCAGGAGTGGGGAAAGTGTGGCCTGTGAGTTTTATGTAGCCCTCGAATCCCACTTCTGCAGCCCCCAAAGCTCCCTGGCAGTCCTACCAAAACACCACCAAAGATTTTGATGGGAGGTACCCCTCAGACAGTTTTCCTCCTCTGTTCCAGGACTGCTTTAGGGCCCAACCTGCACCACCCTCTCCTCCTTTCTCCCTATGAGAGCTCCTATAGCTAACTTCCTCTCTTCACCCCACCTTAACTTCCTACAGGGCGAAGGGCAGTATTCGAGCAGCCACTCCAGCAGTAACACCCTGTCCAGCAACGCCTCTAGCAGCCACAGTGACGAGCGCTGGTTTGACACACCCGATCCTGTCGAGGCTGACCCAGACCCCCTGGCCAAAGGGGGATCCAGCGACAGTGGCATCGATGCCACCAGCGCCAAGTCCTCGCGGAGGGACAAGCTGCCCAAGTCCTCACCTCCCTTTGGCTCCACCCAGCACGAGACCAGCGGCAAAAGGAAGGAACCCCCCAGTGGGCAGAGCTGGGGCTACCGACCCAAGGCCTTCGGGATGGGTGCCGGCACGCCTGCCAGAGGGGGCAGCAACAGCATTAATGACCACCTCAAGCAGTCTAGGTGAGTGGATCCTCTCTTCCAGTGGCCATGTTGGAAATCTCTCTGGTAGGAGCTGTTGATCCCACTAGCCAAACACACAGTTGTGGCCTCAGGATCTACTTGTTCCCTCCTCCTTTTGACCCATTGATTTAGGCTATGGAACTGCGATAATACACCCATACTGCATTCAACTTATGGATCTGTGAAAAGGATCTGACTTAGAGTGGGAGCATCAGAAGGGACTTTGGGGCACTCTGTTATGGGCCAGAGCTGCTACCATGCTGAAGGTGATCCTGCCCCCAAAGCCACCCTGATGGGACACCTGTCTGAGCTCCTGGGATGGTGATTCTACTCCCTCCCCCCATGAGCTGCACCTTTCCCAAGCAGCCATTAGGAAGTGCTCCCACATCCCAGAGGTCTGATCTCCTCTCTTCCCAAATGTTCCTAGTGGAAGTTTCCCCTTCCCCTCCATCACTATCCAGCCACCAAAATTCTTTTAAACATTTGAAATCTGACAGCATATCACCCTCTTCCCTCACCTACAGGCAGATTGCAGCTTACCTAGACCCCCACAAGGATGGGCAAGCAGGCACCTAAAAGAGCAGCCCTCTGCATATTCCTGGTGGCAGCTTCCTCCAAGCAGTTCTGGCTTGCAGTCAGTGGTCCGTTGCACCATGGTGTTATCATGCCATGGAGCAAATGCACTTTGGTTCAGTGCTGTGACTAAAAGGAAGAGGATCTGTTCTGCTCCCAATTCTCTCCTTGTTGCCCTTCCTTTTCCCTGGTGCTTCTGCCCACATCCCATCGTCCTAGGAAGCCAGTGGGTTTGGCCAGTCATCGATGGGGCAGAGAAGCTGTTATGTGTTCAGCTTCACCCAGACTGAAGTTTTTGTATCTTTCCTCCTTTTTTTGCCACAGCAACATCAGCTCCAGAGCAACGTACCCTGCCCACATATACAAAACACCCACGGCAGAAGCGTCCCGGGCCACACACATGTCACAGTCCAGCTCCTTCCAGCTCTCTGCCTCTGTGCCCAAGTCCTTCTTCTCCAAGCAGAGCAGCAGGAGCAAACATCTGCCAGTTGGGTGGAAGAAGAACAATGAAGATGTCCCCACCAGGCCTGCCACCTTCACAGACCCAAAGAAGTGAGTGCTGTGTGGAATAGGGCTGGGCTAGGTTTGTTACTCTGAAATCTCTGTCCTCTCCACTCTGTTTTCATACCATTGGATCTTTTTTCTGCTATTATTCTGGTTCCCCCATAGGCTTTTGGAAGTGTACAGCTATCCTTTCCTTCTACTGGAGAGTGTGCATGTGTGCTTGGTCAATCCCTTTCCCTGGCAAGTTAGAGCTTTCTAAACCCCTTTTTTTGGTGGCGGGGAGGGAAGACTGAGGTTGATTTTGAAGCAGAGCCCTGGTCTCTCAAAATTCTAGAGATTGCAGATATCTCTGGCCATGTACAGAGAGCATCTCCCCACCCAGCTCCTGATTATTTAGTTGTTCGTTTATTTAATTGATGTATATGGCACTTTTCTCCTGAATGAGATTCAAAGCTCTATATAGCTTGGGTCAAGGCTGTTTGAAGGACCATACCTCCATTTATTGAGCCCATTAGAGCTCTTGGGATTTTCTGGAGAGGCTCTTCTCTCTGTCCAACCACCTTCTCAGGCTGGTTTAGTGGGAACAAGGGAGGGGGCCTTCTCGGTGATGGCTCCCAGACATTCAATTCCTTCCTTAGGGCAACCAGGATGGCCCTGTCCTTGCTCTCAGGAAAGTGTTAGAATTTAAAACATTTCTTATGCCATCAGGCTTTTAGAAATTGACTGGGGTGGGCATTTAATGTTGGACAGTGCTGTTTTTAAGGTTTGTGTGGTGTAGTGGTTTGAGTGTTGGACAACAACTCTGGACACTAGAGTTCGAATCCCCACTCAGCCATTTAAACCTACTGGGTGACCTTGGGCAAGTCACACTCTTTCACCCTCAGAGGAAGACAAAGGCAAACTCCTGCTGAACAAATCTTGCCAAAGTAAACCCTGTGGTAGGGTCACCATAGGGTCACCATAAGTTGGACACAGCTTGAAGACACACAACAACATAGAGTCTTTCACTGAATGTTAATGTTTTTGATGCTTGTTTTAACTTTATAATTGTTTTTAAAATTACGCTTATATTTATACTTTTATTGAATCTCTTGTATAGTTTTTAATCTGTATTGCTTTTAAGTATGTTGTTAGCTACCTTGTGACCCATTATTGGGAGAAAGGCAAATTCTTATTCGTGGTCTCTGTGGCTCACAAATCTCTCAGAACCTCCTAGAGCTATACTAGATGTGTTTTGACAGTAACCCCTTCAACACGCCATGCACCTACTCAGCGCACTTCCAACCTAAAAGCAACCTCAGTTCCTTTTTATCCACTGTTTGTTTGTTTGTTTGACCTTGGACTTACCTCAACTTGCTTCCCTCCTTGCTTCACAGATATCGGTTTGTTATCTGCTTTGGCTATGGCCTCCTCAGGCTCATTTAAGAGATGCACTGTGTGTGCTGATAAGATCCCCCAAAAGGATGGCCACTATCATTATAAGTGCCCCCTTTGCTTGGGTGAGGGGCATAATGTTGGAGCATGCAGGTACTGTCAGGCCTTCATGCCCCAGGCCTGTCGGAATCAAGAGGTGAGACTGAAAGCACTTCTTTGAGAGCATGATTTGGGAACTGCTACTCAAGCAATGGAAAATAGGCCACTATATATGGCCTCTTCTAGCTCCACTTCACTCCAGTCTACCACACGTTGTGTGTCATCTACCCAGACACCCATGGGTTCATTGGTCTGCATGGCATCAAACCTGTTGTTGGCCAAGTCGACATTTCAGCCATCAAAGCACAGAGAGACCAAGGACAGGCCTTGGTCATTGCAGCTTGACCCCCACAATATGTCTTTCTCTCAGTATTGAGGACATTTCAAATTAAGGTTCCCACCAGACAGCTCACAAGCACCACAAGAAGAAGGTGAAGGATGATCGCTCCCAAGCTTTACCACAACAGTGCTTGAAGCCTTCATCAGGCTGCATTGCTCTATCTGTCTTTAGGGTGCAGAGGGAACTGTCTCCTCTGATATCAATTGCTTCAGAAAGTTCCAGAGATACCCGGTCCCCTCACTGGTTCCTGGAGCTTCACCACAGATGACAGCATTGGAGGCTGTTTCTGAAGGAGAGATCCCACATTCTCCAAGGCCTCAGCCACCTTTTACACTAGCAAGAGGAGCAGGTGCTGTGACTGTGGATCCTTGAGATCAACTGCTCCCTCTGGTACTGTCCCTACATGCCCAACTGTCACACAGAGGACACATCAGTCACTCTCCATCCCAATCTGAGTCTTCTGTATCGTGGTGTTCCAAGTCCCAGACTCCACAGGTTTATTGGTACAGATACTCCCCAAGACTACTATAGGTACCGAGAGGATTGGTAGTCTCATGATTCCTACAGGAATCATGGGTTTCCAAAGGCCCCCTACCCCTTATTACTATTACAGGGGCTGTGACCACCCACAGTATTATGAATTCAAAGAACCCTGACATTCGCAACATTGATGCCAAGAGTCAGTATCAAAGTCTGTTCCTTTGGCCATGGTATCGGTTCCACTTCCATCTCCACCCTGAGAGACTACTCGTCAGCCTGAACTCCCTGTTGGAGTCCAGTCGCAGTTGTCCCCTCGGGTTCATTCTCCATCTCATCCCTGATCTCTGCTTCAGGCTTGATCCTCATCTGGTCCTAGATGCCCTCCATCTCAGGTTCATTTGCCATCTTGCCCTTCCATCTTAAGACACACAGTTTCAGAGTCAGTACCAAGGTAATCACATCTGCAATTGACGTCTCCAGTTCCTCAATTTTCAGCAATTGCCTGGACTTCTGATGATGACAGTTAGATTCTACTTTGGAAGCCTCTCTGGTACCAGTGCATCAATCCCCCTCAGCACTGGTTGGCAAATGTAACGCAGCATCTCCCACTAACAATGTCAAGTCCTTCACTGACTGTATGCTTAGAATGGCCAAGGTGTTGGACTTGCAGATGAAGCTGGCAGAATCTTCTGTATCAGATCTGGTCTTCTAACGAGTCCAGCATCACACTCCTTCACCAGTTTCTATTCCACTATTGCCATATGTTCTCCAGGTTTTGAGGAAAACATTGATCAACCCAGCGTCAGTTCCATTGACCTCTAGAAAGTTAGAAGGGCTAAACAAGATTGTTGAAGCTGGATCCAAATGGATGGTTCAGCACCCACATCTAAATTCGATCATCATGGATGCTGCCCAGTCTAAAACCTCTCAGAAGTTTCATTCTACCACTGTTGATTGTGAAGGAAAAAAATTGGATGTCATAAGACACATATTTTACTCTACTGCTGCCTTTACTCCTCTGAATTGCCAAGTATGGGGCCATAACAACAACTTCTGTGGGGAAAGGTCCCCCATACTTAGATGTACTTTCTGAAGGAGACACGAAATTAGACATGCTGCTTTGGCTCATGCTCCTCTCAACCCTTCCCAGCAATGTCACCTGCTTGCCTGAACACTTGTCTCTTGTTCAGAGGCGCATAGTGGTCAAGTTGACACTCTTCTTCAGATACTCAAAACATCTTGTGTGACTCTCCCACTGAAAAAGGGTTCTCAGTCTAATTCTTGCTGAATTCTGGCTGCTGGTCAGCACAAAACAGGCATCCAGGGAAGTGGGGAAACAAGCGAGACAGACTTTCAGCAGGAAGGTGGCATTCACCATTCACGGCAAATGTTGTGCTATGAATCTGGAAGGAAAGGAGGCATTGGTGGGTGGTGTGGGATGAAAAGGCTGGCTGCTGACTCAGTACGGAAAGGGCAAAGCATGGTGCTTGCTTGTGGGGAATGATGTGTAGAAGGCAGCTTCTGAGAAGGGTAAAAGTGGTCTCACCCACCTACTGTACTCCACCCCAAAAGCCTCATCTTTCAAATGGCAAGGCAGCAGCCCCAAGGACTGGCTTCATCCCATTCATTTCTTTACTTGCACAGCAATTGTGGTGTGGGCTGGTCAGCTCAGCAGGGGCCCATTCACACTATATAGTTATAGCAATATTATTCCACTTTAACTTGCCATGGCTGCATCCTTTGGAATCCTGGTTTGTAGTCTGGTAAGGTACAAGAGCACTCTGACTCAGAATTCTCAGCGCCTCATCCTAAACTGCTATTCCAAGGATCCCATCGCACGGAACAATGGCAGTTAACATGGAATTACAGTGCTATAATTCTGTAGTGTGGATGGGCCCCAGATGATCCCAGGCTGCTTACACAGTCAATCAACCAATCAATCACTTTATTTACATCCCACCTTTCCCCCCAGACTGTGGGACTCAACAGAATCAAAAGAAATGCAAGTAAAACCGCATAGAGGTAGATCTCAGTTAACAAAGTAGATGTGTTCCTGGCCTTTACTTCTTTAACAGAAACTTTGATATCAGAGGTAGAAATAACATGGAATGAATAGGAGTAGCAGGAGATAAAAAGCATTCAGAGGAGGAAGGTGATTTATGGTTCTTCATCTCTTCCCTAGGCAAGTGGACCTGAGCACCAAGAACGTCTTTGGGCAACCTCGGCTGCGAGCCTCCCTGCGTGACCTCCGCTCCCCACGCAAGACTTACAAATCCACCATTGAGGATGACCTGAAGAAGCTGATCATCATGGACAGCACCACTGCTGAGCAGGAGAGGGATTTGGTGAGTGGGGGCAGGGGAGACTGAGAGGGACGGACAGCACTCCTTATCCTGCTCATTCCCTCCTGCTTGCTCCTTGGGCAGCTGCCTGTCAACACACTACTTTTTGGCTTCCCATCAACATGTTGCTAAGATCATTGGCATTCTGCTTGAGTCTTGGAGTAGTGGAGGCTTTGTTACAGAGACAGACTGGGGCTTGACGTTGAAGCTTTGGGATTCTTAAGGGCCTTTAGCAGCAGAGCACCAGTGTCTCATGAACCTGGACCAGTCCTTCCCCTTCTGACTGGGTCAGCTTTCATTTGCTTTCTTTTCTCTTTGTCTCAGTTTTAGCCTGTCGAGATGAAGACAGGAGAATGTCCTTTCTCCTTGCACTTGCAAATGGAGCTATGTGGCTTGTGCACTGTTCGTCTCCCACGGGGCTCAAAGCCAGGCCTCCAAAGCAATTTTGGCATGGGGATATGAAGAATCCTTGAATCTCAGCCTCCTTGAATCCCATACTGGGAGAAAGACATGATAGAAATCCAATAAATAAATAAATCTTCACAATTCGTCTGGTTATCAACAGGAAAGCATGTCTTGACACATACAAAAAGCATGATGTATTTTCTGCATTTTGGTTGCCCAATAAAGGTATTGCTTTTTTGTGGGTGTTGTATTTTGTTTGTAGATCAAGACCAGCCTGTCAAGAAATGGGTCAACAGACCTTGATATTTTTATCACATTTCAGGCCTTTCCTGTGGAAATTTGTTTGTGTGAGTGGAGGGGGGGACTCCATGTTTCTTGTGCAAACCTCTATTTTTGTGCAGAAAACAGTGTATTTTGCACAAAGTTCAAGAAACAATATTGACACTTTTTTGCACACTTTTTTCACAAAAGTAGTTCTGAAGGAGAAAACATTGAATAATGCACAAAAGCCCCAGCAGTTGGGTGGAATGTTTGAAATTATTTGTTCTTGCACATGGGAATGAAATAAGGAAAGAGTAACTTCCCTACTGTGGAGTTAAGTTTTATGAGCAGCATCTAGCTGCTTCTTGACCCAGGGAGCCGCATCACATCACACAGGTGGTCTCATAGTGTGGCTTCCGTAGGGCCATTATACCTAGCAAAGGAAGCTCCCTATATGGAAACAGAACATTTCTGGGTCCTCTCCCTCATTTCTGGCCTGGTGGCCACCATTTGAAAATGTGAAAGAGGTCCAGGTTCAGCAGAGCTTTGGTTCTGGTCTGCTGAGGCCATTCTGATGCTCTTGTTTCTTTCCACCCAGTCTTCACAGAAGACACTTCAGCGGACCCTCTCAGACGAGAGTTTATGTAGTGGGCGCCGTGATGCCACCTACGCAAGCGCCTACTGCTTTGAGCAGCCCCTACCCAGCGATGTCCTCTTCACCAGCACCTACCCCTCCAGTACCCTCCCTGTGCGGAAGCAGCAGCAGCAGCAGCACCAGTCGCCCAGCAACGGGAACCTCTCTGAGAAGAAATGTGAGTTTTCGGGTAAGGGGAGAATAGAGAGAACAGTGAGTTTGTGTTGCTTTTTGCGCCTCATTCTGGGGCAGCACCAGCAGTGGTAATGAGGAGAAGCAACCTTCTTGTGCCTTCCCTGGGCCTAAGCCACAGGAAATGAGGTCAGCCTGCCCACTCTGACCTCTGACCTCATGTGCTTGCTCACAGGGTTTGGGGTGTTTCCTTTCTCTGCAGCCACCATTTCGGCCTCTGAGCTTTCCCTGAGTGATGTGCGGGACAAATCTGTGCGGCGCATTGATCCTGGCCTGATGCCACTGCCGGACACAGCCACAGGCCTGGAGTGGTCAAGCTTGGTCAGTGCTGCAAAGGCCTACGAAGGTAGGGAGGGTAAAGGTGGACTGACAGAGTTGGAGGTATATACAGGGCATCAGTTGTCTTCTCCCTCTCCCTTTCCCCCCCTCTCTCTGTGTTGTGAGTTCCATGTCTCCATAGTGAGCCGACTCAGTGCCAGAGAAGCCAAGAGAGGGGTCATGCACAGCTCTGAGGTAGAGAGCCACTGGCAAAGCTTCAGCTCCCCACCATTACCCAGTTCCATTGAAGTAGAAGATGCACAAAGGCTGCGGGTGGACTTGAAGGATTCTAGCCACTGCTTCAACTTCCTATTGTTGTTGTTATCAGCAGCATTTATTTATATAGCACCATCAGTGTACATGGTGCTTTACATGTAAAAGAACAACAAAGACAGCCAACTCTGCCAAAGGCTTACAATCTAAAATACACACACACACACGCTCATACATGCATACACACATATAGAGGGAAGGAAGGAGTAATACAAATATAAAACTATGTAATACTATTGTAAAACAAACTATCCAAACAGAAATACAAAAACCAATGCAATACAATACAAAGCAAACTGACAAATACATATAATCAAAATATGCAAGATTATAAAACAGTATTAAACAGTATTTTCCAGAAGAAAGCATTTTGCTGTCTTGGCAACCACTGAAATTTGTGGGGTGATGTCTCTTGCTTGCACAGCTGCTGCTCAGAACTATGACCAGCTGATCTTAGGGACTTTTATAAGCATTGGCTGCCACTGTGTATTGTACTCCTTCCTTCTGTCCAGTTTATATTGGCTCTTCTCATGATACAATGGGGCTTGAATTTGGACCCTTCCCTGAAAGACTGAAGAAATGGACAAGGGAAATTTCTCTTATTTTTAGACTCCTCCCCACCCCCAAGGGGAGGAAACAAATTCTGACTCTGTCCTCCATTGGTTGCCCATTTCCAAAGCTGGCCATTGGCACCTCCAGCAAAGCCATCTTGTCATGTTGACAAGGTTGTCTTCACGGAAGAGTCTTGTATCTTACTTCCAATCAGACA
The DNA here is from genome assembly GCA_030847615.1 of Gambelia wislizenii. Lineage (NCBI taxonomy): Eukaryota > Metazoa > Chordata > Lepidosauria > Squamata > Crotaphytidae > Gambelia > Gambelia wislizenii. Next base: position 32,450,940 of record JAUMIR010000010.1, read on the forward strand.
GGTTTCTACTCCAGATGGCAACAGAGAGATTCTTGCAGAAATTTGTGGAGAAAAGGGTCCAAGCTAGATGCATGTACAGTAATCATAGAATCATAGAGTTGGAAGAGACCACAAGGGCCATCTAGTCCAACCCCCTGACATGCAGGAATATCTAATCAAAGCATTCCCAACAGATGGCCAACCAGCCTCTGTTTAAAAACCTGCAAAGGAGACTCTACCACACTCTGAGGCAGTGTATTCCACTGCCGAACAGCAATTACTGTCAGGAAGTTCTTCCTAATGTTCAGGTAGAATCTCTTTTCCTGTAGTTTAAGTCCATTGCTCCGTGTCCTAGTCTCTGGAGCAGCAGAAAACAAGCTTGCTCTATCCTCAGTATATGGGTCCATATTGTAGAATCAGGATGGTGAAAAGCAAGTTTTTAAAGGCTCATTGGATGGTCACCTCTCAGAGATCCTTTAGCTGTGGGTTTCTTTAAAGGCAGGAGGTTAGACTAGATGGCCCCTGGGGTCTCTGCCAGCTCAGTGATTCTAAATATCTCTGTTCTGACTTGAGAATTCATTCAGGCCAGAGATTCAGGCTTTCCCCCCTGCAGTGGAATAATTATTGGGGGGGGGTGCACTTTTTTTTTATCAATCCTTATTAACAGAGGAGATTCCTTTCTCTCCAAAGGTTAATCTTTTTCAAAAGATTCCCCCACCCACCTTTCTCCTGGTCCCAGGGTGGGAGGATGACTAGATTAGCTAAGACCAACTGGGTCAGCCTGTCAGGTCTCATTTGTTTGTGGGAGTTTCCTAGTGCGGCCCCATAGCACCCCGCTAAGTGCCTTTTCCATGGCTGTGTTTTGTCACTGCATGCAGGATCCCAAATGAAGCATCCGCTGATTCTTTTCCCATCACCCTCGAAAGAAGGGTTGAAATGGGACACAAATGTCTATGCTCCATTTCCTGTAAAGCCAGAAGCATTGTAGGGTGAGCTTCTTCCAACCACCCACTCCCACCCCCCGCCATTTTTGCCCAGCAAGCTTAATGGTCTTAAATGCAATTTCCTCCCTGAGGCAGCACTGTGACCTGGTTTTTCCCAGTCTGGACCTGTCTTGCCTTTCTCTGCCTCCCCCCAGCTGGCCTCCTCAGGAGCTGTGTGACTCTGCTGGCCCCCTGGGGAGAGGCCTCTGACTGCTACTGCTGCTGCTTAAAGTAGGGCAAGGAGGGAGGGAGGGAGGTGAGCGCGTGTCAGGGCAAGGCTGGCTCCCGGCAGGGATCTCCCTTGATGCGGATTAACCGCCTCCCTGGCAAGCAGGCAGGCAGGCGGGCAATCTTGGGCATCTGTTCAGGCCTGCCATCTGCGTCACGTTTGCCCCGCCTTCCCCGTGCAAGTGCTCCCTGGCTAGTAAGCAGGGAGAGGCTGCCACTCAAGTGCACGAGAAGCAAGAGGACGGGTGCTCCATTGTGCGCTCGGTCCAGCCAGGTCCTCCGGTCTGCCCAGTTGTCCAAATTCGTGGTGTCCAGCTGGAAGGTAGGCAAAACCTTATGGGAGGCCATTCTGCTTTGGGTCCTATAGGGGCTTCCCAGGGCTGGCTCATGAGCCTCTTGGGGACCCCAGGGATAGGGGGGAGATACTCCTTGCTGTGACAAACCAGAGAGGTGTGATGGTGGGTTGTGAGGCAGTATCCCAGCCTCATTGTCTGCGGGTGGTAGCTGTTCCTTCTCTTGCCTTTCTCCAGGACCCTTCCATCTCATTGTTTGCCATCCCCTTAAGACACAGAGGGGCAGCAAAGCTGCATCCAGCTCCTTATGGGACTTCATAATCCCAGTTTTCCATTTGGCTCATTTCCTCTCCCACACAGAAGGTAGAAGCAGGGAAGGTGTTGGGGTCTTGTTCCAGTGTAGGGGTGGAGTAGGAGTGATGGCCTTCATTACTGTGGACTGTTGCAGAATGAGACTAGTTAGTCAGGGCAGGGTGTTGAGCCCAGTTGAATTCCCAGAATCCTGAAGTCTCAGATCTAGTGAGAGTTGTTGCTGCATGGCATCCTGGATACTGTGCAGGGCAAAGAAGTGTGACTCACCTGGGAGGCCTTATAGCATACAAGGCAGGACTTTTGGCTGAGGTCTTAGTGGAGATAAGGCTGGCTAGGAGTTATGAGGATTGAGCATGGCTCAGGGAGTCTTCTGAGACCTTCCTGCTCTAAGCTTTTTCTTTGAATAACCTCTTTGGGTGCTTCCAACATTGTAACACAGTCCTACAAAGAAACCTACATGTACTATTATAACTTTCTGGAGGCAAGTCCCAGCACCTCTCTTTGGGCTGCAAGTTTCTGCTTCTTCACCTTTTGCATTCCTACAGTCAACCTCTCAGTTGTATTTCCTTCATGTGTTTTGAAGATTACCATGTGGCTATTTGCATGACAGAAAGAGAGACATATTTCAGAGCTTCATCATAGGGAGGGTGTAGAAACTGCCAGGTGACAGATCCAGGAAGAGGACCAAAGTGAAAATTCAGGCAAGGCATTGCAAAAGCGAGGGTGCTTGACGAAAGGGAGCATGCAGGCTAAGGGGGAGGAGGCAGAATCATCACTGCCTTATGGTTCTAGGCAGCAGCTGTGTTATGGACAAAACAGCAACAGCGAGACCTGAGGTCAGCCTGCCCTGGAAGAATAAACTGAAAGAGAGCCAAGGGTCTTTTTTTTCTCCAGTGCCTTAACTGCTACTAGGTGTTTCAAGGAATCAAGCCTGAGCCAACCATTGAAGCCACAGGAGAAATTTTAGTAGTTGTGTGAGCTGAAGCATCAAGGCCAGTGTACACTTTTGCCCCTTTCCATCCCTTTCCAGATTTGGCATGTCCAGCCCAGCATGTTGAAACCATAGTTCTGCTTTGGTGCCAGCTGGGCCCTGCCCCCATTGTGACTTCTCAGTCTGTTTGAATTGTCATCTTGCATGGGTACCTCTGCCATTTTTCTTTCCATTTCCACAAACGGTTTCCTTGCCTGAGCTAGCGCAGTGGGGCAGTCAAGATGGGCGCTGTCCTGCAATCTAGAATGCTCCTGGGAATGCCGGTCACCAGATTTCTTGAGAGGGTTTTCCTTCATTCTTTTGCTTCTTTCGCACCCCTGTTTGTAAGCAGATCGCCTCCTGGAGCACTGGCATCTCTCCATGCAGTGCCCTTTCCCAGTCTGCCAGGCCTGATGGCTGCCCTCCCAGTGGCAAGGGCAGCCCCACCCTCAACTGCACAGGGATTGTGACTCACTGCTCAGCTGGCCAGGGGCATTTGGGAGGAGCCAAGAGTGACTCACTGTCCTAGCTGTTTTGCCAGCTGTGCCGGTTGGGATGAGAGGGAGAGACAGACTGACTGGGGGTTGGAGGTGGGTGGGAGCAGCTCTGTGGCTTTTCAGGGGAATGAATCCGCCAGTGCAAATGCAGCCCTTTTGCCTTCTCTTCTCTCCAGTGCAGAGAGCCGTTTCCCTCTTCTCCCTCAACGATGCTGTGTTGAGCCCCGACGTGCAGTCTGCCCACAGTCCCATCCTCGGGCACCTGAGCCTGGAGAGGCAGCAAACGCCACGCACGACACCCACCATGAGGTAAGGCAGGCTTCCCCTCAAGAGCTGTGGCTGCTATTGATGAATTTAAGAAGGTGCGGAAGACTACAGTAGAGTTCTTGAAGAAAACTAATAGTAACATAAAGATTATTGTATGTGGTAACTTTTGAATGGATAACAAGCAGGTGACAGAGGAGACTATATCCAATATTTGATTGGAAATACATATAACTGTATTTTTAACAGTTAACAAGTAGATAACTTTTACATAACTTTAGTTGTAATACAATCTTATATAATTTGATAAATTTTGAATTTCAAGGGGATACTATATTATTTTGTTATAACCTTTTAGCTGATAAGTTAGAATCTAAAAGCTCTTTTTTAATGTAGTAGTTTTTTGTCTTGTGGTTTGGTGGGTAGATTAGTAAGGGGGGGTTAGAGTAGGTGGGGGTGTTGTTTCTTCATTTTTTGAGTTTCTATTGTGTATGGGGTTTTTTTGTCTTTTCCTTATATGTTTTTTAAATTGTTAAAAAATGGTGTGCTTAATTAGGAGTTTCCAGGGACTCATAGGTCTTTCCCCTGAGCAAGCCATATGTCAGTGCCCTGATCATTGTTGGCTGCTAAGCTTAGATCCTGGCTATCAGAAGGCTCCCTTGAGGCCAGATGGTTTTCCTGGACTCAGAGTAGTAACACTAGTCTTTGGTCTTCCTCCCTCCTTTTCTCTGCAGTGAGGAACCACCAGTAGATCTGACTGGCAAAGTCTACCAACTGGAGGCCATGCTGAAACAGCTCCACAGTGACTTGCAGAAGGTAAGAAGCTGCAGCTGGGCTTCAGTTCCCTTGGCCTTGGGAAGGGGAGGGGATTTTAGCAGGTGCATCTTCTCCTGCATGGGCAGCAAAGGGCTGAAAGAGCTAGGTACATTTAGCCACGAGAAGAGAAGGGTTCTGGTGGAGGAGAGAGCAGACTCATTGTCTGTTGCTTCAGAGGGCAGGACTAGAACCAACAGGTAGAAATAGCAGAGAAAGAGTTCTCAGCTAAATGTTAGGAGGAAGTTCCAGATGCTGAGAGCAGTTCAGCGGGGGAATAGCTTATCACAGGCACTGGTGGGCTCACCTTTCCTGGAGGTGTTTAAGCAGAGGTTTCCCAGCCATCTGTCATGGATGAGGTAGTTTCACCCTGCATCCATCCATCATCCTTCCATCACTTTATTTACATCCTGCCTTTCTCCTAGACTAGGACTCAAGGTGGCACAAAATTATAGTAAAAGCATATATAGTACAAAGGTTGAGATTAAAGCAGAATTAAAACCCTTTAAAAGACTACTTTACAAAACAGATTAAAACACAGTGTACAGCACCATAAAAACCCTTCTCTTGTTAACTATCAGTTCCCAAAGGAGCTTGCTGGAATAGAAGGGGCTTTGCCTGCTGCTGAAAATACAGAAAGGAAGGAGCCATCCTAACTTCCCTGGGGATGGAGTTCCAAAGTGTGGGAGCAGCCACAGAGAAGTTCCTCTCCCATGTTCCTACCAAATGTGCTAGTAAAGGTGCTGAGATAGAGATAGGTGCCTCCCCTGAGGCTCTGGTAGGTCCAATATGAGAAGATGCAGTCCTTCAAATCATTGAGCAAGGGGCTTGGAGTAAGTCCTTTCTGACTCAGTAATTCTGTGTTAGAAGAAGCTGCCTCCTGGGATGCTGTCTTCACTGAAAGCTGACCGGTGTGGTTTTGTGAAATGAGTATAAGATAAAGACCAGAAGAACCCTTGGAGTTGGTAGAAGGGGGAAGAGAGCAAAGAGTCCTGGGTTCTTTTCCCATCTGGGGCTGTGTTCAGACTCCAAACTTTCTTTCCCCACTTGAGGTGGCCCTGATTTTGAAGGGGAGCTGGCCTTTCCACTCCCTGCTTCAAATCTCTGCCAGCACCTTCTGTATTCCTTCCCAACTTCAGGAAAAACAGGACAAGGTGGTGCTCCAGGCGGAAGTGGCCAACCTCCGGCAAAACAACCAGCGCCTGCAGGAGGAGTCGCAGACGGCCAATGAGCAGCTACGCAAGTTTGCCGAGATCTTCTCCAACGCGGTGGAGAAGAAGGAGCTGTGAGCACACCCCTGGCTCCTGGGCCCACAGGGTGGGGAGGGGTGAGTTTCTGCAGTTGATGAAGAAAAGGACAGTGATAGTAGCTGGGTGTGGACTCTTCCCTGGAGCCAAATGCACAGCTGCTTGCTCTCTCAAGAGAATACTTTCCTTTCCATATGGTGCGTGGCCTTGGGTGTCTCCTGCCCTCCCTTCACCTCTCCTTTGCCAGCTCCTTTCCTGCTCTCTCCTGCATGGACCATGACCTCAAAATTTTATGCCACTCTCTAGTGAGTAGAGCAGTGGGATGTTGGGGTTGGAGAGGGAGCAAAAACTGGTGTTCAGAGTCAAGCACACCTTGCCAACGATGCCTGTACAGTGAAGATGGCACGGCAGCAGCAGGACACCCAGGTTGTACAGAGAGCTGCATTACGCTTATGTGGCACCGCCAGAAGCAGCGGTATGGACCAGGCCAGTCCTGTTGGGCCATGCTTATCCTTGCAAGTGACCACCAGGGGGCGCATTGGCGTTCCAACAGGCTGGATCTATTGGAGTCAAGCGCCAGAGCGCAGCCGAGAGTTTAAAAGAGCACTTTCTCACAACTAAATTATTTTCTAGAGAATGCAAGGTTGGGAGTGGCTCAGGAAGTTTAAAAAAATAAAGTTTAAATGTATATGTTCTTTATAAAACACTATATTTGTATAAATGGTACTGTTTGTAATTTTCTTTTTTCCTATGAGATTTCTGTGCATGCACCTGAATTCAGCACACCGGATTTGTCCCCAGCTGCAGCAGAGATGCAAAACCCAGACTTGGAATGTGGGGGAGGTGTGCCCGCCTTGAGCAACCTGGAGTGGGTAGAGTGTACTTTTTTTCCACTGGGGTTGGCTCCAGCAGGTGATAGATGTCATTGGCTTCCACTTCATCCTATGGTAGTAGCTTCCCCTACAGTTTTGCCCCAGGCAGTCCCACCTGCTTTGTTCATTGGCCTACAACACTTCCTGCTGCTTCTGGGGAAACTGGCAACACCATGCTCTCGAAGTTGGAGATTGGGGAGGGCAGCTCTTTCACCTTTTCTGCCCAGTGCCTGAGAGCCCCCTTCATGCCATCTGTGTTTGATGTGAGCACTCCAGCAGCACCTCTCTCTTGTTTCAAGCCATGTTTTTCCACCTCTGCTGGTCAGGGACAAATGCGCTACCGACAGGGCATTCACGTGCCCGTGTGTGCAGCCCTTCTGCAATAAGGCAGTGGCTGCTTCTTCTGGTCTGGTATGTAGTGAATTTGTGGCTTCTGTTTGTTTGGGTTTTATCTTGTTGTGTGTTAAAGCATGTTGTTGTTTGTAACTGGTGACACAGTCCTGCCTGGGGACAGGAGGGGTGTGTGTGGCAGATTTGTGGGGCCTTGAGCCTTGCAGTGGGTGAAAAGGCAGCTTTCCATTCAGTTCAACAAGAAGAAAAGTTCCTTCTATGGATGCGACTCAGGTGCCCTAAAATGCTGTGGGGAGTGTCTGCAAGCAATAGAGACGGGAAAAGTAGAAAACCTAGGAAACTGGAGGTTCAGCTTGGCTCACAGCTCACCCCATTCCATTTTGAACCCAGAGAATTCCTGACTTGAAGTCAGGAAAACCAGCGTCTGAACTATGCAAAACCCCAGACTCTGGGACCACTTCCTAGCTAGGGGGCTGTCTTCCTCTCCTGCCCCCTCCTTGGCCCTTTCTGTGGGTCTACCAGCCATGTGAACTGCTGCAAGGGAAAATTTGGAGGCGGGGGAAGGGTGCTCCACTGTTGCCAACATTAACTGGCTCAGAGATTTGCAGGCAGCTAGCTGCACCATACATGTCTTAACTCAGAAGGGTGCTGCCTGCTTTCTGTCCCCCATCACCAAGAAAGCCTCGCCCATTATCCCCATCCCTTCCCAGTGGCAGGAAACTCTTTTCTTATTCAGGGCCTCTGTGAGTCTCTTCTGTGCAGGAGGCTTCAGCCTTTCACCTGCCCATTACCGGAGAAGCTGTCCAGCTGGGAGGACATGTAGAAATAGAGGCCTGCCTTGCAGGATTTTTAAAATGTTCTCTCTCTTTAGCAGGGATTTTCAGGGTGGTTAAGAAGTTGCAGGTACAGTTGTGACAGGGTTGGTCATATAAGCAAGCTGCTCTCCCACACTCTTTCCTTCCTCTGTTTTCTGTTCCACAAAATCACCGTGAGGTTCATCACCCTCCACCACCACTGCATACGGAACAGGCAGCACCCTTTCCAAAACCATTTCTTAATTTTGTACTGAAGTCTCACTACAGTTTGTATGGATTTGTCTCCCCTTGTTCCCCTCCCCATTTTATTTGTAATTAAATCCCGTTTAGTGTCCTTTTCTGTGACATAGGGGAATGGCTCGCCTCTTGCTAGATCCCACTGTTGGGGCATGTTGGGGGAGCCGTCTCCGTTTTTGTCTATTGTGGTGTGTGAAAATTGTTTCTCGTTTTTAATTTTATAAGAATCTTCACAGATCAAATCTGTCTTATTTAATTTTTTTTTGGTCTTTAAAAAATTGCTGATAGGAAAGAACCAGCTTTTGTAAAATAACCCCCCCCCCCAGTGTATTTCTCTGGAATCTTCAACAATTTTTTTTTGGCACACCTTGAAATGGGGGAGGGAAATTGAAATAAATGTTTCATAGAAAAAAAAAACCCTCTTGTCTATTTCTTTGGGCTGGGCAGGAGCAGGGGGGGGGCTGTCTGTCGAGCCTAATCCACTTGTCTCTCCCTGACCCCATGCCAGACTCCAGATAGTGTCTGGCATATGAGAAAGAAGGTGGGGGGAGTGGGCAGTGGTACCCAGACATCTTTTCTTTTCCCATTCTGTTGTCATGGCAACAGCTCCATGCTAGAAGATGTTGCTTCTACAGGTGGAAAGTCTGGATGCAGGTGGGGGGGGGGCTGTTCTTTTTCATTTCTTTCCTGCAGCAGTTTAGATGCGCCTGGTGCTAAGATCCTCTGTCTCACCTAACAACAACTACACACACACACACACATCATAGATTGGGAAATTCAGGCTGGCCGTGATTAAAAGATGCAGCAGCACAGAAGGGGTGGCTGTAATTCAGACCACATTTAATGCACAGAACAATTCAAGCACATTAAAAGATGCAGGCAACAGAACAACACCATGTACACAAGGTGGGGGCTTGGCGGGAGTGCTCCCCTGCTAGCCTTGAGCAGCCTCTTGCCCCCACACCCCCAACCCCCGACACATCCTCCCTCCAAGGTAGGAAGGGGTGGGGAGGTAGCTTTCTACCCTTGTCCACCTTTATTTTTGTTTTTCAAGTTTTCCTTCCCCCCTCCCTACATTTTTAAAATCCAGCAACATTGAAAAAAAAGGAAAGAAACTCCTGCCTTGTATAATAGCTGGGAGGTCCCCTCACCTGGCCTCCATCATCTTTCAGGTGACCATCCTTGCACCACCAGGCCCATCACTTAGTGCTCCCATCCTGACTCAGTTAGATGGATACTGGAGCTCCACACCCACAGATTTTCTCTCCCCCCACCCCATATTACAGAGAGAACCTAAAAGGAAAGCAGTGGAAAAAGAAAGGGAGAACTCCAAGCTGTAGAATAGCAAAAACAACCAAAAAATTTTAAAACCCATGAGAGACAAGATTGCACATGGGGTGCCAGACTCCCAGCAGCCTCCCCCAACCCCACGCTTTTCAGGAAAAGCCAGGAAGAAGAAACCATTTTGCATGCAACATCATTCTTGTGCAGTAGGAAGAATAAAATCACTTCCTTTCCCAGCCAGGAGATGGAGAGAGGGGGCAAGGAGCCAAGAGAGAGAGGCTGGCACCTGCTTCCCTCTCTGGCTTTTATGGCTTTTAAGTTGAGGTTTTGGCTCCTTGGGGTTGACAGGGTGGGTAAGAGCCAGGCAGGCAGTGGTGGGCAAAGGCAGGAAGGAATTGACCCCACCGCTACAGCTGGGTTGAAGGGAAGATGAAAAGGGAGGGATATCCCACCAAGAGATCAGGACACAAGATCTGGCCCCTTCCCTCATCCTCTATAAAGAGTAGGGAAAGGGGGGATTCCAGCCAAACTGAAGTGGCAGGTAAAAATATGACTGTTCCAAGGCCAGAGCTCAAACACACACACATTTGACAGCCGGCCCCTGTCCCACCAGGGCTAAGATCTTGCAGCCATCCAAGCAGGACACAGAGGTGGGGTGGAGGGGGGGCGGGCAGAAAGCACCACCCTAGGTCAACGTGATGTAGGCCGAAGCCTTTTCCTTCAGCTGCCGTAGGCACAAGTGGCAGCTCCAGCTTCCTGTGGGGAAGGAAAGCAAGTGGGAATGTCAGTGCCCCTTGCCAAAGCAGCATATAGGGACCCTGTCCCCTTGGTTGGTATCTGGCTCACCTTCCGGGGGCTCGGCCATGGGGGGACTCAAGCAGTACATGTGGTAGCCCCGGTCACAGTCATCGCAGAACAGTAGCTGGTCCTGTGAGAGACAGAGAGAGAACAAGAGAGAAGGCAGAAAGGCCACTGGGGACTATGAAATGGGGCAGTGGAGTGGGAGCCACTGGTGATCTGTGGGGGCAAGGCAGAGTAGGCGCCCCAGGGGAAGAATACATCCTGGTTTAAAATGAAAGAAGGAAAGCTGCTCTGTGCCAAATCAAGGCCTTGGGCTTCCTAGCCCAGTAGCATCTGCCTTGAGGGGGCAGTGAGATCTCTTTCTCAAGGGTCTCTGGAGTCTTCTCACCCAGTCCAACAGCTCGGCTGTGATTTCCTTAGGAATTGCGCTTGGCATTCATAGGCCGAGACACTACATTGCTTTGTGTGCACATTATGTGCCTTCAAGACATTCCCAACTTAGGGCTACCTGGCAAGATTTCTTCAGAGTGGAGTTTGCCTTTGCCTTCCTCTGAGTCTGGGAGAGTATGACTTGCCCAAAGTCACTCAGGGTGTTTCCATGGCTGAGTGAGGATTCAAACCCTGTTCTCCGGAGTCCTAGTCCAACACCCAAACCACTATGCCACACTGGCTCTCTACATTGCTTTAGCAGAGCATAAATATCCACCAGTGAGTTAAATTGCACAGGCCTGATAACTGAATACCAACCTAGCCCAATGAGTGGGGATCAGCGATCAATGCGTATGGCTGACTACCTGCTGTGCAACTGCAAAGTGCTATGGCAATGCACATTCACACCCTACTCTGTACTTCAATGTGATATACCTACACAATGGTCCCAGATGTGCAACTTTGCTTATAGTGCTATCAGCTGGATGCAGTTATTAGGCATTGTCCCCCAAAAAACCCCACTCGCATGTGTAGTGCAACTTACACCTGTGTGTGTCACTTAAAAGATACCAGCCACCACATGCAAAGCTGGTGCTCAGCCCTACCAGGAAAGTCGTGAAGATGAGAGGAATGGGTATGCCTTTGGGATCATCAAATATTCCAGGATGGCACCTGGGTAGACAACTTATATCCCTGATAAATGGCCAAGATGGAGGGGAAACAGGCATAATTGCCATGCTGGTATTCTCACAGATCTTGGGCACACAGAGGTGCAGGGAGGGAGGAAATGAGGACTTCTACAGAACTTGTTTCTTGAAGTCCCAGAAAGGTCAGGGTTGAGGCCCATCCAAGAAGTGGGTTTGCATGCACAATCATGCATGGCCATCCTATGATGCATCGAGGGATAAGTGTCTCCATTCAGAGCAGGCTGGCTCACGTACATCGTTCTCTGAGGTGCCACAGAGGCTGCAGCTCTTGCATTCGATGCATTGCCACCGGTAAGTCCGGACAGCTGCCGTCATATTCACGGTGAACTGCAGGCAGGATGGGTGCCCTGGATGGGAAAGAAAGAGCAGGCAATCAGCAACGGGCTTGGGGTGTGGAGTTTGTCTGGGGCTTCCTTTACCTTCCTGCCTTTCCTGAAAGCATTTCTTGAAAAGAACCATTTGGGAAGTGGCCGTGCTCCTGACTTGGGCCTAAATCAACTGACTGACAAATTGTTAGCAGCACCCACAAGTTGCACTGTGCACACAGAGGTGTTATTGCTTTTGTTTTGGACAATCTGCAACAGCGTATCCAACTGACAGCAGCATACGTGGAGTTTCACATTTGGGACCGTTGTGTTTGCAGTAATAGATAAAGTACACAGTATAACATGATTATGCCTTCTTTCTACACATTGCCTGTGGGCACTGCGGATTGCAATTGCACAAGTTGTCAGCCATGCGCATTGACCATGGATTCACACACATTGCACTATGTTAATATTCCGTGAAGTAGTTGTATAACAAAACTCCATAGGCTGAAATATACGCTACACTGCAGCAGTGTAGGATCCTAGCCACTTCTTCCCAACTAGAGTAAACTCAGAGCCAATGGGACTCGCACAAGTGTTGACTTACCAAGGTGCTATTGATTCAGTGGGCCTACTTAGTTGGGACTAACAAAAGAATTTGGGCTTTGGTCTATTTGCTTACTTAAAAGGTGTGTTTTCTCTCCCTGGAGAGAGAATGGCCAAGCCACAGAAATGACCCCTTTGTGGTAGATACCCACAAAGCAACCAGAGAACAATTTTGGCTAAGTAAGTCAGCTTAGAATCATAGAATAGGAAGATACCACAAGATCCATCTAGTCCATCCCCATTCTGCCATGCAGGAATACTCAATCAAAGCATTCCTGACAGATGGCCATCCAGCCTCTGTTTAAAAATCTCCGAAGAAGGAGACTCCACCACACTCCCAGGCAGTGCATTCCACTGTCGAACAGCTCTTACTGTCAGGAAGTTCTTAATGCTTAGGTGGAATCTCTTTTCCTGCAGTTTGAACCTATTGCTCCATGTCCTTGTCTCTGGAGCAGCAGAAAACAAGCTGACTCCATCCTCAGTATGGCATCCCTTCAAATGTTTAAACATGGCTATCATGTCACCTCTCAACCTTCTCTTCTCCAGGCTAAACATACCCAGCTCCCTAACTCCTCATAGGGTAAGGGGATAAGGCAGCTACCCAAGTTCCAGCCCAGAGCATGATGTCCAGGGACAGTGGATGTTACTCTAATATAAAGTCCCATTCACCTGACTGCCATATTACACAAGCAGTTTCCAGACAAGGGCAGCCCCCCAACCATGCTCAGCAGTAGTCCAGCATGGTTGTTACCTGGCATGCCAATCAAAGCAGACAGAAAGTACCCAATGCGAACAATGCTGGAGTGTCTGTCAGCAATGCTAGATCCTTGAAGGTGAGGGGGCATGCATTCTGGGACACTATTTCTTGTTGGTTTGACTTGATCCATGGATGAACCTGACATTCAAGGAAAATGCTGCACTCTGGCTTAAATTAAATCTTAAACTGACCCATACATTAGGTCTCTTTCCCTCTTCCTTCCACTAAAGCTATGAAATAGAACTGGGAGTAGCTGATACTAGCAGGTTCTGAGATTTCTTTATTGTAAGAGCTGTGGAATGGACTAGCTCGGAGGGTGATGGACTCTCCATCTTTGGAGGTCTTTAAACAGAGGTTGGATGGCCATCTTTCAGGAGTGCTTTAGTTGGGTGTATTCCTGCACAGGAGGGGGTTGGGCTAGATGGCCCTCGTGGTCCCTTCCAGTTCTAAGATTGTATGATTTTAATGACTCCAATACATCTGCGCGGTTAATAACATGTGATGTATGAAGCTTCTTGATAAATAAAAATATAAGCGGTAAAAAGCTACAAAAAAAAAATAATAACATGTGATGCCATACACACAAGGCCCCACATCTGCACTTCTGTGGCAAGCATGTTTCTCAGTGCTCCACTCCACTCAGTGCTCTAGCCAAGAGCCCAAGAATTACATGCCAAAGGTCACAGGTTCAACACCCAACAAGTTCAGAGTACTCCTGTCTGAATCCCTGGAAAGCCCCTGCTAGTCAGTGCTGATGCAGTAGCTCACATCCTTTTAGTGACATAGGCAATAAGTCACACTATGCATGCCGGACAAATCATTCACCATTACAGCACAGATATATTCTACTGACAGTGCCTTAAGTGGAGTTGTGCATATAGCAACATTGTGCATGACAGTTGCACACTGCAGCTGGGCATTATGTCTTGTGGTTGCATATTGCACACTGCCCTTTGACATTTCCACAACAGCACACAGTCAGAGACATACGTGGCACAACATTGCTATTTTACACAGGGGTTGTGTAGAGCATCTCCAAATGTGGATTATTTACGCCACCCTGGATCTCAGCCGGTGTTTGGCTAGACAGGCCAATAGTCTCCCAGCTTCCTATGTTCCTACAATCCAGGGCTCAAGACACCCGTGCCCAGCACCGCTGCACTCACTGCTGCCCGCAGAGCCTCACCTGAACGGCCACAGTCTGCGCAGGAAATGAGATCTTCAGGGCAGCCGGTCTTCTTGGAGCCGCCTAGACAGAAATCACAATAACCGTTTGGTATGACTGTGCCGTCCGGAGCTTTCTTAGCTGTAAAACAGCAAGGAGAGGCCAAAATCAAGGGTGGGGCCAAGGAGACCTTCTGTGCACCCAACGAACACCTCCCCCCTCCTGTGGGGTAGGGGAGAATCCCACCCCCAACCTCCTTCCATCTGCCCACACATTCACCCACTCCCAAACTGCAGCTACAGTCACATGAATGTGCAGCTCCCATTTTGCTCTCGCCTTGGCAACATGCAAGGATCCAGAGCAGCTGGCATGTTCCAGGGCAGAAGGGACACAACTTGTGAGCTGCCACCCTTGTGTCCCAGTGTCTTCTCCTGCCACGTGCCCATGACGCTGTGACATTCTGTGTGCCATATGTACACATACATTCATCAACACAGGTTTGTGCAGCTGGGCCATCCATGCAACACTCTACATGGAAGCTTCCTGTGTCAGTGAAAAGGCCTTACACATTTCTTACCCTCCAAGTCAGGAAGAAAATGCTCTCAAATGCCTCCAACAGTCTTCCTCTCCCCACTGTCCATTCCCTGCCCCCCCCACTCCAAATTATTTGAAATAAGACAAGAATCACACAAACCATGCAAAACAGCAGCTTCGTTGGCAAAGTTTTGCTCAGGGAATTTGGCCTGTTGGGCCACAGAATGTAGAAGGGTTTGTTTTGGTACAGAGACCTCTCTAAGGGAAACCGGTGGGTCATCTTCCTCTCCACCCACGCCAACATCTCACCACGACCCTGGAGAAGTCCCTTACAGGAAGGGGAAAGGGGGGACCGAAGCAAGAAAAAGGTGGCATATGATAGAATCGAGCTAGACAGCTCCTTCTCTCTGCCCTTCTGAAAACGGCAGGTGAGCTGCCCTGACCGATCCTCCCATGGCCCCCTCTTTCTGTACCTCAAGCCTCACAGGGCCCCCCTGGGATTTACCTGTGTGCCTGCGCTGGTTCTCTGGGACCCAATTCAGCTCTTTGTAAAACTCTGGAGAAAGCCAGAAATGCAAAAAATAAAAATAATGGAAATAAGCACGGTGGGTGGGGAGGGAATGGAATATATCTAGATCCTCTGTTATGGGGAGCAAGTCATGTTTCTATGAAAAAGGGGGGCCAGTCTGGGTTATAGATCTTTCTGCATATCTGAATAAACAGATAAACAAGGAAAGGAAAGAAAAAAAAATACATAAAGCCAGAACTGCTCAGGGAAGGAATGTGAGGCTTTGTGGGGGAATGGAAGACACAGAGGTGGTTGTTTAATGCCACAATTGGGCAGGGCATGTGCAGAGAGAGGAGGCATCTGTATATAAAACAGGCATAGTCCTTGCTAGGGTTGCCGCCTCCAGACTCCAGGAAGGGAGGCCATCTGTGCTAAGACAGGGAAGCTCAAAGAGCCAATATGGCAGCAGCACCGTCACTAGGTCAGGAAATGGCAACTGCCCATCCAGTCACCCTCAATCCAACAAAGTGCCCAAGAGCCCCACTCCCTTTTCTCCAGGGAGCCCCGCCCTCCAGGGTCCCTCCTCCCCACAGCCCTCCTTGCATCTCACTCCTTTGTGCAGATTCTACTACATCAGCATGCTCTGGTCTCCATGGCAACTGACTAGAAAAGGGATGGGATGTGTTCGTTGGGGAGGAGAGGTGGAGAAGGAAGACTCCTCTTCCCCCACCTCTCCTACACTTCCCCACTTCCAAAGCCATCACTCTGCTGTGGGGTAGGATAATTGAGAGCCTTGTTCCTACTAGCCTTACTTCATGAGCTCCTGCCTCACCCCCCCCCCAAAAATGGGGAGGGGAATCACCATCCGCCTCCCTTCCCTAAGCACAGAGAGCCTCTCCCTCCTTCAGCAAAGCTGGCGTGGGCAACCACAGACATAATGCAACCCACTAACTATCATAGAATAGTGGGGTTACAATAACACATGGAAACTTGAACCCACCACGGATTTCCAGAATGTCGCCCAGGCAGAAAGTGATGCCCCCTGCCCAGCCTATATCACTCACATTATGTACACAAACATCCAGGCAACACCCACCGCCAAAACCATACAACCATGGAAATCATACTTCAATGTCCACACCAGTAGAGAGATGGGCACTGGAGGCTGGTGAATGAAGAAGGATTTTTGCACACATAGGCATATACACAAGGTGCAAAAAGATGCATAGAGGAGCTGTGTGCATGCCCATGCACATACCCGCAAAAATATGGGACACATTCTGCTGACAGAGGGCAGTTCAGCCCCCTTCTCAGTTCACATCCCATGCCAAAAATGCAGCTGCCACCAAGAAATTGACAGAACCACCTGAGTATTCCTTGCCTAAGAAAAACCGTATGAAATTCATGAGGCTGCCACAAGTCAACAAGCGACTTGCAGGCACGTACGGACACATATACAACCAGACTGCCTCTGTTTCTTCTCAGTTCACAAATTGACTGGTCTCTGACTGGGGAGGGTGATGGGGTGTCTGTATGGGTACAAAAGAAAGGGGGTACGCTTTCATCTTTCCCCCAGGTGCCTTCCACACAACTCCCAAAGATCTGGCTGAGAGGAGGAAGCATCTGCCTTCCTCCATCTCATCTCCTATAACCCAGCATTCTGCTTCCGCCACCAAGCAGCCAGGACTCCTTGGGGGTCCCACTTAATTGAAAGGATAAATCAGAGCAGGAAATATTATACCTGCCAACTCCACCCACCAAGGTTGCTGTGGCAACCGTCGACATCAGCAGGAGCAGCCTGGCTGGGTTGGGGAGATGACTTGGATATTAAAAGTGAAGACCCTCACTCAGCAGTGGGGAGCGAAGGGGAGCAGGGGATAATGGAATGAGGCCACCCTCTTGCAAGAGAAATGGCGGGCAGGAGGGCGGGGTGAACCAGAGCCCGCTGTACTTTTTGTAGGTTAATTCATGTTCTGTGAATGCAAACTTTTGAAATGCAAGCACCTCAGAGGGAGACAAGCTGGGCTTCTGCAAAACAAAATACAGCTGAAAAGCACCAAAAAAAGAAGAAAGAAAAAGAAAAGAAAAGAAAAGAAAAGAAAAGAAAAGAAAAGAAAAGCTGCCCAAGCTGAAGACATGGATCCTCTTGAAGAAAAAAATATTTTTTTTAAAAAAGGACTGACCTATTTGGGAAAGAATATTGGAGGCTGCTTTCTACCAAATCAAGATTCTTAATTGTTCATCTAGCCCATCATTCACTACACTGAACATTAGTAAGGGCTTTCCAATCTCTATAGCGTTTCGGGGTGGGGGGTAGTTTTTGCAGCCTTACCCAGAGATGCATCAGCAATTGAACCCAGGACTTTCAGGGTTCAAATCAAGGGCTCTAATACTGAGCTACAGACCCTCCCTAAATGCTCTTATTGCTCTTATATTACTCTTGGCATTGAGATAGTGTTTCTGTGTGAACGGCTTCGCATATATTGTTTGGTCTAAACCCAACAATGCCCTTATGAGGTAGGTCAGGATTAATATATGCCTCCAAAGAAATGCAAAACTATCTATGGTGCAAGGCCTGGGAAGCTGAGCTTGCTAAAGAGAAGACACCTAACAAACCCACAGTCTGTTACCTGGAATCAAGGTTGATGACTCTACTATCATGCACTGGGGGCAGGGGTGAGGGGGACATTCCTCCTACAGTAGTAAACAGAGGGGTGGAGCACTCACGTTTGTGGTTGTTCTTACGATGGAAGGGCAAGGTGTGGCGTTCAGGACCCTCCTCGCCCTCCTCCTCTGCCAGGTGTGTGTGCGTGTAGTGGTAGCTCAATCCCGGGCGGTTCTTGTAGCGCTTCCCACAAACTGAAGCGGGGGGGGGGGAGAGAGGAGAAAAGCACACAGAAAATGGTAAGAATTTCCCCTGGAGAGTCTACCTCATCCCTAAGATGCTCCCTAAAAAGAAAGTAACAGACACACAGACCAGAATCCTACATGACACCATGCAGTGTAGTAGTTTCGCACACAGAACCATGTTACAGCTGGCTATAGCTGGTGCCTGGCTGCTTCCTCACAGCCAGATGCAAAATCATCCACTGAGGTCTGCTAAGGTCCTCCGCAGTCCCAGTGGGTGGTGTAACCATTCTTTATCTGGCTATGGGACACAGCCAGATATTCCCACCACCATCACCACTCTCCACCAGTTATGGAATGGCTATGGGAGGGCTGCAGGGGATCAACACTAAATCCAGCGGCGTGCTTTGGTCATGCAGAGGAAGAGAGAGAATACCCATCTCAGCAATGGCACACACACCCCACACCCAAAAAAGACATACAAAGCCATAAGCTAGACCTTCGTTGTGAACAGGATGTCAGCTATTCACACACAAATTCATTTGCATTGAAAAGGGACATTCTTCATAAAGTGGGTTCCCACTTTGCTGAACTGCGCATTAGCAAAAGTTCTTGGTAGAACTGAGTCTTGAAGTCCTGGGGTACAGGGGAGGATGCCTAGAAGAGAGATCCTCTGACAAGGGCACCCACAACTCTCAAAAATAACTTGTGTATATCAGAGGACCATTCCACACTAGCCAATTATAGTGCTATGATGATTCCACTTTAACTGCCATGGTTCCATCATATGGAATCCTGGGATGTGCAGTTTAGGGAGGGGCATTTAGAATTCTCAGCCAAGAACAAATCCAGTGCCTCAGCAAACTACACATCCCAGGATTTCAGAGGATGCAGCCATGGCAATTAAAGTGGAACTAGCTGGACCCGGCATACCATACACCATTTAAAAACTCCCCCAAACATGCCCGGTAGACCTCACACCTGGTTGCCTGGGTCCTGTCACAGCAGCGTCCCGCTGCCACCACCACTGCCAGTTGACTGCCTGGGTCCTATCGCAGCAGCTAGTAACTATAGCCAACATTGTAGCACATTGTTGTCGCTTCCAGTATGCAGATATGGCCATGAGTGGATTGTGAGGTGGAGAGGGAATTTGCATGTGAACGGTGATTTGCATGTGGGTGGTGATTGGTTGAAATAGTGACAGGAGTGGCAAATCAGCACACTGAAAGAGGCAACATACCTAAACCCATTGCACATACGCAGGACGCAACATACCTACATACCTAAGCCGATTGTGCATACCCAAGAGGTTTAGATATATATAGATAGATAGATCATGGTGCTATAATTGGGTGATGTGAAAGGATCCAGAGTTGTGGGGTACCCATAAATATTCTGCCTGCTGGGAGGCATTATACTGCCCCCAGTTTCCTTCTCCAGGCGCCCAACAAAACTTCACAAACACATGCCCTTGTGCTTCCTCCAGGCTCCTGTCTGGCTATCCTGAACCCAGAGACCTTACTCTGTATTTGGAGGACTGTTTCTGCTCCATTTCTCTAAGAGCTTGGAGACCAAATAGAACCTCTCTCTGTTCCATGGCTCTTTACTAGAGAGAGGCAACCTGTACACCAGGGAGTGTGCAAGGAGAACACAGACCCCTCTAACATCTGGAGATGCACATCAAAGTCAATGGCAACTAGGGATGTACATCTTTGACAATTTTGTTGAGCAATTTTGCTATTCTTTGTTAAACAAGTAGGAGTAATTTTACCATTTATTTCTTTTTTTATATTGAGTAATGAGCAATGTTGTCATTATTTCCCTCGTGGCAAAAAAAAAATCCTCCAAAACTACGTAGTTTTTTGAAAATTGTTCATAGCTCAGGACTAATTCTGTGAGAAAAGCATCAATTGCTGTACCAAAAAAAATGGCACTTACTATACAGAAATGTCCTTTTCCATGAAGAAAATCATGTTTTCTGCAAAGAAAACTGATTCTTTGCACAGAAATGACATTTTCTACACACGCAAAAACATGTATGTTTTTCACACAGAACAAGCCCTGATCTGCAAAGATTCTCATCTGTCCAGTATTCTGTTTGTCCTGGTTTTCCAGCAGTGGGGAAACCCATTTTTCATCACCCTTTAAAATATGTTTGAATATTCTTTCTGGTTCTAGTGGCAACTAAAGCCAGCTGGTGAGGCAGAGGACCAACGGAAGCCAAGAGGTCACCAGGGCCGGACCAACTACTTCTTAATTTTTGAGCCAACATGCTCCTTTACTTTGGCTGCTGACACATTGCAGAAATAATGCAGTTTGACCCCACTTTAACTATCATGGCTCCAGCCTATGGAATCCTGGGAGCTGTAGTTTGTCACGTATCTCACAAAACTACAAATCCCAGAATTCCATAGCCTTGAGCCTTGGCAGTTAAAGTGGTGTCAAACTGGATTATTTCTGCAGTGTGTCAGCAGCCATAGTCTAGGTACACTTTGTACCCCTCACCTGATTGTGTGTGTGGGGGGGAGTGTTGAGGTTTTAAATGTCAAAATCACTGACCTCTCAAACCAACCTCAAGCCACCAGTGGGGCAAAGGCTCTACGTCATCCACCCTCCCGCCAACCATTACCCAGCAGCCCCTGCTCCAGAAGACGCACACTCACTGTCACAAACATAGGGTTTGTCGCGGTCCTCCAGTAACGCAGCATCCTGTCTCTTCCGCAGTCCTCCAATTCCGTATGCCTAAGGTTGAGGATGAAAAAAGGCTTTGGGGGACTCTGGTTTTAGCACGACTGCTTTTGATTGCCAAAACTGAAGCTGATTCCAGACTTCATAGACACATAAGGGGAGAATGTGATGGAAACATAAGGACACCTGGGGTTGAAAGCCAAGTGCCAGAGTTTGCCTTTACAAGAAAGCTCTATATATTATTATTTTTATTATTATTATACCTCCTAAAGCAGGGCTGGGCAACTTCATGGAGGTAGGGGGCAATTTCTCCCCCTCAGCCCCATCCCTTGTGGGCTATATACACACGCAATAACCCCAAATACCTCCGTTTTCCTCTGCAGAGTGCCTACAGAAGAAAACTGAGGTTTTTCCTCTACAGACCTTCTCAAAATGGTGACAGGAAATCAAGTTGCCTCTCCTCCTGTCACCATTTTGAGAGATCCTACAGCCTCGCCCTACACACAACCAACATCAGCCCCACACACTTACTGTCTGCAGAGACATTCACTATTTCTCAGTGTTCAACAGCAATAAAAACAATTCAGTTTGCAGAGAGGGGGAGGCAGGTCCGATTTACAGGAACAATAAATACTAATTCGTCTTACATCACTTCATCTACTCTGGATTTATTAATGCCTATCATGGAATTGATTTTTTGGCTGCTACATTTTGGCAAGAGCAATTAACGCCAGTTTGGATGGATTATGGCAAGAGACCATTGTAGACTCCAACAAAGAGTACAACAACCTGTAGGGAACCTCCAAGCAAAGCCAAAGCTTGGGAAAGTTACTTTTGAGGAGACCCAAATCCAATTTAGAGGAGCTCCACTGAATTAATGGAACTTACAAAAGTGTCGACTTACTAAACTCCTATTGGTTCAATGGGCCAACTCCAGTTGGGACTAACAGTTGGATTTAGGCCTTGGGCTACAACTCCCAGAATCCCCTGTCAGAACAGCCAGAGCCCTGTGAGCTGGGGGATTTGGGAAGCTGTAGTCCAAAAAAGAAATATGTTTGGCCAGGCTTTGAGCAGGAACATTAAAGGTGTAGCTGCTCTCTTGAACCCAGAACTGTCTGTTTCTTTGACGTCTGGGTCCCCAACACCAGAACTCTGCCCCCACTTTATAAGGTAAGGGTGGGCAAACACGGTGGGTTTGGGAGGGCCAATCTTAACACCCTGGGACCCTCTGGAGGCCACATGGATGAGTGAAAACCATAAAACAAACAAAGTGGGCAGAAGTGCCTTGTGGATCTCAAAAATGGGTATTTTTGATGTTACAGGGAGGCCTTGAAACCTGTTTGAAAGGTATATTTTTATATCTGAAGGCTTCCAGGAACAACGATTCAGCTTCTTCTTTTTTGGCCAGAAAAAGGTCAGTCTGGGGATTCTGGGAGTGTGGTAGGCCACAAAAAAAAAACCCTTGGGTGCCCATATGTGGACCCAGGGCTTCCATTTGCTCATCCCTCTCATAAGGCATCTTCAGCCTGCTGTCCTTCCATCCTGTCTTCCTCAACGCTCTTCATTTGTACAGTTGGTTTCTTTGGTTTTTAATTAGCTTCTCCTTTTAAAAAGAAAACATTTTCCTTTCTGCACAAAAGTTTCCTGTCTGATACAACAAGCAATTAGGAGAATCGACCAGGGAAATTCAGCAAAAGCCAAGCTGCCAAATTATTTCTAAGTTCCTTGCAAGACCTGAGCTCTTTTACATGTTTGCAGCCGCCAACACCTTTGTAAGACATGAGCTGAACAGCAAAGGCATTTTAACACTCAGATTCCTCAGCCCGAGTGGAAGGGTTTAAAAAAAAAAAAAAAGCAAATTCAGCCTAAACGTGCAGAAATCCAAAAATGTACCTTTGTGTGTTCAGCTTTTTAACGTAGATTAAGGAATGTGATTTGAACGGGTGCCAAACCTAAAAAGAAGCTGACCTACTTTGAGTGCTTTTGCTTTTCAGCCTCCAACAAGGAACAGGATTAGGGGCAGAAGGTGGGGAGTGAGACTGGGTGGGGATGGCAGTGCCTGCCAGGCCAAAAGGAAGGAAACGAAGACGAAAGGCACATTCTTCCAGTTGACAAATGATAGAAAGACACAGTCGGGCTGCTTGAATGTCTTGCATCTGTCTTTCAAACCAAACCAGTAGGAGGTTTTCAGACCCCTCTTGCCACAAGAGATCAGTTCTTTAAATCCTGGTGGAGCCTAGAAAGAGACACAGCTCCCAATGGACATTTTGGCCTGCGAGATCTTGCCTGCATCTTCTCTAACAAGGGGTAATATTTTCCCTTAATCCAGAAATAGGAAGTCGGTCGGGAAGCAGCCTTCTTGGCAATGGTACTCTGCATATGCTCAGAGATACTCTGCATTACTACTTCACATGGTCCGGAAGCAGACCTGGTATTAAAAAGAGCTTCTGATTAAGTCCTGGAGTGTAGAAAGCTAGTGGACAATGCTTTCCATAAATACAAGAACTTATTTCTGCCTTATCGCAACCCTAAGACAAACCTACCGTGGAGGGGGCGGTGGCAAGATTTGGTCAGAAAGAGTTTGCCATCACCTTCCTCTGAGGCTGAGAGCATGGGAATTGTCACCTCAGGAGTTTCCACAGTTGAGTAGGATTTGAACCCAAAGTCTGAGACCAACACTCAGACCACTACAGCATACTGGGCTCATTCATACTACATAATTATAGCACTATAATTCTACTTTAACTTTAATTATGGGATTTGTAGTTTGGTGAGGGACTATTGCTCTCTGATTGAGGATTATAAGTGTGTGTGTGTGTGTGTGTGAGAGAGAGAGAGAGAGAGAGAGAGAGAGACTTTTAGTCGCCCATAAATTTATGGTAACCCCATGAGCTTCATAGGGTTTTCTTAGGTAAAGAATACTCAGAGGTGATTTTGCCAGTTCCTCTGAAATATAGCCTACACCACCTGGTATTTATTGGTGGTCTCCCACTCAAGTATTGACCCTGCTTAGCTTGCAAGATTAGGCAGGATCTGATGACTTTAGGGCTGTGGCTCGTAACTTTTTATTTACCAGGGACCCCCTTTAAATATCTTTTATTGCCATGGACCTTCAAAACTTTACTCAAGATTTAAAACCCTAATAACAACAACAATAATATTGCATAATAATAATAATAATACAATTAATAATAATACAATTACACCATCCATTAAACCTTCCCTCAGAGGCACTTCTGCTTCTTCTTGTAAGTTTGTGGCTGGAGTGGATTAAATGGCAATGTGCAGGCCAAGCCAGCCAGCTTTTGCCTTGGCTCCTGTCACGTGGGCTGAGCAGCCTTCATGCCTTCGCAGACCCCCTGTGAGGACATCTTGGACCCATGGGGATCCCAGGTTAAAAACCACTGCTTTAAGGTATTTAAGCAGATGGATTCTAAATACCGTTCCCTAAACTGCAAATGTTTATATTACTGCAAATGATTACATTAGATGGAGCCACAGCCATTAAAATGGAATCGTAGTGCTATGTTTAGTGTGAAAGAACTCAGTGGCTCTTCATCCACCCTTCCTTTCTCTTTTTCCCTCCCTGATTCAAAGAAGCCAGCTGCTTTCCAGCTTCTGCCATTTAATACTATCCAACACACACACACACACACTAAAGGGGGGAGGGATGGAGAGGCAAAGGGGCAGCAAGTAAATGTATGCAAAGACGAGGTGATTTACATAATCTTTATGCAGGCCTGTGCCCATCTGTATCTTGCCTTATTTTGCCTGTCACTAGGATAGTCAGCTGCATTGCCTCCCCTCCAGCACTCGCACCTGCTTGGAGTGGTGCTGAGTGGGGAGGAGGCATGATGGTTTCTGAGCAGAGAGGGAAGGGGTCCCTTAGTCCAGCTCACCTGCTCCCCAATTCCATTCCACACTCTCAAGGTGTCACGATCAGCCCCTGTGGAACCTGTTCTTGCCATTTTCATTTATTTTCCTGTAACCTTGGTGCTAATTGTGCCTTCATTTTTCTGTACTTGTTCTCCAGTGTTTGTTGCCAACGGGTGGAGTAGGGTGGTGGTAAAGATTTTGGCTGGTTTTCGAAATATAAGGTATAGAGCTATAAAGTGAGCTTGGGAAAAGGAGGCTGGCCGGTGTAAGGGAATGGGAGGTCAGGGCATGATGGAAAGCCAATGCAGTCAAAGCCCACCAGTTTTTGTAGCTTGCAATACGCTTTTATTATAGGGTGTGTCCATTGAGTTTCAATTCTCAGCAACAACCTTGTATGGTATGCTCTTTGGATTTCTGTGCTAATAAAGTTTTCTGATCAACTCTGAAACTGCTGGTCACTGAGTCTGGGGATGTTAAGACATGACACTAGGCCAAGATGGCCTCTGCTTTCACGTCAGCTTGTATGCACATAAAAACTACCTTGCTGTGTTGGGTCAGGGTTGGTCAACCTTCTCCACCATCCCACAACCTCTAAGACCAACCAGCTACATGCTGTGAGGAAACTCAGAAATAGGGTTTGTTTTATCTGCTGTGGTGTGTTTACCTCCACCCCTAAGCATTGGAAATGTGGTGGTAGAATGCCTCTGAACATAGAGGCTCTATTTACCTACCACAGATGTAACTAATAGAGGAGGAAGAGAATCACTCTCTGTATTAAGACTTTGATTTGTTCATGAAAAAAATTGCTAATTAATTATGGAATCTGTCTTACCCTGGTTAATCTTAAGTATGAAAAATGTTTTGTTTTTTTTTAAATATGCTCAAATTGTAACTGTATTTGTCAGCTTACCAGTGTGGATTCTAATGATCTGTTATAAAACTTTGTGGAAATTATGCTGTTGTGTGCCTTCAATACGTTTCTGACTTACGGTCATCCTTCTGGCAAGATTTTGTTCACAAGGGGTTTGCCAGTCTCTTCCTCTGAGAGAGGATGACATGCTCAAGATCATCCAGTCGGTTTCCATGGCTAAGTGGGGATTCAAACCCTGATCTCCCAGAGTCCTAGCCCAACACTCAAGCCAATACACCGCCCTGGCCCTTTTGGATATTATATTAATTGTTATTAGTATTAATGTTAGCATTATATTATCATATGCTGTATGTCTATATTATATATTTGTATATTATATATATATATATATATATATATATATGCATATTGTTTTATTATATTAGTACATTAATAGACTAACATTAATATAATTAATATATTACTAGCTGGACCCATGTACCATACACCATTTAACAAAAAACACACCTGGTAGACCTCACGACTGATTGCCTGGGTCCCGTTGCAGCAGCAGCGTCCCACCGCCTCTGCCACCAGTTCACTGCCTAGGTCCCGTTGCAGCGGCTACTAACTATAGCCAACACTGTAGTACATTGTTTGGTTGCTCCCAGTATGCAGATATGGCCATGAGTGGCAGGAGTGGATTGTGAGGTGGAGAGGGAATTTGCATGTGGGTGGTGATTTGCATGTGGGTGGAGATTGGCTAAGGGAGCAACAGGTGTGGCCAATCAGCACACTGAAAGAGGCAATATATCTAAACCCATTGTACATACCCAGGAGGCAACACACCTACATACCTAAGGCCATTGTGCATACCCAAGAGTTTTATATACTGTATAGAGATTATTAATTTGATTTATGTCTGATTATGCTGTCATTGGCCTATGCACTAACAGTGTGCTATCTGTTCTTGTGAGCTGCTTTGAGCATGATTTCAGAAAACAACAGATAAATACAATTACAGAGATTGTTCCCCTAGCAAGGTCTGTCGCACTTCACCTGCCCTCCTGTCCACTTTCCCATCCTGGACACCTCCCACTGTTAATGCCCTGGGCATACCTTGCTTTTGGCTTTGTTCTTACGGCGAGGGACGTCATCTTCCAGGTCATCCGTGTCCAAGTCATGCAGGAATTCACCAATAGGTGCCTTCTGCAACAGAGAGAAAGAGAATAGCAGAGGAGAAGGAGAGGCAGACATTGCCCCAGAATAGCTGAGCCTGGTTGTTGTGTGTTTTCAAGTAATTTCCAATTGATGGCGAACCTATCACAGGGTTTTCTTGGCAAGATTTGTTCAGAGGGGGTTTGCTTTCACCTTCCTCTGAGGCTGAGAGAATGCAACTTGCCCAAGGTCACTCAGAGAATTTCCATGGCTGAGCAAGGATTCAAACCCTGGTCTCCAGAGTCACAGTTTAATGCTCAAACCATGCTGGCTTATCAGAGCCTAAGATCAGGTATATCAGAGATGGAAAGCCTCCAGATGTTGTTCAACTGCAACACCCAGCAGACCTAAGCTTGAGCCTATGGTGAGGTATGCTGGGAGTGTTAGTCCAACAACATCTGGAAGTCCAGACATTCAGCACCCCAGCCCTAACAAGACAAACCTGGAAAGCAGGCCTCAAACCAGTAGTGATACCCATCCATCACAGGCACACAAGAAAAGCTGCCCTAAAGTTTTCTTGGCAAGTGTGGCTGGAGCCAGGAGCTCTGAAGTCATTTGAGAGAACAAAGTCTAAATCATACTCTGAATTGTCCTCCATTCCCATTATCCCCTACCCGAAAAGGATGATTGTCCCCCGTTCTCAGCCTGGCTACCTCCATTATTCACCCATCATTCATCCAGCCCGGGGTTCTCAACTCTTATAGGCAACAGTGACTCTCTGGGATGTCAGATAAGCAAGGGAGTCAGACGGAGAAGCTCCCAAGGGTTTCAAAAGGACCTCCTCCTGCCCTGAGTACAAAAAGTTGTGGTTAGACCAGCAAAAGCACCCTCAAAGGGCCAGGACAGAAGGAGAATCATGAAAAAAAATTAATCCCTGGTTAGTACAGCAAGAAATGAGGTCAAATCCCAGTACTTTTGCTCTGTCTGGATAGAAATTCTTTGCTAGCCCAACCTGAAGATGCTTGGAAACAAACCTGCAACCTTCATCACAAAAGACAAGGGCTTTGTCCCTCTCCAAGTTACAGGGGTGGGGGGTGGGGGGAGAATTGTAGGGGAAAGTAAGGAAGCTGTTTGAAGGAGATCATCTAAGATCAGGAGTAGCCGGGAGGGTTGGTGGGCAGCCAGTTTAAGTTCCTTCCTTCTCTCACCGGACAGTCCAAGTTCAGCTCCTCCTCCTTCAGCTCCGGCTTCTTATCTCCAGTTTCAGCACACAGCAAGGCTTCCAACACAGGACCCTCAGGTAGACCCCCCTCCTTCTTCAGAGGGGGCTCACAATCTGGGGAGAAAGGAGACAGGGCTGCAGCTGGGTGGTTTTAAACCCTGATCTTATGCAGAGGTGGGGAGACTTCTGCTTTCTAGGCTAAGTTTCACCCTCTTCCCTTCCAGTCCCTCCGGCATTCCATGCCTTTACATGCTGATTCTAACACAGGTATACCTCAGTTAACAAACCCAATGTATTCCTGGGCATTACTTCTTTTAACAGAAAATTTGAAACCAGAGGAAGTAATAACATGGAAAGAATAGAGATAGGTTCCTGCATCGCACAAAAGAAGAGCAGTTCAATGCATTTCAGCAAACTTTGTTCAAAACTAACAATATGCACATATGAAATGATTCAACCAGGTCAGGTAAGCCGTGCATAAATGAACAAAAACATTTTGAGATTTCTAGACACCACTTGAAATCATTTCCCATCATGCTTCCAGGGATTGTTTTTTCCTTTCACTTGCCTCCATTTTTCTTAGTATTTCCTAATCCTAATCCTTGGCCACTTAAAAAAAAACAAAACATGTTGGAGGTACCTGGTGAGGCAAGCTCATCTGCTTTTCCTTTTTCTCTCTGTTTTGCTTTTCATGCATGCTCAGTAAGGGATTCTGGAGGCAGGTGCTGTTCACCTCGCCTATTGTAGGCAGGCAGACACAGCTACAGTAGGATAGGTTAGAAGAGAATCCCATTCTTTCCCAGCTCAAAGTTTATTGCATTGTTTACTGCAGACATACTGCTGCAGTCCAAAAGTCTGTATTTCTCCAGCCCTCCATACTCCTCCAATGCCCATACTACTAAAAAAAAATCCAGCTAGACAGAGGACAAGGAAGAAAAGTGGGTGTTGAGCAGACATAAAAAGACTTTGTAAAAAGAAGCTTCTTTGTTAGAGGTTTGGTTAACTGAGCTATGACCGAATGTTGGAAGCTCAGAAAAAACTGCAAACACCCTCCCCACCACCACCACCACACAGACACTTCTGTTCCCTAAACCCCAGGGATGAGGCTATGGGGGGGGGCAAAAAGAGGATG
Organism: Gambelia wislizenii; assembly: GCA_030847615.1. Taxonomy (NCBI): domain Eukaryota; kingdom Metazoa; phylum Chordata; class Lepidosauria; order Squamata; family Crotaphytidae; genus Gambelia; species Gambelia wislizenii. The sequence goes on from JAUMIR010000010.1 coordinate 32,479,673, forward strand.
CTTCTTTTCTATACCTTGGTGCAGTTATAAATCACAAACTGTAGTCCAGAAATCAGAAGGTGATTAAGACTTGAAAGGGCAACTAGGAAGGACTAGAAAAGATCCTCAAGTGTAAATAAGTTAAAGAGGAGAATCAACTCACTTGAAATGGGATGCTGGAGGAGAGTTCTAAAGATGCCATGGACCACCAAAAAGATAAATAACAGGCCCAAGAGTCTGTTAAATCAAGTCTGAACTCTCACTAGAAGCGGAAAGATTAAACTGAGACCATCATACTTTGGACATATCATGAGAAAACATGACTCATTGGGAAAGCGGATAAGGCTCAGTAAAGTGAAAGGTGGTAGAAGAAGAGGGTGAGCACACAGTAGGTGGATTTGATTCAGTCAAGGACACCACAGCTGCTCTGAGTTTGCAAGACCTGAGCAAAAGGGCAGCTGATGATCAGGGATCTTAGGGCTCAGTTAAACAAGAGGTTTTTCCCTGATACTTTGTGCATTTCTGCTGTTTCGATACAGCATCACACAGTTCCCACCGTTGTTCACATCACTTTTTAATATCGCTCTTTTAGTACTATAATGCGGTAGAATTATCAGGCATTTTAATTTTCACGATGCAGTTATAGCGCTGTTTTTGCTGTTTTATGGCCATCAATCAAACAAGCGGAGAAGCGCTTATCTTACGTATTTCCTTTTTCTTTCCCGCCACGAAAACTCTGATTGGCTACCTTCAGTGCACCTGGACATGGCACTAAGCATCATCTGATTGGTGATTTCAAATTGCAACCTTGTGTCCCTGTTGCTTCCTTTTTTTGTTTACAATGTTAACAATGGAAGCGGTTAGCATAGTTAGCATTTGCTTTTATCTTATTGATCAACTTCGATCAACCATACGATCATATGAGGAAAATGAAAGGCAACTTAGAATTCGTAACGCTCGTCGGAAACGGCTTTTTGCAGCTTTGAAGCTGGGTATTAATAACATTCGTCGCATTCGGTACACGCTTCTTCAATTTGGCATTTTGGAAATCTTGCCATCATTGCGTGCTGAATTTTTCGCAGCTTCTACCACAGATAGGAGATTCTCTCATCGCTAGGCTCACCATAAGTCAAAACCAACTTGATGGCAGCAAATAACAACTATACACACATTAACAAGGCAACCAATTTATATTGACTGAGGCTCACCGAAGCCTCTGAGGATCCTATGCTTCACCATTTTTTTGTATAGTAGTAGTCAAAGTACCGTTGCCTCCTGTAATCCTGCCAGACGCAACCGGATCAATGGCCTACTTTGTCTGGCAGCTATTCAAGGAAAGACAAACTTCCCCATCCATGCCAGGAAATGACATTATTTGCAAGGGACTCAACTGTGAAGCCACAAACACTTTGCCAAAAGCCACATTTCCTCAGGCTTCTTTAAAACCCAGAAATTGTTATGATTATCCTCTTTAGCTCTATATAAATATAAATAAATATATATTTATTTAGCCCTATATTTATCCTCTTTAGCCCTATATTCAGCTATAAACTGAAGTACACTCCTGATTTTTTCTGCTTGTCCTTTGTAAACTTGATTTACACCTGAACTCTAGTAGAGTTTATGTTATTATTGATCTAAATTATTTAATTTTAAAAATCATAACTGTAGGAATTGTTAGGGGTGCATCCACACTATGCAAATAATCCAGTCTGAAATTGGATTATTTGCCATGGCTTCTTCCTATGGAATCCTGGGATTTGTAGTCTGGGGAAGCATCGGCATTCTTGGGCAGAGAAGGCTAAAGACCCTGTAAAACTACAAATCCCAGGATTCAATAGGAAGGAGTCATGGCAGTTTCAAACTGGATTATTTATGTAGTGTGGATTAGGCCATTGTCTCGTGATGCTGCTGCCAAATTTTCTCTGACCCTTGTCCCAACAACAGAACTATTTTTTAAAAAAGACTTGAATTTGGTTTAAATTCTAGTTTGGAGACAGCCTGAAACTGTAGCCAGAACCACCTAGCCATAACTATTACCCCTCGGGTAGGATTCCACCCAGCTCTTCCTGCCTCGCTACCTGTACACTTGTCCAGGAAGGTTTCCCACCTGACCACTCCTTACCAATCTTGAATTCGCAGGGCCGGAGTCTTGGATCCTCTAGGATATTCAGCCGCCGCTTCTTCCGCCAACAGCGAGCTGGGTAGGTGTAGATCTGACCTGGTGCCAGCCCTGAAGGAAAGGCAGAATGAGCTACAAGACATCTTTCCCAAAACCATGGGGAAAGGGGTTGGGGTTAAAACTGCCCCTTTATTCTGGGGAACCAGGGTGGGAGATGGAAAATGGCCATTTTGCTGCTGTTGAACTGGAATATCCTGCAGCCCTAGCCAGCATACAGCCGGTTGTCAGGAACGCTGGGAGATGCAGTCCAACAACATCTTAGAGGACCACATTATTCCCCTCCCTGATTGATCAATTTCAACCCAGGGAAGCAGGGTGTGTTTGAGGAAATTTGGGGGGCCCTGCAACACTTTATTTTGAGGGGCCGATATGTTTATCTCAGGTCAATGTAACCTAACCTAACCTATTCACAATACAGAATATGCAAATTATTACTAATAATGTTCTTGCAGGAGGAGGGTTATGACAGGGCCCCTCAAAATGATGGGGCCCCTGCGACTGCAGGTGCTGCAGGGCCCTTAAACCGGCCCTGCTAGGGAAGGTTCCTATTTTGTTTAGTTTTTATTTTAATCTTGACACATCATTATTGAGAGATTACAGTCAGGGCTATTTTGGGGATGCAGGGAGGGCTACCCGTATCTTAGCCTGTCTCTCTCCATATCAGCTTCAGATTTGTGCATGAAGTCAGCGTTCTTTGCTCTCATCTCCTGGCTGCATGTATTGCCTCTCGTGCACACAACTTCTCCAGTCCCCTCTGGGCATGATGCCCTCAGGAGCTAAGGACCCTGGGGAAGGGTCCATTTTACATACGGTGCCTCATAGAGCAGCAGCTACAGCAAACACACCTGGGCCCCGGTGGGTCTTCTCCATCCAGATGTAGCAATTGTTCTGGGCGACCCCTGTCTGCGAATCTAGGAAAGGCAGGCGCATGCTGCGTTCTGCACACAGCCGGGCATTATAGCTGCGACAGTGCTCGATGGCTTCCCGGTAGAAATCCTCACCCAGGCTGTGAAGAAAGAAGTCACAGTTCTAAACCTTGGTTTAAAAACCCACAAATCACCCCAACTTCCTTCTTGGCTTTCTCATTCACCCTTACATTTGTGAGCTTCAGCTGCACTTTTCCTATCCTCTTGCAACGTGTGGGCTTAATTAACCTGCAGCTGAACTCTTGCAAAGCTTATGTTGTTTTTCCATGTGCACTCTTGCAGAAAGCTCTGGAGTGGTCCAGATACTCAACACTTGGACAATCATTTCCTTTTGCTCTTAAAGTCCTGTTCATTGCTCAGTGATGATACATAAATTCAAACCCCACTCTTGAAAGCATTTACTTTGATGTGAATCACATCAATTTCAACGAAATCTATTTCCCCACTAAATGTTTTATGGTAACTGGTGGCATTTGAGGCTTCTAGGAGGAAGAAAAAGGAGAGTGAGGGTTATAAGTCAGATATAGGGGGGCTCCAGTCAAATCCCCATTACAGCTCAGGGACCTGCGGCCATGTCTACAATTCAGGCACATGACCCCTATGGCGTAACTAAAGTCAGTGCCACCTCTCCTTCTGATGGTGTTACCTGGTATGGTTTGGCCTCCCCACACCCTCCCCAGTACCACTACTGTGTGACCCCTAAACTTTCCCCAGTCCTTGAATTACAGGTATACCTCAGTTAACAAAGTCAACATGTTCCTGGACACTACCTCTTTAACAGAAACTTTGATAACAGAGGCAGAAATAATATGGAAAAAAATAGGGGTAAGTTACTACACCACCAAAAAGAAGAGCAGTTCTAGAAGTTTTAGCAAACTTTTTATGCATAATTAACAATATGCACATGTTATGTGAAACAACCAGGACAAATCATCCTTGCATATAAGTCAATGAAAACATACGTTTAAAGACCACTTGAAAGCTTCTCCCAAAATGCACCCAGGGACATTTTTTCTTCCACCAGTCTCCACCTTACTTATGATTTCCATTTTGGTGGCCAAACTTAAAGATCTCTGCTCTCTCTTTTTTTAATTGTAATGCTGGCTTACCTGTCCTCCTGCTTTTCCATTTCATGCCTGCTCAGTAAGGGATTCTGGAGGGAATTGCTGTCTACTTTACTTGTAGTAGGCAGGCACACACAGCTACAATAGGACTGGCTAGAGTAGAATCCTGCTTTTTCACACCTTAAGGTTCATTACACTGCTTAATGTAGGTCTGCTGCCTTGACCTGGCAATGAAAATCTGTGTTTTTCCAGCCTTCTTTCATCATGTTCCCAACACTGATGCTGCTAAAAACCTTCCAGCTAGACAGAGGATGAGGGGGAAAATTGCTGGGCAGGCATAAGAAAACACAAAGAGATTTGGTTTTTGGTTTTGTCAGAATCTTAGTTAACTGAGTTATGCCTGTACACATATCCACTGGAAAGAACAAACATAAAGGAAGAAGAATCTGTTTGCACATGGCCAAAGATCCAAAATATTACATTAGCTACCCTACCACAGTGAGATGTTCAATGCCAAGGCAGACTCTGCCCAGATAAAGAATTGTCAACATAAATATTAATACAGGGGAGTGGCAGACAGACCATTTCAATTCAAGCATTGAACACAGGTAGAAAGAAAAAAATGGTGGGAACCACCCTGCTCAGTATCTGTGGTGTGCCAAGAATCTCCTGTCTGGTGGTAGGTTCGGGGAGGTAGAGAATGAAAACCACAAAGCAAGATGTGGGAGGAAAGGAGATGTCCCATGGAACAGGTTGCCACAAGGTCAAGACCAGGGCGGAATAAAAGGTAAATCCCCAGTGTGTGTGTGTGTACACATGTGCACACCCACACCTACCCACACCCACACACATATAACCACAAAACTAAACCAGAAAGACAACTAGGATGGCCACATGCAAAGGAAAATAGGGCTGTTGCACTCACAATAGTTGTGGATCAGAGCTGGGAAGCCTTCCAGATGTTGTTGGACTGCAACTCCTAGCAGCAATAGCCAGTGATGAGGAATGCTGGGAGATGTAGTCAGCAACATTTGGCAGGCCACCCAGTTCCCACTCTCGTTAAAGATGAAGCCCTGTCAGCGGGCCAAATACACTGGACCAGGTTTGTGGCTGTTGTGTGCCCTCAAGTTGTTTCCGATTTACGGTGGCCCTAAGGTGGACCTGGTGAAATGCCTTCATCTGCACAACTACTGAAGAGGCCAGAACCTGGCTTGCTTTAGAATCTGGCTACCTGAAATCTGCCAGCCTCCAACCACCTGGGTCCTTGCCCTCTTTGCCTGGTGATGTATTGGCTGCTGGCGAACAAGGCTTATTTCAATGCCAAGCTTCACACACAATCATCATCACAAGCAATCATAAAGAGAGCCTCTGTCCATAAGCAGACAGAATGCTCCCCCATAACACTGATCAGATCAGTCTAAAATGTATGGCCGGCCGGTGAGTTTGCAAGCCAGTGAGTTTGCCCAGCCCCTAAATGCAACCCGCACACGCACACACACACAAACACAACCCACCACTGTTTTATTATTTTCCAAAATCTCAATTTCAAAAGATTAATTTATTGGGGAAATAAAGTCAAGGGTGGAGGTAAGTTTCCTTGGACTCTGGGGTTGGGCTGTGCCCCTTTCTGCCACATTCACACACCCTCAACAGGGGTGAAAAGAGAAAGGCGGGTGGGGGGGGGGAAATTGAACCCAACACAAGTAGACCATCTTGTGTCCCTAAAAGAGTGACCTACATGCACCCTTCCTTTGGGTCAGCCAGGTTCAGGTGCACATCACCATTAGGGTGGGCTGGAGGGATGTGAACCCCCCCCCACACACCCATTTCCTTGGAGCTCACCCCTGGGCACACATGCACAAATGCTCAGACACACAGAGTGCAAGGGAGCAAGCGACAGCACCTGAAGGGATGCCTTACTCTCACAACATGCAAACACACACACAGAGAGAGAGAGAGACATGTGGCTGTGGACCGCTGGGGTCTTTCCTGATGGGAGGCACAGATCCATCCATGCCAAGCATTTTGTATGCACAGAGAGACAGGTGGTACCCTCAACGTCCAGCAATCCCCATCTGTGCTGACTCCAACTAAAACCAGCACCAACCATCTCTCCCTCAGCCCTTCACCCCACCTCTTCCCTCTCCCCCCCCCACACCCACTGCAGCCCACCCCTCCTCCTTCTCTAGCAAGAACCAGATGCCTGCCTGAGCCCCATCTCTGGCCATAGAAAAGCATCCATGCTGGGGGGAGAGGAGGAAGAAATCATTCATTCCCCTTCCTCCCCCTCCTCTATTCCATTATTCTTGCACCCTCCCCCCCTTATGCCTGTCAAGGGGGGGGTGATCATGCCACCACCCCCCAGATGTGGGGCACACACTCACCATTTGATAGGCTTGTGCACAGCTGTAGCCATTTTGATACGGTATGAAAAATCCCTCAGTCTGCTTGCCTGGGTGGTTGGAGAAGCAGAGAGAGAAAGAAAAAAAAATCCCCCTTTCTTTTCTTTTCTTTCTTTGCCTTTTTTTTTAATACCTCTCACATCAGAATATACTGTACAATTTTATTCATTCTTCAGCAAGCCTGCAGGGAGGGGGGGCCCAATCACATCCCAGCTCCTTTGAGTCCCGGTGCACCATGGGGAATGTAGTCTCTGGGCTTTACAGAAACCTCCCTTTATATACACACTTTTTTTTTTTGCATTATTTTTCCCCCCACCTCCTCCCTCGCTTTCCTTCGCGAGCTCTTTGAAAGCTAGAAGGGGATGCCAGGCAGCTCCTGCCACAAGGGGACTACAAATCCCAGAGGGCCTTGCGTTTGACAGCTGTAAGGTCCACCTCCAAAAAGAATGAGGGAGGGTGAGGACTGGATATTAAACATCGGAGGGGGGGTTGGAGAATGGAAGGGGGCTTTTAATCTCAATATTGCAAATTGAAACACCCTTTGCATTGCAATTTGAAATATCCTTTTGGTGCAATTGCTTTCCAAGGGGAGTAGAGCTAAAGAAAGATTTCCCCCAAAGCAGGTGCAGGGCTGGTGTGGGGAGGCGAATAGGAGGGCCTTGCTCAAGAATTATTTGGGGAATTGGGTGGAAAAGCAAAAGATCTCCCCCACAAACCCCCCAGGAAGGAAACCTCAAAGCCTTTGCCTTCTAGTCTTCCTTGGGGGCTTCACACATACCCCCCTCTTCTTCCTCTGGCTCAGCCTCTGCACCTCTTTCAAATACCAGCCCTGGATAATGAAAAACTATGCTAAGGGTGAGAGTGCTCCTGAGCATATGCAAAGAGAGAGCCTTCTTTCTTTCCCATGCCCAGGCATGAGTTCAGGGAGGGAGGGCTCCAATTTCCAAACTGGACAGACAGACCTGAGCCCCCCTCCCCATATCTCTTTCGAGGCTGCAGAGTTTGCCCTACAATCCTCTCTCCTCCCATTAGGCTAGACTGCCATTAACAGGTCTAAGGATATTTCTGGAGTGGGCAGTAGGCAGTCCCTTCTGTGTGTCTGTCCTCGTTAATGGGGTGTTTTGGAGGTTCTTAGCGGAGGAAGGAAAGGGGGGGATCTCATAGAATGATAGGGCTTGAGGGGATCCTCAGAGGTCATCTAGTCTCAACCGCTGCTAATGCAGGAGATGGAGTGGGTGGAGGTCGGTCAGGCCTTTGCTCTCTTCTTGGCGGGGGCTGGAGGCCAAGCCCTATTCCTTTCTTCTATTCCCAAAGGAGGAGAGACAGGCCAGTACGCACAGCACTCTGTACATGCTCAGAGTCACTCTGGGCACTCCTTCCTACCCTTATTCTGGGGCCAGGTGGGCCCTTCCTTTGACTCCAGGTCTGGCCCCATAAACCACTATCTCCAAGTGCCCCTATACGACTACGGGCGGGGGTGGGTACTGCACAGCCAGGGTGCCTTCCCCTATTATTTATTTTACTTTATTTTATAATTTAATTTAATTCATATGCCGCCTTTCTTCCAGAAGGGACCCAAGGGGGCTTACAAAATTACATAAAATACCATTTAAAATCATTTTTTAAAAAACAAAAACTTGCCTGGAGAGAGTGAAAATTGTGCTGAGGCTCCAACAGCTCCAGGCCACAGCCTCCTAGATCCTACTCACCATATGCTCTCTGCATATGCTCAGAGTCAACCTGACCTGCCACAAAAAGAGGGTCTGAGCTCCCCTTCTCCAACCCCACCCACCCCGAGGGGAAAAAGTTGGACTTTCATGACCCGCTAATCTCAGCTCGTCCATTGACCGACCTTGGCAAAAGAGGGTGCCTATGGGTCAAGCAATCCTCCCTCCACAACAACCCTGTAAGGTAGTCCAGTGCCTATTTTGAAAAAGTGGAAGGAAGGTTTGTGGGCCGAGGAGCCAGATTTTCCAGCCTGCTCCATCGTCCCTTGCTCGGGTTGCGATCCTGTCTCCACCGCTGCTTCATGCCCTGCATCATGAAGCTTACTTCTGAGTAAACCTGCCTAGAACTGCGGTTTGGTGTTTTCCAGCCAGCAAGGGATGCCTTTGCTACGAGCAAACTCGCCCAAGCAAACGGAACGGGAGCGGAGGGATGCTGCTGCTGTTGCTGCGCGCGATCCTAACGCGCCCTTCATCCGAAAGGAAAGCGAGACAAGCTCCACCACGAGGTTTTCCAAGCCCACTCTGTATCCAGAGCATGCTTTTCTGGAGTGCACCCCCTTCTTCCAAGGAGTGAGCCTCCCCCCACTCTGTGTCCAGTTCTGGGGGGGGGTCTTCCTCCCTAGCAAGGCGATTGTGCAGAGATGGTGGCCACTCTGGTCTGCAACCCTTGGTAGGATGTGCATGGCAGGGGGTTGGACTAGATGTCCTTTCTGGTGTCTTCCAACTCTATGCTTCTATGATACTACTGGTTAAGAGGGGAGGAATCTAACAATTGGACAGATTTGCAAATGGGAGGCTCGCTTTTGGTCTCCCCAAATCCAGGCCAGCAACTCTACCTCCCCTTCCACCCCAGAGCAAAGCAATACACGTGTCGCCTTTCTACAGGGCGTGTTGCAGGCACGTGTGAATTGCTTCCTGATACCCCTGGATTTTTTTTCCTTTTGAAATTGTGCAATTCTTGTCTGTGCTTTTTCCTCCCTCCCTCCCCTTGCAGTCAATGACCCCCCCCAAAAAACTCATGGCTTAGCTGCCGGAGATTTCTCGTCTAGTCGCCCCCGCAATCCCTCTATCCTCACCCCCTCCTTCTCCCCGACTTCTTCTTTCGAGGACAGAAAACACGCGGGAGGATCTCGCTTTGCAGGGTTCCCCTCGCCTTGGAAAGTGGGGGGGGGGAGATTGAGCCGCCAAGGAAAGGTGGGAGGATCGGGTCCACGCGCAGGATGGGAGGGGTCGAGCCCGATCTGTGGGGCCACGGAAAGTCTCTCCTTTTCTGCTCATCCGGATGGTTGTGACGAGCCTCCATGGCCCAAGGCAGTGTACCTTTAAATATGAGTCCCAGGGAGAGAAGGGCTCCTTTTACAGGCCCGGACCAGACTTGGGAGGTGGAGGTCCTGTAAGCCCTCCCTCCAAACAAAGTTGGACTTCAGCTCCTCTCTGCCCCAGCCAACATGGCCAGTGACCAAGAATGATGGGAGAGCCAATGGAGTGAGCCGGAATGATGGGAGAGACAATGGAAGAGCAACGTCTGGAGCCCCCCCCCCATGTTCACACCACCCCTTATTTAGCCATTCACCATAAGTTAGGAAAGGGAGGGTGTGAATGCAATTAAGAAAGAAATTGAGACTTTATGAGTACAAAACCAGTGGCTGGAATAGCCAAGGGAAATTTGATTTCCTTTGAGTCTCCAGCCAAATTTCCCAGATGTCTGACACACCCTCCAATGCACCACATGTGTTGTATCCGGTTTTGGCTACTTGGCAGCGAGTGCTCTAACCATGCTCAGAGACCCTCTTCCCCCTGCCTCCCACAGATGGCTGGCAAACCTGTGGCCCTCCAGATTGATTTGGCCACTACAAATCCCATCCTCCTCTCACCGTTGGGCAAGATAACTGGGATGATGGATTCCAACAACATCTGAAAGGCTGTTCCCTAACTCTGGCAATTATTTCTTTTTCAAGGCTCCAGAGCAAAGATGAAGCCCTGGGATTTCACTCCCATCACCCCCACACTCTCTGGAGGACTGGCTGGCAAAGAAAGATGGCAAACCCAGCTGTGGAAAAAGCTGCAGTGCCACCCTGTGGGCAGCCCTGCCTGGCTGCTTAGCTACCTGCCAGCCAGAAGCCTTCAGAAAATGGGTAGACAAGAAATGTGTACACAAGAGAACAACCCTACATGCCAGCTGGGAGATTGTCCTGCAAAGGAGTGGATGGCACATCAGATGCTATCTTGTTCCCCCCAAATTGATGGTGGAGAATTCCCTGGTGGGGAAAAAAAACCCCACGCATGCTTTAACATCTTACAAATTAGTGGCCTCGTCCACTGTGGGACTAAAATGAAAACCACACCCAAAACGTTTGGAGGAATTTGCATGATTTCATTGTGGAAGGAAAGTTGAAAGCTGATGACACTGTGTGGCTGGAATCCCGTTCATTAGTCCCAGCTAGAGTAGACCTAGGGGTTGCCAAATCTCAGGATCTGGTCCAGTTTTTGTGGGTCACCTCCAGGCAGGAGACAGCAGTACAGGCCAGTGGAGAGAGCAATAAGCAAATCTCCAGCTCAAAACTAGCAGAGCACCAGCTCGCTGCAATTTCCAAGGCTTCCTGGATTGGCTGCTGCAACTTGCAAAGGTTCTCCAAGGGGTTTTACGTATGCCAGTTCCCACTCTCCACTCTGCTCTGAAACCATCTTTTGGCAAGAGGCAAGTAGACGAGATTAAAGGTTCCCTATCCCGTCTCCCTAAATCGTTGAACAATAAATCTCATTTCACTTTAAGGCTGTCTGTCTTAATTTCCAAACAGGAACATACTTTGTGTGTGCATGTGTCTATTTGAGTGACAAGCTGGGAGCAACCATGGTTGGTACTTAATGCATAAGAAGACACTGCCAAGGATGATCCCCAGGTCTCAGATTTGAGCCCACAAACCTCAGGGCCTGGAACAATCCTGAATTGGCAACTCTAAGTAGACCCATTCAATCATTTGTTGAATGGTGGGTCAACACATAGATAAAGTCAGTTGATCCAATGTCTCCACACTAGCTGAGAGTCAAAAATTTTCCTATACACAGACATTTCTCATTTTGGAAACCAGGGAGATTATCAGAGGAACTTCTAGAAATATTTCCCCCCCACTATATTTTAAAGTGTAAGTATCCTGGCATAATAACACTTCTTATCACATGCTGCTGTAATCACAAGAAAGAACCGCCTCAGAATTTCAGCAACATGACCACTCTCACTGCTTACTTCTGCATTTTCGCATGGGTGAGACTTCGGCAGTTCTCGTGAAAAGACAGTAGCATTCTTAAAAGTCTAAAACACATTTAAAAACTTGCCAGCAAAATGGGGAGGTTCATAAAAAGAGCATCCCGTACCTAGTTTTTGTGTTCTCATCAGAAGTGTTCCAGCCGGGACCACCCATTGACGCTGAAATCATGCCAGCAGAATAGGACGCAGTTTCACACACAAGCAATACCAAGAAAAAAATGCCAGAGATCAATTGGAAGCTTTGGCCTGTTAATTAAAAAGAGTGCCTTTTTCACAGCAGCAGAACACAAGAGGACGATGTCATTTGGTAGGGGATCCTTTTTGTGGTATCCTGACATAATCACACCATATTTGCCCCATCTGATAATCTCTCAGGTAAGTGTAAGCAGCACAATTAAAACAATAAAAAGATTTTGGTCTAAGTTGTACCTCCCTGCCTCAACCCCATCCCTGCTAAGGACACACATACATGGCTCCAAAATGGGTTATTATATTACTGGCTTTATTTGTTATTTATTATATAATACAAATATGTGGGATTCTTTGATACAAAACATTTGGAAATAAGATATAAAATACCTCCCCGCCACACCCTTCCTATTTTCACATCCAGACAGTGTGGGTGGGAGAGGATGAGTAGATCCCCACTGCAATTATTGCCATCCAATATCACTTTCAGGGTCAGGGTCCCATCCTATGTAATCCTGGGATTTGTAGTTCTGCTGAATTCTTTGCTAGACAGCTCTAGAGCTGTGGTTTTGAAATGTTGGTCCTTCCAGATTTTGGGACCTGAAGTTCCCAAATTTCTTATTATCTATTTGTTGTTGCTGCTGTGTGCCTTCAAGTCTTTTTCTTGGCAAGGTATCTTCAGAGGGGGGGTTGCCATTGCCTTCCTCTGAGACGATGGGCTTGTCTAGACAAGAAGATATAATGCTGATTGCTGGACACCCTAGAGCTGTCTAGTGCAGATTTATCCCTTCCCACCACAGAACTACAAATCCCAGGATTCCATAGGAGGGAGCCATAACACAGTTATACAGTAACAGGATCATGTAAATACACTCAGAGACTCTTTGTCAATCCTCTCCCGCCTTCTCTACATCACAAGATGTTTACCTGAAAGGAGGAGCACAGGACCAATGGTACCTTGGCTGGGAGCTCCCTTTGAGACTCACGGGACTTCTGCTCCGTCAGCCACAGCAGAAGAGTATGGCCAGATTCTTAGAACTGAGCCTGCAGTTCAACAGCTCTACTGAGAGGAGTCTGGTATGGCTCCCTTCCATCTCTCTCTCCCAACCCCACCCCGAACCACAGTTGCCCCCATGCAGTCATTCTTCTCCCCTCTTTCCACCCACCAAGTCATATACACGCTCTTGGTGCAGTGCTGCCACTCTCCAGAGCTCACTTTTTCCCCCACCTTTTGAAATGGGGTGCAATCAGATGTTGAGATTTTCAATTTCGAACATTTGACGTCGAGGCACAGGTTTGTTTACTGTTAAAAGGAAACTCATCCACTGGCCTGATCCAGTGCTTTCCTTAATTGGAGTTTATCTGTCCCTTCCAGGAGTACTCAGATTTGGGGTGGGGGGTGTCAGATGGCCATCAATAACATCCACATGTCTACCTCCCAAAGAAAACTCCTAATTTTAACCACATCCTGCCTCACCCTGTAGATTTCTTCACCCCTTCCATCACCGAGAGGAGCTCTGTTGATGGGGCACAATTTGAGCACTGATATCCAGCAACATGATTTCGGAATGTTGGAGAAAGAAATAGTTAGTCTTGTTTTCCCATCCCACCCACCAAAGAAACCAATGAATTAATTGCTTTAGCTCTAACCACTGCACCAGGTAAATTCCCCTCCCAAGCCCATCAGAGTAGGGGAGCAAGGAGAAAACCCTCCTCGAATTTCACTTAGATACCCTCTCCCCTGTGAGCTTCCATAGTGAGACTACTACACTTGTATTCCCAAGTGGGATTCTTTGAGGGGAAATATCTTGATGTGTTTTTATTTGGCCACTTGGGGTGGAATGGGGGGTGTTCTTTCTATATACTATATCTTTAAGTCACCTGGCAACTTATGGTGACCTCATGAATTTCATGGGTTTTTCTTAGGCAAGGAATACTCAGAAGTGGTGTTGCCAATTCCTTCCTCTGAAATATAGCTTCCAGCACCTGGTATTCCTTTGTGGTTCCCCATCCATGTACTAACCAGGCCTGACCCTGTTTAGCTTCCAACACTAGATGGAATCTGGAACCTTCAGGGCATTTACTGGCCTCCTTAATCAAGCCTGGTTCAGATTTGCAGCTGCGCAGAAGGAGACAAGGCGTGCAGACAAAGGAGAGGAGAATCTTTTGGTTGCTCAGAGAAAAGTTGGAGGGAGGAAAAAACACAGTTAAGGGGGCACACAGACATGGTACCAGACCCGCTGGCACTTCCATGCAGGATGTCGTGAGGTTGTGGCGATGAGAGAAACGCCATGATGCTGCCCTGCCATGAATATCCCCCCTCCCAGCATGCCAAAAGGAGCAGAGGGGTGTTGGTGGTAGACAGAGAGATATATTTCCCTCCACCCCCTGCCATACCACTAGCAGTCAAGGGGGAAATTCTACTTTGGAAGCCATCCAAGAAGACAATCCACTGATTGCTCGTAAACTTTGAATACTCCCTACCCAACCTTTTTTCTCACCCCATCCCAACTCACTCACATAAGGGTTTCCTTGACCACCCACAACTGTCCTGCTTTGCATATTTGGCTAAGATAGCCCTCCCCCTCCATTAAGGAACTCCATTCACTCTTTTTTTGGGGGGGGGGGAGTCTTGTCACAGACCAATCTGAGCCATAGGTGACAACAGGACTCAAGATGCTGTCCAAATGAAGTGGGGGGGGGGCAGTATGGTGCTTGTCTGTGTTTGGCTCTGATGAGCCACAGAGTAGACTCTATGCGGGAAGACATTGTGTGGGGCGAGATGGGGTGGGTATATAAATTGTCCAGTCCCTAGAGAGAGAGATGGTGGTCACAGTTCTATTTCAAAGGTTTTCTGCCGGTCACCGGAGAAGGGGTTTGGGACGGCGGAAGGGGCCTTGTTGGACTCCAAAGCAGCCCACTGCTCTTCAAAGGGGTCAGGGGGTTCATGACGTGGGGCAGGGGGCACTGGCTGGGTCTGCTCAGGGGGCCAGGCGGTCCCGTTGGCTTTGGGCCGCATTGTGGGGCCCAGCAGGTTCTGAGGGAAAGGACTGGCTTTGGCCCCCAGGTTGGTGGCAGGCGCCTGGGTGGCCGAGCAGAAGGCGTTGGCCACCATCTGGGAGGGAGTGATGCCCACCACGGGCACGCTGGGCATGGCGGCATACGGCACTGCCGGCGGATAAGCAGCACCCATAGGCACAAAGGCCGGCGTCATGTGAGGAGGGACAAACATCCCCACAGGTGGGGCGGCAGGGGCAGCATCATAGCTCAAGGGGAAAGCAGGCATCGCCACAGCAACAGCGACCTGCTGCTGGGCTTTGGCAGCCTTGGCAACCTCCTCCAGCCAGCGTTCGGCTTCCGACGGCGTCCGCTTGTGCCCGGGCTGAAACGGAGGGGTTACCGAGGCTTCGGTGGAATTGCTGGTCCACGTGGAGGGAGCTAGAAAGAATGAGAGAGAGACAAAGGGGATTATCTTTATCTCTCTTGAAGGGGAGAAAATGCCCTCAGGAAGGGACAGAACCCAGCCCCGCCATGATGCCGTGGCTAAGCGTACCTGTGCCGCCCCCTTCCATGGGCATTGTGGCAGTGGGATGGCCAAGGGTGCCATTGAGAGGTGCGTTGCTGGGGGGCTCCCCAGCCGGCTGGGTGAGCGAGGTGTCAATTTGGCTGCACAGGGCGGTGATGCCATCAGAATCTCCATTGGGCGTGGATTCAAGTTCTGTTACTGGCAGAAGGAAGGGAAGGAAGAAAGAGTTCAGAAGGAAGCCTCCAAAATTCAGAGCAGCCAGAGGTTCAACCTCCCACAACACAATTTGCTTCATCCTCACTGGACTCCTGTATATCTTCCCATGATCCATCTTTATTTCTTTTTCTGCCACAGACGTCTCAATTTATTTTAACCTCTCCTGGTCTGCAGATGCGTGTAACTAGTATTAATCATTTTAACAAGCATGTTTCCTGCCAAAATAATTGCATCCAATATTCTCCAGGTAGACTCATAGAGTTGGAAGGGGACCCATAAGCCATCGAGACTTATGTTTTAACAGATTGCTTTAACAGAGGGGCGGGGTATAAATAAATTTTATTTATTATTATTATTATTATTATTATTATCGAGACCAAACTTCTGCTCAATGCAGGGACTCTAGCGACAGCATCCCCAGCAGGTAGTTTTTTGAAGATGTTCAGAGAAGACCACCTTCTGCAAGTAATTGGTTCCATTGCCAAACTATTCTTACAATCAAGATTTTCATTTTAACTAGCTGTACCCAGGGTAACATATACACTGTTATAGTAGATTTGAAAGGTTCACATGGTTCAGCTACACACTATTATTTTAGCGGGGGTGGTGGTGGAATGCATTGTTTTGCATGTGGGTTGTGAGTGGCTGAGGGAGTGAGAAGAGGGAGGGGCCCTTGTGAGGCTGGGGGTGTAGATGCAGATTGGGTGGCAGGAGTGGATTGTGAGGTGGAGAGGGAATTTGCATGTGGATGGTGATTGGCTGAGAGGAGGAGCCAATCAACACACTGGGAAAGGAAACATACCCAAGCCTATATATATATTCAGTTGAAATGAAATCTACCCTCCTATAACTTAAAGCCATTAAACCTGGTCCTACCCTTTGGAGCAGCAGAGAACCAATCTGCACCCCGCCCCATGTTTGCAATTCATTTCACCCTTATATTTCTTGATTATACTTACCTGCATCACCAGCATGCCCCTTGCGCTGCAGGGTGGAGGGCAGTTCGTTCAGTCGCAAAGAGAGCTGTCTCTTGAAGGGGGAGTTCTTCTGGCTCAGGGTGGGGAACCCACGGAAAGAGCCCTGACGTACCAGCTGCTCCAAGGGGGCATGGCGGCGAGGGATGGCATGGGCACTCCCTGCTTCTGCCTTCTCTTCTGGAGACGTGGCCCCCTGAGGCGGAGAGGCGCTGGCGGGCTGGGCCGGGGCTGGGGGAGGAGCCGAGGGCACGGCCACTGCTTCAGCTACAGGGAAAAGACACAACCTTATGGGTGGGGAGGATGCCAACTCTGGGGAGAACCCGGATTCCCTACACACACTATGCATGGGCAACCCTCCACCGGTCCCTCAAGTTCCTCCTTTCGTGATTGGTTTCATTTATATGCAAAGGGATCACCAGCATTGAGACCATGATATTGAGAACACAGCTGCGCTGGGCAGGGCACGTTTCTAGGATGGAGGACCATCGCCTCCCAAAAATAGTACTCTATGGTGAACTTGCCACGGGTCAGCGTAAGAGGGGCACTCCAAAAAAGCAATACAAGGACTCCCTGAAACAACATCTCAGGCTTGGCCAAATTGATCACCGACAATGGTCCCCCTGGCCTCACATCAGGAGGCATGGAGACGCACTATCCACAATGCTGCAGCCTTATTTGAGAACTCACGCCGAACAAGTCTTGAAGAGAAACGACAATGCAGAAAGAATCACAACCTGGAAACATCACCCAAGGAGACCTTCTGCTGTGCTTTCTGTAACCGGACTTGTTTATCTCGGATTGGCCTTTTTAGTCATCAGCGTGCTTGCAGAAAGCGTGGGATGAGTCCTCCCTGAATCTTCATTTGCGAAGAAATGCCAGAGAGAGAGAGAGAGAGAGAGAGAGAGAGAGAGAGAGAGAGAGAGGGAGAGAGATTGGTTTCATTTATATGCAAAGGGATCTTGAAGCACCTTTGAGACTGAGAAAAGGAGTTGTAGCATAAACTTTCGTAGACTTAGTCTATACTTCCTCAAATGCATGGAGTGAACTGGTGCCTAGAACAGACCTCCTAAGCAGGCTGTATGAATCGCCGTCAACATGCTAAACTTGTGGGTATGGGAATGAAGTGACAAGTTCACTTTTAATGATGGTTGTTGAGGGACCAAGGGAGCAGGAAGGATGTTGCCTAAGGCCAGAATGAGTGGGTGATCATATGAATGGTAGAAGGAGTTTTGGAAGGAAGAGTGATGCTGGCTGAGAACCAGCATAGCCCACACTGAAGAATACTGAGAGTGGCAGTCTGACATCATCTGGAAGGGTACGAGATTTCCACTCCTGGGGAGTGGGACCCGGGGGGGGGGAAACCATCAGTTTCACAACCTACCACACAGAACTGTGGCATGTGCAATACAGTCCATGAAATGCTTGTCTCAGCCCTCCCAAAGGCACGGGAATCTCATGCAAGCAACCCAAATACAAGCGAGGTTTGGTTTCAGCACGGACATTCACACCAGCCATGTCCAAAGCCAAGTCACCAGATGCCAGGAGCCAGGGGGCTGGTGGAGCTCCTACCTTTCTTCCTGTCCTGTGGGGGACGAGCTCCCGAGGGGCGTGTAGTGGTGGGACCCGGTAGGCGGAAGGAGCCCTCCCGTGCAAAGCTGGTGCGGCTGGCGTCGAAAGAGGCCGTCACGCCACACTCCTTCTCCCGCTTCTGTTTGCGCTCCAGGCAGGCAGCAAAGGCACAACCCACAGCATGGCTCAAGCGTTCACCCTGGGATGTGGGAAGGGAGTGGGGGTGGGTGGGCAGAGAGGGAGCCAAGTAGAAGGGATGGGTAAGCAACTGAGGCAGACAGTGTTAAGCAGGGGCACAGCAACAATTGAACTGCCAGGAGCATTGCCCTTGGACATCCAGCCAATGGGGATCTCCAGCCACACCACCTGTCCTCTCCCAAGGCAAGATGGCTGTGGTGGCCATGTTCAGGGGACCAATCTGTTCTTCTTGCCCTGGGTTCAGGTTGCTAAGTTTTCAACACAGCTATAAGGGACAGTTGACTGATCAGGAGACATGAGGCAGAGCTATATAAGGCCCCTCTCAAGTCTGGTGAGAGACTGACCTCTCATGGACAAAAACAAATGGAATGCACTGCCTGGGAGTGTGGTGGAGTCTCCTTCTTTGGAGGTTTTTAAACAGAGACTGGGTGGCCATTTGTCGGGAATCATTTGATTGTGTTGGACCGGATGGCCCTTGTGATCTCTCCCAGTCTATGATTCTATGAAATATCAAAAACTAAATCTAAAAACCTATAGGAGCAACATAACACACAGCTGGTAAGAAGGGTACCAATAAAACAGGAGTCATACAACATGTCAGAATTAAAAAATACCTGTATTAAGAAACTGACAGCAGAACACCCAGCTAGGAAACAGCATCTTCAAATATAATGGTTCAAATTGGCATAGGGGCCATTTTCTGACCTTGATGACAATTTCAATGTACAGGTCAACCCCAATGTCCATGGAGGATATGTTCCACGACACACACACACACACACACACATTATTTTCAATGAGAAGAATGCTGGAAGTTGACCACAGAATCACACTGGAGGACCTAGAAATGCCTAGAGAGAACAATTTTTTTTCAAATATGGATAAGTGAAACTGTGTATACTGAATTCGTGGATATGGGGGTCAGCTTATATGGAAGATCAGTGATTCATGTATGTTTACTGCATTTACTATATTCATTCCAGTGCCTCACCACCACCACCATGAGACTAACCAACTGAAAAACCAGATGCTCCTGTTTGTCAGCAGAAACAGAATTAATTCAGCAATCAATCACCAATCAAATATAACATTGGACAATTTTTGTCTTAATACATTACACTGGCTGTTTCTGTGTGTCTTCAAATTGTTTCTTATGCACGGTGACCCTAAGGCAAACCTTTCCTTCTCTCCCCACTGCTGAGTTAATTGAGTATCAAACAGTTTGAATTCAGTTTGCAGCAGCCACAGAAGTAAAATGAGACAGAGAGAGAAAGTGGAAGGAGAGAAATCAAGACTCTTTAACAACAGCTGAAAAAGTGGGATGACAGAGGATTAATCATGACCGCTGGAGAGTATGATGGCCACATGATCGCCACCCCAGCTATATAGGCAGGCACTCATGAGAGCATTTGTGGCTCAAATATGCACACATTCGCCCACATGAAAAACATGTGTTCGTCCACCTCAGCACGTATGCCTCTAGCATCGCAACAATGCCACCCACCGAATCTTTCAGTGCCAGGAAGCAGTGGCAGATCCAGCGGCGGGTGGTGCCGTCCCTGCAGATGTAGGAAAATGCCTTGTCGAAATTGCGATCTGGAGCACAGAAGGAAACCTTCTCAATAGTTTGGTCCACAATCAGATCCTAAGAAAGATTGGGGGCAGGAGAGAGAAAGAGCACAGGATGTGACAACAAATATTTTTTTCAGTTTCAGAAAATAAACATTTCTGGCCTTCCTCAAAGCCAGGCTCTCAAATAGGCACTGTGGTGAGAGAAAAGGTACTCTGCACATGCCTTGAGCAACAGCCATTATCACCTACTCTTTTGTGTGTGTATATGTGCCTTCAAGTCGCCTGTTGATTTATGGTGACCCCATGAATATCATAGAGTTTTCTTAGGCAAGGAACCCTCAGAGGTGGTTTTCCCAGTTTCTTCCTCTGGAATATAGCCTACAGCACCCGGGATGTCTTTGCAGTCTCCCATCCAAGTACTAAGCAGAGCTGAACCTGCTTAGTTTCCAAGATGAGACCGAATCCGGTGCCTTTAGGGTATTTAGGCAGGTATACCATCTATTCTTACCTTACCTTTATCAGCATATTGGAGCACTATGAAACCTCCCCTCCCCAAAAAAAGACAGTGTGCAGGATGTGAATATATACTTTGTTTATACTCAGTGTTTCTATTCTGAATGGCATACTCTGTGCAACTGATGCGTAAGGTATTGTGCTTAAAGATATCATGAGGGCCTACCATCTACGCCACCTAAAGTGATCATCCCCAGGGCTCAGGTTTTGGCCCTTCAGTCAGTCTCAGGGTCTGGGACAGTCCTGGCACAGCAACCTTATACCTGATACATTTACAGTTTTTCCTCTACTCTTTTTAAAGATACTTCAAATGACCCTGTGCACTCTCTATAGGCTGTAGGGAGGGGGCAGTTTTGACCCTCCTGTGGGTTGCTTTAGGCCTAGGAGAATGCCACATTTGTTACTTCCTGTGAAGGTGCATTCTTGGGTTGGTCGAGAGAAGGAATTCATTACTTTGGGATGCTTCCATGATCACCCAGAGTAGAGGCAGGATTCCATATGATGCAGCCATGGTAGTTAAAGTGGAATCATGATGCTATTGCTGCAGAGAGGACCTCTACAGCAATGGCCTCACCACACTTTACAGAAAAGTGGCAACACAGTTGGAATGTTCCATCTTCTGCACTGCCTTACCACATGATGTTGTCCTTCTGGCGTTCCTTCATTCCAGTCCCATGGGGGACCGAGGTAAAACTGCGTCTTTTTGCTAATGGGTTTTTTTGGTTAGCAAAAAGACGTGGTTTTACCTTGGTCCCCCACGGGCCCGGAACAAAAGAACATTCCTACTCCCCTGCCACTTTTCTTTGGCATGCAGTAAGGCCCTAAAAGAGTCACAGGTCAGATTATCCATCCTCAGGCAGAGAGAGAGAGCAAGAAAAAAAGAAAGAAGGAAAGAGAACAAGAGACACAACTCTTGGCCAGGTCATCCTGAATTCCTCAAGAAACTCCAGCTAAGAGGCCAGGAACTGAACATGCAACGTTCTGCCTGCAAAACATGTTCTCTTCCCTCTGAGCTGCAAGCACCCCCTCCCCCAAATCTCCTACCTTGGTCTTGTCATCCACGACACGCAGCCCATCAGCTGAGACCCAGAGCACAGATTTCACGGATTTGCGGCCGCTCTGTAAAAGCCAAAGGGAAAAAAAAGGGGGGGGAGATTGTATTAAAAAGGATTTTGAAAAAGCAAACACCCAACCTGGATACAGAAGGAAAATTGTTCTGGAGAGAAAGCAGAAGGGGGAGCCCTTTGCGTTGTGTCCCCCTCTCCTTCGCCACCACCCGGGGCCCATTCACACTGTGCAATTATAACTGCCATGGTCCCATCCTATAGAATCCTGGGATTGGCAGTTTAGGGAGGGGCACTTAGAAATGTAGAAATGGAGCAGGCCACAGATCTCTCTCATAGTCCCATTTTTGCATCTACGTGATGAATATGACAAATATTGTTCTTCAAATCACAAGATTTAAAGTAATTTTTTAAAAGGTTCCCTTTTGCCATCTGGTGTATTCTGTGAGTTGTCATCGGACTAAATCTATCCACCAGCTGCAAGGAGTGACGCAGCCCTTTCCGTGGGTGTAGAATCTGCCTGCAGGACTGATACAACCCTACCTGCAACCCTTGCTTCCCCACAATGGAGGAGACACACACAGGTGCTCCTGAAGTACCACGTATTGTGGGAAGGACGCCTGGCACACCTGCAGGGAGATGTCACCAAAGAGCCAACATACCACAGCATCAGATCCACCCTGTAGTGAGCTGGGCCTCTGCCACCAGGCAGATGGATTTTAGAGTCCTTGTTAACATCATAGTCAAATGTTGACAGTTGTCCAGTGGCATGAGAGTGTTAACTTGTGTTAGTAACCTTGCTGGATATGTTTTGCATTGGCTTTGCAGCTTGAGGCTGGGAAAAGATATGAAGGCTGAGAACCAACCAGAGGAGTGAATTTTAATCTGTTGCTAATGTGCGTAAATCCTAAAGGCACCAGATCCTGTCAGATCTTGGAAGCTAAGCAGGGTCAGCCCTGGTTAGCACTTGGATGGGAGACTGCCAACAAATACCAGGTGCTGTAGACCAGTGGTTCTTAACCTTTTCTTTACCAGGGACCCCCTTTAAATATATTTTGTTGCCATGGACCCCCAAGACTTAACTCAAGAGTTAAAACCATAACAACAACAACAACAATAATAATACCTGATAATAATACAATTACACCATCCACTAAACCTTCCCTAAGAGGCACTAGAGTGGGAGCGAAGACCTTTCTTCTGCTTCTTCCTGCAACTTTGTGGATGGAGCGAACTGAATGGCAATGTGCAGGCCAAGCCAGCCAGCCAACCAGCTTTTGCCTTGGCTCCTGTCACATGGCCACTCCACTGAAGGGAGGAGGTGGACCAAGCAGCCTTCAAGCCTTCATGGACCCCCTGTGAGGACATCATTGACCCCTGGGGGTCCCTGGACCACAGGTTAAGAACCACTGCTGTAGCCTATATTTCAGAGGAAGGAAAATGTCAAAATGACCTCTAAGTATTCCTTGCCTAAGAAAACCCTATGAAATTCATAGGATTGCCATAAGTCGACAGGCGACTTGAAGGCACAGACACACACATTGTGCTTGTACAGTTCTCATAGCTATTGGGGGGAAATGAGTCATGCTTAATCACTCTGATTTTCTTTAATTTGCTTATATCCTTTGGGAGATCTTCTTCCATTGGCCTTGCCTTGGGGTGCTGCACCCTAGCCCAAGAGCTTCTGATTTGATTGTCAACCAAGAGATAAGTTTGTGGGTAGATTTTTATTTATTTTTTTGCAGAGGAGGGGTTATACCACATGGACTGTGAAGACCCCATCAGGGAAGGGGCTAGGATGCTTCTCTGCTCTATACCATCTCTTGCATCATTTACCACCAATACAGCTTATGCTACAGTAGTGACGTGCAGCTGTGTCCTCCAGCATCCGGCACCAAAAACCCCTAGGAGAGGCCTGGAACTGCATTAGGTTCCAGAACAAGACACATCCCAGACAGAGATCCAACTTCCCTTTCTTTCCCCCTCTCCCTCGTTCTTTTTCTCCTGGAGACCATCCACACGACACAATTACAACATTATATATATCCCAGTTAAACTGCTATGGCAGCATACTATAGGATCTGGGATTTGCAGTTTAGGGAGGGGCCAGACAGCTTTAATGGCTCACCAAACTGCAAAACCCAGGAATCCACAGGCTGCTGCCATGGTGGTTAAAGGGGAATCATAGCACTATAATGGTGTAGTGTGAATGGACCCTTGGAGGGAGCAGCAAATGCTGTGCCAAGCTCAGAAAGACCTTGGCTCCCAGCTCACACCCTGCAAGGCCCAAACTCACCGCTTTCAACTTCTTGACGGCTTCTTCACAAACATGCATGCCTCGGGACTCCTCCACTTCCGCGTGGCCTAGGTACTACAAGGGTGGAAGAGGAGGAGAAGAGAGTCAGCACAAGAGTCTTGCAGTTTGGAAAAAAAAACCCTCATCTCTTCCTGAATGGTCAGCAGCACCCTGTACTGGGAATAGAAATAAGAGTCACGCCTCCCAAAACACAATATTCATACAGCTGAAAGCTGCCTGGAAGGCTTAACTAGATTCAATTCAGAACTTTCTAGATGGCTACAACCCACTATTACTGATGAGTGATTAAAGGGCATTCTGCACATAGAATCATTGAACCATAGAGTTGGAAGGAGCCTCATAGTCCATCAAATCCAACTTCCTTCTCAATGCAAGAACTCCAACTACAGCATCCGCAGCAGGTAGCTGTCCAGCCTCTTTCTGAAGACGTCCAGGCAAGGAGACCCCACCATCTCTCTAGGCAATTGGTTCCATTGCCAAACTGCTCGTACTGTCAAGAGGTTCCTTCGAATGTTCAATAGAAATCTACCCTCCTGTAACTTCTCATCATTAGACCTGTTTCTACCCTCTGGGGCAGCAAAAAACAAACCTGTCTCCTCCTCTCTGTGACAGCCCTTGAGATACAGTTGGACCCCTGTATCCGCAGAAACATTATCTGCAGTTTCAATTATCCATAGGACACAAAACAGAACACATACCATAGCATCTTGCTAGAAAATGCCTAGAGAGGCGTTCTCTCTAGACATTTTCTAGGTCCTCCAAGGCATTTTAAACATTTATTTATTTATTTATTTATACCCCGCTCTTCAGCCACCAAGGCTATCAGAGCGGCTTACAAATTGTTTTAAGCAATAGCAATTTACACATCTACACTGCATTAAGCAGTTTCCAATGTGTGTTAGCTAAACCAGACGTCCCATTATTTATAATGGCGTTCACTGTTATCTGTGGTTTCCGGTATCTGTGCTAAGTCTAGGAACTGAACCCCTGCAGATATGAGGGTCTGACTGTATTTAAAGAGTGCAATCATGTTTCCCCTCAGTCTTCCACACTGCCAGAGCTGAGCCCTGGATTTTCCACAGATAAGCCCTAAGAGGCCTTCAAATCTGAATTCAGTTCCCTCTTCTTTATTTAGGCTAGCATGGGTTTCCCTTGAGTGATAAGCCATTAATGGTTCCATTTTACAGAAATGGAAACAGTGGGGGAAAGAAACAAATGGATTTGGTATAGAGGGAAATGATCTGGGACTCCTCTAGCCAAAATCCGGACTGGTGGTCAGATTCAACCTGGTGGATGAGACTTCTGTGTCTTTTGTGCAGAAGAGGAAATTTCAGCGAGAGTAACTTCCATAACTCTTTGTCATTCATGTCACTGTGGCAGCAAAACTGCACCAAGTTTTAGTTTGAACTTTAAAGGAGCCTTATTGCAGATGACGAGTCTGTTTTGGGGGTAGGCATCAATTCCTTGGATATCTCCTTTAAAGTTCAAATGAAAAACGGGGGCCCATCCACCCTACACAATTATAGCGCTATGATTCTACTTTAACTAGCATGGTTCTGTCCAACTAAGGAATCCTGGGGTTTGCAGTTCTCAGTCAGAGAGATCTAATACTACCCCAAACTATAAACCTCAGGATTCCACAGGATGGA
Source organism: Gambelia wislizenii (assembly GCA_030847615.1). Classification (NCBI taxonomy): domain Eukaryota; kingdom Metazoa; phylum Chordata; class Lepidosauria; order Squamata; family Crotaphytidae; genus Gambelia; species Gambelia wislizenii. Next base: position 32,505,008 of record JAUMIR010000010.1, read on the forward strand.
AGCAAGTCAGTTAAAGTGGAATAACAGCACTACAATTGTGTAGTGTGAATGGGTCCCTGGAAGAGATTCACTGCCCCCACTTCCATGAGAGCCACCAGCCATGTGCTGAAATTACCTCTTCTTGATAACTATGAAAGATAGAAGGATCCAACCATCTATTGTCCCTGACCATCAGAGCTGAGCAGTGCTCTGGACTCAACAGGGTGAGAAAATTCTATTCTATTCCTTTACGTGTACCCCACCCTTTCCCCAAAGTTAGGACTCAAGGTAGTTTACAGGGTTTTAAGAGAACAAGTAAAACAATAACCATGTAGCTAAAAGCTTACAAAGGTTATGACGAAAATAGTATTAAACTGGCTACAACATTGAAACCTGTTAAAACATTTATTTAAAAGCAAAGATTAAAAGTGGTAAAGCACAGTAGAGGCTTTACCCCGGCTTCCCACCCCACCCCCCATCTTGGAGCCCTGCTGTCCAAACTATGCAGGACTCTTGCCCCAATTCCCCTCCAGACAGTCCTGAGGCAAAGCTGGGGTGAAGCTGGGATAAACCCATTTAAAACTTTTTTTAAAAAAAATCCTGGAAAAACTCACATTATGTGAGAAACCCCAGATAGGTCCGGTGCAGGAAAGCAGGGTCCGTACCTGCTGTTGCTCTGCAGCCAGCACGGAGGTCCACAGCACATGATCAAGGCTCTCCTTCCCGGCTTTAGAGAGTCCGACAGCAGGGGAAGCGCCCGTTGATACCAGCCAGCATGTGCGTACGGACTTCTGCCCATTTTGTCATGGTAACAAGGGGGATCCGGGCCAGCTTTGGGGTAGAATACACCAGCCAGAAGGCAGCATATTCTGGCCAATTTAGACAAGCCCTAAGAAAAGCCTTTTTCTGTCCAAACAACCAGTTCCCAAAAGCTTGTCAGAATAAACATTTCCAATGATGGAAGGCTAGCAAGGAGGGACCCCACTCATCTTTGGAAGGACTTTCCAGAGTTTAGGGGCAGCCACGGAGAAAGCCTTCATGGTGTTAGGGTCCAAGCCAGCCAGCCAGCCAGTGGAAACAACACACATCCCCACATGCCCAACGCACCAGTTGCCACTCACCCGCACGGGGAAACTGCAGCGTCCCTTACGCACGGCCTCTTCATCCGCTTGCCACTGGTGGGGTCGGCTTGCCTCCGGGACATAGGCCGGCTTCTTGCGTCTCAGGCTCTGCCGCAGCTTGTTCATTGCTGCGCCCTGTGGGCCTGAGGAGAGGAAAGGGCAGGCATGAGCCTTGCCAAAAACAGGATCCGTGGACCCCACGGCCAGGGAGAAAGGAAAAGAGGGGCAGGCTGTTGAAAGAAAAGATGGGCAGGAACCAGAAGGATTCTGGGATAAGCGTGGCCTGGAGGGTTGATCCTAAAGAGTGTCTCACTTTCTGAGAAGGCCACTTGCAAAAAATAAATAAATCAATCAAAAAGAGGCACATGCCTGTCTATGGGAGAGTGGGAAAGAGTTGAGAGGAACACAAAGAAGTGTAGCTATAGGGTGGGCAAAATAAGAGCAATGTTACCCCAAACAGGAATTCTGCAACCAGCCACCCAGTTAATTTTTTCCTTTGGAATATTGAGAAATACAGATGGCTCCCTGTATCTGCGGAACCAATATCTGTGGTTTCCATTAACCATGGCTGAAAAATAGGGAAAAAACTCAGGGAGCCTATGTATTGAGAACACTATGTATCCAACTGATGTAATATAACAAAGTGTTATTAAAGCTATAATAAAATGATGTTGCAGCCACAATAGATGTCAATGTATCTTTTGTATACTTGCAAAAAAAAAAATCTTTGGTTTAACATAAATACTATCACATTTGGATTAAATAATAACTATATTAATAAAGCTATAGTTTTATTTTATTTTGCAATTATACAAAAGATACATTGACAATTATTGTGGCTGCAACATCATTTTATTACAATTTTAATAACACTTTGTTACATTACATCATTGAATACATAGTATTCTCAATATATAGGCTCCCTGAGTTTTTTTTGGTCTAGTACTCAAGACACTCAGCCACTTTTCTTCTTATATTGAAAAAATAGGGACACATACCATAGAGTCATGCTGGAAAAGCCCAGAGGTTTCCTCTCTAGGAATTGCTAGGTCCTCCAATGCAACTTTATGGTATGTTTGTACCGGAAGTCCTTAATTTTAATAGGGTTTGCTATTATCTGCAGTTTCATTTATAAATGGTAAGTCCGGGAGCATGTCCCCTGTGGATACGGGGCCACCTGTACAGTCTGGGTAGCCAACCCTAGGGAATTCATGCGGCCGCCTTAAAGCAACAGGCAACTTGAAGGCACGCACATGCCCACATCCGAAGAAAGGGGGCAGGAAAAATAACCAAGAGAATGCAAATATGGGAAATACAAGAGTTCTAGGTGTGAATGATTTTCAGTGACTCACTCTCTACAATCCTAGAAATTTGAGGAAGGGAAACTTCACTTGGTGGGACAGAATTCTTATTTGGGAGGGCAATACCATAACTCCCCCCCCCGTCCCCAGTGGCTACAACCCTGGGCCCATACTGTCATTGATAGGAGGCATTGAAGAGGAGTCCTTCCTGAACCCAGGGGTGTAGCTTCCAGCAAGGAATCCTATTTCGTACCCAAACAGGAAACAAGAACAGGGTTTAAGCACAGCAGCACAAAGATATAGATTTTCCCCTTCCCCCCAACTTTCTTCTTTTTCCTCTTCTCCTCCTTCCCTTCCTCCTCCTCTTCCTCCTGTTCCCCCCACCCCACTTTTGCAAACATGAGTTGGGAGAAACATCTTCCCCCCAATCGCCACAGTCCCAAGATCAAAGGAGGACCAAGGCAGAGGAAGCAAAGAGATGGGTTGTTTGTGCTGGGTTTGTAGCATCTTCCTCCTTCCCGCTTTGATCTCAGCCTCTCTGATTTAACTGGGACATCTCAATTTATGATGAATTGCCACACCCTTCAGCCCAGAAGGAGCCTGGCCTCAAACCGTCTGCTTGAGAATTAACTCCTCTAGTCTTCAAGCCAGCATGGCATACTGGTTTGAGCATTGGACTATGACTACTGGAGACAAGGGTTCAAATCCCTGCTCAGCCATGAGAACCTACTGGGTGATCTTGGGCAAGTTACATTCTCTGAACCTCAAAGGAAAGCAGAAGCAAACACCCTCTGAACAAATCTTGCCAAGAAAACTCCATGGTAAGTTCGTCTTAGAGTCACCATAAGTCAGAAACTACGTTAACGCGCGCACACAAGAACAACAGTCTTAAAGCATCCTTCCCCTGATGTGTAGATATGGGCTGCTGACAAACACAAAAGCGCTCTGTACATATGCAGAAGCACTCTTGCAAGGGCTAACTGCAAGCCCAAATCAAGGGTTGAATGAACCCCTTTCTTTTGCTGTTGCAATCTAACCCACAACATAGAAACCTTAGAAATTCCATGCTGGATTAGGCCAAAGGTGACGAGATCCGTCAGATGACAAGCCTGAGTAGCTTTAAAAAAGCACTTTAAAAAAGGAGGCCTTTCCTAATTAGATCCCGGCCTCAGGAGCTCCTGGTCTCTTTTAGTCTGCTGGCTATTTATTGTATTTATTGTTTTTTAAATGTGATTTTAGATTAGTTGCTTTTTAATTTATATTTGTTTAATAACTTTTTATGGGGGAGGGTGGGGGTGGGTGGTGTTTTGGGATTTTTGTCTGTATTATATTTTAACTTTTGTAAGCCGCCCCGAAAGTTTTAACAGAGGGGCAGGGTATACATAAATATTATTATTATTATTATTAAGTTCAGCATTCTGTCCCCTGTGGTCATGGCCCCCACAAGAGGGAGGCTGACAGGGCTCTAGCCTGGGGGTCTGGGATTAGGAGGTGCCCCCTACATGATATTATTGTAAGTTTTTATTATGTAAATCCATTTAGTTATTTTAAAATAAATATAAATATTACTTTGGGGTCATCATTTAAACTGACTTGTTTTAATTTTTATCCTAAATCCTGTAGAGCATCTCACTGCCCTTAACCTTAGCAGTAGGTAGGGGGCCACCAAAGATCCTGGCCTGGGAGCTCGCTTCAGGATGTGGAGGCCATGCTTGTGGGGATCAAACAGACATCCCTCTTGCAAGACCATAAGGACACAAATCCCCATCACAACTTAACCCATATACCCTTCTTTCCAGAACAGGGTAAAGGAAACCCAGTGGACACCTTGCTTCTTTTTCCTGCCAGAGCCCGTGGTCTCTTTCACCCTACAGTATTGTGGCACTGTGATCCCACTTCAACTGCTGTGGCTGCAGCCTCTGGAATCCTGGGATTTATAGTTTGATGATGCACCACAACACACTGACAGAGAATCCTACATCCCTCACAAAACTACATATTCCTACATATGAAACTGCATATGAAAATTAAGCCCTGGGGGTCTTGAATACAGGTTGAGTATCCTTTATCCAAAATGCCTGAGACCAGAAGTGTTCCGTATTTCAGATTTTTTTTTTTAAAATTTTGGAATACTTTCATATACATAACGAGATACCTTGAGATAGGACCCAAGTCTAAACATAAATTTCATTTATGTTTCATAGGCATCTTATATACATGGCCTGAAGGTAATTTTATACAAAATATTTTTTAATTTTTTTATATATGAAACAAAGTTTGATACATTGAAACATCTGAAAACAAAGGTGTCACTATCTCAGCCACCCTTGTGGACAATTTTGGATTTCAGAGTACAGTATTTTGAATTTCAGAATTCCGGGTAAAGGATACTCAACCTTTATTAGAATTGTGAGCAGTTAAGACTCCCAAGAATGAAGAGAATGAAAGGAAATGCCACTGCTGTCACTCTTGTGCCTGAACATGCAAAACGTCTTCCCTACTATGCTTCGTACTGCCCTATATTCTTTCCATAGGGTGTTGCCATGGCAGTTAAAGTGGAATCATAATGCAAGAACTGCATAGTATGAAAGGGCCCTGGGAGAGAGTGACACAACAGCAATAGCAGCAAATGTATGAATTATAGCCTGAAACACATACTGTGTAGGAACCAAACTAAATTGCTGCAGTTTTGCCCCAAAAGACCTTGGACTGGATGCCTGGTCTGTACTGTGGATGGAAAGAATATTGGAAGATGTACAAAAATTTGTTGGGGGGAAAAATTCAGTGTCCAAAAACCCTGATGAGAAGAATTTTGGATTGAGAATATTTACAGTTCAGGAATAATTCTGCACAAAATTTGAACATGGTTGGCATAGAAAACAGCATATTTTTTTGCACAGGAATTGATATTTCTACACTGAAACGTTACTTTCTACACAGAAAAAGCTGTTCTCTGGCACAGAAAATGCTCTAATTGGGTACTTGTTCTGCACAAAATTCACACATGGATGATTTGCTTAGAAAACATCATTTTCTGCATTGAAAATGTTGTCTTCTACACAAAACAACCATGTACGAATTTTCCTCAGAATTAGGCCTGAAGCAAATAGGCTTTGAAATGCTGTTGTTCTCAAAGACTTTCTCGCAGCAGGAAGAAAATTGCTTAAATTACTTGTTGCTTCCTTTAAGAAGAAAATGAGTGAAGGATTACATCTGTAGTCTGCACCTATGCCACCACCCAATCCAAGGTTAGGAAAGTAGCCCAACCATGAGTGAGACAGGTTTGGCCATCTCCTGGATCACTGTAGGAATCCCAGCTGCTGCTTGGATAAGATGGAGCTGCAAGAATCTTGCAGTCTCTTGTTTGCATTCTTGGCAAATTGTTCCAACTCCCAACCTGGCTTCCCAAATCTGCAGTTTGGTGATGCATGGAGCTTAGGTCTATTTTGTACATCCCACTGAGATTGTAAAACCTTCTCTTTGGAACGACACCTCCCCGCCCGCCTTCCAAAAAAATTCTGCTATTTTGGCACACTGGCTGGTGCCACAAGGATGGGAACAGGGTTTCCACAAGAGGTTGCTAGGGGTTCCATGAGATATTTGAAATTGGAAAAAAAACAAACAAACACAGGGGGGTTTTTTAGCTGTAGAAATAATAATTTTTAGGCAGGGGTTCCCTGAGACCTGAAAATTGTTTCAAGGGTTCCACCAGGGTAAAAAAGTTGAGAAAAGCTGGATGAGAAACACACAGAGGAAAGTAGCCATTGTGGCAAGGTTGCCATTTCATTGAAGCCAGAAGGCCCACTTTTAATTCTTTTTTTCTTTTTTTTTCTTTTCTTTTTTTGATTAAGTGATGGGATAGTTAAGAAACTCCATGACTATACTTTTATCACTTTCTTTATTTGTTGTTGTTAATTGCTTTCAAGTCAGTATCAACTTGTAGCAACACTATGAATGAGAAACCTCCAAGATCCCAGGTTATCAGCTGTCCCGCTCAGGTCTTGCAAACTCAGGGCCATGGCTTCCTTGATCACCTACGCTGCAATTTTTCTACAGACTTCTACTTTACCAAGCATTATCATCTTTTCTAATGAGTCATGGCTTAAATACCTTAAAGGTACCAGGATCTCTCTAATTTTAGAAGCTAAGCAGGGTCAGCCCTGGTTAGAACTTGGATGAGAGACTGTGAACGAATACCAGGTTCTGTAGGCTGTATTTCAGAGGAAGGAAATGGCAAAACCGCTTCTGACTTTTCCTTGCCTAAGAAAACCCAATGAAATTCATGAGGTCGCCATAAGTTGACAGGCGACTTGAAGGCACATATACACACACATCTATGTCATCTTACAATATCCTCAAAGAATGACAGCCTCAATTTAGTCATTTTGGCATTTAGAGAAATTTCAGGCTTGATTTGCTCTCTAACCCATGATTTGCCTTTCTGGCAGTTCACAGTATCCACAGAATTCTCCAGCACCACATTTTGAATGAGTTGATCCTCTTTCGCTCAGCTTTCTTCCCTGTCCAGCTTTCCCAATTGTACATAGAAATCGGAAATACTATGGCGTTGATGAATCTGACTTTGGTATTTAATGATCTATCTTCATACTTATTAGTTTCTAAAGTCACAAAAGTTTACACAACTCTGCAGGGCTGAAGGGAGTTTGGTGGGTCTGTGTGCAGACAGATAGGCAGGCGTACGACACACCACATGGACACCTGCCAGATGGTCCAGGCCATTACATCTGCCTCACCGAAAATAGCCAGAGTGCAGACAACAACCTGGGGGTTGCTTTTGTGCATAGCGTGTGCCCCACACAATAGCCACAAAGCCAAGCTCTCTCCCCCTACCCCCTTCCCCTGCAAATCCCAACCTCCAGCCCCCAGAGCAGGCTGCAGAGAGACACACAAAAGGAACTCCAGACACCCGGACAAGTTTCGTCCCACCCGGAACCAGCCCCAAATGACTCTGACCCTTCTTGTTGTATTAAGAGGAGGGCATAGAGGAGGGGGTGGAGGGGCAGGGTTTGCTTATGGAGAAGGGGGAAGACAAGAGGGGAGACCTCGGGATTTCTAAGGCGACCAAGAGGCCCGGCTTCCCAGCAGCCTTTTTAAGCAAAGTCAAATTTCCCCTTGCAACAGCTGCACTGGAGCAATGGGAACAAAAGAGGGGAATGTGGGGCCGCCGCTCCCCCCACCCGGCCAGCAACCCCCCACGTTGGGTGAGACAGCTGCCCCTGAATGGCTTGTACGGGGGAAGCCCCCCAACACCTGTGTGTGTCCTGACCCCCACCCTCTTTACACACTCAAGCACACCAGCTGTACTGGGCAAACATTTGGCCAAAAGGGAATTGTTTCCTTAGCTGCCGCCAGAGTGAAAGGGCCCTCCCTCCCTTGGCTGGCACACAGGGACAGCAGAGTCTGGTTTAGCAGATGGGAGCCATTCCCAGACAAGGCTATGTGTGGGGGAGGGTCTCATCTCTCTAAAAGAAAGATGGTAGAAGGGGGGGGGAAGGAAAGGGGGTCTTTACCCAGGCCAGGGCAAAGAGGCACAATTAAGAGTACAAAAAAAAATCTACACACACACAGACAGAGGGAGCATCTTCTAATCAGGACCACAAGAAGCTGGAGTGATCTGTCACAGGTGCCAGGTTTCAAGATAATGCCATCCCCAAAGTATGTGCTGCAACCTGGACATCTTCCTTTAAAGTCTGGACTAAATTCCAGAGTAGATCCACATGGTTCCCGCTAACGTGGAAGCCACAAGCCATTGTTGGCCCTGCACCTTTCTCCCCAGAAGTCCCCAAATTCATGGAATTTACTTGATTTCTTAGCAAGATGGAAGGGCGAGAGCTCTCTTTGTAGTGATGGGTGGTGGTGCCCATAGCCTTACTTTAGAGTAGGGTTAGAAGCAACTGTGCAGGAGCCAACCTGGGCCCTAATTTTGCCCTTCAGATTACATTAGCACCTCCACAGGCAATGGAAATGACACCACATCCCTTACAAGTGCCCTTTTCAGCTGGTTTTTGGCTAGTGTTAGGACTTTCTTGATGATGCCTGAGTTAAACCACTGCATTTGTGGGATGTTTTGGGAGCCCAAAATCAGCGTGAGCTTTTTTCTTTTCTTTATTCAGGGGAGCTCACCTGGGAAAACTGGGGACCACAAAAGTGGAGTTTTAGGATACACGGAGTCCACAAACTATACATTCTACACCCCTGCTTTAGAGCTTCCATTACACACAAGCTGGCTGCTGTCAAATCTCAAGACAAGCTGTCCTCCAGTCACAACTTGGAAAGAAAGCATCCTGGCACATTGTGGCTTTCTCTACCCACCACATGCTGAAAGATGTCAAGATCCTGCTAACCGGTTTTCTGGATACCCAAGGTTTGGATACAGGAAAACATAACACACCACTCAAGGATGGTGCCAACCAATAAGGCCACCTTGCTCTGTTGGCTCAAGATCTGGTGTGGGGAAGAAGTGGAGAAAAGTGGCTTGTTTGCTGGTATATTCCACTACAACTGTCACTGCAACATCGTATGGAATCCTGAGATTTGTAGTTTACTGAGGTACTAGAGCTCTCTGGCTGAGAACTCTAAATGCCCCACCCTAAACTATATATCCCAGGATTCCATGGGATATGCCATAGCAGTTAAAGTGGAATCATAGTGCTATAATTGTGTAGTGTGGATGGGCCTGAGTTATAAATTGGAACGTCTCCAGAGGAGGGCAACCAAAATGGCAAAAGGCCTGGAAGCCATGCCCTATGAGGAGTGGCTTAGGGAGCTGGGTATGTTTAGCCTAGAGAAGAGAAGGTGAAGAGGTGACATGATAGCCATGTTTAAATATTTGAAGGGATGTCATATTGAGGATGGAACAAGCTTGTTTTCTGCTGCTCCAGAGATTAGGACACAGAACAATGGGTTCAAACTACAGGAAAAGAGATTCCACGTAAACATTTGGAAGAACTTCCTGACAGTAAGAACTGACAGTGGAATGTGCTGCCTGGGAGTGTGGTGGAGTCTCCTTCTTTGGAGGTTTTTAAACAGAGGCTGGATGGCCATCTGTCAGGAATGCTTTGATTGGGTATTCCTGCATGGCAGGGGATTGGACTAGATGGCCTCTGCAGTCTCTTCCAACTCTATTATTCTATATTTAAACTTTAGCCATTTAGTATCCAAGAATTTCACACAATGCATATAACTTAAGAACTTTGATCTAATTCATAACCTTTCCAACTACGCTGCAAAGGAAGTTGTTTCCGAACCATTTCTGGAAGAGGTCAAGAACAGGTAGAATGCAACAGCAGTTGGCCCAAGCTTCAAAAACACAATCTCCCTTATGCACACATGCACACACAAATCAAATAGTGTCACTGAGCAGTCAAAGCATTCACATCCCAGGTCAGCCCCCATCTCACCCTCCATCTGTTAAATGGAAAGAATAAACCAACCATCACTCACAAAGCTTGAAAACCTGGTTTATCAGTCCTCCCACCCCACCCCACTCTGCCCTGTGAAGAAGCAAGATGGAAAAAGTCGAGAAACATTCTGACTTTGTTGAGTTCCTTGGTGCCAATTTGTTAGACCCAAGTTGCAAAAAAGGGGATCATGACTCCCAATTCAACAGCTGAATTTACTCCCAGGTAAATCCTACTCCAATTTGTGCGCAAATGAAGATAGTAGATCCCATGACTCTCACTCCAGTTTAAGACAATTAATGCTTCCTTCACCTCAGCCTTTTAAAAGAGGAAGCATGGGTAGGGGTGTAAAGAATATTTGCAATTATTCATTCTGAGATTTTTTTTTAAAGGGTTTCCTTACAGTCAGAAAATCCTATCAAGAATAGACCATAGAGAATCTTGCACAATTTTCTTCCAGCATTTGATCTCTCAAAGTGTTGTGCAGGAATATCACAGGTGTGGGTTTTTTCTGCAAAAAACAGTTTTGCACAATGGTTCACCTGTGCAGAAAACATTGTTTTCTGCGCAGAAGATCCAGGGGCAGGGGGTGCACAAGAGGCCATGTGTTTTTCCTTGCAGAGTAATTCCTGTGCTACACTTTGGATATTTAAATACCAGGAGAATACTGCAAAGGATTACTTGTTTTTCCCTACAGCAGAGAGAAAACTACCTTGAATTATTTGTCCTGGTACGTGAAGACAAAATAGTCAAGAATCGACATCCCTAGCTAAGGATGAACACAATCGGTAGCTCCACTTTTTCTCCCATCCTGCAAATTAAGCACTGCCCCAAACAGAGCAAACAATGGAAGGATTTTTCTTCCCTGGCTACAGTTTTGGCACCATAAATCCAGGGGTAAGCCAGTCCCAAAGAGACCTGCCTCCTGTATCTGATACCGCTTGTTGTTTTCCCTCCCTCCTTCTCTGACTTGACCATTAGCTTAACAGCTTTTTATCTGCCTTCATCCTCTCTCCCTCCCACCATATCACTCAGCTTTCCAAGAGAAAGTGAGATGCAGTGGGGAAACAGGGAGTGGGGGGGGGGGAGATGGAGAAGAGATCCCTAGCCATTATCAATCTCTAAGAAGGATTCTCCAGAGAGACAGTGATCTGCATAGGTTGGCAAGGCAGGGTTCACCTTCCCGGATGCTGATCATCATCAGCATCATATTGGATGGGGGGGGGGATGAGGGAGAAATGGAAAACCAGAAAGGTCCAGAGCACTATCTTTTTAATATTCAGTAGCCATCCTGACAAGCCAGAGCCAAATCCAAACTTTCTGGACCACCAGTCCTAGACCACGGATACCCCTTATTGCTCTGGAGGAAAGACCAGGATTCAGCTGGTCTGCCTATTCCATAACCAGAGGAATCATCATGGCATTCAAACAGCCCAGATCTGCCCTGTGTGCCTCTTTGCCTGCCCACCAGGATATCCAGCCTTACCCAAACATCCCTTAAAAGCCATCTCTTCTCTCAACCACCCCCAAATGTCACATTCAACCAGCAGTGAGCAGAGGAAAAAACAGAAGGGCTCCTGCTGTTGCTGCCACCCACAGACACTTGGAGAGTCAGTCCTTTCTTTCTTTCTAACCGGAACAAGCTGAAGCAAGGGCAGGCCCACTCGGATGCAATGCAACGGGGTAAAAGAACTTCGACTGTGCATATATGCTTTGAGAGCCAGCGCGGTGTAGTGGTTTGAGCATTGGACTAGGACTCTGGAAACCAGGGTTCAAATCCCTACTCAGCCATGGAGAAACCCACTGGGCAAGTCACATTCTCTCGGCCTCAGCGGAGGGCAAAGGCAAACTTCCTCTGAACAAATTTTGCCAAGAAAACCCCATGATAGGGTTGTTGTATGTCAGAAATGACTTAAAGGTACACAATACAACCATGTGCCTTTAACCCGCCTGTCAATTTAGGGTGACCCCATGAATTTCATAGGGTTTCTGAGGCAAAGAATATTCAGGGGAGGTTTGCTCTTGCCTTCCTCTGAAATATAGCCTACAGTCCCTGGCATTTGTTGGTGGTCCCCCATCCAAGGACTAACCAGGGCTGACCTTGCTTGGCTTCCAGATCAGAGGGGATCTGGTGGACTCTCACTCAGGTCTAAATTCTGGTTTAGTCTTGACTAAAGTAGACCCACTGATTCCACTCAATCTATCTACAGTACGACCCCCTGTATCCGTCGGGGAGACATTCCTGAACTTACTGTGGATACCAGAAACCATGGATAATAGCAAACCCTATTAAAATGAATTAGTTCCAGCCCAAGTATACCATAGAGTCATGCTGAAGGACCTAGAAGATACCTAGAGAGATGTTCTCTCTAGGTATCTTCTAGGTCCTCCAGCATGACTCTATGGTTAGCTTCATACCATAGAGCTGCACTGGAAGACCTAGATGATGCCTAGAGAGACCATATATTTCCAGATGTGGGTGACTAAATCCACAGATTTGGGCCCCATGGATACCGAGGTCATACTATATGTGTTGACTCACCATTCAACAATTGACTGAATGGGTCTACTCTAGTTGGGACTAACCAACAAGATGCCAGTCCCCTCTCCCATACTAAAGGCTACCAGACAGACCCAGTGAAAAACATAAGACCTTCACCATGTCATCCCCCTACTGACTCACAACCATGTCAACCACTACAGGACTTTTGTAGTACTACATTTTTAGCTACATTTTTATTTTAAATTTTGTAAGCCACCTTGGATCCCTTGGCAGGAAAAAGGCAGAGTATAAATAGCTAAAATAAATACAGACAGACAGGGTGCTGGCTAATAAAGCATCATACCCTGATAGAAAGACCAGCAACACAATCCTCTCACATCCAAGAAGTCTACCTCGCAGGGCTGAGGCCCAGACAAAACAAAAATAATAACGACAAAGGACTTTGCGGAGAAGATGCTAAAGGACAGCTACAATCCTCCTGTTGTGTTGCCCATCACTAAACCCAAACTCCTTTGAAACATTTGTGTCTGCTCCCAAAGGCAAACCGATCCAGATCCAGCAAAATATCCAAAGCCCGTTTCCCCCGCTCTATATACTGTCCACTCCCTGGACAAAGCTCTAGAGCAAACTCAGGTGCCCTAGCTTAGCCCTTCCCCTGTCTGAGGCTCTGTAAAGAGGAAACCCAGGAGTCCTTCTGCAGTTCCCTCCGTGAAAAGTTGTAGAGCACCTACCACAGCAGCAGCAGCTGCATCTCTCTGGAGCTAATTGGGCCTTCTTAACAGCCAGTAATAATTGCAGCTTATGTCCCAACTTCCTGTCAGCTCTGCCAAAGTCTAGGAAGCCATGAACTCGACTGGCCTTCTTAGTCCAGACGCCCGCCCGGAGCAGAACAATGCTGTGCTGGAGTCAGGGAAAGCAGAAACAAGCTCTCTCCCCACCTCCCCTTCAAACATAACAGATGGAGTGATGCACAAAGCAACATCTTGGCCCAGTTGGGGAGTACAAGAAAAATGAGAGTGTTCCTCTAGGCACATGCAGAGTGCAATTTTCTTCTCCCAATGACTCCTGGGAAAACACAGCCAGAATCTACAAATTTCAGCAAGGAAGTCACAGGACTTGACCTCTGGATAAACCGCAGCCGTGATGGTAGGGGGAGACTATCTCTTCTTAGGGGATCACCTTTCTGAGTTACCTCTTGATCCATTCCACCTACCCTACTGTTTACAGCCCATCAAGAGGTGGCATATTCTGCATCTGGGAAGCTCTGGCATCCCTTCTGCCTGTAGACCAATTCTTGGCTCCGTAGCAGGGCATGGTGTGGCACTGAGGACAGCCATTAGCATCTAACAAAGTTGGGAAAGCTCTTGGCAGCACACGACTCCCAGGATGGCTCCCAATACTCAGATGGGCTGAACTGGTCATAATGCTCCAAAAAGACATAGTATAATAAAGCAGAAATTGGGACTTCCAAGTTTCATAAGCAGCTCTTTGTAAACAGGAAAATGAAAGCATGGTTGCAGGGTGAGGCTACACCTCCATGGCATCCAAAGGCTCAGAAGCAGTGATGGTTTTCCAAGGCTAGGGCTGAGCACTGCAGCGCACCAGATGGCAATAATGAGGCATCCGAATATGTGCACAAAGCCACTACATTGCTACTGGGAAGGGAAGAGCCACAGCCCAGTGATAACAGAACATGTGTGTGTTGCATGCAAAAGATCCTTTCCTTCCAGGTCTGATTTCATCCCTTGGCCAGCAGTATCTCTAACTTGGACTGGGCACTAAGACCCTAAAGAGCCACAGGTACTAGCCAATGTAGACAGTACTGAGTTCACTGGGACCTGTAGTCTTACTCAGAAGGCTAGCATCCTACTCACACTTCGAAAAGTCTTTCTGGTTACTGGACATGTTCTCCAAGATGGCCAGAAGCCCAGGCTACCTTATTTCCAGAAAATAACTGCATGTCCATCCTTCTGGTCTAAGCCCATCACTTCTGAATAGGAGCCTTTGGTACAGCCTGGTTCCAGATTTCCTAGACATCACAGACCCAGAACTCAGACAATCCACCACAGCAAGGAAACATTTCCCTCTTCTTACAGGGGTGGGTGGGTGGATCTTGGGGTACACAAAGTGGCCCAAAGCATCCAGTTTGCAAAGGACCTCATATCCCCTAGGCAACTGTCAGGCCAACAGCAAAAGTATCAGCTGCCACATCACCCTTCGCAGCACAAATACCCTTTCTGGTATTATTTTATAAAACGAGAGGTTCTTGAGTTGGAAGTGCTAGAACCAGAAACCCCAGGAATAACCTGAAGGGGTATTTCAATCCACAAGTGATTCAGAAAGGGCAAAACTCTGAGTGTACTCAGAGGCACTCCTGATTTCCCAGGACTACTTAGGCAGAGTTCACATTATACAATTATAGTGCTTTGGTACTGCTTTCACTGCCATGGTCCCATCCTGTGGAATCCTGGGATTTGTTGTTTCTGCGAAGAACTTGGAATTCTCTGCCAGTGAGCTGTAGTGCACTTCCAACCTAAAATCCCAGAATTCCATAAGGTGGAGCCGTGGCAATTAAAGTGGCATCAAAGAGTGATAAATGTGTACAGTAATGTGAAAGAGACTCTAGTTGTCTGAGCCTGCCCAAGAAAAGAAAATGTGAGGAGGAAGAACAGGCAAAAACCAGAAAAGGGATAGTCTAGCAGAACCCACCCACCCACCCACAAGGTCCATTGATCTTCTGACCTTCAGAAGATCTGATCTGATTGATCTTCATGGGGCGGGCTGCCATTTGTGATTAGCACTAGGGTGGGGGCACCAATATCCCTGCCTACCCCTTTCTGTGAGGTTCTTCTTTCTTTGGAGGTGAGGTGTGTGTCGGTAAGCCTGCCCTCACAGGGGTTCCAGAAGCAGCTCTGAAGGTGAGGGACCTTAGACATCTCCCATCCTCTCTACTTGTGCAGTTACGTTTCTCATCTAAAATATAGGGCACTTGGGTTCCCACAAGATCATCTGGAAGAAAGGAATTCTCAACAGCCAGCTTCTAACACCACAATTTCTCATGCCTCATTACAAAAAATATCGAAGGCAGATGGAGACAGGGAACCCCTAATCTTCACCCTGAACCCTAGAACCAATGCTTGCAAAATGGGAGCGTTCAAAGCAGAAAGGAAAAAATGCAACCCATCCAAACCCTCTCAGGCCAGCTGGAGGGAAGCCCAAACCCACTGGCCTGCCCCCTCTTTGACATCAATACTCCCTATAAGTGGAGATCAGACACACTCGAGAACTTATTCTCTAAACAGCCAGGGAGGGGGAAGCGGCTTGGAACCCACCCACAGGGATGACTCCATTCTTTAAATGGATCCCAACAAGTCACAAGAAAATAAACGAGGATGGTGGGGACGGATCGTTCTCTCTGGCTAGTGTAAGGTGCTGGCACCCATTCCTTGAGGGGGCTCATCCAATGCCACCCAGCTTTGCTTGCAAACCTCACCACTTTCTTTTAACTGCCTGCCAAGCAAGAGAAGCCAAACCCCTCCCTTCAACACTCACTCACTCTCTCCGCCTAGAAGATCCATCAGAATCCTGGCTGAGTTGTTTTGGGCAGCTCCCCTCATTCCAAAGCCTTCCCTTCTTTGGCTGCCAAATCAATAAACTTGGGGTGGGGGATGGGGGGTTGCAATCCAACCCAGAATACTGGGGAGGGAGAAAGGGGAGGGGGGTCCCTGACAACTTGCTGTCTCACCTTTGAACATGGGGATGGGGGGGGGTATGAAAAGTTTTCAGAAGACCCCCTCCCATCCAAAAATCATGGTCCCAGCACCAGCACCAGCACAGCCCCCAACACACACACCCCAGTTTGGTCGGTCTGGGAAAAGAAAGAGGGGTACACTCTTTTCTCATTTCCTACCCCACCCCCCAAAAAAACAAGCTGGGTGGGGCCGATCCTTGAAAGGAAAGGAGAGAGGGTCTCTTATGGGCTCTCTCTCTGTGTGTAGGGAGGATGGGGGGCTGTGATTGCCCTCCCCACGAGTCCCACCGAGGAGGAAACCCAGCCCAGTCCGCGGATGCGATCCCTCCCCCCCTCCTCCGCCAAACCCCGTCTCGCCCCCCTCCATCCCCGCGTGGCAACCCGGAAAGGCTTGATCAAAGGCAACTGGAAGCCGATGGATGGATGCTTGGGCGGGGGGGGGGGAGAAGAAGAGGGACGCTGGGAATAGTGGGGGGGGGGAGGCCGGCCTGCGCGGTGGGTCTTTTCCTGCACAAGGAGCCGGGGGGGGGGAGAGAGACGGTTAGGCTAGGGGTCCTTCGCAGCTGTCACTCGGGAGGCGTTGAAAGCTGGGGGGGAGGACCCGGGACGGATCCTCTTGGAAGGAGAAGATGGAGAAATAGAGGAGGCGGTTTTGGAAAAGAGAGATTGAGGGGGGGGGTGTCCCTGTTGGGGCGGGAGATCTGACTCCCCATCCATAGGGGGAAAGGGGGAAGAGATGCGGGCCTTGCAGGGGGCGAAAGGCTCAGTGCTCCAAGAAAGAGACCCCTGAATAGACATATATCAGAGGCGACCCTCCCAATAATTGCACTGCATATCCTATCATTGCATTGCATAGGAAAGACGACCCGACAGAGACCCCCTGAATAGAGTTTAGAGGCGACCCCCACAATAATTGCATTGCATATCCTATCACTGCATTGCATATCAAAGGCGACCCGAGAGAGACCCCCTGAATAGACATATCAGAGGCGACCCCCCGAATAATTGCATCACATATCCTATCATTGCATATCAAAGACGACCCGAGAGAGACCCCCTGAATAGACATATCAGAGGCGACCCCCCGAATAATTGCATCACATATCCTATCACTGCATATCAAAGACGACCCGAGAGAGACCCCCTGAATAGACATATCAGAGGCGACCCCCACCAATAATTGCATTGTATATCCTATCATTGCATTGCATAATTGCATATCAGAGTCGACCCTCCCCCTCGTCTCCTAATTGCATTGCATCGCCTTCTTCCTCTCTGCCCCTTTTTTTTCCGCCTTACCCGGATCCGGCGGGACTCCTCCTCCTCCGCCTCCCCCTCTCGGCTCGGCAGCATCCACGTCGGGGAGCGAGGAAGGCCCCGATCCGATCCGCCCGGCCTCGCCCTCCTCTTCCTCCTCCTCCACCGTCCGCGGACTCCCCGTCTTGCTTGCAAGGCTTGCAAGGCGGCTGCTGCTGCTGCTGCACGCACGCGCCTTTTCCTCCCGGGGAAACATTCCAGCTCGCCTGGCCACGCCCCGGAATCTACATATGCAAACCAGGACACGCCCACCACCGCTCTCCCCTCCTTCTTCCTCCCGCGCCCACGGTCTGTAAATACAAACAGTATGCAAATCTGCCACGCCCGCTCCTCCCACTCGAGCCTCCCATTGGTTCCATGCTCATGAATATTGTATAAGGAGGACGTCACGCAAGGCCCCCCTCCCTTCTCTCCCCTCACTGTTATTTACCAAAAAAAAAAATCTCTCGGCCCCGCCCCCGGCATGCTATTGGGCCGCCTCTTTCAAATATGTAAATGATCCCATCGCCCCGCCTCCCCCTGGTACCAGCCCCTGTCATCATGACATTAAAAGCCTTTTTCACTGTATGAAAAGAGGAGTTTGCAAGCACGGGGCAGATAAGAGAGGACTTTAGGATGCTTCCTCTAACCTCTCTTTTACAACACACACACACACACCCAGGGGGAATCCACACGACACAAATGATCCAGTTTGAAACTAGTTTATTTGCATGGCTCCTTTCTATGGAAACCTGGGATCTGTAGTTTTACAAGGTCTTTAGCCTTCTCTGACAAAGAGTGCTGGTGCCTCACCAAACTACAAATTCCAGGATTCTGTAGGAAGGAGCCATAGCAAATAATCCAGTTTCAACCTGGATTATTTCTCTAGTGTGGATTCCCCCACAAATAGGAGCCTCACCAAACTACACATCCCAGGATTCCATAGGAAGGAGCCATGGCAAATAATCCAGTTTCAACCTGGATTATTTCTCTAGTGTAGATGCCCCCTCCCCCAGTTTAAGAGGGATGAAAGCAGGGAGGGAAGTCACTCTGCACATAATAAAATACAAGAAGTTTATATGTGTAGCCGAAAGCCATTACAAAAAAATATTCAAATAAAACAAAATGATCAAATCTATTACAAATGCATAAAATTACCTTACAAAGTTAAAATCATCCAAAAGCATCATTCTATAAACTCTATTCAATCACATCTTAAAATCTGAGTGTCACCATTACAAAATTTCCTCCTTACAATTGATGCTTTAAAAGCAAAACAGGTTACTCAGGACCGGTTTAAGGGCCCTGCAGCACCTGCAGCCACAGCCCCCCCCTGTCATTCTGGGGGGGCCCATCCTAACCCTCTTCCTGCAAAAAACATTATTAGTAATAATCTGAACATCCCATACTGTGAATAGGTTAGGTTAGGTTACATTGATCTGAGATAAGCATATGGGGAACCCAAAATAAAGCATTGCAGGGGCCCCCCAAATTCCTTAAACTGGCCCTCAGGCTACTTTTTCAGAAATTTATGGTGTAGTATCCCCCAATAAAAACTTTAATCAAATATGAATCAGGCCTATTAGAAACAAGATCTAGGTCTTTAAACAGGGCAATTCTTACATTTTTATAGATTGGGCAGACAAGCAGATAATGAGTTAAATCTTCAATTGTATTAGATCCACACGGGCAAACTCTTTCCTCCATAGAGATCGGTTGGTAATGTCTCTGAACCACTACCAAGTTCATTGACTGACATTGGAGAGCTATGAAAGCGTATCTCCACTTAAAATTAGTTAAGACTATTTAAGTATTGAGGGTAAGGCATATCAATGGGCAATTTAGCATACCAGGGAGCACATTTCGACAAGCAGGCAGAAGTACATGTTCATGGTTCCTGCTCCTTCAAGGGAAAACAAACCAGTATCCTTGTCCTGGATGAGTCTGCTGTTCAAGGGTCTACCCCCTGCTCTTCAACAAAAATAAAAATAAAAAATCTCAGCACTAATTCACTATACAGGCTGACCCCCATATCCACTGATTATGTGTCCCTGGTTTCACTTATCCACATTTTTAAAAACCCATATTCTCTCTAGGGTGGGCCTCCTCTCCTGCAATTGCTCCTGAGGACAAGTGGGCCAGGAAGGAAGGAGATGGCTGTCAATCTGTTGTTGCTCCTTAGCAGCTGGTGTGGCTCAGACTCTTGTTAGTTAAATAATTAATGGTTGGATGGCTGGCATGCTGGCTAATTGATTAATTAGCCAGCCAGCCAGACTTCCTGCATACCCTCCAACAGTCCTGATTTTACAGGGATAGTCCCACTTTCTCAGTTGCTTTAAAAATGCCCCCTGATTCTCTTTCCTCCTCCTACTTTTTCCCTTGATCCTCACTTACTTCGATCGCTGCAGACCAACGGGTTGTCTATACAGTGAAAATATTCCTCATAGAATTCAAGGAGAATACGATTTGTCAACATGAGATCGTGCATCAATGCGCCATATTCGGAAGGAAGGCCCCCCCAAAACACCAAATCCTAAGCCTTTGCAACTTTTCCTGTATTTTTAAAAAAAACTCTGAAGGAAATGCACATTCCTGCTTGTTGGGACGACCAATTTGCTTTGATGTGCATTCTCCAATAAAAGCGTAAGTGGAAAGCTGATTGGTCGGATGTGCACAGGGGGCGGAGCTTGCTGGCAAGGCAACTGCCCCAAACCACCAGTCCAACTGGGGCACCAGTTGGATTTTCACTGTAGTGATCATGCGCTGAGGTGACAAAACAGCCTTTTCTCTTTTTTTTTCTGGTTATTTAAGCGGAATATCACAGTTCCACACCTTGGATTTGCTCATTTTTTTAAACTGTTTGGCAGCAGCAATTACCTTAGTGGGAATAAAAACATGAATAATTCACTCACACCCACCATCTTGATCGTTTGAACAATGAGCATAGATTGCTTCGCATGCTTGTGTTGTGGAGACAAATGAACATTGCTGCGAATTCATGCCCATCAATCCACATTTTTATAGCCTCGTATAGACAAGCCCAAAGGTCAAATTGCAAAAGGAGTTTGCAACTCAGCATTAGAAGGGGAGGGAATCTTGCCCTTCCTCGTAGGCTGAGGCAAAAGCAAACTGCTGCAGCCTCTCCTAGTTTGTAAGTATGCCATCTTGACTATGCTGTTGGCCACCCATGTCCCGGTTTCCATCTGTGTGATGTTGGAGGGTATGTGTGCCTTGCAAACTAACCAAACAACTCCAATTTCAATAAAAATAGTCGTTCTGGGGCTACGCAAAATCCTGTTCCTCATTCTCTAGAATAGTATCTCCGCCGTTATAAAATTCCAGTTACAATGCAGAGGTGAACAAACCCCTTGTTTGTTCTAACTCTTGCGTCTATAGCATTCTTAAACGTACATATATGTAATATTATCAAAACATATAAAGCACATCCTAGAGCAGCCCTTCTCAAACTTTTTATCCTGAAGGAACCCTTGAAATAATTTTCAGGTCTCAGGGAACCCCTGTATAAACATTATTCTATATACTGCTATTGCTTTCCCCCCACAATCACAATCTCTTGAGGAACCCCTAGCAACCTCTTGGGAATTCTAGGGTTCCAGGAAACCCTTGGTTGAGAAATCCTGTCCAGCACCAGGGGCAAGGAGGAGCATGATCATCCATTTCAGATATTTTCACACAGCCTTGCAGTGGAAAAACATATTATCCTTTTTGGGAACGGCAGTTCTATTTTCTAGAAAATAATACTTAGATTAAAACCAGCTGCTGGAGGCTTGCAGCAGTGGGTGGGGGAGACTGGGCATAGTGCTGCACCTGGGTAGCTCAAATAGCAAAAGGAAAGGTCCAGGAGAAGACGGAGACAGGATTAGGGTAATGACAGTGTGGTATAGTGGTTTGAATGTTGGAGTCTCTCTGGCTTTTCTTCGCAAACGAAGATTCAGGAAGGACTCATCCCGTGCTTTCTGCAAGCACGCTGATGACTAAAAAGGCCAATCCGAGATAAGTCTGGTTGCAGAAAGCACAGCAGAAGGTTTCCTTGGGTGATGTTTTTGGGTTGTGATTCTTTCTGCGTTGTCGTTTCTCTTCAAGACTTGTTCGGCGTGAGTTCTCAAATAAGGCTGCAGCATTGTGGATAGTGCGTCTCCATGCCTCCCGATGTGAGGCCAGGGCGGACCACTGTTGGTGATCAATTTGGCCAAGCCTGAGATGTTGTTTCAGGGAGTCTTTGTATCACTTTTTTGGAGCGCCCCTCTTACGCTGACCCGTAGTGAGTTCACCGTAGAGTAGTATTTTTGGGAGGCGATGGTCCTCCATTCTAGAAACGTGCCCTGCCCAGCGCAGCTGTGTTCTCAATATCATGGCCTCAATGCTGGTGATCCCTGCTTGCTCAAGGACAGCAACATTCGTCACACAGTCAGTCCATAGTGGTTTGAATGTTGGAGTACAACTCTGGAGATTGGGGTCCGAATCCCCGCTCAGCCATGGAAACTTACTGGGTGACCTTGGGCAAGTCACACTCTCTCAGCCTCAGAGGAAGGCAATGGCAAGCCCCCTTAAACAAATCTGGCCAAGAAAGCCCGATGACAGGGTTGCCTTAGGGTCCCTGTTTAAGTCAGAAACAACTTGAAGCCATAAAACAACAAAGACCTGCAGCTAGATGGGGGTGCTGCAGCAGGACTCCCCACAATTAAAAAAAAATGATTTCTCTTCTCCTAGCCAGAGATTTTAGACTTCCAGGCAGGACTAAGTTAGAAAAAAGACTAGGTCTGTTGGTTTTTAGGCTAAGGGTGGTCCCTCACTCAGAAGGCTAAAACAGGGATTTGGTCATGTTTTCTATGCCCCAAACAATTGTTCCCAGCAGGAATTATCAGCTTTCTGATTTCCCTTTGGCCAGTTTCACACTACACAATAGCAGTGGTAAGAGGTATTCAGTAGTGGAGTGTGGTGGAGTCTCCTTCCTTGGAGATTTTTAAACAGAGGCTGGATGTTCATCTGTTGGGACTGCTTCGGTTGGGTATTTCTGCATGGCAGAATGGGGTTGGACTAGATGGCCCTTGTAGTCTCTTCCAACTCTATGATTCTATGATTCCAATTTAATTGCCATAGTGACATCCTACAGAATCCTGGGAATTGTCGTTTTGGGAGGAACAAGAGCTCTCTCACTGAGTATTCTAAATAGTCTTCCCTAAATTGCAAACCCCAGAATTGCCTAGGATGGAACCAGGGTTAGAACTATGTAGGTCCACTGTGTAACCTACCTGAAGGAAGGGGGGGGCAGGAGAGGAGCACCCACAGCATGGACATAAGCAACAGCAAGGAAGAGGAAAGAGAAACAACCAAGCAGCGGAGTGGGGAAGCTGCTTTTAGAAAGGATGGACAACTGTGGGGGGTTAAGACATACCCTCCAACTGTCCTGATTTGTCAGGGACAGTCCCAATTAATCCTCTGCTGTCCCATTTTTCCAGCTGCTTTCAAAATGTCCCAGTTTCTCTAACTTCCTCCCACTTTTCCCTTTTGCTGCTTACTTCAAATGGTTGCAAACTGAATTCAAAGGGTAGTTTGCACTCAGTTGACACAGCAAAGAGGAGAAGAAAGGAGGGGGAAAGAATCTTGCCCTTCCCAGTAGAATCAGACAAAAGCAATCTGCTGCAGCCTCTTCTTCCTAATTAGTAACATTGGCCATCTTGACCACACTCTGATGTTGTTTGGCCACATGTGCCCTAGTTCTTATCTGTGAAATGTTGGAAGGTCTGTTAAAGGTCACATTGGGCCTCCAGGAACCCTTGGAGGCCACACCTACCACCATACCACACCCCACTATTTTTGGCACTATGGGAGGTAAATTTCCCATAGGTTTTTGGACCTCTCTTAACTCTTTTACGTCCAGGAAAGAGTTTTCTTTCAGGAAGTGAGTCTCTGCTTGCAAGGGTGCAGAAAATGTGACAGAGCGGAAAAATCCATAAAATTAAAACTATTCCAAGAATCATTATAAAAGACAGAAACTTTAAAGATAGAACATTGCAAGACAGCCAATGGGAGCTGAAGTCCAGCCACATCTGGAGGGCCACCCCTTGCCCATCCCTGATGGGCTGTGATGTTGCCATAGATTACAATATGGAAAAAACTGGCAGCCCACAAAACAGCTGGATGCTTAAATTCTAAATCCAGGGAGGAGGAGCACTTGCCCAGATGGGATTAGTGTGTGAATGGAGGATCCGGAGGGGATTAACGCCTCACAGCACTCAAAGGAAAAGCCCCGAGGGATCAGACACAAGGCTAGGGAAAACCCTGGAGGTTATGGACTTTGGGTAAGCAGCACCCATCGTAAACCATATGTGAGCAGTAAAGTCCAAAGCCCACTTGTTTGAGGGGGTACAAAGGCTCCAGGATGGGAGGGGGTGCAAGGCAGTCATGCATCTGGAAGAACTGTGTATGTAGGAGTGAGCAGGCCTGTGCTGGGAGACTCAGGGTGTTGCCACCTTTTCAAAAGAGCAACAAGGGACAGCCGAAATTCATGACGTGCAGGGTTCACAGTCAGGAAGTAGCTATTAACTCATTCTATCTACGGTAAGCACACAAAAAAAATATTATAATCTTTGCACAAAAATCAGTGTGTATAGAGCCATTGTACTGTCTATTCTTCTTTATGGGTCTGAAACTTGGGGCACCTATTGCCAACATTTACGACTCCTCGAACGCTTTCATCAGCGCTGTATACGCACAATCCTAAATATACACTGGACTGACTATGTGACGAATGTTGCTGTCCTTGAGCAAGCAGGGATCACCAGCATTGAGGCCATGATATTGAGAACACAGCTGCGCTGGGCAGGGCACGTTTCTAAGATGGAGGACCATCGCCTCCCAAAAATACTACTCTACGGTGAACTCGCCACGGGTCAGCGTAAGAGGGGTGCTCCAAAAAAGTGATACAAGGATTCCCTGAAACAACATCTCAGGCTCAGCCAAACTGATCACCAACAATGGTCCGCCTGGCCTCACATCGGGAGGCATGGAGATGCACTATCCACAATGCTGCAGCCTTATTTGAGAACTCACACCGAACAAGTCTTGAAGAGAAACGACAACGCAGAAAAAATCACAACCCAGAAACATCACCCAAGGAGACCTTCTGCTGTGCTTTCTGCAACCGGACGTGTTTATTTCAGATTGGCCTTTTTAGTCATCATCGCACTTGCAGAAAGCACGGAATGAGTTTGCGAAGAAAAGCCATATATATATATATATATATATATATATATATAGTTCGCTTAGCGGACTTCCTCAGTAAAATTAACATTCATAAATTACATGATATACCCATTTCTGCCTTTATGGGGGGCCCACAACTCAAAATACTGGATTTGTTGGCATCTTGTTCAATCTGTCTGAAAGGGAAAGCTTTCCAGTCCTCAAATAGGGGACACCCCTTATGATAAGGGGACCTGCCAGACAAGCTTTCTGGCTGTCGAAGAGGGGACATCCCTTACAACAGTGCTACCCAAAGTGGTGGCCCCTGGAACAAGGCTGGTTCCTGAGCCATTAGCTGTTGGTCAATGGCCAGTGTTCAGGAAAAAAAAAAAACCCAATGTACACAAATGGGCACGCATGTAGTGCTGGTCCCTGGCTCATTAGGTGGGGGGGAACTACACACATAATAATTGGAGGTTTTCCACATCTGATAGCCTGAGAAGCATTGCCTTATAATGAAGGACTCCTGGCAACTCTAAGATCTACCCACTGGCACTTAACAGTGCAGCACTTGGGAGGCATGTTGCAAATGTACTGCTGAGAGCTTCCGCTGCATTCTGTCCACCATTCTTAATCATTCGCAAGAGGCTTACAAGGCAAAGCAACACAGGCCAAGCAAAGCGAGGCTTTCTGAGAAGATCTGGCAGGGGTGGGGAGTCCAAAATAGACATCCCAGGAAGAAGAGGAGGGGGAAGGAAGCATACGTGTGGAGAGACCAAGGCAATCATGGCATTTTAAAGGGCTTAGGGGTGCCTTTAACACATTCTGCTTTTCAAAGCACGCCAAAGCCTTTAAAACGCTTTGGGAGAAGGCTGGGAGCAAAGTGATTGGATCACAGCAGAAGCTGGAATCGTATCACTCTCCCAGATGTTCCTCAATAACAACTCCCAGCAATAGGCAGGGCACGTTTCTAGGATGGAGGACCATCACCTCCCAAAAATACTACTCTACGGTGAACTCGCCACGGGTCAGCGTAAGAGGGGCGCTCCAAAAAAGCGATACAAAGACTCCCTGAAACAACATCTCAGGCTCGGCCAAATTGATCACCAACAGTGGTCCGCCCTGGCCTCACATCAGGAGGCATGGAGATGCACTATCCACAATGCTGCAGCCTTATTTGAGAACTCACGACGAACAAGTCTTGAAGAGAAACGACAACGCAGAAAGAATCACAACCCAAAAACATCACCCAAGGAGACCTTCTGCTGTGCTTTCTGCAACCGGACTTGTTTATCTTGGATTGGCCTTTTTAGTCATCAGCGCGCTTGCAGAAAGCGCGGGATGAGTCCTTCCTGAATCTTCGTTTGTGAAGAAAAGCCAGAGAGAGAGAGAGATATGCTGCTAGGGCTGATGGGAGTTGCAGTCCAACAACAGCTAGAGGGCTACAACATGATTTCCCACCTGGTTTATTGTTGTTGATGTGGACCTTCAAGTTGACCCCGGTTTTTGATGACCCTGCTGTAGAGCTTGCCTGTAAAGATTTATACAGAGAAGTTTGCCATTGCCTTGACTTGCCTAAGGTCTGGGTGGGTTTCCATGGCTGATCAGGGATTTAAGCCCTAGTCTAGGGCTGCCAGATTGAAAACTGGCAAGGGCTTCAGTACCATTAATGGTTCTGTAGAAGAGGCAGTTTCAGTAGCTGTTGCTTGTCACATTACCAGGTATGAAGCAACGCTTGCTAAAATTTCTGCTTCTCTATAATAATTAAAGATACAGGGGCCATCTCTAGTTCACACTCTTGCAACTCGGGACTCCATCACTCAAACCACTACAGCACACTGGCAATAAAGCTGGTGAGAAAACAACACTTGCTTCACTTATTTATCGCTAGAAAGATCATCACCTTTGGAGTTATGGCTGGACCACATGTGCCTTAGGGCCCCGGTTGGCACCAAGTGGGCAAAACAGTCCTGGCTCATGGAAGAAGAGTGCAAGTATTCTCTTGCACCCATATAGATGATTTAAGTGAGTCTGTGCATGGTGCCAAACCATGATGGGATCCATTTTTCATGCTAGCCAACGAAAGCCACCCATAATCAGTGCGGTGGGCCCATCAGCCTGAAACTCAAAGCTTTCTTCCTTTTTAAAAGCACACATTTCAGGCTCGTGAAGAGTCTAGAGAAGTTTAAGTGAAAAAGATAGGAGAAACCATTATTAACTCTCAGAGAAGGACCAGCCACAAAGCTAGTGTGGGGTAGGGAAGTGGGACCGGTGTACATCAGTTGCTTCTCACTCCAGAGTCATAGAATCATAGAGTTGGAAGAGACCACAAGGGCCATCCAGTCCAATCCCCTGCCATGCAGGAATACACAATCAAAGCATTCCCAACAGATAGCCATTCAGCCTCTTTTTAAAAACCTCCAAAGAAGGAGACTCCACCATACTCCAAGGCCATGCATTCCACTGCCAAACAGCTCTTACAGTCAGGAAGTTCTTTCTAATGTTCAGGTGGAATCTCTTTGTAGTTTGAGTCCATTGCTCCATGTCCTAGTCTCTGGAGCAAGCTTGCTCCAACCTCAGTATGACATCCCTTCAAATATTTAAACATGTCTATCATGTCACCTCTTAACGCTTGTCAATTTTTTTTTGACAGCTCTCAGAATCCCTCACCATTGGCCATACCAGCTAGTTAGGGCCACCAAAGTTTGGGCCCTAGTGAATCCTCCCTACCCCCTGCAGGCTCCCCGCTTGTTTGCCATCAGCAGGTTTGCATGACAGGTGATGGGCAACTGTGGGGCAGAAAGCTAGCTGGTTAAGCACCTCTGGGCTGGGTGTGTGTGCTTTGGGCCAAGTGGGAAAGGACTGCACGAGAAGAGGAGGGATTCAAGGAAGGGGCTCTTCTGCTTCACTGAATTCCTGAAGGCTAGCTATGCGGAGAGTCCAGAGATCTGGGGACCTCCTAATGGATGCAATCACAGTGTCTCTGGCACCAAGCAGAAAGGGCAAGTGGAGGAGAGAAAGGTGGCTATTTGTTGGAGCAAAGGGGAGAGTCTTTGGCACCAAGCATGGCAGCAGCACTTTTCTCCTCGTGGTCAGGCCACTTTGCTTGGGAGGAGCAGGAACAACTCCCAAGGAGTCCAACTTCCCTTCCTGGCCTGCCTGGTGGCAGTTTTGATGGACTAACTAAACTCTCCACATGGGATTTCAAATTTTGTATGTCATTATCTTCTTTGAAATTCAACAATTTTACAGCCAGTGCCAAAAACAATAGATGATATGACCAAAGGAGATAAAAACATGCAACACAGGCCCTGGGCCCTCGTACAGCCCTGCAGGCCCCAATAATTTGTACTGGCTTCTACCCTCTCATCAATCCTGGCTGAGGTTTTTGGGAATTGTAGTCCAGAATTGAGGGCTAAAGATTTCCTACTTCTACTTCACCCTTTTCAACCCTGATTTCTCTTGGGTGTGGCAATCTAACTTGGCCAAGTGAAATCTCTTTCCTACTATAACCTGCCCCTTGCCTTACAAATGCTGACAATTCTTTGGTTTCTGGATGCAGAGTAACAGGATGGCCAGTTACCGAAGTATATTACCTTGCTTCAAAGTACCACTGCCGTGATTGTGTTGTAGAAAACTAAATATGAGGGGGTCAGGCACTGTGGAAGCTTAGGTCCAGAGCCTCAGAGGGAGACTACAGTTGCTAGACCTTGGAAAAGTTACTTTTTGGACTGCAACTCCCAGAATCCTCACAGCCAGCCAGAGTTGCAGGAACTATTCCAAGGTCTGGGTTTCCCTGCCTTGCCCCAATTCCCACATCCAACCAGAGGGTTATTGAGATGCTGTCAGTACCATAGCGGGTCCGAGTCTGGCAGGTTCCGAGCAACCAAAGATCCCACTGGGGTCAGTCCAGCTCCCAAGTGGAACTGCAAGAGTAGAGTGTGTCATGGTACCAAGTCCCACCCACTTACCCATCCCCTTCCTGCTCTCCGCTTAAACTTAGCAATTGGAAGAGAACTGGGAACTCCGAGTGCTGGGTTGCTTTATTGATCATCTCGCATTAAACGCTCTTTGCCCTAAATACATTCCCTATTGATCGGCACTCTGGGTCTCCAGCTTATCTGCCAACTATGCAATATTGTTCAGTAACTGGTGTGTGTGTGTGTAAGAGAGAATGAATTAGAGGGAGGGAAGACTGGGTCAGACTGCCAGCTGCATGCCAATCGAGTGCCCAAGAGACACCTAACCCATTCTTGGAGTGCATTAAAAACAAGGTGGCAGAGCAAAGGAGAGATGGCTTCATCTTGTCCTTGCAAGAGCACAGAGGGAGGGGAGGAGAAGAAAAGGAGATTACGAGCCCTTGGTAAAAGTCCATTTTCAAAATGTTCCAGCCACGTTTACCCAGAGCCAAGACAATCTTGATGTTTCTACCAGTATAACTGAACACACTTATCAGCAGACCGGGCCACGCCAGGGTATTCAGTTCAAAATGTCCAGTTCAAAATGTGGAAACTCCTCTATTACGTATAATTCTGATATTCAGATTGTTCTGAGAATCATTTATTTGAAAAGGAGGAAATCAGTACTGAGCTGCAAATACAAGTAAACACATCAATATCCTAGCAATTTTTATCATCCCACCCAGCACCAGAAAATATCTGAATTAAAAAGAAGAAAAATTGTTGGAAGATTGATGAGGCACTAGAGCATTCTGGCTGAGAATTCTAAATGCCCCTCTCTAAACTGCAACTCCCAGGATTCCATAGGATGGAACCATGGCATTTCAAAGTGGAATAAAAGCACTATAATTCTGTACATGTCGACTCCCATATCCAGATTTGGTATCCATGGTTTTACTTATCCACATCTGAAAAAAAAAACCATGTTCTCTCTAGGCATTTCTAGGTCCTCCAATGTGATTCTATGGTCAATTTCTGGCGTCCGTCTATTGAAAACAATAGGGTTCCCTATTATCCACAGTTTCAGGTATCCATGGGGGGTGGGGTGTCTTAGAACATATCCCTGCAGACACAGGGGTCAACCTGTAGTGTGAATGGGCCCCAAGTCTCCAGCCAGGTTTCTGTCCTAGAACCAGATAGAGGAAAGCAAAATATCAAACCATCACGTCGCCAGTGATGATGGCTGAACGTATTTTCAACCATGCTGGATTCTGTTGCTGCAGCTTTCATAATGGCTAGAACAGGGGTGGGCATGGCCAACTGTGGGCTGGTGTGGTCTGCCAACCAAGGCCCTTTGGGCTTCTTCTCTTTTAGCAAAATGGATGAATGCATTAATAATTAAACCTTTGGGGTATTGATTGACACACATCTGCCATTAGCTCTAGCAGAAGCCAAGCAAATGTTTTTATATCTTATTCGTGGCTTTACAAAAACTAACTCGCCTCTTCTTTGCCTAGAAGGGAGAAAACCCAAGCAGAGGTCTAAAAGATTTCCAGTGCATCTTTCAGAACACACTGATCTCACAGGAAGGTTACAAGAATACAAAAAACATGAATACACAATTAAGCACACATACGCACACAGAGCAGCCAATAATGTTAAAGCACCAAATACAGACTGGAACAAAGTGTATTTTTTTTAAGGCAGCACCTTTATAGCTCCCTGAGTTCTGAAGGTGGAGCCAGCACTGACAAAGCCCTGTTTTTAGCACCTGCTAGCCTAATGGTTCTTGGCAGTTTGCTAGAGAGTAGGGCCTCTGTTTTTAATGCATGGGCTTGACCATACAGGTGCAGGAAGTCTTTCAGGTAACCTGGTTCCAAGCTGTTTAAGGCCTTAAAGGTCAGAGACAGTGCTCTAAGTTGGGCCTGGAAGATGATAGCCAATGTAAATGATAGAGAATAGGGGTAAAATGATCCAAGCATTTTAGCTTGTGTACTCTCTTACTACTTGCAGTTTGCAAACAGTATTAAAGGGCAGCCCACGTAGGGCACATTACAGTAATCTAACCTAGGCAAAACTAGGGTATGGCCACGGTGGCTGTCAAATTTGTCTAGAAGGGTATGGCCATAAAAAAGCAATTCTAGAAGAATGACATCAGCACTTCCTCAGACAATAGGAAACAGCAGCATTCCTGAACTGTATAGCTAGCCCTTCGATGGAAGGGGATGCCATGTAGAATTAGACTGAGCTTATTTTCTGCTGCTTCAGAAGCTAGAACACAAACCAATGGATTCAAATTACAAGGAAAGTGATTCCACCTAAATATTAGGAAGAACTTCTTTATTGTAGTAACTGTTCAACTGTAGAAGAGACTGCCTCGGAAAGTGGCGGACTCTCCTTCTTTGAAGGTCTTTAAAAATAGGTTGGATGGGCATCCTTCAAGACTGTTTTAGTTGTGTATTCCTCCATGGCAGGAGGTTGGACTAGATGGCCTTTGTGGTCATTTCCAACTGTAGTGGTACAAATACAAAGCCAAGTAGGTCTCGGTAGCTCCACCACTGCCCCATAGCACTCTTGCAGGAGAGCAGGAAGGAATGAGCACCAATAAAGTTAAGAGGAAGATCAGACCATTAGACCAGGGTTGGAGATCAGGAATCAATCTCTTCCTTCGGGGAGATAGGACCAACCTCCAGCTTGCTCTATGAGAAGGGCCAGTTCCAGGTGATGAAGGCAGGATCACGTGTGCTGCCCTGCAAAGCGAGAACTGTAGCCCTACCACCTGGAAACAAGAGGGGAAACTTCAGTAGAGGTGAAGCAGGATCTACACTGCTGAGCCAGTCTTCTTTCTCAAGAACTCAGAAAT
Source organism: Gambelia wislizenii (assembly GCA_030847615.1). Classification (NCBI taxonomy): domain Eukaryota; kingdom Metazoa; phylum Chordata; class Lepidosauria; order Squamata; family Crotaphytidae; genus Gambelia; species Gambelia wislizenii. Next base: position 32,536,348 of record JAUMIR010000010.1, read on the forward strand.
TAGGCCTCCACTCCAACTCTCCCCCCCCCAGTATAACAGTGGATATCATGGAAGCGCTGCTCCGTTTGCAGAGACCAAAGGGAAAAAATTGTGTGTAAGCCTGCAGCTTTCAAGTGTGTGTTGTGTGTCAGCATTACTGTTCACTTTGCATTTGAAAGCCCTGCAGCTCAATCACCACATCTACCCCCACATTCAGGGCTCGTGCATCAATTGAGCTATTAATTTATTTTGTTTTCCATTTGGGCAGAGGGACTGAACACCCTCAATATGCCACGTCGAACTCCATCCCCCAGCTTGCAATAATACGAAATCGCATCCCACATTTCCCGACGGTTAAGCATTGGAGACACAAAGCTGAGCAGAAACAGGAAGCACTCCCACTGGGTGTGGGGCGGGAGGGGTGCTTTTTAAAACAAGGCTAAATCAAACACCAGTCTATTTCCAGGACTGCAGAGTCAGGCGCTCTCCTGGCATGGAAATCTCCCAAAATTGCAACTCAGCTTTCCCTCGCCCACCCACCTCTCCATTTGGGCCATTTTGCCCCACAAGGAGCCTCCCTTTGGCTACTTCAGTCCCAGTGCCTCCCAGTTTCAGAGGCAGGGATGACGAATGGCTATTTAACCACCGATTGCTGTAATGGACACACAGACACCCCATCAATCTTGAGATTCAGCTCTTACTTTTGCTGCTAGAAGAATAGATCTCTCTGCTCCAAATCTACAACCCCGCCCCCGCAAATCACACTCAGTAATACTAAAAAGTTTGCTCTGGCTATCCCTCACCCCCAGACCATGAATTTACAAGGACACCTGAAGTTTAAAAAGAGAGAGAAGGGGAGATGCTTTCTTAAGCAGCACTAACCACCAACTGTGTACTGACCATGGCAACAGGCTTCCAGGAAAGACAAGTCATCCCCTTTTTCTGACCAAAGAGTCTGGAGAACCCAAGGGCCACAAAAACAAGACTCCACTTTCCTGAGCCCCGGTTCCTGAGGTGAGATGTCCCCCTTTTCCTAACCTATGGTTAATGCCCCTGAGTGAAGGAATCTCCTTTAGCAACACCTCCAGCTGAGCCTGAAACAATAAATTCCATAAGTAATGGCCTATCATAGTCCACACCTCACCTTGTTGCAGATCTCCTGGCTGTGTGCCTGGCATTGGTCCAGGGGGATGGCCTGGAGATACAGGAAGTCAAGAGATCTCAAAGATCGGAAAGATACTTGGCCTTGCTTACAAAAGAGGGATGGCTTTTGGGGCTGGCAGCAAGTGAAGGCTGCTCAACAGTGCAATCGGCAGCCCCCAAATCAGCCACACTTGCTGAACTCATGCCAGCCTTTTGCCTGAGAACAAGACATCTGAAAACTAGAAGCCCCCCTTTCTCTTTTCCATCCCCACCTCCACTCTGTGGCTCATGGGAGTGACCAGCATGCTTACTTGTGGCACCATCTACGTAATGGGTGGGCAAAGTACAGCCCATGGGCTACATTTGGTTCCCAGGGCTGTTTTTGTGGCCCCCAGACCCCCCCCCCAGGATAAAAAAACATGCCCCTAAAGGGCGCTTGGCGGGGGGAAATCTTTTTTTTTTCAGCATATCAAGATCTCCTGGGGGACTAATGCAGCCCCTTAGCTTCCCATAGTTGTCCACCCTTGACAACTACAGACAGCAATCCCACAAGGGCAAATGCATGTATTGGGATCATAAGGAAGCGTGGCTTTTGGGGCTGGAGAAGCCACGGGGAGAAACAGAGGATGAGCAGGACTGGCTAACTCCAACACTGAGCTGGAAGCAGTTAGATTTCCTCTCTGCAAGAAGAGGGAATATCTCTTGACCATACGCTAGAGGCAGGAAGCACGTAACAGCACCAACCTATAAGGCGTAGGAGAGCAAGCAAGAGGAGAGGGATAGAGCTGCCTGCCTTTACCAGTTCCCTTGCTACAGGAGAGGTCCCCAGAAGCTTTGGAGAATAAAGACAGAAGAGGCAAATGGCGGAAGTGCACATGGCCAAGACAGCAAGGGCCAAGGCAGTCCGGTCCTGGAGTGCATCAAGTCAGTGGCTGGCAGGAAGAGATACTGCACCACAATCAAGGGTCCACCGTAGGACTGGGCCCAATCTTGCAGTACAGCAGACATGACCTCACTCTCAGAGCCTTTCTATCTGTTTGAGAACAACACCAACTTGCAGCCACAGCACTGCTCCCTTCTGCTAGGCTCCTTCCATCCGCGTGGCACCCCGTTCCCGTGCCACGTATTGGGCATAGGCCTCTTCGAACATCTCGCGGCAGGGGATGACGGCTCCAAGGCGGGCACAGATGAGGAAGGATCCAGCCATCTTGCGGTGCAGGGAGTAACTCTCCTCCGGTGGAGGGCTCAGCCGATGCTTCAACATCACTGGGATGAGGTCTTGGATACATCGAGTGGTGTTCTGAGTGCTGAAGTCAAAGGGTCCTGGCGTGGAGAAGGCCTCGCCCAGGATCATCACCGCATCAACGTGCGCCTCCTCGAACACCTGACAGAAACAGAGAGGTCAGTCCAGGACACTTTCCCAGTTCCACCCAGAGCTTGCAAATGATACAAATGATACTCCCACATGCATCTCAAGCCATTATGGCCAACTTTTAAGCTGAGATCCTTCATCAAGGGGACAGAGTGTAACTTTGCGCTGGGGGTGGGCAAAGTGAGGCCCAGAGGTCCCAAATATTTTGCCCCCAAATATCCACTAGGGGGTGGGGGAGGCATTTTTGCTACTATTCTGTCCCCTGTGGCCATTTTAGACCCAAGAGAGGCCATTTTTTAAAAGCAGGAAGTTACTTCCGGCCACTTCCTTTGTTAAAAAAAGGCCTTTCCTGGGCCTAAAATGGGCAGGAGCCTAAAAACATGGCAAAAATGCCCCCCAGAGGACATTTGGAGGGGATTCTCAGTGGGAGGGTGCAACCCTCCAAGGTCCCCTGAGAAGTTAATTTGACCCCCTAGCTTCCTACAGTTTCCCTTCCCTGTTTTATGCTCATGGAGTTATGCCATAATCTGATAGCACCATCTTACTGAATTGTGACATTGCATATCTGAACTATGTAAGCCAGGGGTGGGCAACTGCACACAGGGTAGGCCCCATTTTTTATTCATGTGCCCACTTAACAGGTGACACCATTTTAGCATGCCTGAAGTGAAGCAATGTTATTTCGAGCTGTCATTTTCAGGTGCTTTTTTCTTTTTTTTTCTTTGTCTGTTTTAGGGAGGTTGGGAGGGGGAATGGCTTTGGTGTGACAGAGGAACCAAACTGCTGCCTTTTGGGCCAGTTTGGGGAAATTTGGGCTGGCTTGGGAGCAAAAAAAACCCCATGAAAACCAGCCTGAAATTAAAAAAAAACAAACTTGGGGGGGGGAGGCCTGGGTACTTCGAGGGGCTCACACGTAAGGGTCCCGAGGGTGTAAGCAAATGTGGCCCTATAGGCTCAGTGAGTACACAGGGGCTTCTCTGAAATCAAGGCAATGTCCTGCACCAGACAAAAATGTCCCACTTCTGTAGGAGAACTTATACATGAGTAAGATACTAACAGGATTCCAGTCATTGTCAATTAAAAAAAGAAACCATTTCCAAGCTCTGGTTCCAATGTGTGGCCACGCCCCAGCTCTACGCCCCAAACCTGTTTCCCATATTGGGAATGTGGTGGGTGAGGATCATGCAGGAATCACATCTGTTAAACATATGAACCAGACTCTTTAGGTGGACAAGGCTTCTATCCCAGCCACTGAGAAGTTGCAGCTGTGTTGTGTGCCCTCCTCCCAACTGGACCTAGAAATCATACTACACCTCAAAGGTGTTTCCAAAAAAGAAATTTTATCTTTACCCACAAGTTTGATGTTCTCCTCCATTCAACATTCTTGCTTCTCATCCTCCAAATGTCTCTTTCCTTTCCCTGACAGTTTAATGCTCTGTCATGATATTGGCCTTTCTAGCATGGAGCAGTTTGGCCAAGTCATTTCTTCCATGATACAATCCACAAAAAAACCCCACGCCATCCAAATGGAGACGTCTAGGAAAAATCAGTTCATCTGGGAGCATCCCTTGGCCCTTAAGTTGCTAATCCAGAGACAAAAGAAATACCTGGGGCCCATTCACATCATACAACTACAGCACTATTATTCCACTTCAATGGTTGTGATTCCATCCTATGGAATCCTGGGATTTACAGTTTAGGAGCAGGTACTTAGAATTCTCAGCCAGAGAGCTCTAGGGCATCCCCAGCCTATAACTCCCCAGATTTCATAGGATGCAGCCAAATCAATTAATGTGGAATCACAGTGTTATAACTGTGTAGTGTGAAAGGGCCCCTGGAGGGAACATCAGTGATATCAAAAGGACAAAGAGATACATTTAGAGCTCTCGGAAACACATTACTGGACAGCTGGGCCTTTGCTCTTCAAAGCTTTCTCAGCTCACGATGGAATGGGTAATAGCGCAAACTAGGATGACTCTCTCGGTTCACCCAAGACCTCAGTAAGTGATCATCAGTAAGCCTCAGTCCTCTACTCTGTAAAATGGGGATGCTACTACCACCCTACTTTACAGTCTTCATATATTAAGACAGTTGAGATTAAAACAATATACTGTATTTAACAGTCCTTAGCATGTATATAATTCTTATTAATAACCAGTAGCTACAGTTGAACATAAACACAGCAAGGAATCCACCAGGTGGTGCTGTGCTACCTAACTAGACCCCAAACTGGCCAGAAAGGGATGCCTGTGGCAACAGGCTGTTCAAGCCAGTGTCAATTCCTATTCTTGGTACTGTGCTCACATGAGTAACACAGGATGAGAGGAAACATGTACGGGCATGTACATATGTGCAAGCAGACATGCTGCTGCTGCACGGGTTGCCAGCTCATCCCTGTGAACTTCTGAAAGAAGGTATCTCCTAATCTCCAAACACCCATGCAGCACTAATAATGATAAAATATCTCTGTGTTACAATCTACAGTATCCCCCTCCTAGGAAAATATCATCTACCCACCAGGGAAGCATCTTCTTTGAAGAGAAGCTCTCCAGATGTCATTGGACTGCAACTCCTTGCGTTTTTCACCTGTGGTTGGAGCTGCTGGGAGCCCCAGATCACCAGCTTCTGGAGAGCTACATGATGCCCATTCCTGATTCCTACCCTTGGTTGCGCCTGCAATCTAACCCACCTCTTGACAAAGACAAATATCCTGGCCTCTTGAAAGGCTCTGGCAAAGGGAGGCATGGATACTCCCAACTCAACAGGGTTTTATATTGTTTTAAAGGTGTTGTAACTTTTGCTAAGCAGCCTTGGGAATTGCATGTTGGTGGAGGTGCTGACATTAAAAGGAGACGTGCCTATGGGAAGAGGAATGTCCAGGGCTCTTAGCCAGAATAACTGAAACCAGTACACGAATTTAAGGGGACAATTCCATACTTGCAATACATTAAGTGATGGTGGTGAAAATGAGACCCTTCCTTTCCTCTGCTCGATCCTGCAGCTATTCTGATGCCTGCTCAGTGTCACGCTGTGCCCATTCCTTGGCAGAGTCCCTGGGATATCAGACAGTGACTTCACCATCCAGCATGCCCAGATGCACTCACCTTGGTCTCAAAGCCCGTCATGAATTTGAGGTCTTTTGATTTCTGAAGGACTTTGGCCCTGTCCCCGTCTGCAGCTGCTCTTACCACCTGGTTACACCAGAAAAGGATTTGGTCAGGTGGAGACATTCTCCTTGATACTGGGAGGTAAGATGCTGATCCTCCCACAAACCCAGGCAGGGACTGATGGTATACTCACTGCTGTAGACTATTACAAATTCACATGAATATGAAAGGAGGGGGGCTTCCCCTCTTGACTCCCCTTCTCCATAACTGCTGTCCCCAAGGTAACAATCAGTGGAAGATTTTGAGCTGAATCTTCCCTCCTACTACAGATTTTCCACTAAACACACAGAGGCTGGATAGCTGGAAGCAGCAAAGATAGCAAAGGGAGCAGTGAATGCAGTCTCCTCCGTGTGTTCAGAAATCTATGATGGCAGGGTGTCTGCTTCACCTGAATGAAGCTTTTTTCTGCATTCAACACCTGGATTCTGGCAACCAAGCCCTCCCTTATCCCAAAGCAGCAGCTTCCACACCTCACTTGGGTATAAATTCAGCACTTGCCTCAATGTAATTGTCAGTGAACTCCTTGCTGAAGTCTCGGCTGGCCCCGAAGTCCAACAGGGTTACCTAGAAAGAGTGTGGCATTAGACATGTCACTAGCGTTAAGTAGGGCTGTAGGGAGGAGGGATCAGGGCCTCTCAAACCCTCCGCCCCTACAGGGAATGGACCCTTCCTCTCCCTACCACACCTTGTGTCTCTTGGCATCGTAGAAGAAATTAGACCAGTTTGGATCTGTTTGCATGAAACGGAATTCAAACAGCTCCTGGAGACAAAGGCGAAGGATGTGTGAGCAGATCTGGAAGAAGGAAGAGACAGACAGTCTGTCAGCATTTCAAGTTCTCCTTGCTGAATGAGCAATGAGCCTTCAGCATGAGCAGGGTGGCCTGGAAGGAGGTGGCAATCCCTCTAGAACAACTATGATAGGTCTGGGAGCCCTAGCCCTGAGACCCTCCATGTGGCCTCTAGCCCTGAGAGCCTCTAGGGGCCACATGGATTGCCAAAAAAACAAAAACAAAACCAGAAATGGCCAGAAGTCTATTTCTGAAGGATGTATGTGTGTGTGTGTGTGTGTGAATGTGACAATACGGCAGTAGGAAGAGAGGAAGATCACATTGTAGGCAGTTTGACTCAATCAAGAAAGATACAGCCTGAGTTTGCAAGACCTGAGCAGGGCTGTTGATGTCTTGAAGGTCTCTCATTCATAGGGTTGCCATAAGCTGAAGCAGTCTTGACAGCAATTCACAAAAACACATCTATTAAATAGTGCAGATAAACCCTACATCCTATTTGAAATGTAAATGGCCTCTCCTATAGACTTGCAGAAGAGAGAAAAATTGTTTTTTTGGCCAGAGACTCTGGAAGGATCAAGAGCCTCAAAAACAGTCTTGAGGAGCCACATTGGCCCAAGAATAATACTTTCCTTGCTCCTGTTCCAGAGGCAAGAGAGTCCATTTTTCTTACCCTATGGCTCATGCCTCTGAGCCGATTATCTCTGTAACCAATAAAGCCAAAGTGAGCCTACAACAATCAGTTCCATCAGCAGTGGCCCATTGTATTCCACCCCTCACCTCATTGCGGATCTCCTGGTCAAGCGCCTGGCATTGATCTAAGGGGACACCATCAACCAGCTCCATAGACAAGACCCTCCTAGTAGAGAGCTCATTAATCACCTCTGGCACCTCGAAGAAGGGGTCTCCTTCCAAAAGCTGCCTGTGGAAAGAAGAGGGCAGTCAGGAAGTCCCCAGCAAGGGGATTACAGAAGCGGAGGCTCTTTCAGTTGCTCTCAAGAAAAAGAAGCACAGGTTGCAAGGTCATCAGACCTGCACAGAACTAAAGCATTTCTCACCCCAGCCCTCCCTGGGAACAAGGTGGATCCTCCTGTCCAGATCCAAGTGGTCCCACCCAAACATGGCACTGACAAGAATGACAACACACTAGAAGACCCTGGAACCCAACAAGTGCTGGAACATATGGCAATAAATAGACAGGACTTAGGTTGCAATCAAATGCAAGGAGAGGGAAGAGGCAGAGAGGAAGAACCTGGGAATCCCATCCACCTTTTGCATTGCTAGAAAACTGAATGCCAAGGCTGAAGGCTTCTGCCTCAGCCCCTCCTTTCTGAACTGTACACTGCAGGTGAACACACAGCTTTTCTGTCTGACTTTGTTCCCTAGCCTCCTTGCAAAACACTGACTTCCCATATCCCTCTCAGCTACCAGAATGTTTGATTCCAGGAGCTAGCAGCTCTGGGCAAAGGCAAAAGAATGACAACTCTGCCATGTTAACAGCAGAGGAAGGGATGGAAAGGAAAGACCTCGTCCAGACAGAGAGAGACAGAGAGAGAGACAGAGAGAGCGACTCAGAAAGAGCAGGGAAAGAGAAACCACATAGGTCAATGTGACTGGACAAATAATTTCAGGACTATGCCTTGAAGGGGGAAATAGTTAAGATAGGTATAATTCTCTTGAGAAAGGCAGAGTAAGTGTCCCAGAAAAAAGCTACACAAGCTAGGGATTTGCTCCCAGCTACCTGAACTTCCTGGCGCAGTCAGCTTCCCGCTTGTAGTCACACTCCCACTCCAGCTCCTTCTGCAGTACTTGCAGAGTGTTGTCTGCAAAGAGGCCTAGAAGGAGAAAGAGAGAGGTGAGGAAACGGAGCAGCACAGAACCAAAACAGAGCTCAAAGAAAGCTGTTAGCCCCCTAATGCATAACAGGACAGCTCTGAACTCAGATATAGAGAAAGGCTCCATAGTCTCTTGAACCCAGTCCCAAACACCAACACCTGCCTAGAGAAGCTTGGAAACCTAAGCCTTCTCACCCACCTGTATTACACCCAACTCAAAATGCATCTCCTCCATTCCCGCCACCTCTCCAGGTGCCACAGGAGATTCTTTTTCCTTCCTAAATACAGTGGGCCCTTGGTATCCGCTGGGGTTTGGCTGCAGGACCCCCAGTGGATACCAAAATCCTTGGATGCTCAAGTTTCATTATATACAACGGTGTAGTAAAATGGTGTCCCTTATATAAAAAGGCAAAATCAAGGTTTGCTTTTTGGATTTTTTTTTGGGCAAGGGAAGAATGCTTTCAAGCCATGGATAGTGGAATCCATGTATGCAGAATTCATGGATACAGAGGGCCAACTATTTTTTAAAATCTGACTCTTTATGACAAGCTATTCTATCTCTAACACCTCCCTACTTGCTTTACTTCCTGGTATGCTCTTCACTTGTTCCTCAAATCCAATGTATACTGCTCCCTTGCAATGTAGAGCCCATGGCCCCATGCTGCCTTCTATTTTCACTTGTCACTCACCAGTTTGAATGTCTATGAACATTCTGTACTTCTTAGACATAACTGGAAGGCTCAGCAACAGCATGTAACAAGAGGGATATGAATCTTTGCTTTCATTCTTGCACATGTGTAAAAAAAAAATCAAAGGTTTTCTCCCCACTGGAAGAGATTATAAGAGTTTTTGTGCATTTCTGATCATTCTTTGCACTTTGAGAGTTTTTCTGGCAAATGTTTGTGAAGTTCTTTTGCACACAAAAAATGCTTTTTACACAAAGTACCCCTTTCTGCTACTACTGCTGCTGCTGTTCTAAGAACTGCTGTCTTGATTTGGCTGGGACAGTCCCAATAATCCTCTGTTTTCCTAGGTGTTCATATGCTTTGAAAATGTCCCAGTTTTTCTCTCTTCCGCCCACTTTGTCCTCAGTTTACTCCAATTGCTGCAAACTGGTTCAAAGTACAAAAGTAGTTTGCACTCAGTTGACTCAGCAGCAGGGAGGGGAGAGGAGGGGACAGAATTTGGTCCTTCCCTGTAAGCTCAGGCAAAAGCAAATTGTGATAGCCTCTCCTGGCTTGTCTGTTCTTCCTCTTTTGCCATCTTGACCACACTCTGACCTTGCTTGGTCATGTAGGTCCTGTTTTCATCTGTGAAATCCTTGAGAGAGGTGAGAAGTCTCAGTAGGTGACCACTGGGTTTTTTTGAAGATAAGAAAATCTGTGGCCCCTCCTTACACTCCATAGGTTACAGGCATCCTTGGATGGAAGGATCCCAGTGGAGTAACGGGATCTAGCAGAATAAATGCCTTCCTAGGACAAAATTCTTCCTCCTCAGTTTTCACACGATAGCAGCTCCCACAGCCACTAGAAGGCCACACAAAGCTACAGGATTTTCCATGGTCCCCACCTGCTCCACCTCACTTACAGTCCCCAGGTGTTACCTTCAGGGAGCACAACGCTCATCTTGAGTACTGACAGAAGGTTATCCACATCGCTTCGGATGCTCTGAGCAATGCCAGGGTACTACAGGGGAAGGCGGAGATAACATGTCAAGACCTCTGCAGGGTGGGACTGGCTAGGTTGCCTGTCCAAAGGGTCCCAAAACCACCATATTTGGAATCCAGGAACGTAACCAATGTCTTTTCCCACCCTTCCTTCCACCCACCCACCCCCATCTCACAGAGCAACTGGGCATTCTAGATTGCACACATCTCCAGCCTTCACCACTCTTCCCCGATCATCTTTACCTGGATCTTCATTGCCACTTCTGTCCCATCCTTCAGCACCCCAAGGTGCACCTGCCCAATAGAGGCTGCTGCAAAAGGCGTTTCCTCAAAGGAGGCCACTTTGTCCCGCCAGTTGGTGCCCAGTTCTTCCACCAGCACCCCCTGGAAAGTCAGAAGCAGAGAATGTCATACCAGGCATAGGGCACCATATTCATGCCAACTGTCAAGAGTAGAGAAGCTCATACTGGGTACAAGGCACAATATTCATGCCAATTGCCAGGAGCAAAACATCTCATACTAGGTAAAGGGCACCACAATCATGCCAATTGCCATGAGGATGAGTATAAGACTGTTCAGGGATAACACAGAGCAAGGCAGGTGTGGATAGAAGAGCTTCCCAGCAGTGGCTCAGCAACTAGCTCCTACTCCTACATCATCCTGTGCCCACAACCTCCCAGCTTGTTGGTGCCTTTTCTTTTCCCTCATTTCTGACCCATGACTTGCCAAGGGCCAGGACACAACAGAACGTGCCCAAAGGTGACCAGGTCCAGCTTGTGTGCTTTAGATGCTCAGAGCATCCGTTCCCAACAGCCACTAGGTCACTTTGTCATGCAATTCCACCCACGGGCATGACATGAAATGGCCTTCAGCTGTCGCACCACAGTCCCTCCCCACCTGCCCTCCCTGAACAAACATGCACCAGTGACGCACCAGCATCTGAGAGGGCGGCATGAAGTCTGCGCTCTGGCGCACACGCTCGAAGATTCGCTGCAGCTGAGGGCTGATGAAGCTGTTGTCTGTGGGGAGAGTGGTTAAGTGGAGGTGGGTGGAGCTGCTGCACTAACAGAGCCCGTGTTCTACAGAGGTGCAGGGCTACCACCTCCAAGAGGCAGCAAGATGGGTTGGAGGCATCAGCAAAATGGGTTTATCTGATGAGAAGAGAATCACGAGCTTTTTCTAAGCACACCCACTCCAGTGATGCTTCTTTTGTGATGGATGATGCAAGTAATGGCTGTACACTCATCCTACCCTGTCTGAGAGGCATTTTGCAGAGACACATTAAACTAGAGAAGACCTCTGGCCAAACAAGCCTGGATACTGACCCTTTAGAACTGAGCTCATGTGAAGGCAAGACCTTGAGCCAATCCATTTGGGGTGGACCCCTACAGGGATCCACGGGCAGGCAGGGAGGAAGGGAAGAAAGAGAAAGCTCCACCCATACCTTGAATGCTGAGCATCTGGCCAATCTTGAGGGCTGCCCCACGCATCTTGCAGAGGGTGTCCACAATCCGCTCCGCATTGGCCTCTGACAGGAACGGGTTGGATTCTAACAAGGTGCCATCTGCAGAGAGAAAATGGGCAGAAGAGATTGAGGCTGCATCTGTACTGCAGGAATAATGCAGTTTGACACTGCTTTAACTGCCATGGCTCAGTGCTATGGAATTCTGGGGTTTGGAGCTTTGTGGGATGTTGAGCCTTCTCTGTCAGAGCACTCTGGTGTCACAACGAACGACAAAACCCAGGATTCCACAGCATTAAGCCATGGCAGTTAAAAGTGGTGTTAAACTGGACTATTTCTACAGTGCAGAAGCAGCCAAGGTCTGGAGCAAGCTGCTACATAACTACCGGCCCCTTCACCAACACCATCCTTGGCAGCATTCCATTCCCTCTCCAACAGGTGTAAGACTAGTGCAGCCCTCCAGAAGTTTTTAAGCACAACTCCCAGCAGCCCTAGCTAGCTCTGCCAATGGCAATAATGCTGGGCACTGCAGTCCAAAAACTTCTGGAGCCCAAAGAATTCCACCCCTGTTCCACAATCCTTTGCTTCTTCCTATTAAAAACTGAATGAGGAGGTGATAGGAGAAGGTAGAAGAACAGTATGATCCCTGTATCAGCAGGACCGGTATTCACTGTTTTGCTGAAAAAATGTTCTCTCTGGGCATCTCTCTGGGTCCTCCAGCATGATTCTATGATATGCTTCCACTGGAAGCTGGCCACAGGGTCATGCTGGAGGAGAGAAAATGCCTAGAGAGGAATCTCTGGGTCTGCCAATGCACTTGGGCCAGAAGTTATTCATTTCAAAAGGGTTTGCTATTATCCCTGGTTTCGCGTTTCCACAGTAAGTCCAAGAATGTTTCTCCACAGATAGGGGGGCCATACTGTATTATCTTTTAAATCCCAGTGTGCTCTGCAGTACCCAGAAGGAGAATTCTTTATGCTAGGTGGGCAAGTTAAGGATTAATTGGAGGCAGGAGAGAAGGTGGTATTAACAGTGAGCAGCAGAGGATTAAAGGAAGGGACTGTTAACTGATGGCTGGGATAAAGCTGGGCAGAGCCAGGGAAAGAGATTCTTTGTGGGAAGATCATCAGCCCCATGAGAAAACGCAGGTAGAAGTACCATCATCACAGCAATGAACAACAAAAAATTTAAGTTCAACTCCCCCCCCCCCCGATCAGTCTCCTTCTCCTTTCCTTCATGGGCTGGTTTATGGGTTTGATTTCTTTAAATAGGAAGGATTTTGTTTTAAAGGAATTAGTGTAAAGGGGGCCTTTGGTGCAACTCCCAACATTTGACAAGACACAGTTGTGTCTCTGAAGTGAGATGCCAAGGCGGATGGGGCTTTTGATGCTCTTCTTGGCACCACCATTGCCACCCTCTGATCCTTTGGCCAAGCACTACATTGACCTTTTCTTCCCTTTTTGAAAACCAGAAAGAAAACTGGGCACAGCAATTACAAGCCACATCCTCCTGCCCTGAAACCTTAAAAGAGAACTTTACTGTCTAGGCCAGGATGTCACAGAAGCCATGGCACATATTTGCAAGAGAGAGTGGGCATGCACACAGATGTGGTGCCTTCTTTTCTTACCTTTGGGCTTTTGCTCCCCATTAAAGGAGTTCCTTGCCACTTCCACCAAGGCTCCAAGTCCCAACCCCACAGCCAAACCTGGAAAGAAAGGATTAGATGATGGGCTGGATGCTTTGACCCTCTGACTCAAGAGAACAAAGCAGCTGGTGTGGCCAAGAACAAGAAGTTACTCCACAGTCGGGTACCAAAAAGGACTGACTTCAAGCTCCTCCAGCAACACACTGACAACAACTATGGCATCTGAATACAGGTTAACGCCGCACACTGAAAGCCAGAATAGCTTGTAAAAATGCTCAGAATTGGATTTTTAAAAATCAGAATATGCATGGCCAGCCCTGAATTCTCAGCCTTCCCCTATGTATCATTCCTCCAAATTCTTCTACATCTTGCAAATAAGGAAACAAAAAAGGTTTCAGTTGTAAAAATTGGCAGCTTGGCTAAACGTTAGCTTGTATAGCAGCAAAATCTAACTGCCAGCAGCTGAACCAATTTACAGCAGTCTATGACCTGTCCTTTCTGCACCTCAGGTGAGATCTTTGGGAACCTTCCACGACCTCACAGTAACAAGTCAACAATTGCGTGGCTTGTTTAAAAACACACACACACAACATCATCTAGTTTTTAGACACATGCAGTCCCCAGCATCTTAACGTACACAGAGGTGAACAAGTGTGGAAGGCTAGGGGGCTGTATTAGCCCCCCTCCGAAGACCTTAGATACCTGTGTTCACCTTGGCACCCACTCCCAGAAAATAAAAATTTTAAAAATTTCAAATGCCCCCTAGGGGACATGGGGGTATTCTCACTATGTTTTGGGGTCTCACTAGGCCCCTGGAGGGCATTGTGATGTAATTTTTTTTGCAATTTTGAACTTTGTCCACTCCTGATGTAGCATAATGTTAACCAGAAACCAAGCTTATAGGTAATAGCAACAGACACCAGCATTAACTTGGCCATGACCCCGCCACTCGCCCTCCCTCCCTCCCTCCCTCCCTCCCTCCCTCCCTCCCTCCCTCCCTCCCTCCCTCTCTCTCTCTTTCACACACACACACACACACACACACACACACGATTCCTCAGCTGTGCATGCCACAGATCTTACCTCCAAAGTTTGCAAACCGCCCAACACGTGTAACTGGCACTTTCCGCTCCCGGGCTCTCTCACTAAGCTGAGGAACAAAGCAGAGTCAAAGAAAGAGAAAGCTGAGCCAACCAGATGATGGGAAGAGACAAAGAAGGCCCACACCTTCACATCTGCTTGGGAGCTTCCTAGAAGCATTTTCCCAGCAGTGGAAACAGAATGCCAGACGGATTCATCTTCATACTATCTAACAGGAGAATGTTTACATTCTTAAGCAAGGGTGAAAAAAATATTTGAAATTTAAATTATTTCAAATAATGATTTCAAATATTTTTCCAGCTCTGGTCCACAGAGCAAATGTAGTAGTGATACTTGTACAGGCATCTATGGACCACATGCAATCAATCCCTAAGAGATTGCATCTCCTTTGGTCTGCAGGTGCTCTCCTACTGCTGCTGACACTAGCATTACATTCTTGCCAACCTTCCCAACAGCTGCTTATGGGGAGCGCCACTTATATGGGAAAGAAGATCACATATGGAAAGATACATCCTCTTTGTATACATCTCCCCTCACCTAGCTAATTGACATTTGGAAAAGCAAAGGCTATTCTACATTCTTCCACTGTCTGCAGCACCCATCAGTTGGGCAATGGATGGCATGATGGAAACTCAGCACTCAGGGAGGGGAGGTTTAAAAAGTATGGATGTTGCGGGGGCAGGGAGTTTGATTGTCTGGCAAAAAGGAAGGAGTGTCTCTGTGTGTGTGTGAGAGAGAGAGAGAGATCAACCAAGGCAGGGGGGAATTATTGTGCCTTTAAGAGGGGAGGAGTGGAAGGACTGTGTGTGCATGTTTATACAGTACTACACCCGTATCCATGGAGGATACATTACTGGACGTACCATGGAAACCACAAATAGCACACCCTATTAAAATGAATGACTTCTGGCCCAAGCATACCATATCATAGAGTTGCACAGGAGGACCTAGAAATTCCTAGAGAGAACACCTCGCTAGGAATCTCCAGCGTGACTCTACGGTCAACTTCCAGCGGAGCATACTACAGAATCATGATGGAGGATCTAGAAAATTCCTAGAGAAACCATATTTTTTCAGACACAGGTGATTCCATGGGTACGAATCCCACTGATATGGGGATTGTACTGTATACATAAGAGTGGGAGGTGGGAGGAAGGCTCTGTGTGTGTGTGTGTGTGACACAGAGAGAGAGAGACTCAGCCACCACCTCTGCTGATACTGTGCTCCTCCCACATCCAGTGTCCATCACTGCATGCCACCTATTTATTTACAGTATTTAATTTCTACTCCACTTCTCTCATGACAAGGGACCCAAAGCAGCATGCAACACGGAACAAAGCAAGGTAGACCTAAAACCTGATAACAAACAATTTAGAAACAATTATATAAATTACCATATTAAAACATAGTACTTTAGAATAGTGCAAAATCATTTTAAAACATAACAATACCCATAAAAGTCAAAGAAAGGTTTAGCACCTTTTTTTTTCCCAAAGAGAGCTTTAGTGTCATGCCACTGAATCCTGGGCATTCATTCAAAAAATCCCTATTCCTCCCTTGGTGAGATGAAGCTTTTCAAGGCACTAGCTGTAAGAAAGAAACCTTACCTTCTGTCTCACTTTCACCAGGCTCTCCTGGTCTTTCTTCGGCCGAGATTCCCTGGCTTTCCGGATGTCTTCCACTGTGAGGCCTTGGGAAGATGCAGTATGATGAATCAGATGGGGATGCCCTAAACTAGGGCCTGGCATGAGACTGGGAGCTCCTGAAGGACCATCTGACCATCTTGAAGGGCTTGCAATAGGACTTGCTCCCCATATCGAGTATTTTCCCCGGTGAGGTACACTATCTTTTTGGAGAGATGCTGGCTGCTCTTGAGAATCCTGTAGAAAAACAAACAACATCTGAGGAAGTAAACTAAGTCTACGAAAGCTTATGCTACAATTTTCTCTCTCTCAGTTTGTCTCAAAGGTACTACAAGATTTCCTTGCTTACTGATAAACCACCACCTGTTTGTTCATACTACCAATATCTAGCACTGAAGCCCCAGCACATTCCATCTCCAGCATGGGCTTTAGGAGCCAAAAAGGAGCCCTGAGTGCCAGGAGATAAAGAACTCTGGGTTGAAAAAGAGGGCAGTGGAAGGAGTTAACATCACAGGGCAGAAATGTCTGTTTTGGAAACAATGCGGGGACTGGGAAACTTGGAAGGTCAGGGAAAGGAGCCAATGGCCATCCAGAAAACAACATCCCCGGTTCTATTTCTTACACCATTAAAACACTGCAATTCCACTTTAACAGCCATAGCTGCATCGTATGGAATCTTGGGGTTTGTACTTTAGGGAGGTACTTCAAGTTCTCTGGTTAAGAGTCATGCAGCCAGCCAGATATGGTAGGACTGCAGTTCCCAGCAGCCTCAGCCAGCATAGCTAAAGGTGAGGAATGCTGGGAGATGTGGACCAATAATTTCTGGTAGGCTGCATGCTCCTGTCCGCAGCTGAGAATGCACACCACAGAGCAAAAGAAACCACTCTGCGAATTGAACCTGTTGTTTAACTGATAAGTAGTAGGGATTTCTCTTAAGGCTGGAAATGTTAATCAGCTTACTTGGCCGATTCATCTATGGGAGCTGGTGCTTACTTTAAGAACAATCTTGAATCAACAACTAAACAAAATGTTGGACAAGAAATATTCCAAATTTTAAAAATGAATAAATGTTAGTATATCTCAGAAATAAGGCTGTACCCACCATAACATTTGCTAGTCATTGAGTACAGTATTTTGAGCTCATGTAAACAGAGGCTGGGAATCACATGTCCTTCTAGATGTTGTTGGGACTGCAACTCCCAGCATTCCTCATCATTGGCTGTTTTGGCGATGACTGATGGAACTTGCAGTCCAACAGCATCATCTACCCTGATGTAGATGGTGCAGGCACACTAAACAGACATACAGTGGGACCTTGGTGTCTGCCGGGGTTTGGTTCCAGGACCTCCCGTGGATACCAAAATCCATGGATGCTCAAGTCTCATGATATACAATGATATAGTAAAATGGTATCCTTTTATAAAATGGCAAAATCAAGGTTTGCTTTTTGGATTTAAAAAAATATTTTCAAGCCATGAATGGTAGAATCCATGGATATAAAATCCATAGATACAGAGGACTGACTGTGTTTTTTAAAAGCTGGACGCCAGAGCTCTCAATTTGATTCAGCAAGGCTCTGTCGAGCTTGCTCAGCCCCAGAACTTTGGAAAGGTCACTCTTTTGGACTACAACTTCCAGAATCCTCCCAGGCAGCCTATGCACATGCTTGCTGGAAAATTTGAAGAGTTGTAGGACTTTATCACAATACAGTGTTATAGCGCTATTATTGCACTTTAACTGCTATGGCTGCTTCCTGTGAGATCCTGGGATTTGCAGTTTAGGGAGGGGCATTTAGCATTCTCAGCCACAGAGCTCTTAGGCCTCCCTAAACCAGAAACCCCAGAATTCCACAGAAGGCAGCCATTGCTGTTAAAATGAAATACAGTAATAGTGCTATAACAGTGCAGTGCAATAAGGCCCTATTAATATCACACCACATTGTTATAGCACTATTATTCCACTTCAGAATTCTAGTAAATAAAGATAAGGTCCTAGCAGTAATAGTAGCAGTAGTACAGTAGGACCCCCGTATCTGCTGGGGATTGGTTCTGGGAGCCCCATGGATACCAAAAACCGTGGATAATAGTGAACACCATTGAAAATAACAGGGAGAGCCGGTTAAAATACCACAGAGTTATCTTGGAGGATCTAGAAAATGGCTAAAGAGGACACTTTCTAGGAGGACTCTATGGTAGGCTGCGGTAGGTTGAGTACTGCGGATGACTGAATCAGTGGATAATGAACCAGTGGACACGGGTGTGTGTTTCTACTGTAGTGTGATAAAATATTTCCGTCAGGGTAGTGTAATACAGTACAGTAGGACCCCTTATCCACTGAGGATTAGATCTCCTAAAACTGTGGATAATAGTGAATGTTATTGAAAATAATGGGATTTCT
Source organism: Gambelia wislizenii (assembly GCA_030847615.1). NCBI lineage: Eukaryota > Metazoa > Chordata > Lepidosauria > Squamata > Crotaphytidae > Gambelia > Gambelia wislizenii. The sequence continues at coordinate 32,554,543 of JAUMIR010000010.1, forward strand.
GGTTTAAAATACCATAGAGTTGCCTTGGAGGACCTAGAAAATGGCTAGAGATTACACATTTTCTAGGAAGATTCTATGGCAGATGTGCTGTTTTGTGTCCCATGGATAACTGAATTAGTGGCTAATGAATCAGTGGATATGGGGGTTCTACTGTAGTGTGATAAAATACTCCCCTCAGGGTAGTGTAGTGCAGTACAGTAAGACCCCTTATCCACTGGGGATTGGTTCTGGGGGGGCGTGGATACTGAAAACCGTGGATAATAGCAAATGTCATTGAAAATAATGGGACTTCCAGTTTAAAATACCATAGAGTTGCCTTAGAGGACCTAGAAAATGACTAGAGAGGACACATTTTCTAGGAAGACTCTATGGTAGGGGTGCTGTTTTGTATCCCGTGGATAACTGAATCGGTGGCTAATGAAATCAGTGGATACGGGGGCCCTACTGTAGTTCCAAAAGTTACTTTCCCCCCAAGCTCGGCCCTTGCTTCCTCCCCCGACTTACCCTCTTGCAGCGGGTGCTCTGGGCCAAAGCGGCCCTGCTGGGCTGGCAGGGGGTCCACCCAAGCCTGGTCCTCCCAGGCACAACCCTGCCCGCCCAACACCTCAGCCCCAGTTGCCAAGGCATCCTTCGCCTCCCCAGGGTGAAGGGGGCTGGCTGGGTTGCTCAAGCTCAGGAGTCAACGGTCATGGACTAGCCTGACCGGGAACGAATGAAATAATTTAAAATATATATATATATATATATATATATTTTGCCGGCTCCCAGTTCCCACCACGGTCCGCCTCCTCTCCCTCCTGGGGCATCCGGCCGCGGCCGACTTCCGGGCTGAGAGGCTTTAGTCCCGCCTCTCTTCGCTCCTCTACGATTGGCGGGAGAAGTGGCCAATCACAAAGCACAGCGTCATTCCCCGGCCTCTGAGTTGAAGGCAGCCAATCAGACGCCAGGATCCCAGCCCAGCCTTCCTTCCTTTTCATTCATTCATAGTTTCATCCTTTCTTTCCTAGTGGCTCTTAACTTTTCCTTTACCAGAGACCCCCTTTACATATTTTATACATATATATATATATATATATATATATATATATATATATATATTATACACACACACACACACACACACACACATATATATATATATATATATACATATACTGTATATATATTGCCATGGACCCCCAAAACTTAACTCAAGATTTAAAACCATGATGATAATAATAATAATAATAATAATACCTAATAATAATACAATTACACCATCTGTTAAACCAGTGGTTCTTAACCTTTTCTTTACCAAAGACCCCATATATATATATATATATATATATTGCCAAGGACCCCCAAAACTTAACTCAAGATTTAAAACCATGATGATAATAATAATAATAATAATAATACCAAATAATAATACAATTACACCATCTGTTAAACCAGTGGTTCTTAACCTTTTCTTTACCAAGGACCCCCTTTATATCTCTTTCTTGCCATGGACTCCCAAGACTTAACTCAAGATTTAAAACACTAATAATAATAATAATAATACCTAATAATAATAATACAGTTACGCCATCCATTAAACCAGTCGTTCTTAACCTTTTCTTTACCAGGGACCTCCCTTTATATATCTTTTTTTGCTGTGGACCCCCAATACAATACAAATACAAAATACAATACAAGACTTAACTCAAGACTTAAAACACTAATAATACCTAATAATAATACAAATTACGCCATCCCTTAAACCAGTCGTTCTTAACCTCTTTAAGGGACCCCCTTTGAATATAAAAAGCCATAAATCAGAAACAACTTGAAGAGAGCCAGTGCAGTGTAATGGTTTGAGTGTTGGACCAGGACACTGGGGAACCAGGGTTCAAATCCCTGCTTGTCCATGGAAATCTACTGGGTGATCTTGGGCGAGTCACACTCTCTCAGCCTCAGAGAAAGACAAAGACAAACTCCCTCTGAACAAATTCTGCCAAGAAAACCCTGTGATAGAATCACCATAAGTCAGAAATGGCTTGAAGGCACACAAGAACAAAAATAATACTGTACATTAATAAGAAATAAAATAAAACTCATCATGTAGCACCGAAATGTCCTGCAGGGGGCACACTCCTCCCAGGTTCAAAACCAGCCTTGGTGTGGGGAGGAAGGGGGGAAAGTAGCAAAGCATAGACTGAGGCCTGTTTATTCTACACATTTATAGCACTATATTTCACTTTAACTGCCATGGCAACATGCTATGGAATCCTGGGACTTGCAGTTTGCTGAGGAACTCAAGTGTCAGGTGAGGATTCTCAATGTTTTTCTCTAAACTGCAGTTCCTGGGCCATCCCTAGGATGCAACCATGGCAGTTCAGTGGAATCATTGCACTACAACTGTATAGTGTAAAACAGCCCTGGGCCACCAAGACTGGACAGGGCTGGAAGCTGCACACCTCAGTCCAATGCACATTTATTCAGAGCTCAGCCTCACTGGATTTGGTTGATTTATTCCCAGGCAATGGCAGCTGGTAACATCAATGAGTCTGCTCCAGGCTTTGGTCCAAATTTCAGAGGAGCTGTCCAAAGTGAAGTCGAAGGCTTTCGCAGCCGGCATCCATAGATTTTCTTTGGGTTTTTTTCCAGGCTGTGAGGCTGTGTGTGGTTAAATGCCAGTACTGCAAGCCACCACATCACAAGTTCGATTCCAGCCGGCTCCAAGGTTCACTCAGCCTTCCATCCTTTCGTAGGTCGGTAAATTGAGTACCCAGCTTGTGGGGGCAATTAGCTAACACACATTGGAAACTGTTTAATGCAGTGTAGATGTGTAAATAGCTATTGCTTAAAACAATTTGTAAGCCACTCTGATAGCCTTGTGGCTGAAGAGCGGGGTATAAATAAATAAATAAATAAAAATAAAAAATAAAATGTCAGAAATAAACTCTTCCAGAACACAGCCTCACAGCCTAGAAACCCCCCACAAAGAAAATCTATAGAGCTGTCCAAAGTTCTGAACCCATAGATTTGCTAGTGTGGATAGTGTATTGACTAGGGCCTAAACACCCTAAAGGCACCAAATGATATCTGCTTTTGGGAGCTAAGCAGGGCCAGCCTTGGTTAGTACTTGGATTGGAGACTGCCACTGAATACAGTCGGCCCATTGTATCCATGGATTTGGCATCCACCACCCATGGCTTGGAAATATTTTTTTTAATTCCAAAAAGCAAACCTTGATTTTGCCATTTTATATAAGGGGCACCATTTTACTGTGCCATTGTATATAATGGGACTTGAATATCCAAGAGCTAAGCAGGGCAGTTGATGACAGGGTGATTTGAAGGCCTCTCAGTCATAGGGTCGCCGTAAGTCAAAGTCGACTTGATGGAAATGAACTACAATAACAAAGAGTGCACTGATTTGGTGGGCCTGATCCATTCAGGTTCTGCTCAGTTTAGGTTCAAGGATACACTGAAATAAGACATGTTTCCTGTCATTCTTAGATTGATCTGAAAGGACATCTGCATTCAGCGAGAAGCTTCCTATCTACGTGGAGAGGAATTAAAAGGACAAACAAAGCTGCCTAGGAACCAGCTCTTGAGAAACTTGTGAGAGTCAGTGGTATTCTTGGGAACTTGCGTAGCCAAGAGAAGGCTAAAAAACAAAATCACAGGATGCTATCAGTAGTGACTCACGGGGGAAACAAGCTGTAGTTCTGCAGGAATAGGGAGACTGGTCATCCCACATGTTTAGAAGAGACAGGATTTTTCCAGCCCAGAATTCCTGCTTTTGACGTATACTCTTGAATGAAGCCATGGGCCTGAACTATAGATATGCATCGTGGATGAATCAGTTCCTCAGATCCCAAGATTGAGCTAAAATGTGTCTGGATCACAAACAAGAAGTTAATTATCTGCACTCCTCCAAAGAGATATAGAGAATAGTTAGATGAATCAAACCAGCACACCCTCCGTGATTTCATAGATGAAAACTGAGGGCCTGTCTATATGAGCCCCCGCAAAATGGATTGCTCTACAGTAACGTCAAATTGCAGTAGCTGCAATTTGTCTTAATGGTTTTTTTTTGCCCCCATAAGCTTTGTGGTAGCAGTGCCAGCATGGAGGGCATTCACAGGGAGGGTGAAGAGGAGGAGGGAGACATCTTTCTTTCCCTTATTTCCCTGGCGGTGACAGCAATGAAGGCACCCATAGGAGGTAGGGGAGAGGAGAGAGCTGTCCTCCTCCTCCCCTTCCCCGTGGCTGCCCTCCGCCCTGTAAAAAAAAGGGGGGGGGGTAAAGTGCAGGATCACGCCTGCACACCCCCGACCAATCCAAAGGTCCATTCTTCCCCCTCCAGACTGCGCAACAATTCATGTGATTGTCTTAATGGTTGGGGGTGCAGGTTTCCCTCGGAGTTTTTGCCATTTTTGCCCCCCCCCCCCCGCCTTCACAATATGGCGAAACAACACGGATTGCCATTAGGACAGGTTGTCTTCTCCTTGCATTCCATGAGGAGTATTTTTGCCATTTATACAATCTCTGAGCAACATCAGAGTGTGGTCAAGATGGCAAAAGTTGTTAATGAAGAACACACGCTAGGAGAGGCTGGAGCAGTTTGATTTTCTCTGAAGGGAAGACTCCCCCAATTCTTCTGCTGCTCTCAGTTAGGTGTCCTCAGGGCAAACTACTTTGACACTGTGAACCCAGTTTTCAAGAGCAGAAGTAAGCTGAGGATGAAGAAGAAAAGTGGGAGAAAAAGAGAGAAACTGGGATATTTTAAAAGCTGATGGAAAAGTCAGGTGACAGGACTAATCAGGACTGGCCCTGCCAAATCAGGACCGTTGGAAGGTGTTTTTGTAGGTTATTATTATGGGTAGATGTGAGAGGTTTAAGGGGGAAGGAAGACATGGACCAGGGAGAAAATTGCAAAATGAAGCAAGAAGATATTGTCCTCACTGGCAAGCTGTGCAACAGCCTCTTACACAAATGGAGGGCGGGGAAACAAAAGGCAAACAATGTTTCCTGCATGTCATTTGTTTAATGCTACACTTGGGAAAGAATGATTGGGCAAGGAGCAGGAAAATGTGAGTGCATGTGTGTGTTTGCATGTATCTTTCTTACCCCCAGTGTCCTCACAGTAGTTGTGCAAGGATCTCCTTGATTCCATGGTGGCCCTGATTTGAAACGTTTTTTTTTTTAAAAAAAATGTGTCATGCTTTTGATTTTCATCATAAATCTGGGTAGGTATAAAACCAGGGTGAATAGAAACCAGGGTGGACAGCTAAGAAACTAAAATTCAGAGCATAGGGGAGGTTCTGCTGAAGAATGGAATGCGGGTAGATACTTTGACAGACAGCCCTGAGAACATTCCTTAGGAGTACAAAGTTTGAAAAAAGCATGAGCGTGGGTATGTTTTCTTGTTGCATATTGTGCAACTGTACCAGATTGGTAGGGACAGTCCCCATTCCAACATCTGTTGTCTCACTTTTCCAGCTCCTTTGAAAATGTCCCAGTTTCACATTCCTTCTCCTACTTTCCCCCCTTTGGCCTCAGATTACTTCCGTTGCTGCAAATTGAGTTCAAAGTACAAAGGTAGTGTGCACTCCGTTGACTCAGCAGGAGAAGGAGGGTGTCAGAAGCTTGCCTTTCCCTGGAGGCTGAGGCCAAAGCAAACTGCTGCAACTTCTCCTAGCTCGTCTGTTCTTCCCCATTAACCACTTTTGCCATCTTACTCTGATGTTGCTTGGCCACATGTGCCCTGGTTTACATCTGTACAGTGTTGGAGGGTATGTTGTTGTCATCATTTCTTTTCAAATTTGTGGTTCAAAAGGTAAAGCTTGGGACACCTCCAGATCTGGGATACTATCTGAGTGCTGCCCTGGCAGAGAGCAAAACTGTGATCATGGCAGGGATGGAAGTGGAATTTGGGGGTGGCGAACAAAAGACAGACTTGTTTCTTATGGCTTGCTGGTCTTCTTAGGAGCGAGGCAGGTCTCCCTCTTGCTTAGTGACTGATCTAGATTTGGGAACTAAGGGTTGAGTAAGGATCTGGTCTCTGGATGTTTAATGTTCCTCGAGAGCACCCTATCTTATGGCTTGGACGCCCCCTGTTCCCTGACTCCCCCTACACCATCTTGCTAGTGACTCCTATGTCAGTGGAGTAGTGAATCCAGTCTGGGTTTCAGTCTGAAGCTTAAAGGAAGGATCCAAAGTCTGAACCCTAACCCCCCCCTTCGCCCCATAGGTTTAGCAGCTTGGAAAGCTACTTTAAAGTGTGTACTATAACTCGGAAGGGATTCATCACCCCATTGATACAAAAGCTACCAGCCACCCATGGTTGATTTCTGTGTACAAACTCTACTCTACAACATCCTGATAGCCGGCTGTTTTTGGTCCATTCCCATGTGACTGCCTTGATTTCTTAGGCAAGTGGATCTCATGACTTTGATAATGACAAAGTCATCACAAGAGTTCATGCCCCAGGTGACTAATTATGATACTTCCAATAGGACATTAAATTACAACCACACACTCCTGCCAAATAGGTTATGTGGTCCATGCATAAAGGGGCACTTTAAATGAGTTTTGCTTCTGACCGACTATTATGTTGTCAGGCTAATAGCTCATAATGGTTAGGTGATGTCTCATTTATAGCAACTGCAGGTATAATTCGGTCAACGACAAAGTAGACGTCTCCCTGGGTTTTACTTCTTTATCAGAAACTTTGGTACCAGAGGCAGAAATAACATAGGAAGACTAGGGAACAAAAACATTTTTAATCTTCTAGAGACCACTTCAAGGCTTCTCCCCAAATGCTTCCAGGGATGATTATTTTCTTTCACCAGCCTCCACTTTTGTAATGCAGGTCTAACCCTGTATCCACAAATTCATTACCCATGGTTTCACTTACCCACATCTGAACAAAAAAAGGTTATTTCTACATCCTCCAATGCAATTCTATGGTCAACTTCTGGAGTTTATTTCATTGAAAATAATAGGGTTCCCTATTATCCATGGTTTCAGGTATCCATGGGGTATGTGTGTCTTGGAACGAAACCTCCGCAAATACAGGGGTTGACCTGTAATTTCCATTTTCTTGCCAAACTTACGGATCTATAATTTTTTTAGCATGTTGCGGGGAGCTGGTAAGGTTTATCTGCTCTTCCTTTTTCTCTCTGTTTTGCTGTTTGCGCAGCTTAGTAAGGGATTCCAAAGACAGCTGTTGTTTACCTTGCCTATTATAAGGAGGCTGCAGTTGGATCAGGTAAAGTAGAATACTGCTCTTTGCCTGCTCTGGATTTATTGCGTTGTTTACTATAGATACATTCTGCAGCTCAACACCATAAGCTTGTGTTTCTCCAGCTCTCCTTTGCCATCCTCTTCATGCTGATGCTGCTAAAAAACTTCTAGCAAGACAGAGGATGAGGAAAGGGAGGCTGGGGGGGCCTAACAAGACTTTATAAAAATAAGCTTCTTTTTCAGAGGCTTTGTTAACTGAGGTACACCTGTAAAGATTAGTAGAAGATACATTCTATGATCTACTAGAGCTCTCCAGCTAAGGAATGTAAGGGGCTTTGTGTTTGTATATATGTGTGTGGGAGAGTGAAGCAATTTGGTGATAAGCAAACACAGTAAAAGTTGTGTACTGGCCCAAGGTATTCCAGGCATGTGCAGGAGATATAGGGTAGGCAAACCCGAGTGTCTGCCATTTGCTTCTGCTTAAAGCCCTGCTTATATACAATATTTGTAAATGTTGCAAAAACAATGCAGTGAGTGTCCAGTGCTCTGTCATGCAAAGGGAATGTAAGATGGATAGCACCCACTGTTCCTGAACATCTTATTGCCTGGAAAAGCAGGGAACATGAATCAAAATTTATTACATCTATATTTTTATGGTGTCTGAGGAGCCCTCATGGTGTAGTGGTTTGAGTGTTGGACTACCACTCTGGAGACCAGGGTTCGAATTTCTGCTCAGCCATGAAAACCCACTGGGGGACCTTGGGCAAGTTGCACACTCTCAGCCTCAGCAAACCAAATAATAGGGTTGCTTTAGGGTCGCCATAAGTCAGAAATGACTTGAAGGCACACAGTTTATGGTGTCTCCCAATCAAATACGAAAAGGATGTTGAAAGAGTCATAGTGCATAGCAACCAGGATTCTACAGGTAGTCCCAACTAAAGGAGACCCACTGAATTATTGGGATTTATTTTAATGTTGATTCACCATTCAACAATGAATCAATAGGTTTACTATGGGTGGGGTTTGGCAAATAAAATTCAGATGATGATATTTTGTTTATGTTTTGAACTGGCTTCTGGTTTTTCACACCTTCTGCTTTGCTGTCATTTTATCATTGCTTTGTGTATCATTCCAGGAGAAAGCTGGTCTAAAAATTAAATAAATAAATCAATGCATATTTTAAACATTGTTCTTTCCTTATAGTTCTTGCAATTATTTTGACCGTTCTTGTATTTTCTGACTTTAAAAATACTGGAAAGTGGAAAGTCAAAGTGCACTATGTCAAAGACATCTGTTGAGCTAAGAGCCATTTCACAAATGCTTTTCTGACAAACAAACCAATAAACTAATTAATAAAAAAAAAAAAACACCAGGCATGACCCTTGCAAGTACCACAAACTCATAATTTTAACCTTGAGCTTTGAAAGGACCAAAATATGGTATTTGAGAAATTCTTATTTAGTGTTCTTTTTTTAAAACTCTGGAGTGAGAGTCAAGTGGCACACCAAACATTGGACTACAACTCCCATTAGCTATAGCCAGCACAGCCTAATGGTGAGGAATGCTGGGAGCTGTAGTCCAACCACAACTGGAAAGCGGCGTGATTCACACACCTGTTCTAAATGTGCAATTTGCTGCCTCTGAAATTTGCTTTCTGGAGAGGAAAGATGCCTATTTTTCATGACAAAGAAGTTCCATCGTTTTAAAAATATATATATTGTGAGGAAACTGGGGCTCAGTCCCATGCTGTATGAGTCTCATCCTGATGAAACAAAAGACTGTTTCTTAGGGGAAATGTCATCACTTCAGGGCGAGTGATACGGGATTTGCTGACACAGAACAAGTGGGGGAGTGCTGGTAGTGGGGTGGCACAATCCTTGATGCCAGAATTGAAGAATGAATGCAGTCACTCTTGTGCTCTGTGGTTTTGTGAATCATCCCCTGGAGCCGGTGGGGAGAAATGGCACTGGGCAGGAGGTAGTTCAGGACTTCTAGAATGACATACCCTCCAACATTTCACAGATGAAAACTTGACAAAGAACATACAAACTAGGAGATGTTACAGCGCTTTGCTTTTGCCTGAGCCTACTGGGAAGGGCAAGACTCTACCTCCTCCTCTCTTGAGTTAATTTAATTCAAACTACTTTGCACTTTGAACTCAGTTTGCACCAACTGAAGCAAATCTATATATATAAAACTCTTGTCTATATATAGTTGTCCCTCCGTATCCACGGATTTGGTATCCATGGATTTAAGTATTCACAGTTTGAAAATATTCTTAGAAATAATAATCCGAAAAGCAAACCTTGATTTTGCCATCTTATTTATATAAGGGACACCATTTTGCTATGCCATTGCATATCATGGGACTTGAGTATTCATGGATTTTGGTATCCACAGGGAGTCCTGGTTTCAAACTGGATTATTTGTGTGGTGTGGATTTGCCCCAGTTGTAAAATGACAAATCCCAGGATTCCACAGGAAGGAGCCATGGTAGCTAATCCAGTTTCAACCTGGATTATTTGTATAGTGTGAATTTGGTCAAATGACAAATCCCAGGATTCCACAGGAAGCAGCCAGGACAGATAATGCAGTTTCAAACTGGATTATTTGTGTGGTGTGGATCTGGCCAAACAACAAACCCTAGGCTTTCCTAGGAAGGAGCCATGGCAGCTAATGCAGTTTCAAACTGGATTATTGGTGTGGTGTGGAGTTGGCCCAGTTGTAAAATGACAAACCCCAGGGTTCCCTAGGAAGCAGAGCCAGGGCAGCTAATCCAGTTTCAAACTGGGTTATTTGTGTGGTGTTGATCTGGCCCTTGTAAAACTAGACGCCCGGATTCCATAGGAAAGAGCCATATCAGATAATCCAATTTCAAACTGGGTTATTTGTGTGGTGTGGATCTGGCCAAATGACAAATCCCAGGGTTCCATAGGAAGGAGCCAGGACTGGTAATGCAGTTTCCAAACTGGATTATTTGTGTGGTGTGGAGTTGGCCAAATGACAAATCCTAGGATTCCATAGGAAGGAGCCAGGGCAGATAATCCAATTTCAAACTGGGTTATTTGTCTGGTGTGGATCTGGCCAAATGACAAATCCTAGGATTCCATAGGAAGGAGCCAGGGCAGATAATCCAATTTCAAACTGGGTTATTTGTCTGGTGTAGATCTGGCCAAATGACAAATCCTAGGATTCCCTAGGAAGGGGCCAGGGCAGGTAATGCAGTTTCAAACTCGGTTATTTGTCTGGTGCGGACTCCCCATCCACACCCCCCAGGAGGGCAGCGGGCGTGGGCTTGGCTCGGGCTCCCTCCAGCCTCCTCGGGGGCGGCGGCGTCCTGGGCTCCACCTCCCGAGGCGGAGCGCTCCTCCTTGCTGGGCGTCCGTCCGTCCGTCTGCCCGGGGCTGGCCTTTGCTGGGGCTGAGCTCCTTCCCGGGCGGCGCGGGGCGCGGAGGGACGATGCGCCTGGAGGCTTCGGGGGCCGGGAGTCCTCCAGCCGGGCCGGGCTCCAGCTGCGCCCCCTCCGCCGGGGACGAGGCCGGGGGACAGGTAAGGGGACCCAGCAGCTCTTGTGAGCCGCCTCCGTGGGCCTTCCAGAGGGGAGAAGCCCGGCGGTGGGGTGTTTCACACCGGGTTCCAAGGGAATGTGGGGTGCTTGGGCGAACTACAACTCCCACAGTCTTCCAGAGGGGAGAAGCCTGGCGGTGGGGCGTTTCGCACCGGTTTCCAAGGGAATGTGGGGTGCTTGGGCGAACTACAACTCTCAGAGGGGAGAAGCCCAGCAGTGGGGCATTTCGCACCGGGTTCCAAGGGAATGTGAGGTGCTTGGGGGAACTACAGCTCCCACAGTCTTGCAAAGGGGAGAAGCCTGGCAGTGGGGCGTTTCGCACCGGCTCCCAAGGGAATGTGGGGTGCTTGGGGAAACTACAACTCCCACAGTTTTCCAGAGGGGAGAAGCCCAGCAGTGGGGCGTTTCGCATCGGGTTCCAAGGGAATGTGAGGTGCTTGGGGGAACTACAACTCCCACAGTCTTCCAAAGGGGAGAAGCCCGGCGGTGGGGCATTTTGCACCGGGTCCCAAGGGAATGTGGGGTGCTTGGGGAAACTAAAACTCCCACAGTTTTCCAGAGGGAGAAGCCCGGCGGTGGGGCGTTTCGCACCTTGTTCCAAGGGAATGTGGGTGCTTGGGCGAACTACAACTCCCACAGTCTTCCAGAGGGGAGAAGCCCGGCGGTGCAGCGTTTCGCCCCAGGTTCAAAGGGAATGTGGGGTGCTCGGGGGGGACTACAACTTCCAAAATCTTCCAGTCGGGCTGGTTAGGTGGGGGGGATTACGGGAGTTGATCTGTGTGTGTATATGTGTGAGTGTGTTTCTGAGAGCTGGGTGCATCCACACTGCACAAATAAGCCAGTTTGAAACTGGGCTGTTTGCCATGGCTTCTCCTTCCTATGGAAATCCTGGGATTTTTAGTTTAGTGAGGCACCAGCACTCTCTGGCAGAGAAGGCTAAAGACCCAGATCCACACTACATAAGTAATCCAGTTTGAAACTGGGCTATTTGCCATAGCTCCTCCTTCCTATGGAAGTCCTGGGATTTGTAGTTTGATGAGGCACCAGCACTCTCTGGCAAAGAAGGCTAAAGACCCAGATCCACACTGCATAAATAATCCAGTTTGAAACTGGGCTGTTTGCCATAGCTCCTCCTTCCTATGGAAGTCCTGGGATTTGTAGTTTGATGAGGCACCACCACTCTCTGGCAGAGAAGGCTAAAGACCTTTTAAAAACTACAAATCCCAGGATTCCATAGGAAGGAGGAGCCATGGCAACGAATCCAGTTTTAAACTGGATTATTTGTGTAGTGTGGATTAGGCCCTGGGTTGAGGGAATGCTGGGAATTGTAGTCCCCCCCCCCAAGATTAAAATTGGCTCAGGCAGCAGTCCAAGCCAGAGCTTGGGAAAGGTAATGTTTATTATTTATTTTGTTTTAGTTTATTTTTATGCCACCTTCCTCCCTAGATGGGACAAAAGGCATCTTCCATAGAACAAATTAAAATACCATATCCTGTATACCGTTAAAATACAATAGTTAAAATAAAATTGTTAAAATCAGATTAAAACATAATAGAAAACAAGATTAACAACTAAAACATACAAAATAAAACAAGTCCTACTGTTGGAGGACTACAACTCCCAGAATTCCAATATGGGGAATTCTGAGAACTGGCTGGGACATTCTAGGAATTATAGTAACCCCTAAAAACTAAGCTTCCCAGCCTTTTGCTGTTGCCTTTTATCCTGACTTTTAAAAGGTATTTCAACAGTTTTAAAAACACAGTACTGTCAGCTTCCGTGCAGTTGCTCTTTGTTGGTTCAACCTAGAAAAGTTGGGGGGAGGGGGTTGGACTAAAGTTCTGAAAATCCCCAGGAGGTTCCCAGAATCTCCCTGGGGATTTTGAGAGCCATATCCCCCCCCCCAAAAAAAGAAAGAAACAGAGGCAGCAAATTTTCTATGCTGTGGTCCTCCAATCTGAAATCTTTCACAGTTTAATTGCTCAGGTTGCAACCTTACAGCTGCCTCCTCTGCAGGAGTAAACCCTACTTGGTTCCCTGTAGTTTACTTTTGAGTAATAAGCATATTGTCATAATAGACATTAAATTATAATTTACTGGAAAGTGCAGATCAATGGTCAATCTTGTTCTGAAATTTGCTGCAGCCTGATGCATACAGTTGTCCCTTCATACTTGCTGGGGTTTGGGTCCGGGACCCCTGTGGATACCAAAATCCATGAATACTCAAGTCCCATTATATGCAATGGCATAGCAAAATGGTGTCCCATATATAAGATGGCAAAATCAAGGTTTGTTTTTTGGATTATTGTTTTTTAAAGAATATTTTGAAGCCGTGAAGACTTAAATCCGTGGATACCAAATCCATGGATACAGAGGGACAACTGTACTTACTTAGAAGTAACTCCCACCCCCTTGAAACCAGTGGGAATGACTTCTGAGTAACATATTGACATCATCGCATGAAGCACATTTCATTCTTTGCTGTAATAGTATTTTGAGGAGTGGGAGAAATGGCTGCTACTCTAAAAAGTCAAAGATGTGGATTTGGTGTCTGCTGCGTAGAAAGCTGTTGTGGGTTATCGGAGTGCTTTGGACCCTTGAAATGTACCCACATATAAATACATATGGTTGTTGAGTTTACTCTTACTGTAATTTATTTACGTTTCTTTGTAAAGTGAGTCAAAGTGTCTTACAATTAAAATATACAAAAGGAAAAAAAAAAGAGAAATAATACAACGAATACAAAAACAATATGAAACATCACTTCTGCCCCTTAACTAAGAGCTAAAGGGATCATCAATGGATCAACCATTGATCTAATCAGTTAGTTAGTCACCTCCTCTCAAATCCGGGGAAAATAATGTCTGAGTTAGGTGTGTCTCACTAGGGAGAGCATTCATAGACATGGGGGGGGGGAGTTTTCTTTGTTGTTAAGTGGTTTCTGACTTTATGGTGAACCTATCAAGAGCAGTCTGTGGGTCACATAAGCACTTGGGGACCTCTAAGTATAGCTCCTGAAGCACCCCCCAAACTCCAGACCCCATTTTTTTATGGGGGGGGGCAATCTTTGGCAATTTTTTGCCTGAAACCTGCCCCAAAGCCACCAGAATTGCCGGAAAATGCAGTGGTTTGTTTCCCCTAACTCCTCTGCCTAAAAATACTTCAATGGGTAACTTGCTTTCCACAACAGATCTCCCTCCTGTTGCTCCATTTTGTGCCCAGCGGACTAGAATAACCTTCTGTATCTTGTAAACAACTCATCAACTCTTTCCAAGAACCTGGGTTTCCCCAGAATGGAAAGCTGACTTTTTTTATTTATAGGAAGACCATTTATATACAGTACAGTATTTACAGGTCTTCTGTTACTTATCAAAGGAAAGTGCAGCTCTGAAGCTACACATGGTCCCCACTGTTGATTTTGCGGACCTTGACTCCCTAGATTGGCCTTTCCTGGGGTAAAAGAAGGTAAGAGTCAGTGTGGTGTAATGGTTTGAGCATTGGACTATGACTCTGGACATTAGGGTTCGAATCCCTGCTCAGCCATGGAAACTCACCTTGGGCAAGTCACACACTCTCAGCCTCAGAGGAAGGCAAAGGCAAACCTTTTCTGTGCAAATCTTGCCAAGAAAACCCCATGATAGGGTTGCCAGAAGTCAGACATGACTGGAAGGCACACAGCAGGAGCAACAACAGCAGGATGTGAGAGCAAAGGGACATAACAGTATAGCCAGTGTGGGGAATGCTGGATGTTGCAGTCCCACAGTGTCTGGAGGGCTGCACGATTCTCACCCTTAGTGTAGAAACACTATTAAAAAGTTCTTCAAAATTCCTGGGATAATTTTGTAAAGTGTTCAATTATATTCACTTTCCTAGACAGTGTTCTATCCACTTAATACCTTCTGCTGCTGCTTTCCCCAACCTGGTACATTCCAGATGTTTAGAAATTCAGCTGCTGGGAAATGGTTAGGAATTCTGGGAGTTGTAGGCCAGAACATCTGGAAGGTACCAGGCTGTGGTAGGCTGTTCTACTGCAGTCCTTAATATCAAGGGTGGAGATCATTCAGCTCTCCAGATGTTGCAGGACTCTTATGTCCCATCAGCCTTAGCCATCATAGTCAATGGTGAGGAATGCTGGGAGCTGAAGTCCAACAGCATCTAGAAGGCTATGTGTTTTTTCTCTCTCCTGTTTTAGAGTTCATTTGAAGCAGGAGATTCTGGGGAGAGCTATAAGGAAGCCTTCCTTGCTTCTTCCAGATTAAGGCAACATTGCCTGGCTACTACCAAGTTTCTCCAGGACTGAGTCTAGGAGATTGTCACACTACATTGTTATAGTGCTATTATTCCACTTTAACTGCTCTGGCTGCCTCCTGTGGAATCCTGGGATTTGCAGTTTAGGGAAGGGTACTTAGAACTCTCAGCCAGAGAGCTTGTAGGATTCGTAGTCTGTGCGATTCCTATGCCTTCTTAGTAAGAAAAGTACTTTATTACCTCCTTAGAAGAATCTTTGTGATCATAGATCATAATCATGATAAAAAAAATTCTATTTATATCTAGGCTTGTATTCTGCAGCCCCATCATCATGCAGATTGGGAAGGAAGGAGAATATTACCAAACATTAACCAAATGTTAATTCCTGGCTAGGTTTTGAGTGTGAGACTTTGCAGCAAAAGAGCCCTCCTCTCCTTTACTGATGAGGAAAAGTTGCCCAAGAAGGAGGGAAACAGATTTTTCCCAATGCCAGGTTGAAACTTGAAGGGTGATGCAAGACTCCAATCCGATGAGATCAAGGAAATTATAATTAGCTAAATCTAATTATAACCCTGGAGGTGGTATAATATGTAACAGGGCCTTCAATTTGACTAGATAGTCACAAATCAACTTTAGCTTTTCTTGTTTTACACAGTCTTTTTCTGGCTTCCATCCAGCCTTGAGTAGATCGACTAAATCGGTGGACTATACAAATTCCCCTTGATTCAATGAGTGGGAGTAATCATTGGATTTAGACCTCCTCTCAATTCTCTGCAAAATAATTTGGTGTTTTTTTTTTCACCGTTAGTTTACAGATGTGTGAAATATTTCCATCTCCTTTAGAGCTGAATTGAAAATAGGCTCACTTTTCTGAATCCTGACCCTTTTGCCAGTTCTTATTAACAAACAGTCACACTTTCCTGTTTTTCGTAGATGTTTTTCTCAACAAAGGTTGTGGCTTTAGCAAAATCAAGAAGACAAGGAGGGAAATCTGACTACCCGAGATGAATCTCCCTCCCTCCCAATAAGTGCTTTAGAATGAGCAAAATCAACAGGGTTTCCCCTGATTGCCCTCCCATAGAAGTATTAATTGTAGATTTGGGAAAAAAAAAACTCTTTTGAGAAGGGTACTTTGAAAAAACACACCATCAAAGTGAAACATGACTTTTTCAACCCTCAGATTTTTCCTTAATGTTGTACTGTCCCAGTTGGCAGCCATTTGTCCTCAGAGCACAAAGTCAGGTTTTCCTTCCCATGTTATAACATGTTGACGTTTTCTGAAACTCTGCTGCTTGCAGGTGGGAGTATTGCTTTGTCTGAGTGCACATGCAGTGTACCATGTTGATATTTCTACCAAGGATTCTTTCACACCCCACTGTTCAAGCACTATGATTCCACTTCAACTGCCATAGCAACGAGGAGGGGTGTTGTATTTTGGGGAGGCACAAAGTCTCTCGCTAAAAATTACCTCTCATCAACTAGAGATCTCAGGGTTCCATAGACTGAAACCATGGCAGTTAAAGTGGAATCATAGTGCTACAATTATAAGAAAGGGCCCCACGTGATGTGCCCCACACGGCTGGGGTGTTTTTGAGATAGGCAAGAAAGGAGCAGGCAGGAGGTTTTTTGGAGGTTAAATTTAAAAATAACACTGAAATGTGATAGCCAGGATTACTTTTTTGAAGTCTGGGAAATGCTTGTTCTGTCACAGATCATGGGGGGGGGGCGGTCTACACCCCAGCCTAGGAGCCCCATGTAGCCAGCCATGGGGATTTGAATTGCTGGCTGGGGATATTCTGGGTAGAATTAGTTGTTTAGGAATTTGGCAGGGCGGGGGGGGGGGGGTTAGGAATTTTTTATTGGAATAAGACCATTCTACTGAAAAATACACCCAATCGCAAAAAGCTGTAACAATAACGCAAAAATAATAATAATTGTTTAGGGACCCAGTTCTAGCACTGGCTATGAAGAGATGCTGGATCCCATCAGCAACGGACCTGGAATGGTTCTCTGCTGTATACCATCTGCTACATCATTTCTACCCATAAAACTTTTGCTGTAGTGATAATGTGTGTCAGTGTTTGGCACTGAATATAATCTTGCGGAGGCCTGGTACCCACTACAGGAGTAAGACACCCTCCAACATTTCACAAATGAAAACTGGGACACTTGTGGCCAAGCAAAATTAGATTGCGGCCAAGATGGCAAAAATGAGGAAGAACACATGAGCTAGGACATACTGTAGCAGTTTGCTTTTGCCTGAGCCTATTGGGAAGGGCAAGATTCCACCTCTTCCTCTCCCTCTGCTGAGTTGACGGGGTGCTAACTACCTTTTATACTTGGAACTCAGTCTGCAGCAGTTGAAGTAAGCTGAGGACAAAGGAACAGAGCAATCACTTTACCTGTTGTGGCTCTGTCCCATGAAATTCTGATATTTGTAGTTTTGTGGAGTATTTAGGATTCTACTGCTCTACTGCCTCCCCAGACTACAAATCCCCAGATTCTTTGGTTTGGAGTGGCAGTTAAAATGTGCTATAATTGTGTAGGTTGAAAGAGACCTAATGAAAAATCTTTGCCCACCAGAAATGGGGAGGAGAGAGGGGTCAGCCTAGCCTTCTGTGAGGGAATTTGCAGCCTGGGAGCAACCTTCATCTGGTTGATTATTATGTTCCCCTGGGGATGTGCAGAGTGCCTTTCCTTGCCTATTGTGGACCTGCTGTCTCCTGTACGTGTCTGGGAGGAACTTTAGGCTGTGATGTGGCTTCCAGACAGGGCTTCATCTGCTCCAGGTGGAATTGTTCACTCAGCCAGAGAGGTGTTTCATTTCCTGATTTTCCAAAGACAGCCAAGCGCCTGGCTGAGTCACCCTCTTGCTTGCTCATGGATCTTCACTGGGCTTGTGTTTCGATGAGGCACCGAAACTGGCGGCCGGGAACGAACCTCTCTGGTGGAATGACACATTTTGCGGGAATGGTGATACCTCCATGGGACTGGACAGACCTGTTTTCCCAACCATGTTGCTGCCTTGCTACTCTCTGTGGTTGTATCGTATTGTAGTGTTTGTGCACTTTCAGGTACGCTAATTCCTTGTGTGGCATTAGCAGGAATTTGGATCCTCAGGAGAAAGGATCCTCTTTCCTTGGGAGAAAGTACCTCTTTCTCTTCCTCTTTTAAATATGAAAAGGAATGGTTTTTTATGTCTGCTCCTCCAACAGTACTGTTGTTCACAGTTCTCTGTTTATTATGGTTAATGTTAGTAATACTTTCCAAGTTGGTCCCGGCTTCAGGGACAGGGAATCAAGGTTATCAGAAGGACAAAAGAAAGTGTGGTATTGCAAAACCCAAGGGTCACTTGTGAAGCTGGCTGTTTTTATTTACTTACTTAATATACGGTATTTCTAAAACATCCATCACCAACAGTATTACCAGGGCACTGTCATTATACTGGGGGTTAATAACCTGTGGTCCATGGTTCTGCCTCAAGGGAATCTGTGACTGAGATTTCTATTTTCCATACTAAAATTGTGTGTTAGGTACATTTATCTAAGGGTAAGGTTCATTAGTCTCATCAGATTTTTCAAGGAGTCTGTGATCCCAAAAGCTAAAGATTCACTGTCATGCAAAGTTGCAAACCTGTAAATGCAATTATAATAAAACAATAACAACAACACAAAACTGTAACACAGGTATAAACAACTGTGGAAGGGTAAGGGTTGCACTTTGCCAACTTCTGCTGTAACAGAATGCAGCAAGCAGTTAAGTGAAAATGAAAGTAGGCTGCAATTTCCAGAGTTGGGGTGCCAATCCTGAAAAGGCCCTGCCTTTTGTAAATAGAACAACATAGCTCTGCTTTTTTTTTTAAAAGGTTGTCAGAGAAGGGTCTCTGTAGAAGCCCAACTCCAGCAGGATGGTATGAGATGACTGCAAAGTGTAGTGATATCTTAGATGATTTTTTTAAAAAAATACCAAATGAGAATGATGGTGGAGACTTTTTGCAAATTCCTGGTGGCTTCAGATTTTCCTATGTACCCAAATGGGACCTTCAAAGACTGAAAGGAAGGTGTGAGACAGACTAAAGCCACGGATAGAGGCCCAAGGCAGAGGAACTGTGTCAAGACTTTTGTTTTTCCCCTTTCTGATTCTCTCAGAAGAACAGGGGTGTTGTTTGAACACTTACTGGAAACAAATAATTCTGGTTCCATCTGCCCCCAGCCTGAGAAGCTTGCTCATGGGGTGAGTGGGAAATTGGTACATCTGTTTCATCCAAGAGGAGTACACGTTGTTCATGATGATGGGAGCTAGCAAAACAAGTAGAAAAATGTGCTGCTTGCATGAGGTCTGCTCACATCCCCTCGCCAGGAAGATTTTTGAAAATTGAAAAAAAAATGGCCTGCAATCTTGAATGCATCGTCTTCATTTACTTACATCTTGTGTAATCTGTTTTTGTTGTTGTTGCTGCCCACTTTGCTTCCAAAATGTTTACATTTAGAAAATTGTGGGTGCATTAGAAAGGTGAGAATTATAGTGTTACCTACACTACATTTATTGCAGTTTGATACCACTTTAACTGTCATGGCTGGCTCTGTATTATGGAATCCTGGGATTTATAGTTTAGTGAGGTACTAAAATGGGATGGGAATTATGCAGTCCTTCAGATGTTGTTGGACTCTAGCTCCCAGCAGTCCTCACGATTGGCTATGCTGGCTAGGACTGCTGGGATCTGCAGTGCAAGAAAGGCCACACAATTCCTGCCCTTATACTAAGACTTCTCTGTAGACAGGCAGAAGAGCTCTCCAGCTGAGAATTCCAAGTCCCTTACCAAACTACAAATCCCAGGATTGAGGAGAATGGAGCCATGAGAGTTAGTGGGGTATCAGACTGTTGTATCTATATCATGTATGAGATGCATTCCTGGTTCCAAATGAAATAAAAATAAGTAGATTGGGTGCGGTTGTCACCTTGCTGCACAGTGCCAAAGGAGGAACATGGTCCCAATCCTGCTCACCTATGTGGTGCTGCTTTCCAGAATAGTCATTCCTCCACATTTGAGGGTTAAGCATTTGTGGATTTGATAATTCGCAGATTGCTAAATGTGTTCTATCTCGGCATTTTCTAAGTCCTCCAGCATGATTCTGTGATATGCTTCTGCTGGACGTTGACCATAGATAGAATCATGCTGGAGAACCTACAAATGCTTAGAGAAGTGTTCTTTTCGGTAAAAAAAATTAGTAGACCTATATTTGCATTTTTTCCACTTTCGCAGGGGTCCTCCATCCCTAGCCCTCACAAAAGTTGAAGGCTGACTGTATTCAGATTTCAAAAGGAGCATGTTTATAGCTCAGTCAATTCATGCAGCCAAACCAAGACTGCTTTCCACAGTCCTGTGCACACGTTGACTTTCTGGTCGCAGACAGGTGACTGTATGGGTTCAAATAATAAGGAAGGACATTTCTAGCCAAACATTAGGAAGATGTTCCTGATGGTAAAGAGCCACTGGAAAGTGGAATTGACTCCCTCTTAATCAATTAAGATACGTATTTCAGTGCAGGTTTTTAAACAGAGTTTGGATGGCCATATCTCAAGGATGCTTTAGCTGTGGTTATGGATTTTGGAATGGGGGGCTGCCCCTAAAACTTGGCTTGTACTGTATTTGTCAGCTTGCTTTATATTATATTGCCTTGTTTTTGTATTTCTGTCTGGATAATTTTGTTTTACAGTTGTATTGCACAGTTGTATATTTGTATTAGGGCCTAAATACCCTAAAGGCACCAGATCCTGTCTGATCTTGGGAGGTAAGCAGGGTCAGCTCTGGTTAGTACTTGGATGGGAGACTACCAATGAATACCAGGTGCTGTAGGATATATTTCAGAGGAAGATACCAGAATAACCACCTCTTACCATTCCTTCCCTAAGAAAACCCTATGAAATTCAAGGTGTTGTCATAAGTCGACAGGTGACTTGAAGGCACACACGCACGCACACATTTGTATAATTCCTTCCTTCCCCTGAGTGTGCATGTGTATATACATTTTAGATTGTGCACCTTTGGCAGGACTGGCTGTTTTTTTGTTGTTCTTTTGCTTGTACAGTGCCATATATACTGGTACCACTATATAAATGAATGGTGGGCTGGTGGGTCTTTGCCCTCGTTAGAGAATGTGCTGGGATTGGTGCCACGTGGCACTGTGGCTGGTGGATTCCATGTCCACGGGGAGTGAATCTGTTGTGCATCTATCCAAAGGAGCTCTGCAGGGTGCTAAGCCCTGCCCCTCCCAAAATGGGCCCAGGTTTTTTACTCAAGTTCAGAGTAAAATCCATAACAGATTTACCACTTCAGTGACATGGAAACTACCAGCCACCACTGATCTTGTCTTTGCCAGAACTTGGGGAAGTTCCTATTTTGGACTACCAATCCCAGAATCTCCAGCATTGCTAATAGCTCCTCTCATAAGTTAATGTGGCTTTTATTGATAGTTCCAGTAAGTGCAGAACATGACCTGGGGAATGTTTCTATTTTTCCCTCGCCTTTCTGAGCCAGTTTCCCACACTTGTATCCATCAGAGAGGCAGTAGGTTTTATCCTGATCATCCTGTATCAGCCTGCTGAACCAGGTGTTGTGCCTGAGAGAGAAAGAACATTTATTTCGGGTTATTTCTTTTGGCATAAAGCCTCTTGCTTCTTGCCAGCCAGAGAGCAGGAACCGGCTTAGAAAACCCTTGCCTCAATTTCTTTCTATGTGTTCTTACTCTTTCTCTCTGTCTCCCCTTCTTTTTGCTCTCTCTGGCTTTGCTGTCATGGAAAATTTCTTGCAAGATTTCCTCCCGCTTGAGTTGCTTGGCAGCCTGCTGGCCTCATCACTTGCTTTGCCCTTTCCTTCTCTCCCCCCCCCCCTCTTTCATCACATGGCGTAAATATTATGCCAAGGGGTGTGTAGGTGGGGAGTGGCGTGGGAAGCACATAAAAGCTGCCATGGGTGAGCCCGCCCAGAGGCGAGTAGTATGCGTACGCTTCCTCTCACTCCAGAGCTGGGACTGCTCAGTGGCGCTGCTGGCGGCCTACGGGAGGCCATGAGAAAGCTGGACAGGGGCTCCTTTCGGGTGAGTACTTCATCCCTCTCTGTCTGGACTTGGCATCAGTGGAGCAGGGCAGCATGGCCAGGATGGGGGCAGACTTTTTGACATTTCTTTTATTTGGGGAGAGGGATATTGCAAAAGCAGAAGAGGCAGCGAGATCTCTGGCTTCTTCATTCCTTCTCCCGATGAGCAATCCAGGCCCATGTGGCATTATGTTACCCAGAGGACTTTTTCTTCAGCTGCCCCCAGACTGTGGAATGACCTGCCAGGAGTTATTTGACAGCTGAATACTCTATCTTGAGTTTGAAACAGCACTAAAAGACCTGACTCTGCTGGCAGGCCTATCCAGATGATTTTTAAATTATGAGTTTTAAAGTATGAATTGGTTGTGTTTTTTAAATGGTGCTATGCATCCAGTCTGTTGTTCTATTTTAATCTGTTGTTGCTCCCTGCCTTGATCCTTAGGGCGTGGGGGGAGGCAAGGAATAATAATAATAAAATAATAATCATAGTAACAATAATTTTTGCATCATCATCATTCAATTGTTTTCACTGGTTTCTGCATGTAACTGTGGTTCTCTGGCCTAGAATCCATGCTCTTCACATGTCCAGGCCAGCTGTGGTTGCATAGCAAACTGGGAAATGCACTCTGCACATGGTCAGAGGCAGTCTTCCCCATGTGGCAGGTTTGGGCTGTGAAAACTGCAGTGAGGATTGATTCAGTTCTTCTCTCCCATCTCCCTCTGTGGCATGCCTCAGCTGTGTTGTAGGAATGTGACCACTCAGAATTCTGTCTGTGTGGTTGTTTGAAGCCTTCAGTCTGCACTAAAGAGTAGTCCCCCAAATTGGGAGTAAGAGTTTGCTAAATGAAACGGGGGTGTCTGCTAAGCATTGAGTGCTTTCCCCCTCTGAAATCCTTTGTGGTCTTCCATTTGGGTTTTTGTGGTGCTTGGTTTCTGCTGGTTCTCCATAGCTTCTGCTGGACTCTCCTCCATAAACTTCATAATAGTTCTTGTTCTGGGGATGGGAGAGAAGCCATTGTAACTGAAGAGGTTTGGAGGCTTGACCCCTAATTGGTTAGTGATGCTAGAAATGGGATTCTTCATAGAACAGGGATGTGTATCCACCAGTCTTGAGCTTCTGAAATTGAGCTGTTTGTGACCCCCCCCCTTTTCAGCTGTTGCTGGTGTGCCTCAGTTTCCCCTGGTGTAAATGCCTTGGTCCAGCTTCTCCTGTCCCTAGGAACTTGGCTCATTGCTGCTTGTTTTCAAAACACAGATGGAAAACTTGGCACTGCCCGCAGCCTGTCCTGTGCCAAACCCACCAAACCTGTCAGGGCAGCTGGAAACGCTGAGGTTTCTCCTGTTGTCATTTCCCATGAAGATCTATCCCTGCTCTTACTCCCACCGCTGTTTGGGTAGTAGCCAACCTACAAATCAGCCAGGGGGTTTGGTGGTGGTGGTGGTGGTGTAAGAGAGACTAGATATTTTGAAGAAAGGGAAACAGATGACAGAGCAAAAGATTGGTCGAGGCAAGTCAACAATCTAGCTTTGGAAGAATGAACTTTTGAGAGAGGGGATTTGGGGCTTAATAGGGCAGGATGGTGACTTTTTTGAGCCTTACAGGTGATGGGATCATGATATGGTGATCACCTAAGAAGGGAAGACATAATGCACAAAACTACAATTTGTTCCACTCCTGAGAAGAACGGATTAGCAGAAAGGAAAAATAGATCTCTTATGGAAATATTCAGTTGCATGCTGACCATTTCCATAAGAGCGCTGTTTTTCTTTTCTATTGCAGCTACTCTGTTCTGGTCATGAGTGAAAGGAATTGTAGTTTTGTGCATTATGCCTTCCTCTCTGTGCATTGACTTGCTAGATTAAATGTCATTTAGGCAATCAAGGAAGGAAGCACCCAAGGAAGAGATTGAATCTCTGGGCCAAAACAATACCTGGACACTTGTTGAGCTACTCAAAGCCAAGACGGCTGTAGGGTGTAAATGGGTGTTTATGATAAAGGAAGATGCAGAAAGGGACGTTCCATGCTACAACAGGGTACCTTACTGACCCACGGTGCTCAATCTGCTGAGCACGAGGAGAAGCTAGAGTTTGTCTAGATTCTTGAGGAATAGAGAGAAAGGGACCATGTCTGAATCTTAACTTGCATGTGTCAGGACAGGAGACCTGGGACTGAATCGTAGCTCAAAATGTAATCCTTAGACTCATAGAATCAAAGAGTTGGAAGATACCATAAGGACCATCCAGTCCAACTCTCTGCCTTGCAGGAATATATAGTCTAATCACCCTTGACAGATGGCCATCCAGCCTCTGTTTAAAAACCTCCAAAGAGGGAAACTCCACCACACTCCAAGGTAATGTATTCCACTGTCCAACAGCTCTTACCATCAGGAAGTTCTTCCTAATGTTTAGGTGGAATCTCTTTTCCTGTAGTTTGAGTAGCAGCAGAAAACAAGCTTACCCCCTCTTTGATATGACATCCCTTCAGATATTTAAACAGGGCTATCATGTTACCTCTTAACCTTCTTGTCTCCAGGCTAAACATATCCAGCTCCCTAAGCCACTCCTCATAGGGCATGACTTCCAGACCTCTCACCACAGTGTCCCTTGCCTTCCTTGGTTTTGTACTGACAGTGGACAAGCCTGCCATTTTTTGAATGAAAACACAGGGTGTTTTTGATCATGCACAGAGTGCTATGGCCATTTCCCTCAGCCAGCTTTGTGCCACCTGGCAGAAGGCTTGGGTTCTAAGCAGGTGTGGATCTTAGCAAACTTAATCACCCTTGGAAACTCTGTGCACCTGGTGATGGATCTTTGCTTTCAACCTGCGGTGAAGTCAGCAAAGCCACAAGAGGAGCTTGCAGTGGAAACTCTGTGTCATGCTGTGGTTTTTTGTTGCTGGCGATAGCAGGGAGGGGCAGAGGAGACTTTCCACAATGAGATGCATCCAATGTAGAGTAGATGAGTATTTGTGAGCCAGCAGGGCAAAACCTAGGACGCTGCCACACTGGCTTTCAGTCTGGGATTACTCTGTGCCAAAAATGCATGTGGGTTTTTTTGCACCGAGAACAGGATTTACTGCATAGGAAACCAGTTTCATGCACAAACTCCAGCATTTTCTGTGCAGAGATGAAGTTTTCTGTGCAGAAAATACTGATTTCTGCAGAAGGGTGCATTTTTCATGCAGAATAAGTCCTCAACTGTAAAAATGATTGCCTGTCTGGGATTCTGCTTGTCAGGGTTTCCTGACATCTAAGAAATCTGTTTTTGACCATTTTTGAATATATGTTCCATCCCTTTCAAACACCCACAACAACATAGTGCCTCTCAGTCTCACCATATGTGCAGAATGCTTGGTTATCAACAGTTACTATATGTGGCTGCGACCTCTTTCTTGTTGTTGCAGAAGGGAGATAAGAGTACAGTTCTTGGGTCATTCCCTACCCACTGGGAACTTGGAGAGAAAACCTCCCTGTAGCTGTTCAACTTTTCTTCTAGGGCAGCTCAAAGGAAGGAAAGATTATTTCATGCCAGCAATGTTCCAGGGGAGCAGTGTGACTTCTTCTTCCTCCCACCCCACTTCTACATGAAAACTCTACATTGCTGGCTAGCAAATGGATTGGTGATGCTGGCAGCACCCTTTCTGAGGCACCAGTTTGGTCCCGTTGGTCACATGCATGTGGAATAATGCTGATTGCAAACTATCGCTAAAGGGATGTGATAAAGAATCCAGGAGGGAAAGCAGCTTGAAAGCTGGTTTGGAAGGGGGATGCATTGTTGTTGTTTGCCATCAAGTTGAATTCGATTTAATGGCGGCCTTGTGAATGAGAGACCTCCAGGATCTTTGGTCATCATGTCCTGCAAACTCTGGCCTTTGGCTTTTTTGAATGAGTCTATCCACCTATAAGGCAGTCACCCTCTTTTCCTACTGCCTTTCATTTTAGCAAACGTTCTTGTCTTTTCCAGTGAGTCATGTTGTCTCATGATGTGTCCAAAGTACAATAGCCTCAGTTTAGTCATCTTGGCTTCAAGGGAAAGTTCAGGTTTGATTTGCATTAAGACCCATTTATTGGTCTTTTTGGCAGTCCATGGTATCCACAGGATTTTCCTCCAGCGCCATATTTCAAAAGAGTTGATTTTCTTCCTGTAAGCTTTTTTCACCATCCCACTTTGGCTAACATACACAGATGTCGGAAATACTATGGCATGGATGATCCTGACTTAATGGACTGTCTTTAATGATACATCTTTACACTTGAGGGGGAATACAGAGAGCCAGCATGGTGTAGTGGTTTGAATGTTGGACTAGGTCATTGGGAGACTGGGGTTTGAATCCCCACTTGGGCACAGAAAGCCATGGAAACCCACTGGGTGACTTTGGACAAGTCACACTCTCTCAGCCTCAGAGGAGGGCAAAGGCAAACCCCCTCTGAACAATTCTTGCCAAGAAAACCCTGTGATATGTTTCCATTAGGGTGGCCATAAATTGGAAACGACACAACAAGAAATATTGTCTTTCCATTAATTTGAATGTTTTTAACTTCAAAAGTTGCTTCATTGTCTTTTAAATAACTTCTATATTTATACTTTTATAGAAGTCTTTGTATAGTCTTTTTTTTAAAAAACATCTGCATTGTTTTGAAATATGTTGTAAGCTGCCTTGAGTCCCATTAGGAGAAAGGGAGGATATAACTGAATACAAGAAAATAATAAACTATAATAATAGAAGTGGTAGCGAAGGTCCTTGAGATTGTGATTCCTGTGCAGTTGAGCACGGTGTGCTGGTCTTTGGGTTCAAGCAGCGAGGTGGGGGGAAGCAGACGGGAAGACTTCCTGTTCTATTTCACAGCAGCTGCCTCTGTATACCATGAGTCAAGCTTCGATTGACATGCTCCATGGTCATGTATTAAGCAATACATGTCCCGAGAGGCCTGGCCATGATTGAGTAGCACCTTCTCTGATTCATTGCTTTTCCTGGTGACTCGTGGAGCAGAAATCCTCCCCACTCAACTATGTAACTTGGGGGCTTTCCCCCTTTTCGGACTGTGCCCAGAAGGCAGGGAATTTTTCTCAGCATGATTCCCTATCTGCTCACGCCTTTTGCTTTGATCAGTAGCTGTTCCCAGATTTTGGAACTCCCTACCTTGTAAGGCCAGGATGGTCCCATTCTTGATCTCCTTCTTCTGCCAACAATTTAAAACATTCTTATATCATTAGACTTTTCAAAACTGACCAGGAGAGGCTTTTTTTTTAATGATGTGCTGTGCTGTTTTATGGTTTGCATATTGTCCTTAATGAATTGCTGTGTATGTAACATCACAAATTGTTTGTCTTTTAAATAATTTTTGTATTTATACTTTTGATTTGTTTCTATAGTTTTTAATCTATACTTTTAAATATGTTGGAAGCTGCCTTGATTCCCATTATTAATTAGAAGAAAGGCAGGATATAAATAAATAAAACAACAACAATATTTGCTTTACAGAACAAGCCGTGGAAGAAGCTGAAAACCATGGTGCATTGGTCTCCTTGTGTCGTGTCCTTCCGAAAACGCTACCCGTGGGTGCAGCTTGCTGGCCATGCAGGTAATAAACAGTGGTGAAAAGTGTGTGTCAAGAGTGGGGAGGCAGCCGTGTACCATAGGGAATGTGTACATGCTGATTTGGACTCAGCGACCTCCAAAATCTCTGGGGAAAAGGAACCCATGCTCCACGGCAGGGTTTCTCAACCAGGGTTCCCTGGAAGCAGGATGTTTTGCAAGAGATTGTGAAGGGGGGCTTTTTTAAACCTGTAGATACAATATTTTTAATGCAGGGATCTCTGGAATGATGTCTTTTTTAAAAAAAATATATAGCTCAGAGAACTTTTCCTTATCATATTTAATTATAATAAGGATTATATCCAGTCATCACTTCATTTTGTTTTTATACTTATTTCTACCACCATTTTACCAAGAAACAAATATTAAAGAATATCTTAATAGTTTGTTACATTTTCAGTGGATTTTTTTTGGGGGGGAGAGTGATAAAATCATAGAATCATAGAATTGCAGAGTTGGAAGAGACCACGAGGGCCATCCAGTCCAACCCCCCTGCCACGCAGGAAATCTTGATCAAAGCATCCCCGACAGATGGCAATCCAGCCTCTGTTTAAAGACCTCCAAGGAAGGAGACCCCACCACGCTCCGAGGGAGTGTGTTCCACTGCTGAACAGCTCTTACTGTCAAAAAGTTCCTCCTAATGTTGAGGTGGAATCTCTGTTCCTGGAGCTTGCACCCATTGCTCCATGTTCCAGTCTCTGGAGCAGCAGAAAACAAGCCTGCTCCATCCTCAGGTTTAGGTTGCTTCAAAACCTAAAACTAAGAGGGCGACAAAAAGAGAGGAAAGTCAAAAGCAAGCAAGCACAGAAAAACTCTTTTTCTGAACATTGTTTCAAAGGTTCTTCCTGGGTTAAAAAAAAGGTTCAGAGGTGCTGCTCTAGAGGCAGTTCCAAGAGCCGGGAGCACTGTGCCACCTTGTTACCTCCTCTCTCTATTTCTGAAGGGAACTTCAAGGCTGGTGATTTTGGACGTATCCTGAAGAAGTATTGCCCCAGCGAGCAGCGGTGTCTAGAACATCTGGTTTGCGATGCTCTGCAGCCTTATGTCCCCGCATACTATGGAGTGGTGGAGCACGACGGGGAGACCTATATCCAGATGGAGGACTTGCTGGCTGGCTTTGATGGTCCATCCATCATGGACTGCAAAATGGGAGTCCGGTGAGGCTGATTTCCCCTTCCTTTTTCAGTTGGACACTGGAAGGTTGGACAAGCTGTGGAGGGTGCCAGGAGAGACCATTTAGCCTGACCTCCTCCTGAGGGTGGTGGCAACCACCACTGGCGTTTGACATTGGGCTTCTTTCTTCCCTACCTTTTTTGTAGGACGTACCTCGAGGAGGAGTTGGAGAAGGCGAGGCAGCAGCCCTGTCCACGCCGGGACATGTATGACAAGATGGTGGCTGTGGACCCAGCGGCTCCCACACCAGAGGAGCATGCCCAGCAGGGTGTCCTGAAACCTCGCTACATGCAGTGGAGGGAGACGCTCAGCTCCACTACCTCCCTCGGGTTCCGCATTGAGGGTATCAAGGTAAGGACCAGCAGGGATGGGTGTGTGGAGGGTAGGAGAAGCAACTGCCAAGATTTCTGCTGGTAACACACCATGTTTTTGTGTGCATGTCAGAAATCCAGCACCAAGCCATTTCAACTGCCTGTGCCAATGGTGCTCTCATCTGCACGGCGCATAGATGTGCTATATGTTCTTTCCCATGCTGCTGCCAGGACAGCATACTTAGGGCGATCCTGCAGAGGAGACTTTTGTTGAAACCCTGTTAGGTGCTGGAGGTCCAAGGGTGAAGTCTTTTCTTTTTCATCCAGCTGAACAGTGGCATGGTGCACTCTGGCAGCCAGTCGGTGGCTATTTAGATAGGTGGGCAGAGTTGCAACCCAGCACTGTCTGGTTCCTGTTGTACAGCCAGGGGAAAGGCATTGTGCAAGGAGGTACTGGATACCTCCTTATACAAGAACTGGAAAAAGTACCTGCAGGGGCAAAACTGGGAATTATGCCAGCAAACGTCACTCAGAGGATTCCAGCCTTGGTGTAGAAGACCCATTTAAGTTTATACATATTGAAATATCCTGAGACTGAAGGTGGCTTACAAAATTAGAACCGATACTGTACAGATACAAAGGAAATAGCTAAGAAAATCAAAAAGTTATTGTTAAAATGTAATGAAAACTATGTTGAGGTAGGAAGGGAGGGGTTGTAATTGAAAATGCATTGATTGGAAAAAAGAAGAAGAAAAGGAATAAGAATATTAAATAAAGTTTAAATTGAAATAGAAATAGTGGGTTGCAAATTTGCTGGAAACCTGTTGGAATAGTTTTTTTTTTTTAAGTCCTGATGAAAGCACAACTGGGAGGAGGTTTGTCTACCCGCTTTTGGAAAGGAGGACCACAGTCTGGAAGCAGCCAATGAGAAGGCGCTTTCTCATGTCCTTACCAAGCACATCCGTGAGGGAGGGTAGGCAGAAAGAAGCACATTCCATAAAGATCTGAAAGCCCCGGCAGGTTCTTAGGGGAGCATACGGTCCCTCCAATAACCTATACTGAAATACCATGTAGGGCTTTATGACCCTTGCGCCAATCTGCCATAGTTTAGCATCCCTGGCTGGTATGTCCCTTTTGCACTGAGCACCTTCAGATCCTGGTGGCAAAGTGCAGCTTTATGGCTCTTCTTCTCCATTTCTATTTGGCTGACTTCCCCCCTGTCTTCTGTCTGCCTCCAGAAGGCTGACGGCACCTGTAACACCAGCTTTAAGAAGACCCGGCAACCAGAGCAAGTCATCCAGGCCTTCTGGGACTTTGTGGATGGTGACAAAAGCACTCTGGTAAGCAGATGACTTCCGCATGAGAGCCCTGTACTGGTTGGTGCTGGGTGGTGCTTCCGTCACTGGGAGGCTGGAATCTCTGTAGGGGATGGTGTCAATTGCTTTCCTGAGCCATGTGAGGCCTGGTTGGAAAGGATGTGGGAACGGGACCAAGGAATCACACCACCAGAGTGTGATGCACACACTCTGATTGTGAGTGGGTGCCATCTTCTGAAGAGCTCCCACCCATCCACTCTCATAGTCCTTGCACCATCATTTCACCATGGGCAGGTCAGAGGCAAAATGAGCTATGAACAGCAGCTGCTTTTATGCCACATCAGACCTATGGTTTGCTTAGTCCAGTGTTGTTGACTTTGACTGGCAGTGGCTCTCCAAGGACAGGGGTCTCTTTTAGCTGGAACAGCCCTGATTGAGCCTGGGTCATTGTACCTTGCTTTCCCAGTTCCTGAAGGAATGCATAAAGAAGCTTTAGCACCAAATCATGGCCTCACCCAAATGTCCAACAAGACATAGATCCCACTGGTTGTGAAATAGGTTGACCTGAGTATGAGGAAACAGATGGCTCTTTATTTTTTACTAGTTAAACTCATATCCCAACATTCAAGGTAGAATCTCCATCCATCCATCCATCCATCCATCCATCCTTCCTCCCTTCCTTCTTCCCTCCCTCTCTCCCTCCTCATAGCAGTCATTGGGGCTTTAAGCGGCCTTTCCTCCCCTAAAATGGTCTCCTTCTTTTCTCCCTAGAAAAGCTATGTGGAGAGGCTCAAGGAAGTGCGGGTGGCACTCGAGCAGTCGGAGTTCTTCAAGGTGCATGAGGTGGGTTTCTTTTTTCTCAATCAAGGGGGCATTTCTCACAGGGGCAGCCGCTGGGCTGCGGTTAAAGGAGAAACTGCTGAGCTATGCAGATTATTTAGCCAGCAATGATGGTAATTTTCCTAGGGTCTCCTTTAGTTTAAGCCTAGATTGCCTTGCACCTTCCTAGCCATTGCTGAATTTACCTTCTTTTGCTTTCAGGTGGTTGGCAGCTCCCTGCTCTTTGTCCATGACCACACAGGGCTGGCTCGGGTCTGGATGATCGACTTTGGCAAGACTGTCCCGCTTCCAGAAAAACAGACACTGACGCACCGGTTGCCATGGGTGGAAGGCAACCGGGAGGATGGCTACTTGTGGGGCTTGGACAACCTCATTGCAATCTTGGAGAGCATGTTGGGAGAGTGAGCAAGGTGTAGTAAAGGACACAGAGCTCTGACAAAAGCAGATGAGGATAAGACTGCCGGCTTGGTCCCAGTGACTTTGCCTTTAATTTATTCAGCCAGATATGCTACCAAACCTGGGGAAATGCTGAAAAAGCCTGGAGTAGAACTGGAAAGCGACATTGCCACCACAGAATAATCTTCAGTTCCTAGAGGCAACTTGGAGGCCGTCACCTTATGAAAGGCCCTGGTTTTTTGCATAACCAGAGTTGTTGCATTTTGAAGTTATTTATTGTAGCAGTGAACATCTGGTTGGGACCCTAATGGTATTCTGGATTCTCTGTGTCTCCTGGGAA
This sequence comes from Gambelia wislizenii, assembly GCA_030847615.1. Classification (NCBI taxonomy): domain Eukaryota; kingdom Metazoa; phylum Chordata; class Lepidosauria; order Squamata; family Crotaphytidae; genus Gambelia; species Gambelia wislizenii. The sequence goes on from JAUMIR010000010.1 coordinate 32,586,644, forward strand.
CTGCTCTGTGATGTAAAGAGAAGACGACAAGAGCCTCCGACAAACCTTGCCCCAAGAACTAAAACTGAACAGAAGCTCTAAGGGCATCCATGTTAGAGGCTGAGTGAAGCCTTTCTGAAATAAGGTCTTAAGAAGGTGGGAAGCAAAAGGGATGGGGTTTATTTAAAGCTGTTCCCCAATTAAGCCTCACCTTTGTCAGAATGCCACCTGGACAAAATGTGTGGTTTCTCTTCCAGGGAGCTATAACTTTCCTGGCAGTTTCAAAATTTACTCTTCAACAAGACCAGCAGAACCAAAATGCTTGTTTCATGGTGTGATGCCTCGGCGATGAGGTTGTTGTTGTTTTGTTTAAAAAAGAATACTTTCACAATGGCCAGGCTGCCTGTTTCATGGTGCTGAATGTACAATGGTATTAACAAGCAGTAATCTCTCGGATAGAATTCGCCCCCCCCAGGCTTATCTAAATAGTGGTAATGAGGGGAGGGAAGCTTTATTTCACCCCACTGGAGAATGAAGATGTTCCCCTGTTGTTATACTATGTTTCAGGTTTCTTTGGATTTCTTTTGTAAATGTTGAGACGTAAAACTTTTTTTTAAAGGGATGTGACTAAGTGAAACATGTGTTGTCCCTTTTTGTCTTCTTTCAAAATAAGATTCTAGACTTGTGTGTGTGTAAGAAAGGAAGAGAGAATCTTTAGATGATTCTGTGCCTATCATAATTTTAGGGCCAGATAGCCCAACCCTGAGTTTCCTTGGGGGAGAGGTCATCTACCTCCATATTGCTCCAGTTGCCACATTTCCTTTACATTGTGGCAGATGTGTGTGTGTCTGGTTTACACATGCACACATATACCACACAGTATTGAAGGGAAGGGAGCAGCTGAGACTGGATCTTTGGCAAATGCTCTGCACAAGGGAAAGAGGGCTGGGACGGTGCCTGGCACTGAGGGAGTCCCATGGCTGACCTGACAAAACTTCTGCCTTGGTGAGTCCAGCTAAAGTAGGGGTGGACAGATCTAAGAGGCTGCTTTTATGCCCCAGACCTTCTGGGAGAGCTTCACGAATTACTGAAAATTAAAACGGAAGGCCCTGAAATACATGGAGGCCTTGCAACCTATTTAAAAGGCAAAGTGTTGCAACTGGAGGTTTCTAGGAGCAACAATTCACCCTCTTTTTAGCTAGTAAAAGATCAATCTGGGAATTCTGGATGTGCTCAGGGTCACAAACACAGCCTTGGGGGGGGGACAGATGTGGCCCCCAGGCCCCATTTTGCCAACTCCTGAGCAAAAACCTTCCTCAAGGCAGCACTGTTGATGGATACTCCTTCTCCATGTTGACTTTAATTGTTCCTCTCTGCCATTGTTATTTTTTTTTTAAGTCCTTGCTAGGAAGGTGTGGTGGGTAACCAGCACCCTGACACTAAACTTGGGATGGAAAAGGGAAGGTGATGTTATTTTAAGAGGAGGCCAAAAAAGATGCTTGTTTCCTGTCACCATGGTCAGACACCCTGCCAAGGAAAGATGGGAGAATGGGACAATAGCAGCAGCAGAGGGAAAAGAGCTGGAAATAGGACTAGGGAAGTGGGGGCGAAGGTGGGGCTGACGTCAATGGGCTGCACAGATGCTGAAGAATACAGCTTCTAGGCCACAAAACATCCGCCAGTCCATAAAATTAGGAACAATTCTTAGAGCCTTTTGTCCTTGGGTAAAGGGCAAGCACTCTGAGGATAATACTTTCACACAGGCAGTTCTCAAAAGCAAGCTTTTTGTCTGCTATTCCATTTTCTGTATGACAGGTCACACAAGCCCTCAAACCTTTAATACAATTTAAGCAGCAGACCTCTGTCTCCAAGATATTCTGGAGTACAAATTTCCCTCTTCCCCCAGCTTAGCTTTTTTTTAAAAAAAACACACACACGCATTATTATTGGCATTAAACTAGCCTGGCTTTGAAACAAAAGGAAATTCCAGACATTTTTTTCCTGACGCCTTGCTATTCTGGGAATGTAACAATGAATGGCTGTTTACGCTTCCTTTGTGGGGAGGAAGTCAGAGGGTTAGACAAGGCAGGGACATCCCTAAAGACTTTACAGGCCATTTTCTGTGCCTTGGCCCAGAATCATTGCCCAATGAACATGATCATACACAGTAAGTGGAACTTACGGATCATTCCCCAGTGGAGGACCAAATCTTCCTAGTCAGAAAGCTCGCTGGAGTCCCCTTTCAGAGGCAGAATCTGCCACCCTCTCTTATACAAAGTAAGAGTGGAGCTGGTGTTTTGCAAACTTGAGCATGTTTATTCTAAATGAGATCTGAAGGCAGCAGGTTTCTCTATTTAATCCAAGATACATCATCCTTTGAGCCAGTGTGATGTAGTGGTTCAAGTGTTGGACTAGAACTCTAGCAGACCAGCGTTCAAATCCCCCTCCCCTACCATGGAAACCCACTGGGTGACCTTGAGCCAGTCACAATCTCTCAGCTTTAGAAGAAGGCAATGGCAAACCTCTGAATATATCTTGCTAAGAAATCCCATGCTAGGGTCACCATAAGTTGGAGTCAACTTGCAGGCACATCACAACATCACCTTTTAGACTTGTATTTGGAAACATTAGCTGCTGATTATCACACAACACTGTTATAGCACTATTATTCCACTTTAACTGCTTTGGCTGCCTCCTGTGGAATCCTGGGATTTGCAGTTTAGGGAAGGGCATTTAGAACTCCTCAGCCAGAGAGCTCTTACTTCTCACTAAACTACAAACCCCATAATTCCACAGGAGGCAGCCAGAGCAGTTAAAGTGGAATCATAGTGGTATAACAGTGTAGTGTGATATCAGCTGTTTTGGGCATACCTCTTCAGAGGGTGCCTGGGCACAAATGAACAATCCAGCTATGCCCAGTATGATGATGCGGCAGAATTACCCCTGCCCTGAACAGAAGTGGAGGCAGAAAAACAGGCACAGTAACTCAGCCAGAGTTGCTACAGGCTGCCTCCTTTGTGATTATGAGCTCATGAGAAAGTCTTCAGTTTCTGACAGAATGTGTGTACACACCATTTTTGAGTTGAGAGACAGCCTGCCAGTTTTATTTTGCGAGGGAAGGAAAAGCAGAGGAAGAGACATAAACATCGCTTCCCAGATGGCCATAAAGCCAGTCTAGCAACCATGGAGTTTCCTTGCTGAGCCTGCTGGGGTGAGTGAGCTCCTACTGGGGACAGTGGGAAGGGAGAAATGGGTGCTTTATGCTCTTAGATGGCTAGGAGTACAACTGGTATTTTGTGCTCTTCCTATTCATTTTCCAAAGAAGGATCCTAGTGGTAGACTGCACTCCCAATAAGTCAGCACTGCCTGCTGTCCTCAGTACCTTCCAGACACAGGACTCATGTTAGTGCACAGCACTGGTGGAACTACGCCAGTGTAGGTGGTGATGGAGGAGTTAGAGAAGTAGGTTCCATGGAGATTTTTGTCACTACTGCACAAGCCTGGAAAAATGCAACCGTTGGTGGTGTGAACAACAGGATTCCAGCCAGAATCTACTGTCTCGTCTTCTCCATGTATACTAGTTCATCCGCTCCAGCACATGCACTTAAATGTCCTCCCACATGGAGCTAGTATTCAGTGGTAGATTGCCTCTGAACCTGGAGGTTCCAAGAAGATCCCTCTCTCTTCATAGCTGCTGTTGCTGTCCTCTTCCTCTCTTTGAATTTGCTAAGCACCTTTTAAAAATCAGTCCAAACTCCTGTTAAGGCCATGGTTGCAAACCGCCTTGGAAAGCACTCCCCCACCCACACGCTCCCATGTTTCTAGTGATGGCCATTCAGTGGGGTTTGGAGCTCTCTGGTCCACCTGGCCACAGCAGCACTGCCTTTCCACACAGCCCCTCCTGCACGCCGCCTGCAGGCACAATGTAGACCTTGCCATCAGCTGCCCGCTTGGGGCTGAAGTCCGTCAGTTGGGCATTGCTCTCTTGCACCAGAGTGTAGTTCCACAGCTGATAGCGGCAGCTCTTGCCCTGCTTGGAGAGCAAATAGGTTTCAGCCACAGCATCCAGTGGGAGGGTGGAAACACAAGGACTGGCATGGAAGAGTCCTGAGATTTCTTCATCTTCCTGGCAGGGAGGCAGCTGGGAGCCACTCTTCAAACCAAGCAGAGCTCCTGTGGAAGAAGAAAGCAAGAGACAGATGCCTGTGTTACCTGGAGGCAATTAACAACTGCTATTAAAAATGTTTTTAAAATAATTTGGGAGTGTGAGATCACAATCAGAGTAGGAAGAGACCACAAGGGTCATCTAGTCTAACCTGCCACATAGGAATACAAAGATTGTTTTAAATGTTTGCCACCTTGAATTCCTTCTCACAGAAGCAAGTTAGATATACATTTAAAAAATAATAAATACCATCCTTCCACTGGACCTGTTGGAAAGGAGTAATTAATTTAGATCCCTTTCCCTTAACCGGCAGCCCTTGGACCAGAGTTTTTCCTAACTCGGTCTTCTGGCCAAGCCCATCTTTCCCAATTGGACTCCTGCTCCGGCACTGATATTGCATCACTAAAGTGTATATGTACAATAGCCTGCAGTGTTCATAAGCAACAGAGCACTAATTCTGTAATGTCTGTGTGTGCATGTTTATGTGGGTGATTGGTAGGCAGAAGATGGTCCAGTTCTAATCCGATCATTTGGTTTTGCAACTACAATATAAATTTAAATAGGATATCTTGCTCTCATAATGAAGGGCCAAACTGCACTTTGATTTTAACAAACTCCACAAATGAGTTTTAAAAAAGCTTTTAAAATACTTTACTTCAAATTCACAGAGAATGGTATTTTATGCATCTGCTTATAAGCTTGACTGGAAAGAAGAAGTGTTTTCTAGAACAAAGACCAAATATGAAATGGTCTTGCAGACTGTAGGAGAAAGCCCTTGGTAGATCTTGTCCAAGGGCTTGTACATTACTGAGCATATTATAAAAGTTTCACAGGTGAAACTATGCTATGGCTCTCCTCTCACCACCCCCTGGGCTCACCATTTTGCTGCAACAGCCCCCCACTCCATAGCCATTGGAGAGTGGATGTGGGGAATCAGAGAAGCATCTGGCTATGTCCCCTTAGCCAGATGTAGATTGATGACATCACATGCTGGGGTGTTTGGGAGGTCTCATGATGTCATCGTTCTGTATCTGGCTACAGGAACATAGCCAGATACTTCTCCAATCCTGCCTGCTCTTTACCAGTCACTGAATGGCTATGGAGAGGAGACCATTGCAGCAAAAATCTAAGTCTGGAGTGGGATTGGTTGTTGCAGAAGGAGGAAGAGTGTACCAAACTCTGCAACAAGCCAAAAATAAATAAATAAATAAAGAGACACAGGCATGCCTTGGACTTAATGCTTCCATATGTTGCTAATAGGATGCCAGGCCAGGCCTCTCTTGGGTGCTGAGGCTCCAGCTTTGGAACAATTGCCCCCTTGTGGACAATGCCTTCTTAGCTGGAGAAATACAGTAGGACCCCCCCCCCCATCCACTGATTCAATTATCCACAGGACACAACAGCACACCTATCATAGAGTCTTCCTAGAAAATGTGTCCTCTCTAGCCATTTTCTAGGTCCTCCAAAAGAACTCTATGGTATTTTAAACTGAAATCCCATTATTTTCAATGGTGTTCACTATTATCCACAGTTATCAGTATCCACGCGTGCCCCCCCCCCCGAAACAATCTCCAGCGGATAAGAGGGTCCTACTATAATTTTACTTCTCTCTAGTCTCATAGAACCATAGAGTTGGAAAGCATTCAAGGGCCATCTAGTACAATCTCCTGGATTGCTCCATGGTAATGTCAAATTGCAGCAGCTGTTTATGGTCCCCATAAACTTCAGGCAGCACAGAGGGTACGTGTGGGGAGGGGGAAGAGGAGGAGGAGAGAGCCATCCTTCCTTCCCTGATCCCTCAGGTGGCTGCAGGAATGGGGGGAGGAGAGAGCAACCCTCCCCATCCCTGTGGCTGACCTCTGCGGGTCCCTTCTGTAAAATAAATACATAAATAAAAGGTAAAAAGCAGAATCATGGCTGTGCACCCCTAACCAATCAGAAGGTCTGTTCTGCCCCCTCCAGAGTGTGCAGCAATTTGAACAATTGTCCTAATGGTCCAGGGTGCGCATTTCCCTGGACATTTTTTGCCCCCTCCTTCCAAATATGGTGAAACAATGGATGGCCATTAAGACAGGTCATCTGCTCCTTGCATTCTGTAAGGATTATTTTTGCCGTTTAGACAACCCTGCAGTTAAAACACTCCTGAGAGATGACTCTTCCAAACCTCTGTTTAAAGGACCTCCAGTGAAGGAAAGCCCACCACAGATTCACTGCTGGGGAAGAGAGGGAACAGCCACTAGTCCCCTTCCCCCTTTGGGGGCCATAGGTGACAACACAATATACCCGAAGCGACAGCCCAGTGAGCCTTGTAGCCGCTCCGGAAGCAGGGTTCATGGTTGGAGTCTTCATCATAGCTGGGCTGGATGTTAAGGACTGAGCTAAGAGATTCTTGGCCAAGAGGGGATGGAAGGGGAAGAATTGTAGCCTCTGGCATTTGGTACCTCTTGGGAAAAGCTGCTCTTCCACACACTGCCCTTATTGCTCACCAAACAACCCTGTCTGCCCGACAAGGTCAAGGAGAGGAACCTTGGGATGCACGACTGTGGAGCTGAGATGGCAAACCTTCGACTCTTTGAGTCCAATTCTCTATTTTTCTACTGTTTTTTTTCTACTGTTTGACTTCGACTCCTCCAACAGCAAATGTATATTAATTAGTCATTACAAATTTACTGCAGTAGAATGGCAGCACAAGGCATTTCATCATCACCACTATGTGAATCATCAGGCTACTTACATTGATAGAACATAATATATTTCATTAAAATTGCTCAACAAGAAAACTTTCCTAAATTTTTATCAAGGTAAATGAGCAAATGAGGTAAGATATAAGTACAGTACTTCCCCTGCATCCACAGTTTCACTTACCTTTGTCCAAAAAAAAGTCCTCTCTAGGCATTTCCAGGTCCTCCTCAATGTGATTCTATGATATACATCCACCCGACACTAACCAGAGTTGTACTGGAGGACCTAGAAAATTCATAGAGAGGTGTTCTCTCTAGGAATTGCTAGGTCCTCCAGCATGACTCTACAGTATGCTTGGGCTGGAAGTCATTCATTTAACAGGGTTCACTATTATCCATGGCTTCTGGTATCCACAATAAGTTTAAGAATGTAGCCCTGCAGATATGGGGGTCATACCGTATAAAATATAGTATTTACCCTATACAGTACTGTTATAATATTATAGGTTTTTAATTTGAAGCTGGAGTCAGAGTAAGTACATTTCTACCAATGCTAACTCTGACTCCACACAAAATTGCTTCTGACTCCATGACTGTGACTCCAGTTCCACAGCTCTGCTTGGAAGAGGGTAGGTCAAATTTCTCTCTTTTCCCTTATGTCCTCATGGAAACCTTAAAAGCTACCTCCCCAATATCCTATATTGTACCAGGTTCCACCCAGAAGGATACGGTATCAGCACAGGGAAGCCAGCACTCAAATGCCGAAGGATTCTTTTGTGGTTCTGTCCTTCCAAACCTCCTGACAGCAGCTCTACTTGGCAAGAAAACACATCTGTAGCCAGTTTGGCCATGTCAGCAGCTGAACCAGGGACAAGAAATGGGAGAAGGTGGTAAGAGTGGTTACAAAATGGCCCACAGACAAGTTCTCACTTGTACATGCCTTGTGTGTAAGCAACTAGACCACAGGTCAAAGTCTCTGTGTGTGTTTTTTTTTCTTTCTTTACTATATGCCGCTTTTGTGAGCGAGATCCAAGGTGGCTCACAAAAGAAACCCACTCAAACCTAACAATAACATTTTAAACAATCAAAACCACACATTAGAACAGAATGAAATCATTTAAAAGCATAAATGAATTTTAAAAATAAAGCGCAATCCCCCTAAGAAGGCCCTTGTGAGCAATTACACATGAAAAGCCTGCTTGATCAAAAAGGTCTTTGCCTGCCAGCAAAAGGAGAGCAGGGAAGGGGTCAACCTAGTCTCCCATGGAAGGGAACCCCCCCCCAGAGGGTGGAAGCAGCCACTGTAAAGGCTCTCTCCTGTGTCCTCTTGTGATGGTGGCAGAACCAAGAGAAAGCCCTCCCCCTGTGGATCTTAACACTCTGGCAGGAGGTGCTACCAAGCTTTGTCCTGGGACCCAAGATGAGCACCTCCTGGGCATGTTTTCAGGATGCATTCACTGTCCCATCGTAAACTACCAACCTGAGAACATTTCCCCCTGAGCTGTATAGCCTCTTTCCAAAGCCACCTGCACAATACTCTCCAAAGACACTGTTCTGGGCAGAGAGAGCAAGGCACCTGCCATCCATAGGGCTACCAGACCACACCTGCAGGAGAGGAGAAAACCAGAGAGGTTGCGCAGCTGTGCTGAAGTCCCAAGGCTTGTATTTCAAGAATGCCTTCTGCAAGATGAGTCATTTATAGAAATCAAAACTATTTTATACACATCTTATATAGGGATGCCTCTGACAAAGAATCTCCTTTTTAAAGTCTTTTTACACCCACCCAGCACGATCTTTTCTTCCTTGTCCTCTGTCTAGCTGGACGTGTTTTTACCAGCATCAGCACTGGGAGGGTTTTTGCATAACTTTTTCTCCAGCTGCCCACAAAGGTAAGTGAGGCAAGGACCTATACAGAGCCATGGATACCATTTTCTATCACCACTGGAGGTCCCAAAGAATACCTCCCTCTGGCTGGAGCAGGCATTGTTGACACACTTATTTCAGGCACTTCTGTATCGCCGCTCAGCCCACTAGGGCCCCCAAGGCAGTGTAAAACAGATAAAAACATTGAATACATAGAAAACTTTTAAGACCAATTAAACCAGTCTTTTAAGATAAATTAAAACCAATCAGTTAAAACAGCTAGAGAAATTTCAAGGACCGAAGGCCATGTGGAACAGCACCATCTTAGCTGTCTACTGGACGCTCAGAAGATCCAGTCTGTCCTTGTAACCATAAGGACTTCATACTGTTAAGTTCTACGTGTTGCATCTGGGGTAGACATCTTTGATCCACATTCAAATCCTTTTCCTATACAGCTCACCCCCCATCCGTTTATGTGGGATCAGTACCTGCAGTGGAGGGGGGGGGAAGAGGTCCCTCTAGGCACTTGGAGGACCACAGAGTTGTGCTGGAGATAGTCTCTCTAGGCATCAGGAGGTCTTCCAGCATGACTCTATGGTCAACTTCCACCAGAAATTGACCATAGAGTCATGCCAGATGCCTAAAGAGGCATCCACTCTAGGCATTTTCTAGGTCCTCCAGCACGATTCTATGGCACTCCACTATTATACACAACTTCGTGCATCTGTGCTAAGTCTGGGAACGTATCCCCGTGGATACGGGTGGGGGTGGGGAACCTGTACCGAAGACTGCTCAAGGGACTGCTTGAACAAGATATACACTTACTCTTTTACCCTCACTTCCTTACAGGGAGAATAACACACCGTTGAGAGGATAACACATCATTTTGTATCCCAAAAGTATGAGTGAGCTTGTTGTTGTGTGCCTTCAAGTCATTTCCAACTTATGGCAATCCTAAAGTGAACCTATCACAGGGTTTTCTTGACAAGATTTGTTCTAGTGATGGGGGTTGCCATTGCCTTCCTTCGAAGCTGAGAAAATAAAACCTACCCAAGGTCACTCAGTAAAATTTTGTGGCCCAGTAGGGATTCAAACCCTAGTCTCCCAAAGTTCTAGTCCAACACTCAACCACTACACCAAGCTGACTCTCAATGAGTAAGCAATTAACATATATAAATACCCCATATATGAGATTTTTCTTTTGAGTCTCCTGTACCAAGGTACAGGGCCTGGGTCACCAAAATGCCCATCTACTCAGCAAACTCTGAACACAGACTTCCCTTTTCCAGTAAAGATGAAAATTCAGTACTCACTGGGGACCCTCCTGGATTAAGGAAGGCACAGGATTGTTGAAAAGAAGCCACTTTAAATGCTCACTGAAGCTAGAAGACAGAGAGAAAACAGACCCTTAAGATTAGCCCACATTAGCAGCACTTTCCTTCCCCTGCATAATTAACACAGCTCTCATCTTCAAACTCTTAGGAGGAAAGATTCAGGAATATATCTCAGCTGCACCTGCCTCTGGAGTGGCAGTAATTCTTCCCAGAAAAGGCAGGCAAGTGGAAACCCGGAGACAAAATAAACATCACTCAGAGGACACACTGGAAGCTAAGCACATTCTAGGGGAAGATAAAATTTTGCAAATTTGCAAGTCAAACTGTGGTTGCTAACAGAATCACACACACATTCCACTCCCCCTGTCAAGCTACAAACTGAAATGGGAGGAGTGAGAGAGAGAGAAAGGAAAGGGGCATCTAGCAGTGCTTGCAGTTCCAAGAAACAGATTATACAGACTTTCTCAGAGCAGATCCAGTTCAATAACTGCTTACAAAAGAGTGCAGGATTTTTAAAAACCCACTCCCACAAACACTAGAAGGCAAGCAAAAATCCTATGACATTACAACAGGTCCACCAACGAGGCAAGAAGGAACCAAACCCTTTTTGGCTTTCCATGAGAGGAACCAGCATGCACAATTACATTGGCCCAGCTACACTAAATACAACTTTGTATTTTGGTTTTCAATATATGACCTTGAATAAAGAATCGGTGTAGTTTAGATGAGCAGTATTAAACACTGGCTGAAACTTGTAGCCTCATTGCCTTTTTAAACAACGTATGAACAGTATTTATAAGTTATCTTTTAATAATACCTTTCCCTCAGCCCATTAGGCATCTAAGAAAACTGATCCCAGAGATTATCTGTAATTCTTACTGTTTCCGTGGCTTTCTTTCTTTGACAGAACTCCATCCTTAACGCAGCAGGGAGGCAGTAACTGTACTGGATCTTGTAAAAGGTACTCTCGAGGGATGGCAGATCCCAGAATCCTCTACCCAGGCTGGGAGTTCTGGGAGGTATAATTTCAAAAGAAGCATGTTTCCCAAGCTCTGACCAGTACCCTGGAGGCACCATCACCTGCCTTAGTTTAGCTGGGGATCCTGAGAGCATCTCACCTGGCTTTCCTGCGTTTCAGGAGCTCCCGAATTCCATCGTGGTCCCCAGGCTCAGTTTGTTCCAGGGCAGCTTTCAGGAGCTGGGCCCCATGTAGCCCAGGAGCAGGAGGTGGGGGAAGAGGTGGCGGAGGAGGCACGTGGGGAAAAGGAGGCAGCACTGGTGGAGGTGGCGGGGCTCCTGTGCCCTCCAATGCTTCAGACATGCTTCTCCTGGCGCATGTGATGCTTCGGGAGCCAAGTGGGTATGGAGTGATCACTGCCTGCAGAGGTCCATGAGGGCTTTTCCTGTAGGGGCTTCCAAGGGGTGGTCCTATAGAGAAGTCAAAACCAGAGTTCAAGGCCGCAGGTCAAAAGTCAACAAAAGAGTTCACGTTTGGAGGTTGCAGGTCACAGAGCTTGGCCAGAGTTGGGACTCTTCCTTCCATTACTATTATCTTCTTACCTAGAGATGTAAAATTTCCAGAAATTTTGAAGCCATGGGGGCTTCCCCTGGGTTCCCCCCCCCTGGGTTTTTTTTTCCAGGAAAAAAATGTAAATTTTGGGGAAAACTGGAAAAAAAATGCAGCATTAGTACTTTTTGCAGATTGAAAGTCACTCTGTTACTTTAGGGACATAACCTATGACTATGTACAATTTGATTTGGCATAAAATTATCATAATTGGTATATTAAAAATACAGTGTCTCAAGATGGATAATGGGAAACAAGTATATCAGGATAGTAAAGCAGTAACGTGACTTAAGATACGATAAAGGAGGGGTTTGTTTGTTTGTTTTTAAGAAAAAATTGCTTGTTTGTAAATGTGGTTGATAAATAAGTGTTATGTTTGTTGGATGTTTTATGTGTAAAACTTAATTAAAAATAAAGTTTAAAAATACAATGTATTCAAACAATTATTGCATTCAAACAATTATATTGTTTATATATTGTTTATATTATATTGTTTATATTATATTTCATATAATATTTATATATTTGTTTATGTTATATATGGTTTATATATTGTTTGTATTATATCGTTTATATTACTCCAATATAATATTTATATAATATAATATATTTGTTTATGGTATATATTGTTTATAAATTCTTTTTATTATATTGTTTATATTATATTTAATATAATATTTATATAATATAATATATTTATGTTATATATGGTTTATATATTGTTTGTATTATATTGTTTATATTGTATTTAATATATTTATATAATATACTGTAATATATTTGTTTATGTTATATATTGTTTATATATTCTTTGTATTATATTATTTATATTATATTTAATATAATATTTATATAACATAATATAATATATTTGTTTATATTATATCATTTATATATTGTTTATATTATATTTCCAATTATGGAAAAAACGCAAGATAAATCTAATTATATATGAGCAGCTTGTCTTAAAGATTTTATTCATCATGCTAAAATAAAACATTCCATAATCAATTTTCTTCCTTTTTTCAATTTTTCAGAAAAAAAACTGGTTTTTTTCTGATTTTTTTCAGGTTTTTCCTGTGCCTTCACATAGCTATGCTTACCTGCTTCCTTTAGGGTCGGCTTGACCAAACAGAGCCAATAGGACGCCGCCTCTCCATTGGTTGGTTCCTTATTTGGTCCTGAAACAGCTGCCCAATCCGAACAGTTTTTAGGGGGGGGAAGGAGATAAGCCAAGGCAGGAATTCTCCCTGGCGATTGGACAGCCGCGGTTCAGGTGGGAGGGAAAAAAGATATTTCAATCTCTCATTGGAGGAGAGGAACGACCAAGGGGACTCTCACTGGTCAGTTGGTTGGCCAATAGGTGCGCAGATAGGGAAGAAGGGAAGGCGGCTTTGCGATTGGTGGGCTCGAAGTGAGGGGCGTGCCTTGGTTCCCCGCGCGGCTTGCTGGAGTTTCTCCTCGCTTGGGCGGCGCGGCCTGTGTGGAATCGGTGAGGGATCCGTCGTGAGGGGAGCCATCGGGGCTTGAAGGGCGGCGGGATCAGAGCGGCGCGACCGGAACGCTCTTCTGGCGCTGCGATTTTTGTTGGGCACCACCGAGTAAGTCCCGATACGGGCAGGAGAATGGCACTCTCTTGTTGGCAAGGGCGCTACATCCGGGTCTTTCTTTCTACCATGGTAGCCAACATCCGGGCACTTAGCTCTCCACATTAGCGGTTTGGGGGTGGAGCTTAGCTTGGGGCGGGGATTTACAGAATGAAAGTGGGAGGGGCGTATGCTTGTGCTTGGAAAGATATTTTCTAGGACTGCATTCCCCACTTGCCTAGCCATGAGGTTTTGGAAGTTGTAGTTCCCAAAAGTAACTTTTCCAAGGCTTTGAAAAGGAGTGATTGGGCGGGTGGGGGGATACTTTAGGGCAGCAGAAACGTGTTCCTTTATTGTGCTTACTCCACAACTTGGGAAAGTTACTTTTTGGGCTATTCCTGCATTGGCAGAGGGTTGGACTAGATGGCCCTTGTGATCTCTTTCAACTCTATGGTTCAATGACTATAACTCTCAGAATCCCCCACCCAGCATGACCCAAGTTTCTGCCAATTGTTTTTTCTACAAAATACTGTAGTTTTAAGGGAGGCTTCCTTGGTCAGTTTTAAGGAGTTGCTTTAGGACAGCAGCTGGGTCTTATTTGGAGAACTGTACAGAGATTCACTCAGAGTTTGAAAAGGTCCTCATTTTTTGGGGACTGCAGCTCCCATCTTCCATCATCCAGGATAGCTGGAGGATTCTGGGAGCTGTAATCTAAAAATGAGAAATGTTTAAAGCATTGGCTGTGATCTGACCCCAGACCACCCAGGGCAGCTGGACATAACGAAATAAATATCAGACAGATTCCAAAACAAACGGGAAATGAAAAGCAGCAGAAAAATAGGGAGAGAAGGAGAAAGATGGCAAACTAAGGCGGCAGGGGGAACATAAGGTCAATAAAGTCTGCTGAATAATGGTTTGTTCAGGTAGGCCAGGGTGGGCAGTTGTGGAAAGCCAAGGGGCCACATTAGCCCCTTAGGAGAGCTTGGACAGTTGCTTCTGCCAAAAATAAAATCAAATAAAAACCTTTTTTTCCCCTGCCCCCCCCCACACCTCTGGGAGTATGCAGACATTTTCGCCCTGTTTTGGTTGGGGCAAATTGGCCAGGAGGCCTGCAAAATGTGGTAGAAATGCACCCCATTACCCCTAGTGGGCATTTGGGGGCAAAAATATCTTTTTTTGAAAATTTTCCCAACATTGTTTTGATGGGAGGGGCTCATGCAGCCCACAGGCCACCTTTTACCCACCCCTCAAGTAGAGGGGGTTGCAAAGCCCTGGCCACTTGCAGGTTTAGAGTGCTTGGAAGGAGCGTTTGTGTTTCGTTCTGGTGTTGTACATTTTGTATCCTGTTTTTTGTCCCTTGTGAATTTTAGCTTGATGTAAATGGAGTTCTTGTGGTTTCTCATCCAGGATCTGGCCAGGCCTGACCCTACCTAGCTCTAGCAAAGCTGGTTGTGTTGTGTGCTCCCAAACTGCACTTTGGGACCATGTTGGTTTGACTGAGGAAATTAAAATAGAACATTAGACCAGGCTATCCCTCTAATCCATCTCATTTGTCTTGCTCTGGGCCTTGGGAACATAACATCCACATCAGTCGTCTGCTTAGTTGCATCCCTCCCTGACTAAAGCACATCCATTTCTCTTTGTAAGATACAGGATCTCTCTCGCTCTCTCTTGCTTCAAAGTGGCAGCGTTGGGACTGGACCCATCAAATAGCATACCTGTTGGGTCCTTTTCTTCAGTGGCTGGTGCTGGCTGAACTGGCATTGAATGCAAAATTAGCCCACTGGAACTTTATTTCAAAGGTTCTGCATTTCCTTTTCTAGGAAAGGGTGCCAAGGTGGGAGTGGTATTTTGTTAAGAATTTTCTCAGATTTTAGATCCATTTTTCTGATCTTCAGAAATTCACCACTGCTGTTTATTCTGATAGAAAGCCAGCACGGTGTAGTGGTATGAGTGTTGGACTAGGACACTGGGAGGACAGGGTTTGAATCCGCACCTGGCCACAGAAACTCAGTGGGTGACCTTGGTCAAGTCACACACTCTTAGCCTCCAAGGAAGGCAGTGGCAAACTCTGAACAAATCTTGCCAGGAAAACATCTTGATTGGGTTACTTTAGTGTCACCATATGTTGAAAACGACTCAAAGGCACACCACATCCAAAATTTATTCTGATGAGAGGCTTTTTCTTACCTTTCCAGAGTCTGCTGTTGACGGTGTGGTCACCATGGCTGTCCCAGAGCCCCGGCCCAATCACACAATCTACATTAACAATCTCAACGAGAAAATCAAGAAAGATGGTAAGTTGCGGTTTATACCCGCTACGATTTTGCCAGGCCCTGTTTTATGTCTTGCGCCAAATTCCAACATTTTGAAGAAGAAAAGGTGGTTTCAGTCTGCTTTTTGTTCTGCCTTCCTGCTGCAGTTGAGGGAAGAGGTGTATTCTGATTGTCTGATCCTTTATCACTAGCATCTGCCTGTGTGTGTCTTTGAATCACATAAACTGGATTAGCCCTTTGACTTTTAAACTGATAACTGCATGTTGTAGAAGCTAAGCATAAAGACTGCTTTCCCTCACCATGTGCTTCTGTCTCTTTTAGAACTGAAGAAGTCCCTCTATGCCATTTTCTCCCAGTTTGGTCAGATCCTCGATATCCTGGTATCCCACAGCATGAAAATGCGAGGCCAGGCCTTTGTCATCTTCAAGGAGGTCAGCAGCGCCACGAATGCCCTGCGCTCCATGCAAGGCTTCCCCTTTTATGACAAGCCCATGGTAAGTGTCACTGCTTGGCAGGGGGAGAAAAACTTTTCCTCCTATAATTTCCTGCCTGAGAACTGAGATCTACTGATGGGACCCTGCTCCATGTTCCACTTGTAGAAACAAAACATCGTGCAAGGACATGGGAAAAGCCTTCTCTGTGGTAGCACCCTGTTATGGAATTATCTCCCCTTGGTTGGTCCACTGTGGAAGCCCACATTGATCTCTTTTAGGCACCAAGTTAAAACCTGACTTTTTATTAAAGTCTTTGGAGCTTAATCTAAAGTGTACATGTACAGGGTTTTAACAGTTTTATCCTTTTATCCTATTTAAATCACTCTGTTTTTATTTGGAGCTGAAATGTACTGTTTATATTATTTTAATAGTATGCTGCCCTGAGATCTCATGACAGAGGGCAGGAGACAAATATTTTAATAAATAGATTACATAAATACAATTGCTTGTCTGCTTTTTAGCCAAGAAGGATCATGCAGGCTAGGTTGGAGTTTAAAATTTCATCAGAGCTGAAGGAAAGGACTAGTCAGCCTTCAACTTTCGCGAGCCTTAGGGACACAGCAGCCCCACGAAATTGGAAAAACCACAAATATAGGCCTGCTATTTTTTTACTTGAGAGAACACTTCTCTGGGTATTTGTAGGTCCTCCAGCACAGTTCCAGCGGACGTTGACCATTGAATCACACTGGAGGATCTTCAAATGCCTAGAGAGAACATATTAATCAAATCCATGAATAATCAAATTGGTGAATTCTTAACCTGTAAATAGAAGGGACAACTGTATTATCCTGAGACATGTGCTTGTTCACAAGTGGAAAGGCTTTAAAGTATGTGTTGTAGAAAATAATGTGTGGTCATGGATTTTCTTTTTCCACCACCAGAGGATCCAGTATGCCAAAACGGACTCCGACATCATAGCCAAAATGAAGGGTACATATGTGGAGCGGGACCGCAAGCGAGAGAAACGAAAGCCCAAGGGCCAGGAGGCACCAGCTGTCAAGAAGCAAATCCCAGGAGCAGCAGCACCAGTGGCTCCTAATGTTCAAGGCGCTGTACCTGTAAGTGTTTGCCCAGCACAGGGAGGGTGCAACATTGTCTGACTTCTGTTTGAAGGGTTCAGGGGAAAGGCACTTACATCTGTATTATGTTCTTCTGAGCAGGTTGTATGGTGAAGGGTGGGGGCAACTTTTTCCTGAGCCTCTTCCAGATCTGGAGTGAGACATCCCCGGTTGAAATTTGACCGCTCAGGAGCATGTGTGTGTTTGTCTTTTCTTTCTGTGCAGGGCATGCCGCCCATGAACCAAGGCCCGCGCATGATGCACCACATGCCCGGCCAGCCCCCCTACATGCCTCCTCCGGGGATGATGCCGCCACCTGGCATGGCTCCAGGGTCCATCCCTCCTGGGGCAATACCCCCACAGCAGATGCTACCTGGACAGATGGCTCCAGCTCAGCCGGTGAGTGACAAGGTGCTTAGGGGTGACAGGAAACTGTGCGTGTATGTTTTGGGGGTGAGAGAGAGAATGAAACCAGACAAGTCTGGTAAAGAATTCCTAAACTTTGTGGGGTTTGCAAAGAGATTACTGAGAAGAAAAAGTGCTGTACCTGGCAGGACAGAACATGTCGTCATGGTTAGTGATTGATCTCCATAGAAAGGAAGAGACAGTGGTTGTGCCTTAGTAGGAGGGACCTTAACAAAGTTGGACAGTTGCTTCAAACCAGTCACTTCCTGTGTTCGCGCTTGTAAGTGTCTCGTTTGTTCTTGTTTAGCTCTCGGAGAATCCTCCCAATCACATCTTGTTCCTCACCAACCTGCCTGAGGAGACCAACGAATTGATGCTGTCCATGCTTTTCAACCAGTAAGTGCCTGGCTGTTCCCCACTGCCGTGATTGCTCTATGCAGATCTTTGGAGAAGGGTTTGCTCAGTCAATGCAAGTTTGGGATTTGCTGGGCTGACCACTTGGGTCTTTAACCACAGGCTTTGGGTTCTGGTAGGCCGGGAGTGGGCAAAGTGCTGCTGCAGGCCACATGTGGCCCCTGGGACCCCTAAGTGCAGTACCAGAAGGTCCCTGTGACAGATCCCCACTCCAGGCTGACCCTGCAGTTCTAATCTTTGGAATCCTGTCACTCACTCTGCTTAATCCCTTCCCCACTTAATCCCTTCCTGGATTGGGTACTTGGGCCTCACAGTGACCCCTTTCATGTGGACCTGTGGCTGTGTTGTTGTGGTGGGTTTGCCATGTTTAGCATGACCAGCCGTCCACTAATTTAAAATGAACAGACAGAGGAAGTGGTAAAAACACACAAACAAGTGGAAGTTTATTAAGACACATGTAATTAACATATTAACCCTTGAACTCTCAATCAGTAACAACTCCCTAAACCCCCAGTCAGTTCTGTGTCTGACTCTATATCAGTGTTACTTTCCTTGCTCTTGTCTTGAGCGTCTTTCCTTTGTCCTCCCGCAGGTTCCCAGGCTTCAAGGAAGTCCGGCTGGTGCCAGGCCGCCATGACATCGCCTTTGTGGAGTTTGATAATGAGGTGCAGGCTGGAGCTGCCCGGGACGCCCTCCAGGGCTTCAAGATCACACAGAACAACGCTATGAAGATCTCCTTTGCAAAGAAATGATGCCTCGCTTGGCCTTCTCTCCACCCAATACTTATCCCCTCTCTTCTAGCTAATGTTTGTAAAATGGGTTTTGGTTGTGTGTATGTGTTTCTCATGTTCTGCTCTGTGAGGTAAGTGCAGAGGTGTGTGTGTGAGAGAGAAAGCGAGCAGGAGAAAAACAGAGAGCCCAGATGCAGGAAGGGCAGGCAGATCCTGGTACAGACTGCTTGCCCCCAGCAACTCTTGATGACAGGAGACAGATGTGTGCCTGTGTGTGTGTGTGTGCGTGCGCACAGATGGAAGATAGCAGCCGATTCTTTGTAAAAAGCATTGCACCCAGGGTCTGACGGCCAGACATTGCACCTGGAGCTTTTCTGTTTTGCAATAAAAAAACTGGTTTATTTTCTCTTTTTGGTTGTGGCTCTTATTGATCAGGTTGCAAGGAGAAAAGCAGTTTGTATGCATTCGCCCTAAGCAAAGGAGCCTGTCAGGTTTTCCTGGTTTGTTCATCAAAACCAGAATTAGGCCTCCATAACCTGAAAAAACAACTACTGTCAGCCTTCCCCTCCCTGATCACTTGGTGGCCGTTCCCAACTTGCCATGGGCAGCCAGCTGAACTAACCTCAAAGGGTGATAACAGAAATTCCTGTCAGTTTCCCTGTTCTTGACTCCAAAATCATCATCATCATCTGTTTATATAGTACCATCACTGTACGTGGCGTTTAACAAGTAAAAGAACAACAAAGCAATTCCCTAATACATAGTACAGTACTGGAGAGAGCTATCCAACCTCTGCTTAAAAACTTTCAAAGAGAGTCCATCCCCTTCTGGATGGTCAAGAAGTTCTGAACAGTCAAGGAGTTCTTCCTAACATTTTGGTGAAATTTATTGTTCTTGTAATCTGCCAAAGCATGTGCCATACTGAAGCATCAGCCACTTAAAATTAGAGTTGAAAGTAACCCAAGAGGGCCATCCAGGCCGACCCCCTGCCATGCAGGAATACACAAAGCACCCTGGGCAGATGGCCATCCAGCCTCTGTTTAAAAACTTCCAAAGAAGGAGACTCCACCACACTCCTACGCAGTGTATTCGACTGTCGAACAGCTCTTGCCGCCAGGAAGTTCTAATGTTTGATGGAATCACTTTTCCTGTAGTTTTAAGCCCATTGCTCCGTGTCCTAGTCTCTGGAGCAGCAGAAAACAAGCTTGCTCCCTCTTCAATATGACATCCTTTCAAGTATGTAATCCTTATCTCATGTTCTCATAATCCTTTTCTTCGATCCTTATCTTTGGGATGGAGGTTTAGCAATCAGAAATGGTGGGGTGGAGTGTTTGGAATTCAGTTCTGAAGGTGGTTCAGAAGCTGCCATATGAAAAAGGAGCCAGCAGGGGGCATCCTTCAGAAGGGATGGGAGCCATGGATGGGGCAAGGAGGCAGAAGAGGTTGGACTTTGGCCTCGTGGCTCCCTTAGGTATGTGGTGGGTGTGCAATGGTAGCTCAGGAGCAAGCATGCTCTGGTCTGGATTGTGTGCCCATGCTGCACAGGAAGGCCTGCTGTGTTGTAGAGGGAGCTGGTTTTGTACTGTGAGCAAAACCCTCAGCTGGCAGCGGCTTCATACTTTTCTGTGGCAGTACAGTAGTTGCAAGACCCAGTAGCTTTACCGAAGATAGAATCACATTTGAAAGTGCAGCTAATCCTTCATGTGCTAAGGGTGGAACATCTGGCCAAAAGATTCCCAATAGTGTATGAGCTCTGTGTCTTGGATGCTGTAGACTGATTTTTGGCTCCTTTTCAGCCTCTGGATGCCCCCTTCTTTGCCCTACCAAGACTGAGTCAATGGCACACAAAGATCTTCACTGTCTTGTGACAGGAGGTTAATTTCAAGGGCCAGCTTGTTCTCCTGGCCTCAGTTTCCTGTTTAGCCAGGCAAAGACCCCAGCTTGGAACTGCCTGTCCCTGGCTTGTTTTTATGGTATTAGAATTCTTTGACTTCACAAGTTGTGTGGCAGGGAGCATAATTCAGAAAGTGTTAAGAAGCATGCTAGGATATCCAAATGTGCTATATCTGTTCAGGGAAGGAGAGAGGAAGAAAAAGACTAGTTCTGTCTTGAAGTCTTCAAGCAGTCAGGGCAAAACTAGTTCACATGGCACAAAGCTGATAATTTTTTCTGGTACTGAGCAATTACAATTGAGTGGTTAGAATGTTTGCAAATATTCCATGGCTTTCCAGCAACTTAAAACAGGGGCTGTGGGTAGAAGGATAAGTGTTGATGAATGGTCAGCCCCTAATGCTGTATGAGCAAAACTGGCCAGGGCGAGAGCCGGAAACACAGCAACTTCTCCAGACTTGGGATTCTGACCAGTTTTTCCATCAAAGATGCCATTGGTGTCTGTCTGAGCCTGCACTCTTTAGAAATGAGGGGTGCTGCTTGGTCTCTTTGGGTGGGACTGCTTCTCTGCAGTTTTGGGTGGCCTGTGAGGAGCGGACGGCAAATGGACAAACTGGCAGACAAGAAATTATGTGCTGATGCTGAATGTGACCGTGAGTGTCCTCCTTTTTCTCTCTCCATTTATTTTTATTGTGCAAAAACTCCTGTTGAAAGCAGGGGAGGAAAAGGTTAGCAGAAAAGAATAAACCGACAGATAATTGACTGGAAATCCAGCAGTGAAAAGAAGCCTTATATAGCCTATGCATAAACTTTTAGAAAAGGCAACTAAATATCCAATTATTCAGAGATTTATTTGTTTACTTCTTCATTTATTTAAATAGTTCTCTCACCCTACATTACTGGATCTCAGAGCAGCATAAAATCAATTTAACCTGGATTAAAAACATTCAACAAATGGACATGTTAAAACAGATTACAACCAGTTTAAATAAGCGCTGACATCTATAAGACACAGATTCAAATATTAAAAGGGTTATGAGATGATGGTTCCATTGGATAATAGGGGGTGGGCATATCTCTTCAAATACTGCAGTATAATTTTAGAAATGGCACAGAGAATTATTTTCCATTGTCCAAAACTTATTTTCCAGGATGTGGGCAAGCAGTCTGAGAGGGCAGATGAATATACAGAATTTAAAGATTGCTCCAAAACAAAATTAATGGGACTCGTGACCTTTTCCCAAAAGAAAACGTCTGTGGGGCATAACCAACAAATATGTTTGAGAGATGCAGGAAGCGAAGTGCAGTGTACTAGTCAATGTATTCAGGTATTTACCAAATAAATACAGAATCCACTATACATGAAACAGGACTTTTTACACTGCAAGTAAGAGGTTAAAACCCATTGATACAGTAGGTGTGAGGTAATCTGTTAGTTAATGAAGTAGGGATATTTCATAGAATCATAGAATTGCAGAGTTGGAAGAGACCACGAGGGCCATTTGTTGTTCCATTTATTCCTAAGACTCCAGATTTCAATAAACAAAAATTTTGGCTTTCTTTCTCTTTTCTTTCTGCATGATTCAGTATATATTTTCAAAAGACATTGGGACATTCAATGCTTGAGTGCCATACCTACATCCCAACATATTTTGTAACAGAAGACAACTGCTGTTCTGAAGAAACTGTCAGATCCGACCAGCTCTTAATGCTACAGCACTTTCCTCTTCGGGGGACTGCCAGCTTTTTCTTGCAGTGACAAGCAAAGCTTTGGCAAGCTGCTCCAGATAAAGAGTTCATCACAGGATTCAAAGCAGCTTACAGCCATTTAAAACAAACCACTACTACAAAACCTTGACTACCAAAGTTAAAAGATAATTAAACCACAATTCTTTTTAAAGCACTACATTCCTTGATAAACCATTTTGGCTCCTGTGCTCTTTTCCTGCCCACTCTACCCTCTGCCCCTCTCCCTTTTCCCAATCCTAGACCCCATTTCCATCGCAGTGGCCCTCCAGGATTATATTGCGCCTGATTGCCGCTTCATCAACATCCAGAGGGGCCAAGTCGTCTATGTCTTCTCCAAGCTGAAGGGGCGTGGGCGACTCTTCTGGGGAGGCAGCGTAAGTAGCTGCGGATTCCTGCCCTGGCCGCGGGTTGGACTGGATGACCCTTGGGGTTTATTCCACCACTACAGTTCTGTGATTGACTTTCTTCTGGGAATGTGTGGTAATGATTCCAGCTCCGTGAGGCTACAGTGAGCCGTGGGGAGTAGGAAGCACATATAGAGTCACGGATACTGGAATAGCAGGGGCCAGGGGGCTCAGTCCCTCCCCAGTCTAGATTACGGGAGTCTTAGCCCCCTTGAAATGATGTGGCAAAAACTGGATCACCAAGACTCCAATGTAATTGAGCCCATTTAGGAATGATCAGTCAGAAGTGTACAAAATGGCCATTATTTTACTGTTGCTTTCATGGTTCATGGATTGTTACAGACTTCAGTTGAGGGGTGGCGATTATTGTTTTAATGCTATGTACAGTGTGTTTATTGTTCTGTAAAACATACCTACAAATAGTCAGAATTAATAATTACTAGGAGTAGGGAAACACATGGCCTCCTAAAGGACATAGATGATGTCATTGCCATCATTTATTAACTTTATTTATTGACAGCCAGCATGGTGTAATGGTTTGAGTGGACTAGAAAGAACTCTGGGAGGGCAGGGTTCAAAGGGTGAGGGATGATGGAAGTTGCAGTTCAACAACATCTGGAGGGCCACAAGGCCCCCCCCCCATCTCTGACTATGAGGAATTGGGATGACATGTGAGCTCTAATGATGCCACCTCTCCCTCCCAGATCCCTCTGCTCTGCGGTCCCAGGGAAACCAGGCAAATATCACTGATATTTTCCAAAAATGGCCAGCAGAAGGCACTCCTGCAACAGGGGAACAGATAGATTGCAGAACCTCATGCGAGTGTGTACATGCCTTCAAATCGCCTGTGGACTTATAGAGACTCCATTCATTTCATAGGGTTTTCTTAGGCAAGCAATACTCAGAGGCCTTTTGCCAGTTCCTTCCTCTGGAATGTAGCCCACAGCACCTGGTGTTCATTGGCAGTCTCCCATCCAAGTACTAATCAGGGTTGACCCTGATTAGCATCCAAGATCAGATGGGATCTGCTGCCTTTAGGGTATTTAGGCCCAAGAGAAACCTCATACTCTTGCCTTTCCCTCCTCCCTGAACAGGTTCAAGGTGACTATTATGGGGAACAGCCTGCCCGCCTGGGGTATTTTCCCAGCTCTGTGGTCCAGGAGAACCAGTACTTGAAGCCGGGCAAGGTGGATGTGAAAACCAGCGTAAGGGCACTTTTATATTTTCTTGATGGTAGGACAGCTTTGGCAAACAGGCCTGCTGCCCTGAATCTCAAATGTTTACTGCATGTCCACTTGGGGTGTGTGTGTGCACCTACAAGCCACCTGTCACCACAAATTTAATAGGGTTTATAAGAATACTCAAGTAGTTTTGCCAATTCCTCTGAAATATAGCTTACAGAACAAGGGGCTTGTGTATACGAGTCCAAAAACCCCAGAGCGCCCCACAAGAATGGCATTTCATAGCAAGCTGCGACTTGTCTTAACGATGTTTTTGCCCCCATAAGCTTCTCATACAAGGTGGTGTCTGCAACTGATTTACTCATGTTTGTATTTACCTCAATTTGCTGCTGCTGAACTTTTAAAAAAAAGATGTCCAAGGTGTGATAGATTGATTTTTCAATTAACTGGAAAGCAAAAAACCAAAAACCAACACCCCATTTTATCGCTTTAGCGAATGCTCACTAAGGTGAAAATCCAACATGGCGGCAGCAGGCGCTTGCCTTGTTAGCAAGCCCTGCTCCCTTACTCACACGGCCAATCAGCTTTGCGCTTCGTCTACTATGGGGAAACCATTCATATCGAATCACTTGTCCCAATGGGCAGGAATGTGCATTCCTCTCACTGTTTTTTTGAAAAAGTCCCAGACAAACCGCAAAGCCTTTTCCTGCAGAGTTTTTGACGTTTGGGCCCCCTCCTTCCCAATACAACAAAACAATGCGGAATGCCATTAAGACTGGTAGGATTCTCTTCACATTCCTTGAGGAGTATTTTTGCCATTTAGACAACCCTCTGGTATTTATTGGTGGTCCCCCATACTAACCACATCTCTCCAGATTTTTATTTTCCTATTTGGCATGTATTTGGCCCTGCCTGCTCATTCACTGCAGTCTCCTCTTTAGTGCATCTCTACCATGGATTGGGTCCAAATAGGCTTGGCCTCCTGTTACTTGAGTGGGGCTGCATTGCATTTTTAAAACCCATGGACTTTCTCCATCCCCTGGGTAATTCCATAATTCCATAGATCTCCTTTATCCCTCTGCCACCTGCCCGCCCTCTAAGTATCCTGATTTTTCCCCTAGATGCATTTCCATATTGCAACATTACAGCAGCCTCACCAATCCTGAAATGCATGCAATGATGTTTGGGTAACTGATGCAGTCAGCAAGTTGTCTTCTCTCTTTCTCTTTCAGAAGTGGGACTTCTACTGCCAATGACCGTAGCCGTTTGGATCAGGACAATACCTGTGCTTGTATTGCATCTGCCAGGCTTGGAGGACTGCCTGTTTGACAGCTATGTGCCTTATGGTCTAGTCTCCTGCCTGGCCTGCTTTGGCAAAGACAAAAGTTCTCTGTTCTAGATGCTGCCTGCTACTAGTTTGTATGTGTGTGTGAGTGAGACAGGGGAGGTGATAGGTGATGGTGGTCTCTATCCTTCCTATGACTCCAAGTAGCAGTTGCCCCACGCCCAGCTAAAAATGCAAAGACCAACCAGGCTCAAAGTGTTTGCGATGTTCTGTTGAGCCCAAGACGTTTCGAAATATAGAACAGGGCATTTTACAATAAAAAGAAGTCAATATAAAAGTTGCAAAATTTTGTTTAAAGGACATACAAGCAACCCGCTTAGCAAACTTGCCAGTTTCATTCTATCCAAAACATTACCCATGATGGTAAACCTTCCTTGTACATAAACATGGTGCCTCCCCATGCATAGATGGCCGGGTAAGCTGTACTTTGCGAGTAATGGAGACCAATGGATCCATCTCTTAAATGAATAAAGGAAAAACGCTTCACCAAAGGGAAATGTGTTGCTATTTATAAAATCTTGGCTATTATAGCTAGACAAAGGGAGAATACCTGGGAAGGGCAGGGCGCACATCTCAACTACTTTCCCCAATGTCATAGCAAAGAAGCTTGGTTTGTTTATTTAGTACTTTTATATTCTGCCGCCTTTGGAGAACTCAAAAGGGGCCACTCAGGGAGGACAGAAGCCTAGCGTTGCATCCAGGCCCTGATCAACCCTTCTCCTACTTGGCAGCACTCTGCATCCCCAGCCAATGCCTTGGGAAATAGGTGGCAGAGTAGTTGCTAGTGGCACATTTATGTGCCATCATGGGACTGTGGTGAGAAATACTGAGTGCCAGCAGTAGCTGACTTGCTCTCTCTAGATCTGTCTTAGTGCACCTGTCTGGTTATTGTTGGACTGCAGCTCCCAGCATTCCTCACCATGGACATTTCTGGCTAGAACTGATGGAAGTTGCAGGTAGGCCAACCCTATCTGCAGGGATGCATTTTGCCTACTATTCCTGAGTTTAGATAAAGGAGTGGAAGAGAAAAGGGTTAGCCACACTGCTGTCAGGGGAGTTGCTTCTCTCTACTAGTAGAAACCCTCCAACATTTCACAGATGAAAACTGGACAGGTATGGCCAAGCAACATCAGAGTGTGGTCAAGATGGCAAAAGTTATTAATGCAGAAGAACAGACAAGCTAGGGGAGGCTGCAGCAGTTTGCTTGTGCCTGAGCCTACTGGGAAAGCTCAGCTTCTGTCTCCTCCTCTCCTCTCCCAGTTGAATTAATTGAATGCAATGTACTTTTGCTCTTTGAAGCAATAACTTTGCAGCTATTGAAGTAAGCTGGGGATAAAGAGGGAAAATGGAAGAGAGAAACTAGGACATTTTAAAAGCAGCTGAACAAGCGGGACAAAAATTGGAATTAATTGAGACTGCCCTTGCCAAATTGGAACACTTGCAAGGTATGCTAGTACCAATAAGCAAACTGAGGCTGGATAAGAAAATGGCCTACCATGCAGGGTTGTTCTGAGGATGGACGCAATTAAGATGGTAAAAGTATGTGATTTAATGGAATTTCTGCAGGCATATCCTTCTGGCAGCTGTGTCATCTTAAGACAGTGCTGGGCAACTACAGTGGGTCTGGAGGCTGGGTTTCTGCCCCTGGAATCCTCCTAGGGCTACATGGAGTATTCATATACCAAAAAATAATAATTTAAAAACGCACACAGAAGTGTCCCAAAGTCCACTTCTAGTTTGGAGAAATTCGTGTGGGTTTTTTTTCTTTAAACATTAAACAGCTTGGAAAGTATGTAATTTTTTTTTAATGAATTGTTTCTCCTAGAGGCTTCCAGGAGAGGCATTTCACCTGCTTTTTCTATTCCCCCAAAATAGTTGGTTTCGACAAGCTGGAGGGGCCAGGGGTTGCAAATATAGCTTTGGAGGCTGCATGTGAACTCAGGGGCCTCACATTGCCCACTTCTGCCTTTCCCCAAG
The DNA here is from genome assembly GCA_030847615.1 of Gambelia wislizenii. NCBI lineage: Eukaryota > Metazoa > Chordata > Lepidosauria > Squamata > Crotaphytidae > Gambelia > Gambelia wislizenii. The sequence goes on from JAUMIR010000010.1 coordinate 32,613,743, forward strand.
TTACGTAGAAATAGACTCCAGCAATGGTTACTGAGGAGGAATGAATTCTGCACATATTCAGAGACATTTGCCCAGCTTGAGGAATTTTGCACTCCAGAGTCAAATGGAACTACAGAGAACAGCTTGACTCTCTAAGTGAGCTCAGATAAATGGGGATAGTAGAACAATCACTGGGAGGAGGAAAGTAGTAGCATTTTTGCTTTCCAAGCCTTGGGAAATTTAGGTCACCCTTCCTCTCCCTCCTTGGCACCCTCAGGGAGAGGTTAAGCAATGCCGGATTTACCCCCAGTGCTGCAGCCTGGCAGAGGTCCCGGTTTCTTAAGCGGCCACTGTGACCCAGTTTCTAGACTTGGCAAAAGGCCTGGATCACACCTCCTCTGTTGCTGGATGGCGGCAGGCAGGTGAGAGCAGAGGTACTTCCCACAGCCTGGGGTGGGTGCGTTAGGGTCATCTTTTTGCCCCGTGGGCAACCACTGCCCACAAGTGTTGGTCCCAGCCTCTGCGGAGCTGAGCATTGCTCCTTCTTCCTGCCTCCGTAACTGAGAGGCCATCTTCTCTCCCCGGCTTTCTTCCTCCCTCTCCTCACCATTCAGGCCTATCCGCCTTTGTCCTGCTTCCCAGGAACTGGTATCTGCTTCCAAAGTTGACTCACGTGAGCAAAGGCCGTACAGGCTTGTCTGAGCAGAGACGACTTGTTAGCCCTTCTGTGACTCTGAACCTCTCCTGGGATAAAAGCTTCTCTGCTTAACATGCCTGAGGGAAGGAGGAAAACCACATACCCTCCAAAATTTTCACTGACGAAAGAGTGACACATGTGGCCAAGCAACATCAGAGTGGATCAAGGTGGCATTGTTAGTAACAATGAGAAAGAACACACAAAGCTAGGAGAGGCTGCAGCAGTTTGTTTTTGCCTGAGCCTATTGGAAAAGGCAAGATTCTCTCCCCTCTGCTGAGTTATTTGAGTGCAAACTACTTTTGCACTTTGAACTCGGTTTGCAGCGATTGGAATAAGCAGGGGACAAAGCAGTAAAGAGAGAAAAACTGGGACTTCTAAAAGCAACTGAAAAAGTGGGAAGACAGAGGATTAATCCAGATTGTTCCTGCTAAACTGAAGCAGTTGGAGGATATGTGGTTGCAAACTGTGGTTGCAGATTACTCAAGTTCCAGGGTGGCCTCCCCTGTGCCACTGTTCCTTGGTATGTTGTTAGCTTAGGTGCAGAGCTTGGAAAAGTTCCTTTTACCAGGTGCTGGATCTAGTATGGGGTGTGTGTAACAGGGGCAAGCAGAACAATTGTATTCTCCTCTTCATGACAGCCAAGGGTAAAGAAAAAAACAGAGAGCAGCCATGATTGCTGATACATCTCAAAGCAATAATAATTTGAAGCAGCCTTGAGAGTGCAGTACTGTACAACCAAAGGTACTATGGAACTGCTGGGAGCTGCTTTTCCTAGCATAAAATGTACCATTTTTCTGCAACATTTACGCAACATGAGTTAGCCAGTGCAGGTAAAATGAATAATCCATTGTTTAACTGTTTGTGTCAGCTATAGTCGGATACTTTTACTGCATGAGATCATGAGAACTTTTTCTCTTTAACATGTGTCTGAACCTTTGTGAGCAGAGCTATAAATGCTTAGCTTCCGCTAATAAAGTTGTTCTTTGCTTGTCCTGACATTGATTGTGTGCATCTGTGTCCAAGGGTAAGGAACCTCTTTGGCCAAAGATAGCAAGGATTCAGGACCCAAGGACTGCTGTTTTGCCCACAAACTCTGGGCCTGGTGAATGGGGCTGATATTTCAGTTCTCTCCCCACTGCTAACAGTAGTAATTAAAGATCTGAATAGCGCAGGAGAGTTTTAAAGTGTTTGCCCCAGCATGGCAGGAGGATGCATGCACACACTTTGCCATTCCTTTCAGACAGCAAAATATCTTGGGTGTCATTGGAGATGGCCTCTCCCCTCAGTTTGCTGTTCACAGTGGCTGGATGCAAAGCGTCAGGCAGCAAGGAAATGGAGTGGTAATGGCTGAAGCATTCATGAGCACTCATGAGCTTAGCTAACTTCTAATTTGAATGTGTGCATGAATGATAATTCCCAGAATCCTTAGGGTAGCTAGAGGATTCTGGGAGCTGTGAGTTGAAAAAGAAAATCTGCCAAGCACTGGAGTGGAAACATAGAACTAGGGAAGGGGTGAGATCATCTTCTGGAAAGACCTATGAGTTATCTATTTCTCAGCGGGAGAGAGAACCCTGGCTCGTGGTGGTGGTGGTATGCCTTCAAGTTGTTTCAGACTTATGATCAGGGCCGGTTTAACTTGTCTGCCAAATCAGCATTGGCAGGGGGCCCCGAGGTCAAGAGGGGGCCCCGAAGTCAAGAGAGGACCCCATGTTGGCCTCCTTAATCTGACAAAGGAACAGCCAGGAGACTGCCAGGAGGAGCCCCCTCTTACCCTCCTCCTCCAAAAACCTCCTGCTGGCTTTTTTAAAAAAACAAACAAAACAGCCTCTCCAAAACTAAGAAAGAGAAAGAGAAAGAAACAGCAGCCCTCCGTGGCAGAAGCTGGAGGGAGAGGCACATCGGAGATGGTGAGTGTGTGTGTGAGAGAGAGACAGGGAATTTGAGGGTTGTCTCCCTCAGAAAGGGCTTCTTTCTTTCCTTCTTTCTTGCCCATGTGCCTTCAAGTCATATGGGGGCCCCAAAGTAAAGCATTGCAGGGGGCCCCAAAATTCCTTAAACCGGCCCTGCTTATGATGAACCTATCATGGGGTTTTCTGAGGCTGAGAATGTGTGACTTGCCCAAGGTCACCCAGTGGGTTTTCATGACCAAGTGGGAATTCAAACTCTGATCTCCAGAGTCATAATCAACTCTCAAACCACTACCAATCTTCCTCCGGTTCCCTCCCCACCTCAGATAACACTCAGAGAGAGTGTTATCTCTCTCTCTGGACTAATATCACTAGGAGCAGCCAGGAGGCTGTTCCATTTCAGAACATCATGTTATTATATCCATTCTTCTTGTAATTTATCAAAAATATAAAGGCAGGCGCCAATGTGCCAGGAAGGGCTGGGAGCAGCCGCTGTTCCTGATGCGGCAGAAGGGAGTTTTCCTGTTCTGACAAAAGAACAGAATCAGCAAGGACTAGAAAGATAGCTTTTTGGAGCCTGGAATTTGCTGCCCACGCGCATGGTTAGGGACCCGCAGCTGGCCCCAGTTCACTGTCATGTGTACAAGACACTCATTTGTTGAATGGTTTGTGTTGTGTTGATCTTCATACAAGGATCTTGCAGGAAGATATTTCAAAGATCAAAAATTCTGCTTGAGTGTTACGTACCTTGGTTCTTATCTTACCCTGTCCCTCACCACAACATCATTGCAAAGAAAGATACAAATTTAGTTAACCAAATAGGCCAGTAGCCTAACCCTCTGATAAGCTCGCAGAGAGTCTCTGCCTTGCTTAATGGCAGACACAAAGGGCCCATCTAAATGGTGAAAACAGCCCTCATGGAATTTACTGGGAATCCTACCTGTCTAAACAGGATCCAGCACCAATCCACACTATTCAGAAGGAGTGGGGCTCAAAACGGCAAAAACAATGGGGTAAAAGCCTTTGCAGATTTCCCTGTACTTTTTCAAAATCCGCAAGAGGTGTGTGCGCATTTTTGCTCATTAGGACTATTGAACAATAAAAGATTTGAAGGGAAGCACAAAGCCAATTGGCCAGGTGAGACTGGGGGTGGGTCTTGCTAGCAGAGCAAGTCTGCTGCCACCATGTTGGATTTTTGCCTTAGCGATCGCTCGCTAAGGCAATAAAATGGATCAATCTTTTCTGTTTTGCTTTCCTATAAAATTGGAAAATCACTCTATCGCACCAGTGCACCTTGGGATGACTTAAAAAAAAACAACAGTGGCGGTGAAGAACTAATGTGAGTAAATCACTTATGGCTGCCATCAGGAATGCGAGGCTTATAGGGGCTACTGAGACCAGAAAAAACATTTAGACATGTCGCTGCTGATTCGAGATGCCAATACTACGAGGTACAGTAGGACCCCTGTATCCACTGATTCATTATCAACTGATTCAGTTATCCATGGTTTCAGTTTCAGCACAGCTACTATAGAATCTTCCTAGAAAATGCATCCTCTCTAGCCATTTTCTAGGTCCTCCAAGACAACTCTATGGTATTTTGAACCGCAAGTCCCATTATTTTCAATGGTGTACACTATTATCCACGGGTTTCATTATCCACGGTGGGGCCCAGAACCATCCCTTGTAGATACAGGGGTCCTACTGTACTTTAGATTTTTTCCCCTCGGGTAGATGGGCCCAACATTCAGACCAAGCAATTTGTGATACACATTGCAGACGAACACTAGGACACGTGGGCCAAACAACATCAGAGTACAGCCAAGGTGGCAAATGTTATTAATGATGAAGAACACACAAGCTAGGAAAGGCTGCAGCACTTTGCTTTTGCCTGAGCCTAGTGGGAAGGGCAAGATTCCACTCCATTCCTCTCCGCTGGGTCGACTGAGTGCAAACTACTTTTGCACTTTGAACAGAGTTTGCAGTAAATGAAATAAGCTGAGGATGAAAGTGGAAGGTAGAAAGAGGGGAGCGACACCCGGGGCCCATTCACACTACAGAACTATAGCACTATTATTCCACTTTAACTGCCATAGTTCTGTCCTGTGGAATCCTGTGAGTTGTAGTTTAGAAAGGGGCATTAACAGTTCTCAACTAGAGAGCTCTAATGCCTCACCAAATTACAAACCCCAGGATTCCGTAAGATGCTATAGTTGTGTACTGTGAATGGGCTTCTGAACCTTTTATAAACAGCTGGAAAAAATGGGACCCCAAACCTCCAGTGAGAGTACACTCTTATATTATTATTGAGTGTCAAATTGCATGTATTTTGAAACTATTATCAATGTTATAATGGACTCCTGAAATGTATTATATTGTTTCAAAAGTAAATTGTTGCTGTTTCTTTATTGGTCTAATAGTCTGTAACAAACTGCATTACTGTATCTAACAATTGTTTGGTCATTATATTGAATGTAATTAGTGATTTAATAAGATAAATTGAAAATGAGTTACATGCTGGAAAAAGCAAAAAATTAGTTTTGTCAAAGTATGTGTATGTGCTACAATATCTCACACTATATAACAAATCTTATATGGTATAATTGATGAGTTTATGTCTATAGACTGTATATTGATTTCCATTATTGTTAACAATCATATAATCATGAATAGAACATACTCCATGTATTCTATGAAGTAATAGAAGAACACGGACAAATAGTTATTTGCATTTAATTGAATTTTATCGTAATAAATATATTTAGAATAATTATTTTGAAACAATATAATACAGTTGTCCCTACATATTTGCTGGGCTTTGGTTCCAGGACCCTCCCATGGATACCAAAATCCGTGAATACTCAAATCCCATTATAGGCAGTGGCATAGCAAAATGGTGTCCCTTATATAAGATGGCAAAATCAAAGTTTGCTTTTTGGATTATTATTTTTAAAGAATATTTTCAAGCCGTGAATACTTAAATCCGTGGACACAGAGGGACAACTGTACATTTCAGGAGTCCATTATAATATTGACAATAGTTTCAAAATACATACAATTTGATACTCAGTAATAATATAAGAGTGTACTCCCACTGGAGGTTTGGGTTCTGTAGTCAGACACCCTCCGTTATCTCTCTGGCTTTTCTTCGCAAATGAAGATTCAGGAAGGACTCATCCTGCACTTTCTGCAAGTGCAATGATGACTAAAAAGGCCAATCCGAGATAAACAAGTCCGGTTGCAGAAAGCACAGCAGAAGGTCTCCTTGGGTGATGTTTCCGGGTTGTGATTCTTTCTGCGATGTCGTTTCTCTTCAAAACTTGTTCGGTGTGAGTTCTCAAATAAGGCTGCAGCATTGTGGATAGTGCGTCTCCATGCCTCCCGATGTGAGGCCAGGGCGGACCATTGTTGGTGATCAATTTGGCCGAGCCTGAGATGTTGTTTCAGGGAGTCCTTGTATCGCTTTTTTGGAGCACCCCTCTTATGCTGACCTGTGGCGAGTTCACTGTAGAGTAGTATTTTTGGGAGGCGATGGTCTTCCATCCTAGAAACGTGCCCTGCCCAGCGCAGCTGTGTTCTCAATATCATGGCCTCAATGCTGGTGATCCCTGCTTGCTCAAGGACAGTAACATTCGTCACATAGTCAGTTCAGTCTATATTTAGGATTGTGTGTATACAGCGCTGATGAAAGCGTTAGAGGAGTCATAAGTGTTGGCGATAGGTGATCCATGTTTCAGACCCGTAAAGGAGAATAGACAGTACAATGGCTCTATACACACTGATCTTAGGAAAAAATGGGATGGCAGAGGTTTATTTGGGACTGTCCCTGCCAAATTGGGATGATCAGAGTGCCTAAACCTGGACTGGCACAGAGAGAAAGAAATTTTTGAATCTCCATAAAACAAACAAATAAGAAAGAAAGAAACAATGGTGCTCTCCCATCACGTACTGCTTCCATGTGAGGAGGCCACTATGTCCCTTTCAGAGAGAAGAAAGGAAAAAGAAGAAGGAACTGTGTTTTCATCAAATGCCATTTCTTTCTCAACCACACATACACATGCTCACCTGGCACCAAGAAGACCCAGTTGAGCCAGTTCCTGGAGCTAGAGTGAAAAGAAACTCTGCTGGGTGTCTGGATCTTTTTTGGCTGGGGCTCCATCTCTCAAACATGGCCTCTTTGTCCCTGAGGAATTGGTACCAAAAGGGCCAAAAAGGAAAGGAACGTTGTATTACACTTTCCACTCCGTCAGACCCCCAGCAGCGGATTTGTAATTCATGGCTACTTTTGAAGAAAAGCAGATCGACAGTGAGGCTCAAGCCCACACCTTATGAGCTAGGAATGAGGCTTTGTACATCTCAGATGTATCAGAGACACCATGACAGAAGTGCAGTGTGGTTGGCAGCCAGTTTTCTTCCCCTGGATCCCATGAGGTCACATAGGCTTCGGCCATACTGCAGAAATAATGCAGTTTGACACCACTTTAACTGCCATGGCTCAGTATTATGGAATTCTGGGATTTGTAGTTTTGTGGGAATTGTAGCCTTCTCTGTCAGAGAGCCCTGGTGCCACAACAAATGACAAATCCCATAGGATGGAGCCATGATAGTTAAAGCAGTGTCAAACTGCATTTTTTCTGCAATGTGGCAACAGCCATTGGACTGCCAAAATACACAAAGGAAACACAGGATCTGGTCAGAAGCCCACTTCTGGTTTTGAAATATAGGTGGGCAGCACTTGCATTTCAACTGTCCTGGTTTGGCAGGGACCGTCCCAGTTATTTCTCTCTCATTCCACTTTTTCAGCTGCTTTTAAAATGTCCCAGTTTCTCACTCTTACCAGCTTGTCCACAAACGGATGTTGCTTGGCCCCATGTGTCCTGATTTTCATCTGTGAAATGTTAGAGGGTATAAAAGCACCAGATCCTATCTAATCTTGGAAGTTAAGCAGGATCAGCCTGGTTTAGTATTTGGAGAGGAGACTGCAAACAAATATCAAGTGCCATAGGCTATATTTCAGAGGAAGGAACTGGCAAAATCACCACTGAGTATTCCTTGCCTAAGAAAACCCTAGGAAGTTCATGGGGTCACCATAAATTGACAAGCGACTTGAGGATACAGGCATGCATGCACACACTTCTAGCCAGAAGGTGAATGCAGAGCAGAGGGTGAGTCCTGGCACACAACTGGGAGGGAAGGAGGAAGTGGGCCTATAAGTAAATATAGGCCCACTGGGGAATCTTTGCAAGTGGCAGAAACCAATAAATTAAGTCTTGTAAAGTGTAGCAAACTGCTGCTCTACTAGCAGAGCTGGAGATTCGCATGCAGACCTTTCCTCTTGCCTGGAAACCTGATGGAATTCATAGGGTCATCATAAGTCGGCAAGTAACTTGAGGACACACACGCACACACACATACATACATGCAGTTTCATGGTAATCTTAGATGCATTTCCTTCCAATTAACCTTTGAGAGTCAGGGGCATACCTCTGTGCAGAGAGTCAAAAAGTATAAATGCCCCTCCATCATATCCACTTCTGCCATATTAATTCTCAGGCCAAGGACTGGAGGTGTGGTAAGTGGTTTTCATTGACTGGAGGTCCAGAAGCTGTGGTAGCTATGCCCCTGTTAAGAGGACTTTTCTTCTAGTCCTTTACCTTTTCCAGGTTGTTGGGGTTTTTTCTGTCCTGCCAGGCTGGAAGCAACAGGCTGATCCTTCCGGAGAGATCCAGACACCTCTTGCTTTGTTGGTGCTCCCTTCCTCTTTTTGTCTTCCCTGGCCAAACAGGTTTTACAGGATCCAGAAACACTAGAGGGAAAAAATGGTATCATGGGATGAACTGTGTATGCCACAGTATGGCAAAGGTGTAGTTGTGTGGGTCAGGGGCAAAATGAAGGTATTGCTCCCATGTAAGAATTCTGTCCCCCTGCCCAATTTAATTTCCCTTCAGTTCCTGCATTTCTAGCACTGTAGAGACCAAGGGCTCAGCTAGATGGCAGAATTAATTGTGGAAAATATTGCATTAAGGCACTAAGATTGTTCTACTATCCAAGCTCATTTAGAGAGCCAAGCTGTTCTCTGTAGTTCAATTTGACTCTGGAGTGCAAAATTCCTCAAGCTGGGCAAATGTCTCTGAACATGTGCAGAATTCACTCCTCCTCAGTAACCATTGCTGGAATCTATTTCTACATAACTTGGGAAAAGGCAGAAGTGAGCAATGTGAGGCCCCTGAGTTCACACACAGCCTCCAAAGCTATATTTGCAACCCCTGGCCCCTCCAGATTGTCGAAACCAACTCTTTTTGGGGAATAGAAAAAGGAGATGAAGTGCCTCTCCTCGCAACCTCTAGGAGAAACAATTCATTTAAAAAATGTATTACACACTTTCCAAGCTGTTTAACGTCAAAAAAACACCAATTTCTCCAAACTAGAAGTGGACTTCGGGACACTTTTGTGTTCATTTTTCATTTTTTTTGGGGGGGGGGGATATGAATACTCCATGTGGCCCCAGAAGGATCCCAGGGACAGAAACCCAGCCCTCAGACCCACTGTAGTTGCCCAGCGCTGGCTTAAGACAACTTGGGTTACCTTGCCTCTACGTTATGGGCTGTGTGGCTCCTTCACCATGGAGAAAAAGACTGAGGAGATGCAACAGAGAAAGGGGTGGTAAGGATTAGGCCTGCCGAGGCAACTTTGCCCCTGAGTTTCTATCTGCCCCCTCTCCCATTGCCTGCTTATGTCAAATGGGCTAGGGAGTTTTTGTTGAGCATAGCAGCTTTTGCCCCCAAGGCCAGCTGAACTTCCAGCCTTCACATCCAACTTTCCAGTAAAGGTTCGGGTGTTTCCTGTTTTTCCCTGGGATGCGTAACCCCAAGGGGGGTTTCCAGGCCACTGTCTAATGGAGAAAGCAGGAAACTTCCCTTCCCCTTTCACCCACCCACCCCCAAAACATTGCTGGGAAGTAAGGACATATTTTCCATTTCAGAGAGACCAACTAAAAGAAAAAAAAGTGGACTCCACCCCTGGTTTCTGCTTTTCAGGAGGAATCAGCCATATTTTAAGGCAGAAAGTTCTCATGAATGACAAGATGATCCCTGAGCATAGACAGAGTGCATTCCCTCAAAGGCTGGCAGGGGCTGTGATGAAAGAGAACCTCCCTTTCTCTTGCTTCTAACCCTCTTGTTCCATCTGTGAGACTCCTCTTGTTTCCCTTTGCAAAGTATTCTCAATTCCTAGCTTTCATTCCCCACTCAAAAATGGCCATTTTTTTAAATTAGGAGGGCTTTGCAATGACCGATAACATGTTTTAAAATGAGTAAGGTACAGACCTTCCTAAATGGATGGGCCGTACCATGATCCTGCTTTGCAACAGCTGCAGAGCTGTTTGGGCTGGAAGTCAACCTGAAGAAAACAGAAGTTCTTTACCAGCCTGCACCACAGGACGAACACCACCATCCCCACATTGCCGTCGGCAAATCTGTGCTCAAGTCCGTTCAGCAGTTCACCTACCTGGGAAGCATCATCTCCTCAGATGCCAAGATTGACAAAGAGATCGATCACAAATTAGCAAAGGCACATAGTGCATTTGGAAGACTTTACAAAAGAGTCTGGAGCAATAAACACCTGAGGCAAAGCACAAAAATCAGTGTGTATAGAGCCATTGTACTGTCTATCCTCCTTTATGGATCTGAAACATGGGTCACCTATCACCACCACTTACGACTCCTCAAACATTTTCATCAGTGCTGTCTACGCAAAATCCTAAATATACACTGGACTGACTACGTGACAAATGTTGCTGTCCTTGAGCAAGCAGGGATCACCAGCATTGAGGCCATGATATTGAGAACACAGCTGCGCTGGGCAGCTCATGTTTTTGTCAATTGCTGCAACCTGAGTTTAGAGGAGAAGAGTGGTTTGTATTAAATTAATTCAGTTGAGAGGGAAGAAGTGAAATTGAACCCTTCCTTGTAAACTTGGGCAAAAGAAAACTGCTTCAACCTCTCCTAGTTTGGGTGTTCTTCCTCATGAATAACTTTTGGCATCCTGACTACACTCTGATGTTGTTTGACCACTTGTGTCCCAGTTTTCATATTTGAACTGTTGGAGAGTATGGGTTAACAACTAAAGGCACCGAATCCTGTCTGATTTTGGAAGCTAAGCAGGGTCAACCCTGGTTAGTACTTGGATGGGAGACAATCAATGAATACCAGGTGCTGTAGACTATATTTCAGAGGAAGGAATTGGCAAACCACCTCTGAATATTCCTTGCCTAAGAAAACCCTATCAAATTCATGGGGTTGACATAAGTCAACAGATGACATGAAGGTGCATCCTCTGGCTTTTCTTCGCAATAGAAGATTCAGGAAGGACTCATCCCGTGCTTTCTGCAAGCGCGCTGATGACAAAAAAGGCCAATCCAAGATAAACAAGTCTGGTTGCAGAAAGCACAGCAGACGGTCTCCTTGGGTGATGTTTCTGGGTTATGATTCTTTCTGCATTGTCGTTTCTCTTCAAAACTTGTTCGGCGTGAGTTCTCAAATAAGGCTGTAGCATTGTGGATAGTGCGTCTCCATGCCTCCTGATGTGAGGCCAGGGCGGACCATAGTTGGTGATCAATTTGGCTGAGCCTGAGATGTTGTTTCAGGGAGTCCTTGTATTGCTTTTTTGGAGCACCCCTCTTATGCTCACCTGTGACGAGTTCACCGTAGAGTACTCTTTTTGGGAGGCGATGGTCCTCCATCCTAGAAACATGAGCTGCCCAGCTCAGCTGTGTTCTCAGTATCATGGCCTCAGTGCTGGTGATCCCTGCTTGCTCAAGGACAGCAACATTCGTCACATAGTCAGTCCAGTGTATATTTAGGATTGTGCATAAACAGCGCTGATGAAAGCGTTCGAGGAGTCATAAGTGGTGGCAATAGGTGACCCATGTTTCAGACCCGTAAAGAAGAATAGACAGTACAATGGCTCTATACACACTGATTTTTGTGCTTTGCCTCAGGTGTTTATTGCTCCAGACTCTTTTGTAAAGTCTTCCAAATGCGCTATATGCCTTTGCTAATCTGTGATCGATCTCTTTGTCAATCTTGGAAGGTGCATACATGCGCGCATAAACATTTTAACAAGCTCCGTTGAGGAATCTATTTGAGTAAAAAGGCCTCCTTTAGAAATGGAAAGATTGTCCCCAAGGAGAAGAAAAAGAATCAGAAAATTGCACAAAGGAAGTACAGACTGAGTTTCTAAATTATGGCAACCCTATCACAGGGCGTCTTTGGCAGAATTTGTTCAGAGGGGGTGTCATCCTCTAAGGCTCAGAGAGTGCGACTTGGCCAAGGTCACCCAGTGGATTTCCATGGCTGGGTGGGGTGGTGGTGGTGGTGGAAGTTGAGCCCTGGTCTCCAGAGCTGTAGCTTAACACTCAAACCACTACCATACTCTGGCTCCTTAAAACAGGGATGCAAAAAAGAAGGAGAGGATTTGGGGGAGAGTTTTGCAACTAGCAATAAGACTGAGAAGAAAGAATTCTTTCACTACATCAGGAGGCCTGCTAGGGAGGCAGGTGGTATGTGAGATTACAAAAAAGACTTAAAGGAAGACTTTTTTGTAGAAGACATATGACAGCAACACAGGTTGCAGCCCCATGGTTAAGTTGGCACCTGGAAATCCTGGGATTTGTAGTTTGGTGAGGCACCAGCACTCTTTGGCCGAGAAGACTGGAGACTTTGTAAAACTAGAAACCCCAGGATTTCCTAGGAAGGAGCCATGGCAAATAATTCAGTTTCAAACTGGATGATTTGTGTCTTGTGGATAAAATGACAAACCCCAGGATTCCCTAGGAAGGAACTGGATTTGTCCTTCGAGCCTGTGCAATGGATTTTTCTGGTGGAGCGCAGCGTGCACAGAACTGGCCTCACCCTTTAAACCAAAGGTTCGTCTGCTGGCCTTGCAAGCATGGACGGTAGCAGTGAGGTCCTCGGGTCGTAGGTTTGATTAGAGTTTCCTTCTCCTAGGACGGTTGCGACAAGGCTAGAGAGCCCATCCTGCCCTTTGACGCTCTTTGTCAGACCCTTCGGTTTTGACCTGTCTGGCATGGGAGACCCTACCAGTGGCTATTATGCCACCCCCAGCATAGCTCAAAACATCATTAGGGTACGCAAGCCTCTCTCCCACGACAAGGGGGCGTCAATGGAGAGGGTAGAGGGCTAGGAAGGAACCATGGCAACTAATCCAGTTTCAGACTGTATGATTTCTGTTGTGTGGATTTAGCCCAGGATTCTTCCAGTTTTTGCTGGCGGAAGAGGCTGCCTGCTGGGCAGGGTTGGTTTAAGGGCCCTGCAGCACCTGCAGCCGCAGGGGCCCCCATCATTGTGAGGCCCCCCATCATAACCCTCCTCCTGCAAAAACATTACAGTTGTCCCTTCATATTTGCTGGGGTTTGGTTCCAGGACACCCCCCCACCCGTGGATACCAAAATCCGAGGATATGCAAGTCCCATGATATGCAATGGCGTAGCAAAATGGTGCCCCTTATCTAAGATGGCAAAATCAAGGTTTGCTTTTTGGATTATTTTTTTTAAAGAATATTTTCAAGCTGTGAATACTTAAATCCGTGGATACCAAATCCGTGGATACGGAGGGACAGCTGTATTAGTAATAATCTGACTATCCTGTGAATAGGTTAGGTTAGGTTACATTGACCTGAGATAAACATATGGATCCCCCCAAAATAAAATGTTGCAGGGCTCCCCAAAATTCCTAAAACCAGCCCTGCTGCTGCTGGGTGCAAGGCGCTGTACAGCGCTAACCCATAAAGGGGCGTGCCCCGCTTGGGTTGAAGGCGTGGCTATGCAAATAAGGCTCTTTGGAACCCGCGCTGCCGGGGCGCGCCCACTTGAGGGGAAGGCGCGGCTATGCAAATGAGGCGCCTTGGAACTCGCGCTGTCGGGGCGCGTCCGCTTGGGTGGAAGGCGTGGCTATACAAATGAGGCTCTTTGGAACCCGCGCTGTCGGGGCGCGTCCGCTTGGGTGGAAGGCGTGGCTATGCAAATGGGGCTCCTTGGAACCCGCGCAGCCCGGATCGCTGCGCTGCAGTGAAGTCGACAGCGCCGCTCTTGCTGCTGCTGCTTTTGCACCGGGGCGATCACGCGATGCCGCCGCAGGAGGAGAGTCCGGCAGCTGCGGGCGGCTTCGTGGGGCTCCCGCCGGTGCCTCCTCACCGTCCCCGCCGGCGGCTCTTGCCGGAGGAAGCGGCGGCCCTGCGGAGCCTGGAGTGCGTGCTGCTGGGCGACGGAGCCGTGGGCAAGACCAGCCTGGCGCTCAGCTATAGCACCAACGGCTTCCCGGCTCGCTACGTGCCCACCGCCCTCGACCGCTTCTCCGGTATGGAGCGGGGCCGCTGGCTGATGATCCCCTCCCCGGACCTTGCTTTTTCCCTCCCCTCGATCTCTCGTGGGCAGTCCTGTCCTCCTCGGGAGTAAAGTGCCACGGGATCGGGGCCTCGTGCAGGGAAAAGTCAAGCAAAAAGTGCTGCTCCCTTCCCCGGACCTTTCTTTCCACTCTCCCCCGTGGGTCTCCCTCCCTCGATCTCTCGTGGGGCAGCCCTGTCCTCCTCGGGAGTAAGGTGTCACGGGATCGGGGCCTCGAGCAGGGAAAAGTCTGGCGGAAAGTGCTGCTCCCCTCCCTGGACCTTTCTTTCCATTCTCCCCCGTGGGTCTCCCTCCCTCGATCTCTCGTGGGGCAATCCTGTCCTCCTCAAGAGTAAGGTGCCACGGGATCGGGGCCTCGAGCTTGGAAAAGTCAGGTAAAAAGTGCTGCTTCTTTCCCCGGACTTTTCTTTCCACTCCCCCACCCACCGTGGGTCTCCTTCCCTCGATCTCTTGTGGGGCACCCCTGTCCTCCTGGGCAGTAAGGCGCCACGGGATGGGGGCCAGGGAAGAGGAGGGAGTCAGGCGAAAGCTTGCCAAAAACTTGTCCTGCCTACCAGCAAGTTAAAAAAAAAAAGGTGGGTGCGCTTGGTCTTCGGAGTGCCCAGGATTGGGGGCCCTCTTTTCGTAAGGAGAGTACACTGTTTAGATAGCCGAGAGGCAGCTGAAATGGAAGCAACAAGTGCTATGACACTTTCTAGGAGGAATCGCTTCCAGAGTTTTTTGGCAGAAAAAAAAATTACTTCCTTTTGGAAACTATAATTCCCAACCAGAAGGGTCAGGCGGAAGTTGTAGTTTCCCGATCTATGCCCCCCACCCCAATTACCGCCTGTTTCAAAGGAGCACGGGCTAGAAACTTGTGGCAGATTACATGCGGGCTTGATCTCTTCTTAGTTCTTGCTTGGGGGGCAGCTGAGGGGAAAACCTCTTGTGAATTTGCTAATCTGATCCCTGAATCCTTTCTGCTTTTCTCCTAGCTGTGGTTCAAGTGGATGGAGCCCCGATCCGGCTCCAGCTGTGCGACACCGCTGGACAGGTAAGGATTTACTTGCCAGGAAGCCACTTCTTTTCCTTCCCCCTTCTCTCCAAAGCCAAAAAGCTGGGGTAAGTGCCCTTTGGGATGACAACTCCTCAAATCCCCCAGCCAGCACATGGCTTCTGTGGATGCTGGACGTTGCAGTCGCTAGCGCTCACCTTTCGCTTTTGATTCATGTCAATCGGTGTAATTTAGGCCCTCGTCTCTCTTGCTCTGAAACTTTTTCTTTCCTCTCCTCCACCAGAATTTGGGGTTCCCCCCCACCCCTTTTGGGTGGCTTGAGAAAATTTTAAATATCGAGGAAACAGCCACCAAAGATGTTAAGGCATGCATGTTGGGGAGGAAGGCCTAGTGAGCACAGTAGGACTGAGTTCTGAGTAACCTGTGCCTGGAAACATGAATATAACCTGCCTTTGGCAGTGGAGAAGGGAAGGAGTAGTCGTGGGTAAATGTTCCTTTTTTCTGGAATGCAACCTCCAAAACCCCCCAGCCACCCTGGTGAATAGGGGATTCTGGGTGTTGGAGTCCAGATCTTTTCTTTTTTCCCCAGGCTATGGGAAGAAGCCTTTCCCCCCCTGTTGCTAATGACATTCTCCTTCTGCACCAACATCAGGGGACCCTTAATCTTTTAGCATTCAACCTTTCTTAACCTTCCTGTGGCTTAGCATGCAACACCTCTAGGCTTATTCCTTCTTCTCCGCTCAGTTGCAACATCCAACACAGGGAAAGGCAAGATATGCCTCCACCCTGGGGCTCTGATCTGTGTCCCCTAAAACCTGCTCCCACTCCCTGCAGCGACCTCCTCAAAGCCTCCCTCCAACTTTTAAAAAAATCACTTTTTTTTTGCTGTGCTGATTTTCAGGCAATTTTTTTCACCCCAAAACCAGCCAGTGAGCTAAAAACTAGTTGCAAATGTGGCAGTTTATTTCCCAGATTCCCCCACACCCCACCCACAAATCCACTCCTCCCTCAATTGGCCAAAATGGAGGCCAGAATGGATGCAACAGGACTTCTCATGCACCAAAATGGGGATCTGTAGTTGCCACTCTGGCCTGGAAGGTGGGATATTTTGGCAAAGAGGTACTTCTGTTTCCCTGAGCTTTCTTTCAGGCTTGTATACATATTTAGAGGTATGCTTTCTTAGCTTGGCTTTGACACCTGTGTGAGGTTGAGGAACTATAATCATGAAGAGTTGGAAGGGACCTCAAAGGCCATCTAGTCCAACCCCCCTTGCAGGAATACATAGATGTTCAAAAGGAACCGGCCTGATACACTTCCTGGGCTGAGCTGCCTTACTGGTTTAAAAAAAGTGTGCAATATGATTTCCGCTATCAGAAAAAGAAATGAAATAATAAGTGATGCCTTTATTTCACCAATTTGGGCAAAATTAGTTAGGTTAATTTAAAAGACACAAACCAAGAGGAGTACCAGCTTTGAATTCTGCCAGGAACTCCTCCCCTCTCCCCCTTCACTTAGGCCAGGTGCCTGGTCCATCCATACTTCCTGCCTTCCTTCCTGTTCTTCCAAGATCTGGCTGCGAAACTTGCCCTGGGGCCCATTCACACTACATAATTATACAGCAATTATTCTGCTTTAACTGCCATAGCTGCATCTTATTGAATCCTGGGATTTGCAGTTTAGGGAGACACTAGAGCTCACTGGCTGAAGATTCTAAATAAACCTCCTCTAAACTGAAAATCCTACGATGGAACCATGGTGGTTAAAGTGGAATAATAGTGCTATAATTGCATAGTGTGAATGGGCCCAAGAACTCTCTCCCTTGTTGAGCTTGAGTTGTTAAACATTTTAAAAGAAATTGGATAAGTGGAAGCTTCTCTACTGTATACAATCCTGACATTTAGACTGTGCTGAAAGGGTTTTTTTTTAAAGGAGGAAGTCAATAAAGAGCTAAAAATATATTTAAAGAGATACATTTAGCAAGTTTTATTGACCTGCCCAAGAACAGAAAATGTCTGAATTAAAAAGATGGAAAAATCCCTAGAATTCTTCTCAAAGCTTAGAAGAACGAGTTTAAAAACACAACTGACCTGAGATTGCAAAAGAGAACTATCTGGGGAACCATGTTTATTTTGGGTTTGCAGGAACTTGCAGAAGGTGTTGAAATGGGGTGGGAATGATGTGGTTTGTTGATTAAGTTGTCTGTTTTTCTGTACTGGGTGTCCCAAAGCCAGGATTGTGATAATTGTTACTTAAAACTGTCTTGATGCCGAGGGAATCAACAGACCCATTTGGAGAGGGCTGGTGTGGGTGAGGGATGGGATGGTTTGTTCTCGGACATGGTGCACATCACGGAAATGGTCAGCTCGCTTCTCACCTTCCTTCCCTCCCTCTTGCCTGCAGGACGAGTTTGACACGCTGCGCCAGGTCTGCTACCCCAAGGCAGACATCTTTCTGCTCTGTTTCAGTGTGGTGGCGCCCACTTCTTTCCAAAACATTGCCGACAAGTGGTACCCCGAAGTGCGACGCCACTGCCCTTCCACGCCAGTGTTGCTGGTGGGCACCCAGTCTGACCTACGCCAGGATGTCAAGGTGCTTATTGCCCTCGCCCGCCGCCGAGAGAAGCCTGTGGCCCCGGGCACTGCCCGTGCACTGTCCATGAAGCTGGGGATGGTTGGCTACCTGGAGTGTTCCGCCCTCACCCAACACAATCTCAAGGAGGTGTTTGACACGGCCATTGCAGCGGGGTTGAAGCATGCCGAGCATCCTGGGCCAAAGACTCGGAAGGGTCCCGCCAGCTGCCTCCGAACGCTTTCTAAAGCCTGGTGGAGGAAGTGTGTGTGTGTGCGGTAGCTGCTACTTCCCCTGGTGGGAGGCTAGACTTCCTGCACACCTGGACCTGTGAACGGCATACCTTTGCCTGCGAGGGGTGTGGCTCTGCGATGTGATCCTTTCCCAGTTGAAGAGGGCATGTTTGAAGCTGGCACTGCAGGGAGGAGATTCTGGGAGGCAGAACTGTTGTTCATGCCCATTCGGATGTGGCACTCCACCTGTAGACTGGATGGACAGTGGTACGGGTTGGGGGGGTTGGCTTTTGATCAGCACTCCATATTATATGGCTGATAATACAAGCAACTCGGCTCCAGATTCCTCAGCCCTCTTTGGTGAGTGGAGTTTGACTCTCATCATGGCAATGCTGATGTCTCCCTGGTAGGACACAGACAAGGCATTTGCCTTTTGGGACCAGCTTACAGGGCAGAAGAAGGCAACATGGGTTCTCTCTCTCTCTCTCTCTCTCTCTCTCTCAATCTTTGGCTGGATAATTCTTCTGGGTAGAAACCAGTTCTCCCCTGTGCCTGCCCCATGTCCACAGAATGTCTTGCACATGGCTGCATGTATTTATGAAAGAAAGAAAATGGGATGGCATGTCTTGCCTTGGGAGGGAGTTTGGGCTAGGTGCCACTTGGGATTTCTTCCAACTCTCCAATTCTGTAATTTTTTTCTTCCACTTGCTCCTGTGGTAGATGGAGCAAAGTTTTACCCAGGCTAGCTGTCCCCAACCTCACCCCCCAATTTCAATCTGAAACTTTTTGAGAAATCAGATCATGTCTGGAGGGAGGGGGAACTTAGTGAACTATTTCCAGACATTTTTGGTGCTTTTCCCTTCAAGACAAAATGTGTAATAGTGGAATGTGTGTGCCTTCAAGTTGCCTGTCGACTTATGGCAAACCCATGAATTTCCTATGGTTTTCTTTGGCAAGAAATGGCCAAGGTGGTTTGTCATTGCCTTCCTTTGAAACATAGGCTATTGCACCTAGTATCGTATTCTCTGGCATTTCTCCATCCAAGTACTAACCAGGCCTGACCCTGGTTAGCTTTTAAAATCGGATGAAACGTGGCCTTTAATCTGGGCAGAAGGCGAGAAGAGAAATTTTGTATAACCCAGCAGGACAACTCGTTGCCACTCCTACCATGCCACTTTCCTTTTTCTGACCCTTTGGGCACCCTCTTCCCCAAGGGCCCTGCACTAATTTAATAAATAATTCCATAGGATTTTTTCTCACTTGTGTGTGTGTTTTCCCTCTGAACTTCATTTTCTTTCCACTACAGGATCTGTGCAAAATCCCCCCTCCAAGTTTTTAATTTGCATTGAGGTTTTCAGAGGTTGGGGGAAGAACAGCTCCAATGTTCCTCATGGGAAAGCAGCGGTAGTGCCCACTATAGTTTGCACCTCTCCCTCCTGGGAGCGGAAAAAAAAGCTTTTGAAACTGATACACTTGCCAAACTTTGGAAAAATTTCAAAAGATTTTCAAGGTTGCTGATCCAGTAGGGAAACTTTTGCTACAGCCCAAAGAAGGGTGTGCGCAGCTGTGTTGCAATTTACACTGGAAGCCATTTTGCCTTAGGGGGGCAAAATTTTGTTTTTTGTTATTTTCTCTTTATGGAAATGATTTAAAAAGAAGCTATTCATTCTTTGGTGAGCTGCTGCTGTGATGAGTGTTAGGTTGGGGAGGTGAGGATTTGGGGTTTTCTTAAGCACATATTTTAACTTGGCACTGGAATGACAGCAATGTTGGCACCAATTGGGCCTCTGAGGGGACGGTATTCCATAACAGGGGTACTACAACAAAGAAGGCCTTCTATGTATAATATTATTTTCTCCTATACTCTGAATATGTGGCTCTAGTTCAGTGTTTCTCAATGAGGGTTCCCCGGAACCCTAGGGTTCCCCAAGAGGTTGCCAGGGGTTCTTCAAGACATTGTGATTGTGGGAGGGGGGGAAGCAATAGCAGTATATAGAATAATGTTTATTCAGGGGTTCCCTGAGACCTGAAAATTATTTCAAGGGTTCCTCCAGGATAAAAAGGTTGAAAAAGGCTGCTCTAGTTCATTCTAGGGCTGAATTTGCCCTATACCCCAAGTTAAGGGGCTTGGCTTAGCCCTGGGCTATTTTTATTAATAAGAACAATGTATAGTGCTAACTCTACATAGGTACAGTTGTCCCTTCACATTTGCTGGGGTTTGGTTCCAGCACCCCCTGTGAATACCCAAATCTGTGACTACTCAAGTCCCATTATATGCAATGGCATAGCAAAATGGTGTCCCTTCTATAAGATGGCAAAATCAAGGTTTGCTTTTTGGATTATTATTTTTTAAAGAATATTTTCAAGCCGTGAATACTTAAAACTGTGAATGCCAAATCCGTGAATGTGGAGGGAGAACTGTACAGTAGTACTAAATCTTTATCAATGAAGACCAACAAGCAAGTGTTGAAAAACAGTGAATGTGTGTGTGTGTGTGTACAGTATATGTATATTCATATGTATGGATTTGGAGTCGGCAGATCATGGGCCTTCCAACATAGCTGAGATGCCAGCCCCTTAATCTGCACAGTCAATACACACTGGCCCTGAGCAACCTGTTGTCCACCTGAGAGGTTCACATCTTTCTCCCTACCCCCTCCCCTCAGCTGTGAGAAGTTGGCCAAGGCCTGGGGAGAGGGTGACTCATATAAGAGCAGCTGACTCTGCTGGAGATAAGGAAAAGGAGATAAGGAGGCAATAGAAACCTCTATACAAGCCAGCTGGTTCAAACCTTCTTGCCTGGAGAGGGAGGAGGTAGCCTCATAAGGCTTTCTTCTCAGTGGCTTCTGGCATTCAGCAGGCTGGGTACCTCTGAGAATATGCAGAGTGCTCATGATTGAGTCACACTGGCTCCACTCTCCCTGAATCTTCAATAAGCTCCTTTTTTTTTTGAGCTATGGCTCCTGGTTGCCATCCTAGGGTGTGATGGGAGTTATAGTCTCAAAGAACTCCCCCACCCACACACACTGCATTCCAACGCGCCCCCTCCCCGCTTGCAATGTGAGTCCAGAAAGAATGGGGCAGGGATGTTCAGGTAGGCTGCTCCACTTTTTCATCTTGGAGGCTGCTCTTTTTAGATAAAAGTTTGGTCTCCAACAGCAGCTTCTATGGTGTGTCCGATATCTTTGTCGGACTAATATTTGTGGGAGGAGGGCAGTAGGGGAGGACCAGGACCAGGAGTCCTTTGCAAAATGAATTTGCAATATTGCCACCAGCAAAGTCCCTTTTGGGTTGTGTCACCCCCCCACCCTGCCCGGCTGTATCAAGAAATGTGGGCGGGGTGGGGGGCGGAGAGGCGACAAATGTTGCATCTGGAAGGAGTAGTAGGTTGCTACCAGGCACTGGTTTGGGTCTCTGGCCTGGACTTTTCACCAAGAAGTATTTTTCAGTCACCTCATCCCTGCCTTTCTGCCCTTGCAGACAGATTGGGTCCCAGGTGTAGCTGCTTTGCTTTTGCAGCCAAGGTGAAGGATACATGTTAGAAGTTTGAGAAGCCCTTTCCTAGTACCTGGGGTGCACTAGAAGCGGGAGGTCTCTTGACTGCAGCTCCTGCTATGTCCTTGCCCGAGTTGGTCTCCGCCTAGGGAAGGGAGGAACTGAGAAATAAAGGACACCTAGCCCAGTGCCTTGAACCCGAGGTGCTCGGGAGCTCCTCCCTGCCTCTTTTCACACCTTGCTTGGGACTTTCCAGAGCCTCTGCTCCAGGCCTTCCTCTCACTATTTGCGTCCCACCTGCTCCTTAGGAGGGGGAGAGGCTAAAAGTTGGGTGTTTGGGTGTTTTGCAGCCAGCTGAGAAGAGCTGAAGTAGTCCTTCCATTCTTTCTTCCTCAGCTCCCTACCTTTTAGTCATGGCTCAAAAGCACAGAGTGGCCCGAGCTAGAGATGTGAAGGGCTGGAAAAGGGCAAGAGCTGGAGATGTGAAGGGCTGGAAAAATTCAGGAAAAAAAACCAACCTCTCATTTTTTCCCCCTGCTGAAGCCTTTTTAGTTTTTCCCTGAAAAAAGGAAGAAAATCGATTATGGAATGTTTTATTTTAGCATGATGAATAAAATCTTTAAGACAATAAAATCTTTAATATACCCATTGTGATAATTGTATGTCAAATCAAATTATACATAGTCATATTTTATTTTCCTAAAGTAACAGAGTGACTTTCAATCTGTAAAAAGTGCTACTGTTGCATTTTTTTTTTCATTTTTTCTGAAAATTTCCATTTTTTCTGGGGAAAAAACACCACCACATTCCCCACCCCCATGGCTTCAAAATTTCCAGAAATTGTACATCTCTAGACAAGACACTGATGCCATGAGTGCTGTGGCGATGTTGCACTCTGGCTTGTGCAAGTGGGACATAGAACCACTTGTGTCCCAAGAAAGGGTTATTAGGAGTGGGGCCTCACCACTCTGAGCATGTGCAGAGTGCCTGTCTTAGAGACACATGGATGGAGGGGTTGTACTTCCAGGCAGGTCTGATATCTTCACTGGTCCCTTCTGGGTTAGGGAGAGAGTAGTCACTTGGTTAGAGACTTTGTAGCTGAGTTCAGTAGGGTTGTCAGAGTGAAAGCTGGAGAGGGCTCCAGGTTGTGTAGAAGTGGGGGATTTCAGCAGGGGTTGGTTGTTACCTGGTTGCCTGACAAGCAACAACTGCTCCCTGGTCTACACAACTATTTAAAGCATAGGAGACCTCTCTAGTTTTCACTCTGGCAACCTAAATCTTTGGTGGGCCCCCTACCTACTGCTAAGGTTAAAGGCAGCAAGATGCTCTACAGGATTTAGGATAAAAATTAAAATACAGTAAGTCAGTTTAAATGATGACACCAAAGTAATATTTATATTTATTTTACAAAACCCTAAATGGATTTACATAATAAAAACTTAGAATAATATCACGGCGGGCCCCCAGGCTTGAGCCCTGTTAGCCTACCCTTGTGGGGGGCCATGCTTTTATCGTTGCTATCCTAGCCTACAGAGATTTGGAGCAGTGTCAGCATCTTCACTTTGGAAAGAAGTGTAATAGGCAGGTTCTTGGCTTTGCCACTGAAGAAGGGACAGACCTTTAATGTGTGTGTCTTCTGAGCTGGAGAAGAAAGCCAAGAACCTGCTGTCATGATGAAGTGACTGCAACTCCATCACGGAACCAGATCACATCTGCAAGAACTAGATTTCCCATCATCTGTACATTTCCATTCCAAGGGCCCCATGACACCTGCCTTCTCTGACTCTCAGGGTCTCCGTTTTGCCCTGAGCCTGCAGAGGCCTGGGTTCTCAAGAGGTAAGTAATGCCTAGTGGTTTCGGGGGCTAGGATTCGTAGGTGGTTCACACTCTGTCCCTGTCTGACTGTGGGGCTGGCAGGCTCTTTGCTTCTCCCCACCCTGCTGGCAGGATCCAACATGACATGGAGGAGGAGGAGGAGGAGGAAGTGCCCAGCTGCACCCTGCCCGTGAGCGCCAGCAACCAGGGCTGTTTGCTTGGCAGGGACAGGCTGTTCTTGCTGGAGCCGGCTCTGCTTTTCTCTTCTCTTCTCTCCGGGCCTCACCCTGGCCCGGCCCCTCCTGCTGGCCTCGCACAGGATGGGCTTGCAAGGGCCTGCACCCGCAAAAGGGAGGGAGTGGGAAAAAAAAAACAGATGGGTGCTTGTAGGGCAAAGAATGCAGGGTGCCTTGGTGTCCTCTGCCCCATCTGGCTGGGCTGGGGAGCAAGACTTAGTGGGTTAAGGGGAAAGCAAAGTGAGGAACACTGGTATCCGTTGCTTGTGTGAGTTTTAAATTTTTAGGCGGACCTCCTTCCACCTGCCCAAGAATGTGTTGGCAAAACTTTTGCAACCAGCAGCTTAGCTGGGCTGGTGCAGCCAATGATACCTTAGCCACTTACTGAATTTATATTATGTTATTTATTTATTGGATTTATATCCTGCCTCTCATGGCGGCTTACAATAATTTAAAAATGCAACTAAAACATTACAAAAGTTAATAAATAAACAACTTATTGCCATTATTTAAAAAAACAGTTATGTCGATAGGTGATTTGAAGGCATGTAATACATATACAAGGTTGCCATAAGTGGGAATCGACTTGAAGACACATAACAGTAACACCGTGTGTGCACAAACACACAAACACACACAAGTCCTCTTTTGCAGTATTCAGCCATCTTTAGGGATGCATCCTGCAAAGTGCTTAGCACTCAGGGGTTGAGTTGAGTTGTGCTGGTCTATGACCGTAATAAAGATTCTATTCTATTGAGTTGAGCAGCTTTGACCACCCTTCTGCAGAGAGCTGTTGGTAAGGAAAGGTCTGCAGATACTGGGAGAGGGTGGGAGTGGGGAGCTGGCATCCCAGCTAGAGATGTGAAGGTCTGGGAAAAAAAAAACCTGGAAAAATTAAGAAAAAAAATTGTTTTCACCCTGAAGACTTTTTTGTTTTTGTTTTTTCTGAAAAAATGAAAAAAATTGAAAAAGGAAGAAAATCAATTATGGAATTTATTTTAGCATCTTTAAGACAAGGTGTTCATATATAATTGTTTGAATACAATAATGGTTTGAATACACTGTATTTTTAATATACCAATTGTGAGAATTTTATGCTAAATCAAATTGTACATAGTCATATTTTATGTGCCTAAAGTAACAGAGTGACTTTCAATCTGTAAAACTGCTAATGTTGCATCTTTTTCAAACCCCCCCTCCACCAAAATTCAAATTTTTTCTGAAACCCCCCCCCCCAGGAAGAAACAGGTTTTCCCCCCCATGGCTTCAAAATTTCTGGGAATTTTACATTTCACTTACACTCCAGTAAAGCGAGGCTTCCCTACTGCTACTGGGTGAGTCCTCCTGTCCTCCCAGTCACTTGGGTCTGACACCCTCTAGGGTACTAACCCACTGCCTGTCCTGGAGTGGTTGCTTTGCCAGCTCCCTTACAAATTTCAGAGAGAAGGATTAGCTGTTCCTTCCGTGGTGCCAGGCATTGGCTTGGTCAGGTCTTTTCCTTGTGACTGAATTGGCAACGGCAGCAAAGCAGGTCCTTTGCTGCTCATGGGTCACAGAGTCACCTGGTAGGGCCTCTGAATCTCTGCCTACAACCCAACAGTTGGGGGCAAGCTCCATGTTTGTGTATACACTCTGGATGTGCCAGAGCTGCAGCTGGAAATCAAGTTCAGATGCAAGACTCTGTTAAGAGCAACAACGTAACTTCCAGCTGTCCTGATTTGGCAAGGACAATCCCAACTAATTCTTTGTTGTCCCACTTTTTCAACTATTTTTTGTTAAATGCCCCAGGACTTTATCAGACTAACCTGCATAAATGTTTCTTTCCCACCATATTTTGCAGCATTTTTATGCCAGCAAAAAAAATCCCCTTTATCAGACCTACCTGCAATAATGTCAATAATCAGCCCAGGCATGAACGGAGCACAAACGGAGCCCTGCTTAGTTTGTAATCTTGTCTGTTCTCATGAGAAGATGTGAGCGTGGGTAAATTTAAAAATACAGCACATACACATACACACACACACACACACACACAAAGTACACACAAGCAAATGGAAACACACTAAAAAAAAAAGTTAAAAGCAAACCGGGGAGGTTCAAAAAAGTGCTTCCCCTACCTGGCTTTCTCGGTCTGAACCGGAAGTGTTCTGGTATTGATGCTGTATTTACAAGATTAAAATGGTGCGAGGTTTCAAACACTGGCAATACCGGCACAAAAATGACACGGGAGATCTATTCATGGCTTCATCCCTCAATAAAAAAGAATGGTTTATTCCCTTCACATAATTGTGAAAGCCCGACATCATCATGTGTGCGCCCTTTTACATTAATTAGGCGTTGTTATGCCACATATGATAAAGTCCCCAGTTTCTTTCTCTTCCTCCCAACTTTTCCCTTTGTCCACAGCTTACTCCAATTGGTGTAAACTGCATTCAAATTGCAAAAATAGTTTGCACTCAGCTCATGGGGAGGGGGAAGGAGAGGAGCAGCAGAATCTTGCCCTTCCCAGTGGGCTCAGGCAAAAGCAATCTTCTGCAGCCTCTCCTAACTTGCCTATTCTTCCTCATTAATAACTTTTGCCATCCTGACCACATTCTGATGTTGCTTGGCCATGTGTCCCTGTTTTCTGTGAAGTTGAAGGCTTTCATCTGTGGAATGTTGGAGGTGCCTGGATGAAAGCAAAGGAAAGGATAGCACTGGCTGTGTGTTTGTCTGTTTTAACCAGTCAGTCCCTTGTACATTTCTGTCAAGTCCTTCTGGCCAATGGCTCCCCAGGGGCAGCTAACAACAAGCAGAATCCATCATAAAATCAATATGAGAAAAGCAAAAGAAAACCAATTGGCATACAAATGAAAGAATGCTCTGCAATGACCTGGAAACACTGGACTTGTTTATATGAGGGGAAAAAATATGAACATGTCTGAAAAAGCAGGCATTTTCCATGATGCAACCTGTCTTCACGGGGAAAAGAGCCCCCCTAAACTCCGCACGACACCCTAGCGAAGATGGCGGCCACACGTGATTTACTTAAAATTGCCACCACCATTTTTAAAATTTCCCCCCAAGGTGCGCACAAGCGATATTTTGTATTTATATAAAACGAGAAAAAAGAGTGTAAGATTGCCATGTTCTCAACCCTTGCTTAGTCTAAAATGTAATATGGCATCCGCAGACACTTGCTAGCCCCTCCCCCATGCTTGTCCAGCCGATCAGATTGCACTGCCTTTTCGTATCTGTGCGAATGCGAGTGCTCAAACAATCACACATTTGCATGTTGTACCGAGCTTTGTTAAAAATCTGGACGAAGCCATTGTCCCTGATTCTCAATGTGCGGGTGGACCAGCTGCTATGATGTAAGGAAAAAGCATTCTGCACTAGCTCAGAAGTACTCTCCTAAGCCAACTGTTCCAAACAAAGCTTAATTTCTCAGAGGAAAATCATAGAGTATCATAGTATCATACAGTTGGAAGAGAAGAGACGACAAGGGCTATTCAATCCAAGATTCTGCCAGCACACTTGGCTGGGCGATCTGCTATTGACACTGAGGGCTGAACTTTGAGGGTTTCGGTGGTAGGTTGTGATTCCTTCCTCAGTGGGGTGCTGAGCCAGCCTCCACACATGATCAGGCAATACTTCTCAGTGGCACACTTTATATGTTCTTGGATCCAGTGAAGGACATTTACCAAAACAGTTGCAAAACAGGTTTTTGTGTGTGTATGTATGTGTTTGTTTTTATTCCCACCCACCTACCAATATAATAATTACAGTATGTTATTTTACAATCAACCTGTAGAGTTAAAACCATTTAAAACGCATGAAAAGAATCTTAAAAATCAACAAAACAGCACACCCATTAAAAGCCCACCAAATCCTTAGAGAAATTTTACTTGCTGGAAATAGAGCAAGGACAGGGCCAGCTGGGCCTCTCTAGGGAGGGAGTTCCAAAATTAGGAATCAGTCACCAAAAAATCCCTCTCTCTTGTTCCCACCAAGCAAGCCGGGGAAGGCAGTGGGCCTCTCCTGAAGATCCAGTCCTGGTGCAACCCCGGTTTTCCTTCCCATATCTACCTGCTGACAGCTCCAATGTTGCATTTCTCCCCAAGTCACCCCTGAATTTCTCCCTCCCTTTCTCCTCTCTATCTTCAGGCTTTTTCTGTTTTCACAGCTGTGATGGTGCAACAACAACTCTTGAAGGAAGAGGTGATTTGCACACTTTCAGCCTTTTCTTAGGCAAAGATAAGCTCAGGGCTGCCGCCTTCTGCTGAGAAATGGGCATTGGATGCTTTGAGATGTGACTATTTTTAGTAAGTTGTCTTGGTTAAAAGTAGGAACCAGCTGCCTACAAGAAGTGACCAGCATCTTCTTCAAAAGACCAGGGTTCAAGACTGGGTGCCCATCTATACGAGGGGGGGCGGAATCTAAAATACCTCCTAGTATTGGCATCTTGCAGCAGCACCAACATGTCCAAACAGTTTTCCTGGCCTTGGAAGCCCCCATAAGCCTCACATTCCTGTTGGTGGCTGCAAGTGATTTACTTGCGTTAGTTCTTCACCTCCGCCAGTTTGTTTTTAAGTCATCCCAAGGTGCGCTGGTGCGATAGAGCGATTCTCCGGTTTTATAAGAAAGCGAAACAAAATATTGATCCTTTTTATCGCCTTAGCGAGAGAGCGCTAAGGTGAAAATCCAACATGGCAGCAGCAGGCGCTTGCTCTGCTAGCAAGCCCCACCCCTGCTCTCGCCTGGCCAATCAGCTTTGTGCTTCCCTTTGTGGTTTTTATTGTTCTAGAGTCCAAATGAGCAAAAATGCGCACCCACCTCGCGGTTCGTGAAAAAGTACGGGGAAATCTGTGAAGGCTTTTCCTGTGTTGTTTTTTCCATTTTGGGATTCCCTCCTTCCGAATAGTGTGGATTGGTGCTGGATCCTGTTTAAACAGGTAGGATTCCCAGCAAATTCCATGAGGGGTATTTTCACTGTTTAGATGGGCCCCAGGTGTCAACGCTAGAGATTTAAACCTGTTCCAGACTTGTTTATAGTTTCTAAATCAGCTATGGAACCAAAAGGACCACTGTAGGAAGAAGGTGATTTGGCTTTCTAAGTGAGACTGTATAAAAAGGATGGAAAACAGAAGTCAAACAAGAGGGGTAGGAAGGAAAGAATTCATCAGTGCATGTGATAGTGTTGCCAGGTTTTCAAAACATCAATAAGGGAGAGGCAAAATTCCTTACATGCAGGGTTGAAGACCAGGAAGTAGCTATTAACAAGTATTTGCCATCTTATATCAGGGACACCATTTTGCTATGCCATTGCATATAATGGGACTCGAGTATTCACGGATTTGGGTATTAATGGGGGGTCCTGGAACCAAACCCCAGCGAATGTGAAGGGAAACTGTATTGATTCCAGTTAACCTAGCCATGCATTTCTCTGAAAAATTCACATATTGGACTTTATCAGATGCAGCAATAACTGCGTCAGAAAAACGCAACAATAACAGAAACAGGTGAAATTATCAGACAACAACGTCCTTCAGTTGTTCTGGGGGCATAGCGTGGGCATGAATAAGGCACCCTTTTTATTGATGGCTTAGCTGGTCAATAAAAGGTGATGCCTCGTCCGCACCGGCACTACATCCCAGGAACAACTGAGGACAGAGGCGTCTGATAATGTCGCCCTTTCTGTTATCGCATTCTTCTGACACGGTTTGGGACATGGCTTTTTTGCTACGTTTCCCCGCATCTGATAAAGTCCATTGTCCACATTAATAAATTACACAATGCATACATTTCTGTCTTTTATGAAGGGCTCACACTGTAAAATACAGGAATTTGGGGCACCTTATTTAGTCTATATGAAGGAAAAGCTTTCCCAAGCGCAAACAGGGGACATCCCTTATAATAAGGGGCACCTGCCAGGAAGCAGCAATTTCAGTTAATGTGGAATAATAGCGCCATAACAGTGTAGTGTCCAAGCCTCAGCACACTATACTGTTATAGTGCTATTATTCCACTTTAACTGCTCTGGCTGCCTCCTGTAGAATTATTTGGTTTGTAGTTTAGGGAAGCCTATGAGCTCTCTGTCTGAGAAAGCTAAATGCCCCCCCCCCAAACTGCAAATCCCAGGATTCCCCAAGAGGCAGCCATAGCAGTTAATGTGGAATAATGGCACTATAACAGTGTACAGTACAACCCTCGTATCTGCTGGGGATTGGTTCTGCCCCCCACCCCCGTGGATACCGAAAACTGGATAATAGCAAACGCCATTGAAAATAATTGGACTTCTGGTTTAAAATACCATAGAGTTGTCTTGGAGGACCTAGAAAATGGCTAGAGAGGACACATTTTCTAGGAAGATTCTACCGTAGGTGTGCTGTTTTGTGTCCCGTGGATAATTGAATCAGTGGATAATGAATCAGTGGATATGGGGGTCCTACTGTAGTGTGAAAAAACATTCCCCTCAGGGTAGTGTAGTGCAGTACAGTAGGACCCCCTTATCCACTGGGGATTGGTTCTAGTGGGGCGTGGATACCAAAAACTGTGGATAATAGCAAACGCCATTGAAAATAATGGGACTTCCAGTTTAAAATACCATAGAGTTGCCATGGAGGACCTAAAAATGGCTAGAGGGGACACATTTTCTAGGAAGACTCTAGGGTAGGTGTGCTGTTTTGTGTCCAGTGGATAATGAATCAGTGGATATGGGGGTCCTACTGTAATACAGTTGTCCCTTCATATTCACTGGGGTTTGGTTCCAGGACCCCCGTGGATACCAAAATCCATGAATACTCAAATCCCATTATATGCAATGGCATAGCAAAATGGTGTCCCTTATACAAGATGGCAAAATCAAGGTTTGCTTTTTGGATTATTATTTTTTAAAGAATATTTTCAAGCCGTGAATACTTAAAACCGTGGATACCAAATCCGTGGATAGGGAGGGGCAACTGTACAGTACAGTACAGTAATTTGCTTAGGGTGCCATTCTGCAACTAGAGCGCTAGGGGGCGCTCTGTACCCCGCCAGCGACGCAATCAATGGAAGAAAGAAAAAGAAGGAAGCGGCCGCTTAGCGCGGCGCCTCGGTCTCGTTTTTTTTCTATCTGTGACGTCAGAGCGAAAGCGACGCCGCGCCCTGTAGCTGGGAGGAGGGGGAAAAAGGCGCGACAACCCGGAAACGTCTTGTCTAACAGGTCGCCGCCATATTGGCCGGGTCCCTGGGCGCCGCCATATTGTGAGAACCTTTCTCAGGATTCAGGCAGCTGCTGAGAAGAAGGAAGGAAGGAAGGAAGGAAAGCAAGAGCAACAGCAAGAGCGAGGAGGTGGAGGAGAAGGAAGAGGAGAGGGGCTGCCTCCCCCCCCACCGGGTCAGCCATGTCTGAGACCTATGGTAAAGAAAAAGAAGGGGGGGAAGGGGTCTGCCCTAAATATGTGTGTATTTTGGGGAGGGGGGTCCCCATTAAAAGCTAGGGATGGGTCTGGGGTCTTCCATTTGGTTCATTACAGGGGCTCAGAGGTGGGGGAGAGCAGCCCCCCCAAGGAGGGAGCAGGGCATTTGAATTTCTTAACTTTTTTACCCATTAAATCCAATTTAAAGGTTGAATTTCTCAACCTTTTTCACCCTGGAGGAGTAATTTAAATCAGCCTTTCTCACCCCTTTTTTATCCTGTTGGAACCTTGGAAATAATGTTCATGTCTTAGGGAACCCCTGCACAGAAATTATTCTATATATTGTACTGCTATTGCTTCCTCTCCCATAATCACAATCTCTTGGGGAACCCCTAGCAACCTCTTAGGGAACCCTAGGGTTTCAGGGAGCCCGGGTAGAGAAACACTGCTTTAAATAATTTTCAGGTCTCAGGGAATCCCTGCATAAGCATTATTCTATATACTGCTATTGCTTTTCCCCACAGTCGCAACCTCTTGGGGAACCCTATGGTTTCAGGGAGCCCTGGTTGAGAAACACTGCTTTAAATAATTTTCAGGTCTCAGGGAATCCCTGCATAAACATTATTCTATATACTGCTATTGCTTTTCCCCACAATCACAACCTCTTGGGGAACCCTAGGGTTTCATGGAGCCCTGGTTGAGAAACACTGCTTTAAATAATTTTCAGGTCTTAGGGGATCCCTGCATAAGCATTATTTATATACTGCTATTGCTTCCCTCCCCCCACAGTCACAACCTCTTGGGGAACCCCTAGCAACCTCTTGGGGAACCCTAGGGTTTCAGGGAGCCCTGGTTGAGAAACACTGCTTTAAATAATTTTCAGGTCTCAGGGAACCCCTGCGTAAGCATTATTCTATATACTGCTATTGCTTTTCCCCACAATCACAACCTCTTGGGGAACCCCTAGCAACCTCTTGGGGAACCCTAGGGTTTCAGGGAGACCTGATTGAGAAACATTGTTTGAAATAATTTTCAGGTCTCAGGGAACCCCTGCATAAGCATTATTCTATATATTGCTATTGCTTTTCCCCACAATCACAACCTCTTGGGGAACCCCTAGCAACCTCTTGGGGAACCCTAGGGTTTCAGGGAGCTTTGATTGAGACACACTGCTTTAAATAATTTTCAGGTCTCAGGGAACCCCTGCATAAGTATTATTCTGTATACTGCTATTGCTTCCTCCCCCACAATCACAATCTCTTGGGGAACCCTAGGGTTTCAGGGAGCCCTGGTCGAGAAACACTGCTTTAAATAATTTTCAGGTCTCAGGGAAGCCTTGTAAAAAAATATTATATCTACAGCTCAGAAAATGTTTGCTTTTTTCCCCCTCTTCCCAATAATGATCTCTCACAGTACCCTAGCAGCCTCTCAGGGAACCCTGCTGTTAAAGGGAATCCCAGTTGAGAAACCCTTGGTTAGAGGGGTGGGTGTGGTGGTAGGCTTTGTTTGTTGAAAGGGGGGAGTCTCAGTCACCTGTGGTGTTGGGGGATTACGGGTGGGTTTTGTGGAGGAATCATAGAATTGGAAAAGACCACAAGGGTCATCTAGTCCAACCCCCTGCCCCACAGGAATGCACAATCAAAGCATTCCTGACAGATGGCCATCCAGCCTCTGTTTAAAAACCTCCAAAGAAGGGATTCCACCATGCTGAGGCAGTGCATTCCACTGCCGAACAGCTCTTATTGTTAGGAAGTTCTTCCTAATGTTTAGGTGGAATCTCTTTTCCTGTAGTTTGAGTCCATTGCTTCGTGTCCTAGTCTCCGGAGCAGCAGAAAACAAGCTTGCTCCATCCTCAGTATGACATCCCTTCAAATATTTAAACATGGCTATCCTATCACTTCTTAACCTTCTTTTTTCCAGACTAAAAATACCCAGCTTCCTAAGCAGCTCCTTATAGACATATTCTTGATCCCCCTTGGGGTGTATTTGGGAGGTATCTTGGAAATGCTGAGGGGGGGGGGGAGAGAAGGGGTGGGGATGAGCTAGGGGGTTGTTCTTTATGAGTGGGAGGGCTCCTGGGAAAGTGTGTATGTGTTTGTGTGTGAGAGAGCGGGGGGGGGAGGGAGGGAGGGAGTATTAAGCAGAGAGGTCTGGGCTTGGCAAAGCAATTTTGGGAGGGCAGGGTGTTATGAGAACATGGCCCCCACTTCCTGAAGTGGGCTCCCAGGCCAGGATCTTTGGCGGGCCCCTACCTACTGCTAAGGTTAAGGGCAGCAAGTGGGCTCTTAACTTTTTCTTTACCAAGAACTCCCTTTAAATATCTTTTGTTGCTGTGGACCCCCAAGACTTAGCTGTTTTAATATTTAAAATATTTAAAACCTTAATAATAATACCTGATGATAATACAGTAATAACACAATTATACCGTCAATTAAACCTTCCTTCAGAGGCATGTGGGGCGGGTGGGGGGTGGAGACTGTCTTCTGCTTCTTCCTGCAAGTTTGTGGCTGGAGTGGATTGAATGGCAATGTGCAGGCCAATCGAGTCAACCAGCCTTTGCATTGGCTTCTGTCACACGGTCACTCCACTGCAGGGAGGAGGTGAGTCAAGCAACTTTCAAGCCTTCATGGGCCCCCTGTGAGGACATTGCGGACCCTTGAGGGTCCATGGACCTCAGGTTAAGAACCACTTTTCTGCTGTACTGTATTTATTTTTTAAAAAACTAAATGGATGTACATAAGAAAATACTTACAATAATATCAAGCTGCACCCCCCCAATCCCATGTGGCTGGTCCCCCAGGCTAGAGCCCTATCAGCCCCCCCCCCCACCTTGTGTGGGCCAAAGGGTTGTAGGGAGGTCAGCTCCTTATTGCAACTGCTGCCTTAGTGACTGTGATAAATTAGTGAGGGCTGCTGGGTCTCCCCTGAGTCTCTGGTTTTCTTCTCTCTTTAAGATGAGTTTGGAAGCTATTCATTGGTGGTGCTGTGAGGGAGGTTTTGTCACTGCCCTGCAGAGCAATGCCAGGATTTTAAGCCAGGAGTTATTCCTCTTGGGGGCATATGTTTGCCTAGATAACTCCTTGCTTTCCTCAAAATAATTTGAGGCACAGTCTTCTTTTTTCCCCTTTCTCTTCCATGCCCAAGGTGGTTGGCTGGTTGACTTCTCCAAAGGCCCATCAGAAAGGCTGCCTCAAAGCTGGGAAACCCCAAGCAAGTCCCCAACTGGTTTCCCTTAAAACACACAGATAATGTGTTTTCACTGTTTTGCAGCTGAGTTTCCTTTTCTGTGAACAGGACTTGAAGGATTGCTGCTGGGTGGGCATGTTAAAAACCCTTTCATCTCTTCTCCCAAGCTCTTAAATTGAGGAAGGTAGGACGAGGAAACTTAGATTATAATTATATCCTGTTTGTGTAGGAAATGCTTTGCCTCCCCACTAATCATCCTTATTATATTCCATTAAGTTAGGTTGCTTTTTTTTCAATGTAAGACAAGCCCATAAAGGCTTCAGATCTTGGGAAATCCTGTTGCTGAAGGAAATGCCAGGAAACATCATGTTATTTATTGGTGATCTCCTGATATTTATACCCTTATTACTGCCATGGTGGGTGAGCTAGATCCAGCAGAGGTGTAATTGTTCCATGACAGATAAGGGACTTAGCTAAGTGAATAGTTTCCCAAAATGTTGCAGCACTAAACACATCCCCTTTATACCAAACTACACCAGTCCTGTTCGGTTTGGTATAGAGCAGTTGTGGGGTGAAACGGGGGATTTTGCAGCAGCAAATGGCTAGGATAAAAAAATTGCCAAGAGTGCAATTTAAAATGGTGGGCAATGAGGCAAAAGTCTCATTCTAACCAGACCTTGCAGACCTCTTATACAATCATATAGCAAATAGTTGTAGAGTTGGAAGAGATATCTAGTTTATTCCCCTGTTAATGTAGGAAATCCTTCTGGGGAAGACAGTGATCTTGAACACCATGAACAAAAACAGCTTTTAGTGTTGTAACACTGGAGGAAACAAGGCTCAGCAGTGAACGTGTTTACTGCAATACAGTATGTGCTGTGCAAACCTGTTCCTTTAAATTTGTGGGGTAACTTCCAGATGTATGGCTATATAATCTGCATGGTTTGATGCTTGAAGGTATGCAGTCTACAGGTGCAGATCTTAAAAATGCATATTCAGTTGCCTTTGTCCTCAGCATGGGGTGGAAAGTGGAGGGTGTGGTGTTATGTGGGACAGTGTACTACAATCACATGAATGCTGTTGCTACAGATAACCTAAGTGTTGGTTGTTAAAGTGCCACTGCAATGTATTTCTGGGACAAGTTAAAAAGTGGACGGGAAGAAGGGGCAGAGGAATTGATGGAGGTGCTTTGACTTTGAACCTGGAGCAAGAATTCTAGAACAATCAATTTGTTCTTGCACATTCCAAAAAATTGGATCTCCTACAGCAAAAAATACATGGGCTTTATGAGACTTTGGGAGTTTGACTCACTTGTTGGGATATGTTTTATGGACCAGAGCCAACTTTGATGCAAAAGAAGAGGACTAGAAACATACTAGGTATCGAAGAATGTATGCTAAGGAATGTACACTAAGGGCTGTGATCTCGTGGGATTTCTGTAAAGTTTGGATTGATGCACAGCATTCAGTGTTTGAAACTGCTGTTTTAACTGTTTCAAAACTGGATTCTATGATTGTATTAGACTACTTTTAGGAGTTTAAAAAGAGTATTTTACTATGTTTTAATTTTAAAAAAATCTTTTTATTGTTTTAATTGTTTTTTATGTGTTCCTTGCCCTGGGAGCCCTTGTGGGCTGGGAGGTGATACAGAAATACTTTAACTAAAATAAATAATATATTTTAAACTCCCATCCTTGTGTTTTGGGAGAGAAAAAAAAATGATTTCCCTAGCTTTTATTGCTTCCTTGCCTCCCGTGTAGCTTTGTAGCAACAGCTCCCCAAACATTTTTCTAATAAAAAAAGGAGGGAGGCAAAGGAGGAAAACAAATCTTGGGCTGGAGATAGTCTTATTGAACAAAGCCATTCTTATCTTTAACTGTGGAGGCGTTGATTCTTTTAGGGTGTGTCTATTTCCATACAAACCAGATTGGTGCTTGTAAGCTCCTGCCTGCTTTTATGGCCAGGCTGGAAAGCTTTTATAACCATACCCTGGAGGGAGGTGTGTGTATGTTGTGTACAAACCATTCCAGAGAGAGGATTTATATGTTTTGAGCAATTTAGAGGCTAGTGTGTGAAAAATATCTTTATCAAAAGCCCCTTAGTGTGCTAGGTATGTATCCTGTAGCAGCAAAGAGATCTTCTCTAAGAGGGAAAAGGAGACAGGCATATTGTGTAGTGTGTCACGCATGGTCCAAATTTGCCTACTCTGGCCTGGAGACCAGTGCCTCAGAATATGCTCTGAACATGTGTCTAAAAAAATACTTCCCTTGCATCACACTCACATAAGGCAGTTCTCTACCCGGTTAACTTCATTTCCTCTTTAAGTTTTCCCTTACCAGTGTCTCTATATGCTCACTATGTTTCTAGTTCTCTTCATGCAGTTGGCAAAGTTTGCTCTGGCCTATGAAAGCTGTCTCAATAAACTAGCCTATCTTGAAGGTGCAACAGAGCTCTGCTGTAAGGAACTAACTTTAAAATCCCCCCCCCCATGCCAAAGCAATTTAACTGATGTTTTGTAGCAGCAGCTCTTGGTTCCATAGCTTCTTCTGGTCTTGAACACCAAGAAATTCGCAGTCTTTGTTCAGCACTGTCAAGGACCCAGCACTTGGAGACTTGGGTCACGCTTCCAGCTTTGGTCAGTTACCAAAAACACTGATACTTCCTTAGTTAACCATTTCGACTGTATAAAAATCCTCTTGCCTTAGCTGCAGCAGTGCTTGGAGGGACCTGGGCTTTCTGGGAGCCTAGATATCTTCCGACTGCTTTAAAAAACACTGAAATCTTTCCAGTAGGGATGGCAGGATGCAGTGTCTCACCTAGAAAAGCAGAATGAGGACCTCAAGTTGTCAGTTTATGAGATTATTATCTTTTTACCAGTGGCTTAAGGTTTCAGTTTGGATTTTTTTTTTCCTTTTCCAACTATCTGGAGCCATCTTTGCTTTTCAGTCATGCCGCTTTGCATCTCAAAAAAGCAGCGTGGACTGGTAACTCCCAATGAAAAGGATGTGAAGAAGAGGCATTGAGACTTTGTCTCTTCTTCACATCCTCCTCCGTTGTACATCTCAGCCTTCACTAGTCCAGGATGCTGTTAATCTCCAGAATGCTTTCTTTTGCTGGCTGTTTCCTGCTTTTTGAAGGCCTTGGCATCATGGCACTGTTTCATGATCTCCTTCCAGATTTCCTCTTCAAATTCCTGGTGATCGGAAGTGCTGGGACGGGGAAGTCCTGTCTCCTCCATCAGTTCATTGAGAACAAATGTGAGTTGGTTTACTTGCACTAAAGACGGATCTCTTTTGCCAGGCCTTTCCTGATTAGATCCCGGCCTCAGGAGCTCAGTCTCCTGGCTTTTTAAAAATTATGTATATATTTGTTTTTAATGTGTTTTTAGTTAGAAGGTTTTAATCTTATTGTGTTTAATGTCTTTTTATGGGGGAGGGTGGGTGTGGGTGGTGTTTTTAGTCATTATTATAATGTTTTAATTGTTGGAAGCCACCCCAATTGTTTTTAGCAGAGGGGCGGGGTATAAATAAATATTATTATTATTATTATTATTATTATTATTATCTTTAACAAATACAAAATCGAGTACAAATGTGAGTTGGTTTACTTTATCTGTAACAAATGCTATACCGTGGACAGTATACAAGAAGTTAAAAATAAAAAGCAATATAATGGAAACAACCTGAGGTACAATCTAAACAAATCCATGATTTTTTTTTTAAAAAAAGGAAAATTAGCATTGCCAAGAGTTATGGCCCTAACTGAAAATGGAGGGGGCAAGGTGGCAGTAGAAGAATGCCATTTTAAAAGCCCACTTAAAAGCGGGAAAGGGGATCTGGACAGTACCCTTCCAGATAACTGGACAGGCTCAGCTCCACAGCAGAAAAAAACCCATTCCTTCACTCCACCAACTGAACTTCTATCAGTGGGAGAGCTGTCGTCTGCCTGGCTCCTGCATGAACTTGAGTCTTGTAATACATCTGTTCACTTTATTTTGAAGCAGTGCCCATAAGATACTCTTACTTGCAGCAGAGGAGACAAGAATATGTCTGTGTTTCAAGGAAGAGAGTGTGTAGAACAGTCAGCCTCTTACCTTGTTCAGAGCCATCACAGAACATTTGGCAGCACCAAGGTGGGAATGGTGGGAATGCTGCGGATGTCATTTATCTGGATTTCAGAAAAGCATTTGATAAGCTCCCCCATTTTGATTAGCAAGCTGATTAAATGTGGAATAGTCAGGAACACCATCAGAAGGATCCATAATAAGTAGGAAAACTGTGCTCAAAGAGTCATAATCAGTGGCTGTGCTTCAAACTGTAAGGAGGTGGAGTGCCTCAGGAAGTGGAGTTCCTCAGGGTTCTGTCCTAGGGCCATTGCTCTTCAAGGTTTTTATCAGATTGACAGGGTAGAGGGAATCCTTATCAACTTTGCAGATGAGACAAAACTGGGAGGGGTGGCTAACACATTGGAATATAAGAACAGAATTCAGGAGAACGTAGATAAACTAGATAATATTGGGCAGAAATTAATAAAATGAAATTCAAATGCAAAATTATATATTTAGGCCACAAAACCCAAATGTACAGGTATTGGATGGAGGTTACATGGCTCGGTAGTGCTACATGTGAAAAGCACCTTGGGATTATTGTTGACCATAAGCTGAACATGAGTCAGCAGTGTGATGCTGCAGCTAAGAAGGCAAATGCTGTTTTAGCCTGCATTAATACAAGCATTGTTTCCAAGGGAAGTAATAGTCCCAATATATTCTGCACTGGTCAGGCCTCATCTGGAGGATTGCGTTCAGTTCTGGGTGCCTCAGTTTAAGAAGGATAAAGATCAATTGGAGCATGTTCAAAGCAGGGCAACATAAGAGGTATGGAGAATAAAACATGAGGAAAGGTTGAAGGAGCCAGGCATGTTCAGCTTGGTGAAGAGAAGACTGAAGGGTGACCCGTTAATACCTCAAGGACTGTCACAGAGAGGAGGGGGGCAGGCCTGTTCTCTGCTCCAGTTGTGCTTCTCAGAAAAAGTCCCTTTGTTTTTCTGTTAGTTGGTCTCTTTACCACCACCCCAATATATATTCTCTTGTTTTTCATTGAAGCATATGGATGGAAAGGGAGCTTCCTTTCTGTCCAATAAAAAACAAGTCCTTTTGACAGAACTTTCAGAGCTGTCACATGAAGGAAAAGGCCCCCTCCACAACTTCCTTCCTGTGCTGCAACAGAGTCTAAAAGAGCCACACAGGATGCCTTTCTTGAGTGCCGTCCTACAATTGTACCTTGAAGCTGCTCTCACTCCTCTTTTATTGTGGCACCTACACCCACCTTTCTGCTGTTCCATTGCCCCTTTAGCCCTAAATCAGATGTCTGTGGTGGTTAATAACTCTCAAGTTAAAATGTTGGCAGGGCAATCCTGTGCCTCCTTTGCAGTGGTTTGGGACATAGGGCTTTGTGGGGATTTTAAGACTCTATGACTGACCCTCTTGTGCCCTCTGTCCAGTTGCTCATTTATCTTTCGTGCATTTTCTGTGTGTTTTTACAGTCAAGCAGGATTCCAATCACACAATTGGGGTGGAATTTGGATCAAAGGTTGTGAACGTTGGTGGCAAAACGGTGAAGCTCCAGATCTGGGATACAGCTGGGCAAGAGCGGTTTAGGTAAGGGAAAAGTTCCATGGTGTCTCATTGCTGATTGGTTGTTTTTTTCAAGCTGTCAAGGGCTGGCATCCTGTTTGTGACATGCAAGCAGAAGTCTGTCTTACGCCTCTGCATAATTTTTTTTTGGTTAGTGTGGAGGCTGGTATTCTGCAAGGAACAAAGCATTCCTTCCTCTCGGACTCGTAGTTTTGCTGCAAGAGCCTCCATTAACTGTGGCTGATGGAGAGTGTGGGAGATCCGAAAAGTGTCTGCTAGCCAGACACAGACCAAGCACATCATATGCTGAGACCCCGGTGGATCTCAGGGAATATATTTTCAGTCTGCATCTGGCTACGGGACATAGCCAGATGCTTACCTCCATTCTCTACCATTCATGGAGACTGTTGCAGGAAAACAATGAGTCTTGTGGGTGATGAGTGGGGAGTTGTAGCAAAGTTCTAGCTGTGGAACTCTTATGCTACACCGGAGAATGTATGCTCTTACCCATGGTCTGTTTTTGAAGAGCAGCAATATAGGAATATCGCACATTTGTAAGGTCTCGTGAGTGGGAGTTTCTTGGGTGGGCAAAAGGCAGTTCCAGATGTTGTTGGACAGCAGCCCCCATCACCTCTTCTGGCATAACCATGGTGAGGAGTGTTGGGAGTTGCAACCCAACGGCACCTGAAGAGTTGCTTACCCCTGTTATCTCTGTGTGTTTTTTTTAAAGGCAGATTACCAGAATAAGCTTTTTAAAAACGTTTTCTAGTAAATGCTGGTAGGCTCCAGAATCTATAAAACAGATTTTCATCAAAATCTGCATTGCAGAATTTTTGGGATTATTTTGCATATGACCCTGCAGGATCATCAGTCTGCCCCAAAGCAGTGGTACTATTCTCTCCTCACCCCCATCATCTCCCAGATATTGCAAATGTTAAAAG
Source organism: Gambelia wislizenii (assembly GCA_030847615.1). NCBI lineage: Eukaryota > Metazoa > Chordata > Lepidosauria > Squamata > Crotaphytidae > Gambelia > Gambelia wislizenii. The sequence goes on from JAUMIR010000010.1 coordinate 32,654,229, forward strand.
AAATGCTTCACTTCAGCTTCATGGGTTTTGTGTGACTTCATTTTGCAAGACTTTAGATCCTCCCCATAGTTCCCCTCTATAGTTTCCCCACTTGTTCCTCTCTACAGTCCTAAATATGTAAATACAGTCCTAAATATGAGAGGCACTAAGCCTCTCAGCCCACATTCTGGGCAGAAAAAAATGGGAATGGGAATCAGAAGGAGTGGAGGCCTCTGACTATTGCACCATCCTGTTTGTGGTTTTCCTCCTAAGTAAACCTCACTGAGTTCATATCACCTTTACTAGTTTATTGCTTTCCTGATGTGTCTGACTAAAACTCCCACAGTTCCAGAGCCAGCATATTTAATACTGGCTGGGGGGTTGTGGGAGTTATAGTCCAACCATGGTGACTGTGGAATTGTGGGAGTTGTAGTTCAACTGCTGGTGCTTGTGGGATTGTCAGAGTTCTGTTTCAACACATCAAGAGAGCGCCAGGGTGGGGAAGGCAGCTGAGTGGGGTTGTAGCCTATAAGTTCCCCAAATTCCCTGAATTCTGCCTTGGACACCCATATGAGCCTATGGTCTCTTTCTCTGTAGGTCAGTAACAAGAAGCTATTACCGGGGGGCAGCAGGAGCTCTTTTGGTCTACGACATCACCAGGTGAGTCCTGTCATTTGTCCTCTTTATCTGGAGCCCAGCAGGAATTGTTGGGATGGATTGGGACCTGTTCTAGCTCTTAGCTGTGGGGCCCTCTTACCTTTGAAGAGAGGTGGTAAAACAACATCCACACAGGAGAAGGATCCCAAAATGACCCCTCGGGTAGAGATTGTTACTCAGTATTTGTGTGTGTATGTCCTTGATCATTGAGACGTGGGGTGTATGTATGGCTGCTAGAGCACGCTGGGCAATTTCATAGGTCTGGGGCACCATTTTTTGCCACTGGAATCTCCTGAGGGCTCTACGGACTGCCCCAGATACCAGAAAGTGAGTGGGGGGGGGGAATCCCAGAAGTATCCAGAAGTTTGGGTTTGAAAAATGGGTCATTGTTAGTATTAAACAGAGCAGGGAGGCCCAGTGGCCTGACAAATCACCATTCTTGCAGGCTTCTAAGCGGGGGCAGTTCACTATTTTGTTTTCTGCCAGAAAAGGGAAAGTCAGAGGTCGGACACTGGGGCTGCAAAAACAGCCCTAGAGGACTTCATGCAGACCTTGGGCTACACTTTATCCATTCCAGAGCTAGGGTAGTGGGAGATTCCTCTATGGCACTGGAGGAGGCTGGAGACTGCCCAATAAGCTTGCTGCGGGAGAAGGTGGAGGCATCTCTCTCTGTCCTCTTCTCCTTTTGTCTGTCTGAAAAAGCTGCTGTTTTCTGATTTGCAGCAGAGAGACGTACAATGCCTTGACCAACTGGCTAACAGATGCCCGGACTCTGGCCAGCCCCAACATAGTCATTATTCTCTGTGGCAACAAGAAAGATCTGGATGCCGACCGGGAAGTCACATTTTTGGAAGCTTCACGTTTTGCTCAGGAAAATGGTAAACTTTGTGAGGGGATAGTGGTTAGAAAGGGGTACTGCCTTGACATATTGCCCGTTTAGTTCCAGCAATGGCTTTCTCCACCACCCAGTCCTTGAACTGGGTTTTGCCATTTCTCCTAGACTATAAACAAACTAGGGGCAAATAGAGTCACTTTTTGAGCAGTGCTTGTGTACATTGTGTCCTCCCTGTGCTGTCCTTGTGGTGGCAGAAGCTGGATTGGAGCTCTGTTGTTGTACGTCCAGCAGGGGCTGCTAAAGTGTTGTCAAATGGTTTTGGAGTTGAGGAGCTGCTTTTTCATGCCTTCCTTACCTCTTTCAGCTTGTGGGAGGTGGCTAGGCTGCATAATTACTGTGCCCATGGACTGGTTAATGAGTAATGATGTTCTGTGCCTACTTCTGTGATCACATGCAAGCCTCATGAGGCAGCTGACCTTCGATCTTGGAGAAACAGAAGAGGGGGGCAGAGAGTTCTGGAATGGTTATGACCTCTGCTTACAAATCATCCCTGCCCCTTCTCTGAGAGTTTTCCATCAACAAGGTTCTGTTTTGGAGCTGAGAGGCCAGAATGTTTGCCCGACTCCCTCCTTTGCTTGAACTTGCATGACTGAGCAAAGGAGGTTTATTTTCTGTCCTTCTTTTTAATGTGACAGAGTTAATGTTTCTCGAGACCAGCGCCTTGACCGGGGAGAATGTAGAAGAAGCTTTCCTAAAATGTGCCCGGACTATACTGAACAAAATTGAATCAGGTGCGTCTGGATGCCTTTCCTATCTGAGTCCAAAAGACACCCCCCCCCAAGTTTGGGTGAAAATACTTTTGCCTTGAAACATAGATAGCCCCAATGTATGTGGGGTGTGTGTGCTATGTAGCCATGAAGACAGTTTCTGTCTTTTTTTAAAAAAGATTTTATTGAACAAAACCAAAGCACAAAACATCAGTGATACATGTGAGATAACTGGTACAAGAGCAACTTTTCCCTCAAGTTATTTCTTTGACATCATGAGGAGACAGTTCTTGTTGAGTAAGCATTCTTTGACATTGATACAGCCTGTCTTCAAAGATTGCTTCCTTCTAGAGTTGATTTTCTAAGTGTGCTATAATGCCACTAGCTGATGTATGTAAGACTACTAACACGAATAAAAATGTGTCCAACTGTGTTGGTGAAGAGTGGAATACTTTGGGTATAATACTCTGAACACACCCAGTCTGCTTTGAATTAAGCAGAGTTGGGCATGGTTAGTATTTAACTACCAGGAGAAAATAACCAGGGATCCAGTTAGGGTTAGGAAAGAACCCTGCCTAAAAATTTAAAGAGCCCTGGCTGCCTGTCAAAATTGACAGTATAGCTGCCCCCCATATATCTGTGGGGGTATCGTTCCTGGACTTACCGTGCATAAGTGAAACTGCGGATAATAACAAACCCTATTAAAATAAAGGATTAGGGTACAAACATATTATAGAGTTGCTTTGGAGGCCCTAGTGATTCCTAGAGAGATTTTCCAGCATGACTCTATGGTATGTGTCCCTATTTTTTCACCTGTGTATAATTGAAACCACAGATATTGGTTGCCTGGTGGAATTTTACCTCTTATTGCCCCAGGATCTTGTAACATTGAAGATATAGGAGCACTATATCCCATATTCAGCCTGGCAACTCTATAGGACATGGAAAGGAGTAGAACCTGCCTCTAGTGTGCTTGTGACCATCTCTTTCTTCCCCTCTCTTCCTAATCTTCCAGGTGAACTTGATCCGGAGCGGATGGGCTCAGGCATCCAGTACGGGGATGCTTCCCTGAGGCAACTGCGGCAACCGCGAGGGACCCAAACACAGACCCGACAACAATGCAACTGCTAGAGCCAAAATTCAAGCATGCTGAAAACTGTCTTGCAAGGTAAGCCTGGGCAGGGATGTGGTGGGGGGAATGCTGTAACCAGAACCTCTGGTGTTTGTGGGAGTCTTACTGCAGTCTTGCTGGGGGATCAGTCATGACCATGCACCGAGTTATTTGTGTGCAGTGAGGGCTGGGAAACAAGATGGGGGATGATGCTCATCCTCTAGAGAAGGGTAGGAAGCATGCTTAGACACCAATCCATAGGAAGTGGGAACGCTTTCCCATAGACACTCTTGCTGCTTCAGTTTTGTGACAAGGACTTTAGAAACATCACCATGGGATGAGCTTGTGAATTGATAGGCATGGACATGCCAAAGGGGGGAAAAGAAGGAGGAAAGGAGACCTGTGCAATCCTTTGCTTTTTCTGAGTCCACCTGAAGTGTCACTGCTGTGGTGCTGCACCCCACTTTTTTTTGGGCCCACCTCTCCTCTACTGGACCTCTCTGAACATACCCAATTGCATCTCTTTTCAGAACCACCATGCTCCTCCAGGCAAACAATCAGCTTTCTTGTACTTAGAAGGTTAGCATGGCAAAGTTTGAACTCATCTCCACAGATTTGCTAGTTTTAAAAGTAATCTGTTGAGGGAAAGGGACATGGGCAGAGGCCCCTCGGTTCAAGCCCTACTTAAAAGGATCATTCATAACTAGCGAGGCAAGTCCTGAGACTGTCAGTTGAGATAGGTGATACTTGGCTTCTGATACAGGTGATACTTTTGGACTGTTGGATGGACTGGTGGTTCTGGATGTTGGGGCAAATCAAGGTTGTAGGTGCACAGTATGTTTGCTTACATATGGAGGAGCATTCAGTCATGTCAGCTTTCCTCGCTGCCCTCCAGACTGAAATGGTACAGTACGTTACCAGGCCTATTGCCTTAGTGAGAACTGGTTTGTGGGTGGTTAAGGTTTTCTCTAGTGTGCTGGGTGGGGAAGGGAAAAGCACGTCCTGTAAGTCACTGGCATGAAGAGCATGTCCCTGGGGATTCTTTTCCTGGCTGTTGATCTGAGCCCTTCTCCTCTTTCCCCACTCCCTTCTTTTTCTCTCACACTCAGTGCTGGAATTCAGTTGCGCTGGACCCAGGGCTGTATGAAGCACCTTCTTCCGTCCCGTTCCCCAGGACTACGGGCCTTGTTGGCTGAAGCCCTCCTGAACCTTTCCAAGGAACCTGGCTCCATCTCCACGCTGCCACTGCCCTCCCCTTCCTTCTTGCCTCCTGTCCAGATGAGAAGCTTTGCAAGTTCAGTTCTTAGACAGGCTTCTGTGCAGGAGGTGTGTGAGGGAAACTGGCTTTGGTCGACTCGGGGCCAAGCCCCTTCTTCTGGCTCCCTGTGACTGTGAAGGCTTTGAGGCCAGGGGGTGACAGGCTCGCAAAAGGTGGGGGGGCACCCCTGAAGGAATCTGAGCCTCCTCTTGGCTCCCTCAGTTAGCTTCTTCTGCAGTCCACGACTGCTTTTGACTTAGTACAACAGCAAAATACGATCCTGGTTTGAGGGAATGAGAAAGGGGTGCTTGTGTCACTTTGGAGATATTTAATTTCTCTCTCTCTCTTAAGTGTAAATCTTCATTCCATCTTTGTAGGAGAAGTTGGCATGTTTTTTCCCCAACATATGTGAGAGCACACAAAACATTGTTGGGGGTTCTAGATGCCATGGAATGGGGGCAGTCCTCACAGCTATCTCTAAATATTCTGCCTTGGTAGCCAAACCAAATGGCCCTCTTCTTCATAGCATCTCTGGTGCTTGCCTTTCCAGTATGGGGTCCAGCCTAGATTTGTGTTCACACCAGGTCCACCTGTGATGTGTGTTTGTGTGCATTTCATTCTTCAGTGCCACCTCTCTGAAGGCACCTCTTCTGTTTTTTAAAAAGCCATAGGTTTGTACCTTTTGCAGGCACTTTCTCAAACACTCCCTTCACTCTTTTCTCCAGTTGGGGTTTCAGCAATTGGGCCAGGTCCAGGCCAAGGAAAGGCAATGGTTCCGTCCTCACCACTGTTGTGTGTGGTGCCAGCTGAATGAGAAATGGCATTGTGTTGCCTCTGTGTGTGTGTGTGTTGAATCAGCATTACTGTTGGCTGGATGTTCCTAGTTTGGTCTGAGCATCTCTAATAAGGTGCCCAGAACTTTTGAGTAGAAAGCATTGCATATGTGATCATGTCTCTCATAGTGGAGGAAGGAGGGCGTGTTACATGTTTGTCTTTCCCTTGAGACTTTTACAGCTATCTGCTGGTGTTACCTTGGATTCCTGTCAGCTGTCAAGTGTGGCAACAAGCCTCTGTGTCTTAAAACCTTTGACCAGGCACCTCTGTGAACTGTTTGTGAGTTTTTAAGGCTCAGGTGCTTAGAAAGCCCAGGTTTTTTGTGCACTTTTAAGGCTCAGTTGCTTAGAAGGATCCCTTCATCTTCAGAAACACTCATCTCTTTGGCTTCCATTGTAAGGGATGGTTAAGAGTTTTCCATGGCCCCTTAATTCTTTCTTTGAGACGATTGCTTTCAGATGGAGTTTCCTTTCTTCAGCTGATGAAAAGGAATCCCATTTTCAAGCCTGTGTCATTTTAGATCCAGCTGTACAGTTGGAACTGCCATTCACAGCCTTCTGTAGTTCAGGTTGGATTGGCTGCATGGTAGCAGGAGGGGCTGGTGGTTTGGGCTGTAGGAACTTTTAAGGAAGAATGACAGCAAGTCAAAGATTTTCCCTGCCAAGTCGGATCTTTCTCTTTGTCTAACAGCCAGCTGTGGTGGCCTGTGTTGTCCCTCCCAAGTGTGACTCCTCTTTTGGCCAGTAGCTGCCACCACATGACTTATTTGTCTATCAAGTCTTGTGTACCAGAATGCCTTCCTTTGAATGCTTCTTCACTCTGAGTTGATCTGTATTTTTCACTGTGCCCTTTGGCATTTGTGTGCTCCTTGGGATGTGGCAGGGTGCCATGCGTCATAATAAGATTGGCTTCCTTCGGAAGTATCTACTGGGCAAAGGGGCACCATTGGGACAAGTTGACCAAAAATAATTTAAAGTTGGGTGGCTGCCTGGAGATTCTGACACCTTCTAGTGTTCCTGTTTAATAGTGGATGCTGAGTATGATGGTAGAGAATCCAGTGCCTCTTAAGTGCCCCACCGCTGTCCCAGTTCCTAACTTTACTGATGCCTAGTTTGGGGGGAAATTACCTGATTTGCAGAGTAGGTTCTGCTTTTCTTCTGTTCTGCTAGAAGATTTGAGCTGGCACGTCTTGCATGCCTTATGGGATATGGTGGCAAGGTTATTCTCTCCCTGCCCCAGCTAACACCTTCACATCAGTTCCTTCATTTGAGCACTGTCCAACCAATGTCCAAGAAGAAGGAATGAGAGGCAGTCTCATTTGGATGTTCTTTGTTGCTGTTGTTTTTTAAGTGTAATGTTTAACTTTGTTATTTATTCTGTGTCAGGGTAGAAGCCCACTGTCACCTTGTTTGTGCCCTCGCACCCCCACTGAGCCTGCCTTCCCTCCCCAATCCTTCTACAAACAACCTCTCTCCCGATTCCTTGTAATCTCCTTTGAGGTTTGTCAGGGGATAGGCAGGGGGCAATTTGGATATGGTTAATTTTAATCTGGGGTTGAGTAGCTGATTGTTACAAAGCAGTTTATAATCCAGATCCTACCATGGATTTTTTTTCTCTCTAAATGGGAACATTCCCTCCAATTTAAGGCTGTGAAACTGATTCTCCTACATAAAGTGTTCTCTCTTGTTTTGTTTTCCAAATGTGTGCCTGATGGTGATTCCCCCTGCCCTTCCCCTTTCTCTGGTGCTCTGTGTACGTGCTGGCCAAGTGACAGAATGGCAGGCAAGTTTGGAGGCAAGGAGCATCCCAGTCGCTTGCCACGTACACAAGGCTGCTTCTGTGATAACACAAATGCTTGTCCCTGAGTGATCGAGATCTCCGTACATTCCTCAGCCTTCCATTCCAGAGTTCTACCTCCTCTCTTTAGGAACTCACAAATTACCTTCCAAACATACCTCCTTTTCTGCCAGCCAGCCACTCACTTCTGGAAAGCTCACAATTGTAGCCTGAAGATAGCAGCAGTCTGTTTCTGTTCTGAGAAGAGCTGTACTGGATCAAGCCAAAGCCTTCTCTAGTCCAGTATCGTGTTTTCCACAAGCTGATGCCCAAAAGAGAAGCCCAGCAACACCACCGCTTTTGCTTTGGTTCCCCAGCAGCTGATACTGAGAGACACACTGTCTCAGCTTTTACTGGGAGTAAGACATAGCTGTCTGCAGGTGTGATGTAGTGGTTTGAGTGTTGGACTAAGACTCTGGGAGACCAGCATTTAAATCCCTGCTCAGCTGTGGAAACCCACTGCGTGACCCTAGGCAAGCCACACACTCAGCCTTAAGAGGCAGGCAGTGGCAAACCTCTGAATAAATCTTGCCATGAAAATCCTAGGATAGGGTTGCTGTACATCACAGTTGAGTTGCAGGCACACAACAGCAACAACAAAGACACAGCTGCCGTGACTAGTAGCCATTTGGGTTTGTCCAGTCCCTCTTTAAAGCTGCCCAAGGTGGTAGCTATCATTACCAATGATTTTCATAGTTTAACTGCTTGCCCTGTTCTTCTATTTGTTCTTCCTTGTGCTTGCCATGAATCTCCCACTATTCAGTTTCCTTGATTAACTTCCATTGGGTTCTAGTATTCTGAAATGCAGAAAAACTCCCCATCTATTCCTGTCAACACCAAAGCATAATTTTATATGCCTATTATGTCTCCCTGCTCCCAACTCATCCCTTATCTTGTTTTTTTTTCTTTGAAGCTAAATTGCATTAAACATGGTCATCAGTTCCCTGTTAGGGAGCCAGTCCCTTGGCTACCTTTTTCGGTACAGTTCTACCTTTTAAGGTTTAGTAACGCTTTGATAATATTCGGCCTACCTCAAAACAATTGGCTCTCCCCTTAATCTTTTAAAAATCTTGGCAGGCTTATCCTTATAGGGCTTGGCTGCTCCTGAGAGGTCTGATGAATCTCCACCCTGTGCCATTGGCATAAAGAACCTTGCCCTTCTCCTTGAAAACTCTGCAGAAGGGTGGCAGGGGTTCTATTCTGTTCCTCTGGTAAAAGTTGCGCATAGCATCTCCAGTGTCCATGGTTCTTAATGCTCAAGGCGTCTGCCCCCCAAACTAAAGCTGTAGCCAAAAGGGTATGTGTTAGGAGATGAGAGTGGATGTTGTCCAGGAAATTGAGTGACCCTGGGATTTGCATTCTGCCCTCCACTACAGTCAGAAAAAGTATGTGTGAGCCTGGCCAGCAATGTCCTGGGTGCAATTGGGCCTTTTATAGGAAGGGCTATATGGCAACATCACCTCTTGAGTATTCCTTGCCAAAGAAAGTCCTATGAAATTAATGTGACTTGAAGGCACATTTGTTATTTGCTGTCAAGTCGACTGTGGCATGTGGTGAGTATGAATGAGAGTCCCTTTCATCAACTTCCTTGCTCCACAGTGGCTTCCTTGATTGAATCAAGGAAGTAGTGTGGTCTCCCTCTTTTCCTATTGTCTTCCACTTTACCAAGCACATACTTTATAGAGTGGCCTCGGATGCAGAGAGACTACCTGGGTACTTAAGTGGGAGGGGGAAAGACCCTGGACTACTCCAAGAACCTCATGTCCTTGGGCCATTGGGATGGAAAATCACTAAGCAAGTCTGATTCACATCTCCCACCCTATGCTATGAATGCTATCAATGAAAGGAATCCCCGGGGCAAATCAGATTGCTAATGCTTTGACGAAAGGTCATCCAAACATGTCATCAAACTAGCCTGCCAAGCAGTTAACATAATCAGATGGCCCAGGACTAATTAAATCACACATGGAACATTTCAGTGGGGGAGATGTCATGGAGGGGAAGTAAGCACCCTTTGCCATTGTCCTTGCTCAAATGTAAGTTCTGAGTCTTTCGCTTTAGCTCCTAAGCCTGTCCTCATCTGTTGATCTGGTCCCAAGAATTCTGTTGCTCTCAACTTGTGATATCGAGGAGCAGGGCACAGGCTCTAGTTCAGGGAGGCAGAACATGTGACCTCTCCAGATGCAGTTGGACTGCCACTCCCATCATCTCACGGCTGTCCTGGCTAAGACTGATGGGAGGGGCAGTGACACAACATCTGGATAGCCATATGTTTCTCTCCCCTTCTGTATTAGCTGGGATAGGGTGCTGAGCACCACCAATTGACTCTTGCCTGAACTCAATCTAGAGGTTTCTCAGGATGGGGACAGTCATCAGTAAACCCAACCAAGGGCTCCTCAAGGGAATTGGACATCAGTAGGATCCCTGAGTCTGTGCCTTTGCAGGAAATGGAAGCCAAGGAGTCCTGAATACCTGCAGGTAATGACACTGGAATAATTGCAAAGATTCTCCAGTGGGTCTATATTTACTTAGTTAGCTATCTCCTTCCCTCCCAGTTGTGATGGTGCCAGGACTCACCTTCTGTTCTGCACGCACCTTCTGGCTAGAAGCAAGCAGCTAGATTAAATGTTCCTTATCCCATCTTTCCAAGCAGGTGAGCAACTGCAGTTGATACTTAATGCACGCAATACACTTAATGACATGACCAGGGCTTGTCTCTCACCTTGGCTCTGGAAACCTGGGATGATCCTGAATTGGCAACCCTAATTCTGCTGGCAGAGGCCTGGTGCTAGAGGATTAAATAACAGGTCTGCTTCCCCACACCTGGCCATAATGCATTAGTCCAATCTTCCCTCTGTTGGCTTTGTTTACGGACACAATTCATGCAGCCTTTGCTAGCCAAGGGGATGGGCTGAGATAACAAAAGATACACACAAGGAGAGAAGACTGAAGATAAGGTCTCCACGAAGAATCTTTCTCTTCCCCTTAAACACAAGGTCTCATCCTGACAGCAAAGCTGGGCAGCCCTGCTCAAAGGTGAAAGGAGGAGATGCATGAGTGACAAGCCCGAAGGAACAATTTGTACAAAGGGAGTGCCAGCCAGCTCCCCTTTAGGCTGCCAGGGTGGCACAAAGCCATCTCTATCTGTACTTGCTCAGAGACATTCTTGCCCTTTGGCATCCCTTTCATTATATCTTCACAAGCAGCCCAGGGCCTTTGAAATTGGGGTTCTAAGAGTCGGCCTTGTGGGGGCAGCTTTAGGGAGAAGAAGCTAATTTAATGCCCTGGCCGTCTGCACATGCTCTGAGGAGCTTAACCAAAAGCACATTCCGGGTGAGATGAAACCATCCCTCTCGGTGTCCCTGACTAGAGATGTAAAATTTCTGGAAATTTTGAAGCCATGGAAACACTGCCCCTGATTTTATTGTTTTTTTCAGAAAAAAATGGAAATTTTTGGAAAAATTAAAAAAATGCAAGGTTAACAGTTTTTACAGATTGACAGTCACTCTGTTACTTTAGGAACATAAAGTATGACTATGTACAATTTGAATTGGCATAAAATTAACACAATGGCTATATTAAAGATTTTATTATTTTAAAGATTATATTCCTCATGTTAAACTAAAACCTTCCATAATTAATTTTCTTGTCCCCCCCACCCCAATTTTTTGGAAAAACACGCTCAAAAAAGGCTTAAAGGGACAAAAACCTGTTTTTTTTTTCCTGAAATTTTCCAGGGCGGGGAGGGGCATCCACACTAGAGAAATAATCCAGGTTGAAACTGGATTATTTGCATGGCTCCTTCCATGTTTCCTGTTTCAAACTGGGTTATTTGCCATGGGTCCCTTCCCTTTAGTATCATAGAGTTGGAAGAGACCCCAAGGGCCACCCCCCTGTGCAATCCTGGGGATTGTAGCTTGGTGAGGTACCAGCACTCTTGGGCAGAGAAGACGAAAGATCTTGTCAAACTACAAGTCCCAGGATTCCCTATAGGAAGGGGTCATTGCAAATATAGTCATCTGGATTTTTGTGTGTGTGTAGTTCGGGTTTGTCAAACTACAAATCCCAGGTTTCCATAGGAAGGGGTCATTGAAATATAGTCATCTGGATTTTTTTGTGTGTGTAGTTCAGATTTGTCAAACTACAAATCCCAGGATTCCATATAGGAAGAGGTCATTGCAAATACAGTCATCCGTATATTTTTTCCGGTGTAGTGCGGGTTCATCAAACTACAAATCCCAGGATTGCATAGGAAGAGGTCATTGCAAATACAGTCATCCGGATATTTTTGTGTGGGTAGTGCGGATTCCCCAAACTACAAATCCCAGGATTCCATACGAAGGGATAATTGCAAATACAGTCATCCGGATTTATTTTGTGTGTGTGTGTGTGTGTGTGTGTGTGTAGTGCAGATTCATCAAACTACAAATCCCAGGATTCCATATAGGAAGGGGTCATTGTAAATATAGTCATTCGGATTTTAATTTTTTATTTTATTTTTTTGGTGTGTGTGTGTGTGTGTATAGTTTGGGTTCCTCAAACCACAAATCCCAGGATTCCATAGGAAGGGGTCATTGAAATACAATCATCCAGATTTTTTTTGTGTGTGTAGTGCGGGTTCGTCAAACTACAAATCCCAGGATTCCATAGGAAGGGGTCATTGCAAATACAGTTATCCGGATTTTTTTTGTGTGTGTAGTGCGGGTTCGTCAAACTACAAATCCCAGGATTGCATAGGAAGGGGGTCATTGCAAATACAGTCATCCGGATTGTGTGTGTGTGTGTGGTGTAGTGTGGATTCGTCTCTACCCATGGCCAAACTCCCCCTCCTCTGCCCTCGCATGAACCCTTCGCTCTGCAGATGCTCAGAGGCACGCCTGCCCTTCTCTTCCCAAAGCCCCCGCCTAGCTCCGGCCAAAGAGAGGCGGTGCAAGGGAAAGGAGGCGGCCCGTCGGCTCCCTTCTTCTTCCAGCTCGGGGCTCCTCCTTCGCCTCTTCTAGCCGGGATCGGCTTCAGGTGGGGCCGCTTTGCCTCGCTTGCTGGCCAGCTTTGCACAAAAAGCAGCGGCTGCAGAAGCAGCAGGAACAAAAGTCCGAACTCCTGCAGGCTGGGACGGAGGGCAAGCGCATGCATCGGTGAGTGGGCTTTGGCAAAGGGGAGACCACCGAGCAGGGGACCCTACCCACCCTTCCACCCACCGCCTTTGTCTCCCCTTTGCCCGGGCCGCGTTGAGGACTAGCCGCTTGGGGTGGCCTTTGGTTCCCAGCAGCCAAAGAAGGTGCTTTGTTGGGTTGGAGACTCCATTCACACTACAGGAAAAAAATGATCCAGGTTGGAACTGGCTTCTTTGCCATGGGCTCCTTCCTTCCTTTGGAATCCAGGGATTTGTAGTTTGGCCAAGGCACTAGCACCCTTGGGCAGAGAAGGCGAGAGACCATGTCAGAACTACAAATCTCAGGATTCCCATAGGGAAGGGGCTAGGCTGGATGGGTGCTTTGGAATTTTGGGGGGTTAGGAATTTTTTATTGGAATAAGACCATTCTACTGAAAACTACAAAAGGCTGTAACAATAATGCAAAAATAATTGTTTTCCTCTTTTCTTACTAATACAAAAATAAAACTATCCTAACACTGATACATGTTTCCTCTTAATCTAAACACACTAGAGTCACTCTTTTTTCTTTTCCAATGAACATTATATTTACACATGACAGTTATTCCTATTTGGAAAAGAAAAAAAACCAGTAAAAGATTAATAAAAATACTAATACAAAATAATATAAAAATACAATAATAATAGTAAAATATTTATTTAAAGTATCTTTTTGGGTGCTTTGGAGGTGGGGGAAGCGTGCTTCTGAGCATGTACAGAGCTAGGGGTTCATGCATTGAAAGGGGGAGTTTGGTCATAGGTAGAGATGAACCCACATTGCACAAATAATCTGGTTTGAAACCAGTGTGGATTTCCTCCCCTTTTTTTCTGCCCAGGGTTTGGGCTAGTGGGGAAGCTGGCAGGGGGAGGTGGTCAAACTAGATTGGCTGGATGAATCCACACTACTCAAATAATCCAGTTTAAAACTGGATTATTTGCCCAGGCTCCTCCTTATGGAATCCTGGGCTTTGTAGTTTTGCAAAATCTTTATCCTTCTCTGCCCAAGAGTGCGGGCGCCTCCCCAAACTACAAACCCCAGAATTCCATAGGGAAGGGGCCATATTGGCAAAGAATCCAGTTTCAAACTGGATTATTTGTGTAGTGTGGATATGGGTCTTTAGCCTTCTCTACTCAAGAGTACTGGTACCTCCCTAAACTACAAATCCTAGGATTCCGTAGGAAGGGGCCATGGCAAAGAATCCAGTTTCAAAGTGTCCCACTTGGAGGCCAATTTAAGAAACTGGCCGAGGAAGCAAGTGGGAACTTGGAGGCTGCCAAGTTGTGATTGCTGCTTGTGTTTGTGTGTCTTTATCTTTTTCTTTTCTTTACTTTTCTTGGCAAGATTTATTCAGAGAGGGTTTGCCATGGCTTTGAGGCTGAGACAGTGTAACTTGCCTAAGTGTCTTTGCAAGGCTGAGCAGGGACTCAAACTCTAGGTTCCTGGAGCAGAGGAGACTCCAACCACTGTTTCCGATAAAGTCGGAAACTTGATCCTTTTCCACCAAGTGGGGTGGATTTAGCTTTGTTTTCCTCCTTGCCATTTTGGTAGCCATTACATGTGGGGTGGGGAGGAATCATAGAGTTGGAAGAGACCACAAGGGCCATCTATTCCAACCCCCTAGGAGTCCTAGAAATATGCCTTATCCTGAATGAGGTCCACTGAGCCCCAACTTTTGTCAGTTCTGACTGCCAGCAAGAGCTTTGCAGGCTTCCTTTCCAGCAAAATTATTTCCTAGTTCTGCTAGTGGAGATCCTAGAAGTTCCATCCTGGAGGTCTCTCATCCCAGGACTAACCAGGCCTGACCCTGCTTAGTTTTCTAAATCAGGCAGGGTTGGAGAGGTGGTGGTCAGGATAAGATGGTGGTGTTTAGGGTTGTATTCAGGGTGGTGAGTCTGAATACCCTGAAGGCCCCCAGATCTCGCCCAGTCTTGGAAGCTGAGCAGAGTCAGGCCTGGTTAGTACAGTTATACTAAGTTGAGCATTACTACTTTAGCAAAAAATTTGGTACCAGAGGAAGAAATAATATGGGAAGAATAGGGATAGGAACCTATTCCTAAAAAACCATAAAAAAATAATAACAGAAGAACAATTCAACATGTTCCAGCAAATGTTTAAATTCCAGACTAACAATATGCTCATGTGAAATGAAACAACCACCTTGCATAAGTAAACTAATGCACTTGGAATGTTCTAGAGACTGTTTGAAAGCTGCTTCCAAAATCCATCCAAGGATGACTTTTTCTTTCACCAGCCCCCACTTATAATTTCCGTTTTGGTGACCAGACTTACATATCTCTGTATTTTTTTTTTTTAAATATACAAAACATGCTGGAGGTAGTTGGTGAGACAGGCTTATCGGCTGTCCCATTTTCTCTCTGTTTTGCTGTTGACACACTCTCAGTAAGGGATTCTGGAGATGGTGACTACTTACCTTACAAAACAACTGTTTTGTTGTTCTTTTACTTATAAAGTGCCATGTACAGTGATGGTGTTATATAAATAAATGACAATGATAATAACTTGTTTGTTGCCAGCAGGCATACACAGCTACAGGAGGATGGGCTAGAGCAAGAATCCTTTTCATTCCCAGCTCAGCTTTCATTGCATTGTATGCTACAGACACGCTGCTGCGACCTAGCACCAATATTTTGTGTTTTTCCTTCACTGTCCTCCCAAGGCCAATGTTGTTAAAGAACATCCACCTAGACAGTGGATGTAGAAAGACTGGGCAGGTATAGAAAGACTTTATAAAAACTGTCTTTGTCAGAGGCTTTGTTAAGTGAGGTAACAAAGTACAAGTTGAGTCTCCCTTATTTAGAATTCTAAAATGTTCCAAAATCCAAAATGGTCCACACAGGTGGCTGAGGTAGTGACACCGTTGCTTTCTGATGGTTCAATGTACACAGACTTTGTTTCCTGCACAAACTTATTAAAAATACTGTACAGTATATAAAATTTCCTTCAGGCCATGTGTATAAGGTGTATATGAAACATAAATTAATTTTGTGTTTAGACTTATGTTTATGCAAGAATTCCAAAATCTGGAATGTTCCCAAATATCTCCGGTCCCAAGTATTTCGGATAAGGGAGACTCAACCTGTAGATGTGTTCCTGAGCATTACTTCTTTAAGTTGGTACCAGAGGTAAAAATAACATGAAAAGAATAGGAATAGGTTCCTGTACCACAAAAAGAAAAAGAAAAGAAAAAGAAAAGAGCAGTTCAACATGTTTCAACAAACTTTTAATCCAAAACTAAAAATATACCCACATGAAATGAAACAACAAGGTCAGATAAGCCTTGCAGAAGTCAACAAAAATATTTTGAACCTCCTAGAGACCACAAGAATACTTATTCTAAAATGCATCCAGGGATGACGTTTCCTTTCATTAGCCTCCACTTTTCTTATGAATCCTGTTTTGATGGTCACGCTTATAGATCTGTGCTCTTTTAACATGCTAGGAGTTGGTGCCGGGGGGCTTATCTGCTTTCCCCTTTTCTCTGTTTTTCTGTTCAGATATGCTCAGTAAGGAATTCTGGAGGCAGCGGCTGTTCACCTTGCCTGTTGTAGGCAGGCACACACAGCTACAGTATGCTTTGATTGGTTATTCTTGCATGGCAGGGGGTTGGACTAGATGGCCCTCATGGTTTCTTCCAACTCTATGATTCTACAGTAGGATTGGCTGGAGCCGAATCCCACTCTTTCCCAGCTCAAGCTTTATTGCCGTGTTTACTGCAGATATACTGCTGTAGTGCAATGCCAACAATTGTGTTTTTTGAGCCCCCCTTCCCATCTTCCTAATGCTGATGCTGCTAAAAACAACAACAGCTTCTACTAGATAGAGGGCAAGGAGGAAAAGTGGGGCTGGCTGGGTGTAAAAGGACTTTGTAAAAACGAGCTTCGTTGTCAGTGGCTTTGTTAACAGAGGTATTGCTGTACTTGGAAAGGAGACTGTCAGCAAATACCAGGTACTGGAGGCTATACTCAGAGGAAGGCAATGGCAAATCATCTATGAGTTTTCTTTGCCTAAGAAAAGCCTGTGAAATTCATGGGCTCTCCATAAATCAGCAAGTGACTTGAAGGTACATACTTTACTTTAAACAGGGTGGTATGGTGGGGATCCTTTCTCCCCCCCCACCCCATTTTAAAAAGAAACCTGTGACTGTGCATGTCCAGGTTGCCTGTCGACTTATGGTGACCCTATAAGTTTCATTGGGTTTTCTTAGGCAAGGAATACTCAGAGGAGGTTTTGCCAGTTCGTTCCTCTGGAATATAACCCACAGCACTTGATATTCCTATCCAAGTACTAACCAGAGCTCACCCTGGTTAGCTTCCCAGATTCAGATGGGATTTTGTGCCTTTAGGGTATTTGGGACAAAAGAAACCTAGGGATGCAGAATTGATCTATGTCACTTGATTCTCTTGTCCCAATCCCTGCTCCCCTCTTTCTTCATTTCCTTGGGTTTTCCCCCCCCTCCCTTGTTCTACCAGCCAAAGGGCAGTCAGTCTACAACACTACTGAGAATTTGGGAGACAGCTGGGAGCTGATCTTCTTTTTCACCCCCTTTTTTGCTATTACTGTATTATTGCATTTTAAAAGAAATGTTAACATTCTGAAAGTTAGCACTACATTATCAAAATACATTTTTTATAGATATGCAGGACATTAGGATAGATTCCATCCTAATAGCAGTGAATAGCATCCAGATATTCAATTAATAACATCCAGATATTCACATGTTTTTGGAAAAAATACGTTGTGTAGGTAATACAATCAATAAAAAGAACCCATATACAGGTGCCCCCCACCCCCATATCCACAGGGGTTTGGTTCTGAGACTTAACATGGATACTGGAAACTGTGGATAATAGTGAATCCTGTTAAAATAAAGGACTTCTGGTACAAACATATCATAGAGTTGCATTGGAGGACCTAGTGATTCCTAGAGAGGATGCCTCTCTAGGCATATTCCAGCATGACTGATATTTGTCCCTATTTTTTTTTTTTAGCTGTGGATAACTGAAATCACAGATATTGGTTCCACGGATACGGGGGGCAACCTAGTGCAGAATTTTGGTTCTGTCCTATTTGTTTTTTATATCTTTTCTTTTAAATTCTAGGCACAAGGGCTGAGCTTCCCTAAAAAAGCAACACTGCCCTCTCCTGATGCCCTGGACTCTTGAGGTGCTCTGCCACCCTTTTGGCTGACCACACCGCACTGGCCATCACCGCTGTATTGGCGCAAGAGACGGTCAAGCCATGGCGACAGCCCACGTCCCGGGCCCCCTGCAGGATGTGACATGGAGGGTTCTGGCCCTCCGGACCCCCCCACACTAGGCTTGCCCTGCCAGAATATGGGGCGGGAGGCATGCCCCTTGCAAAGCGAGGGGTCAGCTGTTGGGGGCTTACTCTTGCTGGCGCTGAACGGACATCGGGAGCCTAAGCGACACCGGCTGGAGAATGGAGACTCTGAGGGCGAAGGAGCAGCCAAGCGCCACCGAGGGTCTGATCCGGGTGAAAGCCGTGTCCCCATCAGCCGGTTGGCTCTGGACTATGTGGTGCCTTGCATGAACTTTTACGGGATTTGCGTCAAGGACTCGTTTCTTGGGGAGGCTTTGGGTGGCCAGATCTTGGCGGAAGTGGAGGGTCTCAATCGCAGTGGCAAGTTCCGTGATGGGCAGCTGGTGAGCCAAAGGACGGTGCCCTCCCGCAGCATCCGGGGAGACCAGATTGCCTGGGTGGAAGGCCGGGAGCCTGGCTGCCAAGCCATCGGCATGCTCATGGCACGCATTGACGAGCTCATCATGCACTGTGCCGGCAAGCTGGGCGGGTATGATATTAATGGCAGGACTAAGGTGAGTCATGGCTAATTAAAGCCCTGGGCTGCATATTCAGGCTGAGGCCTGTTTTGGATGGTGAGGGAAACTGTAAGAAAAAGGAGAGTGCCTCTGGGCACGTGCAGAGTGCATATCTTTCTCTGTTCTGCAAATCCTCAAATTAGCAAGGAAAGGGTTCTTTCCAGGTAAGAGAGAGTGACTTGTTTTCAAGTCCCTGACACCTTTTGAGAATGAAGAGATTGGTAGAGCTCCAAGGGGCCAGTTTGTGGATCCATAGTAAGGGCTGAAAGCCATTTTGGGGCTGGCTTGGTTGTTGATGGGAGAGCCCTCTGCCAGAAAATCTAGCTTTGTGCTCCCTTGTTCTTTTGCAAAAGTGTGTGTTTATGCTCTGCTGTACAAATATTTTTCATTCCTGTTTCTGTGCTTTAATAGATGGGGTAGTATTGTAGATGCCCACTTTCCTTTCCAACAGGATCTGTTGAAGGGAGCAGGGGACAGCTTTTCCATTTTTCTTCCTCCACACCTTGGAAGAAGGACCGTGGGACACTGAAGATGTTTCTTTGCTTCTTTGTTTTCTTGGGGTGGGGCTGTATGTTTAAGGTGGGTTTGAACAAAGTCCTGTCCTCTAGAGATTGCTGGTTCTCAGCATTCTTCACCATGGTCCATGCTGGCTAGTGCTGCTGGGACTTGTAACCCAACCACAGCTGGGGTTCTTTCACACTATATAGCTCTGTGATCCCATTATTATAGTCCTGTGTTATGGCTGCCTTCTGTAGAATCATGGGATTTGTAGTTTAGTGAGGCACTAGAGCAGTGGTTCTTAACCTGTGGTCTTCAGACTCCCAGGGGGCCACAATGTCCTCACAGGGAATCCATGAAGGCTTGAAGGCTGCCCGTAGTGGAGTGGCCACATGACAGGAGCCAAGGCAAAGGCTGGCTGGCTTGGCCTGTGCATTGCCATTCAATCCGCTCCAGCCACAAACTTGCAGGAAGAAACAGGAGTAAAGTCTTCCCTCCTCCTTCAGCTCCTCTGATGGAAGGTTTAATGGATGGTGTAATTGTATTATTATTATGATCAGGTTATTATTATTAGGGTTTTAAATCTTGAGTTAAGTCTTGGGGGGTCTGTGGCAACAAAAGATATTTAAAGGGGGTCCCTAGTAAAGAAAAGATTAAGAGCCATTACACTAGAGTTCTCTGGTGGAGAATTCTAAATGTCCCTCCCTTTATTCCACATCCTGGGATTCCATAGGATGTGGCCATGGCAGTTAAAGTGGAATCATAGTGCTGTAATTGTATAGTGTGAAAGAGTCTGATATCTTATCAGGAGGTAGAAGTATTCCTTCTGGCTGACTGCATCATCTTGATGTTAACCTTCCTCCTGCCCCCAAAAGAAAAGGGGTGGAAGGAGATGACTTGCAGCACCTTTGAGACTAACTGGTTTATTTTGTGAGCTTTTTTGTGCTATTTTGTGAGATGAGTAACAACTTTTTCAGATGTTTAAAACCCCAGACATTTAAGCACAGTGACCTAGTTGTAGGGCTGGGTTAGGGTGCAATAGGCTACAGAGAGATGCAAGTTGTGACCCTGGCTGTAAGAGTTGTGTTAAGATGATAGCGATTTGTCAACTGGCTGGTCTGTTGGACCCGAGGTGTGAAAGCAATGAAATGTACTTACCTGAAAGTAAGTACAGTTGTCCCTCCTTATTCATGGATTTGGTATCCATAGATTTAAGTATTCACGGCTTGAAAATATTCTTAAAAAAATAATAATCCAAAAAGCAAACCTTGATTTTGCCATCTTATATCAGGGACACCGTTTTGCTATGCCATTGCATATAATGGGACTTGAGTATTCATGGATTTTGGTATCCGTGGGGGGGGGGGGTCCTGGAACCAAACCCCAGCGAATATGAAGGGACAACTGTAGAAGACACTTTCTCTCTCTCCTGCCTTTCCTGTTTATGGTATAACACAATGCTTCTTGGACTATCTAGCAATTATTTTTTCCCACTCTGCCAAGGACTGGCACCATAATTGTGCCCACTGGTTATATTTGCTTTTTTTTCTCTCCTGGGACCACCACTAAAAGTAGTGCTGGTATAAAAGACTTTGAAAATTGCTACTGCTGTTTCTTCCCTCCCAATCAGTTTTTCTGGGAGCATTTCCTTTCCTCTTGAGTTTTTGCTTTCATTGCTTCTTTGGGCTGATGTTAGAACCCCATAACCACACTAGTTCATGGTGGAATTACACTCTCTGTGTGTGAAGTGTTGTTGTAGGCTAGGCAGGCTCATTGAACCATTTCCTGGCTGGGGCTAGGTTTAAATCAAGCCCGGGAGGGGTCTGCCTTATATAGCTCGGAGTGCCTACCCTTACGTTAGGTAACTTCTGGGCACCAGGGGAAAAAGGTTGCTGGCCAGGTCAGCCCTGACTTAGAATGGCGGCTGAGTTGGCTGCTACTCCAATCCTATCATCATCTTCCCCTGCCCTGCCCCACCAGCGGATTTGCTTGATTTCCTGATGGATTTGTCTAGGAGGCGATGCTTTTGCAGATCCCTTGCCAGCTGCACTGTTTCCAGTGCTGACGGTGGTTTCCTTTTGTGCTTCTGCCACTTTGACCTCAGAATGTGGTTTCGTTCCCTCTGGAGGGCCTTTCCCCTACATCAGCAACCGGCAAAGTCCGGCAACCTTATTGCTATGGCCTAGTGCTCTCTAGCAGCTACCGACCTCTCCTGGCCCAGCCCCCCTCCCCCAAAAAACCTGATGAAACCATAATTCACCCATGCTCTGATCCCTGGCAGAATGGCTCTCCTTCTCCCCATACAGCTGATGCCCAGTAAAGTAAGTTGGGTGGTGTGTGTGTTTGCAGTTGTGATAATAGCATCTTTGTCATGACTAACTAGTGATGGTGAATACAGAACAGTTGCAGATGAGTAAATTTAGTTAACTGTTCCATATTTACGATTGCTACTTGGTCACGATTTTGACACTGTTGCCACGATTGTACCTCTCCACCAAACCTACTTTAATGGGCACTGGCTTCATGGGGAGAAGGAAGTCCATTCTGCTGGTGATTAGAGCATGTGGGAACAGAGCTGTGAAGGCCTGGAAAAAATCCGGAAAAAAATTAGAAAAAAACCCACACCACGTTTCCCCCTGTTTTTTTTCCCCTGAAGCCTTTTTTTTGTTTGTTTTTGTTTTTCCAAAAAAATTGAAAAAAAGGAAGAAAATTGATTGTGGAATGTTTTATTTTAGCATGATGACTAAAATAACAAATAAATGAAAGTACATTCTGATTGTAATAATAGTTTGAATACATTGTATTTTTAATATACCAACTGTGATAATTTTATGCCAAATCAAATTGTACATAGTCATATTTTAGGTTCCTAAAGTAACAGAGTGACTTTCAATCTTTAAAAAGGGCTAATTTCAATTTTTCCCAACATTTCCACTTTTTCCCCTGAAAAACCCAGGTTTCCTGACCCCCATGGCTTTAAAATTTCCAGAAATTTTACATCTCTGTGTGGGAATGATGTTTCCATCAGGTTTTTTTGTGGGGATGGGGGATCATTGGGCCAAGAGAGTTAAGTATATAAAAAAGGGGAACCGTTCTTCTGTGAGTAGTTTTGTTGTTGTTGTTGGTAATTTTTAAAAAGGCAGATTAAAATGCCAAACTAACACCTATGGAGGAAACTCTCTCCCTTTCCTTTCCTTTCTGTTTTTGTGCTGGTTTGGAGCTGGGGCCAGAAACAGGATCCTCTCCATTGGAGCAGGGCAGGAGGAGGCTTACTTGGGGTTTCTTCCCAGTACTGAAAGTGATCCATCTTTTCCAGGAAGACCATCATCAGCCTTTGGCCGTTCCTGGAATTCCACTGGGCCTCCTCCCAATTATGGGGTTGGTTGCTTTGGGTCTAATATTTATGCGTTTGGCGAGGTTGCCTGTTGGGATGGGGGTGGGGGGAAGAAGAACAATGGAGTGCATGTGTAATCTCAGAGCTGCACCCCAGTATGTTTTACAGTAGATTCTGGGGTGCAAATTTGGAGAGCTGCAGTGTATTCAGACTGGTCGACCTCACTGGTTGGTGTTGTGTTTTCTCTAAGATCTGTGGCCCAGCCAAATAGGAAGTATGGGGTAAGGGTGGGTTTTTATTTGGGGGGGGGGTCTCCTGATCCTCTTGAGGTTCTGACCACAGTGACATCCTTCCTCAAGCAGGGTTAGGCCAAAACACCCATAGGACAATTTTGT
The DNA here is from genome assembly GCA_030847615.1 of Gambelia wislizenii. Taxonomy (NCBI): domain Eukaryota; kingdom Metazoa; phylum Chordata; class Lepidosauria; order Squamata; family Crotaphytidae; genus Gambelia; species Gambelia wislizenii. The sequence continues at coordinate 32,676,744 of JAUMIR010000010.1, forward strand.
ACTTAAATCCTCTTTTGCTTAAGATAGGCATGGGAAAGATGTGACTGGAGGACCTAGAAAACGCCTAGAGAGAATGTGGTTTTTTTCCGGTTGCATATAAATGAACCTGCTTAATATGAGCTCATGTAATATGTGTGTGTGTGTGTAAATAAATAAAACAAGTTATAATAAGTTATATTATATAATATATAATACAATATGTTGTTAGCCACCTTGAAGTATTGGGAAAAAGTCAGGATATAAGTGAAAAGAATAATTCATCCTCCGGCTCCAAATAATTTGAGATACAGCCTTCTCTCTTGCCCTGGCATGACCCTGGGAGAAGCTGCAAACAGGGAACAGAGCAGAGGAGTAGCTGATGAGTTGTTTCTTCCATCCTCCCAATGATGACAGCAAAGCATAGGTATAGTGAGGAGCAGATCCATCTCCTTGCCTACTTAGGTAGCACAATGGCTCCTTATCTGGCATCATTATTGGGAGCTGTGTAATTGCACAGTGCAAAGCTGAGCTCGCTGGGGCAGCTGCCTGTCCTCGCATGACCCTGCAGGAACATCCCACGTGGGTTGGGCAAGGGAAGGGGGGGATAGATCCTGCGTCACAGGGACTCGATGTCCCTGGTGCTCCCAGGAACAGCAAGGGAACAGGACGCACCACCCACGGCTGGGAGGGGTGCAAGGGTGTGTTGGGTGGCAGAATAGCACCATCTCCTCCCTGCCCTTTCTGAAGTGCCAATTGGATGCAGGATTTCTTGCAGAGTTTGCAGGGGGTGGGGGAGTGGAATTTCATCACTTTTGAAATTTCCACTTTTCTTTTTTTGGTGGTTGCAGTTGGGGAGGGAGGAGAGAGATGTCTTCTTGGGTTTGGCTCTCTTCTCTTGTTGGCAATAAATAAAGGTGCCCCCCCCCACTCAACCCCCCCCCCTCTTTGCTAATACTTTGTTATGGCAAAAGGTAAGGAGTGTTCAAGGATGTCTCAGCATTACAACCCCTCTTCCCCTCCAGTTTCTTCTCATTTTGGGGGAAGTTCTTATTTATTTATTAAAGGCCTTTCTATATTGTCCCCGGCCTGAAGCGATGAACAAATAAAAGCAATTTAAAATAGTACAAAGATAGTAATAACAAACTCTTTAAAATGTTTAAAAGCCGTCTAAAAATCATCCTAAAGTACAATTTTGAAAGAATTAAAACAGAACAGTTCTTGCAGCCCTGTATTTCAGATTTCTTAACTTTTGTTAAGCATGTTTCTGAACGTGTATAGAGTGCCTTTGGAGCCTTGTCAAAATGCATCAAGGCGGCTTTGTGTACCTCTAAATAAACTAATAGCATTCTGGATCGGGAGGTAGGGGTTTGTACCATAACTTGTTGGAGCACAGCATTCAGAATCCACAGTCACAGTTGGGTAAGCTGGCTAGGGCCATGTTGGCTGAGGATTCTGGAACTTGTGGTCCAAAAAAGTAACTTTTCCAAGTTTTGTGTTACAGTGAGACATGTAGTGCCTTTGCTTTATAAGCTGCAGCTCTGGATGTTTGGATGGGATGGTGGGAGGAAGGACAGGTGTCTGCTGGGTCATAGTGCCTACAGGATTTATTGAGATTTGTTTGTTGCCTGAGTCATAGAATCATAGAGTTAGAAAAGACCACAGGGGCCATCTAGTCCAACCCCCTGCCATGCAGGAATACCCAATCAAAGCATGCCTGACAGATGGCCACCCAGCCTCTGTTTAAAAACCTCCAAAGAAGGAGACTTCACCACACTCCAAGTCTGCTGATATATTTTTATTTTTAGATGTGTGGAGTAGGGAATGTATCAGTCATCAGGTTGTTTTTTTAAAAAATAAGATGGCTCTTGAAGGGTTAAGCCTGAGAATTGCAGTGCGAAGGGAGGCTTGATTCTGGTACATGTCAAGACAGAAAGCATGGGTCCTCCAATCCGTGTGCAGAGTGCCTTCTTTGTAAAGACCCAGCTTGATTTGTGTTAGAGACATAAGCCTCTTAAGTCCCCCTCCCTGCATTCTGCTTCTGGTTTCTCTCTCTCCTTCTTTCTTCCCCCATCCCCACTGCCACCCTTGTTGCATGCTCTTCCTGGTCCTTGGACAGACTACAGACCGGTGGATTTGACTGTTGCTCTGGGTTGAGGAGATACATCTGAGACAGGCCAAGTGACTTCTGATGGCAGCCTTGCAAACTGGGTCTGTGGCCTGTTGGTGAATCCCAACTGCAATAGACGCAGAATTGTCTGGGTGTTGACTAACTTGGTGGCTCTTAACCTGTGGTCTAGGGACCATCCCCCAGGGGTGAGGATGTCCTCACAGGGGGTCCGCAAAGGCTTGAAGGCTGCTTGGTCCACCTCCTGCCTGCAGTGGAGTGACCACATGACAGGAGCCAAGGCAAAGGCTGGTTGGCTGGCTGGCTTGGCCTGCACATTGCCATTCAATCTGCTCCAGCCACAAACTTGCAGGAAGAAGTAGGAGAAAGGTCTTCTCTCCCCCTCCAGTGTCTCTGAGGGAAGGTTTAATGGATGGTGTAATTGTATCATTATCATTACTATTATGGTTTTAAATCTTGAGTTAAGTCTTGGGGGACCACAGCAACAAAAGATATTTAAAAGGGGTCCCTGGTAAAGAAAAGGTTAAGAGCCACTAGACTAATGGTTTAGCGGTTGATGGCATGGGTCTGTTCTAGTTGGTATCTACCCTGCTGCTCCAAGCAATAGGATTCAGGCTTATGGAAGCTTTTAATCCATTCACCTGTTTAGCGCTCTCTGTCATTTTAAAACCAGGGAGGGTGAGAACTGATTTCGACACTTTTTTTTGGCTGCCTGGTCACTTGCAATAGATTTCCCCTTCGCCCAAGGTGAGCAGAGCACCTTGCCTGATGGGTGGTCGGCTGAATGGGCAGAAGGTGGAACTTAAAGCTATCGGTCCTGTCCCTGGCAATGAACCCCCTCCTCTCTTGTGTTCCCTCCTTCCCTCCAGGCCATGGTGGCATGTTACCCTGGCAATGGCATGGGTTACGTGCGACACGTGGACAACCCTCACGGAGACGGGCGCTGCGTCACGTGCATTTATTACCTAAATCGGCAATGGGATAGTAAGGTAGGTGATAGAGTGGGGGCAGAGGTCGGTGGGGGGGAACACTCTCAGCATCTATCACACCTTCTCACCCCAGCTCAAGTTTCATGCATGGCACAGATTTCTTCCTCTGAGACGTGGATCCTCTTTACTCCAGTGTTTGCTCCTTCCTACCCAGCAGCATGCCAGGTATTCTGCCAGGACTCACTTCAGTAGACAGAATTTTGCATTGTGGGATGCCTGGCTCATTCCTTGCAGAAGAGGAGATGGGGCTGAAAAAGTCATGGTGGCAGGACTCGGTTTTGGGTGGAGGCCTCCATGTCCATAGAGGGCAGGCAATCCGTTAGTTTTAGTTGAGACTTAATTTAAAAAAAAAATTAGTAAGATTTTAACAAGAATATGAATATAATACATGAATACAGTGTAATCAATTGTACATCTATAAAACACATAACATACATTTTGAATACATGAGTTTGTTGTTAATGAATTTTAATGAATTTTCCATACAAACTAGACCCCCACAAGTCTACCCAGTCTTGCAGAGCTATTCTCTGCTTTTAGTTTCATTGACTCCATGATTAGACTAAGGTACTAAGATAAAAAATAAAAATAAAAATATCGTAATATAAATAAACTTAACTTTCAACAAGTCCCTACTACCACTTAAATACATTATTAATATCTAGGTATGTTTTTTAACCTATACATTATTTTTTTATGTTTATGTCAACATCTTCAATATTATTTCAGTTACATAAACTAGATATATATTTTCAAAGATTTCCCTTTGACAACTCAAAATTTATATTCCATTCTTTTGACCAAAAGAGTTGTCCAAGGTATGGAACCCCATCCTTCTGAGTAAGCTGAGCACTTTGAATAGCAACTTTAAAATTTGTATTAAACATTGTGGGGCACCAGCAGTTCCAATGGGTAGGGAGATGACTTGCTGCTCACCATGCTTAGGTAGCTGCTCTGCCCACAGACCTTTTCTTGCCTCTCTGTCTTCCGTCCAGGTTCACGGTGGCATCCTGCAGATCTACCCTCAGGGCCGGCAAGTGGTGGCAAACATTGAACCCATCTTTGACCGGCTGCTCATCTTCTGGTCTGACCGACGCAACCCGCATGAGGTGAAGCCAGCCTATGCTACCAGGTAACAGGGGGGCGCTGCGTATTCCCTCTGGCTCTGGACTTAAACTAAGTAGAAAAAGGGGTGTGGAGTTTGGTGGCAGCCACAGATAAAGCTTGTGAATTAGTGCCCCTGAGCATGTGCAGAGTGACTTACTGGTTGACCGCTGAGTCCCCTCAGTGCTTCCTTCCCTAGTCTACCTGCTGGATTTTATTTATCAGTAGTTTTTAACCTGTGGTCCAGGACCCCCAGGGGACCACAATGTGGGGATCGGGGAAGGCTTGAAGGCTGCTTGGCCAACCTCCCTGCCTGCAGTAGAGTGGCCACGTGACAGGAGCCAAGGCAAAGGCTGGCTGGCTTGGCTTGCACATTGCCATTCAATCTGCTCCAGCCACAAACTTGCAGGAAGATGCAGGAGAAAAGTCTTCCCCTCCCCTTCTGGTTCCTCTGAGGGAAGCTTTTTAATGGATGGTGTAATTGTGTTATTATTATTATCAGGTATGCTTATTATTGTTGTTGTTGTTGTTTTAATCTTGAGTTAAGTCTTGTGGGTCCACAGCAACAAAAGATATTTAAAGGGAGTCCCTTAAAAGGTTAAGAGCCACTGATTTAAAGTAATGATGTACAATGAAAAAAAACTTGTAAAACATTAAGTACATGGGTAAAACCTTTTAATACAGATGAGTTTTTGTTTCTGTTATGTGCCCATAAGTCAACTTTGGCTCATGGTGAGCCTCTCCTAAGGATTTCTTGGCAACATTTCTTCAGAGGAGGTTTGCTCATGCCTTCTTTTTAGGCTGCGAGAAGTAATCCCGTGCGTTTCCATGGCTGATCAGGGACTCGGACCCTGGTTTCCCAGAGTCCAACGCTCAAACCGCCACACTGCATTGGTTTATAAACAGATTAGGGCCACCCCTTAAAATGGATTTAAAGCCATGTGCAACTAAGACAACCTAAGCAGCCACCACGAAATTGAAAGACTTAAAGCCGGATGATATAACACAGCTGACTGCTAGAGACATAGAAGGGATGGAGCTGTCTTGACCTCCCTTCCCTTGGGAAGGAGATCCACGATTGAGGTGTTTACAAAGAAACTACCAACCTAGCTTTCTGGGACTGGGTGGAGGAGACATGGAAAAAGACCCATGCCAGATAGAGGCCCAAAGTCTATTCTGGTAGAGAGGATGGCCTGGATTCTGTTGGCAATTCAAGATGGCAGTCCCAGGAACATCGTTTCTTAGAGGTTGACATCAATGATGGAGCTCAATCTCTGGAACATTCAAATAGTTGACTGCTTCCTCCTTTCTTTCCAGACAGCACAACCAGTCTCCTGAAACCTAGAATGGGGCTTGGGAGTGGGGCGGAGGTTTATATTCCATCAAGTTCATGCTGTTTCTACAGACATTTAAGGACTATGGCTAAGAGGGGCAGGTTATTGGGTGGTAGCTGAGTCATCTACAGTTGTGTGAAAAAGAAAGTACACCTTTGGAACAGTTTGTCCCTGTAGAGATGTTCAATGTGAAGTCGAAGGTTTTCACGGCCGGTACTGATAGGCTTTTTGTAGGATTTTTTACGTTCTACAGGAGTTTATTCCTGATGTTTTGCCTGCATCTGTGGCTGGCATCTTCAAACATCAGGAGTAAACTTTTCTAGAACAAGGCCTTACAGCCCAGAAAACACACACACACACAAACTATGGATGCTAGCCGTGAAAGCCTTCGACTTCACAAAGTACACCCTCTTTGAATTCCATAGTTTTGCATATCAGGACATAATAACACTCATCTGTTCCTTAGCAGGTCTCAAAATGAGGTAAATACAACCTCAAATGAACAACAACACATGACGTATTACATCGTGTCATGATGTATTCAACAAAAATAAAGCTAAAATGGAGAAGTCATGTGTGAAAGTGGAAAACGTTCAAGACAGTTGTCAATCTTCCCAGGAATGGACGTCCCAGTAAATTGCAGAAGAGATCCATTTTTAGCTTTAGTCGGACTATGCAGTGCTCAGAGAAATTGCAAGAGGTACAGTTCAGACTCTACAGGCCTCATTTAGCATATTCAAGGTCATGACAGTACAATTAGAAAAAGACTGAACAAGTAAGGAACTGATGATTGTTATTCTGTCCTGATATGTAAAACCATAGAATTCAAAGAGGGTGTACAGTACTTTCTTTTTTACACGACTGTAAGTGGTTCCTTGCCTTTCCTAATAGCTTTATGTATTTATAGCATTTATGTATTGCTTCTCAGCCTGCCAGGGCACCCAAAGCAATGCACAGTGCCTAAAAACGATGTAAAAATGAACTTAAAAAAAAAAAGAAGACTTAAAAGCATACTGTAAACACTCCTGAAAAATAATCGTGGGATGGTGAGACATTGCAACTGGGTCTGCGCTGAGGATCTTAAGTTTTGGGCAGTCTCGTCGTGATGCAGTGTTTGACATGGATAATCCAGATGGTAATCTTCCTTTTCCATTACGAGGTGTGGTGTGGTGAACATGATCCGCTGGGGATTTCCTGTATACAAGTCACATTTGAACAGAAGAGGTGCTGGGTAAGAGCAGGTGCGTTGCTGGTGCCCTCTGGTGCTTGTATGGAAGAACTCCCTGCTGGATTGTCTATTTCCCCAGTCTGCTCTGCCAGTCTTTTGCCTCAACTAGTCTTGTCTGTCCTCCTTCCTTGCCTTCTGGTTCCTTGACCCAACAGATTGCACCCACCTACTTGTCTGTGTTTGTGTCTTTTCTCAGGTACGCCATCACAGTCTGGTATTTTGATGCCAAGGAGCGGGCAGAAGCCAAAGGAAGACATCAGCTGGGTATGTGGAAGATTAGGCTTGAAACCTGTCTCAGTGGGGTGGGCTCAGCTCTTCCAACACACAAAATGGTGGATTTGGGGGTTCAGTGTAAGAAAGTGGAAAGCGATGCACAGGGGGACAATAAGTCTCGGTTTCGCATGTATACTGTTGGTGTCTGAGGGGCCGCAGCTGACTGAGAAAGTGATCTTGGGTTTGAGCTGGGGAGCTTGTCAACCCAGTCAACCCATTGTCGACAATGTCAACCCAGTCCGGGGAAAGAAGGAAATTCCGTGTTGGGAATCATTAGGAAATAAAAATCTGCCAATATCATACTGTCCTCATATTAGTCTCTGATGGTTCTATTTTTGGAATACAGTATGACTCCCGTTTCCATGGGCCTGTATCTGCGATTTCACTTATCTACTTACCTGAAAAAATAGTCATCTCTAGGCATCTTCCAGGTCCTCTAGCGTGATTCTATGGTATGCTTCTACTGGGAGGTGACTATAGAGTTGTGCTGTGACCTAGAAGATGCCTAGAGAGGTGTTCTCGCTAGGAATCATTTTCAACCTTACCACACTCCGAAGAAAAGTGGCAAGGGAGCAGGAACGTTCCGTTTTCCATGTTGCATGACTGCATGACGTCATTTTATTCACTGTGGTCCCATGGGAAACCGAGGTAAAACTGCATCTTTTTGCTAACAGGAAAAAGCCATTAGTAAAAAGATGTGGTTTTACCTTGTTTCCCCCATGGGACCAGAACAAACAAACAAGCAAAACCTATTGTTGTGCACAGTGACAACTTTGCTCCTGTGTTTATTTATTTAATATTCTGCCTGTCTCCCAAATGGGACCCAAGCTGGTCCACATGTGTGTTAAAACAAGGTGCATGAAGTAAAACTGAATAGTAAAAAAAGAAAAAAGAAAGAAAGAAAAGAAAAAGAGAGAAAAGAAAAAGAAAGAAAAGGCAAATGAGATACCATATTAAAACACCAGTACTTTAAAACAATATGAACATTAAAACAGGGTTGGGTAAAGTGACCAGTTTTTTTTTGTTTTTTTTTGCAAATCCTTCTTCAAATGCCCCCAGTTGCCCTGTGTGTGGGGGGGGGTATAGTGGTCACTTCTACCACATTTTTTGGTGACCCCCTGGGCCATTTGATAAACAGGAAGTTACTTCTGGTCATTTCCTGTTCTTAAAAAAGAAACGGCTTCTTGTGGACCTTAAAATATGGCAAAAATGCCTCCCACATCCCTAGAGTGGATTTAGGAGCAATTTTTAAAAATTATTATTATTATTTTTTGCAGAGGGTGTGTAGTGTGGGGAGGTGAAGCCTTAAAAGGTGTTCTAGAGGGGCTAATGTGACCCCCCCTAGCCTTCCACAAGAGCCACCGTGGTGTAGTGGTTAGAGCATTGGACTACAGTTGTGGAAACTTGGGTTCAAATCCCCGCTTAGCCATGGAAACCCACTGGGTGACCTTGGGCAAGCCACATGCTCTCAGCCTCAGTGGAAGGCAAAGGCAAGCTTCTGAAGAAATCTTTCCAAGAAAACCCTGTGAGAGGCTCGCCTTAGGGCCGCCATAGGTCGGAAACGACTTGAAGGCGCACGACAACAACTTACTTCCCCAATTCCCTGGCCTTACTTTAAAACAATATAAATAAAAGTGCATGGCAGGGGGTTGGACTGGATGGCCCTTGTGGTGTCTTCCAACTCTGATTCTATAAAAATCCTTCCTCTCTTGCAGCCTCTGCTCAGAAGGGAGGACCCACTCCAGCAACCCAGACGAATGGGCCCACATGACCGACTGCTGGAGGTTGCTGTGGAGACCCTGGCGCCAAAGACCTTCCCCTTTCTTTGGCCATTTCAAGCTGCCTATTGCCGCTGCCGCCTGTGTCTGCTGCTGATGTTGCTGCTGCTCTTTTCCAACCCTGGCTGGAGGCAGTTGGAGTCATAACCCAGGAGGAGGGGGAAAAAAGGAGGAGAAAGGGGTTGCAGAGGGAGAGGTTGGTCTTGAGGAGGAAGGGTGCACACGCTTGTGTGCGTCTGCGTTTAGTTGCACGGGCAATGCGTCTCTCAAGGGACAGCCTCTCCTGTTAAGGCCCGTGTTGCATTTCTTCCGATGACCGAGGTGCCTCCATTTTGTCAGGCGGCACCTCGGCCCTTCATGGGCCTCCTCCCTGCTAGGTGATTCCTCCCTGTCCCTGGCGCTGCTCGTTTGTTTAGTCCTGCTCACTTTAATCCATCTGTGGCTCGTGGGAGAGCAGGGAAGGAGGGAGTGAGGCAGAGTGGGGAGCCTGTGGGAGGGATGGCCACAGAGGGGCGCCCTTGAGGGGACTTTGGAAGGAGATGGCCTTTGGCAGGGTTGGGAGAGTGAGATGGAACCGTTGGGACGGAATAAACATTACCTCATGAAAATCGCCTTTGGTTGTCTTGTTTGTGGAAGGGGGCAATGGGAAGAAGAGCCTGGACTCCCAGGTCCTCCTTTCTTCCCTTTGGAAAGTGTGTGTGTGTGTGTGTTTTGTTCCAGCTCATTGTAGAAGTGGCAGTGCTCCCTAGTGGTGCCTAGAGGCGTCTATCTCAGTTTCCTCGGTTTTATGAGGTAACAAGTCGATGGGATCGCAGCAATATGGGTAAACCAAAGGGACAGGTAAGCAAGTGTGGGTCAGAGGCTTACAAGTCAGTGGGATGGTGGTGGTGAGCCTGTTCCGTGCTATAGTCCGAACTTTAAAGGTGCTATCCAAGGTGCTGAACCTGATCCCCCAAATGGATAGTGTTTTAAAGTTCAGAATAAAATCCAAAAAAGGATTCATGTCTTCCCCTAACTGACGCAGAAACCACTGCTGCTTCCAGAGAGTTGCACCCTGATCCCCTGAGTTGGTCGATCCACAGTAACTCTCCTTCCAGGGGGGCGGCTTTGGGAGTCCTCTTAGAGAAGGAATTCCAGCACAGAGAAGGACTTGTTTCTCTCTGGATCCATTGGTCCAAAGTATGTTCTGGGCAAGTTGAAACTGCATTTGAAGAGGGAGTGTTTATAGAAGGTCATGGTGCAAGGTGTGTGTGTGTGTGTGTGTGTGTGTGTGTGTGAGAGAGAGAGAGAGAGAGAGAGAGAGAGAGAGAGAGAGAAGAAACTGGAGGGACTGTAAATGGGAGCAAACAGGTGGGGAAAACTGAGGGAAAACTCATGCACAGCCAAGTCTGTCTTCCTGTCCTACCACTGCATGCTAGCTGCAGAGTGTGGAAGAAGTTACTTGGTGGTGTGTGCGTGCGCGTGCGCATGCTAGAGTGACCAATGGAATTTAAGCAATAATGACAAACAAAACTTACAGGTAAGCAGTAGTAGCTGGAGGCTTCCAAGTCAGTGGGGTTATGAATCTGTTCTGAGTTTAAGTCTGAACTTCAAAGGAGCTATCTAAGGAATGGAAGCTGACCTCCAAAATAGGTTCAGCATGTGGTGGAGTGGTTTGAGCATTGGGCAATGACTCTGCAGACCAGGGTTCGAATCCCCGCTCAGCCATGGAAACCCACTGAGTGACCTTGGGCAAGTCACACTCTCTCAGCCTCAAAGGATGTCAGTGGCAAACCCTCTCTGAACAAATCTTGCCAAGAAAACCCTGTGATAGAGTCACCATAAGTAGAAATGAGTTGTAGGCATGCCAATCAACCACCAACCATGTTGGATAACTCCTTAAAAGTTCAAACTAAAATCCAGAAAGGATTCACTTCTGGAAGCCACTGATGCTTTCCAGAATTTGGGGGAACTCTTATTCCCTCAAAAGTAACATTTACATATTTTGGAATGTGCTCATTTATATTATTTATATATCTGTCCCATTTACATGTGTGTGAAAATGGAAGCAGGGAGTGTTCTGCAAGGGTCTGTGTCCTGCTTCAGAGGAGACATCCATGCTGGTTCCAGTGCCATACATTTCCTTCCTTACTGTGTGATTGTGGCTCTTGGATCTGGATAAATGAATGCAGCCCAGGCACAGATATGCGCCAAATGAAACAACCACAAGGTGGTGCCATTGAGCTGATTTCGAAAGGTTTGATGACAAATTGGTTGGATTCATTATACATTTTGGGAATCTGATTTTCTTGGAATTTTGGGAGTTGCAGTCTGCCGTCCAAGGTCTGTTTCTTTCTGTAGAAAAGAGAAGGAATGGGAAGGAGCGGGAGATTGACTACTCATTACTTTGCCTCTGTCCTGGCCAATCAAAATGAGGAAACATCCACTTTGCTTCTGCTTTTTATTCTTTTTGCTCTGATCTTGCTCAATGGTTAACCTGGGAGAATCAATCGCTAGTAGCTTGGACTGAGGAAAAACAGCAACCTACCTTTGAGTTGAAAAATACTCTATATCAGGCAGCTGATTTTTTTTCTCTTTTTTGACTTTTTGATAACAATGAACTGCAAAACCTGTGGATGGCAGCCAGGAAGGTAAATCCTTTTAAGAGGTTGGAGGGTAAGTCCTGACCCTTCTAAGCTGCTGCTTATCAGAATATGAGGTCACATGATAAAGTAACAGGCAGCTCTGGAATTTGTTGCTAAAGATTCCACATTGAAGAGGGCGACTGGATGCTGATGGAATTATGTGGCATTTGCATGATGATGCCTCCTTCGTGAATTGCCACATTGCTCAGCCCATGCCCAATGCACAACCATGTGTGATATGCAGTATACATCTATGCACAAAGGCATTGCACATGCAACTCTGCTTCCAAAATTTTGAATGAATACAGATGTTGCACTTTAGGTAAAAATGTCCAGTCCCTTCCAGGGGGATTTTATGCATGCCTAAACCACCAACATCATTCCTGTTGTCCTGTTTGTACTGGTGAATGGTTAATCAATGCACCAGACATGCAATCAATCTTTTACGCTTCCCTGAATTGCTGAGAAGACTAGGGAGGAAAAGGTGTATCTGTATTGACTGGTGCACACGGAGGCACTGTGGATCTTGACCTGTACATTCTGTACATTTTCACAGTTTAGACAACCCCAAAGTAAAAGGAGAGCATACTATTTATTGGAGACAGTGTGGCATAGTGGTTTGAGTGTTGGACTATGACTCTGGAGACCAAAGGTCAAATCTGTGCTTGGCCATGAAAACTCACTGGGCAACCTTGGGCAAGTCACCCAAACTCAGCCTCAGAAAACCCTGTGATAGGTTCCTGTTAGGATTGCCATAAGTTGAAAATGACTTGAAGGCACACAGCAACAAGAGCAACAGCCATTACAAAGTGCACAAAGACAGAAGGAGATCTGACTGGATGATGGGAAAAGGATATCTCTGTGGACAAGGGACCCATAAAATTGTTTTGCCCAGACAGGCTAAGCTTCCTCTTCACCACTGGTGCTCTGGAGCTGAACTTTTGCTCTGTTCTCATGCACTGAAAAGATCCAGCATCTCTAATGCAAGTGGACCAGAGTTATGAAGGGATTTAGCGGTGCTGGAGAGAATAGAGCCTGGCAGGGTTTTAGCCAGGAACTAAATCCTGACTAACTCAACCCAAGCAGATAAGAAACACTTGAATGGGTGCAGAATAGAACTTCCTCAGACCTGGCTTTACACTTTTTTTTTTTTAAAAAGCCAATTTTCTAGTCCTCATAGGATCTAAAGATTTGTGTTCAAGCCTGTGGGTGACACCAACTTATATCTTGGAAGGCTAAGTTGTCGCTGAGCAAGATTTCTTGAGTAGGGGGCTTAGGGACAGTAAGTGAGCTGCAGCATAGCTTTTTACTCAACGAACGGTGGAAGGAGAACGATTTTTTACAAAAGACGGAAGTAAGAGGAAACTGGGTATAGGTCGTCCTTGCGTAACCACGTCAGATATGTTCCAAGACCCTCCATGGATATCTTAAACCATGCATAATAGGGAACCCTATTATTTTCAGTGAGATGAAAGCTGGAAGTTGACCATAGAATCACATTGGAGGACCTAGAAATACTTGGAGGGAACATATTTTTTTGGATGTGGATAAATGAAACTGTGGATGCCAAATCCGTGACTATGGGGACCTGTATTTGCATACAGTATACAGGGGCACCAATGGTCCGCCCTGGCCTCACATCGGGAGGCATGGGGACGCACTATCCACAATGCTGCAGCCTTATTTGAGAACTCACGCCGGACAAGTCTTGAAGAGAAACGACAACGCAGAAAGAATCACAACCCGGAAACATCACCCAAGGAGACCTTCTGCTGTGCTTTCTGCAACCGGACTTGTTTATCTCAGATTGGCCTTTTCAGTCATCAGTGTGCTTGCAGAAAGCGCGGGATGAGTCCTTCCTGAATCTTTGTTTGTGAAGAAAAGCCAGAGAGAGAGATACAGGGGCACGAAATATAGTGCGTTTTCAAGGGTGGGATTCAAGCAGACCCCTGGCTCAGAGGGTGTGTCAGGAACAATCCACCTGCAGGTAAGGAAGTGAGGAAGTAATAGCATCTCTGAACATCTCTTGGAGGTCCTGAGGTGCCTGGGCAGTGAAGCGAGGGTGCTTGGGGTTTTTCCCATGGTCCCTTCCAGAGCTAGCGAGGGAGAACACGGAACTGGAACGGGCGTGGAACGTTGCCTAGGCCTGTGCACTGTGGTGTCAGGTCGATCTCAGCAGGAGCGACTAGTGGTTGGAGGGTGAAGTGCTGGAGAATGGTGGTGAGGAAGAGGAAGATTTCCATGCGGGCCAAGCCAGCTCCCAGGCAGATCCGTTTCCCTGTCAGTGAAGAGCAAAGGATGTTTGAAAGCATTCATTTAAACACACATGCACACACACAACGATGAGCTGCATCTTCAGCAGTGCGATTTTACATTTTGATTTTTGGGAGGTCCTCATAGCCACACAGCCATGGAGAATTACACAATGCAGGCCACTTTCTTGATCCATATCAACAACCCAGTGCTAGTGATTTTTGCCTCTCTCAGGAGAAGTACATGTAAAGCCCCATAGAGACTGATGGCGTTTATAAATAAATAAATAAATAAATAAATAAATAGATGATGATAGTGAGATGAAATCCCTTCTGTAAAGCTAATGGGTCTTGATTGTCAGTCCAGGGCCAAGCTACTACCAAATACCTTGTGTAATTACAGGGGAAGACTCAAACAATCTATTGTCATTGGGGAAATTTATCCTCACACTTCAAGCTAATGGAGCCCCCAATCCCCAACAGATTCAGCACTGTGGATAGCTCCTTTAAAGTCTGAAATAAAGCCCAAAGTGGGTTCACTGCCCCGTAGGCAAGGAAAACATCAGTTGAGACAGCTGACAAGCTGACCTCCTTGTCCCTGCTAATGAAAAAGTCCAAGTGCTTTAGCTCTGCAAGCCCTTGCCTCCAGTACAATACAATGTGCAAAATTCTCAAGGCAGCATGGCCATGCCATATGGGGATGCTGGGAGTTGCAATCCCCTCAAGCTTCTTTTACAAGTTATGCCTCCTCTTATCCAAACCCTAAAAACAAAAACTGAAAAGGGGTGAGTTGGGAGTTCACAGTGTGAAAAGTCTGGGAGTAACTAATTTGCATTGAACCATACAATTGTAGAGTTGGAGGGGACCCCAAAGGCCATCTAATCTAACCCTCTAACAGCTAAAGCATGCCTGACAGCTGGCCATCCAACGAAGGAGAGTTCACCACCTTCCCAGGCCGAACAGTTCCTACGGTCAAGAAGTTCCTCCTATTGTTTAATTAAAGTGACTTAGACCTTTGGTCTAGATCATGCCAAGCTTGCAAAAAGAAGTTGACAGTACACATGGGATGTGTGGGGGGAATAATCTTGGGCATAGGGCTGATGTTAATGCCTCCTATCACCTAGTTATCCTCAATGTTTCAGCTGTTTTTCCTGGAATGAAATTTGGGCACTCGGTTGTGCTTGCCAGCTAGTTCTAGCAATTTTTATTCCAAGCTGAAACGGCCTTTTTTTGGTGCATTTTCTGGATCCTTATTTTTAAAAGACCCTCTCCTGGAGAATCGCCAAGCACTGGGCCTGAACTTATTCCAAAAGCTTTCTATTCTGGGCTGGCCTAGGGAACTCAGAGTTAAGAATTTACTGTAATTGGTCTGGAGGTCTTAGGACATTCTGCTTTCTTCTAAGCTGATCTGGGTTTGGCAGCTTTACGAACGTATATTTATAATGCAACCTGCCTCTGACTTGTGGCGGCAGGGGGAGCTTTTTCCTTGGGAAGAGCTCAAACCAATAGACCAGCAACAACCTGGTTTGGTAGTAGCTGCTCAATCTCAGGGCAATATTCAGAACTGGGACTTTTGCTAGGGGAAAAGTAGAATCCCCCAGTTGAGGGCTGTGAATGCAGATGCAATTGTATAATTTAACTAATCTCTGTTTCTCTCACTTTCACATTAATCTGTGATCTCCCCACTTCTCTAGCAGGTGTTCACTTGGGTTCTTTCTCAGTTCTGACCTCTTTAGTTCACCTGTTTTGGTGTATTACTCACTACAATCCAATCCCTCTTGCCAGATCTTGAGCATTGCAAACATTCCCTCCCTTCTTGAAAGTTTAGAAGTATGGGGATGTAGCTACGAGGGGGCAGGGATGGGGAAAAAATGAGAGTACTACTTTTCCAAATAAGAATTCTACTTCTCCTATGAATTTTTTTTTCTGCCACCAGTCTTCTAGGATTACGGAGAGTGAGACATAGGAGTTGTCTAGATGGTGAAAATAATCCTAATATAATTTTCAGACAATACTTTTTGTCCCAATGAGATCTGACCGAGATTCAAAGTTTTTGGAAAGAGGGCCCCCCAAAACATCTATTTACTGCATGGTAAAAGCCTTTGTGGCTTTTCTTGAGGTTTTTTTTTTAATGATGCGTTTTGTTCAGACAACCGATTTGCATCACAGCACATTCTTGGTGAGGGCGGAAGTGGAAAGCTGATGCAAATTTGCGTTAATTCACAGCAATACACATTATATCTTCTCATCTAGACAAGCCCATAGAAAAATCATTCATACTTTGACCTTTTACATTTGTTGGGTTTGCATCCTCTTAGTGACTTTGCCCGCTCTTTTCTTTCGATGCCTAAACTGCATTTCTGAATGTTCAGCTGAAATTTTAAGTTACTGCAATCCTCGAAATTTGCAGACTTCAGGACAATTTCTAGGGCCGGGATAATTAGGGGACAATGCCTTGATTTTACTCCTCTGTAGCTACATCCCTGCATGGTTCTCTACTGCTCTCTGCTCAATAATCTTTTTTTTTTTTTTTTTTGGTCACTTTCTTTTGCAATCACTTGCTACTTTGCAACCACTTGCTACTTTGCAGATACTTTGCCTTGTATCTGCAGCTCTGTAAATCACTTGATTCCTTCCTTTGCCTGCCCATTTTCTTTGGATGCCTAAACTGCATTTCTGAATGTTCAACTGAAGCTTTAATTTATTGAAATGCTAGAAATTTGGAGAGTAAAGGAACATTTCATGGGGAGGACAGAATTATTATTTTGGAGGGCAGTTGCCTTATTTTGTTACCCCCTCTTCCAGTAGCAAGTAGCTATACCCATGGTACCCAAACCCCTGCCCTTCCATACCTGGAGCAAAAGGCATGAATGCATCACTGTTTTTGAATGTGTTCTTTTCATCCAAGAAATGGCCTGGGTTGAAGGATGTTGGGTCTTTGAACTGGGTGGGGTCGTAGTGCACCGAACTCAGGAGAGGGATGATATTGGTGCCCTGTGGAAGGGGTTCATTGTTACAGCAGCAACAACAACAACAACAATAATTTTTATTATATTAATTTGTTTCTCACCTTTTCCTCTGTGGTGGGAATTGTGGTGGCTTACAGAATATTCAAACCAGACCAGATGAAACATGTACAAAAACATCATTAAAATATGTGTAAAAGTTAACTTATTTTTAAAAGCAACTAAGCTCCCCATGAATTTCATAGAGTTTTCTTAGGCATGGAAAAGTCAGAGGTGGTTTCCCCAGTTCCTTCCTCTGAAATATAGCTTACAGCACCTGGTATTCACTGGTGGTCTCATCATGCCTTCCAACATTTCAGACGGAAACTGGGATATGTGTGGCCAAGCAACATCAGAGTGTGATCAGGATGGCAAAAGTTATTAATGAGGAAGAACATGAAAGCTAGGAGAGGGTGCAGGAGTTTGCTTTTGACTGAGTCTACTGGGAACAGCAAGATCCCGTCCTCTCCTTGCTGATGAGTTACCCGAGTGCCAGCTACTTGTGCACTTTGAATTCAGTTTGCAACAATTGAAGTAAACTGAGCACAATTGAAGTAAACTGAGGAGGAGAGAGAAACTCGGACATTTTAAAAGCATTTGAAAAAATGGATGAGCCAGGATTCCTCACGATGGTCTCTGCCAAATTAGAACAATTAGAGGATATATGAAAAATAGCCACTGGAGGCCTTCAAAGCAGTGTTTGCCCTCCTCAATGATAGCTCTAGGCAAGAGGCCAGGCCTGAGGGGGATTTCCTCATACCTTGGGAAGCAGGAAATCCCTGAAGGGGGTGTCCCGGGTCACAGCCCGAGGGAGTCCCATGGGCAGGATGGAGATGAAGCGCTGGATCTCATAGATGACGGCATCAGTGTACGGCATGCATTTACGGTCAGCCAGACACGGGGCACGGTTGGAGCCGATCACTCGGTCAATCTCCTGGTGGACTTGAGCTGTGGGGAGGCAGACAGGAAGGGCGGGCAAGGGAGAGGGGTGTGAGTGGTGTGTGTCTCTCTTGGTGGGGCAAAGCTCAGATTTCCCTCGGGAAGGGAAATGACTGGCAGGGCCACTGACAGCAGCTTCGGCATTTCTGTCTTTTAGAATAGAGGGGGGGGCATACAAAAGTTGGGGAGCCATTAAATGATGGTGTCATGGGAAGGGGGAGCAACAACTGGGGGAACTCAAGCGGGCTGAATTTAGCCCCAAGGTTCTGACGTCCCCCACTTTTGATCTGTGTGGTTTGGCAGCAGTTCCAGATAAGAGTCTGTCCCAGCCTGAGCTGGAGATGATAGGGTCTGAACTGGGGATTTTTCTGCAGCGGAGCAGGGGCTCTGCAACAAATCCACAGTTCTCCTTAATTTTGTATGTATGTGTCCACAATGGAGTTGGAAGGTGCAGCGCTCAGCCATGCAGGTATACACAACTAAAACACTCTTGAAAGATGCCCATCCAACTTCTGTTTAAAGACCTCCAAAGATGGAGATGTTACCACCCTCTAGGCAATCTGTTCCACTGTTGAGTAGCTTTTACAGTAAAGTAGTTCTGCCTAATGTTTAGGTGGAATTTCTTTTCTACCCATTTTGGTTCCCCTTTCCATTTGCTAGAGCAGCAGAAAACAAGCTTGCTCTGTCTTCTACATGACATCCCTTCAGATATTTAAAGATGACTATCATGTCACCTCTCCAGCTTCTCCATGCTAAACCTACTCAACCCTCTAAGGCATTCCTCATCAGGCTTGGTTTACAGAATTAGATCGTCTTGTCTGCCCACCTCTGTACATGGCCCAGTTTGTCGATACCCTTCTTGAACTGTGGTGCCCAGAACTGGACACAGTATTCCAGGTGAGGTCTGACCACAGCAGAATAGAGTGGCACTGCTACTTCCCTGGATCTGGACACTATGCTTCTGTTGATGCAGCCCAGAATTGCATTGGCTTTTTTGGTTGCCACATTCAGTTATTACTCTGCCTCCCCCCCAGGTGCATGCTGTACATGCCCCCTGATCCTTACCAGCCACCTCGGGGTACTTCATGAGGATGAGGAAGCTGTACCGGAGAGTTGTACTGGTTGTCTCAGTGCCCCCAAAGAAGAGGTTGTGGGTGGTCATCACCAAGGTCTCCATATTGAAATAGCTCAGTGGGTCTTGTTTCTCCTGAAAGAGAGTCAGATCAGAAGGGGGCTCATGGGAAACTTTTCTTTTTGGGGGGATGTGGGAGAATTGGATTGTGGATCATATCTTCTAGATAGCTTCAGCACCTTGCAAAAGCTCAGAATGGCTCCATCCCTTATGAGGAGGGGCCATTCAGCTGGTGGTCATAGGCCAAATTCGTCCCACAAAAGGCTATCAGAAATCTTGAAGGGTGGGATTCCACAAGTATGGACCCTCCACTGAAAAGACAGTCTTTGGTACCTGACAAACAGGTTGGCCACAGTGATGGTCCAGAGAGCTCAAAGCTTGTAAGGCCAACTTAAAAAAAAAGTTTTTTGGGGGGAGGGTTCAAAAAGCTACCAGAATGTCTATTTTGGTGGGAAAGGGTCCAGAACTTTGGATAGCCCTTTAAAGTTTGGACTGAAACCCTGAACAGATTCATCAACCTACAGCATCAAAGCTACCAGGTGCTACTGGAGCTGTTCTCAGTCACAATGTGAATGCAGGGGAGGGCGGGATGTGATACAGCCTGCATTTACTCTGTAAGGTAGAAGGGATGGTTTGTGTGGTTCAGGCTGGCTGGGTTATTGGGTGGCAGAAACAGTACCTGCTCCATGCGGATAAGGAAGCAGTCAATGAAATCTCGGGGGGCATCGGGGTCCACATCTTTTTGGTGCCGCTGGATGCGTTCAGTGATGAAGTGCCGGAGGTTCTCGAAGTTGCGGAAGATTTGGTGGTGGGGCCCAGGGAGGAAGTCCATGACTCGGGGGAAAATGTTGTAAAGCTGGAGAAAGGGCCACGAAGGGATAACGGGGTAAAATAATGATAGGTTTCTTGGAAAGAAAAACCCCAGCGCCTTACTGGATCTAGCCTCAGTGGTGCTTCCAGGTTTTCAAAATAGCATAGTCAAAGTTTGTGACATGCAAGGCTGACAATCAATCAATAGTTACTAACAAGGTTGTCCTCTAAGAAAATACCAAACAAAAATATTGATTTCAATTAACTTAGCCCTGTATTCCTCTGTAAAATTAACATATTGTCTATTTCATAAATTCATAAATTACATGATGCACTTGTTTGTATGAAGGACCCACACTCCCATTTTGAGATGTTTTGGCATCTTGTTGAATCAATATAAGAAAAAACTTTCCAACCTGCAAATAGGATACAATAGGACCCCTGTATCCACTGGGGATTGGTTCTGGGCCCCCCCGTGGATACTGAAAACTGGATAATAGTGAACGCCATTGAAAATAATGAGACTCCCATTTAAAATACCATAGAGTTGCCTTGGAGGACCTAGAAAATGGCTAGAGAGGACACATTTTCTAGGAAGACTCTATGGTAGGTGTGCTGTTTTGTGTCCTGTGGATAATTGAATCAGTGGATAATGAATCAGTGGGCACAGGGGTCCTACTGTATATCCTTTATAATAAGGGATAGCTGGCAACAGTAAGCCCAAGGTAACATCTTCCAGTTGAAAAGTCCTCTTTGGATATTTTTCTTTTGCTCATTCCGGATTACAATAACCATTTAGGCTACAATGCAATGCACACTGACACTGGGGTAGGACCCACTGAATTCTGTGGGTCTTTCCCAGGAGTGTAGCTACAAGCCTTGCAATATTTCACAGATGAAAACTGGAGGCTTGTCTAGACATGATGGTTTACTGTGAGTGGGTGTGTATTTTCTTTCATTTGCAGCAAAGCTGATTTGTCTTCACAGTTGTGCTCATATTCGCATCCATTTCAAATTCCAGGATTTCATAGGATGGAACCATGGCAGATAAAGTGAAATCACAGTACTCTAATTGTGTAGTGTGAAAGGGCCCCTGCTCTTAAGTCCTTGCCAAGCTTACTTGCCTCGCCCCAAAAAGAGCTCATGATACGGAAATTCTCATTGAGGTGATCCAGGAGGGTAAGGAAGTCAGCATCTTCATAGTCGAAGCGGTTGCCAAAAACCACAGCACAGATAACATTGGAAACAGCTCGACAGACGAGGTTGATGGGGTTGAATGGTGCCCCTGTGAGGGAGAGGAAGAGGAGGAGGAGGTGATGCTTTTGGGATGCCGAAGTGGTGCTTTCTTCAAGGGGAACCACAAACAGAACAGGCCAGGCTGGGATTTTCTTTTTTAAAAAGGTTAAAACATATACATGTATGTAAACCTCATCTACACATTGCAGCCTACATATTAAAAAGGATAATTATGAGAACAGGTCCTTCTGTAAGTCACTATGCTTTGATAGAGGATGGTAAAATACAACTATTTCTATTAACATAAGAAATAAAGGCTGCCATGTTTCATAAAATGAGTCAACCCATTCACACTACAGAATTATAGCACCATGATTCCACTTCAACTGCCATGGTGCCATCCTATGGAATCCTGGGATTGGCAGTTGAAAGAATTTTCTGCCAGAGAGCTCTAGTGGCTCACCAAACTACAAACCCCAGAATTCCACAGGATGGAACCATGGCAGTTAAAGGGGAATAATAGTTCTATAATTCTGTAGTGTAAATGGGTCCCTGAGCTCTCAATTTTTCCATAAGAGGAATTTTCCATACATTGGTTAGTCAGTCAGATTGGTTCAGTCTCTGGCCCTACTGTTTGGGCAGAAGAGGCATCCTCCCATTTGAACCCCAGAGCTCCTCTTGACCAAATCCACTCTGGATTTTAGTACAAACTTTAAAGGAACTATTCAAGGTTCTAAAGCTATTTGGAGGAAAAAGTTGGATCACTTTGGCTCAATCTTTTAAAGTTTGGAATAAAATCCAGGACAGACTTTCCATTTATGGATATGGGACTCACCCTGCTAAAGACTTGGTAGTTTTCAGGCCCTTTGTGGCACCTGGCTGATCTACCTGCCAGCCCGCCAGCCCTAAAATCTGCTCTGGCAATGAGACTCACCGCCAGTTTTCTGGAATTCCTGGACAAGGCACTGGGCCTCTTCTTGGATCCGGGCCTCGATGCTGCTTTTCCCCATCCCAAAATTCTTCAACGTGTGTAGGGCAAAGCGACGCAGGATCTTCCATTTTTCCCCATTGGAGAAGGCAATGCCTGTAGAAGGTGAAAAGGGCCCATCAGCCTCAATTGTGTGGCATGGGGGTGGATGGATGGATGGGCTTCAGTTGGAGCTAATTTATCATCCTTCTAAGAACACCTTTCAAGAGATAGGCCTGCAAGGTGGGTGAATTTAGGGTGCTGTTAAAGTCTGGATTGTGGGGGAATGGTGCTTGGAGCAAGGTCCAGTGGCCACTAACAATCCCTGGGGCATGGAGAGCGGGAACACCAAAGGTGGAATCACAGACTCTCCAGAGGTGAAGTCAACTCCAAGTAGTTTGCTACTCAACCTCATTGATTTTATGGCCCAGATTGTATGGTCTAGGTGGGCAAAGTGTGCCTGGAAACCACATGCAGCCCTAGGGCCGTTTTTTGGCTGTCAGGAATTTTTTAAAAAAGCAATTTCTGGGGATCCCAAATGTTCTCAAATGAACTGTAAAGGACATGGAAGCATATTTTTGGGCCACATTTTTGGCCCCCACTGGGCCAATTTAGGCCCAGAAAAGACCTTTAAAAAAAACATGAAATGAACTGGAAGGTGTTTTTTTAAACTTTCCTGTTGTTAAAAAAGCCCTCTCCTGTGGCTAAAATGGCCCCAGGGAGGCCTAAAACCTGCTGAAAATGCCCCCGTGCCCCATAGGGGAAATTTGGGGGCATTTATGTTTTTTGGTGGGGGGATTATGACCCTCCAGTGTCTCTTGGGAAGATAATGCAGTCCCTCAGACTTCCATAGTTGCCAATCCCTGTCTAGGCATACCTTGCACCCTATTGCTGAGTTAGCAAGACCTTCCTTAGCTAGTTGTTCTTCATGGGGTGAGGGTGCTTTCCTCTTACCATTGCCCTGGGTGAAGCAGTAGAACACAGGGAAGTCCCCACGTCCGCTGAAATCATCAGCCTGGTCCACCAGGGCCTCCTTCACAGCTTGGTAGCCACACAGGACGACACAAGGAAGTGAACCCAAGTGGATGGTATAGACTGGTCCATATTGCTTGCTGAGCTGCGGAAAGAGATTGAGATATGTGGGAACTCTGATGCTGGAACCCAGTGAGTTGCTTACTGAGATCCTGTGGGAGATTGTGGTGCTTGATCCATTGACCTCAATGGTGAGGTTTTGGGGTAGGATATCAGATTTGTCTTCCTTGGGATGAGAGAGCATAGGAGGCTTAACGGCATCATTCAGAGTGGCCAATGGCTTCCAAGTCAGCCAAGCAGTGAAGTCACATGGATCTTATTGTAGATATTCAAGGAGCTATCCAAGGTTCTGAACTTATTTTGGGAATAGAATTCAGTACCTTGGAGAGCGCTGTCAAAGTCTGCGAAACCTTGGGAGGCTCACAAATGGAAGATCATGTGACCAAGGCTAGATAAAGGAGAGCCATGAGCAGTTCCAAAACTAGCTCTTCTTTCTGCATATGTGTCTACAAATCACCAAACCAGCTAAGATTTCTGTCTTAATTTCCAAACAGGAACATGTGTTATCTGTGTGTCTGTATTTGAATGATGAGCTGTGAGTAACTGTGGTTGGTACTTCATTCATAACAATGACATCACTGGAGCAGTCCCTAGATCTCACGTTTTGGCTTAGAAAACTCAGGGCCTGGCATGATCCTGACCTGACAACCCTAGGACCTTGGGTGTCTTAGCACTAAGTAGGGTTGCAAGTCAGGAGCACTCCAAGACCAAAACCTCAGACTAGGGTGAGTCTAGGTTGGGTAGTTAACTAGATGTAGTGGGCGCCACACCCAGTGACACCTATGACTTGGTGACCCCATCCTCTTCCCCATTATCCATCAACCAGTAATATGGGCAAAGGGTGCGGTAGCTTTGCCCTGTTTTTGTTGTCTGGGAGGGGTGACTTGTACACTAGACCCTAAGAGCTGGATAGCAAGAGGGCTGCTCCAATTTCCAGGCAACACTTTTCTTCCACAACCAAGAGTTTCTGATCTTGATGCTGATCTGAATGCCACCGGTGGAGGCATTTTGGTTATTCAGTGTTGTCCTCTCTGCACATGCTCAGGAACCTCCTCATGTATATCTATTACTATTGCTATTATTTTTTTCCTCTTGTCATATTTTTATCCCACCTTTCCCCCCAGTCTGGGACTCAAGGAGACTTTATAACAGTTAAAACAAACATAGCTAAAAATGTACCTCATTAAAAATATATATGAAAATTTAATTAAATGATTGATAAAATAAAAACCAATTAAAATCACAGCTGTTAAAAAGAAAACAACAAATAGCCAATGCAGCATGTTGTGCAAGGACTGTTCCCCTTGAGAAGTCAGTCTTCAAAGTCCTGAGAAAACAAAAATGTCTATCTGCCTATGGAACGATAGTAAGGTGGGCATCTAACCTTTTTAGAAAGGGGATTCCAGAGTCTGGGAGCAATCACTGAGAAGACCTTCTCTTACTCCCCCAGATGTGAAGGTGATAGGACAGAGAGAAGGACCTCCCCAGAAGATCTCAAGACCTGAGCAGTAACATATATAGGAAGCTTCACAAGCCACATGGCCCAAAGAACAGGGAGGAAAGAAGGCAGCTCCAAAAAACCAGGACAAGCTGGAATGTGTCCCAAGGAGGGTGACCAAAATGGTGGGAGATCTGGAAGCCATGCTCTAGGAAGAGCGACTTAGGGAGCTGGGTATGTTTAGTCTGGAGAAGAGAAGGTGAAGAAGTGACATATTAACTGTGTTTAAATATTTGAATGGATGTCATATTGAGGATGGAGCAAGCTTGTTTTCTGCTACTCTAGACTAGACCACGGAGCAATGAACTCAAACTACAGGAAAAGAGATTCCACCTAAACATTAGGAAGAACTTCTTGGCGGTAAGATCTGTTCAATAGTGGAATGTGCTGCCTGGGAGTGTGGTGGAGTCTCCTTTGGAGGTTTTTAAACAGAGGCTGGATGGCCATCTGTTGAGAATGCTTTGATCGGGTATTCCTGCAGGGCAGGGGGTTGGACTAGATGGTCCTTGTGGTCTCTTCCAACTCTATGATTCTATGGAGATTATCAGACAGGAACACAAAAAGTGTTGCTGACCCACAATCTCTAATCCTGCACAATAACCCTCCCCACCACACTTACCTTCTCTCCCATCGTTGAAGCAGCCCAGGAATGAACGGAACTCTAATGGAGCTCCATTCACAACCTGTAGTGAAATCCCACCCATTCTCACAAGAAGATGCGAGTGCGGGAAATTAAAAAAAATAAAAATAAAGCATAAAAAGTTGCACAAACCACCTAAACACAATTTAAAAGTCCCAAGTAACTTGGGGAGGGTCATAAAAAGAGCAAAACTTACCAGGAAGTCCTGATCTCACCTGGAAGTGTTCACGGCGGACTGGCCATTCTTGCTGCAGTGACGGGATTTAAATGGCCAGAGGTCTCACACGCTGGCAATGCCGGCACCAAAACGGAACTGGGGGATCTATTGATGGCTTCAGCCATCAATAAAGAAAGATGCCAGCATAACACCAGTGGATCGCAAAAGGATGTCATCATCTGATATTGGTGTCCTTTTGCGTTATCCTGGGGTTATGCTGGTGCCACATTAGCTGCGTCTAATAATCTCCTATGACTCTGGGAAGCTCACGTTGCTCCTGCATAAAAGGATAAGAGTTGGAGAGATGCTGTTACCGGATGTGTCCTAATCCTCTCCCGAGCTCTGCCAGCCAGCAATACAGATCCTGAAATGCCAGTGCTTTTGCTGCCATCTGAGACAGAGAGGAGGTGTTGCAAGAACTGCTCAATCCCCTCATTCTCAAGGGATTAGCTTCTGCTCTGTGCCACTGGTGTAATTCTTTGAGAATACTCTCTGCAGATGTGAGATGCTCAGGTAATTAATAAAGAGCAAATTATGTACCGTTTAAGCTTCTAGAAAAAGTGCCAGGAAGGCAAAACTCCTTTGTTTACTGCAGATTTAGAAATATAGAGGACTGGATGCAACTCATCACCTAGAATTGGAAAGAGCCTTGTAGGGTTGTCTATTTTAGTCCTACCACCTGCTTCATGGAGGAAATCCAGAGTTTGGGTGCCCTCAGTGCAGGACTGCCCAGCCTCTACCTGAAGAGCCACAGTGGGGAAACCACTATCACCTGGGGGCTTAGCTTAGTGTTAGAGTTTCCGGATTTCAGCAAGTGTGATAAGGAGAGAGAAACTGGGACATTTTAAAAGCAGCTGAAAAACTTGTATGGTAGAGGATTAATTGGGACTGTCTCTGTCAAATTGGGAGAGCTGGAGGGATTGAGACAGGATGGAGTCCAAAGGGTGCTCTTTAGGTTCACAGGTCTCCCCGTGGAACCCAGTACTGAGCCAAACCTGTTTCAAACCATTTGAGTAGAGATGCAACTACCAGGAGTGGGAAGCCAGTCCAGGAGCTCCCCTCTCTCAACCCCCTTAACCCCAAACAGCATGGTCATTGGTCTCTTACCTTTTCCAGCGATCGGTGCATTTCCTTGGGATCTAACTGGAAGAGATTGCCAACGAGGGGCAGTGGGGCTGGACCAGGGGGCAGCTTCCCCTTCTTTTTCCTGGCCCCATTCAAGTACAAAACCAGACAGGAAAGGGCAGCCAGCAGGAGCAAAGCCAGTGGGGTGGCTCCACTGAGATCCATGGCTGCCAAGAGGGGGATGGAGTCGAGTGCGAAACTCCTTCACTTTCCCCAGTGGAGCTATATAGTATCTCTTTCTGTGTGTACTTCTCTCCCTCTCTAGCTCTTTCTCTCGGTTTTGCTCTCAGGGTTCAGGATGAGGTTTGGTGTGTTTATAGACCCATGTGGGTCTCAGGGCAATGCTCTCCTCCCTCAGGGTTCTTTCAGAAGAGTAATGGCACAGAGCCCGGTTGCCCTTTCTGCTGCTTCGTTGCAGGGAAATTGTAAATCAGCAGAACAGAGGAAGTGAGTGAGTGAATGGGAAAAAATGTGGAAGTAACTCGCTTGTGTTCTTGAAAGACCTGTACAGTTGTCCCTCCGTATTCACGGATTTGGTATCCATGGATTTAAGTATTCATGGCTTGAAAATATTCTTAAAAAAATAATCATCCAAAAAGCAAACCTTGATTTTGCCATCTTATAGAAGGGGCACCATTTTGCTATGCCATTGCATATAATGGGACTTGAGTATTCACGGATTTGGGTATTCACGGGGGGTCCTGGAACCAAACCCCAGCAAATACAAAGGGACAACTGTATTTACATTTCAGTCAGTCTCCACATCCCTGGCCTTTCAGAAATGGCTGATCTGTTGGTTTCCAAAGGGGTTAGGTTTGTCTGGTAGGGTTCCAGGCAAACATTATAGAATGCAGTTTTTTTAAAAAAAGAAAGAAACAGCAGAAATACCAACTCCTCGAATTCCCTTACATTCCTTCCAAATTTACTCTTGTTGTTATGTGCCTTCAAGTTGTTTCCAAGCCTAAGGTGAACCTATCATGGGGTTTTCTGACTCTGAGAGTGTGTGACTTGCCCAAGGTCACCCCGTGGGGTTTTCGTGGCCCAGCGAGGATTTGAACCCTGGTCTCCAGAGTCGTAGTTCAGCATTCAAACCAATGTGCTATGCTGGCTCCTTCCCCCAAAGTACACTTTAAAAACAAGAGCTGAACAAACACAAAGCCTGCTTTACTCCTTGCCTGCTCTCTATATGAATGGCAGTTTCTACATAGGAATCTAATAGGGTCGAATCTATGCTACACAAATAATCCCATTTGACACGGGATTATTTTGCCATGGCTCCTCCTTATGGAATCCTGGGATTTGTATTTCTTTGAGGGTTTTTAGCCTCAGCAAACTACAAATCCCAGGATTCCATAGGAAGGAGCCATGGCAAATAATCCAGTTTGAAATGGGATTATTCGTGTAATGTGGTTTTCGCCTATCATGCGCCTGTCTACACTGTAAAAATACAGCAGTTTGACATCACTTCATCCACTAAAGTTCTATGCTATGGAATCCTGGGATTTGTAGTTTGGTGACACACTAGGGTTCTCTGATCGAAAGAACTACAAACACCAGGTTCCCATAGGACAGAACTAGGGTGGATAAAAGTGGTGTCAAACTGCTGTATTTCTCCAGTGTAGACAGGGCCCATGTCTCTACATTCTGTGTGGTGTTTCTGCTCCCAGGTATGTGAATGGAAAGAGAGAGAAAAACCACTGGTGGAAAATAGAGGAGGGCTATAAATGAAATATAGTTATGTTTTGGCACCCTGTAAAATCCATGTATTTATGGCCTGATTGCTTAGTGAAAGCCTCATCTGCTTCTATTTTATCATCTTCCTAGCCAGCTCCCTCACACTCTGCTGGGGCAAAGATACATAAATCCTGGCACTTCTAGGTTATTAATCATTAAGTCCTGAACTTTAATAGAAACCCTTGTAAATAAAGTGCTCTGGAGAGTTTGGCTGTGGCAGAGTGTGGAGAAAGAACATACTGTTATGTAACAAGTCCCAGGCAACCAGCTCCTTGTGTGGATTTGGCTAGATCTCTAGATGTTAGGGAGGCTCCTTATCCAAACAATCTGCCCAGCCAAGAATTCCATTCCCTCCCTTCTGAATTCTTCCAAGATGTCTGTTATGATGCTTCTGAAATGTTGTGGAGTACCTAGCAACCTCTGACACTGTTTATGTTCTGTGAAAAAATCATTATCACAGGGCTCATCTACATGAGCCAGGTTACACCTCCCTGTTGGTGTATCCTGGCTATGGATTGAGGCTGTTATCACCTCCAAATGGGAGGAAGTCCTGATGGGCATGTTGGCCAGGCACTGCAGTTGCTTTCACCGCCACCTCCCTCGCTGTCTTGGAAGGCAGGAAGAGGACGCATAATGTGTGACCAAGGCACCCTTCCTGCCTTCTGGGAGAGCCAGGTAGACCGGCAGCTGCACCGAGGACTGGCCTGCTGGAATGGCTCCAGCAGACATGTGGGGCACAACCCATTTCCTCCTGGTAGAAACAGAATAAAACAGTTCTTTTAAAAATGTTGTTGGGCCCTACCCTCCTTTCCCCTGTCTGAGCCCTATGTCTGTCCCATGGCTGGTGAGGCAGAATGGGGCAAATGCCCTGCATTGTCAGGATTGTAGGGCTCTAAGATGGAAGCAAGATGGGGTATATTACCTGTCTAGACAAGCCGTATGTCATTGTATCTATGTCTCCTATGCCAGATCTTGGCCTTAATTAATAAGTGATAAATAATATTCAAGAGCCAGCATGGTGTAGTGGTTTGAGTGTTGGACTATGGGATTGAAGACCAGGGTTTGATCCCCTGCTCAGCCATAAGAACCCACTGGGTGACCTTGGGTGAGTCGCATATTCTCAGCCACAGAAACCCCCATGATAGGTTTACTTTAGGGCAGCCATAAGTCAGAAATGACTTGAAGGCACACAATAACAACAACAACAACAAATACTCAGCTAAATGGAGCCATGGTATGGCTCAATATAAAGCAGGTCCATATGTTATTGTGAACAGACTCAAACTTAACAAGTGGTGGTAAGAATTATATTTTCATGGGGACATAAGAAGAGCTGTGCTGAATCAACACATCAAAATGGGAAAGCAGGTTCTCCCTAGTCTAAAAATGGAAACCTATCCTTGAACTCTATCGATCAGGGATATAAATCGCTGGAAAAATGGCACTAACATGCATAACCTGGAGTTACACACTAGTGACTGTTGCTTATTCATGGTCCCTACATAGCCCCTAATCCATCCATCATCCATCCATCTATTGTCCATCTATCCATCCATCCTCCCTCCCTCAATCCTCCATCTATCAGAACAGTGACTGCAGGCTGCTCTGGTATCAGGAAAATGGTGAAGCCCCTTTAATGGTGATGTCCAAATGTCCTGAACCTTTGTGGAAGGTAGTGTAAGATTCAGTACCTTGGAGTACCTTGGAGGGGTCCTTTAAATCTCAAAATAAAACCTGGAGGAATTAATCATCCCACAGTTACTGGATCCATTCTACTCTTTCAGGTCTCCTACCTATCACAGAATAAAAGCAGTTTGATACCACTTTAAGTCTCATGACTCCATCTTATGGAATCTTGGGATTTGTAGTAGGGTGCAACACTACAGCACTCTGACTAAGAATTCTCAATACCTTATGAACAACAAATCCCAGAATTGCATGGGATGGACCCATGGCATTCAAAGTCATTTCAAAGTGCTACAACAGCATAACATGAAAGAGCAAGGGCTCGAACTGCTGACATTCAGAGTGTAGCTGCCTTATCGACTTTCTTCCTTAACAGAGTTGTTTTTCTAGTTCAAAATGCCCGAACAAATGTTGAAAGAGGACATGCAAAAAATATGGGAATGTTCCAAACTGAAGACACAATCCTAATTTCCATTCTTAATCTCAGCTAGAGTATATCCATTGAACCAATGGGATTTAATTATGTGTTGACTTACCAGTCAGAGACTGAATTAGTAAGAGGCTTATCTCATGAGGGAAGGGAAGCAGCAGTCAAGCCCGATAATAGCACCTCCTGCCTTGCCTTATCACACAACATCAGCATTCAACAACTGTTCTTCTATTCCGGTCCCATGGGAGGTGGTGGTAGATGTGAGTCTTTTTTCTAATAGATTTTTCCTGTAAGAAAAAAGGCTCACATTTACTACCATCTCCCACGGGACTGGAACAGAAGAACAGCTAAAGCACACCGGCATTGTGTGATAAGGCAAGGAGAGAGGCGGTATTATCAGGCTGGTCTACTCTAATTGGGACTATCCAGTGACTATCCAGTGAATGAAGCAGTATGATTGCATGGTAAAAACTTTGTTTGGAAACACATCCCTATTTGGAAGATGTCTTCTCTGTTCTTCTTAATCCTGTGGCCCTGTTTTTTGATGCTGGGAGTGAGAAATGTCTGGATAGGTCTACCAGCCCTACTTCCTAGTTGCTCAATAACAAGAGTGGGTGTGGGTATACATGTTTAAGAGCAATTGCATGCAGCTGAGGGTTGTGGCTTGGTGTTTGGCTGACCTTGGAGATAATCCTCCCATTCTTTGCTTGGTAACTCAAGTAAACCCATTCTTTGCTTGGTAACTCAAGTAAATCCTGGATTTGAAGCCTATTAGATGATGAAAAAGAGCTGGCACACCACACGATTACAACATACTCTTGAAAAGCCAAAATTTTTTGGTGACGCATCTTCTCTAGAGCCATGGTTCCTCCACTCGTTTATCTCCTCTCTTTCTCCCAAATCTGGGACTCAAAATAGTTTCCCCCCCAGGTCATTTCAGACAAGAAATGGTAGTTCATCCACCCACCCCATCCCACCCAACTATTAATGCTGGGGTGGGAATTGTGTTGCCCTCCAAACAGTCTTAGCTGATGATGACCATGTCAGTGGAGTGGTGAATCTATGCCAGGTTTAAGATAAAGCTCTGCAGGAGCTATCCTATCTCTACATTAGGTTCATCACTTTGGATGACCCCTTTCATGTTTAGAATAAAGCACGGAATGGATTCACTATTCCCTTGACATGGGAGCCACCATACCTCCAAATGTTGTTGGACTGCAACTCCCAGCATTCATCACCACTGCCTAAGTTGGCTATGTAACAGCAGGGTATTTTTCCCCACCAACTGAGACAATCTGTTCTCTGGGGCTTAATTGGATTAAAAGGATCCAGTTTTGTGATTAGTAAAGATTTCTTCTTGAGTGCAAAATGTGGGAATTGAAAATCACTTTTCAAAGTCCTCTATTTGATCCTTTTAAAGCGGAACCAGGTATGCTCTGGGAATGTCTTGTTTTCTGCATGGGTTTATTCCCTATGGCACCAACACACACATACCATACCATGTAAATATTGAAATTAGGCAATAAGCTTCCTGGAATGGACTTGCTTAATATAATTGGATTCTCTGTGCAGTGCTAGCCTTAGGAACTGTATGTGGGTGTGAGATGTTAGGAAACTCGGTGACCCTGCCGCTCAGAAGCCTGAGGGCTCTGGAGAAGGGAAGTGTGTTAATGGCTTTGCTGAAATGTGATGTTTTGAAGGAGGAAGATAGTCAATGTCTTTATGGTGCCAAAATGCAGCAGCCCCAGTGCACTATTGTTGGCTTGCCCAGTTGGATCATGGATGGGGGTCTTGCCGCTTTAATCCTGAACAGAACTTGGAGCAGGATGAGGTAGCATAACGCTCCATCAGATATATAGTGCTCCATGAGGTAGCATGATGCTCCATCAGAATGCTCCATCAGGTGAAATGAAAATACTTCTCCTGACTCACTTTCCAAACCCCAACTTTGCGCTTCAGCCATCCCCTCCCAAAACAGCCATTGCCTCACTGGTGAAGAACAGGAGAAAGGGACAGGGGCTGTTCACCTGGGAAGAAGAACAGAGCTGGATGGTCCTTTCCTCACCAGGAAGGTAAGGGGGGGACAGGTACCTTTTGCCCACTTGATGGAACTTTATGATACCTCATCCTGCTCCAAAATGTGATCAGGACAGATTGGCGAGCTGTGCCAAAACGAACAAAATGAATTTCAACAGGGAGAAATTTAAGATATTACATTTAGGCAGGAAAAAACCTGAAATGCACAGATATAGGATGGGTTACACCTGGCTTGAAAACCATACATTTGAACGGGATCTAGAGTCTTAATAGACCACAAACTGAACATGAGTCAACAGTGTGATGTAGCAGCTAAAAAAGCCAATGTGATTCTAGGCTGCACCAATGGGAGTATAGTGTATAGATCAAGGGAGGTAATAGTGCCACTCTATTCTGCTTTGGTCAGACCTCACCTGGAATACTGTGTCCAGTTCTGGGCACTGCAGTTCAAGAAGGATATTGACAAGCTGGGACATGTCCAGAGGAGGGTGCCCAAAATGGTGAAAGGTCTGGAAACCATAGTGCCATTTGTTTTCCAAATGATTTACCTGTTTCTCCAGTATTTCAATGTTTTTAGCTAATGAATTGGGTCATAGCAACAAATGATACATTCCCTCTCTGGGGAAGGAAATTTTCCTTGGAAACCTGAATTGCTTATCTGAATAATCTGGTTGCTCAGGTTACTGATTTATCAGGAGTGGAAGACCTTTTCTCTGAAACAAATCAGGACACGATTTTCATGTTGCCTAGAAGACCAGTTAGTATCTGATACCGTTGCAAGCTGGGATCAATGCCCCCTCCTTTCCCTCATTCTTTCCTGCCCTGCAGAAAAAGTAGTGCATGTGCAGAAGATAGCATAAGCATTTGCTAATAAAGAACTCCTCCACTGAAAGGGATGGGTTGTGTTTGTTCTTGATACTACCTCCTTAACATCAGGCTGGTGCATGGATAGCTTGAGCAGTGAATACCTCATGCCAGCACAGAGGGAGTTCATGCACATGGTTTGACATATTTTGCTTAGAAAAAATATCAATGAGAGAGGTGCTCTCCTTACCTAATCCTCATTGCCCCAGCAGCCAGTTGATGACGCAGAGGATGCTTTGCTGTGAAGGGCAAGCACACTGCTTTGTGCCAGCCTCTATCATGCACCTTGAAATTTGTTTTCTTCAGTAATGAGCCAGAAAGCAGTTTCCAGTGAGGAGATGAAGTTTAGCAAAATAAATGGCTAATTCTCATATAAAGGAAACATATTCAGGGGTAGCCATGTTGGCCATGCAGCAAAACAAAATCCCCCCAAAAAAGGAAAAGAAAAAAAGTGATACCTTTATTGGCCAGCCAATTGCAAAACACACGAGGCAAGCTTTTGAAGCTCTATTGGTTTCTTCATCAGGCAAGAGATGTTAAAAAAGAAATAAATAAAAGTGAGGATGTTGGAGCCACAGGCTGTTTCAGATGTTACTTGTGTTGTTGTTCAGGTGAGGGGTCTCATGCAGGCAGAGGCCACTCCTACTTTCAGGCCATGTGGAGTTGAGTCAAAAGACAGTAAATTTTAAAACTTTTTGCAGCAGTGAGGCAACCGCTCTGGCATCCAGCATGTCTCTGTCCCTTTGTGAAGCCATGGGCCCCTTTGTTTAGGCAGAGATCATTGGATTTTTCAAGAAGTCTCAGTACTGCTGCATTTGGAAATAACTTTTAGGTGCTGTATAGGTAAAACTAGTCAATTTATAGTCCGAAAGAGAAGTTTTTACTTTGTTCGAGGTAGAAACCTCATATACAGCTATACCTTAGTCAATGGACATTATCAGATGTGGCAAAAAATTGCAGGATTACGACATCTGGGTAGAGTGAATAGACCCTGCTATTGCACACTGTTGTCATTTTCATGTTCTTACATCATTTTCCAGACATGAAAAAGGCATTATTTACAATTCACGGGACAAGCTGTTGATATATTGTAATAGTGCTTTTCCTGCGCTATTGATGGTGTGTGAAACCATGTCCTATCATAATTGTGAGATTACATTGTAAATGGGCGGTCATCTTTCCTCCCTCCCCATTCCCAATGAGAAAACTTCTGGGCAAAAATGTGAAAACGAAGCACAGGATGCTCTTTTTATGAGCTGTCCTGTTTAATTTGCATGTTTTTAGGTTTCTTTCAGTGCTTGTGTGTTTATTTACTTTGTTAATTAAGTGGGTTTTGGAGTTTTAAGTGTGCTTGCATCTTCTTGTGAGAACTACCAAAATCTTGCCCATGCCAAATTGCAGAGGTAAACTCCCATTCTTAAAGTGTTAGTGGTCATTGTGTGATAATTCTGTGGCTTTCTTTCATGTGATTACAACTACATGTGAAAATAAGTGTTATAATGCCACGATGTTTCTGCGATCTTCATTCACAGATTACTGCTTTAACAGAAAACTTGGTACCCAGAGGTAAAAATAAAATGGAAACGATAGGTATAGATTCCCACACTACAAAAAAGCAGAAGAATTCAACATATTTCAGCATCTTTTTATTCAAAACTAAATAGGTGGATACACAGCACCCTACCATGTTTTATAGGCCAAAAAGGAAAGGGATCTGTGTCCCCCCCCCGCACCCTTGCATCTGGCAGGGGCAACCCTCTATTGAAAACAGACAATGCTGGAAACAAAGACTATCTGGAAGACAAGGGTGACAGCAGCTCACTCTGATACATCCACTTAAAAATTGGTAATAGTTTGGAATGAGGTTTAATGCCAGTAAAACCCTGACCATGCAGAAAAGGCAGGTTTGACAATAAGCACAGGAAAGGCAGCTTTGCATAGATTTTGCGGGGGTGGTGGTGGTCCACATGGGGGAATGCTGGAGCAAGAAGCCCTCAGCTGAGGGTGGGAAATCTAGAAGAGAAGATAAAAAGGAAAGAGTGACTGGCACCGGTGGCTGGTGGTTCCCATGCCGGTGGGGCAATGTATCCACTCCGGTTTTGAATTTCAAAGGAGCTATCCATTGGAGGGCAAGTTGGCTAGCTCCTTAAACTTTGCACTAAAACATGGAGCAGATTGGAGCTCCACAGACATGGGGCAGCCACCAGCTGTCACAGGTGCTGGTATAAGCCAAGATCCTACCCATGCAATTCCATATCTCCCCCTCTGTCCTGGCAGCTGTCAAGCCGTGAGAAGGATGACTGTTTCTGCTTGCCATTGGGAAGGGGAAGGATGGAACTGGCAATTCAGACAATGAAGAAGCAGGTGGTCTTGGCTCAGAGGGAAGAAGAAATGAGAATTGCTCTCACAGATGAGTGTATCTTCCTTTGTTTCCCCTAAGAGACCAGACCAGCTGCGTTTTCATCGTATTAGTGGCCTTCCCGCCCTCTCACCACCTTACCAATAAGCAGCAGAAGCTGCTACACTTCCTGACAGTTGCTGGAGGGAGGGAGATTTTTGATGGGATGCAAAAAGAAACGTGTTTTCATATGCCACATTTATACAAGCATATGTTACTAACAGGCCATAGGGTTGGGCCATAGACAGCTCAGATGGTAAGGACAACAACATGCTTGCAAAGAGGCACTTTTGGTATGGGACATGAAGGGGAAGAGCCAGATTGGAGGGGGCAAGCATGGAGCCTGAAGGGAGAGGAAAAGAGCAGGAACAATGTCAGAAGAACCGTAAAACTGGCATACTTGGATAGACCAAAATAGGCCTCTTTAGTCCCAATCAGGTGCCTCAAGGGGAAGTCCACCAGCAGGACATGAGCACAAATGTACCCTTTCCATCATGCTCCCTAGCTACTGATACACAGAAAAACACTCAGCCTCTAACAACAGTGACAAGGGAAGGTGTCTAAGTTGAAGGCCAAAGTAAGAAGAGGCCAAGGAGAGAAGGCAGGAGGTGGCTGAAAGGATGAACCTGAGAGAGATTGGGGCTATCAGTTATCAACATGACTTCTGAAATCAACAAAGGATAAGGCTGGAGTGTTGCTGGGGAAAGGAGGCAAGCTCTGTTCCAACATCAGATAAGAGAATGGAAAGCAGGCAATGATGCAAGAGGGACAAGGTCAGCTTTGTAGCTTGAGAAGGAACACCAATTCATGGCTGGAGGAGGAAGCAGTGTTTTTCTCACCAGCTGGAGGGGAGCAGGGAGAGTGAGCTGGGGGGGGGTCAAGCCAGTTATTCCCCTCCCCAAAAGGGTGCTTTATCGGGGCAGGAGGCAGAACTGATAAGGGCGGGGGATGCTCCCCAGGCCAGTTGACTCTGGAGTGATGTCAATGTCCTTGGGGTCCATCAAGGGTTTCAGTTTGAAGTTCTGCAATATGGTGGTGAGGAAGATGAAGAGTTCCATGATGGCCAGGCCTTCACCCAGGCACACGCGCTTACCTGTGAGGAAGGAAGGGAGGGAGGGAAAGAAAGGAGAGAAAACACAAAAAAACAGAGAGCATCCAATCAATCCGACATATGAATTCCTGCACTGGTGGAAGGAGGGAGTGGACTAGATGACACTTCAGTCCTAGCTCTGGAGTTCTATGCTTTTATGAACAAGACAAGATAAACTGTAAAAGATACTTTGAGATGATGTTTTATTATTAAAAAGCCTCACACATTAATATTTTTCTTCAGAGGGCTTATAAAGCCCAGTGGCTGGCATCCTTTTGGTGACATATGGAGGCATAAATTGCCTTGTACCTGTGGATCAGTTTCTTGCACAGTGATGCAACAGAGGTATTCACGTTTCAGGCATGGAAGTGGAGTTCACACATGGTGCCACTGCACATTGATGGATGTTGCACATGGCTGGGCATGGTTGCACATTTGTGTGCATTGCGAGGGGTTGCACATTGATGGTCATTGCAAATTGATATGCATTGCAAGGTGCATCAATGAACAATGCACGTTTAGTGGTGCAATTCACTAATGGAGAGGTGTTGCACAACTCCCATGTAATTCTGTAAGAGTAAAGTTACACTCAGTACCCCCAATGTAGCATCTTGGTCTATGAAACAATGTCTACACATACAGGATGACCCCCATGTTCTCAGGGTATACGTTCCAAGATCCCCCATGGATACCTGAGATGGGGTTGACCATCGACACCAGACATTGACCATAGAACTATATTGGAGGACCTAAAAATGCCTAGAGAGAACATATTTTTTTGAACGTGGGTAAGTGAAACCATGGATACTGAATTTGTGGATACAGGGATCAGCCTCTATATATAGAAACATCACAAACTCCACTAAGTCTTGCAACAGGAGTATAGGAAACAGTGGCAGCTAGTCGTTCCCAAATCAATGGGACAGGGAATCCACCCTGGCTTCAAAGAGACTGCCTATGATGATGAATCTGTTTTAAAGATTGGGTTCAGCACCTTGGACAACTCATTTAGAGTTCAAACTAAATCCTGGGGAGCATCTAAAAAATAAAATAAAAAAAATCCATCAAGATTGACCCAGCAGAATACCTTTAGTTTAGATGAGTTCCTGCTGGGATTTGCCATATTCAGAAGGAGGAGGGCTAAAAACGCCATATAGACTGTGATAACATCTTTTGCTGTTTCTCACTGTCTTTTTAAAAAAATTGCATGAAAATGCGCATAATAGGGCATTTGTACAACCAATTTGAAAAGGGGATGCAGCAGAGCTGAAAGCTGATTGGTCAGACCTCAGAGGGGGCAGGCTTGCAAGGGAGGGCGTGCAATGCCAGAGCCACCATTGTTGTTTTTGCCGGCTGATCGTTCAAGTGGATAAGAGTGGCAGAGCCAAAATATGATCTTTTTTAAAAGTGGAAAATAGCTTTTCCGCATCTGTCATTTAAAAAAAAAAAAGCAGAGGCAGAACGGAGGGAGATTTTCCGGACGCAACTCACTCGCGGCTGTCATTTCTTTCAGGGATGCAAACTGCAAGCTATTCCCTTCCAGTAAGCTTTTGAAATAGCCATGGGCACAAATGGGCACCACAGCGATAGGGAGGTAAGGCAAATTCTCCCATCTAGCTGCACCCCTGGAGTGGATTCCCTGCCTGAGTGACATGGAAGCCAGCAGCCACAACGGCTCGTGATGCTTTGTGGTCAAGGGGATGTACTATCATTGTTGTAGACATCCTCATCCTCATCATTAGGTGGCTTTCTTTGGAGGTCTTTAAACAGAGGCTGGAGAACCATCTTTTGAGAGTACTTTAATTGTGTATTCCTGCATGAAAGGGGGTTGAATTAGATGGTCCTTGGAGTCTCTTCCCACTCTATGATTCTGTTATCATCACTGTCATCATCAGGACCATCACCACCAACAGAAGACCACCTTTCTCCCAATAAGCCCAGTGAAAAGTACACTGTTCTTCCCCACTTTTTCCTCTCAGCAACAACTCTGTGAGGTAGGCTAAGAGAGAGCGAATGGCTCAGTGTCATGACTCAGTAGGCATTGGAACCTGGCTCTCCCAAATCCTGGTCTAGCATTCTAACCATTGCACCCCACTGCCTTTGAAGATGGTTGATCATGTTCTCCATTAAACAGCTTTTATCACCTGCAGAGAAAGCCATGAATGCATTGTTCTTCTTGAACCGCCCGTTCTCATCCAGGAAATGGGTTGGGTCAAAGCAGTCTGGGTTCCTGAACTGTGTCGGATCAAACTGAGAGGTGCAGAGCAACGGGATGATGTTGAGATCCTGGGATTGAAAGAAGAGAAACACAGCAAGGAGAAAGAAAGAAGGAAGGAAGAAAATATGGGTTAGAAGAATGGAAGCATGGAGTCATTATTAGACAAGGATTCATTAAATGACGGGCAGAACTAGAACCTGTTTTCAAGGCCATGTCAAAATAAAGGAGGAGGTACTTAAGCATGTGCAAAGTGTTTTCCATTTAGAGCAGGGGTGGGTGATTTCGGTTAGCCTGGTATCCAGTTTTCTAGCTCAAAAAAAAAAAAATAAACGAAAGAAAAGTGGAAAGTGGCCAGAATTCACCTTCTAGTTTTGAAAAAAAGGTATCCCACTATCATTCTTTTCAGGAAATAGTCTATGGGGATCTATATTGATGAAGAGTGATGAGAGATGTGAAGTTGAAGGCTTTCACGGCCGGCA
This sequence comes from Gambelia wislizenii, assembly GCA_030847615.1. Taxonomy (NCBI): domain Eukaryota; kingdom Metazoa; phylum Chordata; class Lepidosauria; order Squamata; family Crotaphytidae; genus Gambelia; species Gambelia wislizenii. The sequence goes on from JAUMIR010000010.1 coordinate 32,716,027, forward strand.
TCCACAGATTTTCTTTGAGTTTTTTCAGGCTGTGAGGTCGTATTCTGGAATAGTTTCTTTCTGATGTTTTGCCTGTATCTGTGGCTGGCATCTTCAGAAAGAAACTCTTCCAGAACATGGCCTCACAGCTCAAAAAAACTCAAAGAAAATCTAATGATGAGAGACCTATAATATGGGAACGTGATTCTCCTCACAAGATGGTTCCTCCACTTTTCCAAACCTTGGGGAGGGTGTATCCACGGAATTCAATGTCCCGCGTGACTGTATGGGGCACTCCCATGGGGACAATGTCAGCGTAGCGCTGGATTTCGTGGATGACAGCATCAGTGTAGGGCATCTGGCTTCGATCTTCCATGCATGGACTACGATTCGGCCCGATGACTCGGTCAATTTCTTCATGGAGTTTCTCTGCAAAGAAGAAGAAGAGATTGGGAAAGTTCTGAGAAGTTGTATCCTAAAGCCAGGGGTGTGGATGAGTACGGGTTACAAAGCACAAATTAAAGGCAGGAATATGTTCCTCACTTGCTTTGGGAGAAGGAATCATAGAATCACAGAGTTGGAAGAGACCACAAGGGCCATCTAGTCGAACCCCTGCCATGCAGGAATACATAATCAAAGCATTCAAAGAACAGCAAAGTACGAGAGAGTACTACAAAGGCAAAGAAGGTTGCAGCTTCAGCCCTCTGATCTCAAGCAGATCTTACTGTTGTGGATCACAAAGCCCAAAATCCATTAGCTAGCAAGACCAGAATCTATGCTAGTTGGGGGACTCTTGGAGTTGTCGTCCAAACAGAGATGGGAAAGTTAGCGTTAAAAATTAGTGGGATAGGGTTAACACACTGATCCTGAGTAAGCAATTGTATTTTCATTGAAAAACAGATTTCATTTTAAATTTACATTACATTGCTACCGTAAAAGCTATACCACCCTAAGGGTAAAAAACATCCCTTTTATTCTTCTTCTGCTCCTCCAGTTCCTGTTTTGAGCTTGGTGAGAAGGAAATAGCTGCATGAATGTTTGAAAATTCCATTTCTCACCCACCTAAACAAAACCCATCTCTTGCTTTCAATTTCTCCCTCTCTTATAAACTCATCTTTTCACCTCCCCACATTATTTAGTTTACTGATTTCCACATGGATCCCTGACTTACAAATTTCAAAATTCAGTGTCCTGGAACAGACATCAGGTGTAAAACACCTGGAAGACCATCTGGATGCAAAGAAGACCACCCTCGCTTCCAATCTGTCCCCTATTACTTGTGACCCAAACCTTGTGATTCTCCAACCTTGAGAGACTAAAATAATGTGAGAAGTAGCTTTGACATTTTTTTTTGAAAGAGCTAGTCTTTTATTAAAGCACCAACTTGTTGTTGTGTGCCTGACTTTCTGACATTTCTAATGTATTGCAACTCTAAGGTAAACTTATCATGGGGTTTGCTTTGCAAGATTTGTTCAGAGGGGGTTTGCCTTTGCCTTCCTCTGAGGTTGAGAAAGTATGACCTGCCAAAGGTCACCCAGTGGACTTCCATGGCTGAGCCCTTCCATTGGAACCCTGTTCTCCAGAGTCATAGTCCAACACTCAAACCACTACACCACACTGTCCTCTTTCCCTGCATCTCTGTTCTTGGTGAGAAAAGGTCCAGTTGAGAATGTGAAAATTATGCACAGGGTGCTCTTTTTATGAACTGTCCTGGTTTGTTTGCACATTTTTAGGTTTGTTTAAGTGCTGTGTGTTCATTTACTTTGTAAATTAGGATGTGTGGGGTTTGTTTTTGTTTTTTTGGTGTTTTAAAGCAAGCCTGTGTCTTCTCACAAGAACCACCGAAATCTCACCCATGCTAAATCACAGAAGTAAAGTCCCACTCTTAAAGTGCTAGTGGTGGTTTTGTGATAATTCCATGGTGGTTCTTTCATGCTATTACAGTGACATGCGATAATAAGTGTAATAATGCCACTATGTTTCTGCTTTCTTCACGCACGAAATTATAGTGTTTTTAGATGCTAGTCTATAAAGTCCTTTGCCTAGTCCAACTCCTGCCAATGCAGGAATAAATAGCTGAGAGTTTGTATACCTGGGCAATGTACCCCATCTTGCCCAGTCTAAGAGCCCTGCAGTCCTGACAATGCAGGGCATTTGCACCATTCTGCACCTGCACAGTCCTCATGACCCCCAGAGCAAATATGGGGCTAAGACAGGAGGAAGATGGGGTAGGCCCCATTAAAGTGTTCTAAAATAATACCTGCCTTAATCCATTTCCACCAGGAACATGCTGGCCTGTCTCTTCAGCTGCCCTCTGCCTCTCTCTTCTGCAGCAGGAAGCAGGACCATAGCATGTGACCAAGGCTGTTCATACTCAGGGAGCCTTGGTCACATTATCGGTGGCCATCTTCTTGCCTTTAGAGAGAGCAAGGGAGTCTGAGGTGGCTGCAGTGACATCCAGGTAACAGGGGAGGAAAGGGCTTGGTCCAGGCTTCTGTAGATGAACCCTGAAACATCTCTGACAGGCAGCCATCCACCCAAGCTTCCTGGCTCACCTTCCACCTCAGGATGCCTCAGGAGGATGCGGAGTCCGTACCGCAGGGTTGAGCTGACAGTCTCTGTACCAGCGAAGAAGAGGTTCACGGTGGTCTTTGACATGGTATCCTCATTAAAATGACTGTTTGGGTTGTTCTTTTCCTGCAAGAGGGAGCCAGAAGCTGAGAATACTTTCCAGGGCTTTGTTTGTTTGTTTGTTTTATTCTCACACATCAATATATAGTGGTGTGGTTTATCTTGGAATATATCTAGATGGGAAAATTGTGGCTGGGAGAGATGTAACTTGCCCAGAGCTGAATCTAATGCTCCCACATTTCTTTGCTGCATCTCCAACAGGTGAGGGGAACCATCTTCTGTAGTGTCACCAGGGAACTTGGGGCACAGCTTTTGGATCACACTCTACATTTCTGGCACCCTGAAATCTGGGGCTCAGGTAGACAGGAGAATTAACTGTGGAACATAGTGCATTAACTCACCATCACAGCAGTGTTCATTTGTCTCCACAATACGTTCTCAAGATTGCTGAGATGGGAAGCAATCCATGTGTGAAGTTCACACGGAGCATGCCCCCGAGTAAAGATGGTGGCCATGACTGAATTATGTGCGTTATTCCCCCAAAGCTTCCTCTCTTTCCCTCCCTCCCCCTTATTAAATCAGAGATGAGGAAGAGCAATCTTCTGCTTTAAAATATATATATATATATATATATTGCTCTGCTGCTCAAAAACAGTGCACAATTGCTTCTGTGAAAATCAACAATGGTAACTCCAGGCACTTCATTGCCAGCAAGCCCGCCCCCGTGTGTGCCCACCCAATCACATTTTGACTTTTGGGATGTGTCCCAATTCAAAATGGTTGTTCAAGTGGGTTGGAATGTGCATTTCCACATATATATATATATTTTTAAAAAAAACTTCACAAGAAACAGCAAAGGCTATCGCAAAGTACTTGGAGTTTTTGGCTCCACTCTTTTTGAATATGGTGAATCACTGCAGGAGCTCATCTGGACAAAGGGTATTCCCCTCGCATTTTGAGAGGATTTTTTTTCCACATCTAGATAACACCCTACTGTTTGTGCAACCCCCCCCCCCCACCAACAAATTGCTATGGAGATGGAAAACCTTGGGTACAAAGACAGATCTACATGACCAACCTACACCAGTTTTATACTGGCTATACTGTGATGGTTTCCCCCAAAGAATTCTGGGAATTGTATTCTAGTGCAGATGCTGCAGAGATATTGTTGTTAGAGACTCTTGAGCTCCTGGCTGTTACTCACAGAACTACAGTTCCCAAGATTTCCTGAAGAGAGTGAGGAAAATATATCAAAATGGCCACACTGGGCTCTGATGGTACCTGCTGGATTTTGATGAGGAAACAGTCAATGAAATCTCGTGGCGAACTGGGGTCCAGCGTCTGCCTGTTCATTTCCAGTCGTTCCCCCACAAACTCTGCCAGCTTCAGATAGTTCTTGTAGATCTGCCGATGAGGGCCAGGGATGTGTCTCATGAACTTTGGGAAGGTGAACAGCAGCTACAGAAAAAGGGACAAGATACGACCATCACAGATTGTGCTAGATTGTGTTATAAAAACAGTTGGTATAAAAATGAATATATGGTGCTTTATGGATGCAAAAGATATGCACAGCAGAGAACCTCCCTACTGCCTCACCAAACTAGCATGGCCAGATTGCAATAAAAAGGGTCCATGAAGTCCCTGAACATGTATGAACACCTTCCACTTTGAAAGAGGTCCAAGATATGGTCAGAAGCAAAAGGTTCAAACAGCAGAAGTCTAAACAAAGGAATCTCTACAGTGAAGGGGAAACTCACAGTGAAGGGGAAACCACTTCTAGAAGATTTTAAAACAAAATAGCCAAACAGCTGCCTCCCTTATGCCTCTCATAGGGCTTTTCTAGACAAGCAATATACCCCATCTTGCCCTCATCTCAGATCCCTGCAGTCCTGATAACACAAGGCCTTTGCCCTGTTTTGCCCCTGGGCATTCCTCAACACCCCTGGGACAGATATGGGGCTCAGACAGGGGAAGACAGGGTAGGTCTCAATACACTGTTATAAGATAATACCTGTTTTACTCCATTCCCACTTGGAGGAAACAGATAAGGATCTGCAAGATCACAGCAGCCTATCCCTCGCTGCTGCTGTCGGTCTGCCTTGCTCTCCCGGAAGGCAGGAAGGAGTCCTGTAGAACATGTCCAAGGATGGTCACGTAGAGGGGGCCTTGGTCGCATGTTGTGGGGTGGCTTCCTGCATTCCAAGACAGCAAGGGAGATGGCGGTGGTGACTGCAATGACGGGCCAGCACACCTGTCTGGACTTTCTCCCATTTGGAGATGGTAACAGGGGAACAACAGGCCTGATCTATGGACAGGATTTGCTGGTGGGGAGCCGGCATATCATGGCTCATGTAGATGAGCCCATAGCAAGGTAGAAATATTCTCACTGGACAGTTAAGTAGCTCACATCCTTGTCTAATGACATACCAGGCTTAGGTGAAGAGAGCAATTAGATTTCCTGTCTATGCACAGAAGCCTTTCCATGCCTACCTGAAGATGAGATCCAGGCAAGTACTGTACCCCCAACCATCTCATTGCAGTGGCAAATGCCATCCTTATTGCACAGACCCTCACTCAATCTTCACCCTCTTTTCGCCACCACAGCTATGCACTGGTGGGGTGGCGGGGTAGTGGGAAAGAGGGTTTTAGGAGGTGTAGTTCAAAAAGGTAATTTTCCCAAGCTCTGGCATACAGCTATATGACACATTTCCCCCTTCTTAGCGCTCTCCAGGTTTCTTGGCCTACAGTTATCATAATTCTACAGCTGGTCCCACACTTCTTGAAGCCACCAGGCTGGGACAGGCTACTGTATTGAATTTCCTGGTTAATAAGTGACGTGTCTCTGAATACCATTTGCTTGGGAGAGAAATCAGAGGAGAAGTGTGGTGTCTCCAACTACAGCTTCTCTGAGGGCCACTGACAGAGGCAGGACAGCAGACTAGAAGTTAGACTTTTGCTCTAAACCAAAAGGCTTCTTCTTAAATTGTACTTTCTTTATTTCTGTTTAATAGAGTTGCCTTGAAATCCATCCAGTTGAAAGAAAGATACTGTGTTGAAAATAAGGAAATAAAAGTGTCAGGATTATGGGACGTGCAGTGTGATAAATTTGTCCTGCAAAGAGCAAATGTGTAACATAACAGCCTACAGGGGCCAGCAGTGAGAGCAGGCCGCAGCTGGCCTGTGTATCTAGATTAGAGGCCTGAGAACGTAGCCTTGAGGCGAGAGCTATCTCTCTAAAGGAATGTGGTGTAATCTTCATGGGAACTGAAAATCTCTGTAAACTGTGTACTACTGAGCTATGTAATGTGACTCTGTATCAGTTCAGTTGTGTTCCGGGGCTTTGCAGTACCAGAACTGTTTTTCTGCTGAATGCTGTAAGATGTAGTTTACAGAGATGAGTCTCTGTAACTCTGTAAATATTTTAAATATGCTGTAGTAAAGAGAAGTAGAATTAGACACAAGCCTGTGTCTGTGTGCTTATTGTCTTCGCTTGGAGGATGAAAACTCTGCTAAACGTTTTTGCTGCCTGGACCTCCTCTTGACATGCTCAGAGGTACCAGTGTGCTAACGTGTCAAAAAGGTGAGAGGGAGCCTTTGGAAATCTCCAGTGACCCCCAAGCATGGACTTACCTGTCCCCAGGTTGAGCTCATCAGCTTCCAGTTGCTGTTGATGAGGTCAAGCAACATGAGGAACTTCTTGTCTGTGTAGTCGAAGCGCTCTCCGAAAACGAGGGTGCAAATAATGTTGGATCCAGCACAGCTCAAGAAGAAAGTAGGGTCAAAAGGTTTCCCTGTGTATAAGGAAGGTTGAAGCACAGGATTTAAAACACACATGCCCAGCAGCAACAGCAGCACTATCTATCATATATTTCTCCTAGGGAACCATCTGCATAACCAATTTTCTTTTGGGCTGTTGGATATTTTTAAATCTATGACTGCTATACAGGTGGTTGTTTCAATTCAGTATTTCTAAACTGTATCAACATTATAGGTCGACCTTGATATCCACAGGGGGCTATGTTGCAAGACCCCCCTGTGGATACCTGAAACTGTGGATTATAGGGAATCGTATTATTTTCAATGAGACAAATGCCAGAAGTTGACCATAGAATCACACTGGAGGACCTAGAAATGCCCAGAGAGAATTTTTTTTTTTTTTGGACATGGATAAGTGAAACTATGGCTACCAAATTCATAGATACAGGGGGTCAACCTGTACTATTATTTTCTAGTGTGGTATCTATACCTGTCATATCTGAAATCTCAAAAAAAAAATCCTTTAAAGGCATGCTTAGATTGTCTTCAGTACTGGGTAGACAGTATCTTGTGTTTTCTGCCCTGATATTCTCCAGGGGCTGCCCAAACTGCCAAAATCCAAATCCAAAATTCTGGGATATTTGAAAAAAATATTTGAAAAAAATATTATTTTTCATGTTAAACAGTGCAAAGGCTTTCCACACTTTGGCTCAGTCATAAATTAAAATGGAAATCGAGAATCAAAAGGCAGCTAGGACTTGGAAGGGTGGCTATGGAAAGAACTAGATCAGATCCTCAAGTGTCAAGCTATATCATTGAATACTAAAGTCAGGATCATCTATGCCATTGTATTTTCGATTTCTATGTATGGCTGTCAAAGCTGGACAACGAAGAGAGCTGACAAGAAGAAATTCAGCTGATCTGAAGTGTGGTGCTAGAGGAGAGTTCTTTTTTTTTAATTTTATTTTTTTATTTAAATAATGCCAATATATACACATTCCATTTCTATTGTACACAGAAGAAAAGAAAAAGGAAAAAAAATACATCACTTTGTCTATTTTTATGATTTCTTTTAAACACTTTTTTCCTGTTCATTATTCAATATAAGCTCTGAAATTTCTATTCTTTGTTCTTCATCTTATATTACTTCTTTATACATTTTCATATGCCATTGTATTTTCGATTTCTGTGTATGGCTGTCAAAGCTGGACAATGAAGAGAGCTGACAAGAAGAAGTTCAGCTGATTTGAAGTGTGGTGCTAGAGGAGAGTTCTGAAGACACCATGGAGTGCCAAAACCCCCCAACAACCAATAAATGGCTCCTAGAGTAAATCAAGTCTTCAGTCTCCTTAAAAGCCAGAAGAACAAACTTGAGGCTATTGTACTTTGGCCAGATCATGAGAAGACATGACTCATTCGAAAAGATCATAATGCTTGGTAAAGTGGGAGGCAGTATGAAAGGAGAAAGAATGCATTACAGGTGGCTAGGCTCAATCAAGGAAGCCACAGCCCTGAGTCTGTTGATGACAGGTTTTCTTGGAGGTCTCTCATTCATAGGGTTGGCTTAAGTGAAAACCCAGTCTGATGGCAATTAACAACAAAGTGCAAGAAACCCTTGTAACTTATTCAAAAGGTAATTTTTTTTATTCCTGGGCACTTTCCAGAGAAACAATTCTTCCTATTTTTTTTTGGGGGGGGGGGCAGAAAAAGAGCAGTTTGGAGAATGTTGTAGGACCCAGGCTACAAAAATAGTTTCTGGGGCCACATGCTTCTCCGAGATCACACTTTGACCTCCTTGGCCTAATCTCTATACAACACCAGCTCAGCCAAAGAAACCAGGACCCAGTTTAATAAATCCTGAATTCACATCAATTCCAGCATGCTTCGCTTTGCTTCTAACTGACCTCATTTCTATGCCTTTAATAATACGCTGGAATTTAGCAACATTTCCTGACCTGATATGATGTGAGGAATGGTTAACCTGCTAAATAATTTTGTTTCATCAGGCTGTTGCAACAGATACAAAGAGATTGGGAAAAACAGATGAAGGCAGCCAACAAAGGAGCATCCACTGGAATCCCTAATTTATGCCAAATTGCTCTCAGTTTACTGGGAAACAGCTCCAAGGGCAAAAAAGACACCTGAGATCATGTAGGAAAGTGGGTGGAACAAACCTCCCTCTCTCTGTCCACCAGAAATAAAACCTACCTTCTGTTTTGCGGAATTCAGCCATCAGGAACTGGGCCTCCTCCTTGATCCGTTCCTCAATGGATCTCTTCCCCATCCCAAAGTTTTTGAAGGTGGTGATAGCAAACCTGCGCAACTGTCTCCAACACTCTCCCGTGCCGTACACGATTCCTGCACGGAAAGCCAAGAGGAGAGACAGATAATAGACCAATGCATAGCATTGATGCATGTCCTCCCACATTTCACAGATGAAAATGGGGCCACATGTCTGTGGCCACACATGATGGTGTGGTCATGATGGCAAAGCTTATTAATGAAGAAGAGCACACGAGCTAGAAAAGGCTGCAGCAGTTTGTTTTTGCTTGAGCCTATAGGGAAGGAAAACACCCCATCTCTCCTCTCCTCTGCTGAGTTAATGGAGTGCAAACTACTGTTGCACTTTGAACTCAGTTTGTTGCAAGTGAAGTAGGCTAAGGGGAGAGTGGCAGAAAGAGAGAATAACTGGGACTTTTTTTTTGATATATACTTTTTATTATGTTACAAAGCTTGTAAATTGATGATACAATTGAATAACTCTCTTCTTCTCAGTTGTAACTTTTTCCTTCCAAAAAACCCCCCTGCAATAAACAAAGGGATACACCTCCGATAATACTAATATATAACATTCCCAATATGCAACATATATAACAATATGTAACAATCCTTTTGATCATCCCTCTGAATGCTTTCCTCCCTTTCTGGTTTACTTGAGATTTGCTTCCTTCCTTGATATAGTTTTTCTGTTTATACTTTTCTTCTTCCTGTTACTTCTAATCTCAATCAACTTTTATATTGATTTAATTGCTTATCTATATGTTCACAGTCATTACCAGTCCAGATACTCTGTATTAGAGGACCAGATTCTTCAAAGTTTTTCATTTATCTTTCCAGTGTCTTTTTATTGGTTCCTGTTCTTTTTCTACTCGGTTTGAAGGTCTATTTTTCTAGCTGTAAGCTTGTCTGCATTCAACATATTTCTAAATTTAATTAACCAATCCTCCTCTATTGTTGGTGTTTCCCTTTCTTTCCAGCTTTGAGCATACAGCAGTCTAGCAGATGTCATCATATAGTGGAATTATCCACCTATTCTTTATGATTTCTTTATCAAAAACTGGGACATTTGACAAGCAGCTGAGATTGTGGGATGACAGAGATTTAATTAGGATTGTTCCTGACAAATCAGGACAGTTGGAGAGTATGATGCATGAGATTTACCACGCAAGCAGATGCCTTTTGGACTCCATGGTCAGCATCACAGGCAACGGCGACATAGTTGACCAGTATCATGGAAGGATTTTAAAAAACAACTTTTTATTGCTAGGCTGCACTATCAATCTGCAGAGCATTCTAGCACAGGAGGGGTGAATTAAGCCCTTGCTTTCTTTATAAGACCTTTTTGGCCTGGTGGACAGGACTGGTTTAAAGAATTTTGGGGAACCCTGCAATGCTTTATTTTGGGGGGCCCATTTTTTTATCTCAGGTCAATGTAGCCTAACTTAACCTAAGCTATTCACAGTACAGGATATTCAGATTACTACTACTAATATTTTTGCAGGAGGGTTACTATGCCCCCCCCCCAATGATGGGGTCCCCTGCGGCTACAGATGCTGCAGGGCCCTTAAACCAGTCCTGCTGATGGAGAAAGATGTGTGAGAGTTTCCCCCGCTTTTAGGCTGCAGCTGCACTACAGAAATAATCCAGCTTGACACTGCTTTAGCTGCCATGGCTCAATAATATGGAATTCTGGGATCTGTAGTTTTGTGATTTACAAACTACAAACCCCAGGATCCCATAGCATTGAGCCATGGCAGTTAAAGTGGTGTCAAACTGAATTATTTCTGCAGTGCAGTTGCAGCCTTAGCTACCTACCTTTTGCTGTTTCCAAGGCTTCTAGAAAATAGAGAAAGGCTGTCCTGGCACAAGAGTAATTTCTTTGTTTAGATTCCAGAGGACTCCAAGGTTGACTCAGCCTTCCATCCTTCCCTAAGTCTGTAAAATGAGTGCCCAGCTTGTTGGGGGCAATTAGCTAACACATTGTAAATGGCTTAGGGAGTGCTTTGGCATTGATAAGCAGTATAGAAATATCAATGCTATTGCTATTGCTAGATCTCTAATACTTTGGCCTTGAGATCATACCATACTCTTCCTCTTGGGGGGAGCATACAGTAGCCAAGAGATACTATGCTTTTTTTTTGGCCCAGAGTTGTCTGAGAGAGACCCTGTCCCATAGGGACCCTGACCTGCTACTTACTGTGAGACATCCTGGATCCTTCTCAGCTAAAGGACATGGAGGTGCTTGGCTCTGCTATGAAACATCTGCTGTACATTTCCATCCCTAAAGATTATCCATTGGGGTAGAGGTTGGCTTATGCACAGAGGTGTTGAATTTTCTACAGATGTTTAATAGGAACAGAGATTCCACCTCAACATTAGGAGGAACTTTTTGACAGTAAGAGCTGTTCGGCAGTGGAACACACTCCCTTGGAGCGGGGAGGGGTCTCCTTCCTTAGAAGTCTTTAAACAGAGGCCATCCATAGGGGATGCTTTGATCATGATTTCCTGCATGGCAGGGGGTTGGACTGGATGGCCCTTGTGGTCTCTTTCAACTCTACAGTTCTATGATTCTATGACTCTATGTACAACTTTCAAAGGATGCATGCATACACGCGAAATGCCTTAAAGACCAGCCTCTTCTGACAGGCCTATGCAAATGACTTTAGAGTGTGAATTTTAAATTGTGTGTTGATTTTTAAAAAATGTCTTGGCTTTACTTGTTCTTTTAAATTGATATGTGTTTTAAATTGATATGTGCTTTTAAACCAATGTTATGTTTATGTGTTAATTTGTTGTCCCCCACTTCAATCCATAGGGAGAGGTGGATAAGAAATAAACATTACTATCTCTATGTGGCGTAATATACACTATTATCTTATCCTGCTCTTCTAAATGCTTCATCAGACGGGGGAGGGAGAGACCAAGTTCTGCCAGTTCCTTAGGAAAGGAAGCCCAGTTGGGCCTTACTCCTGAGTAAACCCACCTGGGATTTCAGCATGGGCCCCCAAGGCAGACACAAGAAATCTGGCTCTGGTGGTGTGTGTGGGGTTCGGCTGAACATCTGGGGGAATGAAACCCTTTACTTGTGAGTAAACCACCGTGGACCTGTCCATGGTGCGCTTGGGGCCTACTGGAAATGTTTCACACATTACCACTCCCAGTGTGCTGATTGGCTGGCCAATGGAGAACTTTAATTGGTTGGGAAGTTTCCTGAGCAGCCAATCAGTACACTGGAAATGGCAACATACCCAAGAGAATTATATATATAGTTTATTATTATTCTTTTTACCGCTCTTGTGCAGCTCCTAGCCACTTAGCCCAAATTAGCTCAGGATGGATTGAATGCCTGCCCCCTGCTGACCCCAGTGCTGACTCTGAACTAGGAGTCCATCCCTGAATCTCCCTTCAATGTAAAGTTTCAGTCCTGAGAATGCATGAAGATACATGGATGACAGGACTCCTTTGATCATCTACAGAGTTCCTTTCCCTCACAACTGAGCAACCAATGCTATAAACATCATGGACATTGTTGGGTTCTGGAGCAAGCGTTTTTGGTCCAGAAGGAGTATTATGCCCCAGAGATCCTTGACTCCAGCTGCTGGCACCTCTTCTTCTCAGAAAACAGTCCCTGTGGTCCCAGACTCTCTGCTCTTACCGTTTCCTTTGCTCCACATCTGGACGGCAGGGAAATCACCCCTGCCACTGAAATCTTCTGCCTTGTCGATCAAGGCCTCCTTGAGCACCTGGTAGCCAGAGAGGACCACACAGGGCCGAGAGCCCAAGTAGAAGGTGTACATTGGACCGTACGTCTTGCTGAGCTAGGAAGAAAGTAGAAAACAGATATAGGCTGCATGGCTCCAGTTGGGATTATGTGCGTGTGTGCCTTTAGAGTTTTCTTATGGTGAGATTCTAGTATAAGTAATTGCACAAGTATAAGACATAGCACATGAAACCAGTGAAATGGAGTGGTTAGAGTGTTGGGCTGGGATCTGGGAGATCCAAGTTCAAGTCATGACTGAACCATGTAATTCACTGGGTCATGTTCAACCAGTCCCTCTTTCTCTCAGCTTCACAAAGTTGTGGGAAGGATAAAGAGGGGAGGAAGAACATTGCATACCCTCTGTCCCAATTTGGGCATGAATCCCTTCTCTGGTTCTCAGGGTGAGGGGGAGGAATCTCAGGGTAAGAGCTCTGACTTGAAAGGTGAGTGTACAGTATATATATTTTGCTCCTTAGTCAGACTTGATGTTGGAATGGCTTGCTCTGGGCAAGTGTGGTTGATGTTTAATCATGCTTAATGGCATAACTGGGAGTTGCCCATTGTGACATTGCTCTTGTAACTTCACCAATCCCACTACTACCCCAGTGATATCATAAGGGTCATCCTTATGTGCCTCAAGTTTCAGTGCTGAACTTCTCAGGACCTGTGACAGTCCTGACCTGGCAACATTGTGCGTGTGTAGGTGCCTTCAAGGGTCTATTGACTTATGGTGACCCTGTGAATTTCATAGGGTTATCTTAGGCAAGGAATCCTCAGTGGTGGTTTGGCCAGTTCCTTCCTCTGATAGACCCTACAGCACCTGCTATTCATTGGTGATCTCCTATGCAAGTACTAACTAGGGCTGACCCTACTTAGCATCCAAGATCATACAGGATCTGGTGCTTTCAGGGCAGCCTTTTTCAATGTTTTTATCCTGGAGGAACCCTTGAAATAATGTTCAGGTCTCAGGGAACCCCTGCATAAACATTATTCTATATGCTGCTATTGCTTCCCCCCACCCCACAATCACAATCTCTTGAGGAACTCCTAGCAACCCCTTGCAGAACCCTAGGGTTCCAGGGAACCCTGGTTGAGAAACACTGCTTTAGGGTATTTATTTATTTGTGCAATTTATATTCCACCTTTCTCCCAAAGTGGGACCCAAGGCAGCTAACAAAACAATTAGACCTGTTGTAGGTGAACAGTGATCCAAGTTGCCATTTATCAGCCTTTGAAACGGAAATCTTTCCCCAGCCTGTTGAACTCAAAGCCATTCCATTCTCTTGCTTACTGTAGCAATTCACCATCACAGGTCCTAATAGCCTGAGTTGGTGGTGGTGATGGCCACACTGTCTTACCTCTCTCAGTGACTTGATCAACTCTTTCACATCCACCTGAAGCATGTTGCCGATGAAAGGGAGTGGGGTGGGTCCTGGAGGAAGGCCCCGAAACTTCTTTTTCGAGGAGAAATGGAGGAAGACAAGGCATGAGATGATCATGGCCAGCAGAATGCTGAAGGCCCCACCAAAGTCCATCTTGGTACTGGAGAAGAGCTCCATGTTTTTTTGCAGTTCTTGCTGGGGTCCTGCTGTTTGCAACTGGTGCCTTTTGCAGAATATATAGAGGGAGGAACCATTAAAAAGAGTCTCCAGGCTTTCTTGCATCACCCCTGCTTGACAAACAGTGACAGTCCTGTCCTGTCATTCATCAACCTCTGCTGGAACAGCTGGCAGATGGCCTGCCAGCTTATCTCAGCCAGACACGTGGAATTAAAAGAGCCATTTTCTGCCTTTGGTAGAAGAATTGCTCTGCAGGTATTTATTTTAATCCATTTTATCTTGTTCCACATGTTACAGAGCTTGTAAATCTCTCAGGCAAGGAACCTGCAGCTGCAGAAATAATGCAGTTTGATACCGCTTTAACTGCCATGGCTCAAAGCTATGGAATCCTGGGATTTGTAGTTTTGTGAGATATTTAGCTTTCTCTGTCAGAGAGCTCTGGTACCACAACAAATGACAAATTCCAGGATTCCAAAGGATGGAGCCATGATAGTTAAAGTGGTGTCAAACTGCATTATTTCTGCAGTGTGGCAGCAGGCCTGATAGTACCCCCCCCCCGCCATGTATTATTCTCTACACATTATGGCAGGCATTCTAATAATGGAGTACACGTCCTATTAATGGCATACATCTACATTGGCCAGAATACTCTGGTTCCCCACCAGCATATTCTGCCTGTGGATCATTCTTCCCATTACCAGCATGAAACAAGCTTGGGGCCGTTTACACGATGAAAATGTCCTGGGAAGAATTCGTGTTGATCCCTGGCAGTTTACACGTACATCGGGTCGGGTACGTGATTTTCGGAAGGGGGGCCACCTTTTATCCCTCAACCTGCGGGACTTCCAGTCCCGTGGTTTGTGCCGGTTTTTAAAAAAGTCACGGGAGGATTCGGAAAATCAGAAATGTAAACAGCGTAGGACAAAATGTCCCGGTACTGGGATGACCGGAAATGGTGACTGGGGCGGGCTTAGAGATCAGCGACCAGAAAAGGAGGGGTCAGTCACCCATTCAACTGATCCAGCCTCACCAGCCGAAAACAAAGGCATCCCTTCCAGCTGCATGAAGGTTGATGTGTGTGTGTGCACGTACTCAATCACCTTTTTAAATGGATTTCTACACTGCAAACCCTTCAGCTTTAACCTCTTCCTCAACTGCATGTTACAGAGAGATCCCCTGCCTTGGTCACCTCCCTGGTATTCCAGCCTCTGAGTGAATGAACACCCTTTAATTCCCCCTCTGTGCCTGTGCCTTTAAAATTGTCTGTCTATAGCTGGTTTGCTGTAAGGGTTAACATTTTAAAGGGGAGACCCAACCCCCCCCCACCTCACTCGGCTTGATCTCCCTGCGTCTGAGAGAAAGATCTCAGTCTGGTCTTTCAAAGAAATTGCAAGCCTCTACTCGGCTTGCTTTCTAAAGGAAAGGAGATGGTTTAATTGTTCCTCCGTCTGAGGTCTTTGAGATAACACAAGACATCCACTTCAGAGGTTATGTGATCCCTAAGGTAAGATTCCCAGGAAGATTCCCACCTGGAATGAAAGTATCAAGATCCAGCCCTTTTGACATCTTTCTCTCTATATATTTGTGTTCAAGTTCCCTAACTGGCCATCCACACTCTGATGTTTTTCTCAACCCCATCTTCCACTTGTTTTTCCTCATAGATCTTTTCCCCAACTCTACCCTTGTACTCTCTACCTTCTCTCTTCTCACCTTTTAAGGTGTGTCTGTGTGTATGTGTGTCTTTTAACTGCTGGAAGACTTTGGAGACCTTGCAGAGGAAGTTGTACATGGAGCTGCCAAGAGGCCCTCTGGAAAAATGAATCGCTCAGCCCTTCATGTAGTTTTGCCATTGATAATTCAGAAATGTTAGAAAAATATACCACTTGGTAACTGAAGATAGCATTACAGGTTACAAATTAGCTTATCTGAGTAAATAAAATTAATTAGTTATGGATCTGATATACACAACCTTAGAACGCACTTGATAGCAGTAAATGCAAAAGGGATCTAGGAGTCTTAGTGGACCACAAGCTGAACATGAGTCAGTAGTGTGATGCAGCAGCCAGAAAAGCCAATGCGATTGTAGGCTGCCTCAATAGTAGTATAGTGTCTAGATCAATGAAAGTAATAGTGCCACTTTATTCTACTTTGGTCAGACTTCATCTGGAGTACTGTGTCAATTTCTGGGCACCACTATTCAAAAAGGATTTTGACAAGCTGGAGTGTGTCCAGAGGAGGGCGACCAACATGGTAAAAGGTCCGGAAACCATGCCCTATGAGGAGTGGCTTAGGAAGAATGGGTATGTTTAGCTTGGAGAAAAGAAGGTGAAGAGGTGACATGACAGCCATGTTTAAATATTTGAAGGGATGTCATACTGAGGATGGAGCAAGCTTGTTTTCTGCAGCTCCAGAGAATAGGACATGGAGTAATGGACACAAACTACAGGAAAAGAGATTGCACCTAAACATTAGGAAGAATTTCCTGACAGTGAGAGCTGTTCAGCAGTGGAATGAGCTGCCTCATAGTGTGGTGGAATCTCCTCCTTTGGAGGTTTTTAAACAGAAGCTGGATGGCCATCTGTTGAGTGTATTGTTTGTGTGTTCCTGCATGGCAGGGGGTTGGACTAGATGGCCCTTATGGTCTTTTCCAACTTGCTGATCATATGACTCTATAATGTTTGAGTATGCACATCAACTTCATGGTTTTGGAGCTGTGGCAGAGACACACACGTACAAGGTCACAAATTATCTTGTACTGTTAGAAGTGTGGAGTCATAATTCTGTACACCTATGGAGAGGTGGTTAATGAAGAATCTGATGCCATTAGTATAGGAGAATTATCTCTCAACCACTGCCGAACAACTACTGGTGCTGTCTTTTCTGACAAGGAGGCAAAGCAAGTGTTGCTAAATCTTGACCTACCGGTATTTCATCTCCACTTCCCCAAAGGCACAGAGGCAGTGCCTTGACATTTTTTTCTGGCTTTGCTCACTTCCAACCAGTGGTTCTTTCTTTTCTCTCTCCCTCTTGTATTTCTTCTCTCCCAGGGGACCTACGTCTATGCCTTGCTCAACACGGTGCACTATGACTCAGAGTACCACCCCGACCCAGAAAAGTTTGACCCTGGGAGATTCCTGGACAGCCATGGCTGCTTTAAGAAAGTGGAGGCTTTTATGCCTTTCTCAGCAGGTGTGTGTTGGAGTGATGGTGGCCTGGGCAGAGAAGTAGATGGTGGAGTATATTGGTCTTGGGCAGTGTGGGAGAAGGATTGGCTTGCCAATGTCTTGCATTTGCTGTGTTTGCATTCCTTTGATAACTTGGCCTTCCTCTTTTTTTTTATGCTTAAACTATGCTGTACTGTATTTCTAAATGGGCAATTGAGGTTTTAAGTTACTATAATGCTAAAAATTTGGGTGCTGAAGGAAAATTTGAAGGGGGGGGATTCTTATTTGAGGAGGCAATGCCCTTAGTTTGCCCCACTGTAGCTGCATCCCTGATCTGCAAAGGTTCCGCACAGTAGCAGGATGATGCCTCAAGACCCTTCGGTGTCCATTTGGGTCAGAGATGGAGCCGCACTCAGGCACTGTCCAGTTGCCAGGTCTAGCCTGGAGAAGACCATTGTGCAGGTCTAGCCTGGAGAAGACCATCGTGCAGGTCTAGCCTGGAGAAGACACCCAAGAGATGACTTCTGCTGGCATAACCACTGGTTAGGCTAGTGTAAATCAGCAGGATTATTCTGGCTTCTGATTCTTCCCTCCTGTTCCTCTTCCTTCAATCCCATTGATCATGGTGGCTGGGGGATTCTGGGTGTTGGAGTTGAAAAAGTGCTTTTTCCTCATGCACCACTAAGTGCACTCCTCCAAGGTGAAACCCACCCTACCTCCTGCCCAGTTCCATAGGGCTGCATCTTCCTGACATTTTCTGATCTTAACTGAGTGCCTAAATGGAGGAGACCAGACGGTTGTCTAGACCAGTGGTTCTTAACCTGTGGTTCAGCCTCCCCAGGGGTCATGATGTCCTCACAGGGGGTCTGTGAAGGCTTGAAGGCTGCTTAGCCCACCTCCTGCCTGCAGAGGAGTGGCCACATGACAGGAGCCAAGGCAAAGGCTGGCTTGCTAGGCCTGCACATTGCCATTCACTCCAGCCACAAACTTGCAGGAACAAGCAGGAGAAAAGTCTTCCCTCCTACTCCAGTGCCTCTGAGGGAAGGTTTAATTAATTGATGTCATAATTGTATTATTATTATTATTATTATTATTATTATTATTATCATCCGTACCCAGCATAACATACACCATTATAGTTTTACACATGGGTGGTGATTGGCTGAGGGAGTGAGAGGAGGGAGGGGCCCCTGTGAGGCTGGGAGTGTGGATGCAGATTGAGTGGCATCCACACTCCCAGTGGATTGTGAGGTGGAGTGGGAATTTGCATGTGGGTGGTGATTGGCTGAGGACATGAGAGGAGGGAACAGATTGGTTGGGTATGTTTCCTAAGCAGCCAATCAGCACACTGGGATTGGAAACATACCAAAGCGTTTTATATATATGCAGATTATTAGGGGGGGGGGGACCACAGCAACAAAAGATATTTAAAGGGGGTCCCTGGGAAGGAAAAAGTTAAGAGACGCTGGTCTGGACGATGAAAATTCTCCTCATAGAACGTGATTAGAATACCTTTTATCCCAAAATGCTGTGATGGTGATTCACAGTATTCAGAAGGAGAGGGGGAGGGGTAAAAACTCCATCCACTGTGGGGGGAAAGCCTTTGCAGATTTTCACAGAGTTTTTAAAATAATGCAAGGAAATGTGCATTATCACTCATTTGGACATCTAATTTTGGACACTACACATTCTCGACGATGGTGAAAGTGGACAGTTGATTGATCAAATGGCAGATGGGGGGTGGGCTTGCTGGCTTGCCAGCAAGGAAGAGTCCAAAAGTGCCATTTTTGTGTTATTGAGTACGCACTTTTTTTGCTATGCTGAGGTGACCAAAGAGCTTTTTATAAGTGGACGGTCACACTTGCACGCTTTGGATTTACACGTAAAAAAACAAAAACAAAACCTGTGGAGCAGTGACAACCACTGTACTCTCAGCCAGTATCTTGATTTGCAGGCATGGTTGCGTGTGCACTTCAAATGCAGATAGCTTTGTACACAATAGATTTTGCCAAAAGACCATGGAGAAAAATGAGTGCTTGTGCGCATTGACAATAATGCACATCAATCTGCATTATATCTTCTCATCTAGACAAGCCCCAGAATGACCAAACACTGTTCCACCCATTTCCACCTGACTCTACAACTTTTGCCTTCTCTTTGGCAGGGAAGCGTGTCTGCCTGGGCGAGGGACTGGCCCACATGGAGCTCTTCCTCTTGTTCACCACCATTCTCCAGAAGTTCACCCTCATATCACCTGTGCCCCCTGAGAAGATCACCATTGCTCCAGCCATGAACAGGGTCACCAAGATGCCCAGGTCATACCAGCTTTCGATGGTCCCACGCCAGTCTTGATCTTTCTGTTCCTGGGAATTTTTTTTTTGATTTTTTTTTTAGGGAATTTTTTATTGGAGTAAGACCATTCTACTAAAAAATACACCCGACCGCAAAAGGCCATAACAATAATACAAAAATAATACTAATTATTTTCCTCTTTTCTTACTAATACAAAAGTAAATCTATCCTAACACTAATGTATTTTCCCCTTTAATCTAAACACACTATAATCACATTATATTTACACATTATAATTATACCTACTTAGAAATGAAAAAAAAACAATAAAATATTAATTAAAATTAATAATACAAAATAATACAAAATTAATAAAATATTTATTTAAAATATCATTTTATGTTATTGCTGGGGTTGTCTCACTAAACCACGGCCAAAACTTTTTCCAACGATGGTTTGGCAATTTCTCTTTTTCACTCAGAGCTAAATTTTCAATTACATTCTTCACATAATAGGCAGTGCCTTTTACATCCTGCAGATTTTGACTTTTCACCTCCTTTTGTCTCTGGAAAACTAACCCTAACATCACATAGAGGTTTACCAGGCGCACCGTGGACCAGGGCACTTTCCAAAACCTCTCAGCCACGGCGGAACCAGGCTCCTTCCTCTTCATCTTTTGGCCCACTGACTTTCTGGGCCCCCTGACACCCTCTGGAGGTTCAGCCCCCGAAAGCACTGTCTCCCAAGCCTGCTGTGCCAAATCTGGCCAATCCAGGACCTGGGCCACCTCCTCCCATGTTTCCCGGGCACTCGGGCAGTCCTGGACAAAATGTCTGATCGTCTCCTTTTTGTGCCACGCCACTCAAAATCTCAGCCTTTTTACATTTCAGACGCGGACAGGTCTGCTCATCCTCTGCGGTCCATGGTCTCTTTCCCCTCAGATTAAGAACCTGATGGTAGAGCCTCCACCTCAAGTCCCACAACTTTTTGGGGACCCTTTTGTCCATGAAATACTCAACTGGGTTAGTCTGGTGATTTAGGTATTCTGATAAATCTAGTTTGGCCTGACGCTTTTGCAAAAACGGGTTAACATAAATCTCCTCCACTATTTTCCTGTACAAACTCCTCTTGATGCTCTGACCTGGTCTGTCTTCCCCCTTCAACTCCTCAGCATGAATTTTATATTTCTTTATGTAAAACACAAAGTCTTTCAAATAATCTGGTGCTTTCAATTTTTCAGGTAAAGAAAACCTAAAACTTAATGAGCCTTCTTCCCACCAAGTCTTTCCCCATCTAGTCCCTATCCAGCACTCACAAAACAAAACTAGCCAAGCCTGAGGTTGAATCTGACCCTTTTGTAACAGAGAAACTTTCCCAAAGTTTTGAGCAGAAAATATGGCAATGAACTTAGGTCCCAGGGCTGGGAAGTCCAGGCCCCCTTGTTCTACCTGCCCATAAGCCACTGCCCTTGCCAGGGGGAATGTGGCCATTCCCCAAAGGAACTTGAAGAGAACCCGATCTGCTTCTTTAATCACTGAATCTGGAGGCGGGAAAACAGCCACCAAGTTGGCTGCCACCAGAAGCAGGTAGGTATTTACAAAAGCGGCTCTCTGGTAAATGTTCAGCTTCCATCTCTGCCAGAGGGCCACCCTCTCCTTCACTTTTTCCCACCAGCGATACCAATTTTCTTTCCATCCCTCTGGAGCCACCGCAAAATTCAGCCCCAGGATCTTCACCCTATCCATCTTTGCCTCTTGCTCTGCTTGCCACCCTTCCTTTTCTCCAACTACGTCCTTTAGAGGAATAGCTGCCATCTTGTCCTCTGCAGCAAAAATCCTGATCAAAAAACTCTTTTCCATGTTAAGTCGAGCACCAGAAACTCGACCGTAGGCCTCAAAAGCATCTTTAATCTTTCTAACTTCCATCCTGTCCTTAACCAAGAAAGACACATCATCAGCATGGGCAACAAATTTAACAGATTCACATCGAACCAACCATGAACTGTCCAACAGATGCGGAATTTGGATCCCCGAGATGCTCTTGTCCAAACTGTAATCTTACACAGGATAGCATCCAAAGCAATAACATACAAGAGAGGGCTTAGGGGACAACCTTGCCTCACCCCAGAATTTAACTTAATCCTCCTTCCTCTATGACCATTGACTTGCAAAACTACCTCTGCATCCCTATAAAACAATTTAACTAAAGCAATAAATCTCTCTGGCACCCCTTTCCACTTGAAGGCTTCCCATAGGAACGTATGATCTACATTGTCAAAAGCTTTCATCTGGTCGACCTGTAGGATTTGACCAGTCCAAGCTCCCTCCTTGTTGAGTCGGAACACTTCCCGAAACAAACAAAGAGAGTCCACCATAGTCCTACCTGGCACAGCACTGGTCTGTGCTTCCATCACAATCTTCCTGTTCCTGGGGGTGACCAGAAGAATCCAATTTCTTTCCCAAATCTCTATAGCAGGGCACGTCTATGCCACAGATTTAACCCTGGTTTTAATTAGCATGGCTTCTCTCTTGCCCCCTAATCTTTTCATATTCTTAATGGATTTGGCATCCCCCTGCAAGGGATTAGAACTGTCTAGTAATTAATTATCATGGGTCTCACAAGGTTTATTTACCAGTAATGATGGGAGGTGACTCTGATTTCAATGGCGATAGTAAATCTGTCCAGGGTTTTAGTCTGAGGTTCAATGGAGCTATCCAAAGTGCCAGATCTGAGCTCCAAAATATGTTCAACGCCGTGGTTATCTCCTTTAAAGGTCAGAGTAAGGCTGCTGACACACTGCAGAAATAATGCAGTTTGCCAACGCTTTAACTATCATGGCTCCATCCTATGGGATCCTGGGATTTGTAGTTTGCTGTGGCACCAGAGCGCTGACAGAGATGGTTAAATATTTCACAAAACTACAAATCCCAGAATTCCGTAACATTCAGCCATGGCAGTTAAAGCAATGTCAAACGGCATTCTTCCTGCAGTGTGTCAGCAGCCTATAAAACCAGGAATGAATTTACTACTACCCCCTTGATATTGGAGCTACTGGTCATTCTTGATTTCCAGCATGCTGTGAGAGTAGGAGGTGTGAATGTTACCTGAGCCTGTGTGGTGTAGTGGTTAGAGTGCTGGATGGGGAAAATGAGAGATCCCGGTTCAAGCCCCAACTCAGCTATGAATCTCACTTGGTAATCTTGGAAAGGTAGTGCTTTCTCTCGCTCTCAAAATATCTTTCTGTCTTTCAACCTGACCTACCTCATAGGGCTGTTGGGAAGATAAAGGGAAAATAGGAAACCCATGCATGCAACCTTGAGCTCATTGGAGATATATGTAACTAATGGTTGTTGCAGTGTGCCTTCAATAGACCTGATCATCGGCTTTTCTTGGCGAGATTTGTTCAGAAGGGAGTTGTCATTGCCTTTCTTTAAGGCTGAGAATGTGTGACTTGCCCAAGATCACCCAGTGGGTTTCCGTAACTGAGTGGGGATTTGAACCCAGGTCTCCTGGAACCCTGCCCATCACTGAAACCACGACACCACACTGGCTCTCTAAATACCCTGCTTGAAAACCTATATACATTTATCACATACATTAAGGCTGCAATAATATAGATATTTCTCCTAGTCTCAGCCATGTTGATCTCAGTAGGGTTTCCTTCTGAGGATATAAGTCTTATAATTTTCAACCAGCCATCTAGGGATTTATTTTTTTAAATAAAGGAGGGCAGATTCCTTTAAAAAAAGAAGCACAGCAGGAAATGCTATAGCTTCACTTGAACTAATTACTAAAGAGGAGCCAATATTTTTGCTTCTGTTGTGGTCGCGTGGCTGAGGAGGACTTTTCTGCCATTCTGGTTCATGGGATGTTTCCATCACAGTGTGCCAGAAGAGCAAAGGCAGGTGGCTCCAGGTTTTACTTTGAACTTTAAAGGAAATATCCAGGGTGCTGAACTATTGTGGGGATAGGGTTCAGCACCTTGGATAGTTCCTTTAAGGTTCAAAGAAAAATCTGGTTTCATCGCCACCCTTACTAACATGGGACCCATCAGCTGTTCCTGACCAGGGGAACTTTGAAGCAACACTACAACACTTGCGTCTGAATGACATTTCGTTTACTCTCCACCAGGCACAAAATGGTTGCTGAGCGGGAGCTGCAGCTCTTCTGCTGTAAGTCTAGGGGTCGGAGAACACCCAGCTGCAGTAGACAGTCGGACCCCTGTATCTGTGGAACCAATATCCATGGTTTCAGTTATCTGTGGGACACAAAATAGAGACACATACCATAGAGTTGTGCTGGAAAATGCCTAGAGAGGCATCCTCTCTAGGCATCTTCTAGGTCCTCCAACACAACTCTATGGTATGTTTTTACCAAAAGTCCTTTATTTTAATAGGGTTCACTGTTATCCACAATTTCCAGTATCTGTGGTAAGTCCGGGAACCAAACCGCTATGGAAACAGGGGTCTGACTGTTATTTCCCATGACAAACTCTTACTCTACACTGAGCTATGTAGGATTCCAGGCAGTGTGAATTTCACAAGTTTTTGTGGGTCTAAAGATCATCATGTAGCCCAATCCCCTAACACCCTACAAAGTTGTTGCTTTGCTCAGACATTGAAGCTTTGCTTTTTTTAAAAAAAGTAATTTGTTCCTATCTCCCATTACAGAGTTTGAAATTGCCCTTATAATTTTGGAGAACTAAGTTGTGATGTTAATGGTTGTTTGTTGGTCTTGTATTACCTGCTGCTACTTTTCCGAGAGAGGAAAAAAAAATGTGATAAGAGAATGGCATAGGACTTGGAAAATGTTGTCAAAATGCCTTGAAAAAATGCAGTTTGAAATTTATTTTTTTTAAAAAAACAAACAAACTGGAAACCATGATTTGCTATACCAATAAAGTCATTTCAATTGTATCTATTCATTACTTTTGAACTATAATTCCTCTGGTGTCAGGCTCATCCCTGAATTCTGGGCATTGGAGTGGAATTCATGGAGGCCCTGACATGTAGCTAGTATTTTCTCAGGATTTTGGGAATGCCTGAGAAATGAGCCAGGCCTCCTGGTTGGCATGGTAACGCAAGTCCTACCAGGAACTCAAGGCCACGCTCCCCAGCTACTCTTGCTCCCCCGTGTCTGTTCTCACGCTTGATGCCTTATTATCTCTGGATAGTTTACATTTACTTCAGTAGCAGCTTTGGAACTGTTCCTTACGCAAGCTTCTCTTCTAATAAAGAGATTTATTGAAGAACCCTGAGTTTGTGTTCTGCGTACATCACAGAAAGCTGCATGTCAATACTGCACGAAAAGGCCCAATGTATTTGGCTCCCAACTTCTTAGAGGGTTGGGGACACTTAAGGAATTTGGTGGACAAATAAACCATATCTCCCACTGCATATTTGGGGGAAGGATCCCGTTTCTGATCAGCATAATGTTTGTAGCGTGCTTTGGCAAAGTCCAAGGCCGAGATTACATGAGGCCATGCATCCCTGACCTTTTGACTCCACTGGGAGACCGAAACGGGGTCAGAGTTGGGGGACCCCGCCAACAAGGGGAGGGGACCGAAATCATGCCCAGACACAACCTTGAACGGCGAGAGCCCAGTGCTCTGGTGAGTGGCATTATTGTAGGCCACTTCAGCAAAAGGTAGAAGATCAACCCAATCAGATTGTTGGAAATTCACATAGCATCTTAGGTATTGTTCCAGAGTCTGATTCGTTCGTTCCGATTGTCCATCCGACTGGGGATGATGGGAGCTGCTGAGACCGAGCTCCACCCCCAGAAGGTTTGTGAAAGCCTTCCAAAACTGCGAGGTAAATTGTGCCCCCCGATCCGACACAATCTTGGCCGGAATGCCATGAATCCGATAAATATGCTGAATGAACAATTTGGCTAATTGGGAGGCCGTGGGGAGTTTCTTACAGGCTACAAAATGCGCTTGCTTTGAGAACAAATCAGTCACCACCCAAATAACCGTCTTTTTCCTACTCTCTGGTAATTCCACAATAAAATCCATGCTAATGACCTCCCAGGGCTTGTTTGGGGTAGGTAGAGGGTGGAGCAAACCTTTGGGCTTCCCTGACCCCCCTTTTGACACTGCACAAGTGGTACACCCCTTCACATATTCCTCCACCTCTTTCCTCATACGGGGCCACCAAAACTGTCTCCGGGCCAAATGTAAAGTTTTGAGATACCCAAAATGTCCCGCACTCTTGACATCATGGCACTGTTTGAGAATACCCGCTCTCAAGACTTCAGGAACATACAGGCGATCCCCTTTCCAGGCCACCCCATCCTTCACAGTCACCTCATTGGGGTGAGCCAGGAACCACTGGTCCAGGGGCAGTTCCGAGGCCAATTGAGAATGCCACCCTCCTTTCTCCCCTTGAGAAACAGTGGGCGTGGCAGAGCCATCCGCCGTAGGGGACACTGCCCGGGTCCCCGGATCGGGGGAAGGTGGTTCGGGGTTCAAGAGCTGGGGCACCGGTCCAGGTGCCAAGGGGGAATCACCGTCAATTTCTGTAGGACCCGGCACCTGAGCAGGGCAAGCAGTGGATTTCTGTTCCTTGGCTTTGCTCCGAGTGAGGACAGCTAGCCCCAAGTGGGAAGGAGAAAAAACGGTATCAATGACCTCCTTGCGCTTACTCTCATGCTGTGGTAACCTGGACAAAGCGTCAGCCAGAAAATTCCTCTTCCCCGGGATAAATTTCAAGGTGAAATTAAATCGGTAAAAGAAACTGGCCCACCAAACTTCGAATGGTTTGGGTGAGCCCTCCAGTAGGTGGCGCCACGTCTCTAGTGCCAACTTGATGGCACCTGCCTCTTTCTCCCACACCGGCCAATTTCGTTCCATGTCATTGAACTTTCTGGATAAATAGGCACATGGCCTCAAATCCCCTTCCTCCCCCTTTTGCAACAGAACACCACCCATAGCCACATCAGATGCGTCCACTTGGACCACGAAGGGTTGGGAGGGGTCGGGGTGTTTGAGAATAGGCTCAGAAGTGAAAAGGGATTTCAATTTGTCAAATGCTTGTTGGCACTGTGGTGACCACACAATTTTTTGGGGAGGTTTGTTATCTTTACCATGCTTGGAACCTTTGTCTTTCCCTTCTTTGGTTTTTAACAAATCAGTCAGGGGAAGGGCTACCGACGCAAAGTCAGGGATGAAGGACCGATAAAAATTAGCAAACCCCAGGAAGCTCTGCAACTGTTTCCTGGTTCTAGGGGCTTCCCATGCCAAGACCCCCTTAACCTTTTCTGGGTCCATTTCAATCCCTTTGTTTGAGATGCGGTACCCTAAATAATCCAGACGGCTTTGGTGGAACTCACACTTGGACATTTTCGCATACAGATGATTTTCCCCCAACCTGGCAAGCACCTTTTTCACCAGTTTCACATGGGACGTGTAGTCCTCAGAATAAATCAACACATCATCAAGGTATACCAACACCCCTTTGTACAGAAATTCACGTAAAACATCATTAATTAAGTTCTGAAAAATGCCAGGGGCCCCTTTGAGGCCGAAAGGCATGACGAGGAACTCAAAAGCCCCTAGGGGGCAATTAAATGCAGTCTTCCACTCATCCCCCTCCCGAATCCGTACTCTGTAGTAGGCCTCTCGCAGATCCAGCTTCGTGAAAATCTTCCCTTTGGAGAGATGGGCTAATATGTCCTTCATCAAGGGCAGGGGGTACTGGTTGGAGACACTAATCGCGTTTAGCCCTCTGTAATCCTGAATCAAACGAAGCCCGCCATCAGCCTTGCGCCTAAACATCACCGGGGCCCCCACAGGCGAGGTTGAGGGCCTAATGAACCCTCGGGCTAAGTTTTTATCTATGAACTCTCGGAGCGCCTCCATTTCAACTGGTGTCATGGAATAAATGCGAGGTTTGGGTAGGCTGGACTCCGAGAGTATCTCAATGGCACAGTCAAAAGCCCGGTGGGGTGGCAAAATGTCACATTCCCTCTCCTCAAACACATATTGCCACGCCTTGTACTCCACTGGCAGCCCTTTCAGCTCCCCTTTTACTAAGGCAGTTGTGAAATTCTGCGGCTCATCCACCAGGGGGCCCCCCTCCCCTGGGGATCCACCCCCCGCCCCGTGCTCCTTGATACACAATGGGTCTGTAAAAGTCAGTGTTTCTTTTATCCAGTCTATGGTAGGGTTGTGGTACTTTAGCCAGTTCAGACCCACAACTGCCGCGGGGACTAAACCTGGAGCAATCACAAACTGCAGTTCCTCCTGGTGGTTGCCCATCCTCATGTGCATGGGGCCAGTTATGCGCCGGGCGGGGCCCCCCTTCATCATCCCCCCATCCATCTGAGACAGCCACACAGGCTTGTCCAGCTTGACAGTATCAACGTTCAGTTCACGGACTAAGGAGGGATGCATAAGTACTTGGGTACAACCAGAGTCAATCATTAACATAACTTTGCGGGTGGGGCCCTCCCCTCCAACCCCCACTCGCGCTTTGATAAAGAACGGGCCCTTCACTCCACTCACCACGGCATCCGGGCGCCCTTCCGGATTAGCCCGCCCTCGGGCGCTCAGTAGGGCGGGCTGGGCCCGTTTCCCGCCGGCTCAGCGTCGGAAGAGTAGGACCCACTATCCTCGGGATCATCTGAGGACTCCCCTGCCGCCTGGCCCGCTGCCAGGGCCCTGGCCGTCGCCTTGGTCTTGGGTTTGGAGGGAGTCTTGGCGGACCCGGATCTCCCCTCGCTCCGCGCTGGCTTGGCGGCGGCGGGTTGCTCCCTTGGGCTCCTCTCTGGGCACTCCGCTATGCGGTGTCCGCTCCTCCCACAATGCAGGCACAGCCCCTTTCTCATCCTTCGCTCGCGTTCGGATTCCCCGGTGGTGCCTCCCCCAGAGCGAGCCGACTTGGTCTTCATCCCGGGACCCCCAGCGGACTTCCCCTCCGTCCCGGCCTGGCGGCGCAACATCTTGATGCTGGCCTTCACCGACTCCACTTCCCCAGCTAGCCGTATCCACCCCATGAGGGTTTCGGGGTCTCCCTGGAACTTGGCCCACTCTAGAATGTCAGGGTTCAGGCCCTCCTGGAAAAACTGCACCTTGACCTCCTCTGGCCACTCCGGCACTTGGCTGGCTAGGCGGCGGAACTCAGCTGCGTACTCGGCCACTGGCATCGTGCCTTGCTTCAGGCTCCTAAGCTTGCTTCGGGCCCGCTTCCCTCTTAAGGGATCGTCAAACTGGGCCCTGAGAGCCATCAGGAACTCTTGGTAATTACCCAGTTCAGGGGCTCCCATATCATACAGACCCACCAACCACTGAGCCGCCTCTCCCTCCAGTTGGTTGGACACATACTGCACTTTCTCAGCCTCAGACTGGAACTCCCCTTCCCACTGGGTCATGTAACTCACCACTTGAGTCATGAAGTAGGGTAGTTTTGCTGGATCCCCATCGAACTTCGCCTTCAGGTGCCGGTGTTTCCAGCCCCGGGGTCGCTCCTGCGGCTCAACCGGGCCAGCCCCCACCGGGGGAGCCGGTCCAGGAGCCGGCAGGCCAGGTACAGCAGGGGGCTGAGCGGGGACTCCATCCCCGGGTGCCTGGGCCGCCGCAGGTGGCGCTGGGGGAGGCTGGGCCCCTCCAGGGGCTGGTGGAGCTGGAGGGGTTCTGTGCAGGAGTTCTAGGAGCACCTCCCGTATCTCACCCATTTGCTGTTTCAGTTGAAGAACCTCGGTTCCAACTTCTGCCAGGGAAAACTTCGCTTCTGGCTCTCTAGGCCCCTCACCCTGGGGTCTGTCCCACCGGGACCTGCGGTCTTCTCGGCGTCCGGCCCCTGCCCATGGCCAGGCAGGGCCCAAAACCTCTCGCACCGGAGTGCCGAAGCTTGGCAGGCTGCCCCTCCCTGGAGCCAGCTCCATCCCCAGCTCCCCGGGCTCAGTGGAGGGTCGAAATACTGCAGCCCTCCGGCGGTCTCGGTCTCGGCTGGCTCCTCCAGCTGCGGCAGCTACAGCACCCCCCTCTGCCCCAGCCTCCTGCTTTACCTGGCCTGCCGGCTCCTGGACCGGCTCCCCCGGTGGGGGCTGGCCCGGTTGAGCCGCAGGAGCGACCCCGGGGCTGGAAACACCGGCACCTGAAGGCGAAGTTCGATGGGGATCCAGCAAAACTACCCTACTTCATGACTCAAGTGGTGAGTTACATGACCCAGTGGGAAGGGGAGTTCCAGTCTGAGGCTGAGAAAGTGCAGTATGTGCAGAACCCTGAGTTTGTGTTCTGCGTACATCACATCTGGAATATAATTCCTTGTGAAATATAATTCATTATATAATACTTGTAATAAATAAATAATTTTCAAGTTCTTCTTTTGATTTGTCGCTAATGGTCACGCATGCCAGAGCAGTGGTTCTTAATTTGTGGTCCGGGGACCCCCAGGAGGCTAGGATGTCCTCACAGGGGGTCCGTGAAGGCTTAAAGACTGCTCAGTGCATCTCCTCCCTGCAGTGGAGCAGCCACATGACAGGAGCCAAGGAAAAGCCTGCCTGGCTGGCTTGGCCTGCGCGTTGCCAGTCAATCTGCTCCAGCCACAAACGTGCAGGAAGAAGTAGAAGAGGTCTTCTCTCCCCCTCCAGTACCTTTGGGGGAAGGTTTAATGGATGGCGTAATTGCATCATCATCATCATCATCATCACAATCATTGTTATTGTTTTAAATCTTGAGTTAAGTCTTGGGGTTCTGCAGCAACAAAAGATATCTAAAGGGGGTCCCTGGTAAAAGAACGGTTAAGAGCCACGGTGCCACTGGTTCATATAAAGCTTTCAGAATTCTTCAGAGTGGGGGAATCTGTGAGAAAGGACTACTTTAACTACATGCCCTCCAACTGTCCTGATTTGGCAGGGACAGGCCCAATTAATCCTCTGCCATCCCATTTTCTCTGCAGCTCTTAAAATGTCCCAGTTTCTCTCCCTTCCCCCTGCTTTCCCCCTCGATCCTCAGCTTACTTCAATTGCTGCAAACTGGGTTAAAAATGCAAAACAGCGGATGGGAGAGGAGAGGAATGAGTAGCATCTTGCCCTTCCCATTAGGCTCAAGCAAAAGCAAACCGATGCACCCTCTCCTTGCTTGTGTGTTGAAGAGTCAATAGCCTTTGCCATCCTGAACACACTCTGATGTTGCCTGGCTATACATGTCCCAGTTTTCATCTGTGAAATGTTGGAAGGTATGAAACATGTAGTCCACACTCTCCTTTAAACAGAGCTTTGAACAAAGCAAACTACTTTTTTGTTTTGAACTCATTTTGCAGCAATTGAAGTAAAGTGAGCACAAAGTGGGAAAGAGGAAGGATTGGAAAGAAACCGGGACATTTGAAAAGCAGGTGAAAAAGTGGTACGGCAGAGGATTAACTGGGACTGTCCCTGACAAATCCGGACCATTGGAAGGTATGAAATAAAAGAGGAAATCTATTTCTGCTTTTGAAATGTGTATTTAAAAAATGTTAAACTGTGCAAAGGGGACCTGCAACCTAATTGAAAAGTGCATGGCTGCTTCTGCAGGCTTCCAGGAGAGGTAATTCAGTTCTATTTTTTATACATTTTCCTTGGTTTTTTTCTGGGCTGTGAGGCCGTGTTCTGGAAGAGTTTCTTTCTGACGTTTCACCTGCATCTGTGGCTGGCATCTTCAGAGAATGGTTGGGTAGGAGTCTGTGTGGAGTTTATATAATGTGAGCCCCTGTTGGAGAGGTTATGTAAATTTGAGTATTTGAATGGCTAGTTCCTGGGGGAAGATATGCAAGGAGGATTAGTGTCTGTTTGGCTAATGGCTAATGGCTGGTTAATGGTTGGTCCATTATCTACTGGAAATCCCCCTGTCCCTGGATGGAGTTCATTTGCATGAGTTGAGTTCTGATTTTAGTGTTTTTTAGGACTGGCAGCCAGATTTTGTTTACTTTTAGGGTTTCTTCTTTCCTGTTGAAGTTGTCCAGGATTTCAATAGCTTCTCTGTGCATTCTGACATAATAGTTGTTGGCCTGGTCCAGAATTTCGGTGTTTTCAAATAACATTTTGTGTCCAGGTTGGTTTATAACATGTTCTGCTACTGCTGATTTTTCTGGCTGGCCGAGTCTGCAGTGTCTCTCATGTTCCTTGATTTGTGTTTGCACACTCGTTTAGTGGTCCCTATGTAAACTTGTTCACAGCTTCATGGTGTGCAGCAAACTCCTGCAGCTGTGAAAGAATCTCTTTTGTCCTTTGTGCTGAAATTGGGAACCTGTAGAGTGGGGAACAGTTGGGGTCCAGAAAAAACAGTATTGGGGACCACGCAGACCATACTTTGCCCCCAACAGTTGCATCTTTTCTCTGATTTTGGATGAATTGTACCTGTATGGAAAATAATTCCTCATTTGTAGAGTTTGGCTATGGTCTCGATCTTCTCTAGCTGTTATGAACTTTGTCACCCATTATGTGAGCATGGTGGGGTGATGGGGTTTATATTCCAACCCACTGAGAGTCAATGGATTGAGACAACTATGACTCTGGGACCTTAGAAATCAGGTCCAATCTCAAAGGTCCTGCCCTTGGTTAATTATTTTGCCAACTCAAGGCTAGGCAGCCAACAGCCAAATCTGAATGGTTGAGTCTGAAAAGTTAAATTGCTTTCTGTTCTCTTTACATTTCACTGGCCTTTGTATTGCTGAATTTTATGATGTGAAAATGTTTAACAATGTGAGAAAAGCCCCATTGTTTTGTAAGGCTTTGCACAGCAGTGGAGTTCTCCAAGGAGGGTCTTTATCAGGTGGTGGGGTAAATATACCATATCCTCCAATTGTTCCAATTTGGCAGGGACAGTCCTGATTAATCCTCTGTCATTCCACTTTTTCAGCTACTTTTAAAATGTCCAAGTTTCTTTCTGTTTCCACTTTTTCACTTCATCCTCGGCATACTTTAAGGATGGGGCAGGTCTTTGCAACCTCCCCCCCCCCAATCATTCCTGGATTTGCTGGCATGACCTAGGCCAGAGTTGTAATGGCAGTGAGACCATACTCTTCAACTGTCCCAATTTTGCAGAGACAATCACGATTACTGTCATTCCACTCTTTCAGTTCCTTTTAAAATGCCCCAGTTTCTCTCTTCTCCTTTCACATTCTCCCTTCATCCTCAGCATACATCAGTTGCTACAAACTGAGTTTAAAGTGCAAAAGTAGTTTGCACTCAGTCAACTCAGCAGGGGGAAAGAAGAGAGGAGGGGGCTGAATCCTGCCCAGTAGGCTTAGGCAAAAGCAAACTCCTGGGAGCCCTGGTGGCACAGTGGTTAAATGCTAGTACTGCAAGCCACAAGGTTATGAGTTCGATCCCAGAGGGCTCCAAGGTTGACTCAGCCTTCCATCCTTCTGTAGGTCAGCAAAATGAGTACCCAGCTTGTTGGGGGGCAATTAGCTAAAAAACATTGTAAACCGCTTAGGGAGTGCTTTAGCACTGATAAGTGGCATATAAATATCCATGCTATTGCTATTCCTATTGCACCCTCTCCTAGCTTGTGTATTAATAACGTTTAATTAATTAATAATGTTTTCATTAATAACGTTTGTCATCTTGACCACTGCCTGCTGTTGCTTGGCCACATATGCATTCAAGTTTTCATCTGTGAAATTTTGGAGGGTACGGTATACCTCATTCTTGATGTCACCAGCAAGCAGAAGGAACACCTAACCTAGGACACTGTGCTCATGAGTCTTTGTTTGCAATTCTGTAATAGTGACCTTGAACTGATAAGCCCCATACAGAATCAGATCTGCAGGCCCTGTAGTTCAGTGTTGTCTACCCTTTCCTAGAGTAGGACCTTTCCAAGCCCTGTCAGGGGCTGCTGGGTTTGATCCCAAAGCCTTCTGTTTTTAAGGTTTGTACCCTACCATTGAACCTGACTTTTTCCCAAGAAGGGATTTAAGGAGATGGAAAAGGATTTGGTTGTGTAGATGAGAGGTAGACTGGAGAACAGCTGGGTGGGAGCAAAGAGATACTTGCAAAACTTAGGTTTTGACTATATGATCAAAATAATATGAACACAATGCAAATGTATGGCGATATGTGTCATTCCAAAGGGGGGCAGAAACATTGTCTGGATATTTAGCCCCTCAGCCCCTGAGAACGAAAACAACAAATATAGCAACCTTCCATCTACTCAGATACTGCAACCTCCTGCAGATTGGAGGATCCTTCAACTTGTTTCCGCTCTTTCACTTTACTGTGGTTTGGCATCAGTCAGAAAGCCAGTTTTATTACATATACTAGGATAGCTGTACCCGGCATAACATACACTGTTATAGGAGATTGTAAAGGTTATAAATTAATAATGCATTTTATATATTTATTCATATATTTCATAAATTGTTTTACATGTTTTTTCTCAGAATCCTTTCACACGGTTCAGCTACATGGTATTATTTTAGGAAAAACTATTGCATTGTTTTGCATGTGGGTGGTGAGTGGCTGAGGGAGTGAGAGGAGGGAGGGGCCCTTGTGAGGCTGGAGGTATAAAATGCGGATTAAGTGGCAGGAGTGGATTGTGAGGAGGAGAGGGAATTTGCATGTGGGTGGTGAGTGGCTGAGGGAGTGAGAGGAGGGAGGGACCTTGTGAGGCTGGGAGTGTAAGATGCAGATTAAGTGGTAGGAGTGGATTATGAGGTGGAGAGGGAACTTGCATGTGGGTGGTGAGTGGCTGAAGGAGTGAGAGGAGGGAGGGGCCCTTGCGAGGCTGGGGGTGTAAGATGCGGATTAAGTGGCAGGAGTGGATTGTGAGGTGGAGAGAGAATTTGCATGTGGGTGGTGAGTGGCTGAGGGAGAGAGAGGAGGGAGGGGACTGGTTGGGTATGTTTCCTAAGCGGCCAACCAGCACACTGGGAAAGGAAATGTACCCAAGCATTAGACGTTCTTAGAATGTGGTTTTACATACTGGCACATTTAAAAAACACCTTTGTGAATGGTGTCTCATTTTGCATAAAGGAAGATACGCAAAGGGTCTGATCTTACTGATGGACATGACATTCGATGGGCTGTTGGTGGGCAAACCCAGAACACTGGAAGTGAGCCAGAAGAATGAAATATTCCAGTGAAGATCCTGGACTGGAAGTGTTCCACGCTCCAAAGTTTGCGGTAGGGACCAAATTCAGGAGCAGGCAGATCAACATTGGCGTGGGACCATCAAGAGCTGGTATTTTGTGGGCATCCTGCTGGTGGCACTCACAGCTGGCGCAAGGCTGATCTCACTAAGGGGTACAGGTGAGCGGAGGGTGAACGACTGCAGGATGGTGGTGAAGAAGAGGAAGAGCTCCATGCGGGCCAGTCCCTCGCCCAGGCAGACACGCTTCCCTGCCAAAGAGAAGCCAGAAGCTGTAGAGCCAGGTGGAAACGGATGGATGGAAGATTAGACTGGGAAACATAGTCCTTGGCTTCTGTAAGGCCATCGTACCCTCTAAGACTAGTTAGGCAAGACTTGTGTTTTCCACTTGAAGCACTAGGTTAAGGTCAGAAAGACATAGGCCATGTGGAACAGGGGAGAAGGTAGAGTGGAGTTCACTTGGCAACATGGCATTCAGCAGAACTGGGGGAAGTTACTGTTTTGACTGCAACTCACAGTATCCCCAGCCAGGAAGTCCAGTAGAACTAAGTGAGGAGGTGGAGGAGGAGGAGATGGAGGAGAAGGGAAGAGTCCATAATCCAGACTCATTCTGGTGATTTATGCTGGCATAAACAGGGATAGCACCAATCTAAGCAGTTTATCATACCAGCCTCTTTCTTGCTTCTTTCTCACAACAATGTTGTTAGCAAAGCAAACGGGAACATACCTAGGAAACACGTTCAGGGTCAGCTGTGTTGGCCATGCAGCAAACCATGGCCAACACGGGAACATACCTGTTTGAAATCATTCATTGTCACACTGTCTTTTCAATCACATGAGTACACTGCAGTTATGGTACTTTGCCAATCATCTGTCCTTCCGCATTGGCTCCGTAACCTCTCCTTCAGTGCATGCATGCCTTTCTTTTTAAAATTTTCATCCACCACAATTGCGCATTTATGTGGAAACAACAATTTTTACATTTTTTATCGTATCCCCATAATTGCACCATTACAGCAAAAAAGAAAAGGAAAAAAAGATGTAAAGATGAAAAGGCAGCCATGTTGCTCTGGTCTTGGGCCTTTTAGGGAAGGTACATCTGTAGAAATCACCTACTGGGGTTCTTCATAACACAAAGAAAAAGTTTTATCTTCTTGTAAAACCAACTCACCCAGCAGCTTTGATGGCTGGTTAAGAGGAGAGCAACACAGTCCTTCTCCCACCCTATCTTGTTCCATCACTTCCCCCCAAAAACACACCTGCTGAGAAAGGCATAAAAGCCTCCACTTTCTTAAAGCAGCCATGGCTGTCTAGGAATCTTCCGGGGTCAAACTTTTCTGGGTCAAGGTGTTGCTCCTGGTCATAGTGCACAGTGTTGAGCAAGGCATAGACGTAGGTTCCCTGGGAGAGGATAAATACAAGAGAGAGAGAGAGAGAGAGAGAGAGAGAGAGAGAGAGAGAGAGAAAGGGGGCCACTGGTTGGAGGTGAGCAAAATCAGAAAAAAGTGTCAGGCAGGGCATCTGAGTTTTTGTGTGCTGCGCAAAAGGTAGCGATTCAACAGGGTTAAAATGGCTCAAAGCCTGTTGCATCTCCATGCCAGGAAAAGCAGCACCAGTGGAATATCTGCCTGTCATGCAACTGGGTCTCAATCATAGATGAAGCTTCCATGCTACAATGTGAGATTCTCTTTTTTGTTGAATCCTCCATGGGTTTACGAATACTTACTGGTCCATAGCTCTGGGTTACTGAGTTATAACTGCAATACAGAATTCCAGCCAATGTTAGAAAACAAATCAGAAAGGAGGAAATTTCCCCTTCAAACCATAGGACCATTTCAGTCAAACACATTCCAGTTTCAAAACACTTTCAGAACAGGCCTTGTACATATCTAAGAAATCAGTGCAAACAGCCTCCCAAAAGAATAGAAGGAGTGGATGTGAAGGTGACAACAACCGGCAAAACCCAAGGAGCTATATTGTGAGAACTCGTACTTTTTAAGACCAATCTGGAAAAGTCCCAGGATTGTCTTACCTTGGGGATGACGTGTCCCCTGAACTGGGTGTCTCGAGTTACAGCGTGTGGCAAACTCATGGGTAGCACATCACCGAACCGCTGGATCTCATGCAGCACAGCCTCGGTATATGGCATTTGATTCCTGTCCTCAACATTGGGGATCCGATCTTGCCCAATCACTCGATCAATTTCCTCATGGACTTTTTCTT
The DNA here is from genome assembly GCA_030847615.1 of Gambelia wislizenii. Classification (NCBI taxonomy): domain Eukaryota; kingdom Metazoa; phylum Chordata; class Lepidosauria; order Squamata; family Crotaphytidae; genus Gambelia; species Gambelia wislizenii. The sequence goes on from JAUMIR010000010.1 coordinate 32,752,741, forward strand.
GAGGATAAGATGACAGCCATTAAGCATCTTCTCAAAATCAATAGAGAATATGGTTTCAGTTCTCTCTACATGCCCCTTTGCTTGAATTCAGTGGACTGTGGTAGGGCAAACCAAGCTTGGACAATGTGTGTGTGTGTGTGTGTGTGTGTGAAAATGGAGATGCTGCCTCCTTTGAGTCTTTTCATTTATGGAACCCACCAAGAAGAAAGTAGCAGCCAGCTGCCAAAGATGTGAAGGATTGAAAATCTGGTGCCACATATTTGTCTTCAGAGTATAGCATTGGGTTCCCAAATCTCAAGGCCAAGGTCCTTCCTCTCCAGTCTTCAAGGTGAAGGGGAGGAATTTAAGGGTGAGAACACTGCCTTGAAAAGTGTGTGTATATGTGTGTATTTGTTAATTTTCTGGCTGGCATCCTGTTGACCAGTTACACATGCACAAGCTAGACTAACATGTTTGTAACTGCTTGGTATTCATGTTTACGATGGCAGCATTATTGCTACAAGTGCAAATTCCCCACCCCAACCTGCCATAGCAGCCAGCTACCCCACTGATTGATGGACACTTGTTCTGCTTGCAATCAGGGACATTATCGGAGTACAGTAGTGTCTAAAAATGCTGTAATTCCACGAATGAAAATATCTGGAACAGCACGGCACTATAACACTTATTATTGCATGCAGCAATAATCACATAAAAGAAATGCCATGGAATTATCACATGATGACCACTAGTGCTTTAAGAATGGGAGTACAGTTGTCCCTCCACATTCGCGAACTTGACATTCGCGGTTTCGGTTATTCGCGGTTTTGGGAGGGCCCCCCCGGGGCCCCCCCAAAACCGCGACACGGGGCCTCCAGAGGCCCCGTGAAAGACATAGAGGGAGCGGGGAGGCCCAGGGAGGCGTCCACGGGGCCCCCGGAGACGCTCCGGAGGCCCCAGGAAGGCTTGGGGAAGGGGTGGGGAGGGCTGGGGAGGCGATCCTGGGGCCTCCGGAGACGCTCCGGAGGCCCCAGGAAGGCCTGGGGACGGGGTGGGGAGGGCTGGGGAGGCGATCCTGGGGCCTCCGGAGACGCTCCGGAGGCCCCAGGAAGGCCTGGGGACGTGGTGGGGAGGGCTGGGGAGGCGATCCTGGGGCCTCCGGAGACGCTCCGGAGGCCCCAGGAAGGCCTGGGGACGGGGTGGGGAGGGCTGGGGAGGCGATCCTGGGGCCTCCGGAGACGCTCCGGAGGCCCCAGGAAGGCCTGGGGACACGGTGGGGAGGGCTGGGGAGGCGATCCTGGGGCCTCCGGAGATGCTCCGGAGGCCCCAGGAAGGCCTGGGGACGCGGTGGGGAGGGCTGGGGAGGCGATCCTGGGGCCTCCGGAGACGCTCCGGAGGCCCCAGGAAGGCCTGGGGACGCGGTGGGGAGGGCTGGGGAGGCGATCCTGGGGCCTCCGGAGACGCTCCGGAGGCCCCAGGAAGGCCTGGGGACGCGGTGGGGAGGGCTGGGGAGGCGATCCTGGGGCCTCCGGAGACGCTCCGGAGGCCCCAGGAAGGCCTGGGGACGCGGTGGGGAGGGCTGGGGAGGCGATCCTGGGGCCTCCGGAGACGCTCCGGAGGCCCCAGGAAGGCCTGGGGATGGGGTGGGGAGGGCTGGGGAGGCGATCCTGGGGCCTCCGGAGACACTCCGGAGGCCCCAGGAAGGCCTGGGGACGCGGTGGGGAGGGCTGGGGAGGCGATCCTGGGGCCTCCAGAGACGCTCCGGAGGCCCCAGGAAGGCCGGGGACACGGTGGGGAGGGCTGGGGAGGCGATCCTGGGGCCTCCGGAGACGCTCCGGAGGCCCCAGGAAGGCCTGGGGACGCGGTGGGGAGGGCTGGGGAGGCGATCCTGGGGCCTCCGGAGACGCTCCGGAGGCCCCAGGAAGGCCTGGGGATGGGGTGGGGAGGGCTGGGGAGGCGATCCTGGGGCCTCCGGAGACGCTCCGGAGGCCCCAGGAAGGCCTGGGGAGGGCGGGAGGGAGGGCCGGGGATACCTCCGCGGGGCCTAGCAAGGCCCCGCAAAGGCCTGGGGAGGGAGGGAGGGAGGGCCGGGGAGGCCTCCGCGGGGCCTAGGAAGGCCCCGCGAAGGCTTGGGGAGGGAGGGGGGAGGGGTGTCGTTATTCGCGGTTTTTTCACATTCGCGGGGGTCCGCGGAACGGAACCCCCGCGAATGTGAAGGGACGACTGTATATTTCCGTGATCTGGCATGGGCGAGATTTCGGTGGTTCTTGGGTAAGATGCAAGCATGCTTAAAACTCAAAGAAACCCTTACTTAACAGAGTAAATAAACACACAAGCACTGAAACAAACCTAAAAACATGCAAACTAAATGGGACAGTTCATAAAAAGAGCATCCTGTGCTTTGTTTTTGCGTCCTCACCCTGACGTTTTCTCCCTGGGAATGGGAAGAGAGGAAAGATGACTGCCCATTCATGATGTAATCTTGCAATTACAATGTGATGTGGTTTTGAACACCATCAATAGTGTGAAAAAAGTATTATTGATTATCTATTGATGGCTTGTCCCATGAATTGCAAATAACACCTTTTGAGGGGGCTGGAGAGCAGTGTAAGAATGTGAAGATGATGACGTTGTGTGATAGTGGGGCCTATTCACAGTATCCGGATGTTGTAATCCTGCAATTTTTGCCACATCTGATAATGTCCCAGGGCACCATAGGGTGATTTTTACAGCCTCCTTCTGCCAGCAATTTGTGATGCATCCATCAGAAACAGGACCCCTGTTGCAACTCCATGTCGTACTACAGATTGCTGGTGGGGTAGGAGGCTGGAAAGGTCATCATGCTATGCTCTAATCACCAACAGAACAGACCTCCATTGCTTGGTGTGGCTGTGGGTAATTAAGGTAGGTTTGGAAAGTCAGGTAAGGAGGTGATACATAGTTACACATTTGTAACAACATCTACGGTGTAGAATTCCGGCTGATGTTTTTTTTATTTGAATGGCATACACTGTGCAGCTGTGATTATGCCCAGTGTGTAACCCTTAATGACATAATGAGGATCTGCCCCCTGTGACATCAGGAAGGGTGGGGTCATCCCTGAATCCTGGGGGTTGTCTAGACGAGAAGATATAATGTGGATTGCTGCACATTAAAGCAAATTCGCAGCAGTGTTAATTTGTCTCCACGGTCCTTTGGCAAAACTGCTGGTATGAGAAGCTATACGTGTCTGAAGTGCACACACAGCCATGCCTGCGAATCAAGATGGTGGCCGAGAGTGAACTACTTGTGTTATTACTCTCCACAAGTTGTCACCGCTGCACAGTATTTTTTAAAACTGTAAATCAAAGGTGCATAAGTGCAACCTTCTGCTTAACAAAGCAGTTTGGTTGCCTCAGCGCTGCAAAAAAGGTGCATGATCAATAACGCAAGACTCCAAAATGGTGCTTCTGGCCACTTCATTGCCAGTAAGCCTGCCTCCTGCGCATGTCCAGCCAATTGGCTTTCCACTTCCACCCTCGCCAAGAACGTGATGCGATGCGAATCGGATGTCCAAATGCATGGTAATGTGCATTTCCACACATAGAATCGTTATTCAAAAAAAGCTGCAGGGAAAGCTGTGAAGTCTTTTCCTGCACAGTAAATGGAGGCTTGGGACCCCCTGCCTCCAAAACCCATGAATCTTGTTAACATTTTGTTGAGACAAAAGGTATTCTCTGTGAATTCTATTATGATTATCTTCACTGTCTAGACAGCCCTTTAGGTTTCAGTTCTGAAATATCAGGCCCTGGGATAGTCCTGACCTGCTCACATTTTGAAAGCTCTATCCACATATCATACCCAGGTGACTGTCACTTCCATACAAGAGGGAAAGGCCCACTAGGTTGTGATGCATGGACACCTTCATTGCTCTTCCACCCTGGAACCCCTCCAAGCAAACGAAATCTATAGCTGGGGAGCTCCAAGTCCCTCAGCCGTGGTGGGCATTGCTCCTTTTTCTCCCCTTACCTTGTATCTGTGGGTGCTTCAGCAGCAGGAGCAAACCATATCTCAGGGTGGTACTGATGGTCTCTGTCCCAGCAAAGAATAGATTGAAGGTATTCATGACCAAGTTCTCCATGGTAAATTCAGTATTTGGGTCATGTTTTTCCTACCAAGAAGTCGAGGTAAAGGGGAAAGAAGGAGAGTTTGCATAACGCTAATGGTTGATGGAGGAGATGTTTCTACAGCCTACAGGGGAAACATTGGCGGTAATCCTATTGGGACGTTATACTGGTGAGACCGGATTACCAATAGCATTGCTGGAGCAAAGACGCCAAGGCTCTCAGCGTCAAGGGGCTCATGCGGTTGCTGGTGCCACACTTCTTCTACTGTGATTATTGCCCTATCAAGAAAGAAAGGCTCCTGGGGAGAAGGGAGCTATAGATACTGTCCCTATCTCCATTTCCCCCAAAGAATGATAGCACCCTAGCCCTTTCCCCTAGAGTTGTACAGTTGGCCCTCAACTTTCATGGGGATTATGGGCACAGCAGCACTGTGAACATGGAAAAACCACAAATATAGGCCTGCTCTTTTTTTAACCTGAGAAAACACTTCTCTGAGCATTTGTATGTTCTCCAGACAATTTTATGGACAACTTCCAGTGGTAGAATTGCACTGGAGGAACGACAAATGCCTAGAGCAGTGTTTCTTAACCTGTGGTCCGGGGACCCCCAGGGGCTGTGATATCCTCACAGGGTGTCATGATGGAGTTCCATCCTCCTGCTACAGGGCGGTGCAACTCCCATCATGTGCAAGAACTACAATTTCCCATTATCTGCAATCAGCAGGTCCGCAAAGCCTTGAAGGCTACTTGGCCCACCTCCTCCCTGCAGTGGAGCAGCCACATGACAGGAGCCAAGGCAAGGTCTGGTTGGCTGGCTTGGCCCCTGCATTGCCATTCAATCTGCTCCAGCTACAAACTTGCAGGAAGAAGAAGGAGAAAAGTCTTCCCTCCCCCTCCAGTGCCTCGGTGGGAAGGTTTAATGGATGGTGCAATTTTATTGCTGCTGCTGCTGCTGTTGTTATTATAAATCTTGAGTTAAGTTTGGGGGGTCCATGGCAACAAAAGATATTTAATGGGGGTCCATGGTAAAGAAAAGGTTAAGAGTCACTGGCCTAGAAAACTGTTCTCTCTAGGCATTTGTAGATCCTCCAGAACAATTCTATGGCCAACCTATGGAGGAAGTTCACCATAGAATTGTGCTGGAAGACCTACAAATGCCTAGAGAGAACATATTAATCAAATCCTCAAACAATCAAATCCGCGAATGTGGAGAGGCGACTATACTGTTTAGACATCAGTGTAAGGAGGCATCTAATACCCTCTTACACAAGCCTTTCCTCATTTCCTCACAGCCCAACACCCAGTGGGCACAACTCTGCCCCTCATGCCACCCCATGATGGCAATGGCCACTGGGACATGCCCAAAATAGCTTCTGGAACATCTGGAAAGCAACTAGCTGCACCCACACCTCCACTGTCATTGCTGCCATCACTTCCATCAATGTCAGCAAACTGGTGAAACTTTTCCACTTCCTCCACATAAAACAGACTGTCATTACCTGTTCTATTTTGGCTAAGAAGCAGTCAATGAAATTCTGAGGGTCAGAGGGATCCAGCGAGGCCTGCAGCATCTTGACCCTCTCCATAATGAAATCGATAATCGCCTGGGAGCATTTGCTTCCTGCTTGGTGAGCTCCAGGCAGCTTCTCCAAGATCTCTGGGAACATATTGTACAGCTGTAGTTTTGCAGGGGTGGGAGTGAAGAAAAATGCAGTTCCGTGAATACACTGGCCTTTCTTTACCACATGTCTCTTCCAATGCTCCAAAGGGGCAAGAGTTCAAGTTTGCCTGGAAAATGGGCCCCTTGACTTCTGAAGCGGTGTACTTTGCCCATGCTCATAGGCATCCAAACATTGCATTCATTCCAGGGTTGCCCTGGTACAATCAGCCAGGTCATGGAGCTCTCCTACAAACCCCTGTCTGGAATTCACTTGGGGATTTATGCCTTTGTAAGTGGACCTACATCTGCCAGAAATAAAACTGAGCAGTTTTGCAATGTCCGAATTCAGCAGGGTGGTGCTCTGCCGCTACTATGTTGGGAAGCCAGCAAAGTGGCTAATGTGCATCATGTTCAATGTACATCAGACACTGGCTAGAGAGTGCTAATGTGCATTAGTAGAGCCTAATGTGCATTTGGACATGCTTGACAGTGTCCTGTTACACATCTTTCCAATGCATTAACGGGGGTCCTGAGTCCCTCTGCTATGTAGCTAAGTATGTGTAAAGTTACACAATGTAGATCATCATGCAGAATTCTGGCCCCATAATCAAGACTACACAAGTCCTCCCAATTCAATGGAGAGTTCAGGGCACCTAGGTGACTCAGAGGAACAGCTTGGGACAGAGTTCTCAGCTGATGGTGCTGGGCTGGGGTTCTCCCTCCCTTCATCATTTTAGACTGCAACTCCCAGAAGAACCACCCAGCAAGGCAAACACTCAAGGATCCTGGGAGTTAAAATCCCAAATATTTGGAATACCAATAGCTGAGGTCAATACATATTTTAATATAAAGGAATATGACAAAGCTAGACACCACAGACAGAGAAGCACCAGTCTCACCGCTGCCTGGGGGTAGCTGGTGACCCGGAACCGTTTCGTTATCAGCTTGTTCAACCGGAGGAATTTTACGTCATCATACTCAAACCGATTTCCAAAGACAATGGAGCAGATGACGTTGGAGACTGCACGGCTGAGAATGAAGACAGGGTCAAAGGGCATCCCTAATCAGAGAGAAGGTGAGAGGAAAACCCCATCAGCTTTCATGGGACATTTCCCGGTTTCCACAAAGAAGTCTGGGAAATAATGGTTTCAGCAAAGACTCGCTAAGAGTTCTACAGTGTGTGTCTCTCCCAGAATGCCTGTTGCCTGGGAACTGGGAATAGATGCTTAGCCAGTTTGAGTCAGCATGGAGAAAGATAATAGGCTTAAGTTGTACAGTTGTCCCTCCACATTCACAGATTTGGCATTCATGGATTTAAGTATTCACGGCTTGAAAATATTCTTAAAAAATAATAATCCAAAAGCAAACCTTGAATTTGCCATCTTATATAAGGGACACCATTTTGCTATGCCATTGCATATAATGGGAGTTGAGTATTCACGGATTTGGGTATTCATGGGGGGTCCTGGAACCAAACCCCAGCAAATGTGAAGGGACAACTGTATTTGTTAGTTCCCACTAGAAAAGACCCAATGAATCTATAGTGGAGTGATGAAGCAATACATAAGTTAATATCATTGATTCAATGGGCCTACTCTGGTAAGACTAGCAATATGATTTTGGCCATCAGATTGGTGGGTTCCCAGTTGTTAGGGTGGTGAATCCATTCCAGATTTTCACTGGCTTTAAAGGTACTGTATCTATTTTGGAATAGATTCAGTACCACGGAGGGCTCCTTTAAAGCCTAGATTAAAATTTCAGGTGGATCCACTGTCTCTCTAGCATGGAAGCTACCAACCATCACTACCAATAAATGTTTACCAGATTGCTGGGGGGAGAGGGGAAGCTTGAGCCAACACATACCATGAGTTTTGTGGAATTCCTTCACCAGGCACTGGGCCTCCTCCTGGATTCGTTCCTCAATGGATCGTTTCCCCATCCCAAAGTTCCTTAAGGTGCTGAGAGTGAAACGGCGGAGCTGCTTCCATCGCTCCCCATTGGAAAATACAACCCCTGGCAGAGAGAACATGAAGAAACTCTTTGAAAAGGGGACTTCGGGGGGGGGGGAGATCAATGATGCCTACTGTGGAGTGCAGAATCAATTAATTGGGAGTGAACCCCACTGAACACAGTAGGACTTGTGTGTGCACGTAGATGCCTTCAAGTTGCCTGTCGACTTATGGTGACCCATTATTATGGTGAATTTCATAGGGTTTTCTTAGGCAAGGAATAGTCAAAGGTGGTTTTGCGAGATCCTTCCTCTTCCTTTGATATATAGCCTACAACACTGGTATTCATTGGTGGTCTCCCATCCAAGTACTAACCAAGCCTGAACCTACTTAGTTGCCAGGATCAGATGGGATCTGTTGCCTTTGGAGTATTTAGGCAGTAGGACTTACTGTGGAGCAAATGCATACTAATATACTCTGTCAGTAAACCCCAAATATTTGAAGTTATGTAGGCATAGTAAAGCATTTATATAACCAGAACCCAACAGTGTTTCTCTTCCAAAACAGCTCTGAAATATCGATCATCTAAAGAGTTAGATAATGGGTGTGTTGTGGTTATATATTTTCTTCCTTAATCTTCTCCCCTTACCAGACTAACAGTACACCAGGCAGATTTTCCCCTAACCTTCATATTATAATCACAAAGGTAATTGGGTTGAGTAGTATTCTTTACAACCACTGTTTAGATAAGACATGGAAGGCCACCTTTTCCCTAAGGGGAAAAATCTTACGTCCAGTCAGTAACTGATCAGAGATAAGACTCACTGCTGGGCAGGAATAATGTTTTGTTCCATTGTTTGCCTGCTGTGACATCCAACCCTGGTAGAAGTCAGCCAGTTTTCTAGAAACTGCTACCAGCAACCAAGAAATGCCCTTTAGATGCAGGGATGGATGGAATGCATTGTAACATAGGGTGTGAAACCATTTGTCCTCCTATTTTTCCCAGTGTGCTCAGTGGTTGTGAGACATGTAATAGTGACTATTACTGAGAGTGTATCCACAATGCACAATTAAAGCAGTTTGATACCACTTTAACTGCCATGTCTCCAGCCTAGAAAATCTTGGGATGTGTAGTGTTCACAAAATGTTCAGAAACAGTTCAGCACTTTGAAACTGCAGCGTGAGGCCTCTCCAGCATAGAAAATCAGATTTCATTACTTCCCAACAGTGCACATTTGGGAAAAATTCTCATGCCTCAGTTGTGTGTAAGCGTGAGTTGTATGCATGTGTCAACTCTGTGTCCAAAATGAATATACATTCATTACAATGTGCATGTGTTTGGGAAATCCCCCTGTTTTGCAAAGTGATAGGAAACATGAATGGGAAGAAAGATAGATGGTTTCAGGGAAATACCAATCAAGGCAGACAGCACTTCCACACTGTACAATTATAGCACTATGATTCCACTTTAACTGCCATGGTTCCATACTATGGAATCTTAGGATTTGTAGTTTTAGGAAGTATTTAGAATTCTCAGCCAGAGAGCTCTAGTATTTCACTAGACTACAAACCTCAGGATTCCATAGGATGCAGCAATGGTACTTAAAGTGGAATCAAAGTCCTGCAATTGTACAATGTGAGTTCTTTTTCACAGTACTGTACACAATTATACCACTTTGGCTGTATCCTATGGAATCCTGGAATTTATAGTTTAGGGGATATTTTGAATTCTCTGCCAGAATGTTTTAGTCCCTCTTCGGCATGCAGATCCCAGGATTCTGCAGGAGGGAGCTATGATAGTAAAAGTGTCATCCAAGTCCTATAACTGTGTACTGTGAAAGAAACCGGAAAGGGCCCTGACAGATTTTCACATCTCTAGCCCAGTCCATCACCCTTTCATCTCAGGATAGGTCCACTTCTCTTTCCCCGTTATGCCTGGGCCTCCTCACCATGTTCGTGGAAATCCTTGGAGAAGGCTGGCAGCTGCCCACGCCCACTGAACTCCTCCGCCTGGTCCACCAAGGCTTCCTTCACTGCCTTGTAGCCACACAAGATAACGACTGGACGCAGCCCCAGGTACACAGTAAACACGGGGCCGTACACCTCACTCATCTGCCAAGAAAAAACCCACAAAGTCCTCTTTAAGTTAAGCCTGGGAAGTGGGGAATGTTCAGCCCTTTCCCCACTGTCCTGCTTCTTTCAGGCTAAAGACAGAGCCTACCCATTCAGCTCCTTTCGTTGAAGAACAAATTGTCTACATGGAACCTCCATGCTTAGAGGCAGACTCACGTTCTCCAACTCGCTCAGTTTGGCAGGGACTGTCCTGATGAATCTTCTGTTCTCTCACTTTTCTGTTGCTTTTAAAATGTCCCAATTTCTCTCTCCTCCAACTTTCCCCTTTTGTCCTCAGCTTACTTCAATTGCTGCAAACTAAGTTCAAAGTGCAAAAGTAATTTGCACTAACTACAATGGGGAAGAAAGGAGAGGCAGGGATGAAACCTTGCCTTTCCCAGTAGATTCAAGCAAAAGTAAACTGCTGCAGCCTCTTCTAGCTTGTGTGTACTTTCTCCTTAATAATATTTGCCACCACAACTATGCTTTGATGTTGGTTGGCCACAATGTGTCCCAGTTTTCATCTGTGAGATGTTGGAGGGTATGCAGTCTACCTCTGATGACCCGTTGCTGTGGTAGAGCAAGAGAAAAGGTCACATGGCTTTGCTTGACCTTTTTGTTGGGTTCCTCAAGACCAATTGGTTTATTCTTTAAAACCCATGTCAGTTTGGCAACTCGGGCTGACACAGTCCATTCTTCCATCATCATTGGGGCACTTCTGATGTGCATGGGGTGCTCTTGTTGTGCTACCTAGCTGGATGCATATCAGGGAGCACCCCAATGTGCACTGGTGACCATTGAGCATTGGTCCATGGAGCATAAGTAACACCATTGGTGACCATTGTGCAACGGATGCCCACATATTGTAACATCAAAGCAGTTCCAAGTGAATATGGATGCTGTGAAACTACTCAGTTCAGTTTTGTGCACACATAAGGCCATTTATGAAGAGGTCAGCCCAAAGCAGAATGGCAGCCATCAGACAGATGGATAGATGGATAGATAGATAGATAGATAGATAGATAGCAATTAGTATATATGGTACCTAACAGAATAAAACAAACAAATACATGACAGCTGGCCCTGCAAAAGGAGTAATATGTATATACATACATGCATATGGGAAAGGAGTAATAAGGTTCTCCAAAACTTGCCAGGTCTCCCTTTTCCTACCTTGTCACTGACAAGAGTCTGGACCTTTTCACGCCACACATTATAGCTGTAATTATGTAGGGTGAAAACATCCTCTGATTAGGTCTGCTCCCAAGTCCTCCTTGATGGGAGGTCTGGAAGCCATGCCCTATGGTGGGAGGTCTGGAAGCCATTATGCCCTATGAGCAGTGGCTTAGGGAGCTGGGTATGTTTAACCTGGAGAAGAGGTGAAGAGGTAACATGATAGCCATGTTTAAATATTTGAAGGAATGTCATACCGAGGATGGAGCAAGCTTGTTTTCTGCTGCTCCAGAGACTAGAACACGGAGCAATGGGTTCAAACTACAGGAAAAGAGATTCTGCCTAAACATTAGGAAGAACTTCCTGACATTAAGAGCTGTTCGGAAGTGGAATACACTTCCTCAAAGTGTGATGGAGTCTCCTTATTTGGAGGTTTTTAAACAGAGGCTGGATGGCCATCTGTCAGGGATGCTTTGATCATGATTTCTTGCATGGCAGGGGGTTGGACTTTGTGGTGGCCCTTGTGGTCTCTTCCAACTCTGTGAGTCTATGACCCTAACCAAAGAAGAAAAAGGAGATAATTGAGACTCACCTTTGCCAGGGACTTCACCATATCCTTTCGGTCCAGTTGGAAAAAATTCCCCAGGATGGGGAGTGGGGTGGGTCCCGGGGGCAGGAGACTTTTGCCTCTTTGGGTCTTCCATGTCAAGGCAGCGAGGAGGCAACAGGCACAGAGGAAGAGCAACAGAAAGACTGAGACTAGCTCCATGAGGCACTCTCCTTGGGCAAACTTCCCTGAGCTCTTGGGAAGGGTTCAAGAACCTCGTTGGATTTATAAAGGACAGTGGTGGAATGGGAGGGGAGGGTTGTAACTCAACTTGGTGCTTATTGCTGCTCATTCTTCCTCTCCAAGGAGGGGGGCTCCACCACTTTCAGGGGGAAAGTTGATTTTCTATCTCATGTTGTGGTACACGGTAACCATACAAAGGTCATTTCGCTGAATCAATTTGGTATTAACCCAATATTTCAAATGCTGCCAAAGACAAGAGAGAAGAGATGTTAGTGTGGTAGGCACAGTATATGCTCTTTCCAGTTGAGAGTTCTGTCTTTGCCATATTAAGTTTAACGTGGTGATGAAGCATCTATGCTGAGATACCAGAAAAACATTCTGTAGTGAGATGTTCAAAATCCAAGGAAAGTTTGGGAGTAGAGAGGTACAGCTGAGTATCATCAGCGTAAAGGTGAATATTGAAACCCATATGAGCTGATAAGATTACCTAAAGATAGTGTGTAAAGAGAGAACAATAAGGGGCCCAGAACGGATCCCTGAGGAACCCTAACCAAAAAGGAAAAGGAGGGGGATTCATGACCACCAGCCACCATGCTAAATGACCAGCCTGAAAGATACAATGAAAACCAGCTGAGAACAGAGTCAGTGAACCCTAAATCACAAAGTGAATCTAACAGAAGAATATGATCAACTGTAGCAAAGGCTGCAAAAAGATCAAGGAGAGTAAGGATAGACTATAGGCCTTTTGACTTGGCCCGGAGGAGATCATCTGTTATTTTTGTGAGGGCTGTTTCTGTAGAATGTAAAGGGTGAAATCCAGACTGAAAAGGATCCAATGTAGAGGCCTGAGAAATAAAAGTGAGGCACTGTGTGTAAACAGCACGTTCCACAATTTTTGAGAGGAAAGGCAATAGTGAAATAGGACAACAATTAGAGAGAGAGGATGGATCAAGTGAAGGCTTCTTGAGGATTGGAGAGACCATGGCATGTTTCAACTCACAAGGAAATGAACCAGAGGAAAGGGACAGATTAATAATATGATGAAGAAAAGGGAGAATATCGGGGGAAATAGTAATTAAAAAACGAGAAGGAACAGGATCTGGAGAGCAGGTAGAAGGATTTGAAGATTTCAATATTTTAGATAATTCATCTAATGAGACAGGGGGGAAAGAAGAGAATTTAGGACAGCTGGGCACTTGATATGATAAAGAGGAGGATTCAGGAACAGAGAAAGAAGAACGGATGGTTTCAATTTCAGTATTGAAAAAAATTGCAAAATCATCAGCAGAAAGTGATGGAGGAAGAAGTGAAGGAGAGAGCTTTAGGAGTGAATTAAAAGTAGAGAAAAGCCACTGTGGACACTGAGAATTATCATGGATCAATGATGTATAATAGGTCTGTTTGGCCAGGGAAATGGCACAAGAGAAAGAAGAAAGAAGAAATTTATAATGAATATAATCTGCCCACTCTCTGGTCTTCCTCCACAGATGCTCAGCTGCATGAGAGCAAGAACAAAGATACTAAATAGTGGGAGTAAGCCATGGCTGAGGTTTAGAGGGAAGGACCGTATGGGTTGACAAAGGGACAAAGCTATCAAGAGTTGAGGATAAAGGTGAGTTGAGAAAAGAAACAGCTGAATCTAGAGAACCAACAGAATTAATGGGAGGGAGCAATGAGATCAAAGCCTGAGAAAAGGCTTCAGAATTAACGGAATGAAGATCTCGAAAGGAACAAGTAACGGGATGACAAGAAGGTGGGTCATGAGCAAGCACAAATGAAACAAGATGGTGATCAGGCAAAGGGAATTCAGTAACTGAAAAGCAAGAAGTGGAGCAATTTTTAATAAGAACAAGATTGAGGCAATGGCCAAGAGAATGAGTAGATGAGTCAGAACAGAGCTGGAGTCCAAAGGTACTGTGGGTACTCATTTGTGGCCTAAGAGTAATGTTTCAGCCCAGGGCTCTAGTTTGCCTGGCAGAGAAGGTTTGATGGCATGTCTGGCTCTCTTGGGAAGTGGGGAAGCACCTTTAGGAACAAGAAAGGGGAAAGAAGGCACCTTCCGCACCCTTTCCTACCCACTTCAAAACTTTCCCTGCTGTGCTATACAGCTGTGCCCCCCATATCCACAGGAGATACATTCCTGGACTTGTAATAGATAATGCCAAGCTGCCATATAATACCATAGAATTGCATTGGAGGACATAGAAAATGCCTAGAGAGGATGCCTCTGTAGCCATCTGGTGTGACTCTATAGTTGACTGTAGAGTTGCGCTGGAGGACTTCTGATGCCTAGAGGGACCACCTCCAGCATGACTCTATGATTTCTAGATGTCTAGAGAGACCTCCCCCCACCCTCAAGTAAGTGAAACTGTGGTTACTCCAGAACCAGAAAATTTTATTGCATCATAGCATCCAGACATTGCGCAAAATCAGAGAAAGAAATAAAACAATCAAGCCAATTTACATATAATAGATGATCAACAGTAATCAACAGTTGATAAGTCACTTTCCATACTCCGTCTTAATCTTTGTGGCACATAAGTATAAGACCCCAACAAGAAATTTGGATGTTTTAAAACACATATTTCTCGGTATCGGACAACAGAAAACAAACCTTTGCAGAGGAAGAATTTCCCTTAAAAACTTCAGTAGGGGAAAAATATACTTATTCCTGAGATTGTTGTAAACAGGGCATTCAAGCAGAAGGTGAATTAAATCTTCTATTGAAGCAGAGTTACACATACATACTCTGTCCTTCATGGGGACATTCTTCTATCTGCCCATTGGAATTGCCAATGGGAGGACATTGAGTCTAGCATGTAGAAGGGCTAACTTCATTTTAAGGGTTAGAAGATCAACCAAATAGTGAGGAAGTGGCGAATTCAGTGGAATAAAGGAAACAAAAAAAGTATTAGATTGGCAGGACTTAATCTCAGCCATCTGGGATTGTCTGTGGGTACTGAATCCGTGTAAGTGTGTGTGTGTGTGTGTGACCTGCATTGTAAAAGAGGACTGAGCTTTCAGATATAGATATACCTTAGTTAACAAAGGAGATCTTCACATGGGGAAATTATTGTATTCTTTCGTTAGTAAAAAATCACTGAACTTACTTTTCAGACAACGTTATCCTTGTCCTGTTATTCCCCCGTGCTGGCTCTGTGCTGCCTCCTTTTTCCTTATTGATGGGGAAAACCCGTCAATAAGGAGACCGTTCTGTTATTATAACGCAATGACGGGGGAGTGAACAGGGGCCCCATTCTGCTCCTGAGATGATGACTGGATGTGACATCACCGGGAGGTCTCTGCAGAAGACTTCCGGGTTTGATCAGGACAGCCAGGTAAGTATCACCCTTTCCCCCCCATCACCGTATTGCTTGTTTTTTAAAAAAATGTGTTTTTGTGCTTACTGTCACTTTTTTGTTTTCTTTTAAAAATACCCGTGCGATCATTCTCTCATGAGAACGGGCGGGATTTGGCTCAACGGCAAGTCTAGCGAGGCACCAAACACAGCTCATATGCCGGAGGAATGTTCCCAAAGCCACTTATTTGGGGAGAGATGTCAATGTCCTTTGGGGCTACATGTGATTTCACGGAGAAGTTTTGCAGGATGGTGGTGAAATACAAGAAGAGCTCCATGCGGGCCATCGCTTCTCCCACGCAGACACGTTTTCCTGGGGACAGAGCAAAAGTCAAGACAAAGGCCACCAGGTAGGGGAAAAGGCTAGAGAGCTTTCTCCCTGTTGTACTGTAGGCACCGGAAGGCATCAACAACTATGGTTAAAGGCTGGTATTCTGTATTGTGGTTATGGATTCATAACCTAGAATTACAGGTCTGTAACTGCTCTGTATTTAGCAATACTACACATTCCCAAGCATGGCACTATGCCCCCCCAACCAATAATAATAATAATAATAATAATAATAAAATTTATTTATACCCCGTCCCTCTGTTAAAACAATCTACTTTAACAGCCAACAGCTGCTCTTAACAAAGTTATTTTAGTTTGTCCTAACAGTCTGCTTCTGGATTTTAGGTTTTGCCTTATTCTTATAGAACAAAATAACTACCTTTGTTTTGCAACCATTACTAGTATTGCAACTTGTTGCCAGAGTGAAAACTAGAGGAGGCTCCTGTACCATTAATGGTTGTGTAGAAGAGAGAATTTCAGCAGATGTTGCTTGTTATTTGGTTGCATGGCAAGGAGCACTTGCTAAAATTCCTTCTTCTGTGCAACCATCAGAGGTACAGGAGTCATCTCCAGTTTTGAGTCTGGCAACCCTAATTGCAACAATTGTTATTATCTTAATCTTCTTCAATGATTCTCAGTGTGGTATAGAAGGGGGAGGGCATCCCATTTTATCTCCACTAAGCTTTCAGGATAGTTTAAGCTAAAGAGGAGTGACTTGAAGAAGGACATCCAGTGAGTTCCATATTGATTGGAATTCAAGTCTTCCAGGTCCCAAGCCCACCACGCTAACAAAAGGAAGAGTTGGTACAAATTTGAGAGGAATTAGAAGTCCATCTTTTGATGCTTCCCACAGTTAGTACCCACAGATCCCTGACCTTATGCACAGAGAAGGACTTCCTATTGAGGTGCTCTTTGTTTTGAAAGAAGTTATCAATCAGACTTCAGAGTCAAGCTCCTGAGCAGTAAAAAGCAAAAAGAACATGGCCATGAAGCCCTACCTGAGGAGAATGGCACAAAGGCATTGTTCTTCTTAAAGCAGCCTTCTTCATCCAGAAAGTGCTCAGGGCTGAACATCTCGGGGTTGCTGAAATATTTGGGGTCATGCAAAACTGAGCCCAGTAGAGGGAAGATGTTAGTGCCCTGGAGCAACAGAAGACAGAAAAGTGAATCATCAATGAAAGGATGACGAAGGAAGGCAATGAAGAACTCACACACATGGTCAATATCTCTCTCCTTCCCTCTTCATATAACCACTGGTGCCTCACCTTGGGAAGGTGGTAACCCCGGAACTCAATGTCCTGAGTCACCATGTGTGGCAATCCCAAGGGGAGGACATCAATTAGCCTTTGGATTTCATGGATGACAGCATCCGTGTAGGGCATGTTCATCCTATCCTTGACAGCAGGAATGCGGTTGTGGCCAATTACACGGTCAATTTCTTGGTGGACCTTCTCTGTAAAGATATGGACAAGACATTTCCAGAAGAGCAAGCCATGAGAGAGAGATGATATGCAGACCAAGGGAATGGCATGATGTCATCGGGAGTTTGGCTTGGGATGTGGGATCGGAAGACATCACATCTGTAGTCTGTAAAGCTTCAGACCAATTATGAATGTAAGCTCAGTGCATTTATCCTGGTCTTCTCCTGGCATTAATGTCTGATATTCCCTTATGACCTGTAGGGAGGCACTGGACTTTGGTGGAAAATTAGTATTGGAAACTCCAAGGGTAGCTGAGTATCATCTCACACAGGGCAAGGGAACAATGGTTGATCCAAATGTTGGATCCCTGCACATTTCTCCATATTCATAGGAACCCAGGAACCTGTGCCCTAAATTGTCAGTCCAGTGGTGCATCTAGACTAGTTTTGTCAGCTCTAGATGGCAGCAGTGGCTTTTCAGGATTTTAGGTAGGAGTCATCTCTTAGCTCTAACTAGGGATCCTTGGTATTACAGCCTGGTGTCCTCCCAAGAAGTTTTTACCAGGCCCAACCCTGCTTAGCTCCCAAACTGCAGGCAATACTGGATGTTCAGGGTGGTATGGTCAAGGAGGAAAGCATGGTGACCTTAATGTGTGAGTCCGTGGGCAGGAATTTGTTTTTTTCTATTTTTATACTGCTCTTAATGGGAATTAAGTATTTCTATACAGGCTGCCTCCTGTATCCGCAGAACCAATATTGGTTTCTGTATCCACAGAACCAATATCCACAACCGAAAAAATAGGGACACAAACCATAGAGTTGCACTGGAAAATGTCTAGAAAGGTGTCCTCTCTAGGAATCGCTAGGTCCTCCAATGTAACTCTATGGTTTGTTTGTACAGGAAGTCAGTTATTTCAATAGGGTTTGCTACTATCTGCAGTTTCACTTATAAACAGTACGTCTATCCCTGCAGATACAGGGAGCAATCTGTACATGTTAAACTGTCATTATAAGTTAGATATCAAAATCTGGTGGGGTTCCATTTGGGTCAAGATGTGGATTGTCATTTGTTTAGTTTTTCTTCTTCTTCATGGAATGTGTTAGTAACTTTCTTGTTTTCTTTTGCAAGCCCTATTATTAGCAAGCCCTTGGATTTAGCCACTTTCATACCTTCCACTTCTGGGTGTTTCATTAGCACAAGGAATCCATATCTCAGGGTGGAGCTGACTGTCTCTGTCCCAGCAAAGAACAAGTTGAGCGATGTGAGGATCAAATTTTTCACAGTGAATTCAGTGGAAGGGTTTCCCTTTTCCTTTGAGGGAACAAAGAAAGAAATTATCTTCAATTTGCAAATGCGTGGCAGAGGGAATTATTATGGCTGGAGACATAACTATCTAATCTATGGGAATCCAAAGCCAGAATCCTGTTGATGACTTACCAGGAGTTATGACAGCATATGTACTTTTTTGCAAGTTGTATGAGAAGGTATCCAGCACCTCTTTTTGCAATGCCTTTGCCCCAGCTGCACAATGGTAGCTGGACATTTCCTTGGCATGGCTATACCCCTGGGCCCTGAGGGGCTGGAAGGGTGTGCCTGAACGCCATCCAGCAGCCAATGTGCAGATGGGAAAGAAGGAGTAGTTTTCACCCCTTTCCCAGAATTTCCATAGCATTAAGCCATGGCAGTTATAAAGTGGTGTCAAACTGGATTATTTCTACAGTGCAGATGCAGCCATAGGGCTTGTCTATATAGGCAATTTACCCTGTCTTGTCTCCATCTTGGAGCCCTGCAGTCCTGACAATGCAGGTCTTTTGCTCTGTTTTTTCTCCCAGGTAGTCTTCATGACGCCTGGGGCAAAGACAGGGCTAAGACGGAGGGGTGGGGGGAGGGATGGGGGAGGGCCCAATAAAATATTTTAAAATAATATCTGTTTAAATCCATTCCTGCCAGCAAAAAATAGATCAGGGCCTGCATGACTTCAGGAGCCCGTTCCAGGTAATAGCCTGCCTGTTGCTGGCTATTAAGCATAATGGCCTGATCACCACAGATTAGAGGGAATTTGAAGAGTGATTCGGGGGTTTTAATAGTATAGACAAGCCCCAAATGTTACAACCTCCCCATCCAGGGAAGCTGCTCTAACACCATGATCATCCTGGCTGCCTTTCCCCCCTGCATGTTTTTTTTTAATTCTATGGTGCCTTTCTAGAGATGGGATGAGGAGAACAAGAAACAGTACACTATATACACCACCAATTTGTAACAACTGGGGATTTTCCATCTTTCCCCCTTTTTCATCCTCCGTGGTTTCCAGAACTCAAAGAATAGATCCAGTCGTGTCCCACTTTAACACAGCATTTGAGTGGCAGAGAGTACCTTCTTCATCTGGATGAGGAAGCAATCAATAAAGTCTCTTGGGTTCTCTGGATCGAAGGTCTCTTGATTGACTTTGATTTTCTCAGCAATGAAGGCTTTCAGCTCCTCCAGAAGGTCATAGATATGGTTGTGTCTCCCAGGCAGGTATTGCATGATGCAGGAATACATATCATAGAGCTAGAATGAAGAGCAACAGTTGCTGCTGTTTTTGTCCATAAGCCACATAGGAATGATAGTCTTAGAATCATAGAATCATCTTGTGCACTTAGATCAATAAATGCAAGAAGGAATAAAGCTTAGCCACAGTCTTATTTTTTTTTAATTTTTTTTTATTCTGGTTACATCAATAACCTTGTTAGAGACATTATACTGCCATTATTTCTTATAATACCTGTAACCTGATTGTTACATTTCTAAAATAATAATAATAATAATAAAAGGAGACTATCCACACAATTACAGATTGTTAGAACAAAATCTTTTTACAATATGTAATCTTCTATTTCCATGGTTATAATCCTTATATTAACTGTCTCTTGTCTCTTCCCTATTTTTTCCCCATAATTCCAAAAAGTTCCCCTTGAGTCCATCAGGGATATGTTTATTTGTTCTTCATTCCATGTACATATATTCATATACATATACTCGTACATATGATGAGTATATATATATTTGTATATATGTACTCGAGTATCCAGTTTTTATCAATTAGTTCGATGTATCTTCTAAACATAATGCAATTATACTTAAGTATAATTATCCATATCTATTTTTATATTTTGTTTATATCACCTCGTGTTAAAAATCAAAGTTATTCAAAATAGCCCATTCTTGTTTCCAGAACCTTTTTATAGGTTCCCCTTCAATTTCTATTGTTTTATTTGTTTTAGGGGAAGAGCTCATTTGCCTTTCCTTTAGGGATGTAAATCTCTTGCTTATTTTGTCTCCACATGCAAGAACAAAGGATTTCAGAAGGTTTCTCCTTGTTGGGAGAGATTATGAGTATTTTTGCATGAATACATTTTTTTTTGCATTTCTCAATTTTTAAAATTAGAAATTCTTCTGTGCAAAAATCATCACGGCTGTGATCCTGCATGGCAGAGAAGTAACATAAAAATTCCACAAACGGAACTGTGTCTCCCTATATCATGTCTCCTGTCCAAACTCCAACCTTCCAGCTAATACCAAGGGCCCCTGTATACATAAAGTCCCATAATGTAGATCATGGTATAGGATTCCAGTCTAAACTTATATCCTGCTTTTCTCCTTGCACAAGATCCAAGGTGGTTCACATCCAATTTCGAACCAGGTGCAGCTACAAACTATTAGTACATAAGTTTTTTAAAAACACAATTAAACATTTCTGTTTTAAAAACATAGTTAAAACATTTTAAAAGACATTAAAATATAGTAGAAAATACATAGTAGAGCCAGTGTGGTATAACGATTTGAGTGTCGAACTAAGGAGATTATCAGACAAGTCCAAAAAACACAAGAGGAGCACTCAAGGACGACATTACTGTCCTGCGAATGGGCCCCGGTTTCATCGTCATCCTCGCGTGCTGACTCGGTGCTGCAGCCGCAAGTAAGGCATCACACTTCATTTTCATTTAATAAATTTTTGCTCTCTCTCTCTCTCTCTCTCTCTCTATATATATATATATATATATATTGCAAAAAAAGCCCCCAAATGACCATTTTTGGGGAGAAGTGTTACTAATGTGTTGAGGCATCTTTTCTCTTCACATATGAGAATATTTGTGAATATTCTTTACATCCCCATTTTATTTATCATTCTCTTCAGAAGCAGAGCTTATAACTGTCAGATACCATGCCCCAATATTTGGAAGGAATAATACCTTCCTCCAGCTATGGCCCCTTACCTGTGCCCAAGGGGTGCACATCTCAAAAAAGGCTTTGTTCATCATATCCAACAAGGAAAGGAAGGTCTTGTCTTCATACTCAAAGCGTCTGCCAAAGATGATGGAGCTGATGATGTTGGAAGATGAGCGGCTTAGAAAGAAGGTGGGGTCAAAAGGCAGACCTGAAAAAGCACCAAAGGGAGAGTCATTAGTGGTTGCCACCCTTGCTTAAATCCTGGCTAGGAAAGCCACCAGTATCTATTCTTTCCCCTAACAAAATGGAAAAAGCTAGACAAAGTCAACACCAACCTTTGCTTTTCCTGAATTCCTCCAGCAGGTACTGTGCTTCTTCCTGGATCCGCTCTTCAATGGACCGTTGCCCCATCCCAAAATTCTTCAATGTCATGAGAGAGAAATGACGGAGCTGCTTCCAACGCTCTCCATTGGAAAAAGCCAGTCCTGGTGACAGAGTTATAGATGTTCACTATGAAGGCTACGTTCCTCTCCCCAAAGGCAAGCTCTTCCCCTGGATGGAATGGCGAAGTGTTGAAGAAGATGGGATAGTACCCCCTCACCAAGTCCTACAACAAAGGCCCCTGTTGTTTAGTCCCAAACTGGTACAGAGCCACTGGATCAATGGCATTCACCTATGCCTTGATTCAGCATTTAACATTTGGTTGAATGGGTCCATTCTAATTGGGACTAACCTATAGTTTCAGGCCACTGTTTCTTGTTTTGCTGTTCACAATGTTCCAACACACTGTGGCTGGCATCCTGTTAGTGACATAGGACAGTGGTTCTTAACCTGTGATCCAGGGCCTCTCCGGGGGCCAGGATGACCTCACAGGGGTCCATGAAGGCTTGAAGCCTGTTCAACCCTCCTCCTCACAGTGAAGCAGCCACGTGACAGGAGCCAAGGCAAAGGTAGGATGGATGGCTTGGCCTGCACATTGCCATTTAATCCACTCCAGCCACAAACTTGCAAGAAGAAGCAGGAGAAAAGTTTTCCCTCCCCCTCCAGTGCCTCTGAGAGAAGGTTTAATCGATGGTGTAATAATATCATCATCATCATCATTTTAAACCTTGGGTTAAATCTTGGGGGTCTGCAGCAACAAAAGATATTTAAAGGGGCCCCTGGTAAAGAAAAGGTTATGAGCCACTGACATAGGAGATTATCACACCAGCATTGTGTGTTGCTTCAATAACGTTTGGTAAAGGAAGATAGCCGTGCCCATTCACGCTACCCAGATGTCGTAATCCCACGATTTTTGCCACATCTTATGAAGTCTCTGGAGTGGTGAGAGCAGGCTGTATTGCAGCTCTGCATACAGAATGCTGGTGCTACACCCAACAATGTAGGGTCTTGGCCTTTATTGGCAAGTCACACTCGATTCAGTCCACTCACCAAAGCCATTGAAGGTCCGGTCAAGGGAAGCCAGCTTTCCCCTCCCACTGAACTCTTCAGCATGGTCTACCAGAGCTTCTTTCACTGTGTCATGCCCGCAAAGAACCACAACCCGACGGGGGCCCAGGTACACTGTGAACACTGGGCCATATTTGTCCCTCAGCTGCAAGAGAAGGAGGACAATAGGAAAATGATGAATGTGGGGTGGGAGAGAAATACATAGAAATGTATAAATTTTCCTTTAGTCTCAAAATTTCTAACATTGCAGAGAGTGAGACGTAGAAAATCTTTCACACCTAGGGCTTACCGCACTCCAGAGTAAAGTGGCAGTGCAGCAGGAAGGTTCCTTCTTCCATGCTGCCTTACCGTATGACCTCATTGTTCTTTCGGTGTTCTGCCATTTCGGCCCATGGAAGAGTGAGGGGAAACCTTGTCTTTTTGCTAATGGGTTTTCCCAGTTAGCAAAATGATGCAGTTTTTCTTCATTCTCCCACAGGACTGTAATGAAAGAACAATAACGTCATGCAGTAAAGCAGCACATAAGACAGAACCTTCCTGCTGCGCTGCCGTTTTACTTTGGAGTGCAGTAAGCCCCTATTCTCTATATTTGTGTTCCCTTGGTCACTTTGCTTGCTCCTTTTCTCTAGATACCTAAACTGTATTTTTAAATGCTCAACCAAAGTTTTAAATTACCACAATCCTAGAAATTTGGGGATTGAAGGAAAATTTCATTTGAGGGAGCAGAGTTCTTATTGGGGGGGAATGCCTTCATTTTCCCTCCCCATAGTGACACCCCTGGAGTCAACCCACACCTCTCCTCAATAATGTTAGAACTTGGGGTTGTCCAGTGATAGGTGGAAAATCCAGGACAAGCAAAAGAAAGCATTCTGTCTCACACAGCATAGAATTTAGGGTGATGGCTTCTAGCTGCAACAGCTCTAAAAAGGATATTAATGGAGGACTAAGCTATCAATGGGTACAAAGCATGAAGTTTATAAAGAGTATCTGTATCTAGGAGTATATCTCTGAATACTACATGCTGCATGATATTTCCAGTCTGCTCCAGTGCAAATAAGGGGAGGGGGAGGGAAGAATTGCCTTCAAGCCCAGCTGTGGGCTTCCTAGAGACACCTCGTTGTCCATGAGATGGTGGACCAGATGGGCCTTGGACTTAGTTCCCAGTAAGACTCTTCTTCTGTTCTCAAAGTGAAGCCATACCACAGCTATCAAAATGCAAATTGAAGGATGGGATCTCTTGGAAACTAAACATGCAGACATCCCATTGGCCTAGTTTTCTCACACAAGCATGCCCCCAGTTCCATTTTTTTCTCATGGCAAAGATGGCACAACTCACCGCTAGGAAGGACTTGAGGGCATCGTTCATTTTCAATTGCAGTAAGTTGCCGAAGAAAGGCAGGGGCATTGGCCCAGGGGGTAACATCTTCTTTTGGTGCTGCCGCCTCCATGCAGAGATGAGGACCAGGCAGATGCTTAGCAAGATGGTCAGCACTCCTCCGAGCTCCATGGTGAATAGGCTGGATGTTCAACTGGATGCCTGTGGTGATGCACATACGCACCTTCTCTGCGACTGAAGCCAGTCAGCCTGACTGAAAAACAAGTTTATTGGCAGTCTTTACCCCAGGGGTGGCAGGGATAGGCTCTTCTTTGGGTTAAAAGTCTCAAGTGTTCTAGTCTCAAGGAGAATATATTTTTCCCTGCGTAAGGCCCAAACACCCTGAAGGCACCAGATCCTGTCTGATCTTAAAACATAATCAGGGTCAGCCCTATTTCGTACTTGGATGGGGGCCTGCCAAAGAAAACTAGGTATTGCAAACTATATTCATTGCCTTGAGAAACAGAGATAGAATTATTCAGACAGATACCAACCCTTGTTACAATGAGGCATTACTGAAGGTGAATATCAGAAAGGCAACTTCTCAGAAGGCTTCCTATCAGAAAGGCTTCCACCAAGTCTTGGAAAGACTTAAATTCTTAGTTATGTATGCATAACTAAGTAACATCTCCTGGCCAGACCCCCAAGCCCATCTTAACATCCATCAACCACATCAAGCAAAGGAGATCCATTCACTTGCTGATCAGGGCACAAGGAGGAGAAAGTTTCCAGTCCTCCCTTGCCAGAGAACAAAGCTGTGACAAGGAACTGCGATACTGCGATAGCATCCTGCTTCTGATTGTTGCAACTTTGCATGCTGGTGGGAGTGGACTGGAAATATCATCTTCCTTCACCCAGGTCAGCAGCTGGATGGACACCCTTAACCCAATGCAGCTGCTGATATTTAAGCGGGCGGGGGGGGGGAATTTACATAAGGTATGACTACATGGGTGGGAAACCCCGCACCTATCTCATAGCTGCAGCGGATTTCTTTGATCCGCAGCAGCTCCGTAAATGACACACACACCAGGCTTCTCTGATTTCAGTTTGGCGTATCCTGCCACACACTAATCACCATCAGGGTAAATGGGTGGTAATACGCCAATGTCCTATATGTAGTGCTATTTCTGACCACTCGTCCAGGGCTGCTTTAGATTTTTCTTCCACAGTTCAGTCTTGCATGCAAATAAGTGAATACTGTATATGTGGTCCTAGAGTACTGTAAAAGTCAACAAGCATAGAGACGTCTATCTAGAAATCTGCACAATCAAAAAATAAAATTAAAAAACTGCACCAGAGCAGAGTTTGGTTCTGTAAGTCTTTGTTCTGAAGCCAGTCATCGGCCACTACACAGCCAATAATCTGAGTTTTCCTCTCAAATGCAAAGCAAACCACAAATGTTCCAGATCCAGGGTTTCCTGCAGAAACCCTGGAGAAGATGCGAATCATTTAATATGTTGTGTGTCAACTGTGCTGAGAATACAAGGTGAGTCACATCGGGAGGCATGGAGACGCACTATCCACAATACTGCAGCCTTATTTCAGAACTCACGCCAAACAAGTCTTGAAGAGAAACGACAACGCAGAAAGAATCACAACCTGGAAACATCACCCAAGGAGACCTTCTGCTGTGCTTTCTGCAACCGGACTTGTTTATCTCGGATTGGCCTTTTTAGTCATCGGCACCGCTTGCAGAAAGCGTGGGATGAGTCCTTCCTGAATCTTTGTTTGAGAAGAAAAGCCAGAGAGACAGAGAGAGTCAAGCCCCTAGTCTTACAGTAAGACTACATAGTATTACTGAATACAGAGTAGTTACTATTCTGTAACTTTAGGTTACAAACCCACAGCTGCAATACCAAATGCCAGCCATACTTACCAAAAGCTTGTAGCATATTGGCTTGCCTTACCTCAGCCAGCCATGGATGGAGCAGGAAAAGCTTGCTAGAGCAGATGCTTCCCCCTGAATGTGGCCATCCACAGGCTCATCCGCATTCCCAAGCAATGATGACATTATTTTCTCTTTCAGGGACCCCTGAACAGTTTTTAAGGTAGAGAAGTCCTTAAGGTGGAGAAGGCTCAACACTGGCAGGCAGGAGTTTTATCTACTTGTATGTGTGTTTTGTTTTACAAAACAGTGAAAGCATAGCATATGTTGCATTCAGATAAGAAACAATGATGACGACAACAATAGTCCAAAAAAGTGTAGTAAGAACCTTATGGGACTTAAAGATTCTAAATGGTAAGCAATAAAGAACATAATATGCCAGACATAACTGTGGTTGAGAGAAAGGAGATTATTACACAGGGCTTTATTCCGGAATTACACAAATGTATTAGCAAATTTGGCCAGTGCTTATCACACTGCATTGGCTCTATCCTGTTGCTGGTTTGCATTCCAAGGAGATTTTCAGACAGCATTTAACAGCGTCTACCGTGGGATGAGGTCCTGGGAGAGGAACGGCACTCTTGCGCAGCAGGGGGTCATTTTCAGACGCTGCCGTCCCTCTTCCAGGATCCTTCGTTGCACATCCGTGAAGCTTTGGAAGCGGCCGCACCATATTTTAAGCACGGAAGTTTCCCGTGCTTAAAATATGGCGCGGCCGCTTCCAAAGCTTCACGGACCTCATCCCGCAGTAGGCACTGTTAAACGCTGTCTGAAAATCTCCCAAGTGTTTCTGTAGTGCAGCTCTTCATTGACGGGGAAAACCCATCAATGGCTCTCAATACCTTGCCATGTCAGTACTTCCCTTTGTGCGATAAGTCCCTTCCATGGCAGTAGCGGCATGACAGAAGTCACATGACATGAAGGGGCATGATCCTCCACTGATCCTCCTCTCTCTCCCCTTCCCTTTGCTATTCCTAAGATGACCAAGATTGTTTTTTCTCCATGCCTGTCTCTCCCCCCCCGCCACTTTTTGGTGTGATTGTGCAATTATGGGGATACGATAAAATAAATAATTTGTATTGTTTCCCCATAAATGTACAATTGTGGTAAATATATATATATATATATATATATATTAAAAAGAAAGGCACACGTGCTGAAAGCAGAGTTTCAGAACCGGTGCAGAAGTAGAGATGATTGGCAAAGCACCATAATCGCAGCGCACTCACACAATTGAAGAGACAGTGTGATAATGAATAATTTCAAATAGGTATGTTTCCGTTTGCTTTGCTGACGCCATTGTTGCAAGAAAGAGGCTGCTGTGATAAACTCCAATGAAAGTTTGGATTATAGATGTGGCAATCTCTGCAGATAGCAGAATTGAAGAGAGAGAGAGAAAAGATTATGAAATATTGAAGCCTACGGTTCAGTGAGTTAAACCTAAATACCCTGAAGGTAGCAGATCCTGTCTGATCTTCAAAGCTAAGTTGGGTCAGGCCTGGTTAGTACTTGGATGGGCGACTGCCCAGGAACACTGGGTGCTGTAGACTAGATTTCAGAGGAAGGCAATGGCAAACCACCTCTGAATATTCCTTGCCTAAGAAAATCTAATTACATTTATGAAGTTGCAATATGTCGACAGGTGGCTTGAAGGCACATGCGCATAAACACACGCTCACATGCAGAGATCAGCGCCTCTGAGAAAAGAAAGCAGCTCTGGTTCCAGTGGTGATAGGTACTCTGGAAGCAATTCCTAACAAACTGGCAAAACATCTGAGTGAAATTGATATAGATAAGATTGCAACAGCACAATTACAGAAAAGTGATGCTGCTTGAAAGAGGCCACATTATTCAGCAACCCTTCACTGATGCCTAGATTCTTGTATAGAATCTGAATCCTCAGCAGTCCAAAACTCCAGACAGGCCAAACATGTCCCAGTTTTCATCTGTTGGGTAGTCTACAATAAATCAATAGAATAATTAAAGAGCAAAGGCAGCAAATACAATTCTGGACAGAGACTGAAAAACAGAAAGCAAGGTGTGGTTCTCTGATTTCGTTTTTGGTAAACTGTATTTCTAACACTTCAGCAATAAACAATACAGGAATTAAGAGACTATAAAATACTGATTTAATAGGACAAGAGTACTGGTAAAAAGTGAATCACAGCAGAACATCGGCAGGCTTAAAACAGGACACAAGTAAATATAATACTGTATAATTATACAGTGTCTTCTTCTTGTTGCAGTTACCTGCCATCAGGTTAGTGTTTCCTTATTGAAACACTGAGAATTAGAGGGTTGCTCTTCAATATGACAGCCTTTTTTGGAAGGATGTTTACACCTAGAACTTTTACATTTGCCATGTTCGGATTCCTTTGGTCACCTTCCCTGCAACTTTTCTCGGGATGCCCAAACTGAACTTCTAAATGCTCCACTGTAGTTTTAAGTTACTGCAATGCTAGAAATTTGGGGGCTGGAAGAAAATTTAAGGGGGGGTGGGGTGGGGAAATATTTTTTATTGGGGAGCAATACAATTTGCCCTCCCTCCATAGCTTACACCCTTGGTCCTGAGTGTCATCCTTCTGCTTCACGTAAAACAAGAAAAGAAAAGGATACACTCTTCACTGAAGATGATAGATTGGCCCAGGTATAAGTTGGAGGGCTCCTTGCTTTGGGTCCCTTGGGTCTCATCTTGGGAGAAAGGTAGAATGAAATAAATATAAATAAATAAAAATTTGTCACATGCACCCCATCTCCAGTTAAAGGCTCTCTGAAACCATGGAGATTTTCAGACAGGCAAAAATCGCTCTTTGCCGCGCGAGCAGCCTCCCGAAACTGCTGCGCGGCAAGGGTCTTCTTCGGACGACGCTGTGCCTCTGGCGAAACCGTCCGTGTCACTTCCGTGAAGCTTGGGACAGCTCCGCGTCATATTTCAAGCACGGAGGCTGCCCGTGATTGAAATATGACGCGGAGCCGTCCCAAGCTTCACGGAAGTGACACGGACGGTTTCGCCAGAGGCACAGCGTCGTCCGAAGAAGACCCTTGCCGCGCAGCAGTTTCTGGAGGCTGCTCGCGCAGCAAAGAGCGATTTTTGCCTGTCTGAAAATCTCCCATGTGTATAGAAACCGTTGTTTTATTTTAGTGTTGCATTTCACACCCAGTATTTAGTGTTGCATTTCACACTCAGTATTTCCCCCTACCTTCTAAACAAAGCAAGGTATTTCTCAACTTCTAAGTCAATATGGGCGGGGGGAATCAACATGGCAAACCTGTATTTAACAAGAGCCCTCCAGAAGCAAGCAGGCAAGTAACTGATAGGGTGGCTTTGATTCTGAAGTTATGTAAAAGAAGATTGGATTTCCTCTCAGATCAGCTGATGTTATGCAACTGTGCCATGGTGAAGAACTCCTCCACCATTCTCTTTTGTGATTTTTCACCTTTGTACTTGAGTACATTTACTTGTTCCTGTATTTATTCACCCCTCTGATCCCTTGCAAGCAGAAGCCAGGTGGGGAGAAAGTTAATTGATGATCTGTAACCAAAAGCATCCAGCCTTCACTGGCTAATATTTGTCAGGACCTGAATAGACCTTACATATGAGAGGTAGACAGAAAAATTGGCATCTGGGAGGCTCCTTTGAGACTCCTTTGTTGGAGTTGTGGTTGTTTTTCACAGTGTTCTTACTTGGTTCTTCTGCATGACATGTATCCCTTTGTCAATATGGCAATGCTCCCTTATTTCCAGGAAAACTGCTCTTTTAATGAGATCATAATTTTTTGTCCTTTTTTTGGCAACATTTGTCTTTTTTTTAAAAGCATGTTATTATTTCCCTTTCCAAACAACAACAACAAATTAAGGCCAGGTTCAAATTAAGGCCTGAAAAATGTGCTAGCATTTCACCGGGGAAAACTGGAATTCAGGTGGCCAAGCAACATCAGAGTGTGATCAAGATGGCAAAAAGTTATGAATGGGGAAGAAGACACAAGCCAGGAGATGGTGCAACAGTTTGCTTTTGCCTGAGCCTCCTGGGAAGGGCAAGATTTCACCCCCAACTCTCCTCTCCCTCCTGCTGATTCACAACTTTTGCACTTTGATTTCGGCTTGCACCCATGGAAGTAAGCAGAGGACAAAGGAGGAAAACAGGAGGAGAGAAGAACTGGGACATTGTAAAAGTTAACTGGAAAAATGGGGCAACCGAGAATGAAGGGGGGCTGTCCCTACTGAACCAGGACAATTAGAGGCTATATATTCCCTCTGGAAGGCCAGTGGACACAGCCAAGCCAAGCTCAGCTTGGGGAAT
This sequence comes from Gambelia wislizenii, assembly GCA_030847615.1. NCBI lineage: Eukaryota > Metazoa > Chordata > Lepidosauria > Squamata > Crotaphytidae > Gambelia > Gambelia wislizenii. The sequence goes on from JAUMIR010000010.1 coordinate 32,782,837, forward strand.
GGCCCAGCAAATGGCAGACAGCTGCAGCACAATCCAAGCAGGCCGGCCTGCTGCTGCCTCATCATCAGCCTAGGTGCAAAAGGCAGGCTAGAGCTCAAGGTCATTGCTGGAAGCCATGTCAGAAACCACATGTGGAAGACATCTTCCCAAGCTCTGATACTTTGGCCTTTATCCTTGTGACTTCTGGCAGTGGCTTCCCTGGAATATGCATCTGTTACACTAAATGCTCAGGGGTCTTAAGGACCCTCTGAATATCGATAATAATTTGGGAGATTAATATACTTAGCTTGGTGATGTGAGAAGGGGGCAACAGATTGCAGGCCCTTTTAACCTATGTATACTGGTTCTCAAGAGGAGACGTTAAGCTAGATAGGACAATTATGGTCTTTGGTCTTTATTTGAGAAAGCAATAATAACAAAGTTCACATGCACACTCAGGCTTCAAGCATTCACGCAAGGCTAGCAAATAAAGTAGGAAGGATTGGGATAGAGGAATCGAGAAGGGAGGTTGTTTTCAGGTGATATTGTACCAATCAGAGAAGTTCAGGTCGTGGAGGAAATCACCAACAGTGTGGGTCCTGAAGCCGGAACCACTACACAGCCTGATGTGGAGTCGATAGGAAGATGAACTGTGCGCCCTTGAGTGAGGTTTTGAAGAGGTTTTTATACCCAGTAATTCCCTCCAGGGGATGAAATTTCGAGTGAAAGACAATGCTTCTCGGAGGTTCTCAAGTTAATACAACAGACTCTCCGGATATGCTAACAACCCTTAATGTGTGGATACTTTGGAACTGAATAGAGGAAGCAACTCTCTTTGTTTGGGAGAAGGTAGAGATAAGATAGCTCTTTATAAACCTGAGTATCTGAGCTTAGGCTGATGGGATTAGCCAGATGTTCAGGCAAGAACTTGCCTTGAAAATTACCTTTCTTTGGAATTTGGGCTGGCCCTTCCTTATTACATACCTGACTGAGGACTTTATCAGACAAACCTCCAAAAATGTCTCTTTAGCACCAGTGTAATTGTCCCAGCAACATAACCCTTTTTACCATATGTACCTGTAATAGCCTTAAAAAGCTACATCCCAATTACAGCTGAGGACGCGGACATCTGATAGTGTTGCCCTTTCTGTCCCCACTGTGTTCTTCTGATGCAGTTTGGAACACATTTTTTGCCCCGTTTCACTGCATCTGAGAATCTCATGAGTCTATCCATGAGTAATGTGTTCCTCTTCTTTCAGGATTGCCATCAACGTTACTGAACATTATCATGCTTTTAAACGAGTCATGTTTTCTCATGATATGACCAACATACAACTGCCCCAGCTTACTTATTTTGGCTTCAAGTGAGACTTTGGGCTTGATTTGCTTTAGGATTCACTAACTTGTCTTTTTGGTGGTCCACAGTATTCATAGAATTCTCCTCCCACACCACATTCTAAATGAGTTGATTTTTGTGAGATATAGTATTTGAATTCTGTTCCTGCTACAGTTCTCTCGAGAAAGAGGAATGAAGTCCCTGATTTTCTACCTCTCTTTCTAAAAAGCTGCACTGGGAAGGGGAGGCAATCCCCATGGCTTGTTCACTTCCCCCCATGACCATTTAACTGCTGTAGCAGCAGCTCCACAGGGCTTGGCAGCTAGCAGGCACAGGGTTGCCAGATCTCAGGGCCTGGCCCTGAGTTCCAGTTTCCATGGGTCATCTACGGGCAGGAGATGATGTTGCAAATTCTCCAGTTTTGAGGGGCTCAGCTCCTGGAAGGGGGAAAGGGCTATATGTAAATCTTGAGCTCAGACGTTTGCATCAATTGGCAAGGCTGCATTGATTTGTTGCTGCAACTTGCAATGATTCTCACCGGTGTGTATGTCTATGTATTTACATAGTTAGCTTCCACCTTCTTTCCCAGTTGTTGTGGCACCAGGGTTCACCCTCTGCTCTGCATCCAGCTCCTGGCCAGAAGCCAGTGGGTTAGATTAAATGTTCCTTATCCTGTCTCCTAATTTGAGTGAGAAGGAATAATCTCCTCATTTCACCTTGATCTGGACACAGCCCAGAGTGTAGCTAAGACTTCCATCTTAATTTCCAAATTAGAAGGCATGCACGTGTGTGTGTATTTGAATGACAAGCTATGAGCAACTGTGTTTACTACTCAATGTGTCATGCTTAATGCCATCACCCTTAGGTCTCAGGTTTTGGCTCATAAACATGAGGGCCTGGGATGATCCCAGCCTAGCCAGGGGAGTGAGTTTTTGTATGGAGCACAAGGAGTAAGAACAGCCCCTTGCACCCCTTCCAAACCAAGATATATGTACACATAACCTCAAGTAACATGTACATATGGTCAGTTATGCAACAGGGCCCAAGTGTTTAGAGTAAACTCGATACTGCCAAAATTCCCTTGTGAAGTCAGCCAAGGACTCCACTCCTAATGAAAGGGAGCCAATGAGTGAACGAAGAAAGCAACCAAAAGAAGCTTGAAGAACAAAAAAATATGAAAAGACAGGATTAGTGCTGGGAAATGCACCCTGAGAATGGGGCAAGTGTCTCTAAACCTCTCTAAAACTCTCGTGGAGTTGGTCCAAACCAACTCCCCATTGTGTCTTTGAAAAGAGAGTGGCTTATGAGTAAGTACGTTATGCAAAAACTCACTCTGCAGCATAGACAAAAATGTCTTTCCTACATTGTCTTTCCTAAGCCACATGATGCCATGGATTGGTGGTGCTGGTGGTCGTAGGGATGTGCAAGACTGGGTGGTTGTCTATATGGTGAAAATACCTCTCACAGAATTCTCCTGGAATATGAGCTGTCTTAATGGGACCCCACATTGTCTCATCATATTATGAAGGAGGGGGTCCAAAAAGAGGAAAAACTACACGAGAAAAGCATTCATGGCTTTCCCCGACTTTTTAAAGCTCCTGTGCTATGTGCATTTTTGCTTGTTAAGACAAGTGATTCAACATGAATCGCTTCCCCATAGAAGACAAAGCACAAACCTGATTGGCTGGATGAGCACAGAGGGTGGGGCTTGGTTACAGGGCAAGCACCCGCTGCCACCATGTTGGATTTTTGTCTTAGCGAGTGATTGCTAAGGTGATAAAATGAGAATTTGTGCTATTGTCCTCCCCCCCTCTTTTTTTTTTTTTTTTTTTTTTTTTAGGAAAGGTGGAATATTGCTTGTGTGCACCATAGAAATATGTGTTTTAGTAATTGGCTCATGACCACCATCTCGGCTACAGGTGTGCAAAGTTTATGGGGGCTGTAAAACCATTAAGACAGGTCACAGCTGCTGTAACTTGCTATTACTGTGGAGTAGTCCATTCCTGCCCACTTTCTATAGACAAGCCCTGGATGATGGTCAAGAAACTTTTGGGGATGATTTCTGAGAAACCGCTGTGGATAGAAGGTGTGAACTGAAGTTGGTTTTAGCTACCTTCCTAATATCAAAATCTCTAGGAAGAAGAAGAGCTGAAACACACAGCAGAAAGAACATTCTATTTTCACCCACTTCTGTTTCACTCCCCAGCTATGTGCAATTAAAATACAGAAAGGGACAAACTCCAGGAAAGGTTATATGATCAACAGCAGGTCTGTCTCCAGGACACAGTGTTGAAATAGATCTTACCAGTGCTTGGGGTAGTTTTCTTGTGTTCAGCTGTGGAAACCCATTGTTTCAGTGCTTGTGTGTTTTGTTTTTTTAATTTAGCTGTTTTCTTTAACTTTTAAGCATGCTCACGTCTTGTGAGAACTGCAGGAAGTCCTTGGTTAAAGCCCTTGTATCTCCAAGTAGGGGTAAGAAAATGGGCTTGTCTATACAAGGCAATAAAATGTGGATAGGTGCGCAGTAATGCCAATTTGCAGCAGATTTCATTTGTCTCCACTTTTTTTGGCAAGTACGCAGGCATGCAAAGCTATCCGCACTTGCTGTTCAAACAGGCATACCTGCGAATCAAGATGGTGGGCATGAGTGAATTACGCATGTTTTTATTCTCTCCAAGTTGCTGCTGCCAAACAGCATTTTTAAAAAACAAACTAAATCCAAGATGCAGAAGTGCAACCTTCTGTTTAAACAAACAATTAAACAAACAAACAAACAAAAACGAGAGACTGTTTCATCGCTTCAGCGCACAATTGCTACGGCAAAAATCCAACATGGTGGTTCCGGGTGCTGCCTTGCTGGCAAGTTCTGCCCCCCTGTGTGTGTCTGACCAATCAGCTATCCACTTCAGGAATGTGCATTGATGCAATTCGGTTGTCCTAATGAGTGGGAGTGAGCATTTCTCCTGCAGATTTTTAAAAACTCGGGAAAAGTCCCAAAGTCTTTTGTAGCATAGTTTTTGCAGTTTTGGGGCCTCCTCCTTCCGAATACCATGATTCAATTAGGACAAATGGAATTCTCGTCAAATTCCATGAAGAGTATTTTCACTGTTTAGACAAGCCCAATATCTCAAACCCAGGATGAACCTTATCCTTCCTATCATGAAGGATGGAGCCTTTCTTTGTAAGGTGTTGGTCAGTAATATTTATTTCAGAGAAAACTGCACCCAGCAATTTAGGTATTGTAGCACAGAGCCACCATACATGTTGAAAAGAATGGCGGAGATCCTACATCAGGAGCAGTCCATGTATCACAATGGATACATTCCATAGTTAAGTCTCCCTAACTGTAACCCAAAGCCCCCAAAACTCACCACCTAAGCAGCACAGCCCCTCAACATGGCACTGTAACAGACATCTGCAGAGACCTTTGGGACTCCTTCTGAGTTCTTTGCAGATGACTCCCTTGCAACACATCCAGCTACAAGAAAATAATAGGACACGTTCCAACTCATCACCTTGTTCTCTGACAATACAGAAATGGCAGTATGGAGGGGGGGTGCACTGCTTGAAAGGTGAGTTTGGAGAGCCCTGATGGCTCAGTGGTTAAATGCCAGTACTGCAAGCCACCACGTTGCAAGTTCAATTCCAGCCGGCTCCAAGGTTCACTCAGCCTTCCATCCTTTTGTAGGTCGGTAAATTGAGTACCCAGCTTGTGGGGGCAACTAGCTAACACACATTGGAAACTGTTTAACGCAGTGTAGATGTATAAATAGCTGTTGCTTAAAACAATTTGTAAGCCGCTCTGATAGCCTTGTGGCTGAAGAGCGGGGTATAAATAAATATAAATAAATAAATCTTTAAGTTAGCATTGAATTCTGGTCTACTTAACCACCATAAAAGGTCCCAGGAATGGTCAACAGGACCCCTTTTACAAGAAGTCATGTTGGTTGCCTTCCATTAAGAATCTGTTTCATGTTTGCCAGTTATTGGAGCAAGTACCTTTAGAGCAGCTATTCTGTTTTGTCCACAACTGAGGGCCCATCTACACGAGCGAGGAAAAAAAAATCTAAAGTACCTTATAGTATTGGCATCTCGCAGCAGCAGCGACATGTCTAAATGGTTTTTCTGGTCTCAGAAGCCCCCATAAGCCTCACATTCCTGATGGCAGCTGTGAGTGATTTACTCGTTCTTCACCATCGCCATTTTTTTTTTTTAAAAAGGTCATCCCAAGGTGCATTGGTGTGATAGAGCAATTTTCCAATTTTATAGGACAGCAAAATAGGAAATGTTCATCCTGTTTTATCACCTTAGCGAGTGATTGCTAAGGCAAAAATCCAATATGGCAGCAGCGGGCGCTTGCCCTGTTAGCAAGCTCCACCCCTGCTCTCACCTGGCCAATCAGCTTTGTGCTTCTCTTTGAATTTCCTGTCATTCGAGTGTCCAAATGAACAGGAATGCACACCCCCTCACGGTCTTTGAAAAAGTATGGGAAAATCTGCAAATGCTTTTCCTGCATTTTTTTTTTTTTTTTGGCCGTTTTGGACCCCTTTCCTTCCAAACAGTGTGGATTGGCGCTGGATCCCATTTAGACAGGTAGGATTCCCAGCGAATTCCATGAGGGGCATTTTCACCATTTAGATGGGCCCTGAGGTTTGTTTGTTCTTAGAGACACTGATGAGACTTTGCATGTGTGTACATGGTTACAAAGCTCATCCATTTTGTACTCATTTTTGTCATCACATTATGTTTGGAGGTAGCTTTTTTGTATTTTGATTTTCTTGCTGTGATTGCAATACTATTTTGGGTAGCATTCTATGCATGTTTTCATTTTGGTTGTAAGTTGTGGCATTCTGTTTAATTCTGCATATATTCCTTTTCATTTGTTATCTATATTGACTGTAAACATTATCCTGCTTTATATTTTTAACATTCTTTGTCTATGTTTTTGTGAGGGTATGGTTTGGTTTGTGCAAGGTCGAGTACTGGTGATTCACCAAACTACAAATCCCAGGATTCCACAGGAAGGAGCCATGGCAAATAATTCAGTTGTGAACTGGATTATTTGTGGAGTGTGGATGCACCCACAGATGTGGCTGAGGTTAATAATAATAATAATAAAATTTATTTATATCCCGCCCCTCTGCAAGCAATCGGGGCGGCTTACAACGATAAAATGGTAGACAGTATAAAACAACCCAAAATCCCTCCCTCCCCTTAAAACATTATTAAATTAAATAATAATAAAACGTTGCCTTGAGTTTATGAGATTTTAAAAATAACACATTACTGGTAACAATTTTCTTTTGGACTTCTGGTTTATTATAATCCATGATGGTCCGCCATTGTTTCATCAACTTAGATTGCTCCTTGCTTCAAGGGGTTTTCAAAGAATGGGAGAAATTTGAGCAAATACCATTACAAATAGCATACCACCTGTCAAAGACAGACCAACAGACAGAGCAGACTCTACAGATGTTGTTGGACTGCATGCTGTATATCTCACCACTGGCTATACTGGCCAGGGATGCTTAGAGTTGGTGTCCAACAAAATCTGGATAGCTGCATGATCTCCACCTATGATATAGGCCGAGATATAGAGATAAAATTTAAGAGGCATTGAAATCTTTGGGTGAAGGAGGGTATAGGATAAGGAGATTATCAGATGTGGTGAAAAACACATCAAAAGATCACTAGGAGAACAGCTTGGGGCAAGTTTATCAGACGATGTTATCCTCCAACGTCTCAGGGGCATAGCGCGACTGTGAGTAAAGTGTCCCTTTCTATTAGCAGCTTGTCCTTGTCGATAGGAAGATGGAGCCTTGTCTGCGGCAGCGCTAAATGGCTGAAGGATGCAGGCGTTTGGTAAGGTCACCCTTCCTGTTCTCCTGATGCAGTTGGGAATGCGGTTTTTTGGCACATTCCCCCGCATCTGATAATCTCCTAAACTGCAATGGGTTGGTAATGGCATAATAAGAATGTTGATGACTTTCCCAGCTTCCTACCTGGACATCCAAAGCTACCCTAGCCTAACAAGGCCTAATCTAGTGTGGAATGGCAGAAGCCATATCAAAGAGGGAGAAACAGAACAGAAAATGCGAGGACATTCTGTGCAGCCCAGGAATCAAGCTTATCCAAGAGCTGCAGGGCAAGAGAGAAACAGGTTTTCTGGGTTTGGTCTTTTTCTCTCTCCCTTCCCCTTCAATCAGCGTGGTATGATGGAGAGCTGGTAGAAGGGAGGAATGTTGGCAAAACCACTTTCTTGAGGAGTTGTGTCAATGTTCTCAGGCGGTATAAGGGGCTTCAGCCAGAAGCTCTGCAGGATGGTGGTGAAGAAGAGGAAAAGCTCCATACGGGCCAAGGTTTCCCCCAGACAGATCCGCTTCCCTGAAAAGAATGCAAGAGGATTATCAGCAGGGAAGCATAGACAGGAAGAGCTTTTTATTTGGACATCTCGTGGGAGGCAACTGCATGGGATATTTATTGTACAATTGCTCTGCCTCATTCATAGAATCTTAGGGGACATCCCAACATGGTCTCCCATTTTTACTCCTCCCGTACACCACTTCTCATACCCCACTTTTAAATTCTTTTTTTGTGAAAAAATAATTATGGAGAAAAAGACAGAATAGGTAGACACTGTCTGGAATACTGTTGGTGACTTACAAGCTCATAACCTGAGGTTACGCAGTTAAATATCCTTTTGGGGGAACTTTTTCAGAAGGTGGTACTCACTATCTCCTTGTACAACATCCACCCGCCAACAATGCAGGGACTGAGACAGTATCCAGTCCCAGTTTCAGTTCTGCCGACAACAGGAGAAAGCTGACCTCATCTTCCTGGATCCCTGGGAAGTTGCTGAAGATCCATATGGGAAACCTCAGGTCTTTTTCGACATCTGCAAAGTGCGCCTGGGTGCCATCTGGGAATTCCTTCCTGGTCAGCAAATGGCCATGACAGCAGATTCTGGGCACTTGAAAGCTACCTTGCAGGTGCAAGAGGGATGTGGAGCTGCATGTTTGGAGTGTTACACATCACCCACAAAAGATAGGATTGCGGCCACTGTCATAGAACTGGTAGAACCAGGACTGTTCTGTCTGAAAATATCTCTCAATCTAGGGGTTGTCTAAATGGCAAAAATACTCCTTACAGAATGCGAGGAGAATACGAGCTGTCTTAATGGCATCCCGCATCATATCTAATTTATATATTTTTAATTTACTGTATGTTTTTAATCTTTTACAGTTTAATATTATTTTAAGGGGGGGTGGGCTAGGGTACTGGGACTATGGAGTTTTTATATTGTAAGCCGCCCCGATTGCGTTGCAGAGGGGCGGGATAGAAATAAAATTTTATTATTATTATTATTATTATTATTATTATTATTATTACTGTATTCAGAATGAGGGGGGCTAAATATGCCATATATTCCATGGGAAAAGCCTTTGCAGCTCAGGAGTTTTTTAAAAACAGTGGGAGGAATGAGCATTCCTGCTTGTTGGGACAAGCAATTCGATTAGATTTGCTTTTCCATATGAGCAGAAGTTACAAGCTGATTGGTCAGATGAGCACAGGGGGCAAGGCTTGCTAACAAGGCAAGAGCCTGGAACCATCATGATGGCTTTTCGCCTTAGCGAGCAAGCACTAAAGTGATAAAATGGGGGGTTGGTGTGTTGTTGCTTTCGCTTTTCTGTTAAGGCAAAATATTGCTCTATCACAGCTTGGGGGTAGGTTTTTTTTAAAAAAAAATTGTTCAGCAGCAGCAAATTGGTAATTCACTCATGGCTGCCATCTTGATTTGCAGGTACTGTATGCCCATTTGCACAACAAACACAGATAACTTTGCATTTTTGCAATCTGCCACCCCCCCCCAAAAAAACCCATTAAGACAAACCACCACTGCTGTGAGTTGCCTTTACTGTGGAGCAATCTGCTTCTTTTTGCTTGGTATAGTCAAGCCCCCAGTGTCAGGGCTATATTCCTCAAGGAGTGGTTAGAGCAGCTGAGCAGTCATGAGCTCAGCTTTGCATGTGCAAATGCTAAGAATTGTTCACACATTGAAGAACAACAACTATGCAGGGGCATGGCTGAAGCTTGTCCAGAAACTGGAAAGGGAGACATTTCTTCCCTCTCTCATTATATTGGAACTTGAGGGCCAGTTAATGAAATACAGATTTGGGGATTTCCTCCTTTCCGGTGTGTGTGTGTGTTATTAATTTTGTTGCCACTAGATACAGTGATGGCCATCAACTAAGAGAGCTCTCAAAACTGATTGGACCAATTGATAGAAGAGAAGGAGGCCTATGAATGGCCACTAGTGATGTCAGCAATATGGTAGCAACATACCCAGGGTCAGTGAAAGACGGCTACTGAATATACAGGTTTTCAGGATTATTAGCTGCGTGATCACATGTAGTGATGGTGGTGTTCCTCTGTGGTACATTTTCAGTTCAGGAAGGATGGACAGGAAACTGATCCCTGTGTGAAGTAAGGTCAAGGGCAGTCCCCCAGGGACTCTGAGGTGCTTTCTCCACTTGCTCTTCCTGTTCCTCACAATCAGGGGTCAGAAAAGCCCTCCTGAGATTCTCTCAGGGATTAGACAAACTCGTGAAAGGGGAGTCAGGGGTTCCTGTGAATCATAACAGTGGCTGGCTGTTCAGGACTCACTGGTTCAGAGGTTGGATACCATCCACCCTTTGCTTAGGAGTGCTGTACCTGAGGAGAATGGCACAAAAGCATCATTCTTCTTGAAGCATCCATTCTCATCCAGGAAGTTCTCTGGGTTGAAAACATTGGGGGTTTTAAACTTTGTGGGGTCGTGCAAGACAGTGCTGAGCAGTGGGTAGACTTCTGTTCCCTGGGACAGAAAAGGGGGGAAAAGTGTTCAAGTCAGAATTGCAAAGATTCAGCAAAGGCTCCAGGACCCAGAGCAGAAGGTCTCAGACTTTTTGTCAACTGACTCTTGGTGGTCTGTGATTTCCATTTAGGAAGCCCATGTAAAAATGCTAGAACTCTTGAAATTATCACTACTTGATGCAGGGCTTTATTGGTTTCTTCTGATTTCAGAGACTAAGGTGATGGGTTGGAGGATCAAACAGGCTAACTGGCCTATGAACTTTAATTCTTATGATTCACTATTAGTGCAATCTTTTCATGTCTCTCTTACCAGCAAGATGGTCTAGAACTTATAGGTCCATTATCTAGCTCTAGCTTTGATTATAATAAGGATAAGGGTTAGGGTAATTGATAATAACCCTAACCCTCACCTTAACCCTAACTCTTATCCAAATGGTTTTGCAAGACAATCCCAACCAAACAGAAATGGGTTTGATTGCATAATCTTGACAGAATTATCAATTATCAATTTATATGCAGGCAGAACTGTGTAGATGCTGAATTGTCCCATTCCAGGGGGAAAATACTGACATACAGTAAAGCCCTATTCCCTAGCTACATAATGGAGGGCTAGACACACCACTAACTAACTTCTTATTACTTCTACAAATTACTGTAGTGGAGATATACTTGTGCAAGTAGCTGACCCACATGAGCATCTCATCTTTCAGCCAAAAGATAAGCTAACCTACAGACTCTTCACACTGCCAGATCAACTAAGCTACAGATGTTTCATGTCGGTATGTGTCCACCTCTGGCTGCAGCTGGATTTCTACCAATCAGTAAAGAGGAAGGTGCCAGTGGGCTAAACTGGCCTCCCATTCAGGCTTCTCCCTTTATTCCACCAATGCTTAGGAAAGAGTTCAGCAGACATCACAATGACACAAACAAAAAAGCCATGTAATCCAGCCTGAAGTGTCTGATTGTGGCCAACTAAGCGGGTCCTGAGGATCTCACAGTGTGCATTATCCTACCATCCCACTGGGTTGTTGTCTTCACAAGAGGGCTATAAGAGGCTGCTTGTTCAGGTTGGGACCTTGTCACCCAGGCAAATGACACCCAGGCCTTCTGGTCTGGTTCCCAGTCCCCACTTCATGGTGCATAAAGTTTAGTTCTGAAATCTTCAGCCATGTAAGTTCTACTGATAATGTGGTGGCTAAGAGCAACTCCTAGACAACACTCTGGGTTGGTGTTGAATACCATTTTCCTGATATACAGCCATTTATACCAGTAGTTATCACAATATCCAGCAATCAGGCATGTCTAACGAAATCCATGGGCTATGTGAAGAAATACTTCATTAAGAGATTCTGCCTTTAGGTCATTGGCAAAAAAACAGCAGCCCCTTAATGTCTCATTAATACTGTGCACTATTTCAAAACAACGCAGTTCTGGGTCTCCCCTTGTCTTCCCTGCTTCCACCACTACCACCTGTACCTTAGGAAGGAGGTAGCCTCTGAATTCAGTGTCACAGGTAACCATGTGGCCTAGGTTCATGGGGACAAGGTCACTGACTCTCTGCACTTCATGAATGACAGCATCCACATATGGCATCTGGCTCCGGTCTTCAATGTTTGGGATGCGGTTTTGTCCAATCACTCGGTCAATTTCCTCATGCATTTTTGCTGTCAGAAGTATTCATAGAAATACTTTATTAGGTTTGCATCTCCAAAAGGGAACAGCATTTCACACTACAGCATAGATAAACAAAATCTACCTATTCAGAGGATGTGAGCCTCTGAATATCCATTGCAGGAAGGCAAAGCCCATGGGAGAGCCATTGCCTGTGTATTCAGATGCTGGTTTCCCAAAGGCCTGCCACAGTTGGAGAAGGACACGGGGCTGATTTCCCCACACCATCCACACCCTACCTTGCACTTCAGGATATTTCATCAGAAGCAGAAACCCATATCTCAGGGTGGAGCTGACGGTCTCTGTCCCAGCAAAGAACAGGTTAAGGGTGGTAAGCTCCAGGTTTTTGATGTTAAATTCACTAGAGGGATTGCCTTTTTCCTGAAGGTAGAAAGGAACAAAACATCATGAGAACATATCAGGAAGGACTGTTGGCTGCCAGAATGAGAAAAGACTGTTGTGTTCTGAGAGCAACTTGAGACAAGCCAAGTTACATGTCGCATCATCACTACAGCCAGGTTGCATTTCAGTTGTGGCTGAAATGCAAACTATGGACAATAGTATCTTTAGCTGGGTCAATGAAACCTGGTGAAGTGGCAGAGAAAAGTCTGTGTTTTGCAACACTTTATAGCTTAATTAAATTTCCTATGTACAGGTGAGTCTCAATTTACATCACCCCCTTTTACGACATTTCAAATGCATTACAGTAGCCTGAGCAGGGAAGAGAAAAGTGGAAGGACAAGGGGAGTGGAGGGTGAAAAGAAAGGCAGGACCTCCCTGTAGAGACATTCATTGTGAAGTCGAAGGCTTTCATGACTGACATCCATAGATTTTCCTTGGTTTTTGCCCGGCCTGTGAGGCCATGTTCTGGAAGAGTTTACTTCTGATATTTCGCCTGCATCTGTGGCTGGCATCTTCAGAGAATGGTTGGGCAGGAGTGTGTGTGGAGTTTATATACTGTGAGCCCCTGTTGGGGAGTATATGTAAATTTGTGTGTTTGAATGGTTAGTTTCTGGGTGTAGAAATGCAAGGAGGATCAGTGTCTGCATTTCTACACCCAGAAACTAACCATTCAAACACACACATTTACATATACTCCCCAACAGGGGCTCGCAGTATATAACCCCCCCCACCACCAACTCCTGCCCAACCATTCTCTGAAGATGCCAGCCACAGATGCAGGTGAAACATCAGAAGTAAACTCTTCCAGAACACAGCCTCACAGCCTGGGAAAAAAAACCAAGGAAAAGGCAGGACCGCTGGCAAGGAGTGGGAAGAAGTAAGCTGAGAGTGGGGAGGAGGAGAAGAAGGAGGAGCCACAGGGAGAGGGGTCAGAAAGGGGGAGCAGAAAACTGGGCAAAGAGAAACAAATATAGGGATGTCGTAGCAAGGGCGGAGAGGAAATGAGGAGGTAGATGTGAGAGGGAGGTAAAAGCAAGTGCCAAAGAAGAGATAAGAGGTGATCAGTAGCAAGGAATGGAAAGAGGGATAAAAAGAGCATCCTGTGCTTTGTTTTCATGTTCTCACCCAGAGGTTTTCTCACTGAGGACTGCCTGTTCATGCTGTAATCTTGCGATTACAACAGGGCATGGTTTCTCACGCAGTCAATAGTGCGAAAAGAGTGATATTGATGATCTATTGATGGCTTGTCCCATGACTGAGAAAGAACACCTTTTTCGTGACTGGAGCACAGCGTAATAATGTGAAGATGACATCATGTAATAGTGGGGCCCATTTGCGCTAGCATGACATCATAATCCTACAGTTTTTGCCATGTCTGATAATGTTCATAGAGTCTGGCTGGCAGTTCCAGATAGTGTGACACCCCACCACCCGCAATCTTGATTTAAGTTCTTCTTGTTTTTCCAGGAAGTGATTAGGGAGATTATCCGATGCTTGGAAAAGCATCACAGGAGCATGCAAGGATGATGTCACTGTACTGGAAATGGGTCCCGGTATTGCACAACATTGTCATACTGACATGCTGCCTCCATGCTGATGCGATGAAAAAGGTGTTGCTTTTCAGTAGCAAAAATTCCCATGTCAGCATGGAAAGAGCACGGAGGAAGCATGCCAGGGTGTCAACACGTGCTGAACTGGGACCCATTTCCGGTACAGTGACATCAGCCTCACAAGCTCCTATGGGGCCTTTTTTAAGCGTCTGACAATCTCCTCTGATACCTTTTCCATCTGGATGAGGAAGCAGTCAATGAAGTCCCGCGGGATGTTGGGGTCAAGGGTCTCCTGGTTCTTCTTCACTCTCTTGGCAATGAAGAGCCTCATCTCTTCTAGGAGGTCATAGATCTTGGTGTGGGGCCCTGGGAAGTATTTGAGGAAGCTGTCATAGATGTCATAGAACTGCATGGAGAGAAAAAACATGCCAAGCAGATGACTTGCAGTATCCTTTTGTGACATTCACATAATTTCTTTAATTTGCCCCAGGAAGATTTCTGGAGATGGTGGTAAGGGGGCAACAAAGAGTCCATTTTTCTTTAGATTAGGCTTAACATATACATACACACTCATGCACATATAATCTTGCAAGTTCAGTGTCTGTGTGAATAGTCTAATGCATAAATATTGCTGATGACTACTTTTGACAGAGAATGCAACTCAGGCATTAGAACAATGAGAAAGAAAGAGTGAGTCGGAGAATGTTCTCCAAAGGGCAAAGATGAAAAAGAACGGATAGAAAGAGAAAGAAGACAGAATGTTGGGTGGATGAATGCTTGAGGGAACAGGAAGAGCACCTGGGTGAATAAGGAAAGGGAAGGAGTACCGTGGTAGTAAAGGAAGAAAATGGCACCTGGCTCCAAGACTACTTGGATTGGTGAGGGGAGAGGAAGAAAAAAAGGACTTGTGTGAGTAGGATGAAAAGAGTGGTGGAATGGATGGATGAGGACTAAGGGTTCTTCAGGCCCTGTAAAGCTGGGTGATTCTCTTTCTCTGTGCTCATATTAGATTACATGGCCTGCAAATGGTATTCTGCCCTTCATGTCACAGTGTTGATTGCACTCCTGGGGTAAATAGTGAGGATACAACACTTGGATTCATAAGCATGTGATACTAGGTTCTTGATTGGAGATTTGAGAAGACCACTCATTAACGTATATATAGGTCACCCCCACCCTGGTTTACATGGGATTGGTACCCATGGTTTCACTTACTCACGGACTGGGGGAAAGGTCTCTTTAGGCATTTGAAGGACCATAGAGTCACACTGGAGGTGGACTCTCTAGGCATCGGGATATCCTCCAGCACGACTCTATGGTCAACTTCTACCAGAAACTGACCATAGAGTTGTGCCAGATGACTAGAGAGGCATTCACTCTAGGCATTTTCTAGGTTCTCTGGCATGGTTCTATGGTTTAGTATGGCAGTTTGCTATTATACACAGTATCGTACATCTGCAGTAAGTCCAGTGATGTATCCCCAGCATAAACAGGGGACAACCTGTATATCAAGCGTTAAGTCTATGATCTTAAGAGATTATCAGATTCTCTAAATATGGCATTATAACGATGCCAGGAGATCGCTAAAAGGCTTCCTTTTCACATGACATCATTCTCTTCTCGTTATGCTCCTGTTCAGCTGTCATTACGCCAGTGCTGCTTTTTATTCATGGGCTAAGCTGTGAATTGATCCCCTGTTCCATTTCTGTGATGGATTTGCCTGTGAGTGAAAAGGTGCCGATTTCACTGGTGCAATCCCCGAGTCAATGGGTGGTCCGTGCCAGAACACTTCCTGGTGAGATCGGGACATCCAGGTAAGTGACACGCTTTTTTTTTTTTTTACCCTCTCTGGGTTACTTGTAAAGTTTTAAGTGTGTTTTTGTGCTTGCTGTCACTTTTTACTTTTTATTTTGCTTTTTATTTTTGAATTTCCTGTGCTCTCAATTTCAAACCAGGAAGTGAAAGGAGCTCCGTTCAAGCTCCATTCACTCCTGGGCTGCCGTGGAAGCACGAACAAGGTAGGTTTGAAACTTTTTGTTACTGTGGTGTGACAGGGATGGGAGAGGGGTGGGAGAGGAGATTGTGGGACGGGGAGGCTTTTTTTGTTCCCTTCTGATAATCTCTTTAATGTCAAGTCAAGTTCAAGATTTCTGGAGTGGGAAGCTGTTCCTCAGACAGTAGATTCCTACTAGCAGGTGGCAACAAGACCTGATCCATCTCCTTTTCCCAGTCAGTGGAGGGAGGGGGATATTGAGTACCTGTGCCCAGGCTGTGCTCATCTCTCGGAAGCTGTTGTTCATCATCTCCATGAGAGCCTGGAATTCCTTGTCATTGTAGTCAAAGCGGTCACCAAAGATGATGGAGCAAATGACATTGGAGACAGCACGGCTGAAGAAGTAGGTGGGATCAAAGGGCTTCTCTGAAGCACCAGAGCAGAGAGGAAGGATGAAGAGTCATTACACTGAAGGGACCCCTGGTGCCTAGAAAAATCTCACCAAGCTAGTGGCCTCCAGGAGTCCGCAGATGGAGGTTTTTAAAGAACATCTTGGTTTTAGAGCTTGCAGTTCTGCTGTCTAGAGCCAGTGGTGGCACTGGGGGGCTGTGCAGAGAGGCTGAACTGCACCAGGTGACACCATCATGGGGAGGGGTGACACCAGCCTTAGGGATGCCACAGCCTAGAGCCATTGAACCTGGTGCCCTCTAGATGTCTGGGTATCGTGGTACTTGTAGTTCAACACATCCGGAGAGCTAGCATCAGGATGAGAAAAGCTGGACTACTTTTTTTAATAACAGAAATTAGATCCCTCCTTCCTGCTTTCCCACTCACTTAGAATTGGGGCAATGCCTCTCATTTTACAATCCCTTTTTCCCTTTTATTTATGCTCCCTGGTAATTTTCATTCCTCTTTCCACCTCCATCCCATGTTGGGACAAATCTCCATTTTGTCCTAGTTTTATGTTATCCTTCTTGAGTCCCAAACTTGTTATTGCCTTTTGGGCAAAAGGCCCCACTCCATAGCTGTCTTGGCTTTAAAGAGCTGGGTTGCAGAGCAAACTCATCCTAGCTCCTTCATCTACTCACCCTTAGTCTTCCTAAATTCTTCCAGAAGAAAATGAGTTTCCTCTTGGATTCGCTCTTCAATGGTTCTTTTCCCCATCCCAAAATTCCTCAGGATGGTGAGGGAGAACCGGCGCAGTTGCTTCCAGCGGTCCCCGTTGGAAAATGCCTCCCCTGAGGGAAACAGGAAAGAAATGGAATGACAACCAGAAAAGAGGAGAAAGGATATGGGTTTATAGACCAAGACCAAGATGTGTTTATAGTATTGTTACTGGGGTTGTTCCCATCAGATGTCCCTGTGGAGGTGTTGAACCAAGAGAACAGTCTCTCCAGAAGATCTCAAGACAGGGATAGATTCAGATAATTCCTCACCATATCCATGGAAAGTCCTTTCCAAGGTAGGATTAGTTTTCCTTCCACTGAATTCTTCGGCTTTGTCTATAAGGGCTTCTTTCACAGCATCATGTCCACATAAGATCACGGCTGGTCGCATTCCAAAATAAACGGTGAACACAGGGCCATATTTTTCACTCAGCTGCATAGGAAAAGAAGCAAAATCTTTGGCCTTTTGCTCATTCACAACTAACTTGTTTTGTCTTTATGGTTGTGTGCATATTTGCATCCATTTGCATTCATTCAAATTGAACACCCACATGTGCTCATAAAGGGCAATGGAGCAAAAATGCGCAGTGATGAGAATTTTGATGTTCACATGTCTGAAAATATGCATCCGTGCACATTTTCCAGAAAACACCAGGGAAAGCCGCAATTCCTTTTATTGCATGGTTTGTGGAGTTTTTGAGCCCCCCCCCTTCTGAATACCGGGAATCTCATTCAGAGTGTGTTGGGACAGACTGTATTCTCTGTGAATTCTATGAGGAGTATTTTCATCATCTAGACCACCTTTTAGAGTTGAAAGGGGCTGCATGGGCCGTCTAGTTCAACCCCTGCTATGCAAGAATACACAGTGACAACACTCCTGAAGGCTGCCCACCCAACCTCTGTTGAAAGACCTCCAAAGAAGGAAAGAGCACCAATTCTCCAAGGCAGTCCATCTGACTGTTGAACAGCTTTTACAGTCAAGAAGTTCTTCCTGATGTTTAGGTGGAACCTCTTTTCCACAATGTGTACTCCTGGTTCTTACTTTGTAAACTCAGAGACCTAAATCTTATTGTTACATCTTATTCAGTAAACCCATTGGATCAAGTGGATTCACTTATGTATTGATTCACCATTCAACCATTGATTTACTGGGTTTACATTAGTCATAACTAACCTATAGGATTCCATCCTGATTTGCTAATGTTCAGTTGTTCCTTGAACACAATGTTTTCTGGACTACTTGTCATTATTCCTTTCTTGTGGCTGTTGAATGGGCTCCTCTCCTTGTACATACCACAGTGGCACCCTGGTGGGGGGCTTCCAGAGTTTAGAAATGTTACGTTTCAGCTGGATCATAGAATCATAGAATCCTAGAGTTGGAAGAGACCACAAGGGCCATCTAGTCCAACCCCCTGCCATGTAGGAATACTCAATCAAAGCATTCTCGACAGATGGCCATCCAGCCTCTGTTTAAAAACCTCCAAAGAAGGAGACTCCACCACACTCCCAGGCAGGGCATTCCACTGCCAAACAGCTCTTTTACTGTCAGGAAGTTCTTCCTAATGTTTTGGTGCAATCTCTTTTCCTATAGCTTGAGTCCATTTTTCCATATCCTAGTCTCTGGAGCAGCAGAAAACAAGCTCACTCCATCCTTGGTATAACAACATCCCTTCAAATATTTAAACATGATTACCATCTCACCTCTCAACCTTCTCTTCTCCAGGCTACACATACCCAGGTCCCTAAGCCACTCCTCAACTCCTTTAAACCCAGCATAGCTATTGGGATGTGAACATTCCCAGAGATAATGGCTTGGGGGTTCTGGGACTTGTAACCCCCCCCCTCCGAAGCTTGGAGCTATTCTGTCTTCCCATCTCTGCTGGATTTTCCACGCAAAGAGAAAAAAGGAGGGGGGGGGAATGTGGTAGAAATGGAACAAGTGGAAAATGACAGTTCTTTCCTTCTCAGTCCCAGAACAAAAATCAGAGAGTGAGGAAGGGGATTCCACCATA
Source organism: Gambelia wislizenii (assembly GCA_030847615.1). NCBI lineage: Eukaryota > Metazoa > Chordata > Lepidosauria > Squamata > Crotaphytidae > Gambelia > Gambelia wislizenii. Next base: position 32,801,799 of record JAUMIR010000010.1, read on the forward strand.
ACCTCTTCTGAAAGAACCTCAATTTGTCATTGGTTTCCCAACCAGCAAACACTTTGCCAAGTTTGTCAGAAAAATGCTCAACAAAATGTTCAGCAAACATGCACATAGAAAGCAACAGAACCTGAATGAGGTATGCTTCCATAGAAATAAACAAGCTTTTGAGAGTCAGCATTGTATAATAGTTTGAATGTTGGATGAGGATCCTTGGCAGATCAGAGTTTGAATCCCCTCTCAGCCATGGAAAGCCACTGGGTGACCTTGGCTAAGTCTCACTCTTTGAACCTTAGAGGACAGACCTGGCAAACATCCTTTGAAGAAATCTTGCTAAGAAAACCCAATGAGAGGCTTGCCATAAGTTGGTGTTGACTTGAAGGCACATAGCAACACCAACAAACTGAGATCCCAAGATTCACAGAATGCCTCACAAAAGAATTCAAAGAAGTGAGAAAGTTAATTAGAAAGTTTCAAACCCAACTGAAATGGATCCAACTAAAGAGTAGCATTGTGTCTGCCTCCGATGCTTTAGGGTGGATGTAGCATACACTGTCAACAGGCAGACAGAATGAGAAGGGAGATGGAGGAAGAAGTTTTGGATGGAGAGAGACCCAGGGGAATAACTAGACAACCATCAGAGGAAGATATAGCTTTGTGGCTACGTGGGAGGAACTGTAAGAAAAAGAAGATGCCGTTGAGGCCTGTTCAAGAGAAGGAATGGAAGTGGGAGAGGTGTATGGGACAGCTTCAGCAAATCTTGATAGTCTCCTTAGGGTTCCCATTATAGCCAAAATGCCCATGCTGTGTTCCAAGGGACCATCACTCACCTTCACAAGCGATTTTAAGGTTTCTGATGACTTGATCTGCAGGAAATTCCCAATCAGAGGCAGGGGAGTGGGCCCAGGAGGGAGCCTCCCCTTCTGTGACAGTTTCCGCTTAGTTGTTATGATGGCAAGGCAACATAGGTAGATGACAAGGAAGAAGGTGACCGCACCAGCTACCTCCATGATGGAGTTTGCTACTCTTGTACTCCCTAACTCTGAATGTGGGGGCCCTGTTCCCTCCATGTATTTAATCTGGGCTGGATTCAGCCACACCTTCTGCCTTATGTAACTGCATAGTGCATTCATGTTAAGAGTTTAATCTTTGCAATTGGAGCCAACTTGTTTCATTCCTGGTTAATTTTGTACAGAGGACTCGTGGGTTGGTACTTCTGTATCCCTGCAGATAAAAGTATTATTAACTTTCTTTGATTCTTAGGGGGTGGGGTTGAAAACTGAAAGAATTGGGAGGGACGCCCGCCCCCAAAGAGCAGTAGAATTATTTTTAAAAAGTAGGTATAAACAGAAATTGTATTAAAAATGGTTGTATAAGAGTTGGAAAATGTGATAGATTCACTCAAAGAAAGGACATAGACATTTTACTGTAGTAACAAGCATACTGTGCCAAATTGAACAACACAGAATACACCCCTACACAGAAATCAATGTGAACTGCTGAGACTACAAAATGCACATAGCGAGTAACACCTGACCCTATAGCAGGGGTGGGCAACTGTGGGGGTGGGCAGGGGCCAATTCCTCCCCCCAAAGCTGCCATAGGCAATCTCTGCAATCTGTCTCAAAATGGTGCCAGGAAGTGATATCGTGTCACTTTCTGCTACCATTTTGAGAGTGACTGCAGAGGAAAATTGAGGCATTTGGAAACAGTATGGTATTCTGTTTTATGTTTTATGGTTTCATATATTTGGGATGGACATCTCCATGGTTTGGGGTAAAAAACTGTCTGAAAATATGCTGAGATATATATATATATATATATATATATATGAAGGATTAGGGGGCTTTTGGAAACTGGGGTGGGTCAGGGACCACAAAAGTGGATTCCAGGGGCCACATTTGCAATACTATCCCAACCCTTGCCCCAGAGACAGTTATATAATTTTAATGCTTTTTAGCAAATAAAGGTATATAAATAAAAATGTTCCTCCACACTCATCATTATCCTTCCCAGCATAGAAAACTAGGTCCAGAGTGTGCCCTGCAGCATGGGTGGCACCTGATACTACTTGGGACAAACCCATGGTTATCACGGAGCTCATAAAGTCCTGAACTGCTCTAATGTCGTGCATCAAAACACATTGTGCATTGAGACATTTTTTGTGTGGTGCCCCATTCTGCATTGTCACAATTGACTAGCAATGGTTGTATATCATGGCAGCGACATAACTCCACCATTATAAAGTGACACATCATAGCCTTGATGCAGGATCTTGTCTGTTATTTCTTACAGGTAACAATTATTCCTGTAACATATAATTTCCAAGCTTGGGTATGGTTCTCTACACCCTCCTGGCATTGTACTGTATGTGTATGTGTCTCTACAGGGGTAACAACTATAATTTACAGTTTGTAAGTGCTGTAGAGATGAGTCAGAGAATTTCCTCCTGTATTGCTCTGCCTGAGTAGGTTGCCTTTGGGAACAATCCTGATGAATGTAGGGGAAGAGTGGAGGGGAAACTCATAAAGCCCTTGACAAATGGTGTGTAGAGCCCAAGGAGTCTCAGCTCACCCCCAGGAACATTTGGAGGCACCCAACCTCTTTGTGTGACCTTCTGGTTAAATACAGCTCACCCCCCCGCATATGAATGGGACCAGTACCTGTGGTTTCAATTATCCATCATCTGAAAAATATAGTCTCTCTAGTCCAAGGTTTCTCAACAAGGGTTCCCTGGAACCTAGGGTTCCACAAGAGGTTGCTAGGGGTTCCTCTTGATATTGTGATTGGATTTTTTTTTAAGGTGTAGATATAATACTTTTTAGGCAGGGGTTCCCTGAGACCTGAAAATTGTTTCAAGGGTTCCACCAGGGTAAAAAGGTTGAGAAAGGCTGCTCTAGGAATTTCCTAGGCCCTCCAGTGTAATTCTATGGAGTTTGCTATTGCCCACAGTTGCATGTACACTATTCACAGTAAGTCTGGGAATGTATCCTCTGCACATATAATGGGAGACCTGTACATTGTGGATATGTATTGCTAGATCACCCTACAGCTCATTGGGCTATGGCCTTCTGGTATGATTGGTCTGGATGCCTGCCTGCATTTCAGGCATGAACAGTGGTCTTAGAACAAAGCAGCCTGATGTCTTATGATAAACCTGAAGCCAAAAGCAAATGCTCACTGCATTGTTGTTGTTGTTGTTGTTGTTATAGTGTATATTTCAAAGCAGTCTCAAGGTTTACACACTCCTTAGATATACTGTAGATACAAATACAGAGAAGAGGGCATCACAGTCTTAGGGGTTCAAAAGCAGATGTAATAGTCTGGAATGACTCATGAGCTTCCTCACTCTCCATTGGGGGTTATCAACAGCAACCCATTCCAACAAGCCCTAATCTGGGGTGAAATGTGGATGCCAATTAAAAAAAAAAAAAAACTATGAGAGAGCCAGAAAACAGAATGAGAGGTCTCTGCTGAGGAGCTGTGGAATCCAGCATGTGTAAGAGAGCTGTGGACAGTTCAGCCTTTGGGTCAGCGTGGGACGATGGCGAGCCGGTAAAAGGGTGGGATGGTGGCGAAGCCACTCTCTTGAGGAGTTGTGTCAATGTCCTCAGGGGGCACAAGGGGCTTCAGCTGGAAACTCTGCAGGATGGTAGTGAAAAAAAGGAAAAGCTCCATACGGGCCAAGGCTTCTCCCAGGCAGATCCGTTTCCCTGCAAGCAAAAATGAAAAACCATCAGGAGGAAAAGACATAGCTGGATGCCTATCACAGTGGTTCTTAACCTTTTCTTTACCAGGGACCCCCTTTAAATATCTTTTATTGCTGTGAACCCCTAAGACTTAACTCAAGATTTAAAACAACTACAACAATACCTAACAAAAACAACAACAACAACACAATTACATCATCCATCAGGGGGAGGAAAGACTTTTCTCCTGCTTCTTCCTGCAAGTTTGTGGCTGGAGCAGATTGAATGGCATTGCGCAGGCCAAGCCAGCCAGCCAGCCTTTGCCTCAGCCCCTATCACGTGGCCACTCTATTGCAGGGAGGAGGTGGGCCAAGCAACTTTCAACCCTCTGTGGACCCCATGAAAGGACATCGTGGGGGTCCTGGGGGCTCCCTGTACTCCAGGCTAACAACCACTATTCTATCAGATATCTTCTGGTGAACATTGAAGTGAGGCTATTGCTGTATAATCACCCTGCCTCACTCACAAAATCTTAGGGGTTGTGTAGACTTTCCCTCAAGACCAGCAACCCCATCTCAAGCAGGTTTCCCCCATTACTTCACTTTGTCTTGGGTCTGGGGTTGATCTGAATGAATTTTCTGGTGATTTTCTTAGTGCAATGCCTGCCTGACTGCAAAGAACTTGAAGATTCTTTCCAGATTAGTAACTCTTGTCACCAGGATTCCTGCAAATAAAGATAATCCTAATCCTAACTATAAACTCTAAAATGTAAACCAACTCCAGATTTTAAGATATCTGTTATTAACACTAAAACTGTGATTACCTTGAGGCAAGACCTCTCAAAGATCTGTCAAGAGACAATTGATGAGGGATGGGAAAATACAGCCCATCATAGTTTGGGATCTATTCTGCAAAACCTTATTCTGCATAGCATTTTCTAGTCAGAAAATAATATATCTGCAGACAACCATTATTTTCTGGGTTCAGAAAACAACCATGTGCAAATTTTGCAGACTAAGGATTCTATCAAATGAGGCCAATATCGCTAAAAAAAGCACCATTAGGATGCAACAATAGCACAAATGACCGACATTATCAGACATCTTCACCACTTACCCATTCCCGCTGCATTGAGCTGGTGTGAATGAAGCATCACTTTTTACTGATGGGCTAAGCCATCAATAAGAGGTAATACCTCATTCATACCAACACAGTGCAGCAGGAATAGGTAAGCAATGACGTCGTCTGATAATTTCAGCCATTTGTGGTATCTTACCATCCTAACGACACATTTTTTGCTGCATCTAATGAAGTCCTAAGTCTGTACCTGTAGCATTTTCTGTGTAGGGAACTGCAACAGAAAATGCTGTTTACTACACCAAAAACTGTGGAAGAACTAACACAGAAAAAAATCTTGAATGCAAATAGAGGTTATTTCCCTCTGTATTTGTGGAACCAATACCTGCAGTTTCAGTTATCCATGGCTGAAAAAAATAGGGACACATACCATAGAGTTGCTCTGGAAAATGCCTAGAGAGGTGTCCTGTCCTAGCTGGTAATTGCAAGGTCTTCCAACACAACTCTATGGTATATTTGTACCGGAAATCCTTTATTTTAACAGGGTTTGCTATTATCCGCTGTGTCACTTATAAACAATAAGTCCAGGAATTTGTATATGGGGGTCTACCTGTATTCTTCAAAAACTGAACAGTTTTCAAAGATTTTATTGCAGTGGGAAGAAAAATTCCTATAATTGTTTCTTTCTTCAAAAATGAAATTAGTCAACAATTACATCCCTACAGTTGATAGACAGAAAAATGCTGGTGATATCTTTCAATGGGAGCTGAGAAGGCCCAAGAATGCCAAGGCTAGAGGCAAAGATTTCATTACTTACAAACAATATGAAAATTCAAACTAAAAGCCACAGTGTAAAGAACTTTATAACAGGAAACCTCTGGATTGGATGTTCACACCCAAAACCATAAAATCGAAAGCCAGGCATGTAGAATAAAACCAAATAGAATGCACTCCTTCTTATCATTTGCAAAAAGGGCTGTACCTGAGGAGAATGGCACAAAGGCATCATTCTTCTTGAAGCGCCCATTCTCATCCAGGAAATTCTCTGGGTCGAAAGCAAAGGGTTTTTTAAACATTGTGGGGTCATGAAGGACACTGCTGAGCAGAGGGTAGATTTCTGTCCCCTGAGTATGAAAAGAAAAAGGGCTGAAGTGAGAAATTCAATGTTTCAGGAATGGATTTTCCTTGGTTTTTTTCCCCCCCAGGCTGTGAGGCCGTGTTCTGGAATAGTTTCTTTCTGACATTTCACCTGCATCTGTGGTTGGCATCTTCAGAGAATGGTTGGGTAGGAGTATGTGGAGTTTATATGCTGTGAACCCCTGTTGGGGAGAACATGTAAATTTGTGTAATTGTTTCAGGAATGACACCCGGAGTTCCTATGAGAGAGCTGAGTATGGTCTCCCATCCATTGGTGGCCCATGAGTTCAGTGTAAAAATGCTGGACTGGTTGAGACTATCTGCACTTGGCTCTGCAATTCATTTAGTTTTTATACAATCTGAAGAGAAACCAGAGTATATTTAGTTTTTCTGATTTTCAAGGTTAAAGCTGTTTTCACCAAGAGCAGATTAGAAAACAAGTAAGTCATAAATATTGCTCATTGTTTCAAGACAGCACATCTTTGGACCTCCCTGTCTTTCCTGCAGTCACAATTCTTAGTACTTTGGGGATAACATTGCAGCTTGTGAATTTAGTATCCTGGGCAACCATGTGATCTGGGTTCAGGAGGTAAAAGTGAGCTGAGAAATGTCCATCTGCAGAAACTGTTTTGAATGTCATGACTAAGAGCAATTTAGTGACAAAAGAATCCTAAATGTAAAATTAATAAAATATTTTGTTACAGCAGCTAGGTTAACATCTGCATCTAAGTGGAAACGTAAAGAAATACCTTCTAGGGAGGAATGCATCTTGAAGGTAATGGAGCTAGTGGAAATGGATAAATTAACAACACTAATAAAAGAAAAATCAATAAGTTAGTTTTTTAGAAGATTGGAAACCATGGATGACTTACTTAAAAGAAAAAGAAGAAATGGTGGTACAAGTTGGGTTTGAAAATGAATATATTGTGTTTGTGAATTTTGAGTAGAAGTATAAGTAATAACTAATATTTTTGAGGGAAAATCAGTAGACTTTCATGAATGTCAAGGGAAAGGAAGTAGGAAGTCATTTTTAAATGATTGCTTTGTGGTTTCTTTTGTTTTTTTATGTTATGTTGCTATGTCTTTTTGTAAATGTGTTTTTGTTTTGTTGTTTTGTTTTTGGGTTTCTTTTTGTATTTTGTTAAATGTATGGTCGAGGAATGAAATGATTGTGTGATAAGTTGATGTTCTATTGTATTATTTTAATATTGATAAATCAATAAAGAGTATTTATAAAAAATATAGCATTGCAGAATAGATAAATATTTGGAGCAAAGTAAACTCCACTAGCCACATTTTAAAACATATTCAATAGTGTATGCAATAAACTGATTCTGATTTTGATCTGAAAAAAACTACATCAACCCCCACCCCGATCCTGATCCTACTCAAGAGTGTTAAATGCCTTTTCCAACTCCCTAATAGCCATATATAGGAATATATATCCCTATATATATATAAAACATATATAACATCCAACAGTAAACAATGTCCATAGGGAAAGTTTGTGCTGTAGGAAGACATGCTGCATTTGCAAATGATACCTGTTGATGGCTTCGGGGGAAAATTGAAGTATTCCAGGAAAAAAAAATGCTCACAATTTCAAAACAACATACTGCTGGGGATTACCTGCAATCCCTACTACCTGTACCTTGGGAATGATGTAGCCTCTGAATTCAGTGTCACGAGTAACCATGTGGGACACATCCATGGGAATCAGATCACTGACTCTCTGCACTTCATGAATGACAGCATCCATATACGGCATCTTGCTCCTGTCTTCAATGTTTGGGACACGGTTCCGTCCAATCACTTGGTCAATTTCCTCATGCACTTTTGCTGTCAAATATATTCACTGAATTAATCCTTAGATTTCTAATTCTGAAAGGGAACTGAGTTTCTAACTTCAATACAAGTTGAATCTCCCTTATCCGGAATTCCAAAATCCAAAATTGTCCATATAGATGGCTGAGATAGTGACACTGTTGTTTTCTGATGGTTCAATGTACACAAACTTTGTTTCATGCATAAAGTATTAAAAACATTATGCATAACATTACCTTCAGACTATGTGTATAAGGTGCATATGAAACATAAATGAAGTTTGTGTTTAGACTTGGATCCCATTTCCAAGATATCTCATTATGTATATGCAAGTAGTCCAAAGTCCAAAATGTCTCTGGTCCCAAGCATTTTGGATGAGGGAGACTCAACCTGTATAACCAAATGAAACATCCATGTTCAGAGACAGCAACCTGTTGAATACCAGTTTCAGAGGGTATCCTGAAACTCTATCTGAGGGTCTTTCTCTGTATTCCCTGGGGGTGGGAATATTGGAGGGGAATATTCAACTAGTCTTCCCTATCCCCACCCTCCATACCTTGAACTTCAGGATATTTCATCAGAAACAGAAACCCATATCTCAGGGTGGAGCTGACCGTCTCCGTTCCAGCAAAGAACAGGTTAAGGGTAGTGAGCTCCAAGTTCCTGTCATTAAATTCACTGGAGGGCTTGTCTTTTTCCTGAAAACAGAAAAGAACAAAACATTATGAGAACACTCCAGGCAGCAAGATTTGAGAAAGTATGTGTTCTGTCTGGAGGGTGAACTGAGACTGGATAAGTTACATGCTTCCTTCCCCATCACTAGAATAATAGAATTATAGAGTTGGAAACTATCCCAGGGCCATCTAGCCCAACCCCTCTGCTATGCACAAACATGCGACTAATGCATACTTAAGAGAGGCTCATGTAACCTCTTTTTAAAGACCTCCAAAGAAGGAGAATCCACCACCCTTCTAGGCAGTCCATTTTACAGTAGGACCCCCGAATCCAATGATTCATTATCCACTGATTCAGTTATCCACGGTCTCAGTTTCAGCACAGCTACCATAGTCTTCCTAGAAAATGTATCCTCTCTAGCCATTTTCTAGGTCCTCCAAGGCAACTCTATGGTATTTTAAACTGAAATTATTTTCAATGGTGTTCACTATTATCCGCTGTGGGGCCCGGAACCAATCCCCCGCAGATACGGGGGTCCTCCTGCACTGCCAAAGAGCTCTTACAGTCAAGAAGTTTTTCCCATCGTTTAGGTAGAATCTCTTTTAGGTGGAAACCAGAATCTAGTTCCATTTCATTTTGCACTTGAGATGCAAACTAGAAAAAAACATTGACTGGCATTCTGTTAGTTGTGTATGTCAGTGTAACACTGGCACAGTCTTCTTTCTTGTTGTGGAGGAAGGACGTCACTACCTTTCTTGCACAATGACCTCCCCAACCATCTCAAAATCCACCTTTCTCATGCTGGGCCTAAATTTGCTAAATTTGTAAGTCACTGCCAAGCGGCATGCAGGGTGGTGGTAGAGATGTGTCCAGCTATGTGCCTGATAGTTGGATGTACAATGAGGACATCCAGCCATAGGCACATACCTCCACTCCCATTGGCCAGTTAATACCTATGGTGGTGGAGATGTCCAGCATGGTAAACGTGTTCTGAATGAGGGAAGAGGATGTTCTGCCTGGCTGGAACTTTACACCCACCTTCCATTGCAGATTTTCAGCCATTATCTGTACCTGAGTCGATGTAAGCTGGTGCATAACTTCCAACTGTCCCAATTTGGAGGGGCAGACCAAATTCTCCCATTTTTTCAACTGATTTTTAAAATGTCTCAGTTTGACTTCCTCCTGCTTTCTCTCTTTGACCCCAGCTTACTTTCTTTGGTGCAAAAAAAGGGAAAAGGAGTTTGTACTCAATTAACGCAGCAGGGGGAAGATGACAGGAGGTGGCAGAATCTTGCCCTTCCCAGCAAGTTCGGGCAAAAGCAAACTGCTGTAGTCTCTCCTAGCTTGTGTGTTCTTCCTCATTAATAACTCTTGTCTGTTTGACTACATTCTGATGTTGCTTAGCTACGCATCCTGGTTTTCATCTCTGAAATGTTGGAGAGTTTGCTAGTGAGGGCCTATGCAAATGGGGGAAGTTCACACACACAAAAAGGGTGAATGGAATTTTGGATATTTCTCTCAAACAGTCTAGTTGGATTGACAACTAGCTCAAAAAGTGGCACTCTCAGTCATAGAGTATTTGCAAAGATTATCGACATTAATGTTAAGGTTACTAAATGAGGTTGGAAATATTTTCCTTGACTGTTCCTTGAACGTTTTTCAGTAACAAGCAGAGAAATGCAGCAGTTCCAGATACTGCAAAACAACCAATCTTAATTAAAACCATTGTCTGTTGCTCTTTGGCTCTTCTTGGTTTTTTAAGGATATGATATAGTACCTTTCCCATAAGCCTGAGACAACATAGCCATGGGTTAGGGAGAGGATAAGAATTGTAATCTGGAGGAGACCAGGTTGCCTTGGGTTGGCAGATCCTCAGCTCCTTCACGACCCACCAAAATACCTTTTCCATCTGGATGAGGAAGCAATCGATAAAGTCCCGTGGGAAACTAGGGTCAAGGGTCTCTTTATTCTTCTTCACTTTCTTGGCAATGAAGCGTCTCATGTCTTCCAGGATGTCATAGATTTTGGTGTGGGGCCCTGGGAAATACTTCAGGAAGTCAGCATAGATGTCATAGAACTGTGTGAGAAGACAAAACATGTCTAGTCAGTGACCTGCCATATTCCTCCCTGGCATCACTAGAGTTTTCCTGGTTTAGCCCAGGAGAATTTCTAGAGCTGGTAGTCCAATTTTTGTTTAAAGTGGGCTAAGGAGACACAGGACTATCAGACGTGGCAAAAATCACATAATTACGATGTTACGGTAGCACAAAAGGTTCCTGCTATGACACAACATTGTCACATTCACGTGGTCAATCTGTGCTCCAACCATGAATAAAGCACCACTTTTCATTGATGGGACAAGCTGTCAATAGCCCTCAATATTCCTTTTTTTGTGGTATTGAAGAGCATGCGAAAACACGTTCCGCCGTAATCACGAGATTACAGCATGAATGGACAGTCCTCTTTCTCACTCCCCTACCCTGGTTCCTGGTGAGAAAACATCTGGGTGATGAAAACTATCCACAGGACACTCTTTTTATGAACTGTCCCAGTTTCTTTGCACATTTTTAGATTTGTTTAAGTGTTTATGTGTCCGTTTCCTTTGCAAATTAAAAGGGTTTTGGTGTTTTTAAGCGCGCTCGCATCTTCTTGCAAGAACAGCTGAAATCTCACCCATGCTAAATCATGGAAGGAAAGACCCATTTTTAAAGTGTTAGTGGTGGTCATGTGATAATTCTGTGGCGGTTCTTTCATGTGCTTGCAGGATGTGTGATAATAAGTGTAATAATTCCACTATGTGTCTGTTTTCCCCATTTGTGGAATTACTGTGTTTTTAGATGCTAGTCTGAGAAAGTCTGCAGAGACACACAAACACAGGGAAATTTCTTAGGGTGGCATCCTGTTAGTGCATGAAAGTGTGGCTTACCCATGCCAAAGTCCCATTTTGGATGGCAGGCAGAGAGCTATTCACTTGCTCTTGTGCTTCATCACCCAAACTTCCACCACCTGCCCACTGTCAGCTCCTGTTACTATCATGTACCAGTGGGAAGGGGAGGGAGGAAGGGAGTGGGCGAGGCGATTCAGATCAAGTAGATCCAGCCACTCTGATCTCCATGGGGAAAGTAAAGGTGGATGCACTCCCTTTTGAGAATGTGCTGTCGCTTCTCCTGACTAAGCTAAAATCAGCTGCTCTCCATGGTCTGAAATACCTCCCTTCCCCACTTCTCACAAGCAACTGACAACAGCAGAAAACCCTCCCAGGATTCAACACCTTCTGGACAGTGGGAAGATATGGAACTGCACATGCTTGTGAGTTATGTACCATGTAGGAACACCGCTTTTATGTGCCACCCTCCTAGAGTGCACCATATGAAGTGCTCTATATAAACTTCATAAAGGTATATCCTGCTCTTCCAAATGAGGATTTCCCAGGCAAATGACTAACAATGTTTAAAAGGCATGGTAAAGCAGAAACTTTAGGAATTCTAGAGAACTCTGCTGCGTATAGAAAAAAGGTGGACAAACTAATGATTGCAGATGCAGTAATCAGTCAGCCAAATACATGCGGAGAACATGTGGGTCTAGTACGTTAGTGTCAAAGCTAGCTCAAAATTTCTGGGGTTGAATCTTTTTCCTCAGATGGGAGGTTCCTACTACAGGTTGAGTCCCCCTTATCTGGAATTCTGAAATATTCCCAAATCCAAAATTGCCCACATGAGTGGGTGAGATAGGGACACCTTTCTTGAACACCTTTGCTTTTTGAAATAATTTTGTTTCATGCACCAAATTATTTAAAATATTGTATATAAATTTAACTTCAAGCTATGGGTATAAGATGTATCTGAAACATAAATGAATTTCATGTTTAGTTTGGGTCCCATCTCCATGATATCTCATCATGTATAAGCAAGTATTCCAAAATCTGAAATATTCCAAAATCCAAAATATACACTAAATCCAAAGCATTTTGGATAAGGGAGACTCAACCTTTAGAAGGTGCCAACAAGAGCTGCCCCTCCTCCATTTTTCCAAGCAGCAGAAGGAGGGGTATTGGTTACCTGAGACCAGGCTGTGCTGGCTTCTCGGAAGCTGTTGTTCATCATCTCCATGAGGGCCTGAAATTCCTTGTCATTGTAATCAAAACGGTCCCCAAAAACAATGGAGCAGATGACATTGGAGACAGCCCGGCTGAGGAAGTAGGTGGGATCAAAGGCCTTTTCTAAAGTACAAGAATAGAGAGGAAGGAGGAAGAGTCACTTCATTGAAGGTACTGCTGGCGTCTAGAACAGCCTAACTCAGTCTGGTGCCCTCCAGATGTTTGGGGAGGGAGGAGTTTTAGTCCAACACATCTGGAAGCTTGGCATCAGGATGATGAAAGCTAGCCTTGAAAATATCTCACAAGATGACACAAAATGTGGAAAAGTTGCCAAATACTGCAACTCCAATCCCTCATCTGATGATTTCTGGCAAGATGTGTGGAAATATGGACTGGTTGCCAAATGTTTCAAACTCAACCCCTCACCTGAGAGTGAAACTCTCACTTGCGTCTAAGGAGATTATCAGACACAGCAAATGTGGCGCCAGCAGAATGACAGCACAACGCAAAAGGACACCAATATCAGATGACATCCTTTTGCATTCCGCTGGCGTTATGCCAGAGTTTCTTCTTATTGATGTCTAAAGCTGTCGATAGATTCCCCAGTTCCGTTTTGGTGCTGGCATCGCCGGCATGCAAAACCTCAGGTCATTTAAATCAAGTCACTGTAGCGAGAATGGCCAGTCCGGTGCGAACTCTTCCAGGTGAGATCCAGACATTCAGGTGAGTTTCATTCTTTTTATGACCCTCCCCAGGTTACTTGGGACAACTTTTTATGTCTTATTTTTCTTTTCTTTTTTTGAATTTCCCATGCGATGAAGTCTTGTGAGAATCCGAGAATGTTGTTTTTTTTTTTTTTAATGCTGGCAAAAGAACATTTTAAAGGGGCTAGTCTGATAATCTCCTAAATTACATGGGTGCCTTTCCCCCCTTCTTTTTGGACAGGAGATATAATTTCCCTTCTCCGTGCTTTCCCACTCATTTAGAAAGGGGAAAATTCCCCTTAGTTTACAAATTCCATTTTCCCTTTCATTTATTCTCTCTGTCCCCTGTTAGTATTCCTTCCCTCTCCATTCCACTTTTGGATAACATGCCCAAATTCTGGCTATTATTGAGTCAAACAGGGTTGCTCTTACAGAAAACATTGGCTCTTCAGTAATTATGGTGTTGTAAGACTAACAACAACCTCCTCCTCCTCCTCCTCCTCTTAATAATAATAATAATAATAATAATAACAACAAATTTTTATTTTTAACCCGCCCCTCTGCTCAGCAACCGGGGCGGCGTACAAGATTAAAACATCAAGTTAAAACAATCCCTCCCCATCCCAACCCTCCCACCCCTTAAAACTAAATTAAACTAATGAAGAGTTAAAACAAGAATAAAATATTATAAATAAATAAATAAATAAATAAATAATGGCAATGATGGCAAGGGGGTGGGTAGCAATCAGTCCACTGGAACCGGGAAGTTATTCCTGGAAGGCCTGCAGGAAGAGATCCATCTTTAGCGCTTTCTTGAAGCTATCAAGAGTAGCGATAAGACGGATCTCATCCGGCAGGCCATTCCAAAGTCTGGGAGCCGTAGAAGAGAAGGCCCTCTGGGAGGTCTGCGACAGCCTAGTTTTCATAGGCTGCAGCAGGTTCCTCCCAGAGGACCGAAGTGCGCGGGGGAATAACATCTTCTTCTTCTTGTAGTTGTAGTTTTGTGCCTCCATCATTCCTGACTTATGGTGACCCTAAGTCAAATCTATCATGGGGTTCTCTTTGCAGAATTTGTTCAGTGGGGGTTTGCCCTTGCCTTCTTCTGAGGCTGAGAGAGGGTGACTTGCCCAAGGTCACCCAGTAGGTTTCCATGGCTGAGTGGGGGTTTGAACCTTGATCTCTCTGTGGTCTAGTCCAGCACTCAAACAACTACACCACGCTGGCTTTCAAGACTAATTTTTAATTTTTTTTCTAAATTTCTATACTGCTTATCAGTGCCAAAGCACTCCCTAAGCAGTTTACAACATAAAAAAAGACTGACTTACAATATCATAATTACGCTAATTCGCATTTACTGTTATTGCACTGTTGCAATGACTGAAAGTGCCCCTCCAAAACCTACCGTACCCTTTATTCCATTCAGCCCTCTTCCCCAGAAAGGAATCTCCAAGATACTGGAGAACAGGGTGGTAAGCGATGAAGCATCCAGCCTTCTCCTGGCCCAACCCTCTCTCTGGAGGCTGAGAGGATCTTTCTGTCACAGCAGCTATTGCAACATGCCCCACTTCTAGGAGAGGGCTGTATTTGTCATTGCTCACCATCCTGTTCTCCAGCATCTTGGGGACTCCTCTATTGGGGGGAGGGTGCTAAATGATTTTAAATGGTGGTTCTTAACCTCTTCTTCACCAGGGACTCCTTTAAATATCTTTTGTTGCTGTGGACCCCATGACTTAACTCAAGATTTAAAATAATAATAATAATAATAATAATTGATGATGATGATGATGATACAATTACACCATCCATTACATCTTCCCTCAGAGGCATTGGAAGGAGAGGGAAGAGTTTTCTCCTGTTTCTTCCTACAAGTTTTTGGCTGGAGTGGATTGAATGGCAATGTGCAGGCCAAGTCTGCCAGCCTTTGCCTTGGCTCCTGTCACATGGCCATTCCACTGCAGGGAGGAGTTGGGCCAAGCAGCCTTCAAGCCTTTGTGGAACCCCTGTGAGGACATCATGGACACCTGGGGGTCCCCAGACCACAGGTTAATTGCCACTAGCTTAAAACATGGGTTTGGTGGAGTAGCATAGGTACTATAGCTATGTCATTGTACCTAAGTCATTGTAGCTGCATTTGCCGGTGGAGGTTCTTAGCCATACTGTTTTGCACAAAATTCATTGAAAATGAAAAACTGGAAGAAGGGAAAAGTTCTGATTATTTTGATCTCACTCCAGGATGGGCAATGTTGGTATGGCTGACATATTATTTTTTTAGATGGGGTGTTTTGACATATTGAAACACCCTTTTCTTGTGCAATCATTACATTTCAACTCACCTTTAGTCTTTCTAAATTCCTCCAGCAGGAACTGGGCCTCCTCTTGGATTCGTTCTTGAATGGTTTTTTTCCCCATTCCAAAGTCTCTCAAGACAGTGAGGGAGAACCGGCGCATTTGCTTCCAGCGCTCTCCATTGGAAAAGACCACCCCTGTAGGAAACAGGAAAGAAATGGAAGGGCACATGGGAAGGAGCAGAGAGGGTGGGAGCCATTATCGCAAAGCCAATTGGGATGCCTCACCATATCCTTGGAAAGTCCGCTCGAGGGTAGGGTTGGTACACCTTCCACTGAATTCTTCTGCCTTGTCTATCAGGGCCTCCTTCACAGCATCATGTCCACATAAGACCACAACTGGACGTGTTCCAAAATAGACGGTGAACACGGGGCCATATTTTTCACTCAGCTGTGTAGGAAAATAACCTGTTATATTGGCACAATCTTGTTATGATTTAGGCATACCTTTTGTAATGGTGTCCTTTGAAATGGTTCTGTCCCACAGCTCAAGTGCAGGGGAACCAGGGAGTTTAAAGACCTACAGCAGAAAGGGACAGAGTGAAGGAGGTCTTGCTACTTTATGACTAAGGACTTTATCAGAGTAGTGTCTAAAAATGCTGTAATTCCACGATTGAGGAAAGCCAAAATATAGTGGCATGATTACAGTAATTATTGCACGTTGCTGTAATCGTGCAATACTAGGCCATAATCATGTGATACGACCACCATAGAATCATCGCATGACCACTACTGGCAGTTTAAGAATGGTATTTTACTTCTGTGATTTTATATGGGTGAGCTTTCTGCTCTTCTCACGAGAAGACAGGCTTGGTTTAAATACACCAAAACCCCATAAACAATTAAACAAATTAATGAATAAACACTTAAACAAAGATAAAAACGTACAAAGAAAAGGTAAGAGTTCATTAAAAGAGCGTCCTGTGTTCTCATTGGGCAAGGGGGGGTGGGAAGACCACCCAAATGGAAGGCGATTACCTCTCCCTCCCATGCCTCAAGGAAAATGCCATGACTGAAGAAGGTGATTTTATATTAAAAACCTCACCTAGAAGCACCCAGAATTCTTGCTTGGGTTTAATTCCCCAACACTTTGGCTATATGAATATTCAGCCTTTCCAAGTTTTACAGAACACCTCGCAGAAGAATCCAAGAAAGCAGCCCAGTTTACATTAAAAAAAGTTGGGGGGAAATCAAAGCCAGCATGAAACTGATCCAGATAAAGAACACTGTTGCATCCTTTAAGACAGATGTAGCCTGCGCCGTCTATGAGCAAACAGAAGGATGTGGAGGTGGGGGAATGGATGAAGATGTTTCAGTTGGAAGGAGAATATCAAACAAAATCAGAGGAAGATACAAGCTGCTGACACACTGCAGAAATAATGCTGTTTGACACTGCTTGAACTGCCATGGCTCCATGCTATGGAATTCTAGGATTTGTAGTTTTGTGAGATATTTAACCTTCTCCAGCAGAGAGCTCTGGTGCCATAACAAACTACAAAGCCCCAGATTCCATAGGCTGGAGCCATAATAGTTAAAGTGGTGTCAAATGGCATTATTTTTGCAGTGTGTCAGCAGCCATAGATTCATGATTACCGGTACTTGGAAGGAATTGCAAGGGAAAGAAAGATTCCATTGATGCCTATGCAAGAGAAGGAATGGAAAGGGGGTAAGGAGACAGCCTGAGCCCTTGGTAAATCTTGGTTGTCTCCTTTGATTTGCCATCAACCCTGACAGGCCCCTATTGTCTTTCCAAGGGACCATCACTCACCTTGAGAAGAGATTTCAATGTTTCTGATGACTTGATTTGCAGGAAATTCCCAATCAGTGGCAGAGGTGTAGGCCCAGGAGGGAGCCTTCCATTCTTTGACAGTTTCCTCTTAGCTATTATGAAGGCAAGGCAAGATAGGTAGATGATAAGGAAGATGGTGACCGCACCAGCTACTTCCATGATGGACTTTACCACCTGTTCTACTCCTTAAGCAGAGTGTGGACCACTGTCCCCTCTTGCTGTGTTCCATGTATTTAATTTGGACTGGATTCAGCCCCACCTTCTGCCTTACATAACGGTGTGGTATGAACACGTGGGGCATTTTATCTCTGGAACCAGAGCCAAACTTAATCATCTCTTTCCTGGTTAATCAGTATTATGAGTATTAGGTACAGAGGACATATAGGTTTGCATTTCTGTGTCCATGCAGGGAAAAAAACTTGCTTAGCTCTCTTTAATCCTTGCAATAAGGTCATGACAGGCCATTGAAACAATCAAACCTACCCCACAAAAAAGCAAAGGGAAGGACAATGCTACAGTATATAGATACAAGTGGAATTTGCCCTAACCATTGTATAGAGTTGTCAAAATGCAACATATTTACTTAAAAGGAGGACTCAAACATTTTACTCTCTTAACACATATGAACGGCAATCCAACATCCCCTTAGCATGGTGTATATGTCCATGTGCAGTGTAGCGATATGCTGTGCTGGCAGTGTGCAGCCCCCATGCAGAATAGCAACATTGGTCTATGCGTATCAATGACTGGGTGCCATTGTGCCATGCACCATCACAATGCTCAGCTGCAATGCACAACATTGCTGCAGTCACAACTCCACTTCCACCAATGTCAGCATCATGTGAATAATTGCACCATGTGAATAATTGCACCATGCATATGTCAATAACTAGGTGCCAATTGTGGAATGTTTCTTTGTTGGTACAACAACAAATACAGCTGCGTATGGTCACCACATCTTTCTATGAGGAGCTGCAGAGCTTGAGGGATGTTTGATGAACTCTAACATAGATTTCCATCAGATCAAGGCACACTTTAAGTGTAGAGCAGGGGTAGGTAAAGTGAAGCCCACAGACCACATGCAATCAATGGACCTTACTTTTGTGACCCCTGAAGCCACAGACTAGTCCCCCAAAGCTTCCCAAGCCCCCAGTTTTAAAAAACCAATTGCCTCAAATATCCCACAAACCCATGAAAATACCACACCAACCACCTTATACCCCCCCAATACTTCTGTTTTCTTCTGCAGTCCCTCTCAAAATGGCAACAGGAAGTGAGGCATTGTCACTTCCTGTTACCATTTTGAGAGGGGCTGCAGAAGTTAACAGAGGTAAGTGGGATAGTTGGGGAAAGTGGCCCATAGGAGGATCTGAGTAGAAAAATTAGCCTCTGATTGCCAGGCAGTTGCCATCCCTGGTGTAGAGGTACTTTTGTATGTCTGTTATCCATGGAGCTGAACTCATTTCAACATTCCCAAGACCATAAAATGATTCAATGAAGACCTCTCTAATTCACTTTTATGTACGTGAAAAAGCGTTGGTTATGTTGATCCTTGGTGTTTACATTCAAAGATTACAATAAAAACGATTTATTAAAAAACACACAATTAAGATGGCTCTATCTGTGCCATTGAAATAATTGATTCATAGTAGCATGTGCCCCTTTGGACTTTGATATAAACTTCCAAGAACATGAAACTTCAAATATTTCAACTCTTATCACTTCATTATCTCTCTATGCACAGAAGTAGGCATGAATCTGAGCCAAACCAATCATATGTTTCATCCTGCCCTCCCTTAGTTATGCCAAAACATTACAGGGCAACGGGATTAATCAGGCTTTAGTCCATTAATTTGAAAAGTAATGTCATTAAGGGATTATTGTTACTGGAAAGCACAGGTTACAAACAATCCAATTCATAGATTTTCCTTGGTTTTTTTCCAGGCTGTGAGGACATGTTCTGGAAAAGTTTCTGACATTTTGCCTGCATCTGTGGCTGGCATCTTCAGAGAATGGTTGGGTAGGAGTGTGTGTGAAGTTTATATGCTGTGAACCCCTGTTGGGGAGGATATGTAAATTTGTGTATTTGAATCCAATTCATCCTAACATGTTATTCCCAAACCCTGGATTATATGCCTTTGTGGTTCCAGAAAATAAAAGATAAGGTGTAGTGTGGCTGCGGGCATCAGCTAGGTTGTTGTTAGGCACCAAGGTGTTTGAATTCATGTAGATAATACATTGCTCTATATATAACAGCAAGTGCTTTCTCACTCTCCTTTTTTATCTGTATTTAAGCATTTACCCTGCGATAGATATTAGCAGAGTCAAGGGCCCGTCTATATGAGGGAATAAAATGTGAATTGGTGCACAGTAACGCCAATTCACAGCAGCTTTCATTTGTCTCCATGGTGTTGTTGTTTTTTTTGCAAGATTGATGGTGTGCGAAGCTATCCGTGTTTGCTGTTCCCACGGAGGCAGGCCAGTGAATCAAGATGGCAGGCGCGAGTGAATTACTTGCAGTTTTATTCTCTCCAACTTGCCAGACCAAACAGTTAAAAAAAAAAACAACCCTAAATCCAAGGTGTGGAAGAGTGATCTTCTGCTCTTTCGTTGCCTCAGCACATGATCGCTACTGCAATAATCCAACATGGAATGTGCTGTGCTATGATTTGCTTGTCCTAAAGAGCAGGAGTGTGCATTTCCCCCACAGCTTTGGGCTGGTCCAGATGGTGAAATAAATCCTATTAGAATTCAGGGGGAATCCCATGTGTCCAAATGGGATCCCACAGTGGTCTATCATTTTTGGGGGGAGGGGGAGTGAAATTCAGAAAAACTATACAGGAAGAGCCTTCATGGCTTTCCCCGAGTTTTTAAAAAACTGCAGGGGAAATGCACACTCCCTCTCATTAGGACTACCAAATCGCATTGCAGCTCATTCCTGAAGCAGACAGCTGATTGGTTGGACGTACGCAGGGGGGGGCGGAGTTTGCTAACAAGGCAGAGCCTGGAACCACCATGTTGGATTTTCATTGTAGCGATTGTGCTCTGAGATGACAAAACAGACCTTCTTTTTTTCCTTTTTGTTTAAATTTCAGTGGAAGATCACTCTTCCACACCTTGGATTTAGTTTATTTTTTAAAAAAATACTGTTTGGTGGGGACAAGTTGGGGAGAATAAAACTGCAAGTAATTCACGTGCACCCACCATCTTGACTTGCTGCCATGCCTCTGTGTGAACAGCAAACACAGATACCTTCACACACCAGTGATCTTTCCAAAAAGCAGTGGAGATAAATGAAAGCTGCTGCAAATTGGCGTTACAGTATAACCCCAGTATCCACTGGGGATTGGTTCTGGGGGGGAGGGGGCGTGGATACTGAAAACCGTGGATAATAGCAAACACCATTGAAAATAATGGGACTTCTGGGTTAAAATACCATAGTTGCCTTGGAGGACCTAGAAAATGGCTAGAGAGGACACATTTTCTAGGAAGACTCTATTGTAGGTGTGCTGTTTTGTGTCCCATGGATAATTGAATCAATGGATAATGAATCAGTGGATATGGGGGTCCTACTGTACTGTGCACCAATCCACATTTTATTCCCTTGTATAGATGGACCATTTTTTAAAAACTCAGGAAAAGCCTTTTCCTGTGTAGGTTTTCCGAATTTTTGCTCCCCCACCCTGTCAAAATGATGGACCGCTGCAGGATCCCATTTGGATACATGGGATCCCCCCCCCGCCAAATTCTAAGAGGATTTATTTCCCTATCTGGACCAGCCCATGTTTGCCTATTAAGCCACTGATTAACTACAGCCTTTAAGATATATCAAGTTATCTCTCACCTTTTTAAAGACATGTATGTACCTGGAGAAGGCTGTATGTGAAACAGCCATGCTAGTTGGTATCCTGTGAGTGACTTACGATAGCTTAAGCCCAACATACACTATTTTTAAAAATAATATTCTTTTATTCTTACAGACGTATACAGAATTACATATATTAAACATCTTAGACATATTATGAGTTACATTGCCTATACATCAAACACCCATTAATTATATTACTTTGTTGCCATTATATTAATTGTTAAGTGTATACATAATACACACAAACATACATACACACACAATACACAATGAACTTCCCCCTCTGGCAAAGCATCAGTTTGGAAAAACTAAATCATAAACTATCACCTCCTTACCAACAAAATATCCAAAAAAAGAAAGGACATAGTATATACGTTTTAAAATTAATATACAAAAGAAAGGTTATAACATTCCTATATTACTTATTTCTTTATTACTTATCTCTTTATCCAAATAGTCAACTTATGTCCAACCAAAGAAAACATAAGAAAAAACAAAATTCCCATCATCGCGGACAGACCTAGATCTTCTTCTGTTTGGTTCCCCCTCCCTTTTATCCCTCCTTTCCCCTTTTAATTTCAGTCATACTTATTCAGATCATTAAAAAAATGGTTGGAAATTTCCATGTTGAGGTGTGTGTATGTGTCACTTAAAAGGTGTCTATGGAGACGTAGCTACATGCCAGACATATGTCTCCTAATGCTGCAGTCTCAGCCTGTGTATCTTCATACCTTTGGCTCTTGATAGTTACTTGATGTATTTACAAATTTCTGCTTGGTGTGAAGCATTTCCTATATCCATATTTTTCTCAGCCTCCTATGCCCAACGGATTTGTATACTGCAATACAGGGTTATATATCTGCGTGCTAATGACTAATTCAATGCTTGTCTATATTCTGTTTGCTGTGAAGCATTGAATATCGAGACCTCTGCCTATAGTGTCAAGAATGTTTGTGATTGTCGCTTGCTATATACATCTACAGTAGTTATCTAAGGATTTCACATTGATCTTTGCATGGAAATGTACATCAGCCCCAATGCGCATTGGTCGCATTGCACAATGGTCATTTTGTCAGCTCTGCTACATAGTAATGTAAGAGCAACCTTCTACTAGATACAGATGTGAAACTGCCCAGTTCTAATTCCCTGCATACATAAGTCCACTTACAAAGAATAACTTCCATACAGGATTCTGGCCTGTATCTTTATTGTGTTAGCTAACAGAGTTATGTGCTGCTTTGCAGTGCAAGGCCTTATTAAAATGTCCAGAAATAATAAGAAAAAGATAGCATCTGGTTACCTTGGATGGTCAGAGCACCATCTTTAACACTCCCTACACTGAAAATGTAACATGTAAAATGAGTCAGTCGTTGAGTGGTGGAATAAAAAGCAATCTCTTTTGCCATTTCTACAAAACCATATTCCCCTACAGAAGTAATGTTGGAGATTATCAGACGCAGCAGAAAATGTGTCAGAAGATCGCGATGAGAGCAGGAACGGGGAATATTATCAGACAATGTCACCCTTCAGCATCCCGGGGGCATAACGTGGATGTGAATAAGGTGTGTCTTTTTATTGACCGTTTGTCCCCGTCAATGAAAAAGGGAAGCCTTATCCACGGCAGCGCTTACGGCCTGGGAATGGGTGAGGACACAGGCATTTGACAATGTAGTCCTTTCTGTTCTTGCGATCTTCTGATGCAGGTGGGGATGCGTTTTTTGTCATGTTTCCCTGCATCTGATAATCTCCATTGTCCAGCAAATAGTTGTTGCTGTAACAAATTGCAAAGTCTGCCTTGAGTCATGAGTTTACTGGTCTCTAACCTGAGGGTCCCTTAGCACTCGTCTTGAAAAAATCCATAATCTGGGGGTAAAAAATGGGAGCCATCATTAAACGGAACAAAACAAAAAATACTGTTTGGGAGCCAGACAAAAATAACGAGTGAGTGGTGTCCCTTCTCCCTGTGAAGCCGGGGATTCAAGTTTATAAAAGAGAATTATGGCTGTGGAGAACAGGCCCTCTCGGTTAGCGCGGGATGATGGAGAACTCATAGAAGGGAGGGATGGTGCCAAAGCCACTCTCCATGGGAGTTATGTCAATCTTCTCCGGGGCCACAAGGGGCTTCAGCCTGAAACTCTGCAAGATGGTGGTGAAGAAGAGGAACAGCTCCATACGGGCCAAGGATTCTCCCAAGCAGATCCTCTTCCCTGCAAGCAACATAGGAGAATCAGCAGCAAGGAAAGACGTAACTAGGTTTCTGTCAGAGGTCTCCTGATGAGCACCTAATTGATTTTGCAATCACCCTGCCACATGCATAGTATCCTAGGATTTCTGTACTTTCCCTCATGACCAGCAATCCCATCTGACCATGCCTATTATCTCAAGTAGATATTACCCATATTCAGCTTGCCATGAGTATGAATGAACTTTCTGGTGTTTCTGTCAGCTCAGTGCCTCTGAGTGCAAAGCGATCCAAGGACCCCTTTGTAGCTCTGGAGACTAGGGGCTTTTCTACATGAGCCAGGATACGCAGGCTCTCTGCAGGTCTATCCTGGCCATGGATCAGGCCCATTGTTCCCCCCATTTCCTCCACAGAATGGGAGGAAGTTCTGACTGACACACTGGCCCATCACTGCTGCCACCGCCATTTCCTTTGCTGTCCCAGAAAGCAGTAAGGGGGCCCCCAACATGTGAACAAGGTCCCCTGCATGTGACCAGCCTTACTGAGGGACTCCTTCCTGCCTTCCAGGAGAGTCAGGCAGACTGATGGCTTCAACGAGGCCGGCCTGTTGGAATGGGCTCCTGAAGTCTCACAGGGCCCAATCTGTTTCCTCCTAGTGGAAATGGATTTAAACAGGTATTATTCTAAAATGTTGTATCAGGCCCTACTCTGCCTTCCCCCAGTCTCAGCCCTGTATCTGTCCTGGGGATGGTGAGAACTGCCGGGGGCAGAACAGGGCAGATTCCCTGTGTCATATGGATTGCAGGGCTCTAAGATGCGGGCAGGATGAGGTATATTGCCCATCTAGATAAGCTCTAAGACTCATACACAAAGTTAACCTTAATGCTAATCGTAAACCCTAACCCTAATTCTTAACTCTCCATTTGGTCAGGCACAACTTTGGCTGTCTTGAGTCAACAACTTTCAAAAATCTGCCAAAGGAAAGTTGATAGCCAGTAAGATTCTGGTGAAGTGGCTTAGTGGGAGCTAAGATGGCCCCAGAATATCAAGATGATGGGCAGAGATAATGTAGAAACAACAGAAAACTTTGAACTAAAGGGCACAGTGTGTATGAGAATGCTTCTAGATTGGCTTTTTTCTTGGGAAAACTCTACCTGCGGAGAATGGCACAAAAGCATCATTCTTCTTGAAGCGTCCGTTCTCATCCAGGAAATGCTCTGGGTGGAACTCATAGGGTTTTTTAAACATTGTAGGGTCATGCAGGACACTGCTGAGCACAGGGTAGACTTCTGTTCCCTAGGAAAGGAAAGAAAGGATTGAGGTGAGCACTGCAAAAATTCAAAGAAGGCACAACAGGTTTAGAATGGAGGGTCTGTCATCAGCCATGCATTAGTGGTCCATGAGTTCTGTTTAAGTGTTCCATGTAAAGATGGTAGACCAGTAGATACTATGTTTACTTGGCTCTGCACATCATTTATTTCTTTTGATGGAATTGGAAATAGGCAATGTGGAATATTCAGTGAATATCGTTCATTGTTTCAAGATACCATATTCTTGGACCCCCTCATGTCGTTCATGTTCTCACTATTTACAATACCTTAAGGATGACAATAGCCTATGAATTCAGTGCCATGGGTGACCATGTGGTCCAGATTCAGGAAGTGAAGTTGAGTTCAGAAATCATCACCTTCAAAACTATACATCTCAAGGGAGACAAATGCCTTTTCCCACTCCCTATATAGCTATCTACCCAAATAGCCACCACAATGGCAGCAGTAAAAATGTCCCCAGACAAATTTGCTACCTGGGCAAATAATACCTGTGAACAGCTTGAGAAAAACTGAATATTCCATGAAAATTTTTCAACATTTCATGACAACACTACCCACCCCACTACCCCACTATCTGGTACCCCACCCTTGTCTGTACCTTGGGAATCAAATAGCCTCTGAATTCAGTGTCACGAGTAACCATGTGGGGCAGATCCATGGGAATCAGATCACTGACTCTCTGCACTTCATGGATGACAGCATCCATGTATGGCATCTTGCTCCGGTCTTCAATGTTTGGGACACGGTTCTGTCCAATCACTCGGTCAATTTCCTCATGCACTTTTGCTGTCAAATGTAATCACTGAATTAGTTCCTCAGATTTCTAATTATAGCTACAATATAACCATGTGGAACCTCCATGTTCAGAGGCAGCAAACCTTTGAATAGCAGTTGCAGGAATATATAAAACTAGCTGGACCCAGCATACCATACACTGTTAAGAAAAACTCCCAAAAATTCCCAGTAGACCTCACAACCACCCTGTAAGGTAGGCCAGTGGATTTAAATTCCTCCTCCTCCTTTTCAGCATTCCACACTATTCCTGGAATTGCTGAGGGTGACTCGCTCTGTTGCCTTGACATGGCCGCGGCCGCTGTCACTACCAGTTGACTATCTGGGACCTGTTGCAGCGACAGCAGCGGCATCCCTCCGCCACCACCAGTTGACTACCTGGGTCCCATCACAGTGGCAGCAGTAGCATCCCACTGCCAGTTGACTACCTGGGTCACATCACAGTCCATGACTGGTGAGTGGCTGAGGGAGTGAGAGGAGGGAGGGGCCCCTGTGAGGCTGGGGGTGTAGATGGAGATTGAGTGGATTGTGAGGTGGAGAGGGAGTTTGCATGTGGGTGGTGATTGGTTGGGTGTGTTTCCTGAGCAGCCAATCAGCACACTGGGAAAGGAAACATACCCAGGCCTATTGTACATACCTAAGCTATCTATCTATCTATCTATCTATCTATCTATCTATCTATCTATCTATCTATCTAGATACAGGAGGGCCTTTCCCTATATCCGGGGGGGGGGGCTTCTACAATTGGATGGGTTCCTCAACTATTTTTCGCCACATGCCTCCGCCCCTACATACCTTGGATTTCAGGATATTTCATCAGAAGCAGAGACCCATATCTCAGGGTAGAGCTGACAGTCTCAGTCCCACCGAAGAAAAGAGTAAGAGCAGTGAGCTCCAGGTTTCTCATGTTAAATTCACTGGATGGGTTATCTTTTTCCTGAAAGGAGAAAAAACCCAAACATCATGAGATCATTCTTGGAAGTACTATTATCAGTGTGACTGGGAAAGTATGTTCCTTCCTAAGGGTGAACTGAGACTAGACAAGTTCCAGGATTATCATCTATTGGTTGAATTGCAGGTTGCAGCTGAAACGCAAACTAGGAATATTATTATTTTTGGCTGGCTCAAAGTAAGCTTGTGAGGCAGTGAACAAACACCTGAGAAATTGGCAGCAAAATGAAATTTTGCATATCTACTTCAAACCATCTGGCTGGATTGACAAGTGACTGAAAGAGTGGCAGTCTTGATCACAAGGTGCTTGCAAAGTTCATTGACATGGGTATTTGGGTTGCCAAATAAGGTTGGGAACATATTTCTTAGCCGCAGCAATTGCAGACAGTGTGAAATAATCAAAGTGGATTTAAACCACCATCTAGTTCTCTTGAGTCCTTCTTGTTTGTTTGTTTGTTTTAAACAAAGTGGTACTGCTGCATTTTGATTTCCTAGCCAATTGTAACCTGTCAAATCCACATCACAACACATTATGCCATCCAACGATCTAAAAGGCAGAGTTCCAGACATCTGTGATGGTGCCACAAACTCTCATCTTTGTCAATATCAAGCCACTGATTGATTAATCCTTGTGTGGGTGTAGAACAGGGTCAGCAGCTGCATGCTCTCAGATGGTTTGGACTTCAGTTCCCATAAACCTGAGAAAGCATAGCCATTGGTAAAGAGGCAGATGACAGTTGTAATCTGGAGGACACCAGGTTGTGTGGAGTTGGCAGATCCCCACTCCCTTCCTGTCCCTCCAAGGTACCTTTTCCATCTGGATGAGGAAGCAGTCAATGAAGTCCCGTGGGAAGCTGGGGTCAAGGGTTTCTTGGTTCTTCTTCACTCTCTTGGCAATGAAGACCCTAATCCCTTCCAGGAGGTCATAGACCTTGTTCTGGGGCCCTGGGAAGTACTTCAGGATGCTGGCATAAATGTCGTAGAACTGTATGAGGAGAGAAAACATGTCTAGTAGGTAACCTGCCCTATTCCTCCCTGGCATCAGCCATGTGCTCCTAGTTTGCCCCTGAATTTGATCTAGCCACTCCTTCTTGCAAGAGGAACCAATCAAGAGCAACTGAATATATTGCATTGGCTTTTAAAAGTTTGCACTAGGTGAACACGGCCACTAACAAATAAAACACATTAAACTGCTCAGGTCAGAAAACAATTGTATTCTGGTGAGATCATAAAGCAGCTGATCCATTTGTAATTTATAATCAGTACAAGTGAAGGTTGAAAAAATCTGTGAAAAGAATAATGCAGTGCCATGTTCTTTTTATATACAAGTGCACACATGCATGTGAGCAAAGAAACACACACCTATCATTAAAAGTGACTGTTGCATGCATATCCATGTGTATCTATTGAATGCCACCGTAGCTTCAAGACTAATGGTCCTTTCACACTACACAGCTTCACACTATACTATGATTCCACTTTCACGGCCCCAGCAACATACAATGGGCCCTTGGGCTTTGCTTCCAAGATACACTCACCCCCTTTGGATACCAAAATCCATGGATGCTGAAATCCTATTATATAGAGTGGGGTAGTAAAATGGTGCCCCTTCCATAAAATAGTAAAATCAAGGCTTGCTTTTTGGAATTTTTTTTTTGGGGGGGGGAATATTTTCAAGCTGTGGATAGCTGAATGTGTGGATGCAGAATCCCATGGACATGGAGGGCCAACTGTACTGTGGAACCCTAAGGTTTGCAGTTTAATGAGGGGTATTTAAGAATTCTCAGCCAAGGAGCTGTCAAGAGTTCTCTCTGAAGCAAACAAGTGAAGAGAAAAAAATTAGGGAGAAGAATAGAATGAACACCAGGGTGGGTATAGAAAAAGACCGATGGGGGCAGGAACAATGGAGATGAAGAGGAAGGAACAAGGGTGCAATTCTTAATTCAATTTCTTCCCAGAAGCAATGAGTTATTTTAGCAATTTCCTTCCCACAGTGAGTCTTCAAAAACAACACAGCTTTCAATGACTATTCCTAATTTGAGACTTATTGTGTGCAAAATTTGCACATGGTTGTTTTGCACAGAAAATTGCATTTTCTGTATAGGAAACAGCATTTTCTGTGAAAAAATAATTCCCACGTAGAAGT
This sequence comes from Gambelia wislizenii, assembly GCA_030847615.1. Taxonomy (NCBI): domain Eukaryota; kingdom Metazoa; phylum Chordata; class Lepidosauria; order Squamata; family Crotaphytidae; genus Gambelia; species Gambelia wislizenii. Next base: position 32,830,396 of record JAUMIR010000010.1, read on the forward strand.
ATTTTCTGCACAGAAAATGCTGTTTTCTACACAAGTCACTCATGTGCAGTCCCCAACTATAACAGAATACATGTAAAAAATAATATTTCTGCATAGAAATATTCTGTGTGCAATCATGAATTTCTGTGTGAATTTTTCACAGCCAAAGTCTCAAACTGCGAAGAATCTCCTCACTCCAGGATTCTCATCAGAGTTTCTTGACACTTGGAAATAATGTTTTTTGGCCGTTTCCCAAATATTTTTGAATATTCTTTCTATTCCTAGGGGGAAATAGCTGATGGGAAAGAAAAAACGCTTGAGGGTGGAGATGGAAAGAGATCACCTGGGTGAGTTGTGAGGGAAGCTGCATTGTAAAAGAGAAAGAACATCTGGGTTGGAAAAGCTAGAAACTGAACCCTTAGCAACACTGGAAGAAAAGAACACCAGATTATTGGAGAGGTGAAGAAGGGCAGCTAGGTGGATGAAAAGGAAGGTTGTATATTAAGTGTTTCCTAAGCCTTGTAAAGCTAGATACTTCTGCTACTATGTACGCAGGTAGAAAGCCATTCCTCAGACAGTAAGTTCCTACTAGCAGGTGGCAACAAGACCTGATCTACCTCCTTTTCCCAGTCAGCAGAAGGAGGAGGATATGGGGTACCTGAGCCCAGGCTGTGCTCATTTCCCGGAAGCTGTTGTTCATCATCCTCATGAGGGACTGGAAATCCTTGTCCTCGTAGTCAAAGCGGTCACCAAAGACGATGGAGCAAATGATGTTGGAGACAGCACAGCTGAAGAAATAGGTGGGATTGAAGGGTTTCTCTGAAACATAAGGACAGAGAGAACTGATGAGGAGCCACTCCACTGAAGGAACCCCTGGTGTCTAGAAAAGTCTTGCTCAAGATGGTGAGAGATGTTTGGGGAGGGTGGGAACTTTAGTATAGCACACCAGGAAGGCTGCCATCAGGATGGGGAAGGGTGGTCTAGAAGATAACTTGCAAGATGTGAGGAAATTTGGAATAATTGCCAAATGCTCCACCATGATCCCTCACCTGACATGTCTAAGGAGATTATCAGACATGGTCAAAACCCCCAAGAGGAGCACATGAGGATGACGTTACTGAACCACAAATAGGTCCCAGTTTCAGACATTGTTGTCATCTTTGCCTGCTGAGTTGGTGCTGCAGCTGTGAATAAGGCATCTCTTTCAATTGATGGGGAGGTCCCATCAATTAAAAGTGATGCCTTACTCATGAATGCAGCATGGAGTCAGCACACAAGGATGGGGACATCATTTGAACCCCGGACCTATTCATGGTACAGTAATGTCATCCTTGCATGCTCCTCTTGGGGGTTTTGCTGTGTCTGATAATCTCCTAAATTACACAGGTGCCTGCTCTTTTGGAGAGATAATTACCACAAATTATCCACGGGAGGTCCGATTGGCCCCCTCCCTGCTCTCTTTTGTTGGCAGTTGAAGACATTTTTATTTAGGCAGGTGTCTGAAATGTAAATTTTAATTTGTGTGCTGCTTTTAATGTTGTATTTTAAAATTGATTTTATGTTTTTAATTCATGTTGTGTTTTTTAAATGATATTTTAATAATGTCAATTAATTGAATTCTTTTTTTAACTTTTAAAACTGATGTTTTAGTTGTATTTTTTTAATTATTGTAAGCTGCCTTGAATCCCATTTTGGAAGCTATAAATCCGATAAATAAATAAATGCATCAGATCCTGTCTGATCTTGATCAGGCTTGGTTAGCATTTGGAACAGAGATTATAGTGGAATACAAGGTGTTGTAGGCAATATTCAGAGGAAAGCAACGGCAAGCCCCCTGTGAATAAATCTTGCCAAGAAAACCCTACAGTAAGGTTGACAACTTGAAGGTATATAAAAACAACAAATGGTAGAGATAATTTCCCTCATCCCTACTTCCCCACTCATTTAGATTGGGGGAAAATCCCCCTATTTTACCATTCAATTTTTACTTTTCTTTCTTATCCCTGTCCACTTTCACTACTCTTTCCTCCTTTTGGGCACTTTTGGGCAATATACCCCAAATCTCCATTTCATCCTAGCATCCCCTTATCCATTTGGAGCCCAAAGTCTCCACCACTCTGGTGCCCTCCAGATATATGGCACTCATGTGGGTTGTTGTCTAATTTCTAAAGCCTCTGGATGGTTTGTCCAGTATTGAGAATGTTGTCTGCATTTAAAAAAACAACATTATTTTTTGTGAAATGTTTCCCCCCCCCTACAGAAAACAGTACTGTATTTAGCACAATACTCATTAAAAATGAAAAGTCTAAAGGGGAGAGTGCTGATTAGTTTGCTCTCACTTCATTATGAAAAATGTTGGGGTGCCTGACACTCATTTTGATGAGGTGTTTTGTCATATAGAAACACCCTTTTCTTATTTAAGATGAGGAAATTTACTAATGTTCTTTACTTTTTTTACTCACCCTTAGTCTTCCTGAATTCTTCCAGCAGAAACTGGATCTCTTCTTGGATCCGCTCTTCAATGGATTTTTTCCCCATTCCAAAATCCCTCAAGACCATGAGGGAGAACCGACGCATTTGCTTCCAGCGCTCACCGTTGGCAAAGACAAGCCCTGCAAGAAACAGGAAAGAAATGGAAAGGCATATGGGAAGGAGCAGAAAGGGTGAGAGCCATTATTGCAAAGCCAATTGGGATGCCTCACCATATCCTTTGAAACTCGGTTCCAGGGTAGGAGTGGTTTTCCTTCCGCCAAATTCTTCTGCCTTATCTATCAGGGCTTCCTTCACAGCATCATGTCCACATAAGACCACAATGGGACGTGTTCCAAAATAGACGGTGAAGACAGGGCCATATTTTTCACGCAGCTGAGCAGGAAAATAAGTTATCATACCTGACACCATCCATTCCCCCCAGCTACTTTTCTCCCTTGAGAGGGAAAAAATCTCAGGTAATATGTTCAAGGCCACTAAGAAAGTAACCGATTGCTGCCTTCATCATCACCTTTTTCAAATCAAAAGGCAAGGTGCGAAGATTTTAAGAAATAAAAGTACGTAAATAATAAGCGGGGGGGGGGAGATAATTATATTTGCATTTCACTAATACACCAACAAGGAAACACAAACTGGGAGTACAAAAGGGAGGTATTACACAAGCATTTGTCTCTGCCAACTCTGCCTAGGGAACACAGTTCTTTCTTAGCAAAGGGGAACAGAGGTAAAAAAATATATTCTCTAGCTGGTTTGCTGTGTAAATTTAGTGTAACACAAACCCAAAAAGTTCTGGTGGCTGCATTTGGCATATATTCTAATGGATTGTGCCCCATTTCAGAAAACCTTGGTAATTTCAAAGGGGGGGGGAAGGGGTGAAAGTACTTTCAAATATTATCGCATCATACTTATGGAAGGCTTTTTTTGTGGTCACTGAAGATTTGAGAGAACCAACATGTTATCTAAATGCTACCTGAGCAGGAAGTGGGAAAGGATTTTGCTTGGGAATCAAACCCCATCTACTCTTGTCTATCAGAAGAAATAAGCTATGATCAGAGTATGGGTATATTTAGCCTGGAGGAAAGACAGTTAAGAGGCAATATGATAGTCCTGTTTAAGTATTTGAAGGAGTGTCACATTGAGGATGGAGCAAGCTTGTTTTCTGCTGCTCCAGGGACTAGAACATGGAGCAATGGATGCAAGCTCCAGGAACAGAGATTCCACCTCAACATTAGGAGGAACTTTTTGACAGTAAGAGTTGTTCGGCAGTGGAACACACTCCCTCAGAGTGTGGTGGGGTCTCCTTCCTTAGAGGGCTTTAAACAGAGACTGGATGGCCATCTGTCAGGGATGCTTTGATCATGATTTCCTGCGTGGCAGGGGGTTGGACTGGATGGCCCTTGTGGTCTCTTCCAACTCTACAATTCTATGATTCTATTATTCTTTTTTTAATATATATATTTATTTAGTTATTTATACCCCACTCTTCAGCCACAAGGCTATCAGAGCGGCTTACAAATTGTTTTAAGCAATAGCTATTTACACATCTACACTGCATTAAACACTTTCCAGTGTGTATTAGCTAATTGCCCCCACAAGCTGGGTACTCAATTTACTGACCTACGATAGGATGGAAGGCTGAGTGAACCTTGGAGCTCGCTGGAATTGAACTTGCAACGTGGTGGCTTGCAGTACTGGCATTTAACCATTGCACCACCAGGGCTCCCTTTCTAGAGTAACACTCAATGATTTCCCTATCTATTGAATGGGAAGAGTGTGGGATATAGGTATGTTTATGGGGCTGAAGTCTACCAACAGCTAAAAATACTAAATTTTGTAGCAGAATGCTGCAAGCCTCACTGTGTGGGGCTGGAAAGCTTGTTTATCCCCTTCACAGAGAAAGGCATCTTGGTCTACTCATGATGTGCTCTTGGCACTCATTTTAGACACTCCTGTGGTAGAAATTGCACAATGCCTCAAAAAAAAAATCAAACCCACCCACACAAAAATTAAATTAAACCCTGTCCATGGAAAATTTCCAAACAGCCAGATACCAAAGCCCAAAACAACTTGGTGGGTTAAAGTGGATGGAGAAGGTGACTTTAGAAAAGGAAACAAAAGATCCAACTGTGCAAAAATGAGCCATCATGAAACAAAGCTGACAAAAGGAGCATGCTTTCCTTTTTTTTTTTTTTTTTTGACAACTGAAAGGGCCTGGTATCAAAACATTCCTTACAAAAACTCTGAGATAAGCACAGGTTGGAATCCTCTTGTACTTCAATAACCACCCAGCTATGCAAGTGGTTGGACTTTTCCCTGGCTTTTATAAGGAGGTCTTTGGGACCTGCTTTTGCAACTTTTCCCTCTGATTTCGACCACAGTCTGCAGTGCTCCTGGAAAGCAAAGCAGGTGCAGTAGCATCCTACCCGCAATACCAGTCTGGATGGTTCAGTTCACTCACAAGCCTATAGCAGTATGTCAGCAGAACCTTATATTACGTCTGTTCTCAGTAGGATCCCAGCCAGATAGTTTTTTCCTCAACTACTTCCGCTACCACTCATCTGCTACCATTACCATTTTAAATCTGCAAAATATCTAACAGGATTCTTTCAAATGGGAGTTGATTTGTGCTACTTGTCAAAAGACAATGTGAAGATTTTATGTTGATCTTTCCTTAATAGGATTTCAGTATTAAGAAAAAAGAACATAGAAATGGTAGAAACACAGCACGGTTGCAAATGGACTACCTCCCCCTCCTATGACCCAGGTAAAATGCCATGTGTGAGGAAGGTGATTTCACATTAAAAGCCTCACCTAGAAGTACCAAGAATCTTTCCTTGAATTTAATTTCTCAACAAGCACATACTTTTAAGTGTTACTTGTATAAATATTCAGCAAGATCTAAGATACAGAAAAGATATATTTTTTAAAAGCAACAACAACAACAACTTTTGCTCAATTTGATTAGGGGGATAAGTGAACAAGCTTTCTGGTCTCACCAAACACCTCATAGAAGAGTCAAAGTAAGTGGCTATGTTTATATATAAAACCAAAGCCAGCTGAAACTATTCCAGGCCAGCATTGTCTGGCATCTTTTAAGATGGATCCAGCATATGCTGTCTACAGGCAGATGGAAGGATAGAGGAGATGGACTGTGATGTTTTGTTTGGAGGAATGCTACAGGAACATCCAGAAAACTGGAGTAAGATATTGTTTCATGATTAGTTGTGGAGGACTGCAAGGTAAAATGTGCATCTATCAAGGTGCATAGAAGAAAAGGAATGAAGGTGGAAGGGATTAAGGAGACAACCTAATGCCTTGGTAAATCGTGATTGTCTCCTTCAATTTGCCATCATCCCTGACATATAATAATAATAACTTTATTTTTCTACCCCGCCTTTTGCCTATTAGGCAAAATGCCCACAGTGTTCCAAGAGACAATCACTCACCTTGAGAAGAGATTTTAAAGTTTCTGAGGACTTGATCTGCAGGAAATTCCCAATCAGGGGCAGGGGAGTGGGTCCGGGAGGCAGCCTCCCCTGGTTTGATAGTTTTCTCTTAGCTGATGTGATGACAAGATAAGCTAGGGAGATGACAAGGAAGAGGGTGACTGCACCAGCTGCCTCCATGATGGAACTTGCTGCCCACTCTGCTTCCTTACGCAGAGTGTGGACACCTGAACCATCTTGCTGCTCCTCTATATATTTTAACTGAGGTTGGATTCAGCCCAACTTTCTGTGTTATATAACTGTAACTGGAGCCAAATTTAATCGTCTCTTTCCTGGTTAATCAATGCCATGGCTGTTTGCTGAAGTGGACATGTAGGTTTGCATTTTTTAATTCCTGCAGATAAAAGCACGGTTAGCTTTCTTGAATCTTTGAAATAAAGTCACAGCTGGAAATTGAGACAATCCACAAACAAAGAGGTGGAGGGCAATTAGTGTAGTATGTAGATGTAAGTCTCGTAAATGGCGCTAAAAGTTGTACAGAGCTGTAAAATACAACTCATTCATTTAAAAGAAGGATACAGACCTTTAACTGTATTAATGGACTGTTATCCTGTTAGTGGCCTCTGCATGTGTATGTTGCCCTTATTCCTATGTATGACTTTTTTGGTGCTATGGGGGTATTCCCTCCCTCCCTCTACTGTGCCTAAAGCCCTCCTAGACTTACCATACAGCCTCTGATGGCCCCCTCCCCGTGGTCATTCTGTACCTTATGGGAAGCAGGCAGGACTGGAGAAGAAGCATCTAGCTCTGTCCTCTAAGGCAGACACAAAATGATGGCAGCAGTGCTGAGACCTCTGGAGACCCAGAGCAGATCTCAAAACTGATGTAATCGCTCTGAGTCTCGCTACAGGGACATAGCCAGCTACTCCTCTAATCCTGCCATGGAATGCCCATATGGGGAGGGGGTTCAGAGGCTGTATGGTCTGTCTGGTGGTGGTATATGGATCAGCCAAATGTAGATCTACATATGGAACGGCTATGCTACACTGAATGATACAGGAATGTAGCCATGGTGTGGCCGGTCCAGTGCCATACAGCCTATCTGTCTGTCTGTCTGTCTGTTTATCCAGCTAATTAGCATCTTCGTCTGTCTCTCTGTCTCTCTCCATACAAAGATCTTGGCACAATAGGCAGATATCTAAATATTTAGTGCTTTACAGAAAACAAAATAAGGAAAGACATTACATTGATTATTAACATGCAGAATGCTAACATGCATATTGCAGTATACAAACACTTAGGAGATTTTCACACTACACTGTTATAGTGTTACTATTCCATTTTATTTGCTCTGGCTGCCTCCTGTGGAATCCTGGGATTTGCAGTTTAGGGAGGGGCATTTACAACTCTCAGCCAGGGAGCTCTTAGGCCTCACTAAACTAGAAACCCCAGAATTCCACAGGAGGAAGCCAAAGCAGTTAAAGTGGAATAGTAACACTATAACAGTGTAGTGTGAAAATCTCCTTAGACAGTAAGTGGAGAGAAATATGCATATATACAACGTACAATACTGCTGTTATCTATCTAATCTGTTATTGTTGTTCCCCACCTTGACCCACAGGGAGAGGCAGGTAAGAAATAACTACTACTACTACTACTACTATTATTATTGATTTACAGCCAACAGAATTGTGTAAATGTGTTATTATCAAGAGGCAAAAGCATGAAAACACACAGTCTTAGTAATGACCCATTTCACACACTACCTTCCTCAGGTGCATAGTGGCTTAAAATAGCATATTTTGGATTTAGAATTATAGAATCATAGAATCATACAGTTGGAAGAGACCAGAAGGGCCATCTAGTCCAACCCCAGCCCTGCAGGAATACACAATCAAAGCACTCCCAACAGATATCCAGGTTCTGTGTAAAAAAAAACCTCTAAAGAAGGAGACTCCACCACACTCCAAAGCAGTGCATTCCACTGTTGAACAGCTCTTATCTTCATGATGATCATCTTAATGTTTAGGTGGAATCTCTTTTCCTGTAGTTTGAGTCCATTACTCCCTGTCCTATTCTCTGGAGCAGCAGAAAACAAGCTTGCTCCTTCTTCAATATGAGATCCTTTCAAATATTTAAACACGGCTATGCTATTGTAAGTCACTCATAGAATGCCAGCCAGCATGGGAATCCTAATAATGGCCTATTTTACACACAGTCTTCCCCAGGAACATACGTGTCATTAAAAATAGGCAAGATACTTTATATTTGTAAAAGTCTGTAGTTTACCATTGGCCCAACAGACAAACATGACTGTGGTAATACATCTCTATGGCAGGGTAAATGCTTAAATACAGATAAAAAGGGAGGATGAGAAATAACTTGCTGTCATATACAGAGCAATGTACAGTATTATCTACATGAATTCAATCATCTTGGCTCGTGACAACTAAGCTGGCTCTTACGACCATGCTATGTCTTATATTTTATCTTCTGAAACTGCAAATAATAATAATAATAATAAATTTTTATTTTTAACCTGCCCCTCTGCTCGGCAACCGGGGCAGCGTACAGCAAGATTAAAACAACAGCAAGTTAAAACAATCCTTCCCAATCCTAACCCTCCCAAAGGCATATAATCCAGGGTTTGGGAATAACGTGTTAGGATGAATTTGATTATTTGTAATCTGTGCTTTCCTTAATGACATTGCTTTGCAAATTAATGGAATAAAGGCTGGATTAATCTCTTTGCCCTGTAATGAGAGCAATGTGTTTTGGCATAACTTAGGGAGGGATGGGTGGAAGATGCAATTGGCTTGGCTCAGATTCATGCCTACCTGTGTGCATAGAAAGATAAGGAAGTTATAATGGTTGTTGCTGCAACAAATGATTTTCAAGCTCTGCTCTGGCACCTTACCCACTGAAGGCATGTTGCTACAAAGCAGTAGTAATAGGACTTTATCAGACTACAATAGGACAGGGAGGGCAGGGAACAGACAAGAAGCTTCACAATTTGGACTTTATCAGATGGGGCTGAAATTGCAGAATTGCAGAGCTGCAAATGGTTCCCATTATCACACAATGCCGTTGTGCTCCCATGGTCAATGTGTGCTCCACCCATTAATGGCTCATCACTTTTTATTGACAGGAAAATCCATCAATAGCCCGCAATATCACTCTTTTTTGCGGTATTGGCGAGCATGCAAAATCACGTCTCATTGTAATCATGCAATCACAACGTGAATGGGTGGTCCTTTCCCCCTCCCCTTTCCCAATGAGAACCCAGGATGCACAGCACACTGTTTTAATGAAACTGTCACCTTTACTTGATACATTTTTATATTTGTTTATGTGTTTATTTGTTTTCTTTCATTATTTATGTGTTTTTGGTGTGTTCAACCAAAGTCGCATCTTCTCACGAGAACAGCTGAAATCTCGCCCATACAAAATCACGGAAATAAAATCCCATTCTTAAATTGCTAGTTGTTGTCATGTGGTGATTCTATGGCGGTAGTATTGTGCAATTACGGCATGCTATTGCACAATCACCGTACCATATGATAATTACTATAATCATGCCACTATGTTTCCACTTTCCTCAATAGTAGAAATACAGCATTTTTAGATGCTAGTCTGATTAAGTCCTTTGTTTCCATAGATTGACAAACAATGATGATGTCATCCTTCAGAGGCCCTTCCAGATCCTGGAGTTGAGTTCATCCTTGAACTGAGCTGAGTTCATCACCCACCCTTTCCTGACCACTAAATAGCCATTTCTGGGGGTCCCCATAGGAAAATAGACACCCTTGTGTGCAGAGAGAGGGGAGATGGAGAAGCATTCCACCTTGCAGAACTGTACACTCTGTCTCCACAGTGCAGAATCTCAGCCTTCTGATTTTGTTCAATGGGAGGGGGGATGATCAATGCCCTTACTTTATGAGCTAACTGGAGAGTGGCGTTTCCCCTCTGCTGAGAAACAATCTAACAAGCTTCTTGTGCCACGAAGTTGTGCAAGATCCTGTTGCTTTTGCTTCATGATATGGATGTTACTGTAGGCAACCCAGCAAGTTCTCACTGGAAGAAGTTTCTCTGACACAACCGGACACAAAAAGTGCCAGGCTGCCTTGTTCCAGAGGTGGACACTGCAGTGTTCACATGGTGAAGCAACAGTGGTCTTCCACTACTCTGGAGTAAAAGGCCAGAGCAAAAGACTCTCAACTAAAGTTTTAAGCTGCTGCCCATGTTAAATATTTGGGGACTGAAGGAAAAATTCATTGGCGGGGGAGAGAATTCTTATTTGAGGCCTTACTGCACTCCGGGGAAGAGCAACAAGGGAGCAGGAATGGTCTGTTTTCCACACGGCCTTACCACATAATGTCATCATTCTTTCATTCCAGCCCCATGGGGGGCTGAGGTACAATGGTGTCTTTTTGCTAATGGGTTTTTCTGGTTAGCAAAAAGACACAGTTTTACCTTGGTCCCCAATGAGATTGGAACAAAACAACAACAACGTCATGCAGTAAGGCAGTGTGGAAAATGGAACCTTTCTGCTCCCTTGTCACATTTCTTTGGAGTGCAGTAAGGCTCTTGAATGCCATCATCCTCCTTTGTAGAAAACACTTGTTAAACTATTTAAAGGAAAGGGGCTTTGTTCACCTTATCAGCTAAGATGTAAGAATAACATGTACAATAAGTAGCAGCATGTAAGATGCATTACTCCTGTGGAGGGGAAGGTAAGAAGCAATGTCTTGGCATTTTTCGTATAACCAAAGATGTTCCTGTCAAGATAATGTGATATACAACCTGGTAAATTTATACTGTAAAAAGCAAAAGTGTAACATGTAACAGCCTACAGGGGACAGTGGTGAGAGGCTAATGCAGCTGTCCTGAGTATCAAGATTAAAGGTCTGGGAAGCTAGGCTTGAACACTTTGCCAGAAACACTTATCTCTGTGAGAGAGTGAGCTATAATCTGTGTGTGAACCAAATGTCTCTGTATTGCTGTATACTGTCGAGCTATGCTATGGAACCATGAGCAGTTCTGTTTGGGCTTTGCAGTGACAGGACTGTACTTTGCTGAATGCTGTGTATTGTAGTCATGAGAGAGGAGTCTCTGGTTAACTGTAAATATTCCTATACTATGCTGTAATAAAGAGAAGTAGTTTAGACACACATTTGTGTCTGTGTGCTTATTTTCCTCACCTGGAGAATGAAAACTCTGCTACAATACTTTTTGCTGCCTGGACCTCTTGACATCCTCAGAGATTCCAGTGTGCTAACGTTGTCAGTTCCCTTTTCGTGGTAGAAGTAATTTCTTCCAAGTTGCCCTCATTCCTATACTTATTGGCCAACTCTAGGAACAGAGGCTGAGATCTTAGATTTCCTGGGTTGAACTCCGCTCCCCCCCCCCCAATCCTGTTTCATGGGCATCAGACAAGCCGAGTGATGGAGATCTGTTCTCCTGTCTATCGGGGCCCAGCAGACTGATGTTTCCAACCTCTGGTGGGATTTCTGGTGTGATGAAGAATTGAGACAGAATTGATTGCCAGAACTGATTCACAGAAAGAAAGTTACCATTTAAACAGAGGCTTGAATTCCACCCCCTTCTTCCCCCCCTCTCTTTCCCATGCCCACTGCAGCTGGGCAACCTTAGGGCTGTACGGTGATATCTCCAAACTTGGGAACAGTTCAGTACTCACATTGCATTCCCACTCCCAACACAGCAACAATATCCAGACCCCTACTGCGCATGGCAAGGCCCTGCCTGGACTTAGGCTAAGGGAGGCCTAGTTCAGACAAGCACCCTGATATCAACATTCTGGGATAGGTCAAGTTGCAATAGGCTGGAGGCTCTCCGTTCCATGCCTAGGATTACAACCACATGCCAGTTCAACAAGCCATAATCTGGGGTGAAAACTGAATATAGAAGCCATCTTTAAATATCCTACATAAGTCAGGAAAGAGAAAGAAAGCTCTGCCTTCACCGCATGGAGTTCAGGCATAAAACTAGTGCAAGAGCGCTATGGCTGGACCCTCCAGGTTAGCGTGGGATCATGGTGAGCTGGTAGTAGGGCGGGATGGTGCCAAATCCAACCTCATGGGGAGTCAGGTCAATGTCCTTGGGGGGCACAAGGGGCTTCAGCTGGAATTTCTGCACGATGGTGGCCAAGAAGAGGAAAAGCTCCATGCGGGCCAAGGTTTCGCCCAGACAGATCCGCTTCCCTGTAAGAGCAATGCAAGAATCTTCAGTATGGAAGGACTTACCTAGCTCTCCAGTCAGAAGTCCTGGAGGGTGACTTTGCATCCTTTCATACTATGTCCTTTCATTCTATACTAAGAATGTAGTCCATCTTCTCATTTGCAAAAGTGTCCTTGGGAGGTCTCTCTCTCTCTCTCTCTGTATGTGCCTTCAAGTCACCTATCAACTTATGTTATTTTTTTATTGCATGTTTTATTTTCTTAGAGGCTTACCGTACTCTTAAGAAAAGCAGCAGGGCAGCAGGAACGTTTCGTCTTCTGTGCTGCTTTACTGCACAACGTCGTCATTCTTTCATTCCAGTCCCATGGGGGACTGAGGTAAAAGACAGATCTTTTTGCTAACTGGAAAAACCTGTTAGCAAAAGGGTGTGGTTTCACCTCATCCCCCATGGGACCAGAATGGCAGCACATTGGAAGAACGATGATGTCATGTGGTAAGACAGCATGGAAGATGGAACATTCTTGCTGCACTGCTGCTCTTCTTTGGAATGCAATTAGGCTCTTGGTCTTTGACTGTATATATTTGATGTTCCACACTTTGGTGGAAAGGGTGTTATAAACATTATTATGGCAACCCCATAAATTTCATAGGGTTTTCTTAGGTGAGGAATACTCAGAGGTGGTTTTGCTAGTTCCTTCCTCTGAAATATAGCATACAGTATCTTGGTATTTGTTGGCGGTCTCCCATCCAAGTACTAACCAGGGCTGGCCCTGCTTAACTTCCAAGATCAGATAGTATCTAGTGCTTTTTAGGGTATGTAGGTCCTCCTGGGAGGTTCCTACCTGAGGAGAATGGCACGAAAGCATCACTCGTCTTGAAGCATCCGTTCTCATCCAGGAAATGCTCTGGGTTGAAAGCATGGGGAGTTTTAAACATTGTGGGGTCATTCAGGACCGTGCTGAGGATGGGGTAGACTTCTGTCCCCTGGAAAAGATAAGAAAGAAGGTTGAGATGAGAACTGCAAAGATTTTATTGTGGGGGGAGGCACTAGCTGGCTTTCAAAAGGTGGTGTGTCAGCTCTGGGACTTGGCTGTGCAACTGAAACATTTCTTCCGCTATTCTGGGTTAAAGCCAAGTTGACCAGTAGCTGATGAACAAATGGGGCCAACTACCATCTGAGTGGCATAAAGCAGAGTCCATTGATTTGACAAAATAGCACATGTTTTTATTATTATGCTACCACTGAAGAAAAAATATTATTACAGTATCATGAAAAATTCTTTAAGATGTGCTTTGCACTCTCTCCCCCTCTCCAAGGACATTATCAGACTAGTGTCTAAAAATGCTATAATTCTGCAAATGAAGATAGCTGAAACATTGTGGCATTATAACACCTATTATCACATGTCACTGTAATCACGTGAAAGAAATACCACGGAATTATTGCACAACCACCACTAGCACTTTAAGAATAGGAGTTTACTTTCACAATTTGGCATGGGCGAGATTTTGGCGGTTCTTGGAGAGAAGATGCAAATGGGCTTAAAACTCCCCAAATGAACACGCAAGCCCTGAAACAAACCTAAAAATGTGCAAACTAAAGGGGACAGTTCATAAAAAGAGTGCCCTGTGCTTCGTTTTTGCATTCTCACCTGGAAGTGTTCTCACTGAGGACCACCCATTTGTGCTATAATCTCACGATTACTATGGGACGTGGTTTTGCGTGCCATCAATATAGTGGGGGGGAAAAAGAGCTATTGATGATCTATTGATGGTCTGTCCCATCAAGTTAGAACTGATACCTTTTTTGCAGTTGGAGCATGGAGTAAGAATGTGAAGACAACGACATTGTGCGATAGCGGGGCATATTCGTGCTACCCTGCTTTCATAATCCTGAGTTTTTTGTTGCATCTGATAAAGTCCTAAGAGCAATTTCTTGTCAAAACTATCCTTCTCAAGGATGTCAGACACCTTTCCTCTTCCGTCTATATCATCATCTATAGAATAGTTATTACAATTTCCAGCGGCAAAAAAATATTCACAGGCAAATTATGGGCTATGTGAAGAAAGGTCTTCTCAGTGGCTGCTCCCAGGCTATGGAATTTCCTTCTGAGAGTGGCCCTTCTCTGCTCTCTTTTTGCTGGCAGGTAAAAACCAGACTACCTAAACAGATCTTTAGCTTTTAACTGGTTGGGATAGTGCAACTTCCATGCTGGTTTTAACATGTAATAGGGTTTAATGTGCTTTTAACTGTTGTAAATTAATGTTTTAAAGTATATTGCTGTTTAATGCTTTTTTTAAAAAAAAATGCATTTGGATTGTTTCAGCTATTTTGTGTTAACATATAATGTAAGGTGCTTTGGGTCCCATATGGGAGGAAAGCTGGATATTAAATAAATAAATAAATAAATAAATAGAATTTGGCAAATAATGCCCATGGGTGGCTTAAGCAAAAAAACAGAACACCCCATGAATATGTATCAGAGTTTTACAAGAATGCATTGCTGTATCTTCCCCATTTTACTTGGTACCCCCAATACTTGTACCTTTGGAAGCATGTAGCCTCTGAATTCAGTGTCGCGGATAACCATATGGGGCAGATCCAGGGGGATGAGGTCACTGAACCTTTGCACTTCATGGACAACAGCATTTACATATGGCATCTGGGTCCGGTCTCCAATGTTTGGGGCACGGTTCCGGCCAACCACTCGGTCAATTTCTTCATGCATTTTTGCTGTCACAATTAATCAAAAAATTGATTGCTAACCCACAAAGAGAACTGAGTTTTTCACTCCAACATATATAAATGTGTCGTCATATAAGCCTTTTTTTTTTTTTACTCTCTTCCTGCTCTCTTCCCTCCATGGGGAAAACACTTTTCTATTTGAACAAGCATTGGTTGACTATTTCTTTTGCCTATGTGGAGAAGTCTTTCATTGAGAGCATGTGCTGGCTTCTTTTTTAATTGTTATTGCTATGGTTTTAAATGATTTTATATTGATTCAAGTATTCATGTTCTAATATGGTATTCTATTTAACTGAGGAGTTTTTTTACAAACTAATTTTAAATCCATGTACCTTGTTTTAACTTATGTTTAAGGCCTCTTGGGTACCACTTGGAAGAAAGGCAGGAAATAAATGCATTTATTTTATTTAATGAAGCCTCCCAGTTTGGAAGCACTGTAACTCAATACCACTTGCAGAAGGACCAAAAAAACAAAACAAAGCACCACAACCTAGCTGTGAGGACACAAGATTAGTTTCCTCAACCCCATCCCTCCATACCTTGCACTTCAGGATGTTTCATCAGAAACAGAAACCCATATCTCAGGGTGGAGCTGACTGTCTCTGTCCCAGCAAAGAGAAGAAGAAGGATGGTGAGCTCCAGGTTTTTGATGGTAAATTCACTGGATGGGTTGTCTTTTTCCTGAAAGCAGAAATGAACAAAACTTCATGAGAACACTGCAGGGAGGACCATCAACAGCAGGAATGGGAAAGTGTGCCCTGTCCTAAGACTAAGAATGTGTCTACATTGTAGAAATAATGCAGTTTGACACCACTTTAACTGCCATGGCTCCATCCTACAGAATCCTGGGATTTGTAGCTTTGTGAGGCACCAGCACTCTGGCAGAGAAGGCCGAAGACCTTGTAAAACTATAAATCCCAGGATTCCATAGGATGGTCCTACAGTACTTAAAGTGGTGTCAAACTGCATGACTTCTATTGTGTAGATACATCCTAGATGAGCTATGGGCCTTTCCTTTGATAGGGTCTGCTTGCCTTTCAAATTGCATTTGAAGTTACATGATAGCTGTGTTTAAATATTTGAAGGGATGTCATGCTGAGGATGGAGAGAGCTTGTTTTCTGTGGCTCCAGAGACAAGGACATGGAACCGTGGACTCAAACTACAGGAAAAGAGATTCTACCTAAACGTTAGGAGGAACTTCCTGACAGTAAGAGCTGTTCGGCAGTGGAATGCGTTGCCTCGGAGTGTGGTGGAGTCTATTTCTTTGGAGGTTTTTCAACAGAGGCTGGATGGTCATCTGTCGGGAATGCTTTGATTATCCCTGCATGGCAGGGGGTTGGAGTAGATGGCCCTTGTGGTCTCTTCCAATTCTATGATTCTATGAGATACAAAATAGGTAAAACCTTGGCAGGCCATCCTGTTAGGGACATACACAGGTGGAAGATCACCTTATGCTCGAGTATGCCTTTTTACAGTCATTGTGGAAGGAGGAATTCACTGCTTCCCTTGCACAATGATCACTGACCCTTTAATGCTCAGCTTCCACCAATGTGCCGCCAGAGCCATTTAGTGGCCAGGAGATTTGGAGGCATCAAAGAAGCCTCTGGCTATCCCCTTTGAGTTAGACATAGAATGACTAGGGAGGGAAAGAATATTATCAAATATTTGAAAAATGGTCTAAAATGTGTTTTTCCACACAAAAACACCATGTGCGAATTTTTCACCAAACAAGTCCTGAATTGCGAATATTCTTCAAAAACAGCATCATTCTCAAGACTTTCTCACAGTGGGAAGAAAAATGTTAAAATTACTTGTTGCTTCTTTCAAGCATGAAATTAGCACAGAATTATTTCCCTAAGAATGACAAAGGCAGTCTTTGGGACTTCCTGGGTGTCTTTTGAGATACTGGAGGTTTATTTCGTCATTATGGGTCTGGCTATAGGAACATAGATAGATGCTTCTCTGAGGTCCACCCTGCTCTAAACTGGCCACTAAATGGCTGTGGAGGACACAGGAAGAAGGTTATTCCTAAAGGACAGGAGGTGTATCATAGGTCCACCTGGATGGAACTTTACATTTCATCTTCTCATGCATGATCACAGCCCACAGTCTGGATAAGCTAGTAAGGGGCCATTCAAACATTTAAAGGATTTTGCCACTGAATTGAATTTTCCATGTATATGTTAGGCAATCAGACTGGGTTGACAAATAATTGAAAGAGCAAAAGTCTTTATCACGGGATATTTGCAAAGGTTGTTAACATGTATGGGCTTGCTGCAGAGCTCAAGTTACCAACTGAGGTTGAAAACATGTCTATTGATCATTCATGAAACCTTTGGCAGTGACAAGCAAACAGTTGTAGGCAGCTCCAGACAGTGTGAAATGGCCAATCTTGCTTTAAACTTCGGTTTATTGTTCTTTGGATGCGGAAGTGATAAGGATGCATTTTGATTCCCTGGTCCCTCTTGTGCAAACTGTTCAGACCAACCTGTCCAGCTGTGTAAGAAGGAGGGTCTGCAGAGCCTTGGTGGCATTCCAGAGACCTCCCATTTTGTAAATATTGAACCACTGGTTAATCATCCTGCAGGCTTAGACCAGGGGTGGGAACTGCATGGCAGCTGGGGACCAGTTTCCCCCAGACTTCCATGTGGGCCATACACCCCACAGCAAGGTCAAACACCTTTGTTTTCCTCTGTAGTCCTTGTCAAAATGGCAACAGGAAATGTTGTCCTGTCACTTCCTGTTGCCATTTTGAGAGGGAGCACAGAAGAAAAATGGAGGTATCTGAGGCTAGTATGGGATTCTGAAATGCTTGTGCATTGTTCCAAAATGGCACTGATTTTTTTTAAAAATCAGTGGTGCTTTGGAGACAGATGGGAGGGCTTTATGGACCACAAAAATGATATCCAGTGGCCATGTGTGGCCTGTGGGCTCCACTGTGCCCACCCCTGGCCTAGCCCAAAGCAGGACTCCTCACATTCTCTATGTGTTTTTAACTGCAATTCTCATAAACCTGAGACAGCATGGCCAATGTTTAAGAGAATGAAAATCTTTGTCTAAAACATCTGGAGAACCCCAAGTTGTCTATCTTTAATCTGACAGATCTCCCACGCCAATGTCCACTAAGGTACCTTTTCCATCTGGATGAGGAAACAATCGATATAGTCCCGTGGGAAGTTGAGGTCAAGGGTTTCCTGGTTCTGCTTCACTTTTTGGGCAATGATAACTCTAACCTGTTCTAGGAGGTCATTGATCTTGGTTTGAGGTCCTGGAAAATACTTCAGGAAGCTGTAATAGGCGTCGTACATCTGCAGAAAGAGAGAAACTAGCAATTGACCTGGGTATTTGTAGTTTATTGTCTGCATGAAGATTTGGAATTTCTTGTCCCCATAGTCAATGAGGATAGCACAGACTATGATACAAATGACACTAGAAACAGCCTAGTTGAGGAAGAAGGAGAAGCCAAGAGATTTCCCTGAAGCAAAAGAGAAAGAACCAGCGTGAGGGATAGAATGAACACCAGGGTGCTTATAGAAATAGGCTGGGGTAGGGGAGTACGTTAGTGTGGCAGGAAGGGGAGAAGAAAGTTCAGAGGGAAAGAGACACTTGACACGGGGGTCAAGAAAAGAGATAAATCACCTGAATGTGTGGAGGGGGAAGAGAAGAGCGTGGATAAAGGGAGAAAAAGAAAAGGGGGAAAAATCAACACATTGGGATTGTCTTCACAACAAAAATACTCCTTACAGAATTCACAGAGAATACAATGTGTCCAAACACGATTTGCAGTATTTGGAGAGAAGTGGGCTAAAAACTACATAAACTGAGTGGTAAAATAATTTGCGGTTTTTCCTCAGAGTTTCCTGCAAAATGCACGTGGATGCACATTATTGTATGTGTGGTCATCCAAATTTGCACCAATGTGCCTTTTCAGGGAGAAGATCACCTAGGTGGGTGGGAGGGGACAGGCACCAGAGCACAGGGAGGAATTGAGAGTTTTCTAAGCCCTATATAGTTGAGTACTTCTGCTAATGTATGAATGTGCCTCTCCATGTGTGTAGGCATGGAAAAGCCATTCCTCAGACAATAAGTTCCTTCGTTCAGGTGCCAATAACAGCTGAACACCCTTCTTTTTCCTTCCTTCTTTTTCTGTGAGCAGGGTACCTGACCAGAGGCGGTGCTCATCAGTCGGAAAATGTCGTTCGATATCTGTGTGAGGGTCTGGAAGACTTTGTTCTCATAGTCAAAGCGGTCACCAAAGAGGATAGAGCTGATGACATTGGCGACAGCACGGTTGAGGAAGTAGGTGGGGTTGAAGGGTTTCCCTAAAGGACAAAGGGAGAGAGAAAGGGTGAGAAGCCATTCCACTGAAGGTACCTCTGGTGCTTAGAGCAGCCTCCTCTACCTGGTGCCTATCTGATATCTAGGAAGCCATTTGAGTTGTAGTCTTAAACCATCTGGAGGGATGGCACCAGCTTGGGGAAGGGCGACTTAGAAAGTATCTTCCACTGTGTCGGTGGCCTTCACTCACTCACTCAGTCAATCCATCAATCAATCTTTATTATGGTCATCAACCAGAATAAGGTGGCCTTCACTAATCGTATGAACCACAAGGAACACAGTGAAAAAAATCCTCTTGGAATGTGAGAGGAATATTTTTGTCCAGATGGGCTCCTGCAGCAATTTGAAAAAACCTCCAAATACTTCACGATAACAACCTCCACTGTTTATCGTGAAGATTTTTTTTTAATATGCAGAAATGCACATTCCAGCCTGTTTGAACACCCGATTCAAATTAGGGCACATCCCAAAAGTCAAAATGTGATTGGTCAGACGTGCACAGGGGCAGGTTTGCCAGTGATGAAATGGGCGGAGCCAGCATTGTTGATTTTCACGGGAGCGATCATGCACTATTTTTGAGCAGCAGAGCAAATAGATAGATAGATGGATAGGCAGAAGATCACTCTTCTGCATCTCTGATTTAACAAGGAGGGGAAGGGAAATGGAGGGAGCTTTGGGGAAATAATAATGCAGGCAATTCACTCATGGCCACCATCTTTACTTGTGGGCATGCTCCATGTGAACTTCAAACATGGATAGCTTCCCATGCCAGCGATCTTGCAAATGCATCATGAAGACAAATGAATACTGCTGCAATGGTGAGTTAATACACTGTTTTCCACAATTAATTCTCCTATCTAGCTGAGCCCACAATCAAAGTGGATGGAGTCAATACATTATGGACAGGATCAATATCTAACAAATAAAAGAGAAAGGCAGATATCCTGCATCATCAGATGCAGCTACAAGGATGGAGCTCTGTTGTTACTGCTATTTCTGCTGATTCCACCCTAAAAAAACTTACTTCTTAAACCAGGCAATGCTATGACTGAAGGTATTCTGAAGGTCTGCAGATTGGGGCACTAGGAAATTTTTACCACAGTGCCCTCCCATTTGTGGGGTGCATTGTGATGGGGAGCCAGAGAGCCCCCTATAGTTGGGGTGCTGCCTATCTTAAGAGGTAGGGTTTGGAGGTCATGTTCAGTCATTAATGTCCATGAACATGAATCCCCCAAGGTCCTCCTGTACTCACACTAGAGATTTGAATCTCTACTTCTTTCTTGCATGCAAAAATGAAAAAAAATCACAAAAGTTTTCTTCCCAGTGGTTGAGATTACAAGAGGTTCTGCACATTTTCCATGAGTTGTCACATTTCAGAACCTTTTTGCTAAAAATAAAAATAAAAATACCACATTTAAAGAAAATCCAAGAAAACTTTGTGTTCTCCAAACACTGAAGATGAAAAGTAGGAGGGGATATTTTCAATCAAGGGCAATAATAATAATAATAATAATAATTTCAGGGTGGTTGATTTTTTTAAAAAAATGGGCTTTTTTGACATGTTAAAATGTCATTTGTCATCTAGAATGAAAAAATTTCTGAACGTTCATCACCATATCCTTACTAACCTTCTGTCTTCCTAAATTCTTCCAGCAGGAACTGGGATTCCTCTTTGATTCGTTCTTCAATGGTTTTTTTCCCCATTCCAAAATTCCTCATGATGGTGAGGGAGAACCGGCGCAGTTGCTTCCAGCGCTCTCCATTGGAAAAGATCACCCCTGGAGGAAACAGGAAATAAATGGAATGACAACAGGGAGGAGCGAAAAAGGTGGGAGCCATTATTGCAAAACCAGCTGGGACATCTTACCATATCCTTGGAAAGTGTCATCCACAGTAGCGTTGGTTACTCTTCCGCTGAATTCTTCTGCCTTGTCTATCAAGGCCTCCTTCACAGCATGATGTCCACATAAGACCACAACAGGGCGTGTTCCAAAATGGACGGTGAACACGGGGCCATATTTTTCCTTCAGCTTTGCAAAAACAAAAACAAAATAAACACCAACAATTTCTAGTTAAATATGGCAGCTTTCGATTTGTTCAGTACAGTAGCTCATTCGTAAGGCTGTTTTTCCATAAGCTGTTTTCCTCACCACAATCCATCTGCCATTCCACTGCTAACATCAGCTACTTTTCTTCCTTCAGGAAGAAAGAAACCCAAATAATATCTGTAAGATCTCCAACAAAATAACCCAAAACTTGACATCTTCTCCCGCCAATAAAAAGCAGTGCTGGCGGAATGGCAGCAGAACAGGTGCATAGCGAGGGGGGGGATGACATCGTCTGAAAAGGGAGCCCTTTTGTGATCTCCTTGCATTTGTGTAACACCACTTTTAACGCATCTGATAATCTCCAATGACTCACCTTGAGCAGAGATTTTAAAGTTTCTGTTGATTTGAACTGCATGAAATTCCCAATGAAAGGCAAAGGAGTGGGGCCAGGGGGGAGCGTCTTCCTCCGCGATAGATCCCGCATGGCTGTGATGATCATGAGCAAAGATAGATAGATGACAAGGAAGAGGCTGACTGCACCTGCCAGCTCCATGATTCAGGTTGCCTCCTGTTTTCCCCCTGCACAGAATATGGATTACCTGTCCCACTTTGCTGTGGTTCTATGTATTTTATTGGGTGTCAGCTTGGTAACGCCTTCTATGTTACACAATTCCACAAGGCAAATAAGTTACTTTGTCAAGGAATATAGAGCCAAATTTAATCAATTGGTTATGCAATGCTAGTTAATCAGTATGATGGATATTTGGTGTGGAGGATGCATAGGTTTGCGTTTCTTTGATCCTGCAAATAAAAGGATTGTTGTCTTTTTTTCAAATGCTTGAAATAAGGTAATGGCTGCAAACTGAGACAATTGAAAGTACATAAGAAGAAATGCAAATTGCACTCGAGTTGTGAAATGCAATACTTTTAAAGAAAATTCTTCTAAATAAAAGAAGGACCAGGCCTTTTACTATACCATTGGACCCCCATATCCATGGGTGTTCAGTTCCTGGACTTAGCACGGATACCAGAAACCATGGATAACAGCGAACACCATTGAAATAATGGGACTTCTGGTTACAAATACCATAGAGTTGCCTTGGAAGACCTAGAAAATGTCTAGAGAGGATGCCTCTCTAGGCATTTTCTAGGAAGACTGTATGGTAGGTGTGCTGTTTTGTGTCCTGTAGATGACTGAAACCACGGATATTGGTTCGGCAGATACAGGGGTCTGACTGTATTAACAAATAGAGCGGCTGGAATCCTGTTAATGGCATACATATGTGCAACTTGGAGATTACAGGCACATACATCTTGCTCACTATTCATGAGCCTAGGGCTGTGCAACTGCAAGGGACAAAATGAGCCTGTTGTGTTATAAAAGGAGCCCTGGTGGCTCAGTGGTTAAATGCCAGTACTGCAAGTCACCACATTGCAAGTTGCAAGTTCGATTCCAGCGGGCTCCAAGGTTCACTCAGCCTTCCATCCTTTCGTAGGTCGGTAAACTGAGTACCCAGCTTGTGGGGGCAATTAGCTAACACACATTGGAAGCTGTTTAATGCAGTTAGATGTATAAATAGCTATTGCTTAAAACAATTTGTAAGCCGCTCTGATAGCCTTGTGGCTGAAGAGCGGGGTATAAATAACTAAGTAAATAAATAAAAAATAAAATAAAAGACATAAAGTAAAAAGTGAATGTTAAATATGTAGTTTTCAAATTTTATCATTTTCATGCAGCCTCAAGGCTTACATGCAGCTAAATACAGATTATAGATATAGAAATAACATTTAAAGAGTGTCATTGGGAACAGAAGCAGATAGGAAAGAAGGCAAGGGGTCAAGGGGTGGGCAACTGTGGAGGCAATAACCCCTGCAGGACTCCTGGGAAGGATGAAGCCCCACCACACCCACCCACATGCCCCGTCCCAGATCAGGGTTTCCCATCCACCCACCTATGGAACTGACAGCATCCCAGTCCAATGAATCCTAATATGGAGTGCAATCCATAAAACATAATTTTTTTAATCCAGTATGTAAGATCCCTAAAAGAGAACAAGGGCCTGGCCTTTTGCCATCCCAGCTGCTACAACTGCCCGTGGCCAGGAAGAAAGGACCTTCTGGAGTTGTCTCTTTCTCTTCCTACTCAACGTGGGAGGAAAGACAGTTGATAGAAGGGTGGGATTTTGGCAAAGCCACTCTCCTTGAGAGTGATGTCAATGTCCTCCCAGGGGGCAGAAGGGGCTTCAGCCAGAATTTGTGCAGGACAGGGGTGAAGAAGAGGAAAAGCTCCATGCAAGCCAAGGCTTCCCCCAGGCAGATCTGCTTCCCTGCAAGGAAAACAGGAGAATCAGCAGCAGGGTTAGGGTTTTATTCTGCAATCACCCTGCCTCTTTAATAGAATTGTATGGGGCAGGAGGGAACCAGGCATCTCTGCAAACCTGCTGAAATTTCAGAGATGAAAACCAGGACACACATGGCCAAGCAACATCCAGGTTTTGTCAAGATGGCAAAGGTAATTAATGAGGAAGAACACACAAGCTAGGAAAGGCTGTATCCGTTTGCTTTTGCCTGAGCCTACAGGGAAGGGGAAGTCCCACCCCCTTCTCTCCTCACCCCTTACTGAGGGGTTGTCCAAACAGTGAATATAATCCTCATGGAATTCATGATATGTCTAAACAGACATTTGCACCAATACGTCATATTCGGAAGTGGAGCGGCCAAATCCACCATAAACTCAGTTGGGGAAGCCTTTGTGTTTTCCCCCAGAGTTTTTAAAAAGCTCCGTAGGGGATGCGAATGTCCTCTCATTTGGACAGCCGCATTCGCAGCACTACGCTTTTCCATAGGAGAAGTAGTACAAGCTATTGTCCAGACAAGCATGGGGGCAGGGCTTGCAAACAGGGCAAGCGCCTGCTGCCACCATGTTGGATTTTTGGTTAAGCGAGAGATCGGTAAGGCGATAAAACAGCAATCTTTTCCTCTTTTCTCTCTTTTTCTTTTGTAAACATGAAATATTGAGTGTGCGCACCATAGTAAAAAAAAAAAAATTAAATGGCGGCAGCAGACTTAAAAGCACTAGTAATCTTGGCTAGGGTCATGTGAAGTTTATGGGGGCTGTAAAACCATTGAGACAGGTTCACAGCTGCTGCAAATTGCTACTACTGTGGAGCAATCCATTCCCCCCCTTTATATAGACGGGCCCTGATTTAAGTGTGTGCAAATTACTTTTGCACTTGAACTCAATTTGCAACCACTGAAGTAACCAGAGGACAAAGGAGGAAATGGGAAGAGGAAAGAGAAACTGGGACATTTTAATGTGGGATGACAGAGGATTAATCAAGACTATCTCAGCCAAATTGGGACAGTTGAAGGATATGACACTGTGATTCCTGTAAATAGAATTATAACTGTCCCTACCCCTAGAGCTTGGTCAAGGTCATCTTACTATAGGTTCAATCTCAGCTACCATCAGGGGGATCTTGCAAGCCAAGTGCTTCTGATTGCCAAAAAAGATCCAAGGATCCCTTGAATATATGTAATTGACAGTAGGATTAGAGTGAGGTACCTCCAAACAGTTCCAGACCCTTACACATTGGCTCTTTCCTATAGGAGAGCATGGAGTCACCCTTTTTCAAGTTCAAAAGGTAAGCATATGATGTAAAACCATTCAGAATTTATTCTTCACCTCATTGGCGAAGAAGAGGGTTTCAGTGGGCTCTACTTGAGGAGAAAGGCACAAAGGTATCATTCGTCTTGAAGCATCCATTCTCATCTAGGAAGTTCTCCAGATTGAAATTATGGGGGGGGGTCAACCTTTGTGGGGTCATGTAGGACAGTACTGAGCATAGGGTAGATTTCTGTCCCCTGGGAAAGAAATAATAATAACAATTTTGAGCTCAGAATTGTCAAGATTTAGGGAAAGCATCAGCCAATTCAGGAACAGAGGTTCTCACACTGTGCCCTTCCATCCCTTGGAGGTCCATGAGCTGTACATAGATGTCCCATGTAAAGATGGTGGAAGAGTTGGGTTAACTGTGTGTGACTCAGCACTTCATTGACTTGATCTGCTATTCAAAGTTGAAGCAAATTTTAATGGACACAGATTAGCAAACAGGCTAACTGTCCTACAGGCCTTGATTTCATCATAGGGGTCTGACGAAATATATTTATTTTCACATTAAACTTGCCAATTAAAGAGATCTCTTTTAGCTGCCTGGCCCAGAGCCTGTCGAATTGATAAAAACAAGGTCTGGTTTTGATTATGGTGATGAAGAAAAAATATTGCTAAAATACAAGTTATGTACATGCTTTGATATGTCAAAGCAACATAAGGGTCTGCTGAGAGCTTCAGCAGTTTGGAAAGGGGGATTTGAAAGCTGCAGATCTAGAATTAAGCAACTGGAGGCCGTTTGCTCAAATGGCCAACCACCAATTCTTATAGTGGAAACATTCCACTTGGCAAATCATGTAGTGTATGAAGAAACACTGCTTTGGCAAAAGATGATTCTGAATGGCTTGAGAGAATGTAGAATAGCTTTCAGATATCGCTGTTCATTTCTAGACAACACATTGCTTGGCCTCCCACATTTTACCTGCTACCATCAGTATCTGTATCTTGGGAATCATGTTGCTTCTGAATTCAGTGTCATGGATAACTATGTGGGGCAGATCCATGGGGAAAAGGTCGCTGACTCTCTGTACTTCATGGATGATAGCATCTACGTATGGCATCTGGCTACAATCACCAACTTTGGGCTACAACTCTGGCCAATCACTCAGTCAATTTCCTCAGTCATTTTTGCTGCCAAATTGATTCAACAAATTAGCTCCTTTGGTTGCTAATCCCCAAAAAGAGCTGAGTTTTCTACTCAAACATAACAAATTGGAAACTTCATGTTCAAAGGCATAGCACCTCTGAATATCAGTTGTAGAAGGTCAAAGAGCAGCTGAGGGGATACAGGATTATTTTCCCCTGCTCCACGCCCCCCCCCCCATACCTTATACTTCAGGATATTTCATCAGAAGCAGAAACCCGTATTTCAGGGTGGTGCTGACTGTCTCGGTTCGAGCAAAGAGTAAGAGCAGTGAGCGCCAAGCTTTTGATGTTAAATTCACAGGATGGGTCATGTTTTTCCTGGAAGCAGAAAAGAACAAAACGTCATGAGAATATTCTGGAAAGGACCATTGTCCTTGAAAATGGGAACTGTGACCAGACAAGTTGGATGTGGCACTTTCACTAGAGCACAGTTGCCTTTCAGTTTGCATTTGAGATGCCAAGTAGGTTAAATAATATAATCTAGGTCAATGTCAGTTGGTGAGGACATTGGAGAGACCTGGCTGAACAAGACTACATGTGAAAGGGATCTAGGAGTCCTAGTAGACCACAAATTGAACATGAGTCAACAGTGTGATGTGGCAGCTAAAAAGGCCAATGCGATTTTGGGCTGCATCAATAGAAGTATAGTATCTAGATCAAGGGAAGTAATAGTGCTGCTCTATTCTGCCTCGGTCAGGCCTCACCTGGAATACTGTGTCCAGTTCTGGGCACCACATTTCAAAAAGGATATTGACAAATTGGAGCGTGTCCAGAGAAGGGCAACTAAAATGGTGAAAGGTCTGGAAACCATGCCTTATGAGGAGAGACTTAGGGAGCTGAGTATGTTTAGCCTGAAAAAAGATGGTTAAGGGGTTATATGATAGCCCTGTTTAAATATTTGAAGGGGAGTCACGTTGAGGATGGAGCAGGTGTGTTTTCTGCTGCTCCAGAGACTGGAACACGGAGCAATGGATGCAAGCTCCAGGAACAGAGATTCCACCTCAACATGAGGAGGAATTTTCTGACAGTCAGAGCTGTTCGGCAGTGGAACACACTCCCTCGGAGCGTGGTGGGGTCTCCTTCCTTGGAGGTCTTTAAACAGAAGCTGGATGGTCATTTGTTGGGAACGCTTTGATTTTTTTATTCCTGCATGGCAGAGTGTTGGACTAGATGGCCCTTGTGGTTTCTTCCAACTCTATGATTCTATGATTCTGTTTCACCAAAAACTGGCAGAAAGCAAAATGAAGTTTTACATACCCATCTAAGGCAGTCTGGAGGAACTGGCAGTATCTAAAAGTGAGACACTCCAATCAGACCATATTTGCAAAGGTTATTTACAGCTTCAGTTGGCCCCCTCTCTTTTACTCTTTCTGCTGGCAAGCAAAGACCATTTTTATTTGGCTGGCCTTTGGCTCTTACCTTAGGATTTTATCAGACACTCAAAATACAGCGTCATAATGACGCCACATAACCACAAAAGGGTGCATGAATCAGACGACATCACCCTTTCGCATTTAAAACCAGCCCCAAACCTGTACCTTTTAATTGACAGCTTAAGCCATCAATAGATCCCTCGTGCTGTTTTGTGCCAGCATTGCCAGTGTGTGAAACCTCGGGCCATTTAACTCTTGTACTTACCCCGACAATGGCTGGTCCGGTGCAAACACTTCCAGCTGAGATCGGGACATCCAGGTACGGTTCACTCTTTTTATGACCCTCCCTGGGTTACTTGGGGCTTTTAAAGGCTGTGTGTGTGCTTTTTAAAACTTTAAATGCTTTATTTATTTATTTATTTATTTATTTATTTCTGAATTTCCCGCACAACGAAGTCTCGTGGGATTTCGAGCAAGGAAGTGAAGGGGGCTTCGTTCCTCCCCCGTTACCATCACCAAATGGGAGGAAGTCCAGACGGGCACGCCGGGCCATTGCCGCAACTGCTGCTGCAACTGTTTCCCTCACTCTCCCAGAAGCAATGATGCCAGCCTACAAAGTGTGACCTAGACCCCCTGTGTGTGACCAGCCTCAGGACTTTATCAGATTAACCCCCATTAATGTTCTTTTGCCGACATATTTTGTGGTGTTTTTATGCTGGCAAAAGAAGCACCACTCCCACCATACCTACCTTGAGCAGTGGGAATGAGGCTTCCCTAGCATAAATGGAGCATGAACAGAGCTCCATTTACTTCCGGGGTTGAGATCTCACCAATTCTCACGAGAAGACGCAAGTGCAGCAAATTCAAAAAGTTAAGCAGGACAAATACATAAAACATAGATACAAGCACAGAAGCACACTTTAAAAATTACAAGTAAACCAAGGGGGATTCATAAAAATTGTGTCCCCTACCTGGCTGTTGCAATCTCACCCAGAAGTGTTCTGTCATTGACGCCATATTCATGCGAGCACAATAGCACGATGATTCAAACACCGGCAATGCTGGCAACAAAGTGCCATGGGAGATCTATTGACGGCTTGGGCCATCAATAAAAAAGAATGGCTTTTTGACAGTACATGATTGCGAAAGGATGATGTCGTATGGTATGCGCGCCCTTTCGCAATCGTTAGGCATTGTTATATTTGTCGCATCTGATAAAGTTCTTGGTCACAAGCTGCAGGACTCCTTCCTAGATCCAGAAGAGTGACAGCACACCGGCAGCTGCAGCAATGGACCATCATGCCAGGCAGGCTCCTACGGTCACGCGGGGCCCGGTCCGGGTTTTTTTTGCCAGCTGTAACAGATTTAACCAGGTATTATTTTAAAACACTATAATTGGCCCTATCCTGTTTTACACCCCTCTTTCCCCTGGGGGTCATGAGGAGTGCCTAGGGGCAAACCAGGACAAAAGCCCTGCGTCATCAGGATTACAGGGCTCCAAGATGGGGGGGCAAGATGGGGTAAGTTACCTGTCTAGACAAGGCCTTTGTGTTTCGAGTGCTTTCCATTAGCTAAGGACACCCTAGGAGAAAACAGGAAAGAACTGGAATGTCAACCAGGAAGGAGCCGAAAGAGGGCAAGGCCAATATTACAAAACCAAGCAATAAAAAAATTAAAATAAAATGAAATAAATAAACCAACTGAGATACTTCACCATATCCTTGGAAATTCCTTTCAAGGGTAAGAATCTGTTTTCTTCCACTGAATTCTTCTGCTTTGTCTATCAGAGTCTCTTTCGCAGTGTCATGTCCACATAAGACAACAACCGGACTCATTCCAAAATAGACAATGAACACAGGGCCATGTTTTTCATGCAGTGGCATATGGAAATAACAAGAGGTCTTTTCTAGTAATGCAACTCTTTGTTACCCAGTGCTCTTTGTGTTCCTTATAATCTTGTGTCCTTGCCCACACCTTTCCTTTAGCTTTTTGATTCCCTCATTTATACCAACAAAAATTCCAGGTTAAAATCTCCAGCATTCAGTTTCCTGGGAGAGAAGAGAAGCCACTACGTGGTGTCTGATGTTGAACACAGGAAGACCACTTAGATGAAAATAGAAAGACAGGTTGAGTCTCACTTAACCAGAATTCCAAAATCTAAAATACGCCAAAATCCAAAAGTGTCCACATGGGTGGCTGAGATAGTGACATCTTTGCTTTCTGATGGTTCACTGTTTGCAAGCTTTCTTTCATGGACAAAATTATTTTAAAAATTGCATATAAAATTAGTTTCAAACTATGTGTATAAGGTGTATATGTAACATAAATGAATTTTGTATTTAGACTTGGGTCTCATCTCCAAGGTATACTTGTATATGCAAGTATTCCAAAATCTGAAATATTCTAAAATCCAATACCTCTGGTCCCAAGCATGTCAGATAAGTGAGGCTCAGGACTTATCTACAACAGCCAACGTATGCTAGTTCCTGCCGGCGTATCCTGGCTGTGGAGGTGGTCCATTCTGCCCCTGTTACCTTGACAAAATGGGCTGGAGTCCCCACAAGAATACCTTCCCCTCACTGTAGCCTCTGCCACCATTTTCTTCGCTATCTCAGAAGCCAGGAAGGGGGCCCACAACATGTGAGTGAAGGTTCTCCGCATGTGACACATGCTGCAGGACCCCTGCCTGGCATCCAGAAGAGCCAGGGAACTGGTGGTGGCAGCGAGGGCGAGCGTGCCAGATAGTCTTCTGTGGATACGCAAGACCCAATCCAGGTTTAGGCCAGCGGTACCAGATTAAACTGGGTATTATTATGTGTTTATCAGGCCCCACTTCAGCTTGCCCCCATCTTAGCCCTGTATCTGCCCCAGGGGTGGTGAGGACTGGCCATGGGCTGAACAGGGCAAAAGCCCTGCATCATATGGACTGCAGGGCTCTGGAACAGGGGCAAGCTGGGGTATTTAGCCTGTGTAGATAAACCCTCAGTCTGTATCCCTCTCCCAAGTTATCCGTATGATTTGTTGGTTTAAAAATCTTTGAACCTTGGAATTAACTAAGCTATCATACTCTTACAGTGAACTAAAATTCATGGTTCATAGCTTGTAGCCTAAACACTGGAATTCTCCAACCCCAAAGGATGATCAAAAAGCAAGAAGTAGTTTTGGAAAGAGCCAATGTGTCAAAGCAGTTTGGACCAAGACTCAGAGAGACCAGGGTTTGAATCCCTACTTGGCCATGGAAACCCACTGGGTGACCTTGGGTAAGCCACACTCTCTCAGCCTTAGAGAAAGGCAAGGACAAACACTCTCTGAATAAATCTCACCAAGAAAACCCAGTGATAGGGTCTCTTTAGGGTTACCATAAGTCAGAAATGACTTAAAGGCATGCAACAAAGATTTGGAAAATATACAAGAGATCTAAGCTTTGGGTAAAGAATAAAGTGGGATATGTAAATTTTGTTGGCTCTTTATTATATTCTCTCATTTAATTAATTAAGAATTTATAACTTAAGACTAGAATTGAGTTCCAACTTATATCAGCCAATTAGGTTAAAAAGGAAACTGAACTGGGTTCTACATTAAGTTTAATTCTGAACTTACTAGATAACTTACTTGATTTTAGCTAGTTAGTTCCCATCTCTGTAGACAGCAATAAAGAACAATGGCTTTTGGTCAAGGTAGGTTTGCATGGAAGCAAAGAAGTTTTCGGGTTTCACAAAAGATTCTGAAGCAGTGAGAAAGTTTGTATACAAATCCAAGCCAACTGAGATTGTCTCAGCAAAAGAACAGCATTGTGTCTGCCTGCTGTTCTTTAGGATGGATGTGTTTTCTATCTTCAATAGGCAGAAAGATAGAGGTGATTAATAAAGATGTTTGAGTTGGAGTAATACATAAAAAAATGTCTAATGCTTAGTTGGGATAATTACAAGAGAAAGGAAGACTCTACCAAGGCCTGTGCAAGGGAAGGGATGGAGATGGAAAGGAATAAGGAGACAGCCCAATGCCTCCGTGAATCTTGATACCCTTCTGAAGTTTACCATTATCTCTGAAATGGCCAGACTATGTTCCAAGAGACAATCACTCAACTTGAGGAGAGCGTTTAAGGTTTCTGATGACTTGATCTGCAAGAAATTCCCAATCTGGAGCAGGGGAGTGGGCCCAGGAGGGAGCCTGTGTGACAAGTTTCTTCATAGCCAACATGATGATGAGGCAAGAAAAGGTAGGTGACAAGAATCATAGAATCATAGAATCATAGAATTGCAGAGTTGGAAGAGACCACGAGGGCCATCCAGTCCAACCCCCTGCCATGCAGGAATACACAATCAAAGCATCCCTGACAGATGGCCATCCAGCCTCTGTTTAAAGAACATACTTCATGGAAAAGAAATACAAGAACAGTGTGATCACCATTCTCTCCACATAGGACAGATTACAACACAAATCCCAAATACATAATGCTACAGCTACGGTGGCCATGCAAAGATGATGGCTGCATTAGCCAACTCCATGATGCATCTTTTGTGGACACCTATCCCATCTTACTCAAGTTCTACATACTTTATCAAGGCTGTATTTGTCACCACCTTCAGCATGATGTAAGGAGACCAAGACAAATATGTTGAATGCTCTGCCTATGAGATGGAAGCCAAATTTGCTCTGCTTTTTCTGAGTTAATCAATATTATGACTAGTTGGTCCAGAGGACATGTGGATTTGCAATTCACTGTTTCTGCAGATAAAAGTATTGTTAGCTTTCTTGGGTGTTAGGAATGAAGATACAAATGACCTTCCTAGGTCACAGGGTAACTCTGCTAGTGCAGATTTATACTCTATCAGAGCTTTTATTGGATCTCAGTGTACACATGCTGGATTGCATTGTGTTGGAGGCACAGCAGCATTCACATGGGAAAGCAACCATCTTGTGAAACGGTTGTACAGTATAGTTTAATAAAGGTTCCATATGGCAGACCCCCCGGTGTTGTTTCACATGGTGAAACAACAGCAGGTTGCCTAGATGGTGAAAATACTCCTCATAGAATTTGCAAAAAATATATTTCCTAATGCAATTTGCAGTATTTGGAGGGAGGGGGGCTAAAATACCCACAAACCATGCAGTAAAATGATTCGCAGTTCTCCCCAGAGCTTCCTGGAAATGATGTGCATTTTCCGATGTGTGGCTGTCTGAATTTGCATCAAAGAGCATTTTCGCTCAATTGCCATTTATGAGCATGTATGCCTGTTCAATTTGAATAAATGTGACTATGCGCAGAAATCTGAAGACAAATCAACCTTGCTGCAAATGAGCAAAAATGCGCACCCATTCACTGTAAACTGCTGCATGTAGACAAGCCCTCAGATCGCTATTTAACTATTAACAACTATTGGTATCACTAAGTTGACTGGAGATTTCCCAGTAGCAAACAACTTTATCAAGAATCACAAGTGCACCTCCCTTATAACCAGGTTTGATAATATTGTGTGATTTCTGAGCTAAGGAATTTTAATTTATGGCGCTTCTAAGCCAAGGATAAACATTCTCATTAGCATTATATAATTCTTCCCTTTTATTTGTTTATTCTTTTTTCCATACTAAAGATCTCAAGATCCCTATGGTAAGTATTCAAATCCCATTCTAAGGTGTCGATACAATTTTGACATACTTGACCAGTATGGTGTTCTACCAAATGAAATCAAATCTGTCCAGTTTTAGAATCAGTCATTAATAATTCAGTATTAGAATGGTTTATGAACGAGAATGTAACTTCAAATGAATATTTATTATGAATGATAGCCCAGTAGTTCTTAGACTTTTGATCCATGGTTCTTTTCAGTCCTTGGTCCCCTGGGAATGTGCTGTTTTGCAACATTTTCCTGTATCTGAGGCATGTAAAACAACCTGTTTATACAGTCAGACCCCTGTATCCACGGGGGTACAGTTCCTGGACTTACTGAGGATACCGCAAACCACTGATAACAGTGAACATCATTGAAAATAATGGGACTTCCAGTTCAAAACACTATAGGGTTTTAGGTCCTTGGAGGACCTAAAAATGTCTAGAGAGGATGCCTCTCTAGGCATTTTCTAAGAAGACTCTATGGTTTGTGCCCCCTATTTTGTGTCCAGCGGATAACTGAAACTGCAGTTATTGGTTCTGCAGATATGGGAGTCCGACTGTATTTTATACTTCTTGGCTGGCCTGATAAAAACACTACTGTCATTTTGGATTTAGTTGTGTTTTGCTGCATGGACAAAAGAGCTGCCCCAAATATATTATTTTAGTGTATTGTGTTATTCATTTGTAATGCTTTGTTTTGCTGATTTGTGGGAGAGTGGCCAATGCCTGTACTTTACAAGGTGGTGAACATAGTGGGGGTTTCTTTCTATTGTTGAACAGCTTGACAA
Source organism: Gambelia wislizenii (assembly GCA_030847615.1). Classification (NCBI taxonomy): domain Eukaryota; kingdom Metazoa; phylum Chordata; class Lepidosauria; order Squamata; family Crotaphytidae; genus Gambelia; species Gambelia wislizenii. Next base: position 32,864,233 of record JAUMIR010000010.1, read on the forward strand.
GGGGACAGTGGATGAGAGGAACACAGAATCCTGTCTCTCCCTGCTGCAGGACTCCTATGTCCGATTTTTCTTGAGGTTATAATATGCCTTCAAGTCAACTTGGACTTATGATGACCTTGTCCTATAGGGTTTTCTTGGTGAGGTTTATTCATAGGTCAGCCATTGCCTTTCTCTGCGGCTGAGAGAGTATGCCCAAGGTCACCCAGTGTGTTTCCATAACTGAGTGGGGATTTGAACCCTGGCTTCCTAGTCCAATACTCTGACCACTAAACCATGCTGGTGCTCGTGTTAGGATATACAGGGGGAAATTTCTCTGTTAACACCAGACACAAGAAACACTGGCTTGTAGTATGGCAAGGAGGACAAAACAGCATTCACATGGTGAAACAACAGGGTCCCACACTGCTCTTCAGTATAAGACCCTTGTAAAAACTGTTTTAAAATAGTAAGAAAAACACACTCTCCAGCCAACTAGTAAAGTAACCAACTCCCCCCTCCTTAAAATGAGTAACATGTAATGTTATCTAAGCTGACAGCCCCCATCTTGGAATATCACACAATTGGCAAATATTTAATAATCTGACTTGATGTGGCCTTCCACATGATTGGCAAGTAAACCAGAGACTCCCCAAAGGCCAAGGGTGGAGATATGCTTAATAGCATGTACAACCTAGGGAGGGGCTGTCCAAATTCTTATATACTGATCAAAGTATTTCCTGAGACCATCTGGAGGTGAATCATTCATGAATCCACTCAAAAATAGCAGAGTTCTCAATGGCTGCAAAACAGGTTTTTCCTCCCGACTGCTCCTCACAATAAGTTGCCTGCTCATATTCAATTCCATATGTATAGCCCATTAATGATCATGAACTCTTCCAGAGAACCCTGTGTTTTAAGCCTGGGACACTCAAACAGACATTGTATTCCACTTTAAATTCCATCCCTTCAAGGGAAATTTCAGACATAAATATCACCCTAAAATTCCACCCAAGTGTGCACAGACCCTCTTCTTCCAGACTCCACATCAGTCTGTGTTATCAGATGCACAGACCCCCTTCCTCTTGTTCCATGACAGTCTGTATGGCCATTCTGCCTTCCGGACCTCCTCTATGCTGATTTACTTTGTGATCTCACCCCTCCAGGATCAGTATAGTATAAGCCATAGTTCCCTCACTCTATTCCTCTATCCAAATACTTCCTACTTTCATCAACAGGCTTGTGTGATTGCTGGAAGCATGAGTGTTTGTGTGAATGCTGTTAAAATTAATTTACAATTTAAAAGTTTATTATACGTTCTGGCTTGAGTCTGTTCAGTGAGTACTAGTATACAAAGGCCACAAGATCTTGCTGTTACTGCACTTCTTACATGTCATTTTTAAGCTAATAAATCCCCCAAAATAATATTCAGACATATGTGGAAATTCCACAGGCACTAGCAATTCAGGTAACAGTCAGATGGACTATTGAGGGTCAGGGGAACAATATCCTGCCATTTTCTACAAAACTGTGAATGTTGTACAACATTCCCCAGCAAAAGAAATTTTTACATAGCAGTCACCCCCACAACAAATTGCACCCTATACATCAGCACCCTATACATTGGTCGTGAATTGAGTCTGAAGGTGAGCAGCACATCATCCTATACCATCCTAAGAGCAACTGAGCTCCCTGTCCCATTGAGAACAATCATGTTCCATGTGTGGGGGCAGAGTGAAGAGGCAACTCCTATCACCCTTGGACACTGCTTGTGCATCACCAGGAGACCCAGTTCATGTCTTGCATATCACTACTCGAGGTGAAACTGAGAGAGGTTGGAGGCCTGCAATACCATGACGCAGTCCTCTTGGAAAATGTAATGTGACTATTTATTGCTAAATTAACCTAGAACCCAATAAGCCACGGGCCTCTGGTGCTACTGGCCTGGAAACCTGTTTGTTTTGTAGTATCACAGTGGTCCTTAGATCAAACGAGCCTGTTGGTTTTATGATAAAGCCAAAGTCCAAAGCAAAAGATAAAGATGTTGGTCATCCTTCTCTGGACATGTGCCCAGAACTGGACACAGTATTCCTGGTTAGGTCTGATCAAAGCAGAACATTATTTCCATTATTTCCCTTGATCTGAACACCATACTTCTATTAATGCAGCCTAGAACTGCATTAACTTGTTTGCCACCCCATGTTGACTTGTGGTCTACTAAGCCCCCTAGATCATGATTAGTTTGTTGTCTACTAAGAATTCACCAGGACAGTTATGAATGCAGAACCTAATGTTATACCTTCATGACTGGTTTGTATTCACGGTCCCTTCATATTCCCTACTGAAAGTTCCACAATCCCTGCTTACTGAGCAACCGCCACCATGATCGAATGGGGTCCGTTCCTCTGTCAATCAGGAAGCAGCTGGCTGCTTTTCCCATTAAGCCCATTGCACAAGCAATCTCTGGTGTAAGGAGGAATTATGAGAGGACCCCAGTGATGTATTCAAGTCTTTTACACCAAGTCTAAAGTTAAGTCTCAAGTCTCTACCTTCAAGTCTGAAGTCAAGTCTCAAGTCTTTGCATGTTATATTCAAAACAAGTCTCAAATTGAGTCTCAAGCCTGGAAGCCAACATTAACAGGGAAAAAGGAATAGGTGATGGTGGTGGGGTGTGTGGAGGAGTGGAATTGCAATAACTAGAAAATCAAGAAGACGCACACAAAGTTAGGTTTAAAAAATTAAATTATCAGTAAACGTTTTCAGCAATGGGCTTGAGGTCTGCTTGGCAGCCTGTTCCTGCTGCACATCAGAGGAGACTTCTAAAGTTTTGGAAAGCTTTAGAAGGATCCTTCTGCCTCAAACCCATTGGCTAATGCATTTGCTGTTACTGTTTCCATCATGTGACTGGCAGCCAAAAAGCAGTGAGATCATGGAATCATAGAATCATAGAGATGGAAGAGACCACAAGGGCCATCTAGCCCAACCCCCTGCCCTGCAGGAACACACAATCAACCCATTCCCAACAGATGGCCATCTGGCCTCTGTTTAAAAACCTCCAGAGAAGGAGACTCCACCACACTGAGGTAGCACATTCCACTGCCAAGCAGCTCTTACCACCAGGAATTTATTCCTAATGTTTAGGTGGAATCTCTTTTCCTGTAGCTTGAGTCCATTGCTCCATGCCCTAGTCTCTGGAGCCACAGAAAACAAGCTTGCTCCATCCTCAATATTGGCATCCTTTCAAATATTTAAACGTGGCTATCAAGTCACCTCTTATCCGTCTCAACTCCAAGCTAAACATACCCAGCTCCCTAAGCCGCTCCTCATAGGGCACAGCTTCCATACCTTGGAAACATTGTTCAAAGGAAGAAAACCATTTCCCCTTCTGTAATAGTCTGGATGAATGTGCTATGTTACTGAACCAAGGCTAGCAAGTTGGTTGCTAAAAATATACAAGCAGTGAGTCGAGTCAGTGTGTCATTTACTGTCGAGTCGAGTCCAAGTAAAGTCATTTAAGCGACTTGAGTCCAACTTGATTGACTTGAGTTTACAGCACTGGAGGAATCCTCCATCTAGCTGTCGCAGTAGGTATTGTTCACAGAAGAGAGTGGTAGCGTCAGTCAGCTGCTGCCCCACAAATGGGGATTTAGGGGGTGGGATGGGGGAGATACTAGATAGCTACAGAACTAAGGTGGTTACGCACTCATAACTGCTTCAATCAATACCAACCATTGTGTTTAGATTAGATAATTTCAAGGCAACCTCAACACTTTATAAACACTTAGCTATAGATACAGACATACATTTCAAGAGGTATCACACTCCTGGGGATTCTCCAGGAGATAAGAAATGCTGGAACAGTTCAAGAGCATCCCTGTTACCCAGGTGGGGTTCACCAATACAATAACCCCTAAACTGGAGGTGGAAAATGGAAGCCATCTTAAAAAAAAAAAAGCACCAAACCCTGTGTGAGAGCAAGAGAACAGAATAAGAGCCCTGTCTCTCCCTGAAGAGTCTGGGAACACAGCTTATGCAAAAGCCCCCAAGGCTGGAAGAAAGGGACCTCGGAGTCAGCGCGGGATGGTGGAGAGCTGGTAAAAAGGTGGGATGTTAGCAAAGCCACTCTCCTGGGGAATTGTGTCAAGGTCCTGGGGAGGCAGGAGGGGCTTCAGCCAGAAACTCTGCAGTATGGTGGTGAAGAAGAGGAAAAGTTCCATGCGAGCCAAGGCTTCACCCAAACAGATCCGCTTCCCTGAAAGAAAAAGAGGAAAATTGTCAGGAGGCAAGGGCAGACACAACCAGGTTTCTGAGCAGATGCCTCCTGAGGTGCAACTAGAAGAGTTATTCCCACTCCCCTAATTCCCTTTACCTTGTTCATAGCAGCTTTGGGTTTTTATGGACTTTCCCCACATCCAACAATCTGATTGTCCTATACCTACTTCTAGATTTCCCTCACATCCACCTTGCTATGGGTCTACAGTTGGTCTCACTGACCATTTTGGGCATCCTTCAGTGTAGTCTCTCTAACTTCAAAGATACCCAGGATCATTTCATTTCTAAATCTGTCAATCTTGATGTTAAGGATTCTGATCTATAGAGCTATTTGTACATAGGGATGTAATGCTTCACCAATTTTGATTCTGAAGGAAGCAACGCGTAATTTTAGCAATTTCTTCCTGCAGCAAGAAAGTTCTCAAAAATGGTGCAGTTTATGAATACTATTTTTGAATTCAAAGACATAGCCATGTTAAGCATTCGTAGACATTAGTTGACTAAGAGGAACCTCTTGCTAGGGTTCCTTGTAAAGCACTTGTAGACCTTGGTATGATGTAGAATCTCATTACTTCCTTCCCTGAAGAAGCAAGTGCTAGCAAGCAACTGAAATGAGACTGGATAAGCTCAAAACTACTAAGAGTTGGTAGATGACATTTAAAATCTGAAGACACTGGCTTTGTGGCTCACACTCAACAACCTCACGCTGTCAGATTAAGCAGTATTCAAGGTAATATTAGGGAACTCAAATCAAAGTCTAGGATTTGGAGAATACCAATCTGGAAGGCTAGAATTTGTGAGGTCTTGGGGTGCATCTAAAGTGTAGAAATAATCCAGTTTGACACCATTTTAAGTGCTGTAGCACCATCCTATGGAATCCTGGGATTTGTAGTCGTGATTGAAATATGGCGCGGAGCCGTCCCAAGCTTCACGGAAGTGACACGGACGGTTTCGCTAGAGGCACAGCGTCGTCCGAAGAAGACCCTTGCCGCGCAGCAGTTTCGGGAGGCTGCTCACGCGGCAGACATGAATTTTTGCAGGTCTGAAAATCTCCAAAGAGTGCTGATGCCTCACAAAACTCCAAACCCTGGGATTCTGTAACATGGAGCCATGGCAGTTAAAGTGGTGTCAGACTACATTATTTCTACAGTGTAGATGCACCCTAAGATTCCTGTAAGTAATTTGTGTGATTCCTCTGAACAACACCTCTCAAAGGGCTGATCTAAATGAGGATAGCTGGTAAGAATCTGGTGATGTGTTTAAAATGGAGTAGAGATCGCCCCAAGGAAGATAAAGAAATGGACAATTAATGCTATAAAATCATGAAATGCAATCCACAGAGTACATGAGCAGGGTTCTCAACCCTTAAGCATTGGCTGTTTGCTGTCAGAGAATAAGGAGACCCACAGTCACAAGTTCTGAAAGCAAGCATGTGATATCAAACAAACAAGCTAACCAACAAACAAGAATATGCGCCTTTTCCTCATTTGTATGTTTAGGAGAGTTCTACCTGCGGAGAATGGCACAAAGGCATCATTCTTCTTGAATCGCCCACTCTCATCCAGGAAGTTCTCTGGGTTGAAACCATAGGGGCTTTTAAACATAGTGGGGTCATGCAGGACAGTGCTGAGCACAGGGTAGATCTCTGTCCCCTGAGAAAGAAAGAAAGAAAAAGAAAGCATTATGAGCTCAGAAGATTCGGGGAGGGGCGTCAGCCAGTTCCAGAACGGAGGATTTCACACTGTATTCTCCCATCCATTCATAATCTGTGAGCTCCATTTAGATGTTCCACGTGAAAATGGTGGAGACATTGGATTTATCTGTGCCCGGCTCTGCACGTCATTACCTTATGCAGAGGTTCAAGGTTGAAGCTTCCTTTTTTAAAAAACAGGAAGAAATTAGCAAACAGGTTAACTGTCCTACAGAAAGAGGGTTAGGGTCAGAGCACCAGCAGGATCCAAAATGTGATCTTGGCAACCCCTTGTGGCCCATGAATCTCATTTAGGTAGCCCATAAGAAGATGACAGAACGTTTCAGACTACCTGCATTTGTTTCTGCTCTTCACATATTTCTTCTTGGATTCAAAGCTAAGGTCATTCTCACCTAACAGCACTAAAGCCCATGATTCCATAATATGTCATGTACAGTCTATTAATCTTCCCTTTAAAATTAATTTTAAAAATATTCCCTTAAAAATTCCCTTTCAAAAAATTAACTTTAAAAATTAAAGAGGCTCTACTGAGTTGCCTTGTCTACAGCCTGTGGCTTTATCCTCCAGCAATTTTAAAGTGCTTTTCAAGTGGAGCAGGGTTTGAGAACCGTGTATCTCAAGAAAAGACCTAAGGTGCATCCATTTAATAGCTGAGTGCTCCTCTGTTGGAGCACTCAACTCTGTGAGCCGTCTGAGGGCTCGCACTAAGACTCTAAACTATCTAATCCGTGAGCTGCTCTTTGCTGATGATGCTGCCCTTGTTGCCCACACAGAAGCAGCTCTGCAGCGCCTAACGTCCTGCTTCGCAACAGCTGCAGAGCTGTTTGGGCTGGAAGTCAACCTAAAGAAAACGGAAGTTCTTTACCAGCCTGCACCACAGGACGAACACCACCATCCCCACATTGCCGTCGGCAAATCTGTGCTCAAGTCTGTTCAGCAGTTCACCTACCTGGGAAGCATCATCTCCTCAGATGCCAAGATTGACAAAGAGATCGATCACAGATTAGCAAAGGCACATAGTGCATTTGGAAGACTTTACAAAAGAGTCTGGAGTAATAAACACCTGAGGCAAAACACAAAAACCAGTGTGTATAGAGCCATTGTACTGTCTATTCTCCTTTATGGGTCTGAAACATGGGTCACCTATCGCCACCACTTACGACTCCTCGAACGCTTCCATCAGCGCTGTTTACGCACAATCCTAAATATACACTGGACTGACTATGTGACGAATGTTGCTGCCCTTGAGCAAGCAGGGATCACAAGCATTGAGACCATGATATTGAGAACACAGCTGCACTGGGCAGGGCATGTTTCTAGGATGGAGGACCATCGCCTCCCCAAAATAGTATTCTACGGTGAACTCGCCACAGGTCAGTGTAAGAGGGGCACTCCAAGAAAACGATACAAGGACTCCCTGAAACAACACCTCAGGCTCGGCCAAATTGATCACCAACAATGGTCCGCCCTGGCCTCACATCGGGAGGCATGGAGACACACTATCCACAATGCTGCAGCCTTATTTGAGAGCTCACGCCGAACAAGTCTTGAAGAGAAACGACAACGCAGAAAAAATCACAACCCAGAAACATCACCCAAGGAAACTTTCTGCTGTGCTTTCTGCAACTGGACCTGTCTATCTCAGATTGGCCTTTTTAGTCATCAGCGCGCTTGCAGAAAGTGTGGGATGAGTCCTTCCTGAATCTTCGTTTGCGAAGAAAAGCCAGAGAGAGAGAGCTTGAGAGAGAGCTCCTCTGTTGCTTTCCCCAGCTCTTCCCCAACATGGAAATAGGTGTCTAGGGGGGAGCTGGAGCATAGAAAAGGTGAGACTTCAGGGGGGTTGTCACTGTGTCATTGGAGCAGAATTTTCCATGTTTGCAATGACCCAAAAAGTGCATTATGATGGCACAAACTGGGCTTACACTGTTATAACTCATTCACAGGACAGCAGCCAATATCAGCAGATATCCCTGTGGGTGGCCTGAGCCAAAGTGGAATATCCCATGAATACCTACTTTCCAAATGTCCTGATTTGGCAGGAGCGGTCCTGATTAATTCCCTGTCATCCTACATTTTCAGCTATTTTCAAAATGCCCCAGTTTCTCTCTCCTTCCCCCGCTTCCTCTTCTGTCCTCAGCTTACTTCAATTGCTGCAAACTGAGTTCAAAGTGCAAAAGTAGTTTGCACACACTTAACTCAACAGGGGAGAGCAGACAGGAGGAGGTGGAGTCTTGCTCTTCCCAGTGGGCTCAGGCAAAAGCAAACTGCTGCAAGCTCTCCTAGCTTGTGTGTTCTTCCTCATCAACACCTTTTGCCATCTTGGCCACACTCTGGTGTTGCTTGGGCCACATGTTTCTCAATTTTCTGCTGTGAAACATTGGAAGGTATGATGACTACTGTTCACAATTTCAAGGCAACACATCCAAGCTTCCCCCAGTCTTTCCAGGTCAACCCAGTACTGTACCTTAGGGAGGAAATATCCTCTGAATTCAGTGTCACGAGTAACCATGTGGGGCACATCCATGGGAATCAGATCACTGACTCTCTGCACTTCATGAATGACAGCATCCATATACGGCATCTTGCTCCGGTCTTCAATGTTTGGGACACGGTTCCGTCCAATCACTTGGTCAATTTCCTCATGCACTTTTGCTGTCAAATGTATTCATAGAATTAGCTCTTTGGATTTTGTAACTCTCAAAGGGAACTGAAATTCTACTTCCAGCATAGCTAAAGGGCAGCAGTAATTCTCTGAATACCAGTTGCAGGAACACCAGCACTCACACCCCAGCCAACAACCTGCATGGCTAGATTGTGGTTTCCTCTGTTTGAGAGGAGACAGTTAACTAGTTTTCCTCATTCCCCGTATCTTGTACCTCTCTGATAATTTTTGATCTGTCCAGTTACTTCTGAAATGACCAATCCATGCTATTGGCATGCCTCTTTGTGGTCTTCAAACATCCCTGAGAACTGAACTTGTGTGTAGAAGTGGAAATTAGGGTGGAATTTTATGCAGAGACCAAACTGTGCTCAGATGTTGGTTTCCTATAGGGCTGCCACAGTTGGAGAAGGAGACTAAAGGCTTTATCACATGAGCCTTTTAAAGCACAATTAAAGCTGGATAATAATGCCTTTGGTGATACTTATCACACAACATCACTTCCAAATTGTTGCTGCTATGCTTCCAAAGCATGGTTAGGGTGTCCCTTGCCATTGATGGGGAAACCCATCAATAAGCTCCCAATCACACTATTGTGATTGGCCATGAGTCCTTAGGTGTGATAAATTTCTCCAGTTGCAGTCCCAAGAATGGGCAGTAATATGGTCTCAAGACTATCACACTACAGTGTTATAGCACTATTATTCCACTTTAACTGCTATTGTTGCCTCCTGTGGAATTCTGGTGTTTGTAGTTTAGTGAAGTTGAAGAGCTCTCTGGCTGAGAATGCTAAATGCCCCTCCCGAAACTGCAAACCCCAGGATTTCACAGGAGGCAGACAGAGCAGTTAAAGTGGAATAGTAGTGCTATAACATTGTAGTGTGATAATCTAGTCTCCTTCTCTCTCCCTCTTCCCACTCCCTCCTGCTGTCTCCAAACATGCTGCGGTGTCCCCCCCCCCCGACTTTCTTTCCTTTTTTCTTTGTTTCACTAAATTGCATTGCAATAATTGCCAAATCACATTACAACTAAAAATAAAAATACAAAACCACAAAAGCCATGCTGGGTAGGGCAATAGAACAAGGAGAAGAGTCTGGAAGAGAGCTGAGTGCCCATCAGTGGCTGAAACAGCCCCAGGCATGCTATTGCAGTGAAGCGTGAAACTGAGGGCTGCCAAACCACTTTCTATCCATTGACTTTTGCAAATGTGATTGCAGCGACAACAGGGCCCGTGGGATAATGTCCTAGACTAGTTTCTCCACACTCCCCCCTCCATACTTTGCCTTCCCAGGCTTCTTTGGTGGGAACAAAGGAAGGGGCCTTCTCAGTGGCTGCTCCGAGACTTTGGAACTCCCTCCCTAGAGAGGCCAGGATGGCTCCATCCTTGCTCTCCTTCCGCCAGCAAGCTAAAACATTTTTATGCCAACAGATTTTTAGATCTTGACTGGGATGGGCTTTGAATGCTGTGTGGTGCTGTTTTTAAGATTTGTGTATAGTCTTTTAATGAATGTTAATGTTTTTAACTTTTATATTTATACTTTTATTGATGTGTTTGCATAGTTTTTTAATCTGAATTGTTCTTAAAGAAGTTGTTAGCTGCCTCGAGACTCATTCTTGGGAGAAAACTGGGGTATCAATGATAATAATAATAATAATAATAATAATACCTTGCACCTCAGGATATTTCATCAGTAGCAGAAACCCATATCTCAGGGTGGAGCTGACCGTCTCTGTTCCAGCAAAGAACAGGTTAAGGGTGGTGAGTTCCAAGTTCTTGACATTAAATTCAGTGGCTGAATTACCTTTTTCCTGAAAGTAGGAAAGAATGAGACATAATGAGATGATTCCAAGAAGGACCACCGGCAGGTTGAAAGAGAAAGTAAATTCTGTCCTGACGTGAGACTAGGCAAGTGATGTCCCCCCCCCCCAACTAGAGTCTGATTGTGTTTCAGATGCAAAGGAGGTAAAATATTGGCTGGCATTCTGTGTTGCAGTTACAGATGTTTAACCTCAAGTTTTGGATCTGTAATTGTTCCATATTTACTAACGGTATGTAGTCACAAGCATGGCAATATTACAATGATCATAGAATCGTAGAGTTAGAAGATACCACAAGGGCCATCTAGTCCAACCTCCTACCATGCAGGAACACACTATCAAAGCACGTCCGACAGATGGCCATCCAGCCTCTGTTTAAAAATCTCCAAAGAAGGAGATTCCACCACACTCTGAGGCACTGCATTCCACTGCCCAGCATCTCTTACTGTCAGGAGATTCTTCCTAATGTTTAGGTGGAATCTCTTTTCCTGTAGTTTGAGTCCATTGCTCCATGTCCTAGTCTCTGGAGCAGCAGAAAATGAGCTTACTCCATCCTCAGTATGACATTCCTTCAAATACTTAAACATGGCTATCATGTCACCTCTCCACCTTCTCTACTCCAGGTTAAATATACCCAACTCCCTAAGCCGCTCCTCATAGGGCATGGTTTCTGGACCTCCCACCATTTTGGTTGACAGTGGAATGTGCTGCCTCCTTCCTCCTTCCTTCCCAGTTCTTATGGTGCCAATGCTCACCCTCCGACCTGCTTTTCATGCACATTCTGACCAGAAGCAAATAGGATAGGTTAAATGTTCCTTATCCTATTTCCCTAAGTAAGTGAGAAGGAATAATCCCCTCATTTCACCCTGATCTGGGAACAGCCCTTTCTATCTTAATTTCCAGACAGGAAAATATGGTGTGTGTGGCTGTGTGTGTGTGTACGCATGCATGTGTGTGCATGCATGCATGCATGCATGAGTGTGCTTGAATAACAAGCTCTTCTTATCATGGCCATTTCAAAGTATCTGGAGTTTTGGACATTCATTGCAGGTCACCACCACCTTCATGCACCAACAATGTATACCTTTTCCATCTGGATGAGGAAGCAGTCAATGAAATCCCGTGGGACATTGGGGTCAAGGGTTTCTTGGTTCTTCTTCACTCTCTTGGCAACAAAGAGCCTCATCTCTTCTAGGAGGTCATAGATCTTGGTGTGGGGCCCTGGGAAGTACTTGAGGAAGCTGGCATAGATGTCGTAGAACTACATGAGGAGAGAAACCATGCCTAGCAGGTTACCTGCCATATTTCCTCCTCCGTATCAGCAGCAATTCTTTAGTTTGCTTTGGAAGGATTTCTGGAGCTAGTAACAAAGGGACACCCATGAGCTCAGTTTTGTTTTGAGGAGGGGTGAACCAAAGGCACACCAATACACCCCAAATACGGGTGAGCCTCCCAAGCGTAGTACCTGGGTTGTTGTGAAATCAAAGATTATTCACAAACATTCAACTATGGCAGATGATAAACATTAAGAATGAATGAAACTGAATGTTCCCATCTAAAAGCTTCACAAGTGGGACAATGAAAGCAGAAGCTTGAAACATGTTGCCATAGCAGGTCCCATTAAATACAATGGGGCAGTAAAATGGTGTCCCTTATATAAAATAGCAAAATCAAGGTTTGCTTCTTGGATTTTTTAAAAAAAATATTTTCAAGCCATGGATGGTGGAATGTGAGGATGCCAAAGCTATGACTGTTTATCAGTGTAAAAGAACAAGACATTTTTAAACAATCAATACACAATTTAAAATTCACACTTTAAAATCATCTGGATAGGCTTCTAGAAGAGTTTAGTCTTTAATGCTGATTAAACATTTGATTTGACAGCACATTAGGCTGTCGTATCTCTTCTGGCAGACCGTTCCAGAGTCTAGTGGTGGCTGAAGAAAAAGTCCTTTAGGTGACAGTTGCCAACTTAGTCCTAGCTGGCCGGAGCAAATGTCCCCCAGAGGACCTACATTTATGGGGCGGATTATATGGGAGCAGGAAATCCTGTAGGTAACCTGGACCCAAACCACGTAGGGCTTTAAAGGTAATAACCAACACTGTGCAACTCACTTGAAAACTAATTACAGTAGGACCCCTGTATCCACTGGGGATTGGTTCTGGGGGGGGGGCATGAATACCAAAAACATGGATAACAGCGAACACCATTGAAAATAATGGGATTTCCAGTTTAAAACACCATAGAGTTGCCTTGGAGGACTTAGAAAATGGCTAGAGCAGACACCTTTAGATAGATGTGTTGTTTTGTGTCCCATGGATAATTGAATCAGTAGATAATAAATCAGTGGATATGGGGGTCCTACTGTAGACACACAAGGGGGCGGAGGTGGAGAGGCCAAACTGCACCAGGTGACACTGTTGGGGGCGGAGGGGTGATACCAGCCTTAGTGACACCACAGTCTAGATGGGTGGGAAGGAAAGAACATCAGGGTAGGGATGAGAACCAATGGGTTTCTAAGCATTTTTAAGCTAGTACTTCTACAAAGGGAGTAGCGTTGGGGTACCTGGGCCCAGGCTGTGCTCATCTCCCGGAAGCTGTTGTTCATCATCTCCATGAGGGCCTGGAAGTCCTTGTCCTCATAGTCAAAGCGGTCCCCAAAAACAATGGAGCAAATGATGTTGGAGACAGCCCGGCTGAAGAAGTAGGTAGGCTCAAAGGGCTTCTCTGAAGCACAAGGACAAAGAGACTCAATGAAGACTCCCCTGGTGCCAAGAACAGGACACCATGCCCACCAAATGTCTGAGGATGGATGGATGTTGTAGACCCTCTTAGCTTTAGAGAAGGTATAACTGAGCAGAAGGAGTTCAACTTTTCTTTGGCACCTCACTTACCCTTAGTCTTTCTAAATTCCTCCAGCAGGAACTGGACCTCCTCCTGGATTCGCTCTTGAATGTTTTTTTTCCCCATTCCAAAATTCCTCAAGACAGTGAGGGAGAACCGGCGCAGTTGCTTCCAGCGTTCTCCATTGGCAAATACCACCCCTGAGGGAAACAGGAAAGAAATGGCAGGGCAAAACAGGAAGCAGAAGCAAGAGTGGGAGCCATTCTTGACAGGTCAACTGGGATGCCTCACCATATCCTTGGAAGGTCCGCTCAAGGGTAGGGTTGGTACACCTTCCACTGAATTCTTCTGCCTTGTCTATCAGGGCCTCCTTCACAGCATGGTGTCCACATAAGACTACAATCGGACGTGATCCAAAATAGACGGTGAACACAGGGCCATATTTATCACGGAGCTGCAGAGAGGAGAAAAAAAACTTTCATATCTGGTATAATCCTCTTGTTTAAGTAGACATTTTGTAATGGTAACCTTTGAAGGCTTCTGTCCTGGAACCCAAGTGCTGGGAAACCAGTGGATTCAGAGTCCATTGTGGGAACCAATGGATGAATCTTCCCAATTTGGGGCCAAGCAGCACATTTCACAGAATCCTGAATTTTGGGGCTTTATTAGACATGGCAAATACAGCATCAAAACAATGCCTAATGAACATGAAAGGGTGCCTATACTGCATGATGCCATGCTATGGTGATTTCAAGAGTTGAATAAGGTGTTCCTTTTTATTGATGGCCCAAGCCGTCAATAGATCTGCCATAGATTTTATTTTTATTTTTATTTTTTATTTTTTTGCAGTTTTGCCTGCATATAAAACCTCGCATCATTCTGCTCACATGAATACAGTGTCAATGGGCAGAACACTTCCGGGTGAGATCGCGATTCTGGGTATTGGAGGACTACCCAGTCATGCTGTAATCTCGCAGTTACAGTGGGACGTGGTTTTGAACGCTCTTCAATGCTGTGAAAACAGTGATATTTAGTGCTATTGACAGCTTGTCCCATCAATGAAAAGCAATGCCTTATTCGTGGCTGGAGCACACATTGACCATACGGGGATGACAACATCATGTGATAGCAGAAACCATTTGCACTACTGTAATGTCATAATTGGGTGATTTTTGCTGCGTCTGACAAAGCCCCATATCTCTTCCTCCTTAATGGAATTTCTGGGGGTGGGGGGATGTTAGTAGGGAGAACTGTAAAAATACAGCCAGGTTACAAATCAAAATGATGCTCCCTTCCATCTGTGTTCCAAGTAAAATAAAATAAAAACCTCCATGAGTGAGAAAGATAAACATCTCATCTGAAAACACTCAGAATCTTTCTTTGTATTTCATTTCCCAACAAGTAGTCACTTTGAAAAGATAGCCATAATAAGAGTAGTCAGGGAAATCTAAAGAGTAGGATAAAAACAATAGCATTTGACCGACGGAGGTTTGCACAGAACAAAACAAGCTTCCAGATTTTGGAGGACTCCTCACAGAATTGAGAAAGCAGCAAGTCCAGCCCCAACTGAGAGTGTATCCATACTGCCTGTATATAGCACTTTAATCCCTGTTTTAACCGCATCCTATGGAATCCTGGAGCTTGTCCACCCGAAGGGAAAAAAATGGACTGCTCCACAGTAACAGCAAGTCACAGCAGCTGCGACCTGTCTTAATGATTTTACAGCCCCCATCAACTTTGCATGCCTGCAGTCAAGATGGCGGCCACAAGTGCATTACTCGCATTTTTAAATCTGCCACCTCTGACCTTTAAAAAAACCCTATTTCTATGGTGCTCACAAGCAGTATTCCACCGTTCCCAAAAAAGAGAAAAAAGGTAGCCCAAATCTCCATTTTATCGTCTTAGCGATCACTCGCTAAGGCGAAAATACAACATGGCAGCAGGGGGCACTTGCTCTGTAACCAAGCCCCACCCCCTGTGCTCATCCAGCCAATTAGGTTTGCACTTTGTCTTATATGGGGAAATGATTCATGTCAGATAGCTTGTCTTATCAAGCAAAAATGAGCATATCACAGGAGCTTTTTTAGCAAGTCAGGAAAAAGCACAAATGCTTTTCTCACACGGTTTTTCCTCTTTTTGGCCCCCTTCCTTCACAATACGACAAGACAATGCATGATCCCATTAAGACAGCTCGTATTCCAGGCGAATTCTGTGAGGGGTATTTTGACCATATAGACAACCCCCCGGGATCTGTAACTTGATGAAAGGTTAAGATTTCTTTAGTGCTTTCCCCTGAACTCCATCACTAGAGCTCTCTAACAAAGAATTCTAAGTCCCTCGCCAAACTACAAATCCCAGGTTTCTCCAGGAAGGAGCCATAGCAATTAAATGAGCCTCAAACTACTATCCCAGAAACTAATCAAGACACAGAATCGCATTTTGTCTACCTGCTATCCTTTGGGGGTGTATGTGGCTCCCATCATCAACTGGCACACAGAGAGACCAAGGAGATGGGAGAAAATATTTTGGCTGGAGGTATATGTGCAGGAATATCTAGAGAATTTAAGGGAGATGCAGGCATGTGCTTAGCTGGGGGGAATTGTGAAGAAAAAAAATCAGTTTTTCAAAGCCTGTGCAAGAGAAGGGATGGTGATGGAGGAAGAATAAGACAAACCAATGCCTCAGTGAATCTCAATAAATTTGCTATTAGCTCCAAATGGCCCAGGCTGAAGTCCAGGGGATAAGCACTTACCTTGAGAAGAGATTTTAAAGTTTCCGATGATTTGATCTGGAGGAAATTCCCAATCAGGGGGAGGGGAGTGGGTCCAGGTGGGAGCCTTCCCTTCTTTGACAGTTTCCTCTTAGCTGATGTGAGCACAAGGCAAGATACACAGACAACAAAGAGAAGGATGACTGCACTAGCCCAATCCATCATGCAGGTTGCCACCTGTCCTTCTCCTATTGCAAAGTGTGGACATCTGTCCTGTCTTGCTGGGCTTCCATGGTATTTTATTGGGGCTGGATTGGGCACCGCCTCCTGGGTTACATAACTGTACAGCATAATCATGTTGTGTGCTTCATCCCTGAAACTGGAAACAAGTTTAAGAGTCTTCTGTTGTTTTCTTAAGAGAAAGCAAGTTTTATTTTAAGCCTCTATGAGGGTTCCTGATTAATCAGTTGGTGGGTATTTGGTCCAGAAGGTATATGTGTTTTAAAGTTCATACAGATCTAAGTATTGCTAAGTTATTACTTCTTACCCTTTTCATAACCACTGTAAAACACCTCAGGTGTTACTATACAGTATATATATTTATAGATTGTTAACCCATCACTGAACACAAAGGCAGGCAATGTTGGCTGACTTTGAAACTCTCTGAAAATAGCTTTGTTTTTCCATTTCTTGAATGCTCCGTAATTTTCATAGGATGACAACACCCTAGAGAAAGATCTTGAAAAAGAAGTGAAAGGGAAACTTAATGGCCAAGCATGACAACAGAGATGGTGTGGATATTCAATCATTTCCCAGTCGAGGTTGAAATTTAGAGTTCTGTTTCTGTCACGGCTGTTCCTGCAAGCAAAAAGGTGACCTGTTATGTTGGCAAGATCCCAGAGTCAATGGAATGTCCCTGCCAGAAAACTTCTGGGTGAGATCGACACATCCAGGTAAGTGACACACTTTTATTACCCTCCCCAGGTTACTTCTGCCTTTCAAAGTGTGTTTTTGTGCTTGCTGATATTTTTTTGGTGTTCTTTTTATTTTTATTTTTTAATTTCCTGCACTCGAGTCTTCTCGCAAGAATCTGTGAGATTTCGATCCAGGAAGTGAAGGAAGCTCTGTTAGAGCTCCGTACACACCTGGGCTGCCAGAATGACAGGAGAGGAGGTAAGTGCGTGGGGAGGGTGATTGTGGCGTGACAGGGATGGGACGGGGCAGGAGTGGAAATTGTGGGACAGGAATGCTTTTTTTGTTCCTGTCTGATAATCTCCAAAGAGAATTTCCTCCCACTTTGCCTGCTGGCCTCTCTAGGCATTTCCTAGGTCCTCTAACGCAATTCGATGGGGTTTGCTATTACCCGCAGTTTCAAGTATTCACTCCTTTTAGGGTCTACAGTTGTCCCTCCACATTTACGGATTTGGCATTCACGGTTTTAAGTATTCATGGCTTGAAAATATTCTTAAAAAAATAATAATCCAAAAAGCAAACCTTGATTTTGCCATCTTATATAAGGGACACCATTTGGCTATGCCATTGCATATAATAGGACTTAAGTATTCACAGATTTGGGTATTCACGGGGGTCCTGGAACCAAACCCCATCGAATGTGAAGGGACAACTGTACTCTGTTCGTATAAGGAGTGCAAAATGCTCCAGAGTCTTAGCATCTGCCCCTAATATCCCGGCATCTCTGAATCCAATATGCCAGGAAGTGACATGTCTGATTTTCATCTTAGCAGCAGGAACCAGCGATGAGCATGTTCAAATATAAGTCCCACTCTAATCTTGGTCTTTTGTTTAAAGAATTAATAATTATTTTGTGCAATTAAGGCATTTCAGTGGCCACTTCTGCTACAGGACACTTAAGCTGTGACATCAACTGCATCATGTATATTCTGTGGCGATATTATAACCAAGACGAACTCTTTCAAAATTCTCTAGGAAAGCTTTGGCACTATTTCCTACCTGCTATGTTGGGTATAGAGCACCAGCATGGTGTAATGGTTTGAGCTGGACTACGACTCTGAAGACCAGGGTTCGAATCCCAGCTCGGCCATGGAAACCCACTGGTTGGCTCTCTCCTCTGTTCCTACCAGATGTACAAGTGAGGTTGCTGGGATGGAGAGGAGGCCTCTCCACAGATGTCAAAACTTGGGTAAGGTCAAATGGGAGAGTATGGCCTTTCAGATAACCTGGACCTGAGCCATAGAGATTCATCTCTTTTTTTGAAAAAAGGGGGGCAGTTTCTCCTTCCACTTCTCCGGGTACTTTCTCCAGAGGCTTTTGCATGGCTGTACAGAAGCTGAACTGCACACACCACAGCAAGTTTACAATCTGGGCATTGGCAGCTAAAGGCACATGGTCACGTGCCCTCTCTTTCTGGGTTGGGTGCACGTTGGGTTTGCCAGGGAGATAAGTTTGCTATAAAGGGTGTGACACCAATCCCTTTTTTGTTTTATTTTGTGGTTTTATTACACCATGCCCTTGCCAGGGTGGCTGCAGCTCTATTTTTTCTTGAAACCCAGAGCTAAACTCGCCTCAGTTGTCTTTGGCACAATGGAAATGGGAGAAACAATTTCTCTCTTGCTGGTGGTTTTTTTGTTCAACCGTAATCCTCCTGTCATCATGGAGTCAAATGGCCCAAAGGAGACACCTGCCATCAGGCCCCACTCCCTTGCCTTTTCTGGGCAACCTGTTAGACCTGAAAGCCAATGACACACTGAAGTTATTCAAGAAGGTACATAGATTCCTTCCCTGCCCACTCACCACCCACCATGGGAACTTGCCTCCTACCAGATTAGACCATTTGACACTTTGACTGGTAGCTATTTTCCAGGGGTTCAGACAAAAAGGGTCATTCCAGTCAGCAGTTGGCTTCTAGAACCTTCAAGATTCCTATATGGGAATCACAAGCACTAGAATCTAGGGATGGAAGAAGAAATGGGTTGGAATTGCAGTTTGCAATATTGGCTAGAATTCAGTATTGCACTTACAGACTCATAACTGAGGGGTTGTCCAGATGACTAAAATACTCCTCACAGAATTTGCAGAGAATACGATCTACCCCAATGAGATCTGAAGGGGATTAGCAGAATTTGGAGGGAGGGGGCAAAAAGCTCCACAAACCGCACAGTAAAAGGATTTGCGGTTTTCTCCGAATTTTCCTGGAAAATGCACAAAGATGCACTTTTTTTGAATGTGTGGCTATCCAAATTTGCATTGCTGCACATTTTCTCTCAATTGTCCTTTAAGAGCACATGTGCCTGCTCAATTGCCCTTAAACAACTGCAAGAAAAATGTAGGGAGCAGAACAAGGGTCTCTATGTAACATTTGTCAGCCTCACCAAAGCCTTTGACACAGTGAGTAGAAAAGGTCTGTGGCAGACCCTGGAAAAACTAGGATGTCCCCCCAAATTCCTTAAAATGATTATCTTGCTACACAAGGGCCAGCGTGGTCAAGTCAGATATGGCGATGCTCTTTCAGAGCCCTTTCTAATAACTAATGGAGTGAAGCAAGGTTGTGTTCTTGCGCCAACTTTATTTACAATCTTCTTCAGCATGATGCTCCAAAGGGCTACGGCAGAGCTCGAAGAAGACGACGGCATCTATATACGTTACCGTACTGATGGTAGCTTGTTTAACTTAAGCCGTCTGAGGGCTCACACTAAGACTCTAAACTATCTAGTCTGTGAGCTGCTCTTCGCCGATGATGCTGCCCTTGTTGCCCACACAGAAGCAGCTCTGCAGCGCCTAACATCCTGCTTCGCAACAGCTGCAGAGTTGTTTGGGCTGGAAGTCAACCTGAAGAAAACAGAAGTTCTCTACCAGCCTGCACCACAGGATGAACACCACCATCTCCACATTGCCGTCGGCAAATCTGTGCTTCAGTCCGTTCAGCAGTTCACCTACCTGGGAAGCATCATCTCCTCAGATGCCAAAATTGACAAAGAGATTGATCACAGATTAGCAAAGGCATATAGCGTATTTGGAAGACTTTACAAAAGAGTCTGGAGTAATAAACACCTGAGGCAAAACACAAAAATCAGTAAGTATAGAGCCATTGTACTGTCTATTCTCCTTTATGGATCTGAAACATGGGTCACCTATCACCACAACCTACGACTCCTCGAACGCTTTCATCAGCGCTGTATACGTACAATCCTAAATATACACTGGACTATGTGACGAATGTTGCTGTCCTTGAGCAAGCAGGGATCACAAGCATTGAGGCCATGATATTGAGAACACAGCTGCACTGGGCAGGGCACGTTTCTAGGATGGAGGACCATCGCCTTCCCAAAATAGTACTCTACAGTGAACTCGCCATGGGTCAGCATAAGAGGGGCGCTCCAAAAAAATGATACAAGGATTCCCTGAAACAACATCTCAGGCATGGCCAAATTGATCACCAACAGTGGTCTGCCCTGGCCTCACATCGGGTGCCATGGAGATGCACTATCCACAATGCTGCAGACTTATTTGAGAACTCACGCTGAACAAGTCTCGAAGAGAAACGACAACGCAGAAAGAATCACAACCCAAAAACATCACCCAAGGAGACCTTCTGCTGTGCTTTCTGCAACCGGACTTGTTTATCTCAGATTGGTCTTTTTAGTCATCAGCACGCTTGCAGAAAGCGCGGGATGAGTCTTTCCTGAATCTTCGTTTGTGAAGAAAAGCCAGAGAGAGAGGAGAGAGAGCCTGCTCAATTTGAATGTGAATAGGTGCGAATAGGCACAGAAACGGTGGAAACAAATCAACTTTGCTGCGAATGGGTGAAAATGTGCACCTGCTCGCAGCAAACCATTGCATCTAGACAAGCCCCTAGAGTTATGGGTCCATAACAGATTTATATTCACAAAGTCTATGTATTCATGATTGTGGCACTATTGCCACAATTATAAAGGTCCCCCAATCTGGCTTTACCAGGCATCAGCAAGTGATGTTGGTCTGTTCTCCTGTCAACTGGGGCACAGTAGAGTGATGTTCTCAGCCTCCCCACCTCCCCAGCAATCTCCAATGCGAGGAGGCGTTGCCACAGGGATCCTGCTTCTGACTGTGGCATCAGAGATGGCTGGTGGAAATATCATTCTGCTGAGCCCTGACTGACAAGAGAACAAATCCTCATTGTTCACAGTAGCCAATGCCCAGTAAAGCAGGATTGTGGGGGTCAGGCTAGGAGACGATAGTTATTTAAATACAGTATACTTAAGTATACTGATCTAGGGTCTCAGCCATTCCTCTTGGACTCCCTGAGAGACTAACAGTGGAAGAGCATCTATTTGCAAAGCTCATGATAACTTTCACAGGTCTGAGGATTTTGTTCTTAGTATATTAGTACAGTAGGACACCCGTATCTTCTGGGGATTGGCTCTGTGGGGATCCATGGATACCAAAAACCATGGATAATAGTGAATGCCATTGAAAATAATGGGACTTACGGTCAAAATACCATAGAATTGCCTTGGTGGACCTAGAAAATGGCTAGAGAAGACACATTTTCTAGGAAGACTCCATGGTAGGTGAGCTGTTTTGTGTCCTGTGGATAATTGAACCAGTAGATAATGAATCAGTGGATATGGGGGTCCTATTGTATATTATTTTAGTATTTTAGCATTTTATAGTGTTGTGTTTTGTTTCATTTTTGACTATATATGTTTGATGTTCTGCCCTTTGGTGTCTTGAAAGTATCCCTCCAAATGTTCTTCACACAGTACTCAAGTACTGACTAAAGTAGACTTACTGAATCAGTGGACTCTCTCTCTCTCTCTCTCTGGCGACTCACCATTCAACAATTAATTCCTTGACTTTACTACAAGTTGAGATTTTTCCAAAGGACTCAGGTCAAACCTTTTTAGTCATATGCATGTCTGAGAGACAGCCATGGATTGGTACAAAGTTCTCCCTAATAACATTTATTTATAACAGCATTTATTTATAGCAATAGCTCTTAGCACTTCTATTTCTATATCGCTTATCGATGTCAAAGCACTCCCTAAGCGGCTTGCAATTGTCCAGGCTGGGTACTCATTTTACTGACCTATGGAAGGATGGAAGGCTGAGTCAACCTTGGAGCCCGCTGGGATCAAACTTTCACGCTGTGGCTGCAATTGTGCACATTTAACCACTGCACCCCCAGGGCTCTGTCTTGTCTCTCTCCTACTGATCTATCTGATGCATGAGCTTTTATATATCTCAGGTAGGGACGGGCAAATGGTGGCCCTCCAGATGTTGCTGGACTGCAACTCCCAGTTCTCTTCACCATTGACTAGGGCTAATGGAAACTTCACTCCAACCACAACTCATGGGGCCACACTTTGCCCATCACTGGACTAGTGTCTGAAGTCAATTCTTCCATCATTTCAACTGACACTTCTGACTCAGCCTGGAACTGATTAGTAACTGTTTACAATATTCTCTTTTAAGCTGTGAAGTATTTCTTAACTCTTTTGCATTTTCCCTCTTCAGTTTTTGTCTGCTTTTCTCCTTTTCTCTTCATCCGTTTGTACCTTCTACATCATTTCTGCTCAAGGGTATTTTAATCCTACCCACCATAAAACACTTAACATATGGGAGAAAGGGAGAAACACTCCATTATAGGTTAATTGATTGGAACTGGCCCACAGATGTGCATTTTTCAATTCAGATGAAACAACCTTCTCTGGTTACTAGAAGACAATGAACCCAGGAATTGTGTACCAGAGAGTGGGTATTGAATAACCTGGGTGTAGCTGTTCCCAAGAGACACAACACTTGGCAAGGGTATCAGCTGTCCTCTATGAGAATTTGCAGAGTCATGCTAAGGTGGTGCGTTGGGCATCGCTCTTCCTAGGGCAAAGAGGCATACATTTTATGGTTGTGATAAAAAGTGAGAGGGCAAAGATGTGCTCTTGGAACCCTGAGGTCAGCAAAGTGTAAATATGTGCTGGTAGAAATTAAGTTACACTATTTCCTATTCTGAAAACCAATGTATGTGGGTCAATGGTCAATGTATATGGCTGACAACTCATTGTGCAATTGCAGTGTGCAATGCACAGGGGCAAGCAGCATTCACGTGCTAAGCCATGCATTTTCATATGCTACCACATGTGCAACAGTCCCATTTACTCAATTCCACATGCATCTCCATTGGCTGAATAGAGCCATTACGCATTCTTCCCAGAAACCACTCTGCATGCGTAATTTACACCTGCATATGTCAATCGCAGGATGTCAGCATGAGTGTATCATTGTTTCTTGAGCCCAGCTGAGGCAGTTGTGTTATGCCATCCATTTACTGCATACCACATTGGGTAACTTATTGCCCATACCCCATCATGCAATACCAAATGCGTAGTGGCTGTTTTTGCAATCCCAGTCAATAACATGGTATGTGGAGACACTGAAGAATAGATATATTCCATCCAACGGCATGACTGGAATCCTATTGGCTAGTCCCAGCTAGAAGACATCCATTGAATCCAATGGTGAATCAATACACAGATAAATCCAACCAATTTCATCCCTCTGTTCCAGTTGGGACTTAGGCCTGTGTGAAATGGTTACAGATGTGGAACTCAGCTTACACAGCAATGAACCAAACATATTTAACAGCAGCCAAAAACGTGCAGCCATGTGCATAAGGGTTGTACAGGATGCCGTCCAATATCTGAAAAACCATCCATTCCCCATTCCCTGCCCTAAAACCTTGGTGCCACAATGATTGGATCCTGTAGGATAGAGCCATGGCAGTTAAAGTGGTGTCAAACTGGATTATTTCTGCAGTGTAGATACACTCTAGGTCTTCCTTTTCTTCTCCTCTTCCTCCTGATCTTTTTGGCTGTTGAGTTTTGGGTGTTGCCTTTACCAATGGGGAACGTTGGAAACAGCCCTGTCAGTTCACACTCAGCACCCTGAGGAATTTCGAGATGGGGAAAAGGTCTGTTGAAGAGCAGATCCTGGAGGAAGACCAGTTTATGCTGGAAGAGTTCAGGAAAACAAATGGTTGGGCACATGGTTTTACTTCTTGAGCTGTGAAATGTGGAGATCAAGACTGTTTCTTTTTCTTCTTACATAAGGTGGCTTGTTTTTGGCTCTGTTGTTCTGTATGTCTTTATTTGCTGTTATGGCTACAGGCCCAGAAGAAACCACTTCTCTGTGTTTGCAGAAAGGTTAATAATCCAGAGCAAAGATCACTTACATACATTCACATTTTTTAAAATTATGCAAGAGAAGTTATAATTTCCTGGTTATGCTTGGGAGAAAATCAACCAACATTTTGGGGAAAGTATATTTACTCCTAGGAAACAGATTTCCATAGATTTGTTTAAAGACAAGGCTCTGAAATTATTCTTTTGTCCCAGAAGAAACATGAATCCCCCCTCCATATGTGATATTATTAAAGGAAGTTAGCCCATAAACAAATATTGCTTTGGGGATATACGTATGTAAGTGCCACCACAGAAAGTCTCATGGCAAGCACTGATTTGGAGCTGGGAGAGGAGAAAAGAAAAACAATACAGAAGCCAACAATTTTGAAATTTAAAACAAAGAAATGACTGGCATACCCTCCAACAGTTCTGATTTAGCCGGGACAGTCCCAATTAATCCTCTGTCATCTCACTTTTTCAGCTGTTTTTAAAATGTCCCAAATTCTCTCTTCATTTGTCCTGGAATACTTCAGTTGCTGCAAACTGAGTTCAAATGAGAAAGTAATTTGAGCTCAATTAACTCAGCAGGGAGGAGAGGAGGGGTGAAATCTTGTCCTTCCCAGTAGGCTCAGGAACAAGCAAATCGCTGCAGCCCTTCTAGCTTGTGTGTTTTTCTTCAATAACTAGCTATACCCAGTGTAACATACACCGTTACCTACATATATAAAACACTTCAGTTTGTTTCCGTTCCCACTCTGCTGATTGGCCACTTTGGAAAAATGTCAAGAGTATGATGATTTGACGCATTAATATATAACTTTTCTAATCAACTATAATGGCTAGTTTCATGCTGAGAACCCCTCCGCCGCCACCATGCAACCATGCATACACACACAGCATGCTACACACACAATGCATGCCAGGATGCAACAGCCCCTCCACCACCACCATGTAACTGCATATACACAGACATCATGCCACACACAAACAAACACAATGCACACCAGGACATGAGAGCCCCTCCACCATCACCATGCACAAACACACACACCATGCTATAACACCCTCATACTGCACACACACCCCATACACATCAGGATGCAAAAGCCCCACCACCACCATGTTTAGGAAGGCCCAAGGCCCAAGGCCCAAGGCCCAAGGCCCAAGGCCCAAGGCCCAAGGCCCAAGGCCCAAGGCCCAAGGCCCAAGGCCCAAGGCCCAAGGCCCAAGGCCCAAGGCCCAAGGCCCAAGGCCCAAGGCCCAAGGCCCAAGGCCCAAGGCCCAAGGCCCAAGGCCCACGGCCCACGGCCCACGGCCCACGGCCCACGGCCCACGGCCCACGGCCCACGGCCCACGGCCCACGGCCCACGGCCCACGGCCCACGGCCCACGGCCCACGGCCCACGGCCCACGGCCCACGGCCCACGGCCCACGGCCCACAGAACACAGAACACAGAACACAGAACACAGAACACAGAACACAGAACACAGAACACAGAACACAGAACACAGAACACAGAACACAGAACACAGAACACAGAACACAGAACACAGAACACAGAACACAGAACACAGAACACAGAACACAGAACACAGAACACAGAACACAGAACACAGAACACAGAACACAGAACACCCTATTGCTGTGGCAAAGGCTGAGAGGAGAATGCTGCTCTTAAATAGCAGTTCCCCGGCTGCTTCAGGTGTGTTGCATGAGTGAAGCCAGCTGCATCTGATAGCTTGGCCCTGAGTCTGCAAAGAGGCTGTGCAACCAGGAGCTTAGTCCTGCGAGGAGAGGCAGATCCTGACACCTAAACAGCCAATCAGCATACTGAAAACAGCAGCATACCCAAGAGAATTATAGATAGATAGATAACTTTTGCCATTTGACCGAACTCTGATGTTGCTCAGCTCCATGTGTCTTGGTTTTCATCTGTGAAATGTTGGAGGGACTTGCTGCAGTGTTACCCAAGATCTTCCATTGGGACATGTATCTCAGGCACATAGCTTCCAAATTTGTCTGGGTGCAACCCCCCCCCCGCCGCTGCAACTTTTCAGTGTGGCAGCTCTCCCCAATGGTTATGTCTATATCAGTGTAAGGTGTGGGGAGTGGCAGAGATGTGTCCAGCTATTTTCTTTTTGCTCAAAAAATGCCCCTGAATGCCCTCTGGTGGTGTATGTGGATATTTCCCTCACATTTTTGACCACCTGGGACATTTTAGGTCCAGGCAATGCTTTTTTAAAGGAGGTGACCAGAAGGTTACTTTCTGTTATTTTAAAAAAAAGGCCTCTCTCAGAGCCTAAAATGATTGTAGGAGGCCTAAAAACATGATGGAAATCCCTCTACATCCCCAAGAGGAGGCAAAAGGGGGTTTCTTTTTGTGGGGTTTCAGTGGGGATGTGGCCTTTTGTGATCTCCTGAGTGGGAATGCAGTCCCCTAAGATGCCACAGTTTCCCAGGACTTGCTTAGCAGAATACACTTGAAGGGGTACGCTCAGGGACCTCACCTAGGCTTGGAGAGGTGAGGGCAGGCAGCAGCCACATTTATGCACAACCCCGACAACACGTGTTATGTAGTTTGAAGGCAGTTTGCAGCATACCATAAACTTGGGGGTCAACCCATTGTGAGCACAGATGAGGTCCAGCCCCCTTGCCCTGCAGGAATACACAATCAAAGCACTCCTGACAGATGGCGTCCAGCCTCTGTTTAAAAACCTCCAAAGAAGGAGACTCCACTACACTCCCAGGCAGTACATTCTACTTCCGAACAGCTCTTACTGTCAGGACATTCTTCTAATGTTTAGGTGAAATCTCTTTTCCTATAGTTTGAGCCCATTGCTCCGTGTCCTAGTCAGGGCCGGTTTAAGGGCCCTGCAGCGCCTGCAGCTGTGTGTGTGTGTGTGTGTCGTGCGGGGGGCCCCGTTGTGACTCCCTCCTCACACAGGGGCGGGGTGGCTTTCTTTCTGGTAGCTCCAAGAAAAAGGAAAAAGCATTCTAGGGTTTGTAGTTTAGTGAAATCTAAGAGCTCTCTGGCTGAGAATGCCAAATGCCCCTCCCTAAACTGCAAATCACAGGATTCCACAGGAGGTAGCCAGAGCAGTTAAAGTGGAAGAATAGCACTATAACAGTGTAGTGTGATAATCTCCTCAGTGGGAAGACTGTTGTTTTAACAGAAGCTGAAGAACAATAGGCCAAATCTTCCTTGATAGAATGGGAAGAGTTTGGCCTGTTGGTTTGCTTCCTGACACAGGGGTATCCAGAGCAGAAGGCCATTGTCTAGTAAAAAGTAATAATCCTAGTTTCCAGGGCAGTGAATCTGTTCTGAATTATCATCTAAATTTGCAAGGAGCTATCCAAGGTTCTGAACACATTTTGAAGCTAGAGTTTAGCGACTCTTATAGCTTCTGTAAAGTTCAGGCTAAATGATGGAGTGGATTCACCGTCATACTGACATGAAAAACACCAGCAGCTACTGAGGATAAGACTCTAATCAAGGATAAATGTCAAAACAAGATTTTCAGAGTAGATCCAGGTTGCCTTTTGTTTAGTTTTAGCACCTCAGGTGAAGCACAAGGTGTTTTGGAGTAAGGTTTGCAATGCTGTCTTCCACTTCAGGATAGATGGGGATTTGACTTGGAAAAAAGTACAGAAAGAGATAATCACTGTGTATGATTATCAGGACCCATTTACCGTGGAACCACAGAAAGTCGGAAGGGAGGAGGATATTTTGCACTACCATGCACTTCTGGCAAAATGTCTATTTCTTCATGACCCTGGGGCGGCTTCAAACTGAAGTTTTGCAGTATTGTGGTGAACAATATGAAGAGCTCCATCCGGGCCAAACTTTCACCCAGGCAAGCCCTTTTCCCTGGAGGGGCAAGAAAAAAGATCTTGTTAGAATGTGGATTTTTCCTAAGAATGTACAGTACATGTCCATTCCTTCTGCTCCTGGCTGCAATTGAAGCAAATAATCTAATGGTTCATCTTTGTGCAATTTGAGGAAGAGAGGAATCTTGTTCCTTCACTTTGACAGAAAAACAGTGCAGTTTATTGGAGATAAACAATGCTAAAAACCAGTTTCCACAAAGAACAGTAGAAACCCTATGGAAACAATGTTTCCATGCCCGACGCCTGTCTTTTTCTGCTTGCACTTGTACCACCTGAAAGTCTTTGTACAAATTGCACAAGACCAGAGACACAAGCTGCCTAAAATCCAAGCAAATTGTGTCAGCATTTGTGTAAGGTTCCCTTAGTCTGCACAAATTAACAAAAGGTTTTTCAGGGAACAAAAACAAGTCCCATTCTTGCAGGAACTTTTGAGTTGGCATAGCTTTCCTCTGAGGTTCTTCAAAACATCCAGAAACATTTTCTAGGAAGAGACTATGGTAGTTGTGCTGTTTTGTGTCCCATGGATAATTGAATCAGTGGATAATGAATCAGTGGATATATATATAAAACGCTTAGGTATGTTTTCTCTTCCAGTGTGCTTGATTGGCCAATAAACCTCTCTCCACCAATCACCACCCACATGCAAATTCCCTCTCCACCTCACAATCCACTCCTGCCACTTAATCCGCATCTTATACCCCCAGCCTCACAAGGGCTCCTCCCTCCTCTCACTCCCTCAGCCACTCACCACACACATGTAAAACAATGCAATATTTTTTTCCTAAAACAGTAGTGTGTAGCTGAACCGTGTGAACATTTCAAATCGACTATAACGGCGAATGTTACGCTGGGTACAGCTAGTATATATAGATATATTATATATGTGTCTGTATGTATGGTTCTGCATCTTTGTTCCCCCCCACCACCACAACCCCCACAACCCCTGACTATTGCTCATGATGTCTGAACTTTGGGAAGTTCAAGTCCCACATATATTTAGTGAATGAAACCTGGCAAATCCTGCCTTAGAAATCTCCCTGAGCCCTTTTCTTCCTTCCTTCTACCCTGCACCATTTTGGAAACAAAACTCAGATACTCATCACCTGCTGAAAATGGCAGGAAGGCCTTGCTCTTCTTAAAGGCTCCATTGCCATCCAGGAAGTGGGCAGGATTGAACTTCATGGGCGTCTCAAACTGATGAGGGTCTTGCAGGGCAGAGGTCAGGAAGACCATAGCAGTGGTGCCCTAGAGGGGAAAGGCAGAGAATAGTCAATCCTGGCGCCTGTCTCCCCTTCCGCCTGCATTCAGCCTTTAATCCACATCCAGATCCTCCTGGCCCAAAGACCACAGTTCAGGACTTATTCTGCACAAAATTTGCACATACTTGTTTTGCATAGAACAACAGGAGGTAAGTGTTGTTGTTTTGCATAGAAAACAGCATTTTCCATGTAGGAAAAAATATTTTTAGTGCATAAAATAATATTTCTACACTGCATGATTATTTTCTGCACAGAAAAAAAAGTTTCCTGGGCAGAAAATTCTACAGTTCAGGTATTCCATGAAAAATTCATATAGAATCATAGAGTTGGAGGAGACCACAAGGACCATCTAGTCCAACACCCTGCCCTGGCTTCCTTGCCAGGGATGTCCTGAATGCATTCTGGATTCTATTCCAAACATTAAAGCACCCATTTTGAGGCAAGGGGGTTATTCAGTTTGTACAAATCCTTTAAAATCTGGAACAACTTCTAAGTTAATTCACTGCACCCCAGCATGGAGGCCACTGGCCACCGCTGGTGAGTTGTGGACCATGAGTGTCATGCTTCATAGTTTTAGTCAGTTTAATTTATTAGTTAGTACACCTTGGGAATGGTGCATCCCCAGAACTCGGTGCTGCTGGTCATTGAACAAGGAACTAAAAAAAGGAAAGGAAAACTGGGGCAAAAACTTGGAAAAAGAAACAACAGAACTTCTAGAAACAAGGCAAGTGTGGAAACATCCCAATAGGGTTTATGACTGAGGTGAGCCATGGGGTGGTGTCAGGGGTAATGTGAATCCATTTTGGATTTTATTCTAGACATTAAAGCAGCTATCCAAGATACTGGACCTGTTTTGAGGCATAGGATTCATCAGCAGCTCACTACTGAGCTGTGAACCGTCAGTGTCCTGCCTCATCGTTTGGTAATTTAGTTAGTCCATGACACAGGCTCACAATGCTGCCTGTGGGCCTCCCCTCTACCCCAAATTTCTTCTCCTAAGTGAAGGATTGCTGGGGAGGGCGGAACGGCAGCCTTTTGGATCCTTTTAGATTTCCAACTCACGGTTGTCGAAAAACCTGGCTATACTATTTCAAGAACACACAGAACCTCCACTATATTGCACTATACTGTTATAGTGTTATTATTTCACTTTAACTGCTATGACTGCCTCCTGTGGAATCCTGGGATTTGTAGGAGGGGCATTTAGAACTCTCAGCCAGACAACTCTTGGGCCTCACTAAAACTACAAATGCCAGAATTCCACAGGAGGCATCCATAGCAGTTAAAGTGAAATCTCTGGCTTTTCTTCGCAAACGAAGATTCAGGAGGACTCATCCCATGCTTTCTGCAAGCGCGCTGATGACTAAAAAGGCCAATCTGAGATAAACAAGTCCGGTTGCAAAAAGCACAGCAGAAGGTCTCCTTGGGTGATGTTTCTGGGTTGTGATTCTTTCTGCGTCGTCGTTTCTCTTCAAGACTTGTTTGGTGTGAGTTCTCAAATAAGGCTGCAGCATTGTGGATAGTGTGTCTCTATGCCTCCTGATGTGAGGCCAGGGCGGACCACTGTTGGTGATCATAATAGTGCTATAACAGTATAGTGTGATAAGGCGCCAGGTCCACACTTGGGGGTAGGATTCTGACTGTGTATCAACATTTTGGTGAGTGGCGTAGCTCACAGAGCACCTTGGGAATGGTGTAGCCCCGGAACTGGGTGTCAGCAGTCACCAAACGAGGAGGTGGAAGAGGGGAAACATCTCCAAAACGCTGGATCTCATGCACCACTGCATCCGTGTATGGCATCTGCATACGATCTTCCATGGAGGGTTTCCGGTTCCTCCCAATGACCCGGTCAATCTCCTCTTGGATTTTGGCTGCAAATGAATTGGGTGAGTTATTGTGGTGTGCTATAGAACATTGGTGGTGGCGGGGAGTAGGACTAACGACCTGATTGAAGGGATTAATAGTGTAAATACTTATGAGAGGAAGCCTGGCTCAGTTGTAGAACATAAGTTTCACCTGCAAAAAGTCTGAGCTGCAATTCCCAATTCAAAACATAGAACCATAGAATTATACAATCATAAAGTTGGAAAAGACTACAAGGGCCATCCAGTCCAACCCCCTGCCTTGCAGGAGTACATAATCAAAGCAGTCCTGACAGATGGCCATCCAGCCATCAGGCATAGCTGATGCTAGAAAATGCTTCCCTCTTCCTATGGCCACAAAGAAGTCTACTGTCAGCTCAGAACTTGGAAACATTACTTTGTGAACTACCAAGGGTAGTTTACAGCCTAAAGAACTTTACACCGTAAAGACTAATCAGTTTTTTTTAATTGATTTAACTTTGCAAGATAGCCACTGTTCTTGTTTTTTATGCTGCTATGCAACCCTGAGAGCCAGCATGATGTAGTGGTTTGGGTGTTGGACTACAACTCTGGAGACCAGGGTTTGAATCTCTGCTGAGCCATGGCAGCCCAGTGGGTGACATTCTCTCAGCCTCAGAGGAAGGCAATGGCAAATTCCCCCTGAACAAATCTTGCCAAGAAAATCCCATGACAGGTTCACCTTAGGGTCACCCTAAGGTGGAAACGACCTGAAGGCACAAACAGCAGCAACATGAAACCATGAACATTGCCTTCTTACTTGCTTTTGGAAGCTGTTCAAGGTTGGAATGGGTTAGTATTTTCATGAGTGAGCACCAAAATGGAATATTAGGGATATCCAGGTAGAGCTAAAAAGGAATCTTGCCCGAAAACCCGGAGAGCTGCCATTTCCAGACAGGTTTGATAAAGCTAAACTCAGCATAAGACAATTTCCTCTGTTTCGGAACTAGCCATTCTGTGATCTCAGGATACTGCTGTGAACCATTTGAAATAACTATGAGACATTCAAATGAATGTAACACTGACAAACTGTTGCTCCAGTACAAAGCCTTGAGTAGTAGGGTGTGCTTGCCAGAGATGCTACCAACAGTGTTGTGGCCACCGTGCAGCCACATCTAGACAAGTGGGTGTTGATGGGACACTGTCCCATTTGAAAAGAGAAGATCCTGCAGAAGGAAGATACAGCCAACATCATCTTGGTGACTTATGCTTATCTAATGTATTGTTTTGAATGTTGCACAAGGAGGGATATAGTACCTACCTATTCAGTTCTTTTCTGCTGATGGCACAACTGAAATGATCACTGATTGGCTATGGGAGATGGTGTGAAAACTCCCTTGGCACCATTGCTCAGCTGTCTGGTGTTACACTCCCAGATGCCCAGCATAAACATGGTAATATAACTTTACACTGCACCCACCTTGACCTGAAATATCTGGCTTACTTGGCAAGGGAGAGACACATCAGCCATTCAAATAATGACACATATTAATGGGGACAGACATTAAAAGTGATGCCAAGCTGATCTGGGGTATGTGTGTGATTTCCCCACCTTCTATTTCTGGGTATCGGAGGAGAATGAGAAGTCCATATTGGAGGGTGTTGGCGGTCGACTCTGTTCCTGCAGACAACAGGTTGACAGCTGTAACAGCCAGGTTGTCCTCATGGAATTCAGAAGCTGGGTTGTCTTTCTCCTGTCACAAGGAAGGCAACAAGAAAGAACAGGTTACCTAGCTATGATTCTTTGACAGGTCATCTGTGAACTCACACATATGGATCAGATCTGCACTGTGCAGAGCCTCTCAGAAATATCTAAAGCTAAGCAATGTGGTTTCTGGTGGTAATTCTGCCCCTGCAGCAATATTGGCATCGGCATTCCCACTCTTTCCCTCAGTTCCTGTATAGCACAGCACACAGGCAAGGAGATCTGCAATAAGGTCAAGACAGCCGCAGCAGGGACGTAGTGAGCGGATTGTGTGAAATCACAGATTGCCACTCAAAGAACCACCGTTACAATTAAGCAACCGTTGTTCTTCTTCTTTGTGGCCATACTGTTGGTGTAAAGCACTGGCCATACTGGCTGAAACTTTGGGGAGTTGAAGTCCAAAACACCTGGAGGACCAAAGGCTGACAAGCACTGGTGTAAATACACTCAGGCTGCTGGCACACTGCAGAAGTAACGCAGTTTGACACCGCTTTAACTAGCATGGCTCCATCCTATGGAATCTTGGGATTTGTAGTTTTTTGTGGCACCGGAGCTCTTTGACAGAGAAGGCTAAATATCTCACAAAACCACAAATCCCAGAATTTCATAGCATGGAGCCACGGCAGGTAAAGTGGTGTCAAACTGGATTATTTCTGTGGTGTGTCTGCAGCCTCAGTCTTTGGCACTGATTCATACATGGGGAATCCAGACAACATAGCCCTGTCTCAGGAACTTCTCATTGTTGGGGGAAGGCAAACTAATTCATAACCAATGGATCTGTCATCAAATCCGCATCTAACTCACAAGGGTTGCCAAAACTGCCAGCCACTATACCGAGTCAAGAATACTGGTTCGAAATGTGTTTCCCCCTCTCAGATTTACTTCCTCTCCTCCTTGAAGAGTGGCACCTTCCCTCTTCCTCTTCACATGGTCCCCACAGCTCACCATTTGCACCCTCTTCCCCCATCTACCTGCTCCATTTTGCCAAGGAAATAATCCATAAAGTTTCGAAGGCAATTTGGGTCAAACGACTCCCGGTGCGCCTGGATCCTTTGAGTGATGAAATTTCTTAAAGTACTGCGAAACAGGGACAGTTTGTGGTGGGACCTAGGCAAGATTCGCTTCAAGCCTGGGAAAAAAGTCATCGCCTTAAAAAAAAAAAAGAGGCAAATATGGATCAATATGTAGACAAATATGAAGTTATACACACTGGGGCAAATTCCACATTAGGGATCAGGCCTATCTATACGAGGGGTGCGGGGAATGGAGTGCCTCATAGTAATGGCATTTCACAGTGGCTGCAACTTGTCTTAATGGTGTTTTTGGCTCCAGAAGCTTCGTATGCCAGATGGCAGCCATGAGTGATTCACTAGCATTAGTACTTCACCGATGCTGGACTTTTTTTTTTTTTAATTGTCTAAGGTGTGCTGGAACGACAGAGTGATTTTTTTGAATTAAAAGAACAGCAAAAAACAAAAAAACCACCCTGTTTTATCACCTTAGCGATCACTCGCTAAGCCGAAAATCCAACATGGCAGCAGCGGGCACTTTCCCTGTCAGCAAGCCCCGTCTCCCACACTCGCTCGGTCAATCAGCTTTGCGCTTCCTCTTGTATGGGGAAGCGATTCAAAGCGAATTGCTTGTCCCAATGAGCAGAAATGCACACCCCCTCACTGTTTTTTAAAAAGTGTGGGAAAAGCCACGTACTTTGGGGCCATGTGCCCCCTCCTTCTGAATACTGTGGATTGATGTGGGATCCCTTTTAGACAGGTAGGATTTCCAGCAAATTCCATGAGGGTTATTTTGACCTTTTAGATGACCCCCAGGAAAGCTGGTATATTCTCTTCATCAGAAGGTTCATACTTCTTCATTGAGCAACTTAAGAAAGATCAGACTAAGAGACTTGTGAAAATAGCGCTATAAAAGGCATACACAACACATTTTCATGCAACCTTCACATATTCTTTTCCTTTCTATATTAGCTTGAAATAGCATTTAATGTAGTAAATGAAAACTATTATTTGAATAAATTATGAACACAGCACCTTCCCTCTGAAAATATTTTCCTTCTAATGAGCAGCTGGGACCCCCATGCTGAATGTCAGGGAAAAAACAGACTGAGTAAAGAGGAATGATTGAAGTTTATGTTTACCTGCCCCCTGGGAGAGAAAAAGAGTCGTGCACTTTGGTTGTTCTGGTTAATTAAACTAATGATTTTTTCATCCTCGTACTCAAACCGCTCACCAAAAACAACAGAGGTAGAAATATTGAACACAGCCTGCCTCAGGTGCATGACAGGGTCAAAAGGATGACCTGTGGAGGTGAGAGGAGTAAAATGTAGATATTTATCAGCTGGATACAAATGGGATGTATATTGGCTGGCATGGCTGTTCAGCACAAAGCAGCCATGGGTGCATCGATTTGTGGAAATTGCTCCTCTTCTCAAATTCTGCCCACCTTCATCTCCTCATTGTCCAAAGCTTACAAAGTTCCTCTTTTTAAAAGAAACAAATATTTACGACGATACACAGTTTCTGGCAATGTTGTTGTTGTGTACCTTCAAGTGCCTTCTGACTTATAGCAACCCTAAGGGGAACCTATCACAGGGTTTTCTGAGGCTGAGAGAGTGTGACCTGTCCAAGATCAACCAGTGGTTTTTCATAGCCAAGTGGGGATTCGAACTTTGGTCTCCAGAGCCATAGTCCAACACTCAAACCACGACACCATGCTGATAATACCTTCCCCCAAAGCCACATTTTCTACACTATGTCAAGAGTACTTGTTGTTGCTGTTGTTGTTGTTATTGTGTGTCTTCAAGTTGTTTCCAACCTACACAGACCCTACGGCAAGTCTATCATGAATAGTTCAGAGGAGGGTTGTGTCAGGATTGGTCCCAGATGTGACCTTTTCCTGCCAAATTAATTTATGCTGTATAACCTTGTGGCTCATTGTATTTGCATTTTTCTGTGTTTGTTAACAAGCATGTAGCCTGATTGTAAAAGGGAGTATGTGCTCTGTGTCTATGGTAGTTTGATAAGCACTGCACCTAAGTCTCAACTCTGGGAAAGGAGGCTGGGCCCTGGTACAGTGGGAAATGGGAGTGGGGATGATGGATAGCCAATGACTGTATAGCACTCCAGATTTTGTAGATTGGAATGCTTTTAGTATACTGTTATTCAATTAGGTTTCATTCTGAGCAACAAACTTGTAGGGATAGTTCTTTGGATTGCTGTGACAATAAAGTTTTCTGTTTTGAACTCTGAAACTGAGTCACTGAGTCTGGAGATGCCAGTACATGACACTGCCTTCCTCTGAGGCTGAGAAAGTATGACTTGCTCAAGGTCACCCAGTGGGTTTCCATGGCCTAGCAGGGATTTTAACCCTGGTCTCCAGAGTCATAATCTAACCCACAAACCACTATATTATGCTGAATCTGCATCAAGAGGACTAGCACTCCTTATTTTTAGTGTGAGTTAGAGTTTCTCTCAGTTGACTTTCTCTATGCATCCAGGAAATAAAATGAGAAAGAGCATCAACCAGGCTGAGGGAGAGAAAGAAAATCACATATCGAACAGATGGTTAGGATACTCCCTCATCTGAATTTAGACAGTACTGATGTGCAGGAAGGGTTATCAAATTGTCCATTTTCATGTGCCCTCTGTTCTATTTTCAACCTTTCAGACTTGGATTTCTAACAAGCAGCACATATATCGTACCTTTCTTCTTTGAAGAAATTTGCCAAGTCCTAAATGTGTCCAAAATACTGTTTTACCATTTTAGAACAAAGAACTACTCTGCTTTTGTCTGCACCGGTGATATTTAACCAGAGCATCCTCATGAGTGAAAATATGATTCAAGGGTGGGATTCACCTCTTGTTTTCCACAGGGCATCCACCAGGAACTGGGCCTCCTCCTGGATCTGTCTCTCAATCCCTCTTTTCCCCATTCCTAAGTCCCTCAGTGTGGAAAGAGTGAAGCGGCGAAGCTGCCTCCACCGTTCTCCATTGGTGGAAATCACTCCTGGAAATGAAGGAGAAAAACACACATCAGGCTGAGCAGAAAAGACAAAGGGATAACACAAAGCACTTTCCAAAATCCGTACTTTGGTAATATTCTTTTTAGGCCAAGCAGAAATGGCATTAATATAAATGCATACATGTCAGATCTCTTCATCAGCAAGAGGCCATTACAAATATAGCAGATGGTAGAGGGACAGAGGTAGGAGATATTGGCCTAAATCCTGTTGTTAGTCCTGATTAGAGTAGACCCAGTCAATGAATGGAGACTCACCGTTCAACTATTGATTGAATACATTTACCATAGTTAGGATTAACCAATCCTGTTGGTGACCCATGCACAAATAACCTCAGGTTACATGTACTGTATATGTGTCCTTTTTTCAGTGTTGCAAAGAAGGTATTAACTCCAAGCAGCATGAAAGAGCTGTGTCCACTACTGTGGCCATGTAATGGGTTGAGGAAGGAAGTATCTAGGTGGCACCCATACCTGACTGCAGCTTTGCAGGTGGGAGAAGAAAACTGACCGTGCTGGAGAGCAAGATGGTTGTTCTCAGCTCTCTTCTCCCAGAAGCAAACTGCAGCCAGGTGTGGAAAAGAGACCTAGAGTGGAAGCACAAGAAAAAAAACTTTAGAGCTTAGCTGAAATGAGCACAAGGTCAAGCTCAGCCGCTGTAAAGGGCTGGTGAGCAGAGTAGCATAGAAACCCACTACTCACTGGGAATCAGCTCAAAGCCAAAGCATTTGCTGCCTGTAGGAACACTTTTAAAGAAAATTTAATTCTGTTCTCTCTTGTCTAAAGGAAGCCCAACTTTGTGCATGCTGTTGCCTCTTGGTCTACCTGCAGTTTTAGGAAGTAAGGAGCATATCACAGAGCAATACAAAAACCCACATTTCTCTCTCACACTTTTCCGACAGTCCTAATTTTCCAGACTTCTACTTGTACAAACATCTACTACAAACACCACCAGCCCAATGTCAGTGAGATCAGGAACATACAGAATTCTGCTGACTCAGACTCATGGGCCATCCAGCCCAGTACTGTACGGCCTCCATATCTGCAGGGGACATACACTCCTGTACTTACCATGGAAATACAAAATCATGGATGATACCAAACCCTATTGAAATGAACAACTTCCAGCCGAAGCATACCACAGAGCCGTGCTGGAGGACCTAGAGACTCCTAGAGAGAACACCTCTCTAGGCATTTTCTAGATCCTCCAACACGACTCTACAGTCAACTTCCAGCAGAAGCATACTATAGAATCATGCTAGAGGACCTGAAAACAGTCTAGAAAGAACATCTTTTTTTCGGAGATGGGTCCGAACAGGTCCCATGGATACAGCACTCATACTATACTGTTCAAACTGATCGACACTAGGTTTCCAGGGGTTTTCAGGCTTTGCTCCACCCCTACCTGAAGATGGTATTCAAGAGCTACTCACCATACTTGACAATGTTATCATCAAGAGCTTGCATCGAACCTCTTGCACCAAAGGCTTCTGCGTTATCGACAAGGGCTTCTTTAATGGCTTCATAACCACACAGTACCACCACTGGTTGCGAGCCCATGTAGACAGTGAAAACAGGACCATACTTCTCTTGAAGCTGCCAGGAAACAAAGTACATCCCTCAGAACCTCAAAGCAGGTTGGACAATGACTAGAGTGCAACTGGCGGAAAACTCAACTCTTATCTGACAGGACTCGACATAGGAATTTTCTTCGGTCCTATCGAGAGGCAATACATGCAGCGCAGAGTTCCTTCTCCTCTGCACGTATTGCGTCTGCAGAGTCCCATCCAGCAGAGCTGTTTAGGGTGGTAAGGGAGATGACGCAGGTTATACCTGCGCAGAACCCATTGCTTAACCCAAGAACGGCCTGCTGTGATGCATTTAACAACTACTTTGCAGATAAAATCTCTCGGATAAGAGCCGACTTAGATGCCAGTATTTTGACAGAAACAATTGACAAGGTGTCCAACAACTCCGTTGATGTAAGTTTACTGGATCAATTTCAATCCGTGAGTACCGAGGATGTGGACAAGCTACTTGGTAGAGTGAGGAAGACGACCTGCCCTCTTGATCCTTGCCCTTCATGGCTGGCCATCCGGGGTGGTGGTGCCTTGATGGTGTTCCTTAGGACATCATCAATGCATCCCTCAGGGAAGGGTGTGTTCCATCTTGTTTAAAGGAAGCGGCGGTTAGGCCGCTCCTGAAAAAACCTTCCTTAGACCCGCTGGACATGAACAACTATAGGCCGGTTTCTATGTTACCATTCTTGAGCAAAGTGATCGAGAGGGCAGTTGCTCTTCAACTCCAAGTGGTCTTGGATGAAACCGATTATCTAGACCCATTTCAAACTGGTTTCAGGACGGGATTTGGAGTTGAGACTGCCATGGTTGCCTTGACCGATGATCTGCGTCTAAGCATCGACAGGGGTAATGTGTCCCTGTTGGTGCTTCTGGACCTCTCAGCGGCTTTCGATACAATAGATCATGGCATTCTCCTGGATCGCCTGAGTGGGTTAGGAATCGGAGGCACTGCACTCCAGTGGTTCCGGTCCTTCCTCTCGGGCAGGTCCCAGAGGGTGCGGCTTGGGGACAGCTGCTCCAGCATAAAGGAGCTTACTTGTGGTGTTCTGCAGGGTGCCATCCTGTCCCCGATGCTGTTTAACATCTATATGAAGCCGCTGGGTGAGATTATTCAGAGTTATGGGGCTGGGTGTTATCAGTACGCTGATGACACCCAGATCTATTTCTCCTTGTCCCGATCATCGGCCTCAAATTCCAATGGCATCTCTCCTCTTAATGACTGTCTTAAAGCAGTAATGGGCTGGATGAGGAAAAACAGATTGAGATTAAATCCATACAAAACGGAGGTGCTCAAGGTAGCGGCCCCGGAATCAGGAATTGGGTTGCAACCTCCAGTCCTGAACAGGGTCACGCTCTCTGTTAAGGACTGTGTTTGCAGTCTGGGGGTGCTCCTTGATTGATCGCTTCAGATGACGAGTCAAGTGATTGCGACGGTCAGGAGCGCTTGTTATCAGCTTCGGCTGATACGCCAGCTACGCCCTTTCCTGGAAGTAAGGGACCTCGAGACTGTAGTGCACGCACTGGTAACCTCTCATCTAGATTTCTGCAATGCGCTCTACATGGGGCTACCCCTGTGTTTGGTCCAGAAACATCTCAGAGAGACCATGTAACTCCAGTATTAAAATCTCTCCATTGGCTGCCTATCAATTTCCGGGCCCAGTATAAGGTGTTGGTTATTACCTTTAAAGCCCTAAATGGCATGGGTCCAACTTATCCCCGGAACCGCCTCCTCCCATACAATCCTCCCCGTGCACTCCGGTCCTCTGGGAGGAATTTGCTTCAGCCACAAAAATCTAGGCTGTCTGCAACCTCCCAGAGGGCCTTTTCGGTAATCGCCCCAATTTATGGAATGGCCTGCTGAACGAGATCCATCAGCTGACGAGTTTGAATAGCTTTTAAAAAGCACTAAAGACGGATCTCTTTCGCCAGGCCTTTCCTGATTAGATCCCGGCCTCAGGAGCTGCGTCTCCTGGCTTTTTAAAATTATGTATATATTTGTTTTTAATGTGTTTTTAGTTAGAAGGTTTTAATTTTATAGTGTCTAACGTCTTTTTATGGGGGAGGGTGGGGGTGGGTGGTGTTTTTAGTCATTATTATAATGTTTTAATTGTTGGAAGCTGCCAGATTGTTTTTAGCAGAGGGGCGGGGTATAAATAAATTTTATTATTATTATTATTATTATTATTAAATCTAAGCGTGACAGGACAATGCCATGCTGGACACCTCTTGAAATGACACAAAGGTGCCCATGGATTCTGCAAGTCTGAGACCAACCATGGGAGATTAATAGGGATGACAGCCATAGGAAAGTCCAGCTCTGTGCAGTCTTGGAGGAGACAGATGTTGCTTGCTTGTGGGCATTGCCCTTGTTGATGATACTGCCAGCTTCCCAGCGTAGTCTTGTTCCCCTGGCTAGAAGCCTGACACACTGCACCCCAACAGATGGAATTCCTTCTACAACATATAATTGGGGTGTATCCACACTGCACAATTGCAGGAGTTTGATACCACTTTAACTGTCTTCCTATAGAATCTTGGGATTTCTAGTCTGAACTTAGAAAATTTGTTGAACTGCCCTGAACGAGAGCACAAGATGTCTTAAGCCACAAATTCTCAGTCGCTCATCAAACTACAAAACTCAGGGTTCTGTAGGAAAGAGCTAGGACAGTCAAACTGCTGCAATTGTCTTGTGTGGGCCTATGCTTAGTATTCATAAGACTACACTTGCAATGCATACTTCTGTGGGATTTTGTCCCACTG
Organism: Gambelia wislizenii; assembly: GCA_030847615.1. Classification (NCBI taxonomy): domain Eukaryota; kingdom Metazoa; phylum Chordata; class Lepidosauria; order Squamata; family Crotaphytidae; genus Gambelia; species Gambelia wislizenii. The sequence continues at coordinate 32,905,463 of JAUMIR010000010.1, forward strand.
AAATTAGAAGGACCCCCTACTGCAAAAACACCCACCAGAAAACACCTACTGCAGGGAAAGCAGGTTGCAGGAAGCCCAAGGTTAGCTTCGAAGAATCACACACCACCCACTATTTGAATAAACCAAACCAATGGATCCAAATCACAAAAAAGGAGGTACTTCCAGCTAAATATTAGGAAGAACTCTCAGAGGGTAAGAGCTCTTTGACAATACAAAAATCAACCTTGGAATGTGAAAGACCTCGTTAGAAATTTTTATACAGAGCTTGGTTGGCCATTTGTCAGGATTACTTGCACCGGCTAAGGGCTTGTTAAAAGGAACCCTCTTCAAACAGAGGAACCCCCATAACATACTTCACTTTCATTTAATTTGTAATCTCCTTGGGGCAGAGACCTGATCAGCAAGGACTAGACATACTTACCCTCTGAAAAGATGTCAGCATGTTCTTAACATCCACTTGGAGCAAGTTGCCCAGCCAAGGCAGCGGAGTGGGGCCCGGGGGCAGTTTCTCCTTCTTGGCATCTCTCCTCCAGAGTAGGCAGAGGAATAAGGTGAGGCAGGAGAGCAGGAAGAAGATGGACAGTGTTCCAAAGAGACCCATTTGGGAGCTGAGGGCCCAGTACAACTTTCTGCTGAAATTTCAGTGGCACAAAGTAGGAGATGATAGCACAGAATCTTCCTCTTCCCCTTCCAATCCCACTTTCTGCTTAATGTTTAAATGATTTCTGCAGATAGGAAAATGCATGGGGAAAAAACTGTAAAAAAGGGAAAATCCCATTTGGGTAAGTTTTGGAACCAAAATCCTACAAGTTTATTCAGTCAGTCTTCTGGGCCCATTTTATAAATCAAAGTATAAGAACCACCCTCCATGTTTAAAGATTAGCTCACTTTCAGGAACAGGCTGACCTGACATTCAGTGCTCTGGATGAACAGATATCTTTGGCAAGATAGCAAAGTCCACATTGTTTCATGTCATGTATGACAACCTTAGCCCAGTCTTGCAGAAAGCCATGCAGAAAACAACCTGCTTGAGGAATGTCGTGGTGGGGATGAAAGTCTTTCTTTTCTTTTCTTTTTTAATGAAATGGATGGCCATGAATGAGGAAAGGGAGAACAAATGTAAATTTGCTGCTGTAACATATTTGGCCAAAATTATATTTGCAACATACATGCATTTAATTCTGGCTTACATCTACAGTTGTCCCTCCACATTCACCGATTTGGCATTCACGGTTTTAAGTATTCAGGGCTTGAAAATATTCTTTAAAAAATAATAATCCAAAAAGCAAACCTTGATTTTGCCATCTTCTATAAGGGACACCATTTTGCTATGCCATTGCATATAATGGGACTTGGGTATCCACGGATTTTGGTATCCACGAAAAGGGGTCCTGGAACCAAACCCCAGCGAATATGAAGGGACAACTGTATTCATGGCTTGAAAATATTCTTTAAAAAATAATAATCCAAAAAGCAAACCTTGATTTTGCCATCTTCTATAAGGGACACCATTTTGCTATGCAATTGTATATAATAGGACTTGAGTATTCACAGATTTGGTTATTCACGGGGGTCCTGGAACCAAACCCCAGCAAATGTGAAGGGACAACTGTATGTATACACATATGTATGGGGTGTTGTTTTTTTTTTAATGGGGTGCAGGGGGGCTATTTTCTAGCACCCTAGCACCCCATCCAAACTCTCACCCTTTGGGTGTGGCAGTGGCGGCAGCAGCTGCTTATCAACAGAGGAAGGGAAGGAGGAGGCAACCTAGAGGAGGAAGAAACAGCTAGTCAAATTTTTAAATGTTTTCATAAACATTTTGTTTTGTTTTGTTCTGGTAACAATCTTTCTGCAGGATAAAAAAATAAATACTGTTGGTAAAAGAAAGGAAGGTATCGCTATGGGGGGATAAAATAAAGATGCTACTTTTGATGGTTAAAAAAAAAAAGTAAACCAGCTTGCAAAGTTCTTCTGCTAAAATCCGCCCTGCCTCAGTGGTTTGCAGCAAAGCCTGGATGGCCCAATGCATCCAAACAGCATCAGTTCAACAGATGATGAATTTTTGATGAATACAGTAGGACCCCTATATCCGCTGGGGATTGGCTCTGGGAGGGCCGCGGATACTGAAAACTGTGGATAATCGCCAACGCCACTGAAAACAATGGGACGTCTGGTTTAAAATCCCATAGAGTTGCATTGGAGGAACTAGAAAATGGCTAGAGGGGACACATTTTCTAGGAAGACTCTATGGTAGGTGTGCTGTTTTGTGTCCCGTGGATAATTGAATCAGTGGATACGAGGAGGGGGGTCTTACTGTATTCAATAAATATTGAATTATTCCCTCAAACCACAATTCTCTGTCTCTCTTTTGAAAACATTATCACACTACACTGTTATAGTGCTATTATTCCACTTTAACTGCTCTGGCTGCCTCCCATGGAATTATGGGGGTTGTAGTGTAGGAAATCCTAAGACTGAGAATACTAAATGCCCCTCCCTAAACTGCAAATCCCAGGATTATACAGGAGGCAGCTAGAGCAGTTAAATAATAGAATAATAAATTATTAAATAAATACATAAATTAAAAGAATAATAGAGCTAGAGCTCTAGAATTCCACTTTAACTGCTCTAGCTGCCTCCTGTGGAATTCTGTGATTTGCAGTTTAGGGAGGGGTATTTAGAACTCTCAGCCAGAGAGCGCTTAGGATTCCCTAAACTACAACCCCCATAATTCCACGGGAGGCATCTAGAGCAGTTAAAGTGGAATAATAGAGCTATAACAATGTAGAGAGTGATAGTTACGGGTAACGTTTCTGGCACGAGTTAAGAGGGCCATTTAACAAAGTCCGCCGTGGTGAGCAGAAATGTTTATTCGGCTTTTTAGAGTCGGGAAACTGAGGGGGAGAAAAATCTTCCAAAAGTAGGTGAGACTCTTCCCTCTCGCGTCCTGAGGGGAAGCTCCGACCTCAACGCGCATGCGCCAACACACAACCACCGCCGCCTCCGGGCTTCCGAAGTTCTTCCCTAAACCAAGGTGGGGGAGTTCATATAGCGCATGCGCTTCTGAGACGCTCTGGTAAGCCACGTGATCATCTGGTAGTCATGTGACCCGCAAAGGCGGAAGTATTCCTTCCTGGGGAGTGAGTGGGGTCGCCTTCCTTTTGGAAAGGTAAGGGGTGGGGAGGCAGTTGTTCCCACTGTGACCCCACGAGGGCTGGGGGGGGGTTACAATATTGTTATGGTTATTATTATTATTATTATCCTTGCAGCTGCTGCTGCTACTGTTATAGCTCTCTGCGAAGGAGGCATACCTTTATTAGACCAGCCACCAAAAAAAAGGGACCATTTTCTAGGTTGAAAAGTGAATTTTGCCCCCTTTTTAGTTCACCTAATTTAGTGGCTCTTCACCTTTTCTTTATCAGGGGACCCCCCCCCTTAACTATCTTTTATGGCCGTGGAGCTCCAAGACTTAACTCAAGATTTAAAACCCTAATAATGGTGGTCAGAAGTACATCATCTTGGAACATGGAGGATTCCTGGCGTAGTTCTTAGAATACTTACTGGTAGATCTGCCCTCTTTAAACAGGGCTATCTTATCGTCTCTTAACCGTCTTTTTTCCAGGCTAAACATACCCAGCTCCCTAAGTCTTTCCTCATAAGGCATGGTTTCCAGACCTTTCACCATTTTAGTTGCCCTTTTCTGGACATGCTCCAATTTGTCAATATCCTTTTTGAATTGTGGTGCCCAGAACTGGACACAGTATTCTAGGTGAGGTCTGACCAAGGCAGAATAGAGTGGCACTATTACTTCCCTTGATCTAGACACTATACTTCTATTGATACGCTGAGGATGGAGCAGGCTTGTTTTCTGCTGCTCCAGAGACTGGAACATGGAGCAATGGATGCACGCTCCAGGAACAGAGATTCCACCTCAACATTAGGAGGAACTTTTTGACAGTAAGAGCTGTTTGGCAGTGGAACGCACTCCCTCAGAGCATGTTGGGGTCTCCTTCCTTGGAGGTTTTTAAACAGAGGCTGGATGGCCATCTGTCAGGAATGCTTTGATTGTGATTTCCTGCATGGCAGGGGGTTGGACTGGATGGCCTTCGTGGTCTCTTCCAACTCTACAATTCTACGATTCTATGAACTTCCCTGGGGCATCTGTGTCCCATATTGTAGGACAGGACACTGCCATTTCCAGATCTGTAACCTAACCAGAGGAGCCATTCATGTTTCTACCCCCACCCTGCAACAACAGCTATGTATATCCCTCCTGTTTTTGCACTGTCTCTCCACAACAGAAAGCTTTCTCATTTAGAGTGACCTTGGTTATCTGTTCTGCCCTCTCAAATTCTCAAATATAGACAGCATTTTGTTTTTTCTTCTCTAGAAGTCCATGCAAAAATGACCGCTTCGAGGTACAAAACTGTAGTTCAAGGAGAAGCATCAGAGACAGATTCCGATGAAGAAGTTTATCTGCCTTCTGCGCCCCAGAGTTCATTTCCCAGTCTTTCTGGGGTGAAGGTTGCCGGGGAAGCCTCTGAAACAGATGAGGAGGAAGATGCAAGTTCTAGCCAGCCCAAAGCGGAGCCTAACTTAATCAGCCCAGACTTGCCACCACTGGTGGTTTACAGAAATGAGGATCTGGGCTCTCCCACAGCAGTTGAAGAGAAGCCTGCCCTTCGCATCCGACACCGTGGCCGCTACAGCACCCTGCTGCAGCAGAAGCTGATTGAGAGTAATGCCCGCTTGTACTATGATGTCAATAGCACTGTCAAGCAGGTATACCAGACAGCCATCAAAGAGATTGGGGCCATCACTGGTCAGCTCAGTAACTCCCAAAACGGCATCATCAATGCCTCGCACAACATCCGGCTTGTCTTGGATGACTTGCGAGCTGTGGCGGACAAGGTAGACATCATCACCAGCTGCAACCTGCTGCCTGATATCCAGATACAACTACCTCCGGTGCAAACCTAGCCGGTCCCAGGCCATCTCAGCTGCTTCTTGTAAGCAGAAGCGGTATTAAGACTGCTGGCGCCCTGGCTGTAAGGTGCAAAAAACTGTAACAAGGAGCCTTTGCTGCCTAGTGTTTAAATCACAGCACATACAATCACAATTACTCTTCCAGTAAACAAACAAAATAAAACTGTTCTTATATTGTCCCACTTCAAAGTATGTTGTCTTTTCTGAACAGATGTTTATTACATTACATTTAATAGACAGACCTCTATTATTAAGGTATCTTAGTAATTTAAATTGATGTTGGCAGCTGAAGCATTCGGGCAAGGTGCCTTTCAATCACAACACTAGCTTGGAGATGCCAGGAGACCCTCGTCTGCCACACCTGTTAATTCATGATCTCAGGATAGAAAAACTGCAGCCATCTCTTGGAAGTGACAATCCAGAAGGTGGATGTAGAGCTGAGTGGAGGGTGAGCCCTGGCAGCATGACTGGGAGGGAAAGAGGAAGCTAACTAAGGGCCCATCTATACTAGCCCCCCCCCCCAATGGAGTGCCCCACAGTAATGGCATTTCACAGCAGCTGCAACTTGTCTTAATGGTTTTTTGTCCCCAGAAAGCTTTGCATGCCCACCAGTCAAGATGGCGGCCATGAGTGAATTACTCGCATTATTACCTACCGTAATCTGCTGCCACCGCTGAACTTAAAAAAAAAAACAAACTTTCAACTGTGCACTGGTGCAGTATTTTGCCTTTCAAAAAAAAAAAAGGAATAAAAAACACCCCATTTTCTCGTACTTGCTCGCTAAGGTGAAAAATCAACATGGTGATGCTGGGCATTTGCTCTGTTAACAAGCTCTACCCCCACGCTCATCCGGCCAATCAGCTTTGCACTTCCTCTCCTATGGGAAAGCGATTCATATCGAATCATTTGTCCCAATGAGGGGAAATGCACATTCCCCCTGCTGTTTTTTCAAAACTCCAGGAAAGGCCACAAATGCTTTTCTCACGGAGTATATGGCATTTTGGGGGGGCCTCCATTTGGATACAACAAAACAATGTGGGATCCCATTAAGACAGGTAGGATTCTCCTCGCATTCCATGAGGAGTATGTCCACCATTTAGACACCCCCTAAGTAAATACAGAGACCCTCTGTAGAGTCTTTGTAAGTTGCAACAATCAAGCTTTGCAAATTGCAGCAAGCTGAGCTGAAGATTTGCACACCACCCTTATCTTTTGCCTGGAGCTGAGCCTACCAAAATGGGAGAATTTGCACCCTCCTCTTGTGCCTGGAGATGACAGGTGAAAATTGGAGACTCAGAACCAGGCTCTGAGTTCAGGCAACCCTAGATTCACCAGAGTGAGGATGTATGTATTAAACATGACAGCTTCGTGAATGATCAACGTTAATAATCACTGGCAGAACGTTTTGCCTACAATTACTCTCAGATAATTTGCATACTATAGAGATAATTAAAATTCTGCAGAACATTTCATTATGTATCTGAGGAAACCGGCCATGCTCCAAAAAGCTCTCTGTTTATAAGTTTTGAAGATGTCACCGAACTCTTGATGGGGGTATTAAACTTATAGTACTGTTTAAATCATATTGATTTAACAATATTCATGTTGATCATTCACAAAGTTAATTATCCTACTACACTGTATATAAAACAGGACGCAGGGAAACTAATTGCCTATTCAAATGCACCTGTTTAATAGCTGTATATCTGTTTTATCACAGATAACAGGTGTGTGCTAAATTTATACTTATCACCAGCACACTAATTCATATTCATTTATTTTCTATTTTTAATCCACTGTTGTGAGTCAGGCCCGACACTCTTAACGCTTGTGCATTTTCACAATTCACTAACAGGGATTCTTTGTGCCTCTGCTAGGTAGCTAAATATATGTAAAGTTATGATGCATCCATAGTACACAAATAATCCAGTCTGAAACTGGATTATTTGCCATGGCTCCTTCTATAAAATCCAGGGATTTGTAGTTTGGTGAGGCAGCAGCATGCTTTGGCAAAGAAGGCTAAAGACCTTGTAAAACTACAAATCCTAGGATTCCATAATAAATCTGTTAGTCTTTACAATACCCCTAGACTACATTGTTTATACCTTTGGCATGTTAACTTCCTTTCCAGTTATTCACCCTGCTTGAATTCCATTAGTGCTTTGCCTTCCGTTTGAATTCCTGAACTACTAGCATTGTTTCCATTCTAATTTAGACAGCTCAGTCATTGCATCACAACCACAACTAGATGACACTAATGAAAGAAAGACCATTGACAGAGAATCATTGCATCACTCAGCATTGTTGAACCTGTGGCCTTCCAGGTATTCCTGGGCTGCGGTCTTCCAAGACCATCAGACATGCAGGTGGGGTTGATGGGAACTAGAGTCCAACAGTAGCTGTAAGGGCACAGGTCTCCACCCCTCCTCCCCAATTAGGATCCCTACATGTGAACGCACCCTTGTACAGCAGACTGATAACTTGGGACAGGGGTAAACTAGCCGCCCTTCCTCGTGGGCTAAGACGTATTGCATTGCGCTATTGTCATTATTACTAAGGACTTTATCAGACACATAAAATACGGTGTCATAAAAATGCCACATAACCGCAAAAGGGTGTGCATATCAGACAACATTGCCCTTTCACAGTTATGTCCCTGCCAAAAACTAGTTTTTTATTGATGGCTGAAGCCATTAATAGATCCCCCGTGATGCTTTTGTGCTGACATTGCCAGTGTGTGAAACCTCACACCGTTGTACTCAATGCAGCAGCAATGGCCGATCCTGCGCAAACACTTCTGGGTGAGATCACAACAGCCAGGCAAGTGACACACGTTTTATCACCCTCCCCGGTTACTTGGGACCTTTAAAGTGTGTGTATGTGCTTTTTAAAAGTTTTTCTGTCTTATTTTTGTTGTTGCTTTTTTTAATTTCCCATGTGATAAAGTCTCACAATAATCTGTGGGCTTTCAAAGGAGGATGTGAACGGAGCTCCGTTCACTTCTTTCATTGCGGGGGAAGCCTTTGCTAGGATTAGAGGTAAGTGCGATGAGAGGCGTTCTTTCGCTGGCATAAAAATTTATTTTTTTTTAATGCCAGCAAAAGAACGCTTTTAAGCGGCTTGTCTGATAAAGTCCACAATCTGCATCTATACATATAAATTAGCATATCCAGCTTTTCGGCTATTCTGTTTCTGGGGGGATGCATTAATTTTTGATGATGCCCAGAAAACCTCACGATAGTTGACTTGAAGGCACATAACAGCAAATACCACTGGGCAGCTGTTAATGTTTGGGCAACGATGCTAGCAAGGAGCCTAAAACCCATCTGCCTGGTAGCAAAGCAGGGCCGGTTTAAGGGCCCTGCAGCACCTGTAGCCACAGGGGCCCTGTCATTGTGGGGGGGGGGCGTTGTAACCCTCCTCCTGCAAAAACTTTATTAGTAATAATTTTAATATCCTGTACTGTGAATAGGTTAGGTTAGGATAGGGTATACTACTTGAGATAAACTTATGAGTCCCCCAAAATAAAGTGTTGCAGGGCCCCCCAAAATTCCTTAAACCGGCCCTATAGCAAAGGCCCAACTCACTACACCATCATAGGTTAAAGCCTTTGGCATAGCAAATGTCAATGAAATCCAGATTACAGTAATTTGGAAACAACTTCCTAGCCCTCGTGGATTCAAAGGTAGCAGAGCCCGTGGTGCTGATTCCATCATGGCCGTATGCGTGGTATGGACTGTAATGTAGCTGTACGAGTTGTTTGGGAGAGAGGAAAGGAAAGGCACTGCCAAACCTTCACATTATCAGCATCTCTGAAATATTTGTCACACTCCTATTAATTGCTCACAGCTGACAAACACCTCCATGACTCACAAGGTGCACAGAGTTTACTGAGCAGTTGTCTAGATAAGAAGATATAATGCAGATTGGTGAGCATTATTGCAAGTGCACAAAAACACTCATTTGTCTCCGTGGTCTTTTGGTAAAATTGATGGATTGTGAAGCTATCCACATTTGGAGTGCACACGCAACCATGCCTGCAAATCAAGATGGTGGCCGAGAGTACAGCGTGTTATTATTCCCTGCATGTATTGTCACCGCTGCACAGTATTTTATTTTATTTTTGACTTGCAAATCAAAGGTGCACAAGAGTGACCTTCCACTGAAAAAAGCCCTTTGGTTACCTTGGAGCAGCAAAAAAGTGCACACTCAAAAAAACAAAATTTGAAAATGGCGTTTCCGGACACTACTTTGCCGGCAAGCTGCCCCCGGCCGCATGTCCAACCAATCAGCTCTTCACTTATACCTTCATCAAGAATGCACAGCATCCTGAACTGGATGTCCAAACAAGCGATAATGCGCAGGCACCCACATTATTCAAAAAACATCGGGAAAAGGAATTTTTAGTCCCCCTCCTCCCAAATACTATGAATCTTGTCCGTAGAATGTTGGGACAGAATATATTCTTGTCACATTCTATTTTCATTGTCTAGACAACCTGTCCCTCCCAGTAACACTTCCCCCTTTCTCTTCTTCACAGTTGTTCATCCTCTATGCTGTAGATTGCAACCTCTCCCTGATTCATTGAGTGTGAATGAGTTTTGCACTTTGAACACGTTTTGCACCAACTAAAGTAAGCTCAGGGCAAAGGCAGAAAGTGACAGTAGGAGAAAGAAAGGAGTGGATTAATTGTGGCTGTCCCAGCCAAACCAGGACAGTTAGAGCCCATGTGGTTGCAACCTTTAAAAGTGAAAATTTAAGGCCAGAGTATCCAAGGGAACCCTTTCTCCCATATGAGCTTGTTTGCCAATTAGGGTCAGTTAGACAGAGCCGGATCTAGGTTTGTCCATTCCATTCCAAACCTACATCTGCTTGTTGACTCTTTGTTTGCCTTTTACTACAGTTCTCAAGATCTTCTGAGGATCTATCTAGGGACTGACTTTTCATCTCTGGCTATAGAGATTACCCCTTCCATATTTGGATGGTTGTATGGTCTGTTTTGGACTAGATGGCATAACTCAGTGGTTCTTAACCTGTGGTCCATGGACCCTCAGGGGGCTGTGATGTCCTCACAGGGGGTCCACAAAGGCTTGAAGGCTGCTCAGCCCACATGACAGGAGCCAAGGCAAAGGCTGGCTGGCTGGCTAGCTTGGCCTGCACATTGCTTTTCAATCCGTTCCAGCCACAAACTTGCAAGAAGAAGCAGGAGAAAAATCTTCCCTCTGCCTCCAGTACCTCTGAGGAAATGTTTAATGGACGGTGTAATTGTATCATCATCATCATCATCAGGTATTATTGTTATTATTTTAAATCTTCAGTTAAGTCTTGGGAAACCACAGCAACAGAAGATATTTAAAGGGGGGGTCCCAGTTAAAGAAAAGGTTAAGAGCTGGACTGACTCATGGGTACATGGTTGGGGGCTCCATTTGTTATTATATCCTTTAACATTCTTTGTCTAGGGGCCCATCTAAATGGTTAAAAAAAAAAACTCATGGAGTTTGCTGGGACTCCTACCTGTCTAAATGGGATCATGCACCAATCCACACTATTCGGAAGGAGAGGAGGCCAAAATGGCAAAAACAATGCAATAACAGCCTTTGTGGTTTTTCCAGTGCTTTTTAGAAAACCACGGAGGGGGTGCACATTCCTGCTTGTTAGGACAATCAAACGAGAAGCGATTTGAAGGAAAGCACAAAGCTGATTGGCCAGGCGAGAGGGAGGGGGCTGTTGTGGTTTATGCATCTACGTATAAAGTAAACAGACAGGAGGATAGAATGCAGCCTTGTCTGACCCCCTTGCCAATTGAAAAACATGCAGTTTCTCCATACCTTTTTTTTTTAAGTAACTTACTGGACTCTGTTACAGTCAGACTTTTTTTTTAACAGGTCCACCCCCTGTCTCGCAGGTGAGAAAGGTGTGTGTCTTTGTGTCTATGCCTTCAAGTCACCTGTCGACTTATGGAGACCCCATGAATTCCATAGGGTTTCCTTAGGCAATGGATGCTCAGAGGTGGTTTTGCCAGTTCCTTCCTCTGAAATATAACTAGGTCCCATCACTTCTAAACAAACATGGCTCCTCTTGTCATGTTTAGACTGGCTCATCAGATGGCTCCAAATGGAGACAGGATGCTGGGCACAGTGTGGGCTGATTAACTCAGCAAGGATGTCATCATTTTCTGGCAACATTAAGTCTCCTGGCATGCCAAGGGCAATCTGGTGGAAGTGATTCTTCCTGGCTTCCATTTGGAGGCACACACTTGCTACGCCAATGCCATGTGGGAACCCAAGCCTCTTTTGCAACCACACTACTGGGCATTCAACCACCAAGACTCTCCTGTTGTCTAAGAAATGGGTGGGAAGAGCACGGAAGAGGGAGGGAGAAGGTGACAAACAGGGAGTATGGGCACAGTAATTACACATAATGGTGTTCTGCTTATTAGCATTAGGAAAATAAAGAGATTTTGAAAGAGATTAATTTTGCAATTACTCCCCAGCATCCTTTCAGAGACACCTCCTCATCCCTACTGCAAGCAAATTGCTTCTCTCCACTTAGTGATTTGTTTTGCTACAGTTTTTAGAACAGTAGCCATCTTACGGCTGTTATAGCAAGATCAACTGAGGGCTTGTCTATACAAGGCAATAAAATGTGGATTGATGTACAATAATGCCAATTCACAGCAGCGTTGCCTCCACGTTTTTGTTTTCAAGATCGCAGGCATGCGAAGCCATAAGCGTCTGTTGTTCAAATAGGCATGCCTACAAATCAAGATGGCAGGCACAGGTGAATTACTCGCATTTTTATTGTCGCCAATTGCTGCCGCTGCACAGTATTTTTTTTTAAAAAAGCAAATAAAAGTTAGGGCCAGAGTATCCAAGGGAACACTTTCTGCCATATGAGCTTATTTGCCAATTTAGATCAATTAGACAGAACCAGATGTAGGTTTGTTCATTACATGAATCTACATCTGCATGTTGCCTCTCCTTGTTTGCCTATCACTACAAGTTCTCAAGATCTTCTGAGGATCTGAGTAGAAACTGACTTTTCATCTTTGGCCTATAGAAACTGAATTTTTATTGCTGCCAAGTAATCATAATTATATGCAATACTTCTGTATTTACTGGGTTTTCTCCCTCCATTCTGTCTCTTCACAATGCTTTATGATGCTTCTCCTAGTTGCACATACTGTTTTATTGCTAGCTTTTATTATCCCTTGTATTTATATATTATCATTTTTATTGAGCTGCCTTTTACATTTTCAGCCAGCTGCATTAAGCCGTGCGAGGAAAGGTGTGATATAATTATTTAAAATAATTATAAATACATTGAGGCCATTTCAGAAGTTCACCACCAGTCTCCGTGGGAAAGTGATCTGGAAGACACCGTCGGGTTAGTTGGTTAAGATTTGATGGTCCTCACCACTGTAGACCAGGGGCCCTTTCAGATGACACACTATAGTACTATGATTCTACTTTAAATTGCCATGGCAACATCCTGTGGAATCCTGGGATCTGGAGTTTGGGGGAGCACTAGACCACTCTTGGTTGCAAATTCTAAATATCCCTCCTCAAACTGTAAATCCCAGGATTCCAGAGAATTGAACCATGGCAATTAAAGCAGAATCATAGTGTTATAACTATGTGGTATAAAAAGTCCCTATGTCTTATTCAGTGGCAATTGATGATTCCCATGTCAGGGCACATGTGTGTGTGTATGTATATGTCCAATCTGTGGGCTCAAATATACAGGAGAAAATACTATGCAGGGATGCACATTACCAGGAATTCGCAGTAGCTCTCATTTGTCTCCATGATTTTCTGGCACCAAAAACAGTCTGTAAAGCTATTCACATTGAGGTTCAGATGGAGCCCTGCCCACAAATCAAGATGGTGACCATGAATATTGAATGCTATTATTTCCCACAATAATATTACCAGTATACATTCCTTTTGTTTAACTTTTAATGTACACAGGCAGGCAGAAGGGAGATAGATAGATAGATAGATAGATAGATAGATAGATAGATAGGATAGCTTTGGCACAGCAAAATGTGCACATTCATTCCTCCAAAATGCCAAAATGGCACTTCTGGACTCCCCTGTTGCAAAGTCTGCTCTCACTTCACGCCGGACCAATCAACTGTCAATTTTCTCCTTTGCTGAGAATACACAGTGATGTGCGTGGTTGTTCAAAAGAGCGATAATGTGCATTCCCCCTCAGTATTTCTGTGAAGTCTCCTAGCGTGCAGTATACGGTGTCTCTCCCCTTCCAAATACAGTGAATCGCTGCAGGATCTCATTAAGACAACACATATTCTCCTTGAATTCTATGAGGAGTATTTTTGCTGTTTAGATAAGCCATGGATTTTAGTCCCAAAGAGCTATCCAAGGTGCTGAACCCACTTTAGACATAGCCTTCAGCACCTCAGAGAGCTTATTTCAAAGACCTGGGGGTTGACTACATGGCAAAAAAAAAAAAAAACTGGGAAGAATTCAAGCAGAATACCATTGGTTCTCACGCTTGGTGGGCCACATGCACGATATTTGGAAGGAGGGGAGGCAAAAAAACCCAGGAAATCCATGGCTTTCTATCCCGCTATTTTCCACGGATTTTTTTTAAAGGTACATAAGTATTCAGTTTTTTGATGTTGTGAACATACCGGTACTATGTATCTTGGATTTCTTGATAACTAGAAGTACAGTTGGGAGGGGGGCAAGAGTACCTTGCCCCCTTCTTTCTTTTTGGGTGGAAAATGCTGGAGGGGATGTCTTCATGATAGTTACATTGTTAGCAGCTTTACTTGATATATTATTCACTGTTTTCTGTGTTTCTACTGTTTTATAAAAACATACAGGTTGCCCCCCCCATATGTGTGGGGCAGTACCCGTGGTTTCAATTATCTGTCATCCAAAAAATATTGTCTTTCTAGGCATTTCTTAGGTCCTCCAGCATGACTCTATGGTAACGTCCACTGGAAGTTACCATAGAGTCATGCTGGAGATGCCTAGAGAGTAGCCTATCTAGGCATTTCCTAGGTCTTCCAGTTCAACTCCATGGTAACTTCTGCAGGAAGTTACCAGAGTCATGCTGGAGATGCCTAGAGAGGCAGTCTATCTAGGCATTTCCTAGGTCCTCCAGTGCAACTCTATGGTAACTTCAGCTGGAAGTTACCATAGAGTTGTGCTGGAAATGCCTAGAGCGGTGGTCCATCTAGGCATTTTCTAAGTCCTCCAGAGTGATTCTGTGCAGTTTGCTATTCAAGTCTGGGAATGTATCCCTCGTGCATATGGTGGTGACGACCCGTACCAGCAAAATTGGTAATGACCTACCTGCCAGTCTTGAACTCCCCACCATAAAAACACTACTGGTATCCCTGATGGCAACCCAGGATCCTTGCTTGCAACAACCTTAAGCATGCTTGCTTGGAAGTAAGTCTCGCTGACATCCACAAAAGTCACATCTCAGTAAACAAATGTATTTACCCTTCTAGTCATAGTGGCACTGCAGGTGAGTCTTCACCACCTTACTGCTGGGTAACTGTCTACCACACCCGCCTCTTACATCAGGGCACGTTCCTACCAGTAATCTCATGAGTCAAATTTAAAGCTTCCCTTCCTTTAAGAATTCCTGTTAAGCCATTAGGAACAAGCCATTTGGGGAGGTGCCTCAGCTGAGAGCTGATGTTTTTGCTCTTAGGAAATAGCAGTGAGAAAGTGGAAGGGGAGATGACACCAGTCTTACATAATACCTGTTTTTAAACAGAACATTGCCCATCAATGCAGTCTATATTTACAAATTAGGAGCACATATTCTAAGAATCTCACTCACAGTTAAGGGTGAAAGTGGGAGGAAAAGAGAGAAATGGGGATATTTTAAAAGCCTCTGGAAAAAAAATAGGACAACAGAGGATTAATCCAGATGCTCCCTACCAATTAGGAACAGCTGGAGAATATTGTCCTTATTTATTTTCTGCCCACCTCCAGTGTAAAGAAATAAAGTGACATTAAATGTTCAGTTAATACAATGGCAAACTGATGCAAAATGGGATGAGGTTTTTTCAATCACACAGAAGAAGAGGTTTTTTCTTAGGGTCATTATATTATACACATGATATGCATTATATTAAATGCATTTTGCATTTAATAAAGCATGAACAAAATAGAGGGGGGGGTTAGAGTCAAGAATAGGATTGGCAGGAACTTTTTTCTCTCTGTCTCTCCCGCAGTCCTCCTAAATAACACTGTTTACACACGTCTTTTACAGCCACATGCATGGTTTTCACAGCTGCTCCTTGCCCAAGGAGGAAAGTTTCCATGATATATACACAGCCATCAAACAGATTTTAAGATTATTTTTTCAACTCCTTGATTGTCATCACTTTAGGAAAAATCAAAGAGGTTAAAAAACCAAGAATGCTCAAACTCATTACATTTTAAATGATTAAAAAAAAAAAAAACACAAGTGCATCTTTGCACATTCATCTCGGGTAGGAACTTGTTAGAACAGAGGCAGCCTCTGTGCTTGTGTCTACCATGAGAAATTGCTAATATTATCTTCTCTCTATTGCACAGACTTCCAGGTGTTACTGACTTGAGTTTTGGACCATCAGTAATACAGATTCTGTCCAAGCATCTAGGAATCAGTAAGATGCTGATGCATACTGTAGTGTGTTCTAAGAGGTTGTCTAGATGGAGAAAATGTGCCTCATAGTATGCAAGGAGAATTATGAGATCCCGCAGTAATTAAATCTTATCCAGAAGGAGGGGGGCCAAAAACTCCGAACACTGTGGGGGGAAAGCCTTTGCAGCTTTTCCTGAGGTTTTTAAAATGATGCGTAGAAATGTGCATTACCACTCATTTGGACAACCAATTCGCATCACTGCACATACTCGGTGTGGGTGGAAGTGGAAAGCTGATTGGTCAGACATGCACAGGGGGATGGGCTCATTGACAATGAAGTGGCCAGAAGTGCCATTTTGGTGTTTTGCATTATCGATCATGCACTTTTTTGCTGCGCTGAGGCAACCAAACAGCTTTTTTAAGCAGAAGGTCACACTTGCACACCTTTGATGTACAGTTAAAAAAAAATTCTGTGCAGCAGCAACAACTTGTAACTTGTGGAGAATAATAACATAAGTGATTCACTCTTGGACACCATCTTGATTCGTAGGCATGGCTGCGTGTGCACTCCAAGCATGGATAGCTTTGCATACCAGCGATTTTGTCAAAGGACTGTGGAGACAAATGAATGCTGCTACGAATTTGTATTAATGCACAGCAATCCACATTAAATCTTCTCATCTAGACAAGCCCTAAGTAGTGGCACTGTTTGTAATTGTGCTATTGTGGTCCTGCCTATATTGACGTCATTCAGATGTTTTATCAGTCTGTTTGGAATTGCTCCCTCAGCACCTGTCATCATTGGAAAGCTGTGGTGTTACTAAGGCCGGTGTCACCCCTCCCTCCGACAGTGTCACCTGGTGCAGTTCGGCTTCTCTGCAACCCCCTAATGCTACCGTTGGTGGAACCAGAATAATAATAATAATTATTATTATTATTATTATTATTATTGGTTCCCCCCCCATCCATGAGGTATAGGTTCCTGGGCTAACTGTTTATACATGAAACTGTATAAATAAAGGACCTACTAATTAAAGTCCTATTAAAATAAAGGACTTCTGGTATAAATGTACCATAGGGTTGCATTGGAGGATCTAGAAGTTCCTAGAGAGGACACTTCTCTAGGCATTTTCCAGCATGACTTTATGGTATATGTCCAGATTTTTTCAGCCTTGGATAACTGAAACCACGAATATGGGGCGGGGGGACCTGTATCATCATCATCATCATCATCATCACATCATCGTCATTTTTTAGAATTGCAACAGCTTTGCATGCAGAAATGCAACCGTTTTCCTAGAAGGAGGTCAAAGGGTTGGGGATTCTTCCCCAGTTACCTTTTTGCATGCCAAATTAAGGCTAAAGGTACTCAAGCATGGCTAGTAATAAAGCCAGCAACTTCCTGTTCATAATTTCCAGTGGATTGCTCATGCTCTTTTTCAACATATCTGTCCTCTTCTCCTGGGCTTTTAAGAGAAACGAAGAAGAACCCTCCACTAAAAATGATATTTTAGCTCTATACTTGGCTTCTTTTTCAACTCGCATGGTAAGGAAGAAAGAGTTGTTATGTCTCTTCTCCAAGGGTTTTAATTCTACCCGTTGCGTAGCTTGAATTTCCACTTGATTCCAGCACCAAGTAATAATTATTGTGATTGGAGAAGGTTCCACTTTTCTCGCCACTCAGGGTGTTAGTCACAGCATTCCAACCCCCCGCAACCTCAAGGAAATAACAGGAGGCATGCCAGGGATTAAAAGAAAGAAGCCAGCTAGATGCAACACGTGTGTCTGTGAGGTGAAGGAGAAGGACACAAGAACAGTTGGGGAAGGAGGACCATCCATGAAGACAAGAAGTGGGCAGCAAGAGCAACGATAAGACCATCCCAGAGAAGCCAAAATGTACCCTATGGGTGAGAGAAAAGGAATGGAGGAATGCACCAAGGTAGGAATATGTGTGTTTGTTTTTCCTGGACCTTATTCTGAAAATCTTTGAGTAGTGGCGGGTAACAACAGGCATTATGGGAGCTGTAGTTCAAAAACACCCAAAGGATCATCATGGTGCACCCGTGTCTTAAGAGTTTGTCACGAGGCCACTGCTTAGGGTAGCACACCATGAATGGACGGAAATGTGGCTTAAAAAATTAAGCCACTGGTGGCATGCACTTCTTTATGCTTCTCAAGGATCAGAGAGAAATGCTGTGTAAAGAGCTGGTCTGGGTACAAGTGTGAGTCCCTGAACTATCAGCTGCCTGAATGACCCTGGAGAGCTTCAAGGAAGGAAGGAAGGAAATTGTGGCCAATGGGCAGCCACATATATGATCCCAGTCCCTGGTACATTGGGAGAAACAAATTGCTGGTCCCCCCCATCTGATAGATTAAGAACCACAGCCACAGACCTTCTCCACCATTGTAGGATGAAGGATGTCTTCCCCCTAGAAGAAGACCAATGGCAGCCCATATTACTGCTGACAGGTCAGTGGGAATCTCAACAAGATGAGCAGCTATCTCCTCTCCAACCTCCTTCCCTGTAACACCCCCAAGTGACTGGAGGCAACATTGCTATGATCTCTTTATATATTTAGATACATTTCTATCCTCTCTTTTCCCTAATGAGTGCAGGATGATGACTGTGAGTTTTCTCTTCCCCACTTTATCCTCACAGTAACTCTTTGAGGTTATCGAGGTCCCAATCCAACACTCTAACCACTACACCAGACTGGTCGTATCATTTCCATAGAATTTCCACTCTGGAAAAATGACTAGACTACTCAGAGCAACCAAGATATGATCTGAGGAAGTGGAAAGACTTTTTTTTAAAAAAATGTGGGGGAGAGATATTCCCCCCACCCCACCCCCCAAAAAATCCTGGCAATCTCATATCTCCCGCCACTCCACCTGACATCTCCGGTCAACAAGATTTGGGGGAACTATAGACTGAAAAAGCAACATTTCCAAGTTCTGAGTGCATGCATCAAGAAGTGTTAATTCTTTTCAATACATTGTAACAAATTATACACTTGTATGCATTGTAATGCTCTTCCCTAGGCATTAAACTCAAATGATTAGAGTCTAGCTGTAATCCAGTTGTATTCTTAGTGAACTAGTAATAAACACCTGAGGTGAAGCACAAAAATCAGTGTGTATAGAGCCATTGTACTGTCTATTCTCCTTTATGGGTCTGAAACATGGGTCACCTATCGCCACCACTTACGACTCCTCGAACGCTTCCACCAGCGCTGTCTACACACAATCCTAAATATACACTGGACTGACTATGTGACGAATGTTGCTGTCCCTGAGCAAGCAGGGATCACCAACATTGAGGCCAAGATATTGAGAACACAGCTGCGCTGGGTAGGGCACGTTTCTAGTATGGAGGACCATCGCCTCCCCAAAATAGTACTCTACGGTGAACTTGCCACGGGTCAGCATAAGAGGGGCACTCCAAAAAAGCAATATAAGGAAAGTCCAATATACGAGGTCCAGGTCCAGCAGACAGAGTTCAGGGTAGTCCAGCAGAATCCAGGTCCGGCAAACAGGCTCCAAAGTCAACAAACACAGTCCAGGTCAAATACAGTGAGCAGGAACACAATGGGAACTCAGGTAGGCCAGATAATCTCCAACAGCCCATGGAGGGCAGTGCTGCATATTTATAAAGCAGCAGCTAACCACAGCTGCTGCTTAACTAATTGCTGCTTCCTATAAGTACACTGAGATCACCTCAAGCCCTCCTTTTCTTGTTTCCGTGCTTGTGAAGGTAGGACTAGGTAAGTTGTCCTCTGTATCTGAAGGGGCAGGACCCTCTGCCACAGCCGGTACTGCACTATTGTCTGTGTCTGAGACCTGTGGCTATGGAACATCCTCCTGCTCTGGTTCAGCAGGTCCTGGCATGTCCACTGCTTCAGTCTCTGAGTCCATTTCCAAGCTCTGGAAGCAAAGCATGAGAAATACCCTCCAACTGTCTAGGTTTGGCAGGGGTGGTCCCTATTAATCCTCTGTCATTTCACCTTTTCATCTGCTTTTAAAATGTCCCAGTTTCTCTCATCTCCCCCCCCCTTTCACTCTTTGTCCTCAGCTTACTTCAACTGCTGCAAACTGAGTTCCAAATGCAAAAGTATGTTGCACTCATTAGCTCAGCATGGGGAGAGGAGAGCTGGGGACAGAATCTTGCCCTTCCCAGTAGGCTCAGGCAAAAGCAAACTGCTGCAGCCTCTCCTAGCTTGTGTATCCCTCCTCATTAATAACTTTCGCCATTTTGACCACACTCTGATGTTGCTTGGCCACATGTATCCAGGTTTTAATCTGTGAAATACGGGAGGGTATAACAGTGGCCTTCACCCTCCCAACGTTAGGAAGTTCTATTGAAAATACATATCAGGGTTAATATGGAGAGTTGTATGTAAGGTTAAAACAGGGGTGTAGTTGCAGGAGGTCCAAAATGAGGGTGTTGATTCCCAAATAAGAATTCTGTGCCTCTCCAAGAAATTTTTTCAGTTTATTCCAGTTTTTACAGTTTATGCATCCAAAGAAAAGACGTAGGCAAAATTAAGAAAGGAATGCAAACACAGAAAATGTAAGACTTCGAGGATCAAGGTCTAAATACCCTAACAGCACCAGATCCTGTCTGATCTGGGAAACTAAGAAAGGTAGCAATATAGCAATAGCACTTCTATTTCTATATTGTTTATCAGTGTCAAAGCACTCCCTAAGCAGTTTACAACGTGCTAGCTAATTGCCCCCAACAAACTGGGTACTCATTTTACCAACCTATGGAAGGATGGAAGTCTGAATGAACCTTGGAGCCCCATAGGATCAAACTTGCAACGTTATGGCGGCAGTACTGGCATTTAACCACTGCACCACCAGGGCTCTCTGGATCAGCCCTGGTTCGTACTTGGATGGGAAACCGCCAATGCATACCAGATATTAAAGGGTATATTTCAGAGGAAGGAACTGACAAAACCACCTCTAAGTATTGCTTGCTTAAGAAAACCCTATGGAATTCATGGGGTTGCCATAAGTCAATAGACAACTTGAAGATACATACACAGAGAGGGGGAGAGGTGTGAATGATTTTCAGTGTTTCACTCTCTGGAATGCTACAAATTTCAGATGTGAAGGAAAATTTCACTGGAGAAGGAAGATTTCTTATTTGAGGGGGCAATGTGTCCATTCCCCCTCCTGCTAATAGCTATAGCTGTCATACTTTGGCCATGTCATGAGAAGGCATGAATCATTAGAAAAGTCAAATAATGCTTGGTAAGGTAGAAGACAATGGGAAAATAGGAGGACCACATTCTCGATGGATAGACTCAATCAAGGAGGCCACGGCCCTGAGTTTGCAAGACCTGAGCAGAGCTGTTGAGGATAGCATGTCCTGAGAATGCTTCATTCATAGGGTCTCCATAAGTCAAGATTGGCTTGAAGGCAGTTAACAACTACAAGCTACAGCCCAGATTAAAATAACTGCAGTGTTTTGCAAAGCCTGTCTTTCTGTTCACTTGTAATTTGACATCATGCCATTCAAATGAACCTCGTATTTCTTACCAGCAAAGCTGAGGTGCCTGTAATGCCCGCCTCCACATTCCCCCTCTCTTTCGCAAGCTGGTCCAAGAAAACAGGTCAGGGGAGCTACTGTAGTGAGAGAAGAGGGGTGGAGGCCACAAAGCAGGAATGCTCCCCAACTGCCTCCTTGTACAGTAAAAGGAGCGATCCTGAGGGAAATAAAAGCACATTGATTCCCTCCCAGTGCTGTAAATGCATTTGGAACAGAGAAACTGGGCTCACTGGTGGTTTGAGAACTGTTTTGCTGCTACAGTGGGATAGAGAAAAATCTTGGCTGGGATCTCTTGAAAAGGCCACCTATGTGACCTGTGGTAAGTTGGTTTCTCTTTCTGGACTTAGGTCTATAACATGGAGATTTGGAAGGGCCTGAGTACACAAGCTCTAAGCTACATGTATCCTTCGCAACTTAGAAACTTTGTAGGGTGGTTTTCTTTTTAACTCCAAGAATCCCTTAGCTCTGGTGACCAGTGGCCAAAGTGGCTATAGGATTCTGTGACTTACAGTCCAAAAAAGTCATGGAAACTATAGCCAGTATGACCAGTGGTCATGATGGTTGAGGGATCTGGGAAGTTCTAGTTCCAAAAAAAGTAGCTTTTTTCATGTTGTTTCTTTGAAAGACTGCAGATCGCAGTTTTCCAAGGCATAGAATACTACAGGATTTGTGTCACTGTTTGGTAGCGAGCTTTGGGTTATAATTCAAGGCCATAGCATTGTAAATTATTCTGATTATTATTCGTGTGTGTGTGTGTGTTTTATGCCACTGGGTGTTAACACACCATCTGACTCCTAAGTCTAGCACCAAAATGTCTTGGACTGCCAACAGATGGGTAAGCTTGTTGGCTGGCTATCTTGTCTTGGCAAGTCCTTACAGTTCTGGCCAGGGGTCCTTTCACACCACAAAATTATAGCGCTATGGTTCCACTTTAACTTCCTCAGCTGCATCCTGTGGAATCCTGGGGTTTGTAGTTTGGTGAGACAGTAGAGCTCTCTGGCTGAGGATTCTAAATACCAATTCCCTAAACTAAAAATCCCAGAATTCCATAGGATGTTCTTGTGACAGTTAACATGATCGCTTTGTAAGCAGTTGGTTATCTGTATCATCTTCCCATTGACTGTGTCTTCCCTCCTCACCAACTGAGGGAGTCGCTGTTGGCAAAATGACAACCTTGTATAAGCTGCCCACACCAAGATGCTTTTCTGCCATCTGTAGCTTCTTAAACTGGTGAGGAAAGGCACAAATGAGTGGATGCAGCTGGCATCTATGCCGATCTCTCAGTATCAGGGGGTTTAGCTATTTTAGGGGGCAAAGCAAAATAACAAATAAGGATTCTGCCCCCTCCCAGTGAAATGTTTAGCAATGCAGAGAGTGAGACATGAGGGTTGTCTAAATGGTCAAAATAACACTTATAAAATTCACTGGGAATCCTACCTGTCTAAATGGGATCCCTCTTCAATCTACTGTATTCAGAAGGAGGGGAGCCCAAAATGGCAAAAACACCACAGAAAAAGCCTTCGCGGCTTTTCCCGTAGTTTTTTAAAAACAGCAAGGGGGTGCGCATTCCTGTTTGTTGGGACAAGCAATTTAATATGAATCACTTTCCCATAGGAGAGGACGCGCAAAGCTGATTGACCGGGCAAGCATGGGGGTGGATTTTGCTAACAGAGCAAGCGCCTGCCACCACCATGTTGGATTTTTGCCTTAGCAAGTGATCGCTAAGGCAATAAAACAGGGTGGGTTTTTTTGGCTTGCCTGTTAAATTGAAAAGTCACTCTAGCACACCTTAGACATTGCTTTTTTTAAAAAAAAGTTTGGCATGGCAAATTGAGGTAAGTACAACCATGAGTAGATCTCTTGCAAACACCATCTCGTATACAAAGCTTATGGGGGCTTATGGGGGCAAAAACATCGTTAAGACAAGTCGCTAATGCTGCGAAATGTCATTACTGTGAGTCACTCCAGGGTTTTTTGCTTCGTAGAGACAGGGCCATTGAAAATTGCTTCACGCCTCGAACTCTGACTGCACGCCAAATAAAAGTGGCAGGGGATCAGGAACATTCCGTCTTCTGTGCTGCCTTACCACATGATATCTTTGTTCTACTGGCATTCTTTTGTTCCAGTTCTGTAGGGGACCAAGGTAAAACTATGGTTTTTTGCTGATGGGTTTTTCCAGTTTACAAAAAGATGCGGTTTTACCACGGTCCCCTACGGGACCAGAACCAAAGAACGACAATGTTAGGTGGAAAGGCAGTGTGGAAGATAGAACGTTCCTGCTGCATTACGGCTTTTCTTTGGAGTGCGGTAAGCGCCATTTGCTGTATCCACACTCCCTTGCTCCTGATCTTTTGATGCCTAAACTGCATATCTAAATGCTCAACTGAAGTTTCTGGTTACTGCGATGCTAGAAATTTGGGGCCTGAAGGAACATTTCATGGGGAGGGTGGAGAATTCTTATTGTGAGAGCAATGCTTGGAATCCCCCCCCCCCGGTGGCTACAGCTCTATGAATTGGGTTATTCTATACAGAGCTGGTTGGACAAGGGACTGGGGGGATGAGATCACGAGAGATCAGCAAAGAAATAAAAACTAAACCAAAAAATGGCAGGACGATACCAGCCTGTAATTATTCATGTCAACAGTTTGTAGGTCTTTTTATTACCAAAGTTCTTTCTGCATGTCTTGCTGGGACTTTAAAGAACACTAGAACGCAACTAGGACTATCAGACTAGCATCTAAAAACGCTGTAATTCCACTATTGAAGAAAGTGGAAACATAATGGCATTATTACACTTTTTATCACACATCACCATAATCGCACCACGGAATTATTGCACTACTACCACTAGTGCTTTAAGAACGGGATTTTACTTCCGTGAGTTAGCCTGGGTGAGATTTTGGCAGTTCTCGCAAGAAGATGCAAGTGCATTTAAAAACTCTAACCCCCCCTAAATTTACAAACTAATAAATCAACACATAAATACTTAAAAGAAACCTTAAAACATGCAAAAAAAAAATGGGACAGTTCATTAAAAGAGGATCCTGTAGATTTTTCATGTTCTCACCCAGAGGTTTTCTCACTGGGAATGGGGAGGGGGGAAGAGGACCGCCCATTCAGGCTGTAATCTCGCCATTATAGCAGGACGTGTTTTTGCACGCTCTTCAATACTGCAAAAATAGCAATATTGAGAGCTAATGACAGCTTGTCCCGTCAATTAAAAGGGACGCGTTATTGGCTGGAGCACACAGTAACCACAGGAGGAGGACAACATTGTGCAATAGTGGGAACACATTTGCACTACTGTGATGTCATAATCATACCATTATAGCCTTATATCAAGTCTTTAGTATGCATTATCGCTATAAAAATGATATCATTGAAGGGAACCAACAGCAACACATGACAGGCATGCCAGTATGGAACAGTTCCTTCTGTGGACTAGTACTCCCAGAACTCCACAGCCAACAAGGTCACAGTCCATGCCAGCTGGAAAATTATGAGAACTGTAGTCCCCAAAAGGAAATGTTCCAGGCTCCAATGCAAGGCATACGTTGAAAGATGCACAAACATGTTTCCAACTATTTGTTTGTCACTTTACAAATAGAACTGCACAGTCTATGTTACCTGTGTATGTTTGTGTATTTTCAAAACATCTCTCCTGTGTCAAACAAGACAGGCCAAGTGCTTCCTTCCTCGGTGCCTAAAAAGGCTGGGCCAGGAGCCAGGGAATGGTGTGGTTTGGCAAGATATTTGCAGAGGTGCTGTGAGAGTTTTCCAAGCAAATAGATAGTGCTCATCTCACCTAGCATCAGCATCTCCCTTCTTCCTAGGTTGTGCTCAATATACTTTACCATCTGAATGGAGCAGCAATCAGGGGCTCCTAGTGGTGGCTCTTGTCTCCAGGCAGGGATTTGCTCCAAGTTTAAGTCTGAACTTTAAAACAGTAATCCAAGGTTCTGAATCTATTTTGCAGGTGTCAGCACATGAGAGAGCTCCTTTAAACTTCAGACTAAAACCCAAAGCAGATTTTCCTGCTTCATTGATATGGGAGTAAATGGCTGCCATTGGTGTCTCCCCATCTGCCTGCAATGATTGGGGGCCCGTTCGCACTACACAATTACAGAGCTGTGATTCCACTTTAGCTGCCATCGCTGCACCCTATGGAATCCAGGTTTGTAATTTGGTGAGGTATTAAAGCTCTCTGGTGAGAAGTCTAAATGACCCTTCCTAAACTGCAAATCCCAGGACTCTATAGGGTGAAACCATGACAATTAAACTGGAATCATAGCGTTATAATTGTGCAATGTGGATGGGCTATAGATGAAAGAAAGAGAATTGATGCGATGGGGAAATGGGGGAGATTAAAGCTAAGTGAAACTGATTTCAGTGTCTTTCCCCTTCAGCATTAGATCAAGGCTGGGAAGCATGTAGCCCTCTAGCTATTATAGAATCATAGAATCATAGAATTGCAGAGTTGGAAGAGACCACGAGGGCCATCCAGTCCAACTCCCTGCCACGCAGGAAATCACAATCAAAGCATCCCCGACAGATGGCAATCCAGCCTCTGTTTAAAGACCTCCAAGGAAGGAGACCCCACCACGCTCCAAGGGAGTGTGTTCCACTGCCGAACAGCTCTTACTGTCAAAAAGTTCCTCCTAATGTTGAGGGGGAATCTCTGTTCCTGGAGCTTGCATCCATTGCTCCGTGTTCCAGTCTCTGGAGCAGCAGAAACAAAGCCTGCTCCATCCTCAGCGTGACATCCCTTCAAATACTTAAACAGGGCTATCATATCGCCTCTTAACCATCTTTTTTCCAGGCTAAACGTACCCAGCTCCCTAAGTCTTTCCTCATAAGGCATCGTTTCCAGACCTTTCACCATTTTAGTCGCCCTTCTCTGGACATGCTCCAATTTGTCAATATCCTTTTTGAATTGTGGTGCCCAGAACTGGACACAGTATTCTAGGTGAGGTCTGACCAAGGCAGAATAGAGCGGCACTATTACTTCCCTTGATCTAGATACTAGACTTCTATTGATACAGCCCAAAATCACATTGGCCTTTTTAGCTGCCGCATCATACTGTTGACTCATGTTCAACTTGTAGTCTACTAGGATTCCTAGATCCCTTTCACACGTAGTCTCGTTCAGTTGCTTGACTGCAACTCCCAGCATCCTCACATTTGGCTAAATTGGCTAGGGCTGATGAGAATTGCAATCCAACAATATCTGGAAGATTTTCCTTGAGCTTTTTCTTGGCTGTGAGGCCGTGTTCTGGAAGAGTTTACTTCTGACGTTTCACCTGCATCTGTGGCTGGCATCTTCAGAGAATAGTTGGGTAGGAGTGTGTGTGGAGATTATATACTGTGAACCCCTGTTTGGGGAGTATATGTAAATTTTTGTATTTGAATGGTTAGTTTCTGGGTGTAGATATGCAAGGAGGATACCATTAGCCAAACAGACACTAATCCTCCTTGCATATCTGCACCCAGAAACTAACCATTCAAATACTCAAATTTACATATACTCCCCAACAGGGGTTCACAGTATATACATCACACACACACACTCCTACCCAACCATTCTGTGAAGATGCCGGCCACAGATGCAGGTGAAACGTCAGAAGAAAACTTTTCCAGAACACGGCCTCACAACCCGGAAAAAAACAAGGAAAATCTATGGATGTCGGCCATGAAAGCCTTCGACTTCACAATACCTGGAAGGCTTCATTATTCCCACTCATGGAGTAGAACCATGGGATACTTTTTCCACTGAGGAGATCTCTACAAAGCACATAGTTAAACTGTGGAATTTCTTTCCACGGGGTGTGATGAATAATAACCAACTAGCCACCAATCTGAATTTTTTTAAAAAATAAAATAAAATAAAGGTTCGTCAAATTAAGAGAGGGGAAAGGAGCCAAACGCTATGGTAGTTCGTGGCTTTCATGTCAGTTGAATAGTGAATCCACTCTGGGGTTTAGTCGCTGTTTTTTAAAAACTCCAGGGAAACCTGCGAAGGCTTTTCCTATGGAGTTTTTGACGGTTTTGACCCCCCCCTTCACAATACGGCAAAACAACGCAGATTGCCATTGGGACAGGTCATCTTCTCTTTGCATTCTGTGAGGAATATGTTTGCTGTTTAGACAACCCTTGTGTGAGTAACAGAGCAAGTCTTATTCACTCTCTCCCATCCTGTAGAGTCAAGTATTTAAATAAACTGCTATTTTATGTATATGATATACCATATTTTAACCTTGCTTTTCAACTGCGGTAGTAGAATAGCTCAGGAGGATGTATAATGGCAGGAAATTCCTTCTTAATCAATAATCATAATAAATGGTTGTGAATATCTTGGCATCATTTACTGGCTGTGAAAACAATGCTACCTCCTCTGCAGTCTTAGTCATGCTTTGCTTTTCAAGGCTTCCTGGCTCCTCTGATTTTCCGAGTATTGTTCTGCTGGGCTGTTAACACTTCCAGCTGGCTGAATTACCATCATGACTTTGCATCCATTTACATTTCCAGATACTGTCTGGGCTTGTTTATAACAGTATATCATGAGCATTGAAAAAGCCTTCTAGGTCAAACTGAAATTCTGATTAAACCCTGTATCCCGTTTCCAACAGTGGGCAGCGAGATTTTCTTTTATTTATTAATTTTTCAATTATAGGGTGTGTGTTTTTTAATAATCTTATCATTCTAAAGCAAATCCATAAGAAGGATTACAGTACATTTTAGAAGAAAGGCTACTCCGTAAACAAACACAAGCTGCTGTTGGAAACAAGAAGGAAGCAGCAGCCAGAAACTGAACCGAGCAAATAGTTTAGAGGACATAAAAGCTACAGCGATTCATTAGATTTTCAGGGAAAGAGGATGCATTTGATGATGACCAAATGATAATAGGGATGGCAGTGTCTGAGGGTTTGTCTAGACGAGAAGATATAACGCAGATTGATGTGCATGATCGCAAATTCTCAGCAGCGCTCATTTGTCTCCACAGTTTTTTGGCAAAATTTATTGTATGCAAAGCTACCCACATTTGAAGTGCACACACAGCCATGCCTGCAAATCAAGATGGTGGCCCAAAGTACAGTGCGTTATTATTTTCCACACGTGTTGTAGTCGCTGCACTGTGTGTGTGTGTGTGTGTATATTTGGTAATTGTAAATCAAAAGTCCCCAAGTGCGACATTTCGCTTATAAAAAGCTCTTTGGTCACCTCAGTGCAGCAAAAAAGTGCGCACTTGATAACGCGGAAATCAAAAATGGCACTTCCGGACACTTTCTTGCCGGCAAGCCTGCCCACCACCCACACAGCAGACCAATCCACTCTCTACGTCTGCCCTTGCTGAGAATGAGCACCGTCCTAAATTTGATGTCCAGATGTGCAAGAATGTGCAAGCCCATCAATTATTCAAAGAACTTTGGGAAAATCCAAGAAGGATTTCCACCCGCAGTAGATGGAGGTTTTTGGGCCCCTCTTTCTGAATACCGCGAATCTCATTCGCAGCATGTTGGAAAGAAAGGCATTCTAGTCAAATTCTATGAGGAGTATTTTCACCATCTCAGCAACCCCTTAGCATCCTTTAAGAGGGAGTTCCAAAGCTGAAGGCCTACCAGCAAAAAGTTCCTCTCTCTCATAGTTGCCTGCCTAATTTCTCTTGGAAAGGAAACATGGGGGGGGGGGAAGCCTCAGTGTTTAAGGGCCTGAAAGAACTCCATAAAGAGGTCATGAAGGCAACAAACATTCACCCCACAGGTTCAGCAAGTTCATTGCATAGATTGAAAGCACTGAATGTGGAGGTTGATTGAGCGACTATGGTCAATACTCTCTGACACACCCATACATTTCACAGGTATGGGGAAACTAGGACACATGTGGCCAAGCGACACCAGAGCATGGCCAAGATGGCAAACGTTATTAACAAGCAAGGAGACGCAAGCTAGAAGAGGCTGCAGCAATTTGCTTTTGCTTGAGCCTACTGGGAAGGGCAAGAGTTTGCCCATTCCTCTCTTCTCTTCTCTCCCCTTCTTGAATTTACTGAGTGCAAACTACTTTTGCACGTTGAAGTCAGTTTGCAGCAATGGGAAGTATACCACAGCAGAAGAGGGAAAGTTGGAGGAAGAGAGAGAAACCGGGACCTTTCAAAAGCAGCTGAAAAACATGGGATGGCAGAGGATTAATCAAGACTGTGCCTGCCAAACGGGGGCATTTGGAGGGTATGCACACCTCTTTTTCTGCATTAATTTGTTTTCAAGAGCCAGCATAACGACTGGCTATTATCACATTCTGTGGTAGTAAATTCTCATAGTAAAACAGCCACATTTTGTGATCCTGGTCCGAAGTGGTGTGCACAAATGAGCTGCAAGCAGGGTGGAAATCTAATAGGGAAGCCATTAATAGCATAAAGATGCTTTCATGTTACTAGCTGCACCTGCTGATTTCCACCTGAGTGGGCAGCTTGTTAAAAGTCATGAGAGCCCTGCCAGGAAAAGCAGCTCTTTGTTCCTGTGAAGTAAGAGATGCAGATATGTAAATGGTTGCTAGCCCTGTGACTGGATTCGCCTAATTAAGGTTTTTATAAACCCCTTTAAGTAGCAGCTTCAGCTGCAAAGGTCTGCCACTGAGTCTTGGGGCCAGTCCAGACGGTTAAATAAATCCTTTTAGAATTTGGGGAGAATACCATGTGTCCAAACGGGTTCCCACAGCGATCTGTTCTTTTTTTAGGGAGGGGGACCAAAATTCAGGAAAACCAAGGAGGGAAAGCCTTTGTGGCTTTTCCCAAAATTTTTTTTTTAAAAAACCAACAGAAATGCGCACTCCCACCCGTCGGGACAACCTATCGCATCGAATTGCATTCCTAGAATAAGAGCACTGCAGGAAGTACATGACAACAGAGGCAGTCAATCACACATGCGCAAAGTTGATTGACCGTTTCTTAAAAATAGCGTGAAGCGCACACCACGTGAGGATGGTAAACACAGTGCAGTAATTTACCCTTTGACTCCATATTGATTCGCATCCCACTCCCTTTAGACAAGAAAAAGACAGGTCTCCTCGATTTCCCATGAGTGGTCCAAAATACCGTTGAGACACTGGAGGTCTGCTGCGCATTTGCAATAATGTGCTTGAATCTGGAATATAATCCCTTGTGTAGACCGGCCCTTGGTTTCTTTTTTTTTCTTTTTTTTAAAAAGCTGCTATTGTATGCAAACCAAGGTGTTGTTAAAGGCAGTGAAATAGTCCATGCCATTTTTCTTGGTTAGTTGGCAATCTTGCGCTTTGCCAGCCATTACATTCAGAAGAAACCACACACATGATGTCCATCCATGGAATCCCTGTACCTTACACCCCCACAAAAGGAAAAGCAGGCCAGAAGGTGAAATTCTGAGCCGCAAGACAGGAAGAGAAGAAACAGTTGAACAGCTTTGGTTAAAGAAAACACTGGTACAGAAGGGACAATTGCATGCAACTCAATGTCATCAGAATTTGGACTACAACTCCCAGAATCCCAGCATGGCTGCTGGGATTCTGGGAACTATAGTCAAAAAAGGTAGCTTTTCCATGCTCGGTGTCAGCCTTTGGTTGCCTTTAAAAGGTTACGTCAAATTCATGGAGAAGAGAACTTTTAGCAGCTAAATAGTCTGGATGGCTAAACTGAGCCTCTATGTTTAAAGGTAAGCGTATCTTGGCATACTGGATGCTTGGGACAAAATGGCGTGTCGTCATCACACACCACGTCCTACATGTTCTGTGAGCTACTTGAAGCGCTCAGCTGATTATTGGCTTAAATAGCTCTTGATCCAATTCAGTGTGGTAGTCCTTAGAGGTTCTCAACATTCCCTTAGATGAAAATACAAAATTGCTTCATCTGAACTGAGACAATTCACAGACACATGACCTGACCACAAGGCTTACTCATCATAAAGTGTGGGTTGATTTCACAGGTTTTTCACTGCATAATAGAGAGGGGTGAGTCATTTTGGTGCCTAATACAAACAAACAAATTTTAAAAATGAAATGGCTCTCATTAGTTCCTAAATTAGATTAAGGTGCAGAAAGCTGGAATGTCAACGGAAAACCCAAAGCATACAGTATATGCAGCCGCTCGTTTGTAAGTGGCCATGACTGTAGCAAAACAGTTCATAATTTAACACCAACATCTCATGCCCTTCCATACCACACAATTATCACACTATGGACTTTTTCAGACAAGGGTTACCTCACAAGAGGCTTGCTGAAGAGGTACAGCGCTGTCGTGTGGCAGGGAGTCCATTTTGGACTATGCCGTCCCTCTCTCAGGATTGTCCGTGTCAGTTCCGTGTATGATTGAAGACAGCCACATCATTTTTTACTCACGGAAGTTGTCCATGAGTAAAATATGGCGCAGCTGCCTTCAATCGTACATGGAACTGACACAAACGATCCTGAGAGAGGAACGGTGGCATCCGAAACGGACTCCCTGCCGTGCGACAGTGCCGTACCTCTTCCGCAAGCTTCTTGCACAGTAACCCTTGTCTGAAAAAGTTCTATGATTCCACTTTAATTTCCGTGGCTCCATCCTCTGGAATCCTGGGGTCTGCAGTTTAGGGAGGGGTATTTTGAATGTACCACATTACTAATTAGAAAAGAAAATGATAAATACCCTAGGGCATTTCACAAGTGAAGGCAACATCGAAGTGGTCAAGATGGCAAATGTGATTAAGAAGGAAGAGCCAATAAGCTAGGAGAGGCTGTAGCAGGTTGCTTTTGCCTGAGCCTACTGGGAAGGGCAAAATTCTGCCCCTTCCTTTCCTCCCCCCGCTGTTGAATTAATGGAGTGCAAGCTACTTTTTCATTTTGAACTCAGTTTGCAGGAGTGGAAATAAGGTGAGGATGGGAGGAAGAGGAGAAAGAAACTGGGTCATTTTAAAAGCTGCTGAAAATGAGACAACAGAGGATTAGTTGAGATGGAGGGTATGGAGTTGCCATCCAACCATATCTGGAGAGTCACGATTCCACCCCTGTTTTTTTGTTTTTTTAGCCTTTGCTTATTTCTGCATGCTGCCCCTTTGTCTTTCTGAAAAGAACTATGTGCATTTGTGAATAAACAGATCTCAGCAAAATCCCATAAGACTCCAAGGCCGGGAAAGGAAGCCAATCCTAGGAAGAAGAGTCCCCTGTTTGGGGAAGAGGGAGGACCAGAATTCCAGAAGTTTACAGACTTGGCCTTAAGTAGGCAAGGCTTGGGCTAACATTGCCACACTATATGCGGTATACTATTATATCCTTCCCTGAAATTCAGGTATATCATGTCTTCTCACTCAAGTATGCCATGTTTTCTGACTTTTTTTTTAAAGTGTTACTACAGGTTCATCTTCATCATGCTGGTGTTTTTGCTCAATCAGTTGTCACTATTTACAACTTTATGATGACATGAACAAAAGAAACCTATAGGTTTTCCATGTTTTTACCCTGGCTGTGAGGCCATGTTCTGGAAGAGTTTATTCCTGACGTTTCGCTTGCATCTGTGGTTGACAGTATATAAACCCCACACACCCCTACCCAACCATTCTCTGAAGATGCCAGTCACAGATGCAGCGAAACGCCAGGAATAAACTCTTCCAGAACATGGCCTCACACCCTGGAAAAAAACCAAGGAAAATCTATGGATGCCGGCCATGAAAGCCTTCAACTTCACAAAAAGAAACCTAATTTCTAGAGCAAAGATCAGGAACTTCTCATTCTCCAGATGTTTAGACTACAACTCCTACAATCTCTTACCATTGGCTTGGCTGCCTGGAACTTCTAGAAGCTGAAGTCCAAAACATCCGGTGGGCAAAAGTCTCCACAGCCTCCCATACTAGACAGTAAAGAGAGGCAGTGTGGTGTAGTGGTTTGAGTGTTGTACTAGGACTCCTGGAAACTAGGGATCAAATCTCCATTCATCCATGGACGACCACACTGGGTTTCATCCAATCACCCTGTGATGTGACTATTGTGGTTTGTTTACTAGAAGCAAGGGCAGCCAAGTTGACCATCAAGCAAATTCAAAAATCCATATTATGGTTAATACTTTTATGAAACCAATCAAAAAGGCACTGCAAGAGCCAGCGTAGTGTAGTTGTCTACGTTTTGGACCAGGACTTCCAGAGATGAGGATTCAAATCTTCCGCTCAGCTAGGGAAACCCACGGGGTGACCTTGGGCAAGTCCATTCTCTCAGCTTCAGAGGAAGTCAAGTCTCTGAGCAAATCTTGCCGAGAAAACCCTATGAGAGAGTCAGGGTGCCACAGATCATAGTCAGCTTGAACCAATATACAGTAGGATCCCCGTATCCACTGGGGATTGGTTCCGGGGGACCCCATGGATACTGAAAACTGGATAATAGCCAACACCATTGAAAATAATGGGGCTTCCTGTTTAAAATACCATAGAGTTGCCTTTGAGGACTTAGAAAATGGCTAGAGGGGACACATTTTCTAGGAAGACTCTTTGGTATATGTTCTGTTTTGTGTCCCATTGATAATTGAACCAGTGGATAATGAATCAGTGGATACAGGGGCCCTACTGTAACAACAAGAAGAATGACCTATTAAAGTGGGACTTACTTCTGAATAAATATGCATAGGACTGCACCATTCACTTATTAAACAATCAGTTAATTATATTTTAATATACAAAA
Organism: Gambelia wislizenii; assembly: GCA_030847615.1. Lineage (NCBI taxonomy): Eukaryota > Metazoa > Chordata > Lepidosauria > Squamata > Crotaphytidae > Gambelia > Gambelia wislizenii. The sequence goes on from JAUMIR010000010.1 coordinate 32,939,286, forward strand.
AGTCATTTTGAGGCAAGAAGTACAGGTTGCCCCCTGTATCCACGGGGGAAAGGTTCCCAGAGTTACCACAGATATGTGAAACCGTGTATAATAGTGAAAAAACATAGAATAACATAGAATTGCACTAGAGGACCTAGAAAATGCCTAGAAAGGATGCCGGTCTCTCTAAGCATCTGGCACAACTCTATGGTCAACTTCCACCAGAAGTTGACCATAGTGTCATGCTGGAGGACCTCTCTATTCCTAGAGAGATCACTTCTAATGTGACTCTATGGTCCTACAGCTGCCTAGAGAAACCTTTTTCCTCTGTAAGTAGGAAAACCAAGCGTACTGATCTTGTAAAACCACAGGTGCTGATCTTGAGTAAATGAGGAGTGACTGGTATTACTTTCACTGGGTTAGATCCAGTGGTCATAAGAAAGCAAGACATTTTCAAAAGAGATCAGTGGAACCTATGCAGGGCATGAACTAATGTAAGACCCATTGGTTTCAATGTGCCCACTGTTCCAGGCATAACTAAGTGTGGATCCAGCCTTGTTTCTTGATACCTTTTGCTGTTGTTGGGACATGGCCAAAAAAAGGCCATGGGCATGGTTAAAAGAGGAGAGGGTGAGGCTAAAAGGCTAAAGCCAAAAATACCCATGAGATGGTTTCTTCTCCTGCTCATGGGTCATGTTCTAGCAGGTTTCCCCAGGCTAGAGGTGGACAGCTGTTTACTTTTGGCTGAGCCTACTGGGATGGAAAAGATTCCAACCCTCCTCTCCTTTTGCTGAGTTAATTGAATACAAACTATTTTTGCACTTTGATTTTGGTTTGCAGCAACTGAAGTAAGCTCGGGACAAAGGGCAAAAGTGGGAGGATGAGACAGAAGCTGGGACATTTTAAAAACATCTGGAAAAGTGAGACAGCAGAAGATTAATGCCCAGTTGGGGCAATTAGAGGGGCTTGGGGCTCCCCCAGGACACGCTTTGATCATCCCAGGTAGAATCCAGTAGTTCGGACAGATTAGTTTAACCAATGTGCAAAGAGCAGAGGATTTCAGCCTCTTGAATCAGCCAGCGTATGTCACCTTCCCACATCTTAAAGATCCAGGCAACACCCATCCGATGCACCACGGAGTCAATTATCTTTCTCAAGTGACTGAAATATTTACCCTGCTAATTACTTGTGCTGGTATGCAAAGCCAGATTTGAAACTCATTTCAATTGGCTACGCCTCTTGGGTTTGTGATGTTTTCATTTTGACCTCCAGTAGAACTTGGCTCGGTTGGGGAAGTTTGCTGTCATTTTTGTTTCCTTGCCATTCAAGGGAAAAGGTACCTTGTTGCGCTGTTTTCTTTGGATCTCTGACAGCATGAAGTTCCCAGAACAAAAACTGAGAAAGGGGACAATTACAGCCAGAATGGAATGTCTTGAACGGATGGCTTGAAATACAGATTTTGGGGGTATGGGTGTGGAAATATTCTCATAGGAAGTTGAGCTGTCAAATGTAACTGGTGGTGGTGCATACTGTACTGTGCGTTTGCTTGGTTTTTTGTCTTCTCATAGGGTCCCACCTGCCTGGGAACTTTGGTAGAGGGTGGCCCAGCCCCGGTGCTGATGAGTTCTTCTGATGAGGAGATCACGCGGTTGCACCACTGCGAGGAACATCATGAAGGGCGATGTCAGTGCTCAGGAGAGGGTCTCCACATGGCAAACGCGGAATGCCACCATCCCAGGAAAGGTAAGGCCAATCACACGGACCCACAGCAACTACCGGATATCTGGATGAACAGGAAAGGGAAATTAAACTTTTGCATCCAGTCTTTCAGAAACATCAGAACTGTTTTTAAAAGTGAAGTCAAAGACTTTCACGGTCAGCATCCATAGGTTTTCTGTGGTTTTTTTCCGGGCTGTGAGGCCATGTTCTGGAAGGGTTTATTCCTGATGTTTCACCTGGATCTGTGGTTGGCATCTTCCAGCCACAGATGCAGGTGAAATGTCAGGAATAAACTCTTCCAGAACATGACCTCACAGCCCGGGAAAAAAACCAAGGAAAACCAATGTTTTTAAAAGTGTTTTTTTTTAATTAAAAGAAATTTAATTAGCTTTGTGAGCTGCCTTGCTTTCCTAATACTCCACTCATTATCAAAACCCAAATGTAGATTTCAAATATTTCAATGGCTTCAAGAAGATGCATCCACCTGAAGCCTTTAGTGTCTTAGCAAAAAAAGAAAAAAAGAAAAGAAATGTTCCCTTGGGTACCATGCTGGGAGAAAGGCAGCATATAAATGGGATAAATAAATAAACAATAACATTAATTGTAAAGGCTTGACAAATACAGGTCAAATCTCCCTTATCCGAAATGCTTGGAAGCAAGGGTATTTTGGATTTTGGAATACTTGCATATATATAATGAAATGTCTTGAAGATGGGGCCCAAGTCTAAACAAGAAATTCATTTCTGTTTCATATACACCTTATACACTTGGCCTGAAGGTAATTTTATACACAATATTTTTAAATAATTTTGTGCATGAAACAAAATTTGTGTACATCGAACCATCAACAACATAGTTTATTGATTAGTCGCTAGACCATATCAAGGCTATTAAGTTCCAACATTATTTAAAATTGTAAAGGCAAATGAGCAGAAATATGCTACTAAAACCTTTAAAAGGCACCATATCCATTAATTCTATAAAATGTGTATGTGTAAACACATATACACATACATACATATATATGTTCACACATACATACATACATACATACAGCCACGCGTGCGCACACACACACATGCACACATATGTATGTACATATACACATATGCCTATCTGCATGCAGTGTAACAAATAAAAATAGATAGGCATGAGTATTTATATCATCAGTGCTTCTGCTTTTAGTGTGTTAAGAAAAAGGTATGTGACCTAAATACTTCCTTTAGTTGTCTAAGTTTCTGAAAAAGCATAAAGTATACATTGGAAAAAGTATTAACTGTAGGGTGGCTTTTCTATCCACCACTTAAAATACAAATTAAAAAAAGATTTCTTAAGGGAAGGTTTACTGTCATGTATAATGTTTATTACATCTTGTAAACACTTCCTGTAGGTGAGAACCTAATTAATGTCTCCTTCTGAGACTTTTTTTCAATGTAGTTATTTTATTCATTAGAAAGGCCTGGCACTGTATGCTAATCTGTTCTTTGTGTTACCGCTTTCCCCTTTTTCATATCCTTTGCTATGGGCTACTTATAATGAAAGTCTGTGTCATAATAAATGTGTTTTCATCTCTAAGGTTCCATAAGATTCTATAGTTCTTGCTGTAACACAGTGGAAACAGTTAAATTCTAGTCATTGTTATCAAGTTACAGATTAAAGTGTTTTTTGTTTTTTTTTTGGTTACTGGTGTGACCCTTTATGTTACTTAAGAAAGAAACTCAGGGATTAATTACTAGATACTCTATTAATTACTCTGTTATGTCAAATGCTGAGCTCTTTTTAGAGAGGCTGGAGATGACTTTTTTCAACAATTTGTTGATCTAACAGGGATGCAATACCCTCAGCAGTAAAGAGTATTTTGCGAATATATTAAGACGGGGTTATTTTAAAATCCTTGTTGTTTTCTAAATTTCCTTTTACTATTTATTTTCATAAGATTCATATATTTATTTCAATACAGCCCTTAATTGGAATTCACAGGTATAATTGAATATTTAGCCTTGTTAAAACTTTATCTTGTTAATGTTCACAAGGCATGCATTCCAGCTATCCCAATTTGACAAGGACTGTCCTGATTATTCCTCTGTTCTCCCACTTTTTCAGCTGCTTTTAAAATCTCCCGATTTCTCTTTCCTCCTCTCACTTTTCCCCTTTGAACTCAGCTAATTTCCATTGGTGCAAAGTGAGCTCAGGTTGCAAAAATAGCTTGCGCTCAAAAAACTCAACAGGGGAAAGAGGTGACAGAATCTTGCTCTTCCCAGTAGGCTCAGGCAAAACCAAACTGCTGCAGCCTCTTCTAGAGTATCTGTTCTTCCTCATGAATACATTTTGCCAGCTTGGCCACACTCTGATGTTCCATGGCCACACATATTTCAGTTTTCATCTGTGAAATGTTGGAAGCTATGACAAGATAATTAATATGTTTAATTATATTTTTGACAAACCTACACCTCCTCCTTTTCCCCTAAGGTATAACATGCATTGGAGGCATTCTGTTTTATCCTCAAAATAACCAAAGCACCACAATTGGGTCAGGAGGAGATTTTAATTTGGGTGTCTCCTATATTTTCCCCTTCTTTCTTCTCTCTTTTTTCTTGTCATTAAGGAGGGAAGGACAGAATAGACGCACAATGTTTTTTGATTGATAGTGCTAGGAATCGATCCATCTGGAAATACAACAAGTTTGTACAGGTCGACCCCTGTATCCACAGATTCTGTATCCATGGTTTCACTTATCCATGTCCAAAAAATGTTCTCTCTAGGCATTTCTAGGTCCTCCAATGTGATTCTATGGTCAACACTCGGTGTTTGTCTCATTGAAAATACAGTTGTCCCTTCATATTTGCTGGGGTTTGGTTCCAGGACCCCCCATGGATACTAAAATCCGTGAATAATCAAGTCCCATTACATGCAATGGTATAGCAAAATGGTGTGTCTTATATAAGGTGGCAAAATCAAAATTTGCTTTTTGGATTATTATTTTTTTAAGAATAGTTTCAAGCCATGGATTCTTAAATCCATAGATACCAAATCCATGGATATGGAGGGACAATTGTAATAGGATTCCCTATTATCCATGGTTTCAGGTATCCACAGGGGATTTTGGACTGTATCCCCCATGGATATGGGGGTCAGCCTGTACTATATTTTAGCTATCAGCCAACAGCCAGTAAAAACCTCTCAACAAACAGTTCATGCCGGATGAATACGCCCAGTATACATTAAGCTAACAAATGTCACAAAAGCCTTCAGACAATGTGGCTTTGCATATATAAACTAGATTCTTACTGTGATGATACATAACTTAATTTTATACTGGTACTGGACTTTGAACTGGAAATCAGCTGCCGACAACCTACACTCTTCAATGTCTAGTCATTGTTTGCTTGCAGATGAATGCCTAATTCCACCCACCTTATCCCAGCCTAATTATGACATTGTTATTCACACTCTCTTACTGCAGAAAGAAACCGTGCTGAGTCAAAAACGCCTAATGATTCAGGGACTTTCCCCCTCTTTTTGAAGCTCACTTCAGCCCTTGAATATGTAATTACAGTGACCAACAATGTTGTCTAATGTTATCTGCATGCCCTGCAACTGTCCCAGCTTGGAAGGCATTTGTTATTGTGTGTGCCTTCAAGTTGTTTCCAAATATGTCGAGTCCCTAAGGCGAACCTATCATGGGCTTTTCTGAGGCTGAGAGTGTGTGACTTGCCCAAGGTCTCCCAGTGGGTTTTCATGGCCAAGCAGGGATTCAAACCAGAGTCCTAGTCCAGCTCTCAAACCACTATGCCAGGCATAGTCCTGATTAATTCTCTGCCATCCCATTTTCCAACTGCTTTAAAATGTCCCATTTTCTCTCTCCTCTCACTTTCCCCTTTTGTCCTCAACTTTACTTCAGTTGCTGCAAATTGAGTTCAAAGTGCCAAAATAGTTTGCATCCCATCAACTCAGTGGAGTGAGAGGACAAGGGGCAGAATGTTGCCCTGCCCAGTAAGCCTGGGCAAAAGCAAACTGCTGCATCCTCTTCTAGGCTGTGTGTTCTTCTTCATCAATAAATTTTGCCATATTGAACCACACTTTGATGTTGTTAGGCCCCACATGGCCTGGTTTTCATCTGTGAAATGTTAGAAGGGGTGCATGTGTCCTTTCCCATCTCAAGATTGTGATCCTTGTTTTTATCTTCAGCCGAACAGCTCTCACAAAGCTCTTTGAGGACTGTGATCCCTTTCACACTACATAGTTGTAGCCTTATCATCCAACTATAACTGCTATAGCAACACCCTGTGAAATCCTTGGACTTATACGTGAAGTTGAAGGCTTTCACGGCCAGCATCCATAGATTTTCCTTGGGTTTTTTCTGGGCTGTAAGGCCGTGTTCTGGAATAGTTTCTTTCTGACGTTTCTGCATCTGTGGCTGGCATCCTCAGAGAATGGTTGGGTAGCTGTGTGTGTGGAGTTTACATGCTGTGAACCCCTGTTGGGGAGGATATGTAAATTTGTGTAACTGAATGGTTAGTTTCTGGGTATAGAAATGCAAGGCTTGTTAGTGTTTGTTTGGCTAATGGTTGTTTGATGGGCCATTATCTGCTGGGAGTCCTCAACCAACCATTAGCCAAACAGACACTAATGAGCCTTGCATTTCTATACCCAGAAACTAACAATTCAATTACACAAATTTACATATCCTCCCCAACAGGGGTTCACAGCATATAAACTCCACACACACAGCTACCCAACCATTCTCTGAGGATGCCAGCCACAGATGCAGGCGAAACATCAGAAAGAAACTATTCCAGAACACGGCCTTACAGCCTGGAAAAAAACCAAGGAAAATCCTTGGACTTATAGTTTGGGGAGGTATTAGAGCTCTCTAGCTGAGAATTCTAAACACCCTTCCTTAAACTGCAAATTCCAGGATTCCTTAGGATGGAACCATTGGAGCTAAAGTGGAATCATGGTGCTGTAACTGTGTGAAAGGACCCTGTGTCCTTTCAGACTGTTCTTCTTCAGAGATGGAAAACTAGGAAGCTGAAGAGAAGAGGTTACTGTAGAGTTTCCCTGGCATGCTATTTCGCTCTGTGTGGGATGGGGAAGAGATTGGCAGGGATCACTTACCTCCACCAGATAAATGGCCATAGCTAAAGAAAATCTTTACATTTGATTAGGAAATAATAAAATGCTTTCTTCTACATGACTGGGAATGATGGGAGTTACAGTCCAACACCTCTTCTAAAATGTCACCCAGTTATGTATTTCCCCCATCACAACTAAATTGGATTTCAGTTTATGGATACCAAAGTGTTTCCCTCTCTTCAGATATCTTAACAGAAGATGACATTTACTGCTGCAGTTTGTCCAAGACCCTGTGCCACACCTCCACCCCAGTCACCGTGGGCTTCTATTCACCTTGTGGAACTCGTCTCCATTCACTGCTTGATCAGATTGCAGGTCAGTCTCCAGCAGAAGAGATAGCTGGGTCGGGAAGGGAATCCAAATGGTGGTCTGTATATATTCTACTGGGAGCGGGCAGGGGAAACCCAATGCAAAAGGTAGATGCTTCTTGGTGGCTGCTCAACTCCTTTCCTCGGAAAACTCAACTGGCTCCTTCCTTGCTGTCTTGTCAGCAGTTGAAAAGTTTATTCTGACAGGCTCTGGGGAACTGTTTATGAGGAAAGGTCTTTTAATGGTTTACTCTTTTCATTTCTTGCCTTTTCAATGGATGGGTGTGATCCTGCATTGCATGGGTGGAACATAATATTCCAATTGCATAATTTCCCACCAGTCTCTGCCCCCACAGCTTGGGGAAAGGGAGACCTGTATGAATGATAGAGAGGAGAGGTAGGAGAGCCACCAAGCAGCGGGGACTGCCCCCTGCCCCCTCTGTAGTTCTTCAGACAAAGGGAAAAGGAGACAGGCTGTCATGTCCCTCCCCACTGGCTTGAGAACTGCAGCGGAGCCAAGACCCAGTCCTCACTCTTCAGTCACCGCCATCCCTCCCCTCTCCCCAGTTGTTGAATGGTTGCACCTGCACCCCCAGGGCTTGGCACCTGTCTGAGGAAGGTTTTGGATGGAGCACAAATAGCCCTCCGCATTCTGTCCCAAACAAGACATAAACATGCATGTAACTTTGAATAATATATGCATATGTTACCGGCAGGATTTCAGCCAATAGGTTTCAAATTGTTTTTCATTTTATAGATGGTTTACTGTAATTGCCTTTTAATAGTAGTGTTTATATGTGTTTTCATGTAGTGTTTATATGTGTTTTACATGGTGTTTTCTTAAAAAAAAAATCTGGATCTGTTTTGAGTCCTGGTGCTGGGGACAAATAAAATAATAATTAATAACAACAACAGCCATAGAGGGGCTGTCCTCCACTGAGCAGAATCCTGTGCGTAGCAAGATCCCCACCTCTGCCCTTATAGGCAATGGATCCTTTCTCTAGCTGGCTCACATGGTGGTCATTTTGTTATTTCATATAATTTCATTTATTTTGATAAATTACACACTGCCTTCCTTCCATTGACAGCTCGGCAATCAAGATATAAAACAATAAGACACCATATAAACCATCATCAAACATAAAATAGAAAATGGCAATCGGCAAAATACAGCAGGTGAAGGATGGGGGTAGCTGAAGACAAGGAGAGAGGGGATCTGAATTCTAGATTGTAATTTTTCACTAATGTTCTTCTTGAAAGAAGCAACAAATAATTTTAGCAATTTTCTTTTCTTGGTGGTGGGGTGGTGGTAGTGGTGGGATTTTAGCAATTTTCTTCTCATTGCAAGAAAGTCTTCAAAAATTGCATTGTTTTTGAAGGCTATTCACAATTCTGCGCAAAATTCGCACATGGTCTTTGTGCAAAACACATCACTCTCTGAGCTGGTAACAGCACTTTATGTACAGGAATATTGTTTTTGTCACAGAAAAGGCTGTTTCCTGCACAGAAAAATGGTTTGGTGTTTTGTGTGTGTGTGTGTGTGTGTGTGTGTGTGTGCAAAATAACCATGTGTGAACTTTGCATAGGACACATCCTGAACTGGGAATATTCTCATCAGCCCAGGATTTTTCTCATCAGGGTTTCTCAACACCCATGTTTGAACATGTTTTCAAATGTTCCTTCCATCCCTACTTAATCCTCCCTTTGTGAGCATTGAGAAGTTAGCATATATGCCTCTGAAGTTGCTTTTTTCCCCCCAGGATGTATGCATAAAGAGTCCATCCGGAGAGAAGAGAGTGAGTATCGAAAGACCCACCAGAGGCCTCGGCGACCAGAAGGTTGGAACTATCTCACCCTCCTTTGGTACTTGGTTTTCTATGAACCAGTTATCACAGAAGTCCATCTCCGGAGAAAGAATATCGATTTCATCTTCATAAGATTCAGTGCCTGGCAGTATGCAGGCAGTGACAAGCTGTGGGCTGGTCTGGTCACCACCCTGTGCGACCATATCCGCCACCATTTTGGGCCTCTGCCTCTCAGCTTCTACCATGTCATGGGGAACAGGCCACGATTTGCCTCTGGATTCAGCCAAAAAGAATGGAGGGTCAAAAAGAAAGTCTGTTGTACTGCTGGAGGACTTGTGGTGATCTTGCTTGCTGGTGCGGGCCTGACTGCCACTGCATTCCTCGTGCCAGGGATAAGAGACGGCAACGTCTTGAAGATCCTCGGCAGCACCATCGCTGCCGCTTCTGGCTCAGGGGCCCTACTGACCATTGCTCCCATAATCAAGCACCTGATCATTAGCCAAAAGAAGAAGATTGAGAGTATGACCAGTGATGAGAAATTCACCAGCCACCTGGGCTTTATGAGTGCGGTCAAGAGAGAGATTGAAATCCTCACCAACTTTGTGTATTACATGGAGATCTTTGAAAGGCGGCGGCTGAGGATTGTCTTTGAGATCACCAGCTTGGACATGTGCTACCCAGAAAGGGTGGTTGGGGTTCTGAATGCCATCAACACACTCCTTTCAGACACCAACGCCCCCTTCATCTTCATTCTGGTGGTGGACCCTTGCGTCATCGTCTCATGCTTAGAGCAAGCTGGTTGCATGAAGGGAATGGCCGACAATGGCTACATCTACCTCAACCGTACTGTGACACTGCCTTTCTCCATCCCAGAAATCAGCACCCAATCCAAAATGAGGTTTCTGCATGAGGCCTTCCAGACACGGGAAGACCTGATGTACAGGATCATCACCAGAAATGTGGAACAGGGAGTCCGAAAAGCCAAAGGAAAAGAGGTGGCAGCCTTGACGGATTTGGAAGCATCCATAGAGGTAGACCAGCACCAGATTGATGCTCTGGCTGTGCAGTACATCCATGAAGCTTTCCACTGCCTGCATAATGAATATGATTGCCTTTACAAGTATATCCCAGATAGCATTGTCCAGATGAGGAGGATTGTCAACACCATCCCTATTACCATCAGGCTGATGACCCAACATCATTTCCTGAGGCACACCATCTGTCCCCGGTCAGTGGCGGGTTGGGTGGTCCTGGCCAACCAGTGGCCCTGCCGTCTGAGTTGGGTTCTCCAGTGCATGGAGGACAGGCTGCAGAGCAAACCAACACATGACTATAACCAGGAATCAATGTGGCACGTCTTCACAGAGAATTGCAAGGATCTCTTCTCCAAACACAAGGACCTTGAGAAAATCATGGCTTTGGACGGCGACCCAGAACTCTTTGAGAAGTTCCTTTCGTACGACTTTCCTTTCACAGTGGAGGAAGGGGGAAAGTTCCTCAAGTACACAGTCAACCTGGACCACTCCATCAGGCATTACATGGGACAGCTGCGGTCACTAGCTTCCCTGGAAAAGTACTGTAGCAAAGAGGAAGCAGATTCGGGCAAAACAGATTAAGATGGTTGATTTCAAACTGTGCTCCCGGGGAGTTTGTCGGAAACGTTTTATCAGGCATGCCATAGGAACACGAGTTCAGTAATGGAAAAATTATTTCCAAGGCGTTTTTATCTGTGTTACCCCATATGAAGCTGCAGAGGTATTTTGGGCAGATTCTAGGGAACTCTCTCAGTTCAGTATGGGGATGTTGGGGGGAGTGGGGGAGGAAGGCTCAAGATGCCAAGCCAGTGCCCATGTGAACTGAGTATGTACCCTAGAACACTTCCCAAAATCCTCCAGGAAACAGCCCAAATTTCATAGCAGACAAGGGAATGTGGAAAGGGTTACCTGAATTCTGGACAGTCTGTAGAACATTTCTTTCAGATGGGGAATATGCAACAATTTGCACAGAGGAATGGATGAGCATAAATGTGGGGCATTTTCATGTTTGATGTTAAATGGCACATTTGAACCTCTTGAACCTGTGTGTAATTTATGAATACTGTGAATACAAGAGAGAGAATGAGATGCTGGAAGAGAAATCAAATGTGCACTATTGTCAAAGTAGGTTTGGTGTTGTGGTCTGAGGAAGGAAGGCAGAAAAGTCAGTATTAATTGCCCAATTGCATGAACAGAAAGTTGGATTAGATAATGTAGGTTTTCTGTCTGATCCGTTATGTCTCTTCTTGTTTTTATGTTCTTCATTTTTGACAGCTGACTAGGAATGTGTGTGTTTTACAAATGCAGAAAATTGGAAAAAGTCACACTACTGGAAATCCTTAGGTTTTCAGTTTCTAGCCCTCATGGCTGCAAAGGCTAAACTTGCAAATTGTGGACAACGGCTCTTGAAACCTCAGAAACATGAGAATAAGCTGAATATTTCTAACTGTCTCTTTGCCTTTTCCCATGCAACTAACTCTAAAGAAGAACTGGAAAATTTTACTCATTTTTGTTCTATAGGTCCCAGAAGTCCCCAGCAAACACTGTCATGGGAGTTGTAGTCTAAAAGTGTCCCCAATTTCCAGTGAGGGATGTGCACATTTTTCAAAAGTTTACATGAAGTTTTAAAATATAATTTAAATGTGCATTTCTAAATGCACATTAAATATGCATATTAAGTGTACATTAAATGTGATAAATACTGTTTTAAAATGTATTTTGACTTCTCTTTGGGCTGCAAATTCATCAGGATATTCAGGAAGTGCAGAAGCCAGGGAATGATTCAATTTCCCATCCCCCTGTTGACTGAGTACTATGGGCCAGGTCCATTGAACTGGAATATGCAAAGATATAATTCCGCCATGGTCTCTGCCATAGCATAATTCTGTGAAATCAACCTATACATTCAAATTCTTGACACACATTGCAGAATTTCTGTCGCTTAATTACAGAATTTCTGAACTTTCAATTACAAAATTATGCATTATAGTTTTTTTAAAAAATGCATCCCACGCATGTTTACCTATTCAAGATATTAAAAATTATTGTTTTCTATACTATTAGGAAATTACATTTCATTTTCTGGAAGGATTTGAGTGAGTGAAGTTGCAATCCTATACCTTGAATTCAATGGGAGGAGATGTAGAGCTTGAAGAACTTTGGACTACCACTCTCAGAATCAAACCAGCCAGCATGGGCATTGAGATTGTCAGTTGTAGTCCATCAGAAGTCTGGCAGCCAAATTTCCAGATCTATGCCTTTTTAATATGCTGGGGGGAGCTGGTGAGACATTTTATCTGCCGTCCCTTTTCCTTTCTGTTTTGCTGTCACGTGTGCTGAGTAGGGAATTCTGGAGGCTCTTTACTTTGCCTGTTGTAGGTAGGCACACATGGCTATTGTGTGATTGGCCACAACACAATCCCATTTATTTCAGACAAACTGTTGCAAGCCAGCCCTCCACCATCTTCCCCGCACCCCAGTGCTGATGCTGCTTTTAAAATCCCTCCAACTTGAGAGGAGGAAGAAAAAGTAGAGGCTGGGTACACATTAAAATATTTTGTAAAAAGGAGCTTCTTTGTCAAAGGTCTTGTTAATTGAAGTGTGCTTGTATACTACATATGCCCCCACCCACAATGGTTGCTTTTAGGAAAAATAAGGCATTTACACGTGGTGTTTCCTTATTAGCTAAAGGCAAAGGCCCATCAAATCTCATAGGGACAAGCGCAAGAGCTTGAATCTCCTTCCCAACACTACTGCAGAGGTTTCACTTGTACATGGAGAAACGGAATATGAAATGATTAAAAAAAAAAAAAAGTAACGACGCTGCAGGCAAAGCAACCAGCAAATCCCTAAGTGTGAACGGCACCCATTCATTAATATGGTAGGAAGAATTTAACCGGAGTCCTTGAGAGCCTAGCCATTTCCATTGGGCATCTTGTTTCAGAACCCTGTGGCCAGAATGAGAAGGGAAGCTGTAGCAACCATTTGTACAAAAAAAGCTGTGTGATACTTTTCTATTCAACAGCAGCAAGTGAAGTCGTGATGCAAAGGGACACAGTTGTCACTTTTGCACCAACTCTCTGTCAATTTATTGGTCCTAATAAAAGCATTGTCTACCTTTGATTTTGTTTTTTAAATGTTTTAAGTCTTTAAACAGCTGAAGGATGTTGTTATCATCTATTAGTCCTACTCTCTCCACCAACAGGGTAGTAGCTCTTGCCACCCAGTGGAATCCTAAAGAATTGTTTCCCTTTTAAAGGCTCCAAGATACAACTCCTAAACAACTATGACAAAGCATGTGCATGTGTGTGCCTTCAAGTTGCCTTTTTTACTGGCATCTAAAAGCTGTTTCAGTGAACCTTCCCAAGCACCTCCTTCAGTGCTCCCTACCTTTCCTTGGCAGTGCATACTATTTCCCCGCCTTCAAAGAAGCATGCTATCTTTGTCAGTCAGTATTCGTTAGTTTCTTCTTCAATGATCTACCTACAACCAAAATAGGCCACACTACAGCAAGAGGCAAAAAACTTAATACATCCAATGGTTGGCAAAGCAATGGGACAAGAACGAATGTGGATGAATACAGAAGTAGGTGTGTGTGGATGCAATGATCAGTTATTATGCAGAGAGGCATCTAAGCTGAAGATGCATTCCTGAGTCAACACCCTCCACAAAAACAAAACAGAAGTGCATGCAGTTATCCTCCCTTCCCTTTGTTGGGAAGATTCTTGGGTCTGTGACCTGTTTTTGTTGGTTACCTGCAATGGCTGCACTCTAAACTGAAACAGCCTCAGTGGCCTTTCATGGGATACCATTACAGCACTGATTCCACTTCAACTGTCACAGCTAAATCTGACTGAATCCTGGGATGCGTAGTTTCACATGGCATGAGAACACTCGGTCCCTCACCAAACTCCAAATCCTGGAACTCCACAGAATGGAGCCACGGTGCTTGAAGTCAAGTGGTAACATTGTGTAGTGTGAAAAGAAGCCCAGGTGCTTCGGTCCTTGTATACTTTTCACTTTACACAATTACCGCACGGTGATTCTACTTCAACTGCCAAGGCTAAATGCTATGGGATTCTGGGGTTTGCAGTTTGGTGAGACCCTACAGCCAACATGGTGTAGTATTGGGACTAGGACTCCAGACCAGGGTTCGAATCTCCACTAAAGCCACAGAAACCCACCGGGTGACCTTGGGCAAGTCACATTCTCTAGGCTTCAGAGGAAGGCAATGGCAAACTCTCTCTGAACAGATCTTGCCATAAGAGCTCCAAGGAAGGTTTTTGCCTTGGGGTCACCACAGAAATGATTTGAAGGCACACAACAGCAGAGACACTAGAATTCTCTGGCTGAGAATTCTAAACACCGTGTGAAACTACAGATCCTAGAATTCCATAGCATGGAACCATAGCACTTAAAAGTAGAATCATAGAGCTATACTTGTGTAATGTGGAAGGGCCCCTAGTCTGCTTTTTAATTCAGTGTGTCACCATTTGAGAGTTAATCGAATTCATATGGTATACCACATCCACTCTTCTTTCTGTCTGGAAATGAATACTGGTCATGCCTTCAGCCCCACCCTGCCCCCAAAAAGAGATGGAGAGAAGCCACTTGATGAATGCAGTTTTTCATTTAATAGAAGACAGTTTGAAAACAAAAATAAAACTCCACACACAACAGAAAGGAATGACAAACATTAGCTAAAAAAAAAAAAAGAAGAAGAAGAAAAACACAAAATCAAACTGGCGCCATCTTTTCTTTCCTGTAAATGTAGTGTTCACACAGCAGAAATTCCTTGTATAGGTAGGGGTGCGTGTGTTTATGTCTCAATTGTTTGTGTGCCTGTGTGAAAGAGAGAATCATGGACAAGCAGATGAAGGGCACACAGTTGTGTTTCTGCCTCTCCAGCCTGAAAACTCCATGCAGCAAAAGTGCCCTCTCTAGCTCCCTGATAAAGATTTATTGCACTTAAGAAAAAAAATAAAGTAAAAAGCTTTTAAATTCTACATCTACCCAACAGCCAACTCCCCCTACTTTTGGGGGTGGGGGGGAGGAGAGGCCTTTCCTCTGTCCATGGAGGGAAAAAGAGAGACAGACTCCTCCTCGTTTTTGCTTCAGTGACAGGATTAGTACCGTAAATCTCTTGCAGAGATTTTGTTTCATGTAGAGAGGCAAAGTAGTCGGTCACAGACCTATGAAGAATTTGGACTGGGCCATAGTGATGGGAGGCAAAGCGGGGCAGGGTGGTAGTGGGAGAAGCACAGAAAAGAGGATTTCAAAAAACCAAAAATCACCTGTGCTTCTGGGCACCTGAGGTTTAAAACCAAAGGGATGGTTGTTTCTTTTTGAACCCCTTCTACTAAAACAGACCTTACCATGGAAGAAAGGTTATTGACCCTTTAATCCTTGTTCTCTCCTTGGTGAGAAAGCTTCCCTACACACATAGTTTTTGGGGAAAGATTGAGCTTTACAAGCCTTCTGTAATAACGTCTGGGATCTCTTCTCTTACTGAGCCCAGATGGTCACAGCAGCAGGCAGGTGGGAGTGGCAGGGGGGGGGCAGGCGAGCCCCACCAGCTCTACTCACAGTCCTTGGTATTTTGGCTTGTCTCTTGAGGGCAAGAGTGCTGTACCCCTGGGGAGGTGGGGCTGCTGCAAAAAGCCCTTCCCTGAGAAATTAAAGGATCCACCCCACTCCAGAACACCCCATACACTTTTTGGCAGAAGCTCAGTCCTCCATCTTCCAGGCTGACCAATGCAGCACCTCTAATGAGGACCTCCCTACCAGAAGATTCACCAAACTTGGAGCATCTCCCCGTAAGGAACACAACTGGAAGAAAGGTTCAGGCTCTCAGTTGGGGAATGCAATGCTCCTTTCCCTTTCACTCCCCCCCCCCCGTCCCTGATTTCCAAGGGAAGGAAACTCAGTTTTGGTAAGTGAAGGGATTAGGTCTGGTTCTACGACAGTAGTCATTTTGGAAGGTAAAGGGCCCAGGTGAGGGGAGAGATGGCTTCTTGTCACTTGCAGCTACATTCTCACTCACCATTGCTACAGGTACAGGTATTCTGCAATGTGAAGAGAGGTGTTAAGTTCAGTGGCAGCGGGGAGATGGAACTACTCACACATCAGCAGCACCCTCAAGGTTCTCAAGTCAGCTTTATCACAAGGATGGGAGACAAAGACCCAGACAACCTTGTCCTCTCCCACCATGACTGTTTACTGAAGCTTTACTGTCAGTTTTACTGTATTTGCAAAAGAAAATAATAATAATACCCTATACACACTTCCTCCCCCGTTGTCCAAAAGTTTGTCATGGTACAGCTTGGGGGGGGGGGAGATCTTCCTTGGAAGTACAAGAAACTTTCCTTTTTTCCCCCCATTGAAAATGAAGAGAAGTTAGAGTGGTTCAAACCACAGCAGCTTGCTCACTCGGGGCCAAAAGTCATCCTTCGATGCACAAGAACACCTCCCAAACCATGCCCCACTCCTGCTGCTGCCCTCTCAGTTTCCCTGCCACCGGTCCCAAACAACCCCCACAGCCCCCCTCCCATTAATTTTATTTTTTTGCAAAATGAAAAAAGTTTTCCCCACTGGGGGTGGGGGGCAGATGGCTCTCTGCAAACTAGGCGGGTGGGCCCAGTCAGTCTGAAAGGATTGCAGATTCAAAGGAAAACTGTTCCCATTCCATTATAAATAGACACCAAATCAAAGACAAACAAACAAGGAGGTGCAAGTAAGAAGAGGGAAATTGGGGGGGGGAGGAAAATGAAAATAAATAGTAGTCTGTGCTGTGGATCAGCAGCCCCAGTAGTCTTTGCCTGGTTGAGAGTCCTTTCTCCACAGGAGGGCTGCAAACACAGTAATGCTTTACCGTCTTGATCCAGGAGAGCTGCCCTTCTCTCTTAGTGTCCTGTTTCAGGGAAACTGTCCCACATCTAATACACTGACAGCAAAAACGCAGGCCCTGCTCACCTCTTAGGGTTTTGTTCTTTTTTTAAAAAGAAAAAAATATATCCCCCAGTTAGACTGGAGAGAGGATTCCTGCCCATTGAACCAAAGTCTGGGAGTTAAGTCTCCTCGCAACTACCTTTGGAAGGGTCATGCCAACAAGAAAGAACATGCTGCAAGTGCCCCAGCTTGAGTCTTGAAGAGAGAAACCAAAGGCGGTGAAGTGTCAAAAAGTTCACCCCGTTCTTCTCAATTCTTTTGGGTCCTGATCAGCCCAACTGTACAGCCTCTCTTCTCAGAGGGAAGACATCAACATCAAGAATGTGAAGGTGAGGGAGGGTCATAATTGGAAATGAAGTTCAGGAAGTGGGGGTTGTATTGCCTCTGTATTGCAGAGTCAGTGTTTTTTTTCTCCTCAGAATCACGTGGTGCAGGGAGGGAGTAAAGCTAGACAGGCGCTTCCCAAACCAGTTGACATAGGAGGGCCCAGAACTGAAAGGAAAGGAGGAAAGGGAAACAGAGAGTTCAGAGTACCACAGCAATAAAGGGAGAAAAGTATATAATTTTTAAAAAAACTGCTTGGTAAGTCATATGCTTTGCACCAAACAGCTAATTAAATATACATTTGTACAATGCTTATAAATGTGTATATATGTTCCCCTAAGTTATGTCATGTATGTAGGCATTCTCAATTATAATCTGCCCACTTTGAAAATATAACATCTCATAAACTTCACATTTTCACCTGCCCTTGCCCTCACTTCTCTCAGGCCAAATGAGTACAATACAGCCTCTGTTCCCATGGTGGATACATTCCCAGACTTACCACAGATAGCAAAAACTGAAGATAGTAGTGAACCCTTAATTTCCAGCAGCATACAACAGAATCGCACTTGAGGACCTCCAAATGCCTAGAGCAGTGTTCTCTCTAGGCATTTGGAGGTCCTCCAGTGCAGCTCCACAGTCACCTTCTGCTGGAAATTGACCACAGAATCGTGCTGGAGGAGCTAGAAAATGCCTAGAGCGAACTTATTTTTTCAAACGTGGGTAAGTCTCGCAGATATGGGGGTCATACTGTATTTCCCTCTTCTTCTCAAGCATCTCACATAACCCAAAGTAGGCATTCTCACATAAACACCACTCAATGTGTTTCAAAAACGATGAGAGCTGGAAACTTGACTTTCAATAAGTAAGGCAAGTGCAAATGCTCAAAAGGCCAACCTCAGTCACCAGATTTTGGCCCCCAAAGCCTACAGCCTTCTTACAAGAAAGCAAACACCCAGTAAACGCAGTGAGGCTAATTCATGCTTTTAGGAAGCCTCTTTAGGATCAGGCCTTGCTGAGCAAAGCTATGCCAAAGATAAACTGTGCCTTTGAGGGTTGCATCAGCATTTCTTAGATCCCTCTTTTAGCTGACAGGATTCTCCCTGCCTGTTTGTAAATGCCTTACCTAAAGTGTCACATTGGTTCCTGTCCCATCTCTAGGCTTGCTTCCAAAAGTAATTCCTCCAGCTCCTTCTCGTTCTTGGAACAGTTCAGCTCTGAAAAAGGCAGAGTGGAGATTCTGAGAGCCAGTCACCCAATGAACCACTCACACATCCCTGGAGGGTCTACAAGGGTAGGACAGCAGCAGGCAATCTGGTGCCCTCTAGAGGTTTTCGATGGTGATTTCCATAAATCCCTGACCACTGGGCCATGCTGGCTGGGACTTATCGGCGCTGGAGTCCAAAGCTCTTGGGGGAACTGCTTACCCCCCACATTGACACTAATCTCTCTTTTCTTATTCTTTCTATACGTAGATTCTTCAGATACCCACATGGAGCAATTGGGTCTGGTTTGGTTTACAGGGGGAAACTTCACATCCTATCCACACCCCAGGTTTGATCCCCTGTTCACAAGGAAGTGTGATGGAATTGTGGGAGCTCTCGCTCTCTCTTATATTGTTGTCGCTTGCCTCCAAGTAGCTTCCAACTTACAGAAGCCCTAATATAAAGCTATCATGGGTTTTCTCAGCAAAATTTGTTCTGAAGGGGTTTGCCCTTGCTTTCCTCTCAGAGAGTGTGACTTGTTCAAGGTCAGCTAGTGTGTTTCCATGGCTGAGTGGAGATTTGAATCCTGGTCTACCAGAATCCTAGTCCAATACTCAAATCATTACACCATGCTGGCTCCCTCTATATCATATATGTAAATATATCTCATATATGTATTTATATAAATTATATCAGGATTTTTCAACAAGGGCTACCTGGAACCCTAGAGTTTCATGAGAGATCGCTAGGAGTTCTGTGAGAGATCATGATTGGGGAAGGGGGGACCCTTTTTTTGAGCTGTAGAAAGAATTTTTATTTCTGAAATAAAATCACTTCAAGGGATCCTCCAGAGTAAAGGCTGAGAAAGGCTGAATTATATATAATTATATATATTACATAATCATATACAGTCAGACCCCTGTATCTGCAGGGGTTTCGTTCCTGGACTTACTGCAAATACCGGAAACAACCAAAAACAAAGAACCCTATTCAAATAAAGGACCTCTGGTAAAAACATGCCATAGAGTTGCACTGGAGAACCTAGAAGATGTCTAGAGAGGGTGACATTTTCCAGCATGACTTTATAGTATGTGTCCCTATTGGTAGGGGTGTGTGTGTGTGCATAATATCTATCTAATATATAAATAGACATATTATAGATAATCTCCTCTCTTGCAATACAAATAGCTTTTATATACACTCTTACCATGTTCTACAGCGCAACTGGCAATTTTCCCCTCACGCCCTAAGGACGTGTCTGGTAGTGCATGGACAAACTCCGTCTTTAGTCCATTGGGCAACAGAGTGTGGTGAGATGTCCTCTCACATGAGCCAGAGTCCATCTTTTCCATCCCCAAACCAGAACTTGGGGTGGAAGGAGATGTTTCAGAGCTGGCCCTCAAGTCAGACGCAGGCTCACTGCCTTGTCCATCTGAGCCTTCAGTCTTTGCTGGCCAAGATTGGGCTGGGGGGTTAATCTGCTTTGGGGGAACTCCCTTGAGAGTGACAGAGTTCTCTGGCCGTGTGTCGTTCTCATCCTTCTTCTCAGGCAGGCTTTCCACACGAGTCACAACGAAGATTTTATGGCCTCGCCCAGGACTGGAGACCGCTATCCGCCTCTCATTGCCAGGAGGAGTGGCTGGGGTTGGAGGCACACTTGCCACTCCCCCTCTAGATTCACATTTGATTTCCCCCGGGGTGTTCAAGGGGGGAACTGCATTTTCAGAGCTAAGGGCATCCTTAGTCTTTTCAGGCAAAGGTAGCTTGGGTGACTCATCAACATGATCCAAGTTACTGTGCTTCTGCGAATGAGAGAGATCCTTCATCTCTAATTTGTCCTCCTCCTCTTCTTCAGTGTCCGAATCTGAATCAGACGACTCATCGTTGCTTCCAGTGACTCTCTCGTCTGCTGCCCCATTCTCTTGGGATGTCAATGCCTCCCCAACTTCCTCCCCTTCTTCTGGGGTAGATGCCGAGTTCCCATTCTGTCCCTCATCTTCCACCGGTCCCTCTTCAAGGGGCTCCGTCACTGTAATTTCAGGCATGGAGGCAGACTGCTGGAGTTTTTGCTCCTTCTCTTCCTTCTCTTTGGCTAGAACAAAGTTGCGCTTGCAGCCATTTTGGATCTCCGTCAGGAGGGCTTTCTGCGTCTCAATAAAGCTCTTCACCTGCAAAACAGAGCGAGGCAAGTGGCCGAATCACACAACATGGCACAGCTTCAGCAGGACAAGAGGCGCATTTATAGGAAGTCAGCTCTGTCCCAGAATATGGGGCTGTGAAAACAGGAGTTTTGATATGTTTCAGTCTTACCTGTCTGAATACAGATGTGGTAGAGCCTATAAGATCTTAACCATTTTAATGTGGGAAGTGCCCCCCCCCACAAAAAAACAACCACTTCAACTTGAGCAACTCCCCCCTGTTCTTTCTCTCAGCTCAGTTGCAAAAATGTCAAAGCGTCAGATCATACAAACATATCTAGATGGTATGGTGGGGGCAATATGTTTAAATGTTCCTTCACATTGAAAAACGCCATGCACCCCTGGAAAGTTACTGTTTTAGAAAATTTTAGCATCATTTCACTGATGTGCCACTTTTCTTGATGAGGCGTATCTGGCATGGTAGAGCATTAAAGCATGTGACCCCTACCACCACCACAGCCACCATAACTGCCATCTTTAAATACAGCCAGACCCCCGTATCCAGGGTTGATGGGGTGTCAGTTCTTAGACATATCACGGATACAGGAAACCACAGGTAATAGCAAACCCTTTTAAAAAAAAGGACTCCCAGGTACAAACATAGAGTTGTGTTGGAGGACCTAGAAGATGCCAGGAGAGGATACCTTTCTAGGCATTTTCCAGTGCAACTCTATGGTATGTGTCCCTATTTTTTCATACACGGATAACTGAAACTGCTGATATTTGTACCATGGATACAGGGGTCTGATTGTATGTTAGTTCTAAATGGGACATTTGACCCTCGAACTCAGCTCATTGAACATAATGACCACAAGGCCCCTCTTCCTCATGAGTTCTTAAGAGGCTGACCAAAATAAAGCAATTTTTAAAAAATGACATTATGATCCTGCTCATCCTCCAAGAAGGTGAAGTTGCTTGGGTGTCCAAGACATTACATTCACAACAACTCTGAGAGATAGGTTAGGCTAAGAAAGTGTGAACGGCTAAATCTGAAAGGACCATTGTTTACTTAAAAGTTGTCACATGGACATCCTGCTCTACACCCATGGAACACAGAGCAACTTACAGGGCAACTCCTGGGGTGATCTCACTTCTTGGTTTGGCCTTGCTTAGCTTTAGCAAGGAGCACAGAATGATGGATCCCATGCTGACAACAGGCAGCATGCAGGACAGACTGGAACATAAAAAGGCTTACAAACAAGTCATTGTGCACCTTCAAATTTTGCCAAGAGGGACGAAAAAGTGACTCAGCAAAGGCAAAGTGACACCCCCCACATTCCTTGTCCACGTACGTTTTTAACAGATCGATATATATACCTGCTCCCCTCTTCCAGGTGCCTCCACAAAATAAGGAATGGTGGGTGGAGAAAAGATAGGAGGCCTTTTCAGTGAAGGTCTTTGCTGATGGAATGCCCTCCCCAGGGAGGCATGCCTGACTGACACCAGAACTGCATCTAAGGAAGTAGACCAAGTCTACGAAAGCTTATTCAACAATTTGTTTCTCTTAGTTAGTTTCAAAGGTGGTACAAAATCCCCTTGCTTACTGATATACCAGTACAACAGTCTTTTCAGCACCAAACGAAGACCCCTTTTTTCCTTTGACATTGTAAGAACTGTCTCAGTGCTTCTATATTTATGCATTCCTACCCTGCTTCTGGTTTTATTCTCTGCTGCTGTTTTTACCTTGGCTTTATATTCTGCTAGGTTTGATCATTATCTCATTGCTATTATTGTTGTATTTCATATTCTTTAATATACTACACCCCAACGAGTCATCCAGTCCACAGTATTTCCAATTTGTATGTATGGTTGTGAAAACTGGACAGTGAAGGAAGCTGGCAGGAAGAAAATCAACTCATTTGAAAAGTGGTGCTGGAGAAGAGTTCTACTGATTCCATGGATTGTTAAAAAGACAGATGAATAGGTCTCAAGAGAAAATTCAGCCTGAACTCTCATTAGACATAAAGATGGCTAACTGAGGCTGCCATACTTTGGACATATCATGAGATGACGTGACTCGCTGAAAAAGATGACACTGCTTGGTAAAGTGGAAGGCAGTAGGAAGACTGCATTACAAGTGGGTGGATTCAATCAAAGAAGCCATAGCCCTGAGTTTGCAAGACCTGAACAGAGCAGTTGATGACTGGGCATCTTGGATGTCTCTCACTCATACGGTTACCATAAGTTAAAGTCAACCTGATGGCAAACAACAACAACTACCCCCACTCAGACATCTCATTTAGTAGGCAGCTTAAAAATGTAACACACTCACCCCTACAGAGAGACAGAGACCAAGCCAGGGAATATATCTGGCCAGGGAAGAGAGCTGCATCTTGGGGCCTTTTCCTTATAAAGAAATTAACTCTCCTAAAGATCCACAGATGTGGAAAGAAGCCTGCCTGACTCAACTCAAGTTTAATCAATCCTGTACAGCACAGTGTTGGACACTGGGCCTGGGCCTCAGTCATTCCCTGGAAAATGTATTTAAGAAGGGCAGCACAGTTCCCATTCACCTGCTTCTGCACTAACTCTGTGAGTGATGCCAACACTACATCAGGGAAACCAACCTCTGGTGAAGGAAACTTGAGACAGCAGGTATCAAATGGTTCCAACAATGCCTTCTGCACCTCAGACAGAATTGAATTACCACCTTGCAATACAGGAAGCTCTTAAAATGTGCCGTTTCCACAGGCCAACAGCAACACTCTGCTAAAGCTGGAGTATGCTTCTGCACCACTGCCTCTAGAACATGAATGTCTGCTTTTGCTATTGCATAGAGAACTAATTTCTTCCTACTAGGTTCAGAATGGCAAACAAGGCCTTGTTTTGTGCAAAGCCAAGAGACGATGCACGGGTCCTCCACAGCTGAGTGAGGACAGAAGCCTCCAGGGTCGCTGAAGGGTTCAAGCACAGCCTGCTCCTCTATGGGAGTAGGACTGAGCTAAGGAGCTGGGACAGAGCTAACAGGAAGCTCTCTTTCATAGACCATGATAAAGTGTTTGGGCATTCTGAGAGTATGGATCATAGAAAAGAAATCCCACTAAAGAGAGGGCCCTTTTTTCACTTTATTTCAAAGAAGAGGGAGAGAAGGATGCCTATAAATATGTGTCCAAACTAAAGGGACTCGGGATAATCCTGCCATTCACGCAGGGCACTCTGTGGTATTTCTACCCCCAAACTGGGTAGGAGTCCAGCCAAAGGTGTATCTCCTGTGGCTTCAGATCAGCAAATCCCACTCTTTGTTCCTTGACATCAGGACAAGTTTTTCCTGCCATCCTGTCACCTCAAGGTGTAAAGTGAACTGGGTGGTTTTGTGGGCAGGTGTGTGTGTGTGTGTATAATGTTTTGACTTCTGTTGCACAGCCAAAGTTTCCCAACCATCCTTCTCTTAGTCTGCAATAAAAGCACAAGATGGAAGATTCATGACATGCAAGCTTGCAAAAACAGGGACATACCGATTCCTTCTTGGGCTCCCTGTCAAGGTCCAGCCGGAGCAACGAGTGGTTAACCTTCAGGGCCAAAGACAAGGCCATCAGTCCCCCCGTCTTGATCTCGTTCTCACGCAGGTCCAGCCGCAGTAGTCGAGGACTCTCTGCAATGAATTCTGCCACCGCCACAGCCCCTAGACAACAAGGGATAACCAGTGAGCCCCACACCCACGAGACAAGAGGCTTTGCTTGTGGTGGCATCTCTACCATTGGGGAGGGGGTGCCAGAGAGCCATGTAACTCAGAGATGTGGCAAAGAATGGCTTACCCTCACAGGTCAGTTTGGTCGAAGCCAAGCCCAACCTGAGCACCGAGCGGTTGCCGATGAGCCCATTCTTCAGGTTGCGGACGCCTTCATTGCCAATGGGGTTGTGCCCCAGGTTTAGGGTCTCCAGGCTCTGGGTGTGAGGCTGAGGATACAAACAGGGAATGCTGTGCGTTACTGTTCTTACTTCAAGCACTCCTCAAGAAATCAAATGCTTCCCCTACATATGGCTCTTTTGTGCGAAAGTCTGGCCATCTCAAGCAAGCCACAAGCCCAGTGGTTTACATCAGAACTGGCAGGAAGGGGAAGTCCTATGCCTACTTCCGTATCTTGTGGGCAGGGCAGAAGACAGGGCAGGACTCAATGAAATCTAGCAAGCAGGACAACTCAAGACCATGGCGAATAACTTTTCACAGAAACAAACATTCAGTTAGAAAGACCCACATAAGATACGAGTTCATCACTAGACCTTGTAATTCAAAAGTGAGTGACATGTTGTGTAAAGCAGTGCTACTCAAAGCGGTGGCGACTGAGCCATTGGCTGCTGGTTTGTGGAAAGCTTCCAGGAAAGAAATAGTGGTAGCCAGAGAGCACAAACATGTTACCGGTCCCTGGCACATTAGAAAAAAACCCTGCTGGTCCCCACATCAGATAACCTGAGAAGTACTTGTGTAAAGAAGTAATGCCTTTTTGTCCAATTTGAATCTAATGTCATTTTTAAAAAATTTAAATCATTTTTTCTATTTTGACTAACATCATAAGATCTCAGGGTGGGGTGCAGACAAAGCAGCAATTTAAAACAATGTTTAAAAAAGTTTGAAACATATAAATCACTGTGTAGATGCCAGTCAGGCTTCCAAGGGGATGGCTCTCCACAACCAAGGTGCCAGAGCAGAGGGTGCCCCATGCTGTGTTTGCATATAAAGTATCACTCCCACTTGGTGGAACACAGAGGAAGGCTCCTTGTACAGAGATCTCAACACTAAGGCTGGTATATACAGTCATCCCTTCACATTCACAGGGGGTTATGGGAACAAGACCCCCGTGAAAGTGAAAAAACCGCGAATAAAAGCAGCCTCTGAGGGTTTAACAAGGAGCCCTTCCTAAACACACACACACACACACACACACACACAGGGAAGGTGCAGGTGGCCTCTGAACTCCCAGCAAGCTCACGCAAGCAAAATCCCCCCCTTGCTACTCCCCTCTCTGTGTCTTAACAAACTGAATTGCTTCTGTAAAACTCACATTTTGAACCTTTCCTACACACATTCACACACAGGGAAGGCGCGGGTGGCATCTCCCAGCAAGCAACAGGCCCAGCCTCTGAGCATTTAAGGAGGAAAGCTTCCTGCTGGTCGAAAGAAAAGCACAGCCCCATAATGTGAGCACGCAAGCTTGCCTCCTTAAACGCTCAGAGGCTGGGTCTGTTGCTTGCTGGGAAGGGCCACCCGTGCCTTCCCTGTGTGTGAATGTGTGTAGGAAAGGTTCAAAATGTGAGTTTTAAAGAAGCAATCGAGTTTGTTGAGACACAGAGAGGGGAGTGGCAAGCATGCAGCTGTGCTTTTCTTTTGGCCATGAGGAGACATGGGGCGAAATGTGGGTTTTAAAGAAGCAATTCAGTTTGTTAAGACACAGAGAGGGGAGTGGCAAGGGGGGGGACTTTGCTTGCATGCTTACAGCATGGGGCTGTGCTTTTCTTTCGCATTAGACCCTCACAGGCTGGTAGGGGGGTTGGTTGAATGCTGGGGTCTTCCCTGTGTGTGTATGTGTGCAGGAAGTTTTCCTTCTTAAATGCTCAGAGGCTGTGTTGGGGGGGAGCCGGGGGGGAGAAAGGAATTTCCGTGAATACATAAAACCGTGAAAGTCAAAGCCGCAAATGTAAAGGGACAACTGTATAAGAAAAGGTGCTCCTTCAAGTATCAAGGTCCCAGGCTGTTTTTCTTTAATTATGAACATCAGCATCTTGAATTCAGACCACAAATTGCAAGCCAGTGCAATTCCTTTAAAACCATCATCATATGATTTTTGTACTCTGTTTATGTCAGCAATCCAGTTTCCCTCCCCATACTGCCATAGCTGTAGTTTCTATTTCGTCTTCAAGGGTAGCCTGGCACAGAACACTTTGCAGTAGTCAAACCAGGAAATTACCAGAGAATGAGCTACTGTGGCTAGGTTATCTGTATCCCAGAAAGATGGAAATGTTTGGTCCAGCCCTGGAAACACCATCTACTACTAGCTACCTTCATTCACGGATGAAGAACTGAAAAACATTTATCTCCCCACAATTGTATAATGTAGACAGCCAAAACTAAATTATTCTGAAAGGCCTTTTGTCCCTAAAACTGGATTTTAAATTTTCTTTTCTCTTTCTAATGTGTTTTTTATAGAATCTTTGGTTAAAAATAGCTTTAAAAAACTGATTTTAACCTCTCTTAAATAATGTTTTTATCTGTTTTATTGTACATTACCTTAGCAGCCTTGGTAGGCAGAAAAATGAAACATGAATGAAGTGTAAAAGTGAAACAGACCCTCATATCCACGGAACCAATACCCACAGTTTCAGTTATCCGCAGAACACAAAAAGAACATATACTATAGAGTCTTCCTAGAAAATGCTTACAGAGGCATCCTCTCTAGACATTTTCTAGATCCTCCAAGGCAACTCTGTGGTATTTTAAACCAGAAGTTCCATTATTTTCAATGGTGTTCACCGTTATCTGGGAACCAAACCCTCGTGGATACAGAGGTCCAACTGTACCTCAAGTAAATAAATAAAGATGCCTCAGACCAAAGATTATACATCTCACCTGAACAGATGGGCCTGCCTCTCTGCATCAAGGACCTGCAGCTTATCAATGAAGTTCATATTTTGCATGCAAAAGAACTGAAAGGGAACCCCTGGAGTCTCTAATTCAAGGAGATCTGTTGAAAAGACTGGGAAAGATGACCTGAACCTGGAAAGAGCAGCTACTCCTGGCCTAGATGACCAATGGTCTTACTTTGTACATTCATACAAGCTGGCTAGGAGGAAACAGGGTTCTGAAACCAAGGAAGAGCTTTAAAACAGAGGGAAGAAGGTCACAGCCCAGCGAGGGAACTTCTGCTTTGCATGCAGAAGGTCTCAAATTCAATCTCAGGCATTTCCAGTTTAAAACAACAACTGATGACCAAAATGACCTCCCCTCGACACCCTGGAGACTGGCTTGCCAGTCAGAGCAGACAATCCTGATCTAGACAGCCTAATGACCTGACTCAGCATAAGGCAGGTTTCTATGTTTTGTTAACATTGGCCAGGAGAATTCAGCACAGCATCTGGTTTTCGGTCAGTGAATGACTCACCAGTGTCATCCCCATGTAGGCCATGCCAGTATGAGTCAGCTGATTGTTCCACAGCACCAGCGTGATGAGGCCTTTCCGCTGCTCCTTCAGTCCCTCACAAATGTATGCCAACCCTGTGAACCAAACAACAAAACAGTCAAGCGAAGACTGAAGGGAATTGGGAAGCCACTGGGTGGGTGGGTGGGTATCAGTCAGCTGCTTCGCATCCTCCTGAAAGTCCCAGCACCTGTTTAGCCCTGACATCAGCACAGTCTGACACAATCACATAAGTCACTGCAACAAGGACCTGGAAAAGTTACTTTTTCAGAGAACAGAATCTGGGTTTGATTTAGATTATAGAATACGGGAATCATAGTCCCAAAGAGTTAACTTTTCCAAGCTCTGATCACAACATTTGAAAAACAGTGCATCTATTGTTTGATCTGATCCAATTCTTCCTCCTCTCCCCCTGTGCATGCCATGAACATTTACTGTGGCATCCTGGAAGTTTAATGCACTATGCTGGGCTTTTACTAATATTTTAAAAAAGAAAAAGAAATTAAAAAATCAAGACACATCACTTGTACATTCTACAAGTGTTTGTTTCAAGGAAAAGATACATAATTTAGTTCATTTTGGAAACAGATTTTTATCCTCTCATGATAACAGCCCTGTGAACTCCCTGTTAGTTTAGTTAGGGAATTTAAAAAATAAATAAAAGCTGAGGATACTAATTTGGTTCCATCTTATGCTTCTTTCAATTACTTTACAGGCACTGATACTGACATTTCAATAAACACACATTTATTTGAAACTGAATGAATTCATCGATTAACTAGCTAACAATTCTATTCTTCCAGATTACAAGAACTTCTTGTTCATAAGGCCTTTGGCACAACCCAAATAAAAATACGCTTATAACTGAAATCAAGCATACTGAAATGAAAACCAGCTGCCAGTTACCTACTTCATGTGACTACAACAGTTGCAACAACAAACCACAGAGCAAATTTTGGGGGCTCAAAAAATACCTGAAGAATTTAACTTTCATTTTATTCCAGTTCTAAAATAGTTTTGTTTCAAATGGTGGCAATCCCACTATATTTGCCACGGCTGACACCAATAGAATGAAGTATACAAAACACATAAAACACAACCCAGCCAACTTACTTTGTATAAATATATTCAAGTCACAGTAGCCTTTTTGACACAGGGATTTGCTGGAGAATCATAGAGAAGATCTTCACCCCCAACTTATCTATTATCAGGGGTAGGTAACGTGAAACCTACTAACTGCATGTAGCTCACCATGCCCCTCAACTCCATTCCCGCCCCCCCCCCCCGCCCAGGAATAAACATTGCCATATGTGTCTCCAAAAAAGGCTATTTGGAGCCCTACGGACCTGGTTTAGGCCAGAAACACCTTAAAAAGTGTAAATGACTTTCTGGTTGTTTCTGGTTTTGAAAAATGGGAGAATATATCATCATCGTCGTCGTCGTCATCATCATCTTCATCATCCCCATCCTGCCTTTTTCCCAGTTTGGGACTCAAAGGCAGCTTCCAACAGTTAAAACAACATAGTTAAGAATTCCCAGCACACACAAGTTAAAAAGTAATTAACCAATCAAAAAATTAAAATTATAACAATTAAAACTGAAACCATTAAAAAAATCAAATAAAAATCCAGCACGTTATACATGCCTCCTTAAACCATCAATTCTTGAAGGCCTGGAGGAGTAAGGACAGCGCCAGCCTAAACTCTCCAGGAAGGGAGTTCCAGAGTGTGGAGCAGACGCCAAGAAGGCCCTCTCCCTTGTTTCCAACAAGTGTACCCACGAGGATGGAGGAACACAGAGAAGGGCCTCCCCAGTAGATCTCAAAACACAGGCCAGTTCATGTGGGAGAATACAGTCCTTCAAATAACCTGGACCTGAGCTGTAGAGGTACAGCCTGTTGAGGCTTGGGATAGGGCAAACATAGCCCCCAGATCCTTGGATGTTGTTCACCCTCAACAGGGCTTTCAGTGTCCTCAGAGAATCTGGAAAGGCTGATACAGGAATCCCTCACCTGAGTCCAGAATGTGGTTGTTCCTCAGGTCCAGGATCTGAATGTAACAGTTGAATTTCAAGAGGTTGCCAAGCTGAGCTGAGTCCTGAAGGCTGTTTAGCTTATTGTCAGCCAGGTAAAGCTCCTGTAAGTTCATGTTCATTTTCAGAGCCGTCGCTTAAAAAGAAAAACAACAAACAGAAGGAACGACAAAATCAATATGAGATATGTACCTGCCTTTGCTTTGCCTCCCTGGTGACCACCAGTCATCTGCCTGCCCAATCTGTTAGTGACTATTCTTTCACAGTAGAGGTTGGAAAAGTTGTTGGGTTGGGTTGTTGTTTTTCTGTACCACAACTCCCAGAACCCTTCTGCCTATGCGGCTAGTATGCCAGTGGAGTCAAGTGAGCAAGGGGAGAGAAAAACTCTGCTCCCTTAATTTGGCCTTACCCTAAATTGGACCATCAGACAAAGCTCTGGCCTAGATTTCCCAACAAGCTAAACAATAAAGATCTGTCTTCTCCTGGTTTCCCTTTCTGGGCAATGTGTAAAAGTGGGTTACATTTTCCAGCACACAGGGGAAGGCAGACCAATCCCATCAGATGCCTTGGATGAGACATGCACATGGGGGAAGAAACAGAATATGCTCCCTCCAAAAGTTTCATCTTTATCTATCTCACCATCTCTCCATTCACAGCAGAAACAAGAGGTGGCAGGGATAAGAAAGACTGAAATTGACTGAAAGGTAGCTTGTGTGCAACAAAATTGACAGCCATGACCATAGGAAACAAAAAGACAGAGGAAAAGCCCTAGACCAAGGTAGGCAAAATGCATCCTCTGAGCCACATGCATACCCCACGGCCATTGGGGGTGGGGGTGGAGTTTAATTATTTTGCCCCAAAATGCCCTCTTGGGGAGTTGTGTCCATCTTTACCATGGTGGGCCCTGGGCCATTTGGGGCCCAGGGAAGAACTTTTTTAAAACCAGAAGTGATTTCTGGTCACTTAAAAAGGCCTCTCCTAATCTAAAATGCCCCCCGGTGGGGTGGGGAGGCTAAAACATGGCAAATATGAAGAGGACATTTGGGGACACTTTTTTTTTTTTTTAGTTTTTAGTGGTGTGATGTAGCCCTCCAAAGTCTCCTGAAGAGGGATAATGCAGCCCCCAAGCCTCCCACAGTCACCCACCCCTGCCCTAGACAAACACACTGGAGAATTCTGGGCTCTCATTTGATTTGCCTGCCAGGCACTGTGGCAGGAACTTGCTGGTGATGACTGCTCCACCACAAGGGAGGAAGGGAGGGGGAAGGAAAAAACTGATACACTAGTTAGGTACTGAATCCTCTGTTCTGCTCATTTGTAGAAGCTTGGACAATAAATAAATAAATAAATCACAAGGTCAAATGGAGCCTGGCATTTGTCCTTGAGCTCATGGGACACAGCAGCAACCCATAAACAACCGGTAACAGAAGAAGACTCTCTTTCAAACTTCATTCATTATTGCTACAGGTCTGCATTTTAAAGTTCCTGAGGCTGGCTCCAATTCATTATTAAAGCCTGCTGCAAGAATGTGAAAACTTAGGCAGTGGTATTGCATTCTTTAAGTTTAATACTGCCCCTCTTGGTACTTCTAACCAATCTTAAGAGGCACAAAAGGCTTCTTTCACTGCCAGAGTCCAGCATTAACAGGGGTCAGCCCTAGCTTTCATACTTGAAAGAACAAATACATGCAGAGGCTGAACAGGGCTCACATCTAGTAGTTCATTCCAGTTGATAAGAAAAGCAAGTATCCACACTATAAACAACAGATCAGAACAGCTATATGCTACCTCTAGGTCATCAGATTTAGGGGCCACCAAAATGGTCCCCTTGATAGCTGAGGGCCTGTCCTGTCCCTTGAACAGAAGACCACTGGAATTCTCTAATAAGAGCAGGATGCAAGTTTAACAAATATTGGAGTGGGGAGGAGGGAAGGATTCACAACTCTAACAGGGCCCTGGTTTGCCAAAGTCTAACTGGTAGGAGGCATTCAGCCTCACCTGATGACTTCAGAAAGCTGGATGGTGGCTCACATGGAAACAGGTTTTTGTCAAGGTAAAAAGAATGGGCTTGTGCCATTGTGTTTTTACTGGGGAGGTATTAGCTGCTATGTGCCTTGTGTGGACAGAGAGGCAAGCAATTGTGAATGGCACAGAGACCGAATAAGAGTCAACTAAGTTGAGGCCAAAAATTTGCAAACTGGGAGGACATCAATGACTAATCTGCTCACTTAATGGGGCTTAAACTCCTGCTGAAATCACTTGTATACATTTTTTCTTGCCTTAGTCTCTATTGTCCTACTGGTCCCTTCTGGTTTTGAGCATAAGCTGGGATGATAGAACAAGCCTCAGCCAAAGGGAAGTGGGAGGTACTCACACACTGCCCCATCTCTCCTTTAGCTCCTGGTCCTCCCCCTTACCGAAGAGAGCCACAGAAGCTAAGGAGGCAGCATACAAATATAAGGCTGCCTAGCCAACTATCACCAGTGTTTGCACTTTGGGGGACTACCAGAATCCTCCAGCCAGTTGCAGTTTAAAAGAGTAATTTTTTTCAAGCTCTGGTTATCTCATATATCAACCATGCACGCTTATGCTGGGAAGAAGCCACCCTCATAGAAACAAATTGCATTCACTAGGGTGGTGTAGGGTACAACTACAGCTAAAAGCAGAGAATTAGAATATTGAGAGAATTAGAATACTGAGAGATTTAAGGGAAACTCAAACTATTCACCTAGCAACATGAGGGGACGCCCTGACAGGCTTGCATTCTCTAGGTGCAGCACAGTCAGGCTGTTGCTGATACGCAAGGCGCGTGCCACGAATGGTGCAGAATGATCCAGCAGCGGCGTGTTGCGGGCATCCAAGTACTGCAGACAGTTTGTCTGTAAGGAAACACAAGAGTCAGGGAGGCACATATCTGCATCACTTTTTTTTTTTTTAAAGTATGACAGTATAAGTATTGTAAACAATTTTTTATCCAGCTCAGGACCCCTTGGCTGAAGGTTTGTTTTGTCTAACCAATGTTCTGAAGCATGCTGTTATATTATTGAGTCATTAGTTGCTGTTATCATCATTATGTGCCTTCAAGTAGACTCTGACCTATGGCAAGCCTATTATAAGGTTTTTCTCAGATTTGTTTAGAGAGGGTTTGCCATTGCTTTCCTCTTAAGCTGAGAGAATGTGACTTGCCCAAAGACCCCCAGGGGGTTTCCATGACTGAGCAGGTATTTGAACCCTGGTCTCCCAGAGTACTGGTCCAAAACTCAAGCCACTACACCATGGTGGCTCTCGTTGAATCATTAGGCAGTTCCTAAAGCACGGGTGGGTATTAGGTGGCCCTCTAGATATTGTTGGGAGTGTAACTCCCATCAGGCCTCATTGTTGGCTATGCTAGCTAGAGCTGATGAAAGCTGCAGTCTGACACCATAAGGAGGGCCCACCTCCACCTATTCATGGTGAGATGGATCCATGCTACCAGACAAAGCAGTGGGTTGACGCTTTAGAACCTGTGACAAAGATACTTGCCTTGAGAGAAGAGAATGGGGGGAAAGGACTCCCTTTCCATTTCACCTCAAAGCAGTTCTCCTGCGAAACAAACTACTGACCAGTGTTAGACTTGGACCAGGAAAACCCAAGTTCTCCAAGTGGTCTTGGGGGTAATTCAGTGGTGGGGCATCTGCTCTGCAGGAACACAGCTCTAGGTTTAGTCCTTGCTATCTCCTGTGATAAGGACCTCAGAGAGCAAACCTACAAAGGATTCCTGCAGACCCTACAGAAGTGCTGCCAGTCAGCGTTGACAGTAGCAGGCCCAATAATTTCACTCAGTTTAAGGTAGCCATATATATATTTGTGAGCCAGCATGGTGTAGCGATTTGAGTGTTAGACCAGGACTCTAGGAGACCAAGGTTCAAATCCCCAAATGGGCAATGGAAACCCACCAGGTAACCATAGGCAAGTAACACTCTTTCAACCTTGGAGATGGCAACCTTCCTTGGAATAAATCTTGTCAAGAACACCCCATGATAAGGCCACCATAAGTCAGAAATGCCCTGAAAGACCAAATCCCACCTCAAATCTCAAGTGCTCAGAGCCACAAAGAGCAATGAAAGAAAAATGAAGCCAGGTTGCAGTGTCGTTCATTTGAGATAGACACATCAACCGCTACTACCCCACCACTACTCTTGAGCACTCTCAAATTGATCCAAATGGGTGCTACGGAAGAAAAAACAGCAGTTAGACACAAGCCCCCAACCCATGGTTCCTCTTGGCTGGGTCTAACTTTTCGCTGGTGGCAGGGGAAAATGTTCTACTGGCAGCTAGAAACAGCAAGAGCAATAAGCTTGTTAACACAGGAGATTATCAAGTTCCTGAATGGGCAGAGAACGGCAAAGAGGTTTATCCTCCCTGCAAGGGAGCTGGGTCTCACTGGGGTCCTGATGTCTGCAACAGGCACCAGACAGAACGGCGCAAATGAGTCTGCATTCCTCTCACTGGGCTAAGCGGGGGGGGGGGGTGGGAGATCTGCTGCTCACTAGGCCCGTGAAATTGTGGAGAACTTGCCAATTCTCTGCCTTAAAACAAAGAGTTCTCCCCCCATCACCAAATTAAAAAAAAAAACTGCAGAGAGCAGGGGAAATCTAATGCCTTTTATGGCATCAACTGGCACTGTGGGTTTAGTTTGACAATAAAGCTTGGGCTGTGCACACAAGATGCAGATTCAGCCCCAATTCTTTTTCTCCTATGCTGCCTGCAAGTAGTGCAATTAAAGGGGGACGGGGGGATATTTCAATACAAACCTTCCTCATCATGTGCGCAGCAGCTTGCCAACCCCGAGTGCCAATGTGTTTGTTAAAGGAGATGTTGAGGTGTGTGGCTGACTCATAGTATTCAATCATATCAAACAGTGCTGAGGCACCCTGGCAAAGACAAAAGAGGGGGAAATGAGGAGGGGAGAACATCAATATCAAGGCAGAACTCCACTGGCAAAATACAAACCACTTTCTTTGCATGCAACCCAGGCCCAAGTGCAAAATGGGAAAGATCACGTGGCCAAGTGATGTGTCCTAAGTTAATGTGCAATTCTGCACAAGTTCTCTTAATGATGTTGAAGCAAGACATGATTTTCAGGGCAGCTGATCCAAAGCAGGCCTCATCTTCCTCAAAGCATACAGCCCTGGTTCTGTTTGTACGCATTTGGCAAGAAGTCCTGCTATGTTCAGTGAGGTTTAATTCTAGGGCCCAGTCACACTACACAGTTATAGCACCCTGATTCCACTGCCATGGTCCCATCCTATGGATTCTGGAATTTGTAGTTTAGAGAGTAGCACTTAGAATTCTCTGCCTGAGACCTTTAGTGCCTCACCAACCTACAAAGCCCTGGATTCCATAGAAAGCAGCAATGGCAGTAACTGTGTAGTGGGAAAGTGACTTGAGATAAGTATGCATAAAACTGCAGCACACCAGCCAGAAAGCTGTCCTCACAACTCCTTATGGACCCTGTATTGCAGGCTAACACAGTACAGTACATTCAACCAAGAAACAAAAGTGATGGAGGTAAGAGATATTTGGAGACATGTAATGCTGCCTACTTAGCAGCAACTGACCAGAGCAGCCAGCAGACATTTCCAAACAGTAGTTCCCCCTTATCCACATGGGATACATTCCAAGGCCCTCAGGGGATGCCTGAAACAATGGAGAATACCAAACCCTATATATACTATGTTTTTCCTATACATACATATCGGTGATAAAGTTTAATTTATAAATTAGGCACAGTAGGAGATTAACAACAATAACTAATAATAAACACAAGTACTGTACTATGTTATTGCAGCAGTTGATCAGACAATCAAGACAACTACTAGGGACTAACTGGTGAGTAGTATATTCAGCATATATTCAGCGTGGATACGCTGGACAAAGAGATGATTCACATCCTGGGACGATGTGAAATTTCAGCATGCTGCTCAGAACAGCACACAATTTAAAACTTATTTCTGGAATTGTTCATTTAATATTTTTGGACTGTAGTTGACCACGAATAATGAAACCATAGATAAGGGGGAATTATTGTACATATCTCAGTACAGTCTGCATTCTGAGTAGGAAAAATCTTGATATCCTCAAGTACTGAAGATCCATATCTATTAAAAGACCTGCAATAAATCTTGTTCCTAGTTGAGAAGGCTGTTTTATATATGTAACTTCATATCAATTATACATACTGTCCCAGATGTTTGTGTGAGAGCAGGGTTTGTTTTTACTAACTTTCTTATGTATGTACATATGTATATATGTGTCCATATTTATATAATGATATAACACCAGCATCATTAGCGTTTCCATTAAATATTAGCTGAACTTTAAATTTATTCCAATTTGATAATGGAATGATTCCTAGATACACCACCTATAACAGAAATAAATGTATTGTAGTAAGTCAGTTATTAATTGCTTTTTCCCATTCCAGTGTTTCATATTACTGTGTAACAGAAACTATTAAAATGAAATATCCTGGATGACTTCTTTATTTCATTTATGCACTGCCAGTTTCAGAGGAGGTGGGGAGAAAACAGAATTGGGAGATTGCCCTAGGCAATGGAATGACTAGTTATGGCCCTGAAAAACCAGTAAAGCAAGGCAAAGTGATAAATCAGAGCAGCCTTGCCTCAGATTTCAACCACAAATGATTTATTTTGTGGGCTTGGGTCTATCTCATCAATGAACCTGTTGAGAGAAATGTACCAAATCAGCACGTTGTATTCAGGCATGACTGATACCATTTGTATGAAGAGAGAAGCAGATTTTTCTGTACTGCTAAAAATGAGACACTAGAATGAGTTTATGTATGTATGTATGTATGTATGTATTGTTGGGTATAGAAAAGACAGGGACTGGGGCTGACCAACTCAGCTTAGAAGTAGGTAGATCAAGGGGATATTTATTTATTTATGACTCTGGATGCGAATTCTAGAGCACTGGACATGAGGTGCTGGAATCCTAAGGTGAAAGAATGAACTGAATAACACTGCATTCTAGATAGGTGATCCCACAGTAACGCTCCATGGAATTAAACAAATAAGCACAGCTAACATTATTTTTTTACACAAAAGGAGTTCAAGTGGCATTGAAAGCAAGTTCAAGGGGGTGACAAGGGTGGATAATGTTATTATCCACCTTTATTCTGAACTGATACAATACACTCTTCCGTCCCAGGATTTCACCAAGTCATTCTACTGTTGTAGACCAATCCAGAGATTATGGCCCAGAGAGTGGCGAGGTCAGACACTGATTAGGGGCCCTTACACATAACTGATTCCACTTTAACTACCACAACTGCATCTTATGGAATCCCGGGGTTTGTAATTTGGTGAGGTGCTAGACATCTCTGGCTGAGAATCCTCAATGCCCCAACCGCAAATCCCAAGATTCAAGAGGAAGTTACCATCACAGTAAAGTGGAATTATAGTGCTATTATTGTGTAGTGTGAAGGGGCCCTTGGGCCCAAGAAGCAATGTAAGAAAATTGTACACTGCAGTGCACAATTGCATCATCCATCCTGCCTCTATCAGATGCTTTATCAACAGGCCTCAAAAATTCCAGAACCAGCAGAAGCCCATGATTGTTGATCCACTATCACAGCATGGCAGTCTCTGAAGAGAGAGATGTTGGGGAATGCAAGCCCGCTACCACATGAGCACAGCATGTGCTCTTCATGCACATGATCCCAAGTTCAGGCTCTGGTCACAGGCCTGTGGAAATTCTCCACTTGGGATTCTGGAGAGCCATCTCAGTGGAACCTAACTAAGGAGGAAAAATCTGGCTTGGTTTATTCTCATGAAGTAAATAAGAAAATGCAAAGCCTTTCCTCTTCCAGTAAGATGGCAGATTTTGGGAGGTCTTGTCTCAGAAACCCTGACTATATATTTTTGAGTCTGGGTTT
The DNA here is from genome assembly GCA_030847615.1 of Gambelia wislizenii. Lineage (NCBI taxonomy): Eukaryota > Metazoa > Chordata > Lepidosauria > Squamata > Crotaphytidae > Gambelia > Gambelia wislizenii. The sequence goes on from JAUMIR010000010.1 coordinate 32,977,041, forward strand.
TGCACCTGTCTATCGACTGACAAAATTTCAACCTACAATAACATCTTGGTGTTTGAACAATTAAAAAACAACAGCAAAGGGGAAAGACACTAGTTCTGCAGAGAGCCTTTTTGCAGAGACTGTCAAAAAAATAAAACTCTCCCTCCACCTGCCACCTCCCCCAAAAGAACTCTTAAGTGTCTCACTCTTGCACTGGAGCCAATAAACCTTGTTGAGCTTGGAGAACTCTTGACAGGCTTGCTTGGACCAAAATTTTTGCCAACTGTGACATTTATTTCAGATCCCGGAGGCAAAAGAACAGGTTGCTTACCTGTAACCATGGTTCTTTGAGTGGTCATCTGTGCCTTCACACCAAAGGGTGCAAGGGTGAGGCAAAGAGACCACAACAAAGAAGTATTAAGTTAGATCAAGGCTAAATAGGGAACAAGGGTCCTGTTGCTTTAATGTTTCGCAGGTCCTTGATCAGGAAGATTTACCATAAAGTTTTGTCAGGTGAAACTATGGAACCTCTCCTCCCTCATCTCCCAAAAATCTCCTCCCACATGGCTATTTACTGGAAAGTGGGGGACGGGGGAATTCCACTCCATTATTGTAGCCGGGAGCACAGCAACAAGCATCCTCCCTGACTTCCCAGGGGTTTTCAGGAGGTACCAGAGGATGATGTCATCACTCTGTACCCAACTACAGGAATGGAGCTAGATGCTTTGCTGTCACTGCCCACACCCTGCTTTCCATTGGCCAGCAAACAGCTGTGTTGAGGTGAGGGGGTTGCAGCAGCTAAATGGTGGGCTGAGGGAGCAGTGTTGATGTAGTTCTGCCTGATGGATCATCATAGTAATGCTTCCTGATTGAGGATCTGCTAAATTTTAAAGCACCAGCCCTGTCCCATATCCAGCCTGGCAACTCTAGTTCTTCATAACAAAGGCTCGAGATCGAACAGTAAGTTTTGTATGATGTTGAAGTACAGGATTCTGTCTAGTTAACTGATCATAAGGACATGGAGGGGGGATGAGCGAAACGGACAGACACAAAAGTTTCTTATACATCTACGTATGTTACATACATCTTCATCTAGGCTCGTTTGCTCCAAATCTACTATTTTGAACTGGAGGCGCTTGAATATCTCTTCCAGGGCCTCACAAGCCTTGTAATCCAACTTCTCCCCTGGAAAAGTAAAAACACAATGTTACATTTGCAAGGTTCCAGTGTTCATAAGATTTCACCATTAGGCCCAGGATACACTAAAAACGGTGGGGAGACTACAGAAATCCAGGAAGTCAAAATTTGGGAATCCAGGAAAAGAGAAAAGGAGAGAGAATGAGAGAATATGAATCACCCTGAATGCTCAGGTCCAGGTTATTTGAAGGATTGTATTCTCCCATAAGAACCTGCCTGTGTTTTGAGATCTTCTGAGGAGGCCCTTCTCTCTGTCTCATCACTTTCACAGCAACACCTGTTGGCAACATGGGAGAGGGCCTTCTCCGTGGCTGCTCTGGAACTCCCTTCCTAGAGAGGTTAGACTGGTACCCTCCTTACTGTCTTTCTGTACCCAGGTGAAGATTTTTTTTAAAAAATTCTGGTAGGCCTTTGGGGGAAAAAAAGTGGAGTGGGGGACAGACTTTGTATAA